>CM036942.2:6004337-8404337 GCA_020352615.2 Yoshiicerus persimilis
ATTAATGAGATTTAATTTTGTCCCATTTAGGTTTGAGGATTTTAATGAGTATCGTACAGTGCACTTTGCACAGTACAAAAGCCGTGTGTTTATTGGTTGACTTCCATTATTTGCACTTTGCTCATGTGTAAGGAATTCGGGTAAGTTTAGAATCGTTTGTTTATGTGTTTCCCATTTAAATAAGTTATCCAATGGTTAGTATAACTGCGGAGTATAGAGCATAATTACACAACAGAATTACATTTGTATTAGGCAGAGGAGAGCGCATAGCTGGGAAAGCAGTTTGTAACATTAACTGGCTTTAGAAGTGGAAGTTATTCGATTGCATTGCAAAAGAGTCACCACAAAACAGCAGAACCAGACAGCCTGGCAATTTCTTGGCTTGGTTTGGTTTAACTAAAAGTTTGGCACACAGATAGAACTAGGAAGCCAAAATAATTATCTGGTAGTGAGTTGTCTATTATACACAAATACTCGTTCCAACGCAACCCAAGCACAGAACCCTAGCTTACTTTAAATCCGAAAATCTACCTTTGGTCGTCGCTTCGGTTTTCGTCAATTTGCTAGCAGCTTGCTTTGACATAAATATAGTTGCGAAACTTGCGTCATAGTCCAAACCAAACCAAACACGCATTCTCCTGTTGGAATGGCTCACTGACAAAACATGACATAACACATAACATCGCGCAGAACGTTCTCACCAGATTATCAACAAATCTTTTACTATAACATGAATACAATAATACACAAAGCATGAACACCAAAGTTAATCCTAACGCTTCGACCCTTTTATCAGATAATTCTTCTAGAAACATTTTTAATCTTATGGTTTTACGAAATGTGTTAATTCACTTAATTCGTTGTGAAATGAAACCCTACAGTTTGCTGAAGCTTCAAAATAACAAAAGCCTTTAGGAGCTTATAAAAGTCGTATTAGAATGACCTGCTCCTGAACCAAATCGGTTTTATAAATGCAAAGGTTATCTAATTATATTGACACCTCAAAAATAGTTTCTACTTCTGTCCTACTTAATTATTAACTTCGTAGTTTGTAATTGCAATAATGTCGAATTTGTTTTGACTGCATTTTGCAAATTCAAAGCCTGCTTAAAAGGAGTCGCATTTAATACTTCATTCACTAAGATTCGAGAAAGAAGGTTTTAAGTTACACAAAGCCCCTGTGTGACCAAAACTCATCAAAAAGTAGTAAAATGGTAAATTAAGTTCTGTAAACTTGTAATTTGAGAAGGAATTGTATAATGGAGGTAATAATATTTCACTACAAGCATTATTAGCATATTTATGCATAGTCTCAACTCAGAGAAATTAGTAAAGGAAGCTTTCGAAGAAAGAAAATGCAGGATATGCGTTTGCTTGCATGTCAGGGCAAAGAGCCAAAGAGAAAACGTCCAAAGTACAGTGTGGAAATGAGTACAGATACTCTACTATGCGATAAATTTATTTCTGTATATAGGAACCATAAAGATTCACCTAATGAGCGATCCCATTATATCACATTAGCACCAATGCCAACGTCAACACACACAGTTCAATAGTTTCAAATGAGATTAGCTTATATTATTGGGAGAGAAACCTTCACTGTCATTTTACAATAAGATGTTTATGTCATGTCACGTCAGCCATTTGTGCAAGCATTTGTAAGCGTGTACATAATTAAGTTATACCATATTTACCTTGTAAATTCTGTATTATCCGTTCAATTTCATTAGGTAATAATCGTAATACTAATGAATGGTACAGTACCGTCTAAAATCAAAAAATTCGGCAAAGTGCAGTTTTTACTTTCATCGAATTAGTATTTATGTACTCTTGCTTTGCAGAGCTATCAAAATTGTGAACTCTGCCCAATAACAAAGAATAATCTCATAAATACGTTTACTACAGCCGCACAGCATGAATCATTTCTTGGTATCCTTTACGGAGTCATATTGCATATATGAAATGGTAGTGTTATTACATGCTAATATGACACTCCCGATATCTCTATCCTTAGTAAGGATGTATGCACTGACATATGACACTGATATTTGGTATGTACACAGAACGTAGATACTCGGTAATCTCCAAGAGGAAAATCACGCTGATCTCGCGTGCACAGAATGCTAACCTTTCCCTAAGTGAATGAATTCATCATTTTCCATGCATATTTAATACACATGCAAATATTATTCATATAAACAGACCCACCTAGGTTTATACCACAACAAACCTAGTGCTGACGCATAACATGCATAATTTGCTGCGCCTGGAGCCATGATGAAAAATTATCACATCATCACCCTGTGTACATTGTAAATACATGATTAATATTTACATACGTAGCTTAGATAGGTTGTATAGGTTCACATTGGAATATTAACATTTAATGCATTAGGGATTTTGGGTTTAAGGTACTTGATAGCATTTAGCTACGGTTTTCAAACTCATGAGAGTTTTGTTATTGCGTTTTCATATCTCAGTAAGTTTTCTGAAAAAGACACGGTAACCTCGAACTGCAATTATTGTAGTAATAGTAGTACAGTAGTGTTAGGTTAGTATTACTACTAGTACAAATTGCAGAGTGTGAGAGTGATGACAACAATGACAGCAATAAGTGTGTATTTGCATAAAAGATGTAAATATCTAGAGATTATCAGATAATCTCGTTACACATTTGGTACAATATAGTATTACAATGTTTTTCACAAGTCGAGGAATGATTTTATTCGAAATGACGCGTTTCCTCTTGTTCCTTGACACAAACTGAATCCAATGTTCAATGTTCAATTCTAATTACGTTAGTTTAGGTTGGAAACATTGTTTTAATCAGCATTCAGCACAAAATTAAACTCATTAGTTCTGACGGCAATTACATTACAAAATTACTGCTATTCTTAGGTACAGTGAGACACTTCTATGAAGACCATTTCTTTTCATAGCATTTAGACTATGGTTACAAAATGCAATGTGTGATCTGATTTAATACAATCGGCTTGCCCTGATTCGGTTCACTGGAAGGAAACGAAAGTCATTCAATCATGAGCTGAAATCACTACATAATCATGCGATTCTGTGTGATTTGGTTTTCCATTGACATGGCATGAGACAAATAAGAATTTATGCAAGGTTTCTTATTACTTGCTATTCTGAACTGCGACTTTGTCACTGAACTACATAAATATATGCACATACTACAAATACTAGTTAGTGAATAATAAAATCCAAATGTGTAGTTGTAAATGGAAAGTTGGTTCACAATACTCCTCTGTTCTCTCCTCATTTCAGTTCAGTTCAGTCTCATGAATACTCGTAGTAATACTCCACATATATGCATAATGTTTAATTCAGTAATCCAGTTAAGTAGTTTTACTGTGCAAATCTAAAGTTTCCACATTATCACTCTATTAACAAGCCGACTCTATGCTTAACTCCAATTCGTTTTTAGTAAGCGATGAGAATTTTTTTCTCAGCATTTTCTGTACATAATAGACATTTGCAATGACTTCTCTGAGGACATGACTGCATTTACATCAGGCATAGCATTGAGTGTGGTCTCACTTACTACTTGTAATAACTAATCTATTCAACTCACTGCTCTAATTTTTTTAATTGTGGAAGGAATAGAAAGCTTGTAGGTATTTTGTAAAATACAGAGTTCATGCTCAGCTCAGTACCTAAAGTAAAGCTAATTGAAAATAAAAATTACACTGAACTGGGTTGATTTACGATGAAAATGAATGGATTGAGGAAGGCAGCACGATTGCATTATGTACTGTGTAATATTCCATTGGAATTGAATTTTTTCATGAGAGCATGTATGGAAACATTTATCTATGTCAAGTGAATCGCAAACAAAAACCAAATAGGTAGCCAAAGCCTTAACCAACTCTCCTCACTTCTGTATTTACTCAATTTTTAGATATTATTTCAGTTCAAAGCTGAAATGTTCCATTTCTGAATTCTCTGTGTTCATCTCTATGTGTGTACCACTTTTGCAAAATCAAATCTATATTTGTCTTGTGGACTTATGCTAAATCTGCATGGATGTATTTCTTTGCCCCTATGTCCATCACAGAATTATTCAGTAGTGGAAACTAATTCAGTCTGTTTGTCTATGTTACTTAGCACGTCTGCTGAAAACTCAAGAACGATTTTAAATATTTATTTTTGTTGAAACTTTCAGTGGATCTTCTAGGGACTAATTGTAGGTTCCCCTTCAAAAATCGGACATTTCTGCCTTATGATCTTTGAATAAAAAATAAAAAACTCAATTAAACTTAAAAAGTAAATTAAATTAATACCTGTAAACTTTTGATTGCTTTGCTTCCGCTAATGTCTTAAATGCGTTTGGGACAGACACAGATCTGTTAAGATGATAATACTTACAATTGAAATTACTTATAAATTAATGATGGAACACTAGTGAAACATTTTGACTAACAGTATTAAAGAAATGAAATAAATTTTTCATCTGAACCTAGTTTGTGGCACAATTCAGGCCCTTTTATGTAAATGTTGGAATGACTTAAATTGTACATATGTGATGTAATGTCATTGCAGCTAAAATATATATGGTAAGCATCAATAAATATGAAACTATAATAAAGATCTAGCTCAGGAAATGATTATAATCCTTGGTAAGGCTTCAGTCAAGTGACCTACTTATTTAGCTGTGTAATGATTTTTTTGAATGCGGAAAAATTGACCTGTTTTGACTCATTACTATTTAAAAGGAAAGTAATTAAGATGAACAGTAGTGTTATAATTTGATCGTTACAATTATTTGGTAAACACATTTCTGACGAGGTTAAACGTTTTTTCTCTTCAATGTTTGTGTTCCTTGAGCTTTGTACGAATATGCATAATGTGTCATCGAACTAAAAATGGCCTAATGTTTTGTGAGCATTAAATAAGTAGTTAGATAAAATTATAAGTACATCTGGGATACGAAGTGCATAATATTATTCTCTTGTACGAAGTAAGATAATGTACGAACTCTGTTGGTTCCTAAAATACCGCATCATTTCTATGAACAGCAGTTAATTTCATTTGGCATATATGTATTTCTGGTGTAGGAATGAGAAATGGTGATGATGTAAGCGAAATCGAAGCCATAATTCGTTTATGCCATTACTGTTGCACTGGTAAGGACTACTTAACTATTTATAGTTTCTTTTTGGAAATCTCTAATATCTCTAATAGTAGTTTACGCATAAGCAACATTTGGACGTAATAAGGTACTTAACTACCGAAGCCCACAAATTCTGTTTATGCTTAAATTGTACAAAGTTTGGTGGAGGTTGTAATTGTAATGGTAACTGCTGACTCATAATTTGGTTAATCTGTTTAAAGTATTAGCATTTATACACTGGAGAGATTTATACATTTATACAACACCAAAATTATAAACAAAGACCTACATGCCAAGTATATGCAGTTTAATTTCAAGGTTTAGTACATAATTATTTTTTGCATCAAAGTATTGTGTTTGCTTGTAAACGAAGCTGACAAAAAATTATAATTTCCTTTTACTCCTACTAAACTTAAGAGTGGACCTTGCTACTTCTCATCATCACATTTAAGTCAGGCTTTCAAATTATAATTATACTAACTATTATCCTTGTTGGCACATGTTGAAACGCGGAATAGACAGAAATTGATTGTTAAAGGTCCATGAATCCACGTGGTAAGATTTTTCAATGCGTAATATCTTCCAGACAGCATTGTTAGCTAATTGCAATACAAGTAGACCTTTTTCTATCGAATTGAAGCAATATTTGCTTAAAGTGTGAATGAAGAGCAAAATTAAGATAATGAATTTATTTTTTGATTGAATTATTTTATTGCAGTAGAGTCAAGGAAAACTTGAATTTATCACGTATTTACGTGTACGTTGGAGCAAACGTAATGTTATAAGAGCATAGGCTGTAACGATTAGGGTTATTGCTTCAAAATGTTGTAAATATTTCCTAGACTGGAATTTTGTAGTGTACATTAGTTTGCTAATGAAGGACCAACATGAAAACATAGAAACAAAATATAATTAATTGGTCTAGTGCAGCCCACCGCATCTTGCTTTTGAATAAATTTTCCTTTATATGAAATGTTCTTGTAAACTATGATGTGCAATGCAATGGTTTGATTGTCATTGAGAAAGTTACTTTGATTTTATAATGAACAGCCAGCAAGTGCCTTGTAGTAGTTATGAATGGATTCAGCTACTATGTAAGTGTAAATACAAAGGATGTAAAGATAAATTAGTCAAACACAGAAAGAACAGCGCAGCGAACTCTTATAATTATTACGTGCTACGCAAAGTTTTTGCACAGCATTAATATGGAGTTGCAAAGCTGCAATTATAGGAAACAATGCAAATACATATAGAATTGCGTTGTACACTGTATTCGGCTAGTGAGCATTTCATTAGATTTTATTGCATTACAATTACAATGCATGTGCAAGTAAATTACTATCTACTTGGCGATGTATTTAGGGTAATGCTAAATAATGCATTCTGAAAGAGAAATCAGAATGAAAAGGTTCTATGAATAATTTACAATTCATCAACAGTGAAGAGTGTAACAAGAGAACAAAGCAAAAGAGAAATATTAACAAAGATCATGTCATGCAAATTCTTAACAACACTGCCTTACTCTAATTGCAAGTTACACATTTATTATTACAAATTTAGTAGGATGGCATGGTGTCTCGGAAGATAACAGACTCTACCTTTCAACTATACACTATACAGTACAGTGTCTATATGCTAATTCATATAGTACACTTTACTTTACATTTACACTAATAATTGCAGTTTATGCCAATGTAATTATAATGCTGTGTAAACAGTAATGATTTATTCATAGCGTAACACAATTTAATGTTTTTATAATATACTTTGTACAAGAAATGTAATGAAAGTGTATTCATATTCACACTTGGTGCTGTTCTGTTCCAACTTCTCGAATCCAATCCACATCCACCCTAATTTCGCTATTAGTTATACATAGATAAGATAATATCTAAAAATAGGCATAGGTAGATAAGAGCAGTTCATGCATTGATACACTGAATGAAATAAATTATCTTAACCCTAAATGGCGAATTAAAATTAGATTTTTAATGTCCACAATTTTGTAATATGCAAATGTGTTTGAATCCTACGCGATATGGATAAAGGGAAAAACTCGTGTTAATAATTAGTTACAGAAGATTATTAGAGATAGTCATTGCCAGTAAGTAAGTCATTCTCGCATCAAGTATGCAATTAAATTTGTGTAAAGGTTTCACAGTGAAATGAGTCGTGCCATAAAAGTTTTATCCTACCTTCTCACAATTAGAACTACACAAAAGACATTATAAAGTGTGTTTTCTATTACGCATGCTGGTTTGGTTCTCTTTCTTGGCTTACCTTGCCTCGTGTAACATTTGTCCTCTTACTTTAGTAAATATTTAGCAGAGGAACCAAAACAGAGAGTGTAGTACTTGGTGAATGATGTGCCGAGTGGTGCACAAATTTCTCGCTCTTGCCTTTGTAACATTTTCCTCAATAATTTTTAAAGACATAGGTCAAGTAGGCCGTAAACCAAAGCACACACTTTCCGATCTCTAGTGTATTTGAATTATGAAATGATGAAATGAAATGACTCTGCGAAAACATAACACAATGCAGACAGACGTAACAGAAGAACCAAATCTATGTGCATTTTTACAATAACATTACAGTGCTATCATGCAATCTATGATTATACATTTTTAATCTCAGTAACTAACTGTTACATAGAAAAATTACTCGCGTTGCACGCCCAAATCCTTTGAATGGCCCCTACCGACTCTATCATGCCTTTTCAAATATAAACACGTAGTAAATACAATAACAGGGAAGTAGGCAATTAATGAAATGACTTTGAAAATATTTAGGTACCTTGTGTTTACTGTTCGTATGCAATTATCCTTTCCATGCGCCAACCATCAACAACAAGAATAAATAATAACAATAAGTGTTACAAATTCAATTCTACTCCATGTACATTCATTCTATGAGTAATCATTCTGTTACTCTATGTCTGTACTATATGTGTGTACAGTAAATTACTCCCAGAACACTAATAAATGCATTAAACCAAAATACACCTCTACACAAATCTGTTTTCTGTCTCACAGTAAGTAAATACATACCTAATTAGGAGCAAAAATCATTTGACTCTTCTCTAGTAGTTTCCAAATTATTCCAGCATCTATATTTGTTTTCATTTCTCATTCCAAGTCGTAAAAGCCAAGGCTCGTGGATTCATAGTTTCCAGCCTTATCGTGCAGAAGGTTAGACCATCCGGGGGTAAGCAAAATAAAAAAAATCGTCTTTTCGTAGTTCTCCAAATTCTCAAAGAATCCCGCATAGTCGAAAATTATCTGCGTATCTTTTAGGCTAAGGGATAGGAAGACAGACAGTACACCTTGACTGGCTTCAAATTCCTTTGGATTTTGGATCCACTACAAAAAAGGAAATTTTTAATTTTGTTTACCTCAGGATGGGCTAACCTTTTTCATGTTATGGTTGGAAGCAGTGGATACACGGGCCTTGCGTAAAAGCATTAGCAATTGGAAACATATTATGGATATAATGCTTAGTTAGTATGAAGTAAATAAACTAAGTTTAGGTAAATAAATAGATTCTGATAAGGAGTGCATTTGTGGTGTGTTTGTAAATAGCCAAAAGGGTAATTACGCATTATTAGTATATAATCTGTAGCTAGGTGAATCATGTGAGCATTATAAGTCACCTCATGTCAATATACATTAAATGTGTTAATATAATGTACAAGGGGCATGGTTTATTGCTACTTACTATTTGCATAATTAGCATGAATTTAATGCACCTAATTAGGTAGGAAAATAAGCCTTTACATTACCATTGCCTTGTATCACATTCTCTTGCTATTTAATTCAATATCATTTCCAAGCTAGGACACCTAATATACCTAAGTTAACGATGAGAGTCTGTTATGCACACTTATTATACACTTGAAGACAATTCTGAGCAGATATATCATACACAGTAATATTCCTAATTTACTTGAGATTCTAGTGGCATATAACACAACTATATCAAACCAACCCACACAAAACCTTAAATCAAAATCAAACAGACTTGAGCATTGAACGTTCAAGAAAAGTTAGTCGGAGACCTTACTCTTCATTTCTATCCTTTACTATTACTCATTATTCCACTGCTATCTTTACGACACTTGTATATTATAAGTGTTGCCTCTTATCTTTCTGACTTTTCCTCTTCTTATTACGTAATACGGTCTAATTTGCTTTGTCGTCAAAAATTCAAGCAAATAATACTCTACATATAGAATCGAGTGAAACTGACTGTATTACAATCAACCAAACATTAATTTGGGCATTTCAGAACTGGTATTCACCCCGATTAACATTACTTAAGATTATAATAGCCAATTATAGAGAAATCAAACCTTAGCCAGCATATATATATATATTAAGAGTCGAGCCACTCTACTTAGGAAACTGTCCCTCTAGTACTAAATAAAATACTTTAGCTGTTACGTGATTAATTTCAAGAATTGAACTTCATTCCGGCAAAATTCATTGATACTGGCTGTTTGCCAATAATTATTTTCTAAGCTACAGACTCATAGTCAACTTAAATAATCATTACAACTAAGTCAAATAAGGTAGACATCACAAGAGATATTAATATCGATACTATCTTTTGAGTAAATTTTTTATGGATTTAAAATTTTACCTAAACAATTTAGTTTTCAAAATTTCTTTTCTCTTACTTTCATTATTTCTTTGTCGGTCATTCATCACTTAAAACAAAAAATGAATTTTATTAATATTATTGATATTACTAAATTCACAGATTCTTTGATGGAAAAAAGTTTTCAGTAGTAATATTTATTTACAACTATTTCTGTAAAGCAAAGGAAAATAAAATGGAAAATACTATTTTCATGAAATTATTATAGTTCAATCCCAAAAGTAGGTAGTGCCTGTTCTAATAAAACATTTAAATGGAAGACGATAAGAGTAACTAAATAGCAATAGTGTACACTTAAGGTCTACTGTAAAGGATTGTTTAAAGGAATTTTCTTGGTGAGCTGAACTTAAAATTAAAGGATGCTAATATTAGCGGTAATAATGTTGTAATGGTATTCTGTATAAAATGGAAATTCATCTGTTGCATTTTGCTGTCCTTAGTTTGGCTTTGCTTATGTTAAGGTCGTGTCTGTATATACCATAAATTGTGAAGTAGATGTATCAGTAGGTAACGCATTTTGCGAGAGTATGTATGGTAGGGTGTATTAATGGGAAGCGTGGTGTGTTGTATATATCTCCTCAGAAGTACTGCAATGCCAAATCTGTTTGTAGGTACATATAATATGTGAGCGAAGCATAGCACACAATAATATTATCATCTCCCACTGCTAAGAATAAAACAGGACTATAAGACATTGATATACTTGGATAAATATAATATTTATACATTATCTGTATTATTGTGGATTGCATGCGAAGACATGGCAAGGCACAGCAAATACAAGTTAATGGCAATCGCAATGCGAATGCACCATACACCTTGACTTGACCTTAAAGCTCATCGTGTATACACTCTTGTGTATCTTCGAGCAATGCACCAGAGAGCTAAGCAACTCTGTATACACTGCATTATATATGTAAAACAGAAATGTGTACATATTGAATACACATCCAGTCCACACACTTACTCATCACTATTCCAGACCTCTACTTTGTTTTCCACTATTATACATATATTCACACTCTCTGTCAGCCCAATGCAATTTTTGTAATCTTAGTTATTACTGCATATACAATACACTCGTATTTTTTCTATATATACCACAAAGTATATAAATGGATGAACATCAATGTCTTTTTTTAACTTTTTAAAATTTGAAACAGTTTTATATATGCTAATGAAATATGATTAACGAAAAGTCTGGCAACACAAAGTTAGTCACTGCAGTATTTTGTTCGGATGAACGCAGTGTTAATACTTATGCATATAAACTAATACCATTTGCAATGTCATCAGGACATAAAATCCAATTTAGTGTTATTAGCTCTTGTGTGGTGTGTTTGCACATTTCCATATTTTATTTCTCCATTTGAGTTTACAGGAGGTACATTAGAAGCCATGCCTACAGCCTACAAGATAAATCCATCATCGCTTTTTATATCCTGACATAACTAACCTATAATGTTGGATTAGCCATTGCATATGAGAAAAAATGTCTTGATTTTGATGCTCGAAGCATAATGGATACATTAGACACACTAACTAACTAAGGATGCGAAATAAAATTGTAAAATTCAAGTAGTGAAACCAAAGCAAAGCAAACAAAGCAGGTTGTGTTATGCTTACTTACAGATATACGTTACGTTAACTTATCTTTCATACTGCACTCCACAAATCTTCAACACATAAACCTACAGATGGAAAAATTGATTAGATATCCTATATTAGATTTAGGAAGGAGTGTAGGTTTAACTACGTATATGTACGAATGAGTGTTTTTAGCAGGTACTCTGGCCTATCAGTTACGTTATAGCTTCATTCATCTTCGTTACTCGTCCAAACAGCTGTCTTTCTTTTGCTTTGGCTTAATGCACCTATATATTACATACATAAATACGCTACGTGATTCACTCACTCATTTTTAGGGCACAAACATTGCTGAATTGGTTTGTTTTGTATTTATAGCATTTTTAAGTAATGAAAACACAACACAAGATCACAATCGTATTATATCATGAAATATAATCGCATAAAATTCGGAACTCTGCTCATACTAACTAAGTATCCACACAGTTCTATATAAGACCGCATGTACAACGTAAAGTGTTTTAAATGTAGTACTTTTTGTCTTCAATTGCATCCTCTGGTTTCATTTCGTGCACTCCCCATTTTTCTGGCAATTAGTTTCAGTTCTGACTTGACTAGCATATAATATTATAACTTTTAACATTTAATGCTTTAAATTATATAGCTACCGATTCCATGTCCATCATAGCATTAGTAATTCCATGAAAAGTTAAACATCCATTGCATTCCTTACTTAAGGCATGAGCTACTACTGTGTTGGCTGTGCCGTTTCGTTTCGCTTCGTAAGAGTTCACTGTATACATACCACATGCATAACAATACCTAAGTGGATTCTGTAGGAAGGTACTTCTAAAGTTAGCATTAGTTAAACTAAATAACTATTACTCCAAAAGTAATATGTATTCTTCACTGTATTGTGGAATAATGATTGTTCCTCAAACTGCCTCACAGAGACTTGACTTTTAAGTATTACTAACATGACGAGTGAAATGTGAAATGCGCAAGAGATAAGAATAGATGAATTCTAGGAAAATAATAAACCAGTTTTGTGTACTTATTGTTTAAAAATGACAACAGTACTGTAAATACACGGAAAACAGTGGGTTCATGTGGACTTGCATGGTTGGGTGTACTGTAGTGTTAGAAGGCATATTTATCTCCGAGAACTATGCATCTATGGTTATGGTTACTTTGGTTTTGCTTTGAGGCTAAATTTACGTATGGCTATTCCGATGAAAAATGTCAACAATAAGGAATGAATTGACTTTTAAGTGTCACGAAGTTTATGCATGCTTTTACATTGTGGTTCAATTTAATTTAATAGCTTCGAGAATTTAGTCTTCATGTCTTCACACATAGTTTAGTGTTTAGAGTTCAGACAGATAAACTACTGGCTTCCGTATGTTACTTCAGAGTATTCTTTGATATTCGTCCAGCACACCATGATGGCTCCCACTACATATAATTACTAACAATGCCAAGTCAGACAAATTAAACTGAATCGTTTTGACTGAAATGTTTTGTTTTCAAAAGAACAACAATGTATTTATGGTTGTATTGTAGTATTGTGATGCAAAAACATTTAGCATGCCTATAATTTGTTTTGTCTTCCAACACGGGTTTTATTTCCCTATTTTCCGAAATGGACAGGACACGCACGTAATGAACTAATGCAAATACGAGTTCATGGTTCTTCTTCGTCTGTCTACGTGTGGTGTGTGCGTTCTTTTTATTTATAGGAGCCAACTAAAATTTACTTAGGTTTGAAATACAGGGAGTTGAGTGTTACGACAGTTGAGCAAAGCGAAAAGTTAAATGATGAGAGTTGAATGAATGGAAGGATACACTATACTAGCATAATATAGACTTCTACTTAGTTTACAATTTACAAAACCAACGTAAATAGGTAGGGTAGGTCCTTATATTATTATAGTGTACACTTATGTGTATCTATACTTATAAATACATAAGATTAACATGCCCTGTGCTTAGCAATAGTAATAAATGCTATAATAGTTTGTTTATATGGACAATTTCCACATTATAAGTTATAGATGCTTCCTTTGATTCTGTGCAATGTATCGGAATACGGATGTTTCTTTATACCTCACAATCAGTTAGCGTACCAAGTTCCTTCTTAATGTCTTTTACCATTTCAAAATAGATTTTATTGACCCTCGTCATTTCACATGGTGGTGGAATGGAATCGTTTAACGATGCACTGTATTCTCTACTTGACGAAACTTCTATTCGCTGCAATTACATCCACTGTTTATTGTTCATGAGCATGCAACCAATTCGAGACTCCTCCACATATAAAATTACCCTTTCCACATACATATATATGCATCACAATCATTTCCAACTTTGTTTAAGTATCCACGGTTATTGATCCTTCTTTTATATCTCAGTTTACATTAACATTCAATTAAGCTCCATTTTATGAATCAACTTTTGCAATTTGTAGCACAAATTAAAAAACACTGCTAAAAATCAACTGCAATAAATCCTTCGGCATTCATAAGCACAAATATTACCGAAAACACTTTCCCAAAAGCATAAATACGTAACGATCTACTCTAAGTATTTATTCTTTTGAATTTTATGTACATTAAAGTATAGATATTTCGAAAGTGTAAGTTGTATTTTGTTTTCTACAGTACTTGTCACACGATTATCTTGTTTCCTTTAATCTGCGAGTTATGTATTTTGATAGCTGATTTAAAATAAATTTGATCACTTCTATTAAATTTAAGATATTTACTCGTGTGTGCTAAGTGCTATCATAACAATATTATGCCTAAGCGTTCACTTTGCTAACGTCACTAACACTGCAAGTTATCTATGCAAACAAATATGTACATCATTTCATGTTGTTTTATTCGTGTCATTAAAGCTGAAGGCATGCTATGTCCTATAATGTAAACTCCTTTGCTTACGTAAGTACGGGTTAATGTTATTTTAACTCGTAATTTTCAATTCATTTCTGTATTCAAATACAGCAAGGCTATTTTCTTTACGTCAGTAGCATTCTAGGCGAAAAACATTTCGCAAATAGTTAGGCAGAGTTATGTCGATAAGATAATAATAAATACTTTAACTGAAAAGCAACGTGTTCGCTTACACTTTAGAGTTGCATAAACACAACGCGATGAAATTTAGTCAATTGAAATTAAGTTATTACCAGGGAAAGTATAGGATAAAATATGAAACTCACGATAGTAAACAAAGCATGGCTACGTAATAAGAGAAACAGAAATTAATGTTTGTTTACAGACATGCACACGGAATACACGATTCTAGTACCATTGCGCTTGAAAAGCGCAAAGCCCTGCACTTTTCTTTTCATGTTTGTCTTAGATTTCATATGCACACAGGAAAACATGATTAATAGCATGAATTCACTGGATTGTAAACAGAGAATTTAAGTTTAATTAAATTATTACATGTAATGTAAAATGTAATGTAAACATGATTTTAATATTTCCGTATATCTGTATGTACACATATTATTAATACCAAATATGATTTTAAAATAGAACTGAGTGTTTGAAGCAAGCGGAACTAATGCCTCAACTCTGCAGAGCCATGTCTTATCTCCTCAGTATATTTACAGCACCTGACCTGACCTTTTCTTTAGTTTCAGGCAAATTGTAGCATACACAGAATCACATCTCATAACTGACATCGTTACATCCTCCCATTTGACATTCTTATTGATTTTCTGTGTGATTTTCTATATTATCTCCTAGTGCCATAAAACTCACCCAGCTTTTTTCTTTCCCATGTGACTTCTAGAGATTTCTATGGGTCAATACTTATGAGTCTTATAAATCTTATTGCAAAGCAGTGCTGCATAAGTATTATAGTATAAGTTACGTAACATAATACTGCAGCACTAATATATACTTGAGAATTCTGAAAAGTTATTTGGTTACATATGGTTATAGTGTAAAAATAATCCTTATCTGAAATGCAAGTTGCATCGGAACTGCATCTTTTACATACATAAGGTCCTTGCATACTTAAGTATTTCCATATAATAAAGATACTAAGCTTGGTTGTGTTACCCATGGTAAGGATGCATTCTTAACAACACATGGTTGAATATTGAGACATCATAATAACAAATAATAAAGATGACAAGGTCTCAGTAGTAGTTCTGGAGAAGGAAAGCCATACTAGGATATGACTAGATGAGTTTCTTATCTGACAACACTTGGCCGCAAGAGAACTTCTCTTCACAATACAGTTTATCTGTCTCTAGAGACTTGGAGTTTCCATATATGTATCTATGTAATCCTCCGTACTGCATAAAACGTAATTGAAAGTTTTGTGTTGTGGTATGTTGGTTGTGGCTCACAGGTTAGAATAAGATACACAAGTCTGCAGTCCGTGACGTGACCGTATTAACTATTTCCTTCATCCCTAGACTAGAGTTCTAATGAATAGTTAAATGAAGCTTAGCATTCCACCCTCCCAAAAGCGATCATAACAAACAGCATTTAACAAGCAATGAATGAGTCTACACGATGTAGCAATACAAAGAGCTAAAAATGGGAAAATCCAGCCGAAGGACTTATCTACAAAGAAATGAACCTACTAAATTTTTCAAATACTCTACTTTTACAATGTAAAAAGGCAACTCTTTGGAAATGGGCCCATTCTACATATATTAAAAGATAATATACAAGTCTATTATAGTAAAGGAGAAGGGAGACAAGACAAGAATATGCATAGTGCATAGTTCCGTAGGATACAGTGAAAGATAATGATTCCAGCACAGTCTGGAAATATTATTAGTTAAAAACAAAGTACAAGACTAAAGACTCTGTACGTTAGTTAGTACAGTATTTACCTTTGAAGCCATAAGTCAGAGTAAAGATAGAAGAAAACGAATATAGATTTCCGATAACGTCACATCAAGATAAGACTAATAAGCTTCACAGCACATAGTCAGAAGTCAGGGCATATCCAAGTACGTAACGAGTCAAGTCAAGTCACAAACAACTCAAGTGCCCACATAATATTAATAGACGAGCTCCGTATAACCATATCGCCCTTTCTCTCCTACAAATTGTCATTGTCAGTTTTCTCAGCAGTCAGCTCAAACCATTTTAAACACACGAACCTCCTTTCAGAGTCAAGTAAATATCAACCTAACAAATTCTCAGAATCTCTTGGCAGACCCATACTTTCCTCATTCCATTCACTCTTTTACCAGCCACTGAGTTTGCGTACGTCTATTAGCCACAATTTATCTTATATTTATGTCTTCCAAATATCCTACAGACAACACTATGTCTATGTCGATACAATATTTCTATCTGCACAGCAACTTATCAACATGGATAACACATTATACTTATTATAAAACTATTTTCGCCCCATATATGTGACATTTAGATATTCTAATATTTATTTAAAACTTAAGCTTCTCGTCTCTATCTTTAGCAGACAGAAGCAATTATGAAAATTGGTAAACTAGTTACAAAACTTTTCAATTCCTTATTGCGACTTACGACGCAAGCACAAATTGGTAAATAATGACATTATGACGATAAAGAAGTTACTGGGTTATATCAGTACACAGCATACTCATTACATCATTTTATATTACCCTTAGAGTATAAAATATGATTTGTCCTGCGTTTGATATTTATCCCTTTTATTGCAGTTGCAACATTTCGACTTTAAAAATTGCTCAACCACCGAATTTTACATAATTGTATATTAAAGTCAAATTCCCTATCCATAAATAAAATTTTCACCGAATTTTTAAAAGCCAAGTTATATTAGAATATATCGTAATATTGGGCATAAATTGACCTAAAGGAAAGAACAACAATGTAACTACATTTAAGGATTTAGTAATGATCTCGTTTATGTTTGTTATGTTTTATATAATGGGTTGAAAGAGCAGATAGAGGATACGCTATTAGGTAGAAAGACTGTTTATACTCTTTATACACATGATTAGCATGAATATCCTGGTTTGGTTTGGTTTTGCATGACTTGTCTATGTGATAGTTTAGTTTAGAGCGAGCAAATGATGTAAATGAACGTGATCTTCAATCCAGGTGTGTTGTTAAATCTTGAATGGAATGAGGTAGAGAGAGAAGATATTGCAGAGTGTGCTTATGGAACACAAGAGAACATGTAACAAGATGATGGTGTATTCTGTACCAGTGCACTAGTATGAAAGTATGAGTATTGCTATCTCCATTGTCGTGATTAGGTACAACAATAGGAAATCAAGTCAAAACATCCCGTTTCAACTTTGTGGCTGTCTCGTCTCATCTACATGGTTTCTGTGCTACTATCTGAAGAATACAACAACCAATTCTGTGTACTTGCATATACTAACTACAACTACCAAGGTGTCTATGTCGATGTCTAGCAACTGTTGTTTTGTCTGCTGCACAAACCATTTGACTTTGTTTCTTTTCATTCCATTATATTGCAGGCATCTCCCTTTATTATTGTTCTATTAGTAAAAGCCACCATTTGCATTTTGAGTAGCTCCTTAAAAGTAATCGATGCTATATTACATTCATTTAGTCATAGATACTCCATGTACAGTAAAAATACACATGGAAATTCATACAGATTAGCAAAGCGGAGCAAATTATGATTTTGAGGAAAAATGAAATGCAGTAGAGCTGAATGAGGATTGAAGTGAAGGATTGAGTATTATATGGGGATGGTTAGGTTGAAGTATTATCTGTAGATAAATGCCATTCCACAGGAAAAACATAAAAGCAGGATGGAAGAAAGAAAAAATGTGGAGAGGAATCGACTAGGCTACGCTGAGCATATAAAATGCTGAGAATTTTAATGGAATTTCAATCTGAGCCATCTCTATGGAGGAGCTGAGTAACAAAATATAAGTAACACCTGCATGGCCAAATAGGTACGTTACGAAGTTACGCGAAGCCATAAAATAGTAGTACAATTACGTATTAGCATCAATTTGCCTTGTTGCTGTACTTTGTATATTATGTGCATGCATATGTAACAGTGCAAGACGGTGCAATAGCAAATGCATTATAATTTGAATAGCTAGTATGATAAACTTACCAAACATCTTTAGTACATCTGAGAAATGGAATTTCCTTACTATTCAATATATACGTAACGAATAATAAGAAGCACACCATTGTGGTATGTATGGTGTTGTGTGGTAACATAAGATTTTTCAGAATGGCAAAAATAATAGGAATACAAAACATGAAGTACAATATATGTATATAGGATACAGGATGTTAGATACGAGTTTTTCTAGCTTACGCTCCATGTGATTCAGCAGGTACATCCATACACTAAGATAGTGTTGTATATGTATTAACAGATTATTGCAAAGGAGCTTATATATTAGTAATAGCTTATAGTGGAAAGCATGCAAACATCTCAAGATATACATAGCTTGGGGTATTTCATTTATTAGGTTCAGTGTTATGTTATGTTGGTATGTTGCCGTGTTAGCCTGTGCGTTAGCGATTCCATGAATTTATTTTATCGCCGGTCTTCAACCTCGTTCTGATGAATGAAGCTCAAGCTAATGGTACTACATTACATACAGTCATCTTCATTATTGCTGCATTAACTTGCATACAATTGTAGTTACTATGTATTTATCTATTACTCTATAACTAATGCGCTAAAATCCAAGATACAATATCTCCATTGTGTAGTAAGTTATGGTTGTAGTTTTTAACAATAAATGCATAAGTTGCACTAAGAGTGTAGTCTACATGTATGAGCTCACTGTAGCAGATGTGCAGATATTGCCTCAAGTACAGTGTAATGGCACACTGCAACCCAATTGGTTAAGTATTAGGTTTTAGTTTAAATACTACTTCAACTTTTTATGACTTCTGATACCTAATGTAGAATTTGTACCATGTAGTTATGTGTTATCACTTGTACACATTGTACAGACGTTTCCATTGAATCATCCACAGTGTATTGTACTACTATTGACTATTGCAATAAAGGTGTTGGCAAATTTACCATTTATAATACAAGCTACACAAAACTCTTCGATGTATACCTCTGTAATTACGCTAGGTACATTTGGTATTACTAGTAGTATATTATATCCTGGACTTGTTGTAATTGTAATGCTGTACTTGCTCATACTGACTAAAAATAAAAGAATTAATTTTACAACATACTTAAATTACTTCTTGGATGTGTGTATCATTATCAAGTTAATCTTTTAGCATTACTAATGTAATATGAAGTTTATTCAGGATTGTTAAATGGTACTTGTACAAAGGAAACTTTTGTTATAAGAGATTGAGACGTGTTTTAAGTAATAGGATGAGAATAGAGGTGTAAATTCTAAGTTGCATATGTTTGAAAGTCTCTATTGTTAATTGCAGTATGTTGGGTAGATGAAGATAGTTGATGAGTCAGTGGTATTCGCATCTGCAGCTCATATAACAGGCTTGCCTGGTTACACATAAGCCATTGAATGTTAAAATGCTAAAAGCTGATGCATAATGCATAGACTCGTAAAAGAGATGAGCCAGTGTAGTAATGTAATGGTTTAGGAGTTGGAGTGGAGTGAAAAGGATGGAAATGTTGTTATGTTCTGCTTTAGCTACTCTGCTGTGGAGTTAACTCCTTTGGACAGGAACGAGAGCAACCAAAGAAAAGGAATGTTTACAAAATTCAATAAAATGGACTTTGCTTTGCAATGCTGAGTAACAATGCTAAGAAGACGAAGCAGAACTGTGTTACGTGCATTAGACAACAAAGAGACTCATTATTTATTATGGTTTTCATGTGATCCTCAATCTTGTCATTCGGAGACCATAAATATAATAGAGAATAGTAGTTCTGTCGTTTAGGCTGTAACCAAATGTGTTTATTATGAGGAGTGTGCTTTTATTTTGATTTATACAGGTCATAGGACTCGCAATCTTATTCTGCAGTGAATACAAGTCAGTGGACAACAACAACACACTTAGCACTACACACAATAACACTTACTACATCATATTAGACTACAGTAATTTACTCTTGCTTATCGCTGGCTCACCATTAGCTTTAGCTCCTCTAACACCAACTTTTAAACATAACTCATCACATCACACTATTTTCAAGTGTTATGCTCGAGCTGAGTACTGAATCCATTCATAGACAATAAAATTCCTAAGACACACAGGAAACGAGATGGTTTCCAAGTTCTTTGAATTACCTGCTAAATACACTATTACTGAAACACAAGGAAGCTTTAAATGTTTGTTGGCTACAATTGTGTAATGGGCTTTGTTCAACTGTGGTGCAAAATCATTAGAATTATAATGCTATCATAACTGTTTTTCAACGTGTTCTTTGCGGTTGCTTTTATACTTTATTACAATTGACTTTTCTACGGGAAGAAGGATACTGTGGCTTAACAGCTTTTCTTATCTCTTTCGGCTATACCAGTCCTCAGTTCCAATAAAAATCCAATGAGAGCAATAAACTAATGTTAAATGTTCATGGCAAAAATAGAAATGTTTAATATGTTGGCGTGAACTCTTAGTTTAAAGGGAAACAATATCTTTTGTATAATATAAGTTGCATAAATAATTGAAGAAAATTAGTTGAATCTACAGTATCTATAATATATTATTATATTTTTAATTTCCGTCAAAAACAATTGAAGCGTACACCATATAACTAACCCATCATAGTCTTAAAACTTACAATGATGAATTAAATCTGAAAATGGTAATTTGTTAATGGTAAAAACATTAAACAATTGATAATTTTTGAGAACAACACAAATGACATCATCTACCAGTAAATTCACTTAAATGCATAGTAATAATATTGAGTACTGTAAGTTTAAAGGACATTTCTTAAGACGGCACATCCAAATGCAGTGTCCCTTTAATTTGTCTTTAAGCCACCTTTTGATGCTGACTTTAGATGTTCATAATCTTGGAAGGATAACTCTATCATATTTATGATTTATTTGCACAATAAAACAAATAGGACATTGAATATTCATTCTATAATTCGTTTGTGACAAGTGACACCGTGTTCTGAACTTTACCACAAAGCTTTTAGGTTTGTAATTGTATTACCTTTAATGCTACACAAAGCCATTTAATTATGCCAATAGAACAAGGTACAAAATTGAAAGTAGTTTATATTATTAGACAAAACCACTCTGATTGCTAAAGGAAGTTTCTAGGTGCCCCACAAGTTGGATACGCATTAGAATTGAAAATCGGCTAAATCGGAACTATTTGTAGGCAAGGATTTTATTTTCATACTTCAATTATTTAAGTAAAAGGATTAAAAGGAGTCCCCTATAAGTTTACAGCCAATTAGCAGTAGAGTGGTAAACTAAAATTACAACATAGCCTGAATGCATCCTACCTGAGAATCAGAATTCCTCTTAAAAGTTGTTAAAGGAAATTAACTAAGTAATAGCTAAAATAAGGGCGCTACATTTTATTGACCAAAAATCAGATAATTTAAATGGATGCATTGAAATGGTTACAAATTATCAAACAAGCAACATAAATACACATGAATCACCCGGGAAGGAATTCCGGAGATGATTTAAAAATGATCTTTTAAGCAATTTATTATTTTGAACAGTCTTTTCCACTTGAAATAGCATGCAAAATGTAATACAGGTTTAGATTCATAAGGGTCTCGATAAGTGTTGGATAGCATATAGCTTTCATATTCTCATTAGACAGGTTGAATGAAAGTAGTTCAGTTATATTATTTGTGAGGTACATCGTACATGTACAAAAGTAATGCAACAACATTAATGTTATTCTAGTGTTATCTATGTGTACATTGCAGTTCACATTGCATTATTGCACTGGGTTGGTTTGGTGCTGTATTGTTTTTGGCGATGGGATGCAGCACTTTTTATGACGAATGTCAAGAAGGTGTGTGTGCCAGTGCACATTTATTTTGATGGCACCCATTCAATGTTTAATTCTGCCGAACCTTCGTTGTTTGTCCATGTGGTGGAATTCAGTGTCAATGCAAGGAGAAGGACTACTGCAGTCTCACTCTCACCTCACCTGTTTATATCCAATTACTTTGGGTAGCGTGATAACAATCGAAACTATGAACTACAAAGAATACACACTAAATACAATCATTTGCATGAATGGTAAATAAATATAAATTCGGCCTACCATTGATTAAAGGAGAAAAACAAATACAATAGAAACAACAGTTCATAGTTAAATAAACACTATTAGTCGCATTTATGAATTCATACATTTGAATATATTACTGTAATGTGTTGTACTGCACTTGCACTGACAAGACATGACAATGAAAGAAAAAAGTCCTCTAATTGGAAGTACAGTTGTTAATAGATGGTGAAGATGAATGCCATGATGTAAACAAAGTGTACCTACACAGTACCATTGCATTATTACTGATTTACCCTTTCAATTTTAGTTGTTAGGCCGTCAATTGTTTGGCATGCATCACGAAGAACGTAAAAGATAAAAATATCAACCCACTGAAATGCACTAGCCAAGTTTATAAACAAATGTGGGTTTCATTGCATCTATTTTTGTTGCAGCGCAATGTTTACCACTTCGAGAGTACAAGGATTGTCTTCTCCTGTACTTTACTCTGAATATGGAGATCAGATATTCATAGAAAACGCATTTAGACAATTATTTGTCAACGTCTTGATCCAATTTGCATTGTTTGTTTACTTTGCAGTTTACACCACTACTAATTGTAACTATAATAATAATGAAGGATAAGATTTGCGTAGGAACTTTTTATTCCCATTCAAATGTTTAAGTAATTAATGCATTTGCTTTTTATAGAGTTTCTAATTTCTTTGCGAACAAAAGATAGTATGAAAACATTAATTTGCATTCACATTAATTGCTAATTGCATTTAAAACTGTAAATAAAGCATTAATGACAATAGTAAGTAATACCAATAGTAATTACACGTGTTATGCAGAGATTGTATCTTAAGCTATTGTAATACACTACAAACAATGAAAATGGTGTGTATAATTACACACAAAAACGTTACAAGTATTTAATTGTAAGTAATTATATACTACACGCTATAAAGAAACAAGTTAGGAAAAACTAGCCAATTTTTGAGTGAAAGGTCTGAGCAGAAGTACCTCTATTCTCATAGTAATCTTAAGAAAGTGTATATACACAGATGTTAATTTTGATGCATTTACTGCAAGCTCAGAGTACAAATTGAGATCAAGTGAAGTCAACGACACCCAAAACAACTCCTTTTACGAGAAAATGCAAACGATGTTACTTGAGCTGCTAAACATTTTAACCCGCTGTTAAGTGCAACATTAATTACAAAACATGTAACTACAGTAAGCAGTAACAGAGAATAAGCATACTTACACAGTAATGCTACACAATACAGTAATAAACTATGTATCATAACAAAAACAACAATATTCTCTATGTAACTTGAAATATCTTGGAGATACACAACAAAACACAACATATGTAAACTATAAGCCAAGACAAGAGATAATAAAATGTCATCGCTATTTAAGACAAGCTTAGAAACGCTTCGTCCTATCTAAACAGAATTTCTTATACAAAATGCACACAGGTTGAATCAGTTTAAAGTACAGTACATCATACGCCCACTAAATGTTGATGCTTCTAAGTTATAAAGCTAACCTGCCTGTGGCGTATCATGTGTTATGGCATAGCGTTTGATGTATGTTGACCTTAGCCTACGAACAGCCAATACGACATACCAGACCAGATCAGGGATACCAATCCCTTATATAATGCTATCCCACAAAATAAAGCCATAATCCTAAAATCACGATGTTATACCAAACAAATTTTGATTTCCCATTCGCACAACGAAAACTCGACGAAAACCTGAAACAAACATATTACGTAGTAATATATACATATACGTAATGCATTTATTGCTAACTGTGTACCCATATTTGATTTCCCTGTAGTAAATTTCGTACTGCATAATACACCAGATTTATTTATGTTCTGTTGAATACAAGGATGATGTGTTGTTTTGAATTTAGGGTGTAATACAAGGAAAAGGTTTGCTATTGGGATGTTATGAAATTTGTAATATAATGATAATAGTCTGGAGAATGAGCTGAAAAGAAACGTTCTGGAAAGTTCGGGGGTTTTAGATTACACTGGTTACGCTACGGTTAGTTTCGGGTACGGGATAAGACATAGGTTGCTCAATCCGAGTCTCATTCGGCTATTTACGAACGACCAAGCGAACCCAGTAACCTTAGTCAAAACTCCATGGATCCACTCTTCTTCTGCAAGAATCCTTTAGTTATCCGATTACAGAGACGAAGAGCACCGTCATAACATCTTCCTTTGAAGCACAGTTCAGTTGTGCAATCTAATGCAATGTCTGTGGGAGAAACCCCCAGTCCAGAGATTTCTCTATATTACCACACTTTGATATTTACTTACATTTATAAGAGTCCTAACCTAAGAATCATAATGATATATGTGATGTATTTACGTATATATTCATATCCGAAAGGAAAAGCGATCCTTCCATCAGCGGAGAATCAGATTTCTTATTCTCACCATTAAGTCTACAAACGTAGGTAGCAATAATACTTAAACGTACAAACACGGTAAGTGTAATACCATCCAGATATCGCAATAAAGTGTAACTACTAACACTCCCAGCGTTTTGTAAACCTCTAGTTGTTCAAGTTTTAGAAATTGTGTAAAGTTGGCTTTTTAGTTGAAGCGGTTCCCTGGCTTATGGGAAAAAGATCAAATTTGCATTTGTGGCTTTAGCGTAATATGCTTACAATCTGATATACCTCTCTAATGATTATATATAGTTTTTATAGAGAAAACTTGCAATATAATGTAGAATGATGTAAAGTATATAATATGTTTACTGTTTTTATTAAAGGAAATTATCCACGCTGTTTGAAACTCTGTGGATTTCAGTTTAGTTTAAGATATGTTCCATTTGCAACAGAAAAAACAATTTACTCACAGGAATTGCTCTGTAAGTTTACAAAGTGTATTCGAAACGAGTACCAAGGGCATTTTCTAAGGATTCCATTCCACGAATATTTGACGAGGCAGAAATTTAGCATGGGAATCTACTAGAATTTGGGAATTGCTAGTTCCCATTGTAAAGCAGTAGTAGTATGACATGACATGAGCATTATTCGAAGAACAAATGTTATTACAATAGTAATAAATTAATGTGCACGTGAATGGTACGGTTTGTATTCGTAAAGTTTGTGTATTGTTCTTCTGAATGAATATTGCGTTATAGTTATGAATAAATGGTTCGTAGCAAAAGGCAAGTTGTGTTGTGTTGCATTACATTAAAAGAGAGACAGCGAGACAGACGGATTGTTAGGAAGGTGCATTATGTAAACGTGTAGGTACAGTAGGTAGAGATATTGATAAAGTGGAGTAGACTGTGTTATGTTTATAGGAGGAGAAGAGTAAAGTCAAATAGGGAAGAAATAGGTGCAGAAGCATAGGAGAATCGCTAGAAACTGGTTCGGTGGAATTTTCCGAAGAATGGAGCAGAATGGACTCTTCCTGTGAGCACACTATTCTAGGTGTAGAGATAGACGAGTGTTGTGAGTAGTAAAGCACTAAAGGGTTGAGTAGGTAGACAAGCACGGAGGGAAAGGAGTGCAAAGTAAACCAAGTCTCTTCCACTGGTTTGGTTTGGTCTGGTTGCTGTGAAGATTCGTTCGTCCCCCGAAGGAAGAGCTCCACTTTTGCACAACCAAAACAAACCCACATGGTAGCTTGTTTACAAACGTTGTCTCTATTCTCTACTACTACTGCTGTGTGTATACTACTTCCACAGGCTTCCCAGTTCCATTGATTCCCCTCAACCTACTACTACATACATACTACTACCATTATTAACTATCATTCTCTTTACCATTTACGCTCTTCTCTCTCACAATAATATAACGCTACACAAGCACAACCCTGTACTCCTTAGGTACAACACTCTCAGTAAATTCAATACCAAATATAGATAGCTAGCCATGATATTAACACTCATGTGATAATATCATGGCATGGCGAGCCAGGCAGTCGAAAGTCGAGCCCCAAACTTTCCTATTATAAGGTACTTTGCTTCTGCTTGCATATCATAACTAGAATAGCTACCTTAGCCATACTGTGGGTTGTGTAAGACTTTTATAGAACGTAAACATTCAATTCATGCTTATATTTAGTCGCATCACAATCACGTACCTTATCTAATACACGTAATAAACGAAATGTAAGAAAAGGAGGAACGCGCAACGTTTACGGAGGATGCGATGGCTTCTTTTCTCCGTCTACTCCTTCTTCTTCCCAAGTCCCCTCACCAAATCAACAAAAACATCTTTCTGCCTCGATTCAAAACATTGCATCTCTCTTACGACCATCATCTACATTGGCACTCCACTCCACTGCTCCCATTCCCAGCTCCTATTCACTTGTGTTCTATTCCTCCATTCTTCGTCACTAATAAATCCTCAATGTCTCATCTCACCTTGTTGCCTTCCAATTCCAATCCATACAATTGCCCTTCCATTCAATTTTCAAATACACTCTTTTCGATATCCGTAAGGAAAGGAAGTACTTATAGTAGTCACATCTAGTGCAGGAGGTAACTTTTTATGCTATTATATTATTATTATGCCCAGTTCGCTATGCATCTGCTCTTCTCTACAGTCATGTCACAGTAGTCTTACTATTGGTGTGGTTTCATAATATTATTATTATTACTATCCTGGAAGGGAAGTATTTTTTCCTTTTCCTCCTCTCTGTCATGTCGTACATGTAACTTGGCACGGGATTTTAAAGAAAAGATCTGAAATAAAAGGAAAGGTCCCTTCAATTCTCAATCCTGTTCTCAAAGAATCTCAATCAAAAGAAAAGGGAGGAAAGACAACTAACGTAAGGATCAAAGAAAAGAAGGGACGGTATAATAGTCACTTATTAAATAAGGTATACCTGCTAGACTTGCTAAAAGAAAACGGTCAGACTGACATGAGACCCTAAACGAGATCAACAACATTCAGATCCCCTCCACTCCACTCCACCGCTACTACTTTGCATTACTATATGATTACAACATGTAACCTTTCGTTGCATCACATTCCCATCTCCGTTTCTCCATTATTTCACCCAGCGTGAGTAAACACCAGTCTCCAGGAGTACACAGTTAAAAATGCTCTATTTTCGGCGCTTAAATTTTTATTCCTATTGTCCTAATTTTCTAAGTAGCTCTTCGGTCCGTTTCTTTTCCTTTACGAATCTCGACCCAGAACAGGATCGAACAAGAGTCCACGTCCACCCGAAATTCTTTTTAAAAGGAAATCAAGGCCTTTGTCTCTTCAACACTGGACTGGACTGGCGTGAATTATTCACCTAGCCTATTCTACTTCCACCTTTACCTTTCTTAAAGCCAACGACCAAACATTCATTTTCTTGTCTCACGGATTACCTGAAGTTACGTCGTCGTCGGTTTGTTTTATTTGCCTTTGCTTTGCCCTCTCCTGTCTTATGGCTTCTATTTGTTATTTAAATGGCAATTGAGTAGGTATTTTGTTATTATTATTGTAGCGTTCTTGGTCCGCCCGACTGTCCTGTTAATAGTTCGTTAGCCTCACTCAATGTTTTTGTCGGGCTTTGCCTTGCACTACAATTAACTTAGTTATTCAACAATATATAGGTCATCTTATTTTCTTTCCTTCTCTCAATGCATTAAGTCGTAAACCAAGTGTACGAACAGACCACGCTCTGTGTTACAAAAACAAAGTTTCCTTCAACGATAACCAACGCCTCTTCATCGAAAATAAATATACGGTTTGTTATGTCAAATACCAACTAAATAACAAACTGTAACTCCAATACTAATGTGTTTATAATACTATTTACTCTCTGTAGTGTATAGTCGGTTCCTTTTCTTATTAGAATTATTAGATTGTTATTGTGGCATTGTTCCATACATTCTGCTTTGTACTAGTACTATGAATATTATTGTTAACAAGCATACTTAGTATTTACATTGAACATTCTATACTAAGTATTAAAGTAGGTATTATTATTATGCATCAATGTTACTGCTAAATAGGATTTGTATTTATCAACTAATACATAATAGGTACACCAATATAGAAGTACTATTGCATACATATTAACTAGTAAATATTTGCTAAGTAACTAGTAAATGTAAATTAAATATGAGTATGTTAAGAATAGCTTCCTGACGAAACTCCACGAAAATTGTAAACACTATAAAATATGCATACCTACCGTCTACCGAGTACCGAGTTCATTTCAAGATATGCATATCCCTCGCCGTAGAGTTCCCACGTACTCTGTATACACACTATGATGTGACTAATCTTAAATTCTTATGTGTAGCAAAGAATGAAATGTAAAGTCAATAAAATGTATCGACATAACGAGAAACTATCGGACTTTGGACGTTTCCAAGTAGAGTCCAGCCAGACCCGTTCAAAGTATCATATTTAACGGGATAACAAACTCACCAAAGATTGGAGTTCGTTTCATTTAACATGTTATATTACATTTCATGTCCTTAGTTAAACATTGCATGTAATTGTAACATTTCCCTGATTTTTATGAAATGAAATGCGATTTGGTTTTAAAAATACTACAAAGTAGTTTGCAACTAGAAAATGAAATGAAGAATGCAATGAGGAAAAAGCAGTAAATGAAAATTTATCCCCAAATGAGGTAATGCTAAATCTCATATTGTGGAAATGTCAAGTTTTATGCTAAAATATCATGAAATATTGTATTGTAAATGGTAGTAAAACGGAAACTGTGCAAATAAGTTCTTTCACAAAGTTTGTAAAGCCTTTGCCGTAATAACAATTGCTTGCAATATTGAGATTATTTTCATTTCGACTGAGGCCGAGTTGAACATGGCACGGTACGGGTATCAGGAAAAGTGTGTAAAGAGCGAATGACATGAACATGGATACAGAGGGAATTGACAAAGTAGGAAAGTTGAGTGACGTGCCGTGACCAAGTTAAATGGGTTTGCAAACTAAAATTGCATACATGTCTAATGAACATCTAAAACTAGTCACGTTGCAAGTACGGATACTTGTGTTGACTCTAATGGTTACTTTTACTGTTTTGATGGATAAATGCAAAAGTTGCAATTTTAATAGTTTCTGAGTGCTTTAGCTAGGCATTTCCATCACAATCACAAATATTATCAATTCCGGGTAAACACACAACACAACACACATTTAAATATTCACGGCACACATGACACAACTAACCTACCTTTAACGACAACTAAACTAGCGCAGTAGTGTATATACACAAAACACAGAGCTATATAGGATTATTCATATTTTTAAGTAACTGTATGTGTAGCCAACACAATAGAAACCTATCACTGTAATGAGTTCAGTATACACATGCTTTTAGTGCATTAAATTATTTACTTTTTAGCATACTATTTTGTCACGTAGTAATTTAGCATAACATAACATTGTAACCGGTTAACTGCGACTCGGTGTCCGGTGTGTGTTTTACTAGAATATTTATTAATATTTCATCTCTTTATATTTGTATTGTATTTGTCTACCATAGTTATCACTCACGACAAGGTTACAAGAACTATCTATTGCAATTCTATTATAGGTACGCAAATCAATTTGAGAAAATACTAATAACACACGTAATGGCCACACACAAACATACAATTAGCATACGTGAAAATGTAAACCCTTAAATACTGGAATATGAATATAGGTACGATTCGTTTACATCATCGCGTGGAATGACAACAAAGAGTTTAGGCTTTTAGATAGTTGTGCCTATGTATAATTAGGTAGTCAAAGCAAAGGAGACGAGACAAGCAAGGCAAGACCCAGAAGAACCTGAATTATTAAGAAGGATTTGAAGTGGATGGCAAAGGGAAGACAAGGCCTGAGGAAAGGAAAACAGGAGAGCGTCTGTGTATTACTTATTTGTTTGCGAAGGAAAATAGTTAGGCAGAAGTGCAGAGCCCTTTTCTTGAATTGTCTTTGTTCTTGTACGAAGGAAATTGATTGTGAAGGAACTGGACTGAGCTGACTGAGCCGAATGTTTGATTACATCATCTCTCTTCTGTTTTGAACATGAACAACCAGTTTGCTTATTGATCGCTGAGCAGAGTCAGTAAATGTTGATGTGGATTCGAGTCCTTTCGCAGAATTGATCTCCACTCATTTACCTAGGGCCACACTAAACCAAACCAGCAAAGCTAAGACAAAACCAGCACATTGCATTTGAAGGAATAGGGACCTGACCGGATTTGCAGAACAAAGCACAAGGAATTCTTTTGCCATGCTTCCTTGCTTTGTTGGTTGCTACCGTAAACTGAACCGACCAAACCACTACTAATAGGATTAAAATTAATATGAAATGGGATTTCTGGGAAATTTATTCTAAATTCTACTAATAAGCAGCTTATTCATCAACAGTAATATTAATTATTGTGCTAGGCCATTGAAGGGACGATGAAAGAAATTCTTTCCGTGTGCATGCGTACATAAGTAGTTGCGCTTCTTCAGATTGGGAAAGGTTCCACGAAGTCATACATATCTAACGAACAATCACTATAATCCAAAGGAAAAGTGATGATGAAGGAAATGTACTAGGCATTTGCATATATAATTGTAACGTATATGAAATGTAAGCATATGTCATGTACAAGAATAGTAGTGTATGCAAAGAAATAAATTGACATCACGTTGTTTACATTCGCATTTGAATTCCATGAGTTGTATAATTTACTTAAATTGCTTTGACTGGCAGAATTAATCTAAAAATGGGCTATAACACTACAACACTCCGTTATAACTTATAACGAACTTTACGAAGTGTGTTTTCAATGGCTGCATACATATATAATCTGGGAAAGAAAAGAAGAAACAAGAAACTCGGAAACAGAAACCGTTGAATTACAATACATACTAATACTGGGGAGAGTAAAGCATATATAATACTAGTTAGGATAACGATGCACGGTCTAGATATATGTTGATCCATAATATATAGCTTAGAATGTATGTATGCGGATGTGCTGGCTCTGAAGCGACATTTGCAGTGTGGTGTCATGTATGTCTGGTTTTGTGTTGGTGATAGACATGCGGGACGGGACTGGAAGAGTCTGTGCAGACGTTTATTTTGATTTTGCGATATTTTTGGCCGTGCTTACTTATAGAAAATAGTGTCTCGGAAACTGTGTTGGAGAATGAGAAAGGGAAGGCTTGGTTTTGGATGGAAGTGAAGGTAACGCACCAGAATCCACTTTTCGGTGACTTGACTCTGCGGACAAATGTATTTCAGTGGGAACCGCGGAGGAAAGAAACGTTGCACAAGGCAAATAGCAGCGGAAGGAATCTGACAGCGAAAGACGACTAAAGTGGCGTTTATTCATTGGACTGGAGTGGTAACATAACACAGAGCAGCCAAACTAAGTAACTAAGCTGGAATATTATTGGAACTGGAATCCTTTCTCCCTACACATGCACAGAACACAATTCAGCGTCCTTACACACGGAGAGAATAGGAGTCGAGTTTAGCAAGTGACCTTCAACTTTGCAAAATCGAATTCTATCCTCGTTCTCTATGTGTACTGCGAGTAGGTACAGGAATCCACACTATACCAATGTTGTGAGCAGACCAGACTCATTTTGCTGTGTGCAGGAGTGCAATAAGCAGCATATACGCTGTCCTCTCCCTCATTCCACTTCATATACACAACAGACACGCAAACGTAGCTTGCTCTTCTCCTTCCTTCATTTCGTGCCAGAGCTTTGCCAGTGACGGACGTGTGGAAATTTCTCTCGTCCTCCCTACTGCAAGTCTTACTCTGCAAACAACAAACTCAGCTCTCAGGCACTCTTACCACTAATACTACTCACTTAAGTAATACAAATTCACATTTGTTCAGTTCTTCTATCATCTACAGTACACTTGTGTTGTTTTCTGAGTTCACTTCACTTGACGAACAGAGACAACCAAACCAAAACCATACGGAAAAAAACTCTGTGTTCATACATAACATAGTCGCTTATCTCAACCTGGATACTCCCAACTATTCCACAATAACACTCAAAACTTAAACTTCAAACCAATACAAACCTTACATAATAAATAACTTCCTTCAATATTCAAGTGTAGTCGCATCTTCTATCATTCACTTTCCTAGTGTATTCACCAGTGTTTCCCTATTTGTTATTCATATCTACACCTACGCCAGTTTACTTCAACCAGCAATCCACTTATTTCAGCGATATTTTTCATTTACTCCTTTATTTGGATTTCTTATCCTTTTGGATCGCTTTACGGTAAGTTTCTTATTTTCCTTTATTTTAAGAATTATTCAGTAGTAACTTAAGATCATAGCCAACATTATTAGCTCTTAGAACAGTACATTACAGTAGTAAAATATTCCAGAGTAATAAGACTTAGAATTAATTGGCACTAACAATAAGTATTCTTATTTATTTGTCATGAAATTCAAACATCGATACCTACATAAAATATTTTAAACAGTGTAATATATGTATTAATATTCATTACCACAGGTTAAACATATTCAACTCATGGTGGTATAGAAGAATTAAATAGAAAAATACTCTAGGTTGGTGGGTGTATCAGTGTATCACCTTCTTCCACCATATCTATCAGAAATATTGATTAAAAAGTCAAAAAAATGGGAGAAAAGATTTATCTAATAATATTTGTACGGGAACTATTAGAAATGTGTACGTGCAGTTAGGGAGTATAAAATACATCATATGTATGTGATGTGTGTGTCTCCACCAGAACATTTGTTTTTATTTTGGGTGTACTACAGTCGTGGTATGGATCACGTATGGTTTGTATGGCTGAACGACTAAAATAATCATCTTTATCCAGAAAACTGTATTCTGTCATGTCCTGTCTGTCTAAAAGAGTAGGAATAAGAAAATATTATTATAACAGAGGAGAAAAACAGTTAGTTTGATCACATATTGTGTGACTGTACGTAGTAAGCAAGGAGAGGGAGACAGAGATAGTAAATATTATGTTTCCGATATGCATTGAGTTTGTTTGTGGTGTGGTGCCTGGTCTAACCTACTTTAGTTGTGTGTTTTGTTTATACCTGCAAAGTAAACTTTTACGTTTACTATTATTATCTTTTATTCTGTATTCATTTTATTGTGGTTCTTTTCGTTTGCTTACTTGAGTAATTATAGGTTGATGTGATGGATATACCTTTTGAATATATACTTAACAGTTAATAGGAATAATAGGAACTTATTTCTTATGAAATCTTATTTATTTAGACGTTAATTGGCAATTAACATAAAATTCTAATCTGATTGTTGGAGTTTCTGACAGAATTACCGTATTATGTCATACGGAAAGAATGTTACATGCACTGCAGTGCAGTAGGTTTAGGTATACTATGCTTGGTATTTATTACGGAGAAATTCTATAATCAGAGAATGTTTATGGACTTATCGTGTGTAATTAATTCATTTCGTTGAATGGTTTTCTTCTTTATTTATTCTGTTTGGTATGTGAGTGTTCTGAGACGCATAGGGGGCTTAGCTCTGTTGGAAAAGTAGGAAGCAGCAGTTATGTACATACTTAAGGGATATGTTTACATTCTGTCGGTACAGGTTTGTTTTGACAAAACGGTGCATTAGCCAAGTGAAGCAAGCGAACTCAGATCGCAGTTAGCTGACAATCAGCGAAAGCTCTTAAGTGAGTTGTTTTGATGTTCCATTACATTACATTCGTTACGTTTGCATTTCATCCATGCACTATTTTGCTCAAGAGTTCCTCTAGGCGCGTTGCTACCTTATAAGTAGTTCAGTTATTACACTCGAATCCAATCCACCCAGCACTTGAGTCAGGTATGTTGAATTAAAGTAAACGAAGGTTTAAAGAGTAAAGGTTGCAATATTACACAGTATAGATTCTTTCGAATGTACCTTTAGTTCTTCACCTTAGTGCAACCCAGGAAGAAGAAGAAAAAGTTTACGTTCAAATGTTCTCGTTTTCTAGTAGTTCATTGCAGTTCAAGTTAACTCGTACACGACCGTTATTGATTTTTGTTGGCGATAAACGCGGAGCTGAAGGAGAAGAGCTCCATTCTACAGGGAACATTATACAGGACCTTTCTAGCAGTTAGGAACTTATGACTTTCTAGTTTAGGACCAATTCTGGAAATAAAGCAACTTTCCATGTCTATTCAAAGGCGAGAGTAGAACTAAACTAAAGGAATCAAATATAAACGGATATAATATTTCATGAGAACCATATTTACTATATTATGACATACATAATGCATTATACCATTCCACGCAATCCTCCTTTACATAATCCAATGCATTATATATACCAAATTTAATATAACAGTCATGAAATACACGCACTCCGCACATTCAGCTAGAGCTTAGGAATAAAAGTCACACGTTTTATTATTTGTCCCTGATTCGGTTTGTTCCGGATTCATACCAGACGAAAGCAGATATTTAGTAATAGGACTTCAATTGTTATACTTATACAAAACTCTCGCTCCGTTCTCGATTCACCAGCCCGGGCTTTATGCTTAAGTGCAACTCAAGTTGTATTTATGAACGTTGGTATTAAAAAACGTAATACCTTCCCGGGTTGGATTTGGATGGCAGATCCCACGTAGTTCTAGTTCTTCTGCTCCCTCCCACAGTCAATGCAGTCGTATTTATGCTTATTGTTATGTCATACTAGTATATAGACCCGCTTTTTGTGCATCCTTTCCGCCTGCGACCCAAAATCAGTTAAAAGTTACATCATACTACAATGCAGTGGAAAATCTTATCACACTTTTCCAATTATTACAATAATACTTGTAATAGATGACGAATGTTGTCTAATTTTTTGGGTAATTTAAGGAACAAGGCAGGCTTTAGCTAACAAAAGGCGAAATATGTAACAATGAGTGTCACAGACAATTGTTCGTTAGTTAAGTGACAGATAACAGCGTGAGTAAGTTTTAATGTTGTCTATAGGGATTAAATATAATACTACTTATAGCCCGAGTGTATACTAGGCATCAGACAAAATTGGTTTGGTTCAGTAATTTTATTTCGTCCTTGTCTGTGACTCTGAGAAGTTTTGTAATGTAACGAGTTTAGTTGACTGTTTGTTTGGTCTAGGTTTACTGGGTTTCAGTTGGTTCGTTTGTAGCATATTGGTTGGGTGAGTTGCATTGTAATGCATTGAGTTGCTTCCTTTAGTTTATGTTGTTCAGGAGGTACTATTGAAATAGAATGGCAACGAGACGACCTTTCCTCCCCTAGACGAACCAAACCCATTCTAATATAAAATAAAGTTCTTCAGTTCCTACACTACATTTCCTTCATTCCTTATGCCGTTCTTGAGATTTCTAAAGATATCATCAACTCACACATACATAGATCGCTCAAGATTTACCTAATATTATTGTCCAACTGTATTTATATAGATACATTACAGCGATTACAGTACATTTCTCTGATACGAGCGATATTAACTGCGATAGGGTGAAAAAATCAGATATAAAAATAAATTTTAACTTCGTGTTTACTGTATTAGTGATCTGGCTCACTCTTTCTCTATTTTATGCACCGTTATGCAATATAAATACAAACTAAAGTAAAACACCGCAGAGCAGAACGGAAATATCTGCATTCCTCTGCTGTATCATATTCTTTTTATTCGATGCATAATACACAACAAACCACGTAGCTAATGTACGACGAGACTAGAATTTTCTGCTTTGTGTACTGTGCGAACAGACACTAAAGATGTATTCATGGAAGACGAAATAACATTTTCCTGCGGTTCCTCACTGTGAGACACGGCAATGATTTAAAAATGCATTAAAAACTAACCTAAACGAGACCTGACAGACACAATTTCGCATTTGCATGAATTAACACCTCAATCTCCACCATCTCTCCGTGTAGTAAGTACTTTTACATTTGCAAAGCAAATCTATTGCTGTACTTTAATGTAATAGGCTATCTGTCTTCGTTATTATCATTTTAATAGCGATATTTTCCAATTTCCCACCTATACATTACCAAAATATGCTTTGCAGCACTTTTCTATGTGTATCGTGGTAAATATTTAGCAGACATTTGTTCACGGACCTGCTTTATGTTGACATACTTTAGAGTACCACATTTAGGTAGAATGATATACCCCACCAATAAATAAAGTAAATGTTCATGCACAAATCATTTGTATGCTTAGGTGAGTCGTGATTCGCTATAACCCAAGTGGTAGTCATATTTAATATTCATATATGATGTGTTCATTGTATTACGAGCCTTGTCTACTCTAGGCGCATATAAATTTTATATTTGTTTTGATTCAGTCGTGCATTTTTGTAGTGGTGTGGTGTGATGTGATATGTTTTATAACCTCGAAACGCTCAATGGTTCAATGTTCAACTTCACTTCACTAAAAAGTCAACATGAAAAATAAATTGAGGTTCGTTTGGCTACATTCTACCGAGTACACAGGCTCAGCTTGTTTACTATACTTTTTATTGCCATTCATTCTAACAGGAAGTAAAGATTCTCTGCGAGGATAACATTTGTTTGTAAATAACTACATGCATACTTACATCATATACTAAACAGTATTTCTACCTAACGAGCATACCTACATATTAATTTATTGTCTAGAAGAATAGCTTACAGTACATGCACTCTTTTCGTGTACACGTAGTTATTGTAACAGTTTCATACATGAGTTAAATTCATATGTACTTATAATGAACAATCATGCACAATTAATACTACATCAATTTCATTATGTATTTATATCTTCCTGTTCTGAACCTACTAAATATTTAGGACAGATTTTATAGCATAAAAACTAAATCGCCCATAAAAGGCTATTCAATGTACTAATGCAATTGTTATCATTAATACATTTGTCATCTTTATACAATTTTGTTAATGGATTACTTTGCCACAGGGCCAGACCATGTTGTTATCTAATTTTATGCTAAAGCACATCGTTATCAGTTAGAAACGCAAGTGTTAAATATAAAAGGTATTTCTGCATAACCATAATAGTCGAACATAAACAAAAAATGGCAAAATAAACTTACGATGAGTAATTGCACAACAAGGAAATACATATGGAAATTGTTTTTGTTTTTAGGGATATAAGAGTTGGTTAGTTGCGTACGTGTTATACCATAGAAGGAAGATATAATTAATTAGGTGCAGAGTAGATGATGTAGGCATAAATACAAGAAATGTTATTGCTAACCCACAATTCGGTAGCTTATCCCTGAGAAAAGCAAAATATAAACAAACGAGGTTTTTGTACGAGTATTTTTACGCTTAATGATTCATCTTAGGGATACTAAGAAGTAAAGCTGAGTACAAATAGCTGCAGCACATGTAACCCTATTTAAAAAGTAAAACTTTGTATAGAGAAACGTATTGGTTAAAGCAAAGAACCTACGTAAGCGAAATCTGAGCAAAAAATCGTGTATGTTGGCCAAGGAGGCAAAGAGACGCATGTAACACAACACCATACCATGCAGCGTTATTAAACATATGGCTAGCCTGGCAATTTGTACAGGCGCAATCCTAGAAGAAAACAGAGTTTAAAAATGGGCTACGTAATATTTAGTGATAAAAAGAAATGTAACGTATGGAAAGAATACTGCAGTGCACTGCGTTTACGTATAGCATGTAGGTTCCTGTAATTAGCAATTAGGTGTACGTAAAGAGGAGAGAAAAACAAACTGAGTGAGCCAAAGCGAAACCACCATTGAGCATTCATAATCATTTCGCATGTAGCGAATAGGAAAGTTGAATTCTACTTGGGAACATATTGTTAATTATATTTGCCTTAAGCTGTGCCTACACAAAATGCCATATTGTGTCGATTCCTCGCTTGCCAGTTGTAGGCAGAGTCTAGGTACTTATATAATACTCCTAATCACGAACATTATTGTCTATAAGTATCTAGATCCGTACGAATGAAGTTGTGAAGAACGGCATATGGTAAATGTACGCGAACAAAAACGACTTCTACGTAGCTTTCTATAGCAATCTCACTTTTTTGCATTTGATATAGCCAGATTAGTATAGATAAGTGCAGCACCACGTATTCTAAGGACCGAATACCAAGTTTAGAGTTTAAGTATGATAGTTGGTTCGCCAAATAAAGTATAGTCAAACAAAACTTGGTTTGTGGCATGACATTATAAATATTATATATGAATTCGTCGTAAGTAATTTTTTGCTAGGATTATAACTTAGTCCTTGTAGTATATGCAAATATAAATGGTGTGACTGATGTGGTAATGGTGATTCCTTTGCATTTTTCATACGTATAGCTAGAATACAAAATAGACATAATTACAAGCAAAATGATACATAGCAGAAGAGTCCATGTATAAAACTGGGAACGTCTGTTTAGCGTTCAATTGTGTTAATATAGATTCTGTTGTCTTGCGCTCTCCTGCTGCTGTCCTGTCCCACTCCCGTCTCCTATAAATTTAGTGGTACAATCTGCTTCGTGTTTTGTTTATATTATTACGTTCACAGTTAATGCTATATGGAGGCATAGATAAGTAGGTAGCTAAATTTCATGTGAAGAGCAAGTCCAAGGTTACAATACGTTAACAAAAGTAAACATAATATTCTTCTTGCAAAAACTACAACACGTATGCATAACTCTGAACGTTCTGTTCGTCCAGCAGTCTACCAATAATACTATACTTCATTACTTCATCGACTTTAATTTCAAAGTTGTGTTGTCGTTACTCTAATTCATATTTATTATTATTGAGGTAGTAGGACAAACAAAACATAAAACTTAATATCGGATGACTGAAGTTTCCTTTCAACGTTTACTCAAAATAACTTTATTGAATAAAACATTACAAGAACCGGGGGTGATTGAAATAATATAGGTTTGCTATGTATGGATTTTCTTGTGAGTCACTTTTGCTGTCTAAGTCACGTTGACTAAATGGTGATGTTGTATAAACACAATCCTTATAAAAACCTTGCGGACGAGACACAATGTTTATAAGCATTCCGTTAGTCAGCAAGAGTTCCTTATGTAACAATTATTGATTTCTTTGTTCCATTGTTTGTATGACACACGGGTACTTTTGGTTGTATCATGTCATTTGAATACAAATTAAATATCTTTGGGGTTTGGTTCGGAAACTGTAATATTCAGTACAGTAGCAGGTACATATACTATACACAGAAGGCTTTTACTATGTTAAGGAAGTCTAAATCCATTTAATCAAAAAGTAGGTATCGAATTTTCTATTAAATCAGTGAGTGTAACCTAAGAACAAAGAAGAGAGCAATCAGTATAAAAAATAACTATCTTCAAAGGAAATTCATTAGGTATAAATACACTAATGTGGAAATATAAAGGATTAGATAATGAAATTTGATCTCCGCATCAGGAATTACATAAAAATTAGTCTGGGCAGACAAAGAGTAGTCAGAAAAAGTACAAGTTGCTTTCAGCTCCATAAATCTCGACATCTTCATCAACTGGGTTTATTTTTATTTTGCATACTGGTTTTGTTTATATTGAGCAAAGTACTCGTTTGGCTATAAGTAAATGTTCCGCTTGCTGACGTACGTAGGCAGTATCTTTAATTAGCATGCTTTGAAATAGAGTTTGGTTGGTTTGATGAGTGAAGTTGAAGTTTAGCCATTTATGCATTGTTTGAGTGTATCTGTAAGTCAAGGCAAGTCAAGACAAGAAAATTCATACAACAATGAATCTGACTGGACAAGTGAGTGAGAACGAAAATAGAGAGAGACATAACGTTTACATGTATACAAATAGTAGTCATAGCTGGAAAGAATGATTCTCGTGAAGGCCATGCAGCCTTGAAGGGTTGTAAACCCAGAGAGAGCGAGCGAGAGAGAAGTTCTCTGGCGTAGAAAGAGCAGGAGCAAAAACAAACTTGTAGTAGTATACCTACATTCCATGACATGATCATTGGAACTGGAGTCAGCGCAGTTTGGCTTTTCCATTGTTTGCTACCTGTTTCCATATTGCATAAGAAAAGTGCCAACTCTCTTTACTATGGTCTAATAAACGTAAAACTTTTACAAAACACAACAATGCTGGACAGCTCTGGACTTGTATCCTTGCTATACAAGCTTTTTATTTCTTTACGTACGTCAACCAACATAACACGTATCGCGTTGTACTTGTTCGTTGAGTTTTTTAAAGACTGGTGTAAGTTTACATTTAAGGGAAAGGCAAAAAGTAGGTAGGGCAACTTTAACTTAGGTATGTTTTATGCACATATAAGAACCGGCATCCTTTTTTCCACTTCTGTGAAACAAATTAATAGTTCTTAAGGATGAAGTATGCATTCCATTCATCAAACAAAGCTTAAGCAAAGCATTTCATAGAACAACTCAACAGAACAAATGTACCTTAACTTAAGAACAAAGGCACGAAGTGTTAAAGAAATCTATTGAGTAGATATAGCTAAGTTTCAAGTATATTAAATATAATAGCACTTATAAGTAATTATGTATTACATCGTATATATTGGCTGCACCTAAGCTAACAAACAAAAACCCAGACATAATAAATATAAGCTAGGTATACAAACAAAGCAAAATGCCAAGGAATTGGACAAGCTTACGTTGAACAACTAGATATTAAGCATAACTAGTGTGGTAAAGAATTACCTACGTAAGGTAACTTTTATACCAAAACTAAACCAGACAGACAGGTTGGCAATTGAAACTATACTAGATACTACTAACTCTATTCTCTATGTTAATGTTATGGTATGCAATCCCAATCTAGCAAACCAAAACCAAACCATGCCAGGTGCAGTCTCAAATAACCAAAGTAAACTACTTTAGCTAAGCTATAGTAGCCTTCTTATCAAATCTGGAGAGTTCAGACAAAACAGTATAACTCTACTTAGACTAACTCTTTCCGCACGTTTAAAGTAATTTAGAGAGGAGCAATGCAAACCATAACAAAGTAATTCTTACTCTTACTTAACCAAACCAACTAAGCTGACAACAAAAACAAAAACAGACTGCTTTACTATGTGTTGTTGTTTTTCTTCCTTTGTTGCTCGACGTTTTTCTTCGCTTTGGTCTGGTTACATTACATACATACAATACAACTTACCGCTTGCATTTTACACTTACTTACAAGGAGTGGAATTTATTTACGTTGTTCACTGCTTTGCCTTACTATTATATTATGCTCCCTCTTCTTCCCTCACTTATTCTCGTCTGGTTTGGGTGGTTTTAGTTTGGCTCGGTTCATGGCTGTTTATAAGTAGGTACCTAAGCATTTACTATACATTTTTGGCTATGCTTCGTTTTATCTACAGATATTCACATGCTGGCATTAGTTGCACCTATACTGTCTTCTTGTAAAAAGTTAATATTAAGCATGTGGATGTATGTATGAATTCTTTTGCAGTTCTGTCTGCCTTTTTATTCTTGGCTTTCATTTGCCATTCTTTCATTTCTGTCGAGAAAAAAGAATGTGTTATCCTCTGCAGCATCTAAGAAACAACTCAATTTTAGGTAGCTTCATCTACTACCGTGCACTTTGCATTAGGTTACTTTAGTCATTGATTTTTCATTTAGAATGACTTTGCTAGTCTTCAGCTTTTACAAACCACTTTTTATTGTCACACATATAAATAAAAGCCCAAGACGATTTATTAGATAGTTAGCGTTTTAATACTGCCCATACAGGCATGCGTAAGTTAAATCATTTCCTTTATAAAAAACTCTGAGCTCAGCTCGGGTAGCTATTGTGTTCATACAATCAAAACAATGAATGTTGACTTAACAAAGGTATATTGCAGTCGGGACTCGCATTGCAGGTAGGGAAATGGAGAAAAAACTTTATATTTTGTTTTATGCCTTTAGGAAACTAAAATTTCTTACCCTTCCGACTTACTACCAGGAATACTAGGAAAGTTAATCCAACATAATCGTTTTGTTGAGATGCTTAGTCGTTCGACTCAAAGTGTAAAGGAGAAGTGCTTTGGGTTGCTATTTCAGCTTCAAGCTTTTAGTCTAACTATTACTTACAGAGAGTAAGGTCTTGTCTGCTCTGGTCTCATTTGGTAGTTAGTACTTTAGGGGTTTTACTTAACTGTTCTGAGTGACTGAGTTCTCGGATACGCTCTTATTGTTAAATGTATCTCTTAGTCAATGTTCACACTATAAGGCAAGTTCAGGTAAATAGTAAACTAACCTTAACCATTACCTTCCTCATGTTAACTTGCAATTATGCTTGAGTTGAAAGTTTAGTAGTGTTGGAAAATGTGGTGGAAGGAATTTGGTTTGATTGCTAGGAGCACGTACTATGATATTACATATGTAAAGTATTACAAGTATAAAGGGTAATAATCCTGAGACAGTGTATAATTGTAATAGGAAAAATGCCAGCCAACAGCCAACCTACCAACAGAAAAGCAAAACAAATGTTTAGTAAATTATATTCTAGTCAGATAGCTTAACGTAACGTTCTTTTATGTTTTGGTTGTGGAGATAAATTTTCGATTGTAATTTGTAGAGTGAAATAAGCGTAGGGTAAGGTGGTTAGATTAAAATACAATGAAAACGCAGCTGTCACAATATTAGAGTAATAAAGGGTTTAACGTTTACATTTCACGTATTACTATACATACGGGTAGGTGCTTTTGTTAAGTAAACATAATACACACAAAGGTATACAAGGGGTATTATGAAACTCATACATAATTGTAAATACAGTGTGGATTCAGAGTATTATGTATAGCTAAGTATGTACATGGCCTTGAGCAATTCAACAGAATGAGAGAATACATTATGGATAAGCATGTGCTAAAGCCACAGTACAGTACAACTGACCGGCAAGTTCGGCAAGGTATTATTGTGTTTTAGTTATTGGATTCGAATTCGAAAGCAAGCGTGCATTGTATATTTTGGTAACTATATTTGTAGATAAGAAAATAACCTATCGTCTGTCTGGTGCAATATTATAGTAGTTGTAATAATAAGTATTTATCAGTCCTTTGTTGATAAAGAAGCAAGTTGGTTAATTCTGGGCGTTTATTTATGAATTTCAGGTAGAACAGACAAACACAGCTGCCGCGAGAAGAGGAGATAAGCAAATAAGACAGTTGAATTGAAAGAAACTTGTGAGGTGGAGAGAAAAGGTGATTTGGCCAGCAGACGGAAAACGAGAAAATTTGATTAGTGAAAACGACGAAGCCTGTGTAATTATTTTGACTGGGCAGTGTGGCTTGGGTGACGTTGAGGTGCAGCATAATTGAAAAGCGAGTTGGTGGCCAGAGTGGAATAGGGGCGGTGGACTTGGAGTGAGACATGCCGGGGAAGAAAGACCCAGAGTATTTTCCCCTGAATTTAAACATGAGTGGATTGGGAATCGGATCGTACTACGTGAACGGGAGTCACCACGGGAAGTTTGACGGTGCTAGCAACGGGGCTGCGACTTTGTCGGAGTTTGTGAATTTGAATGGAATGCCTCCAGTGAACAGTGACGAGGAGGACGACGACTTGGACCAGGACGGCTCGGAGTCGGTGTCTTCGGTGCAGGGGTCGGATTTGGACGTGGATGTGGATGTGGATGTGGTGGACACTTTGGTGATGAGTATTCGTGACAAGTTGCGCATGGGGAGCAGTGGGGGGATGAGCGGGGGGCGCTACCCCTCCGACTTCTGGACAGACGTAGTGCCTAATAGTAGTCCGAACACAAACACTAATGCAAATAGCGATAACCATTCAGACTCGATGATGATGTTGATGAACGAAGATCTCCACGGTCATTTCCCCCCTCACCATTTGACTTTGACAAGTGGCAGTGGCAGTGCGAGTAATAACAGTTCTAGTTCTAGTAGCATTGCGGGCGGGAGCAGCGGCGGCGGCCGCCGAAGACGCATTCATCCTTATTCTCATTCAAATTCTCACTCACATTCTCACTGGAGACGTCACAGCACTAATAACTATCATTTGCGTAGTCACCATCATGTTCATCATGGAAGTATCCAGAAAACAAAGTCTAGTTGTCAAAATCACTGGTGGACGTCCAAATCGTACAATGACATTTCTAAACGCAGTAGCAAAAACTCAGCGGCAGATTCAAATGATGATCCGTACCAACTTCTCCAGGAATTAATTCAGTCGGGGGATCTCATCAAGGAGGCTGTGCGTCGTCTCAACAAAAAATGCTTCACCTCCTCCAATAGTAATAATATCGTCACACCTAGTATCAACAATACGAACACTAATAATACACACAACAATCCTATTTCAATTAATTCTAGTAGTAGCAGTAATTCTAGTAGTAATAGTCTTAATAATGCCAACAACAAAAAGTTCACTTATCGAGATGAAGACGCTGAAAATAGTTATCCACTTCATTCTGTCCTCCCCGTTTCCGCTCCTTAGGAACCCTAACCTTATTTTATTATTTAATATTTTGACTCAATTCAAATCACATACAATACAACTACGCTAACTAAATACATCTACCAAAAAGAACTATAATTTGTTTGTTTTTATGTATGTATGGATATTAATGTATTATAATATACTACGCATCATGTTAATTACTAGTAGACGAGGCCCATACCGAAAACCAAATGTAAATACTAAATCTAAATACATGTACACTACTACTAAATACTATGGCTTATCATACCACGTAAATAATTAATGAATTGAATGTACTTCTCTGTACATGTCTACCTTACTGCATTCATATGCAATACAACAAACAGTCAAAGACTATTTATCAATTCAAATCTTACGATAGCTAAATAATATTACTAATTCAGCAAAGTTCCTCGACTTTACAAACTATACAAGTTTATCCTACGCATTCTCTTCTACCCTAGAATAAATACCATGTGTACTGCAAGTACCGACAGTTTTTCTATCAGTACTACTAATACCAACTATATACACCAAAAAACAAAACATGGACGACAGGGCAGAAACTAATCGTAAGAAAATATGTATATGTTTAATTAAATACAATAGAATTTTGTAGTGTACTGTTACTGTAGTTGTGGTGTAGGAGGAAAGGAACCTTTTAACCTATTTAAGCCCAACTCATCTCATTGTAACTAATCTCTCATTTCTCTCGCCTCCTTGTATGTAATGTAATTCAGAATAAATACAGATTATCAATTATCCTACAAAATATTTAATACACATTATACTTATTAGTACATATATTTCTATGTACTCCTTTCTGTTTGGTTAATCAATAAGTTCTACAATAGTGTAAACACAAGCTCCTTACAAATTGATTTCATAGTTCGTTTTTCTATGTTCCACCTATCTCTGTGTATTTTATTAGGATGTATCTCCTATCGCATCAGGTAATAACACAATCCTCATTAGACGCTACCTTAAATTAAGTATAAAACGTAAACACACCAACCATCCGAACACGATTTTTTTATTGCGAGTTGCGATACAAACCATAATTATTATAAACCATTTAAGATAGTAATTAGTAATTGTACGCTAATAGGTAGTCTAATGTAGGTAAGTTACTACTACATGCACATTCAGCATTAATCATTAATCCATAATATAAATAGATCAGAGCATACAGTATACAATTACAATACAAAGCTTAATGGCAGAACCGACGGAAAATTCCATTTAATAAATTATCTCTGACAAACAATTAAGTATATACGAAACAAACCACTTTAATTCATGAAAATACTAAAACAAAATATCTATTTAAGAACGTAAAACTAATTTGATTACAGTTATTTTATGGTTTAAATTTACAAACCTACTTTATCAGGAATGCTAAGTACAATAACACGGGGCAGGAAATGAATAATTCCATTATGCTACACTATTTCTGATTGCTATACATAAAAATGTAAACTACTTAATACTGTGCAACACATAATACATAGAAAATCTTCTTTGTTCTGTTTTATTGTTCATGTTGCCATTCTACGTACCACATTCTATTTGTTTACGTTGTAATTCTATGTACTAGTATCGCTATCAAGAAACTAAATGCCCATTCTGAATGAATCACATTAGTAGAGAACTTTACTCACGAAGAGAAAAGATATCGAGAGCAAAGGTTGATGTTAATGTTATTATTGTGGAATGGTTTGTTGGTTTTTATTCAGCGTAAGGATTGCAGATTGTGGTATTAGTACTATAGAATTATAGAATGTACATTGAACACATCACACTACAGTGAATCAGTTTACTTCTGACAGTAACTAGATACAACAACATAACACAATTTTATTTATTTCATTCATTCATTCTCCAACTGGCCATTATCATTCTGTCATGTATTGTCTTGCTTGGTTGTGTTTAACTCAAAGTAAAACAATCTATAGGAATTTCACACTGCATACGGATATAATCTAAGCATTACAATCTCACATGTGATTGGTACATTCAGAGAAAAGTCAAACGTTAAACAGCAGCATAGTAATCAACTGGAAGTGTTTTATAGGCACATAAAGAGAACAAACTTGAATTTAATAGTGGCATAGCATATGTAAATGCATAATGCATACGAATGCATATTTAACTTAAGTAAGCTAACTTAACTGAACCAACGCAACGAGCTTAGACTTGAGAGTCCATAAAAGAAGGAGAATAATTTTATCACATGAGAAGTTAAGTCGCGTCAACAACAACATGAGCTCACACGTCACTCGAACATCCACATCCTCTCATTAATGATAGTCATGTGCAAAGTACAGCGATACACTACAAAGAGTTACAAACCGCTAGCTGAGTACTTATCAAGTGTCAAGTTACTATAGTTAGCAACCCGAAAGAAACTGCAATAATTATTTCATTTATTAACATCCACATATTTATAAGTGTCAAGCTTGAAACAATAATTTTGTTTCATGCTTCCTCACGAACAATTAGCAAAACAACAGTTTTAGTACACACAGTATCATATTCATAATCAGCATAAAGTAATAAAATCATTTCATATGTCATGGCTCGGTTTATGAACTAGACTAACCAACTAGGGAAGAAATTAATCACAGAAATCACCTCATAGGAAAACCAGCAGGCAATAATAAAGTAGGTTTACTTAAATAAAATGAATGAAGATCCTCTTACTGTGAGCGTGTACTACACGTGTACAAAGGATGGAATGATATTTTTATGCAGTAACGACATGCAAACGAGTAAAGGATCGAATATGAATGAATTTAAATGAAAAACAGGAAAGATTTCTAGGTTTACTGATGTCTGTGTACAAAAGTGATAGACATTTAGTATCTATCTGTTATTTAGCTAATGTACCTATGAGATTGCTGATTAAACTCAATTCTAGATAACGTGACCTTAGTTTACTTTAGTTTAACTTAGGTGTGCATGTGCACGTTCATATTCATCTTTTTATTTCTCTTCCAAACGTTTCTCTATCTTTGCACAGGCATTGTATGCTTAGAGTTAAGGCAAAGCAAAACAAGACATGACATACCTAAATGTAGCAAACCTGAAATGAATTAATCCAATCAATCGATCTACTCTGATGGCAATGCCTTTCATTTCAAGTATCCCTACTATTCCACCTTCAATGCTATTAGTACACCAACCATCTATCAAATTTCTTCTGTTTATATCCCTTCACAGTACACATGAGTCACCAATGTAACAAATAGCAGTTAGGTTGCATTCGTATTCTAATTTCAAGTCAAGTTGTACAGAGATACTTTACAGTTTCAGTATGTGAGTCACTACTAATTCAGTACGCTGTCTAGAGACTCTCTTCTTTATTGCATTACACGATACCATTAAAACAAACAAACAACAGAAACACAGATACATATATAATTTCATCAGATTTACTCATTGCTGGGTACAAAATAGTACTACTTGGCCTCAAATACAAAAATATTTCCCTACCTCTATAAATTCAATAAAAAAATTAAAAAAGAATCACAAATTTCCCTGCTATAATATACCTATTACATTGTTTTTGTGTTCCTAAATAACTACAAGTCTTACTAATCTTTAATGTGCCTATAATAGAAAAAAATAAGAATATTCTGTTCAAGGCATTTTATTCGCTGTACTTTTAAAAAGTTGAAAAGACGAGCTTTGCTCTCAAAACTTAATATGAAATGCCTTTTCCTATCTTTCTGCATTTATTCACTTATTGAAAAATAGTGTAACAAAAACGCTACGTCCATTGAATACACGGTCCTGCCCTATCCCATTCTCTTATCCCACTCCAATATTTTAATCTCAAATCAAATGCCAAAAATGTGTTTCTTCCCGTTTAGTAATAAAATGAGGGTATAATTATAACATTCACTAGTAATATTGACTAAATAAGCATAGGTAAACAAATAAATTCGTCGTAGTGTGAAAAGTATGAACAAGAATGCATGGCAATTTTAAATGTTTTACCAATTTGCTATGATCTCATTGTCAGTCGCTATAATCAATATGCTTATTCGCTATTAAATACACGATGATATATAAACATGTACATATGTAGGATACACAAGATACTTTACCTACCATGATGCGATGCGAGTTCTATTGACTGTGTACTTCGTAATCTATATAAATACATTATTGCATCAGAAAACAGAGATGTAATATTTGATTAGGATTTATCTAGTTCCATTACCTTACTTAAAATAAAAAATTGATTAGATTAAAAGGTAATAATATACGTAGTACTTGCGTAAGGAAATTAAATGGTAAATGCGTTAACAATGTTGGCACTATCAAAAAACAATTCACAATCAATTTTTAACAAGTATGACGTTTATTGAAATCAGTGTGACCTGACGTGACGTGACACATAGTAAAGCACAACATGTTAATCACAGTCAATTGAATTCACGGAAGACACTAAAATTACACTAAATAAACAGAAAGTTCATTTTCTGCTTTGTTTTGGGAAACAAAACACATTTAAGGTTAAATGGATAAATCTGCTAAATAAATAATCTGTACTTCCCGTTTACAGTTTGTATGCGAATCTAATTTATACTGAAAATGAACATTATTATCAGTTTGGCTTTAAAGTAAGTTAGCTATACGGTAGCCTATATTTAACTTAAAGGTGCATTTAAAATAATAGGGTAGTAGTTACGGAAGATTATGTGTAATGTGTACAGTAGTAAATTGAACAGAAAAAAGGAATGGAGAATTGTTTCTATACAAAAGTATTATAGTGACGATAGTAAATGGTAATGATGGATGTTGTTGATAATTTCGTTTTATTTATTTAACAATGATCATTCATTTACGTTTACTTCATGTTGCCTTTAATCCATACAATACAGTACACAGTGATAACAGGCGAACACGATTATCACAGTGTGCAAAGTGGAAACTGTACTAAATAAAAGTAACGCAAATGGCAGTATGAAGGTATTTAGTTAATTTTATGCCTAATGTAATAGAGAGTAACGAATTCAGCAATGGTGTTATGTATCTGTACATGTAGCCAACCACTTTTGTATTTATCAAATATAGAAAGTTGAGTTTCTCAATTTTTTGTTATAACATAACAGTAGGTGTACTCGAACTGTACTCTGCATTCATTATTCATTTTGAATTGAATGGAAACGTAATTATTATCGTAACTTATTGGGTAGGGAGTAGGTAGTCGTAGATTAGGCGTAGGTACTGAGATTTTAGCAGACCTAGCCAATCAAGAATACAACAAATGGTAAATGGTACTAATAACCACTGCTCCTAAATATAATACACCAAGCAATAAGATTACATAGATATATAATGCATAAAAATAGGGAATTGTTTTCTTAAATTAGAGTTCTGTTCTAGATTACTAGATCATTACTGTAATAGAAAATCAATAATAAAATATGCATAATATACACAACAAAGGTAATGCGCTTTCGTCTGTTTGTATTAATGTAATGTGATTCTCATTTCAAAAGATAACATAACGTAATTACAAATTACATCTATAAATAAGTACGACTTGTAGTCATAATTAGTGGTTTTGATTTCGATTACTGTAAATCTACTCGTTCATGTTTCGCTACATTACTTTACTATTTGTATCTTGTTACATTAATTAACGGACTTTTCTGTTGAAAATAATCTAATTGTTATAATATGTAATATTAATTACTAAAAATATTGCCAAGCCTGGCAAGGTAGGATTTTTTGGGTTTTGTACTTGCTTTAGTACACATACAACTTGTCTTTATTCAATTATAGTTGTAGATGTAGTAGGTACTAATTTACTACATAAAGTAGGTAAATGAATAGTAAACTAAAAGTACCGTGATGCGTATTAGTACACTACACGTGTATATATTTTAACCTAAACCATAACCAAACAGGAGTAAATATATTAAATCATATTTAAGTTGTGCTGTTGTGATGTGATTTAATGACAAGACTATTTGTACATATTTTGTTGACTAGCTGAACTGATTATCATTATGAATTTTTAGAAAATATTATGGGGCGGACTAGGAGCAGAGTACTTTAATCTAAAAACTTAAATGCATATGAGCCAAAAGTCAAAGGACATGTGACAGGACTAATGTCCGAAATGAATACAAGCAAATTATAACCATTGCGGTGATAATAAGTAATTAAATGTCTAAAAGCCAATTTAGTTACGACAAGGTGAATTTTCAAAGGTTCTTTTGCATTGTGTTACGCTTACTGTTCTACTATTTACTACTACTGGTTATTCTAATAATTCTACGTTACAAAGTGTATATAAGTGTAATGAATTGTATATAGAAGTTTGTGTGTTTTAAAGCTGCGGTATTATCTTCACAACCAAAATACACCACCAGACAAATTGTAAATGTAATATGTAATAACACTGTACTGTATAGGAAGACTATATTATAAAACTATTACCTGTTTAATGTTTCAGGGGAAACTCTGTAATTCCTGTGTGCGAATTGTAAGTAGAGGTTGACGTTATCAGTGCTAACTATGCATGATTAACTAAATGTTTGTATATTGAGCTAATCTAATCTAACTACTTTAATTCAACACTGATAAATATGAGATTTGAGGTGAAATTCAACATTAAGCAAATCATGATAATATGAATACTTGAAGTAATACCAATTAAATTGTAATGGTACACGTTACACTTAACTTACACAAGTGCTCTACACTACAGATACAAAACTGTAGCACTAAAACAGATAAATACCAATTTACATACATTCAGTCAAGTCCAGTCAGCAAGAATTTAAAGTGTTGCATACGTAAGAATATGAGTTTAATTTACTTTTACTTATCCGATAATGATTTGTTGTGTTAATAATGTTTTCAATGTAATAATGGGGGAGGAGCTAAAAGAAATGCAAAAAACCAATAATGAAAAGATGCAATGACATAAAATAATGATGAAGGATAAAAATCAATAAAAAGTTCAAATAGATAATTTCCTCTGTGTAACACTGCCTTTTTATTTTCATATGCGCATATTCACAATTCACAACTAATTTAGTTTAATTATTATATTACTATAATCGTATACCTACTTAATAAGTAGTACACACATTATCGAACTATCAATAGAATTGCATAATAGTAAACAATAGCATTAAATCACATTATCAAATGTATGGGAATGTAGAAAGCATTGAATTGCTCGAATGACGTAGTTAAATCGACTCATTGTTATTACACCGCATCAGAACGTAAATAATCGTACATAATCCTCATTCCTACTACCTATTGCAAATAGTACTTAAAATCATTCATTTCTAAACTGTAGGGAGTGAATGGCTAAGCCAGAGGGATATTTACAAAGAAATGCAGCTGTGCACTTGCATCACAGACAATAATGAAATCAATATCTTTTTAGGCGTTACACTGTTTTCTTTGTAAGAGGAGATGATAATTATTGCATAAAAGCTTCACAATCCAATTATCTGTAGCACATTTGAATACAACTGCTTTATTTACTTAACACTCATCCTATGTACCAAATTAAGCAAGAAATCCTTCACGATTCTGCTATGGAATGACCATTTATTTATATTTTCACACCTTCATGTGTTTTGACATGGAATTTCTTGCTCCGGGTTCACTTCAAGTCAAATCAAGATATGTCATTAATATTATTTCGAGAAACTGCATGTATTCATTACGAAACTCACTGTTCAGTACACTTCAACGTCATCGCTAATCTTACCCTACCACTATTATCTGTAGTTAACTTACAAGAGAAGCTTAATTGCAATTTGCAATACAAAACAGGCAATGCACGGAAAACATGAGGCGAGCAAGGAGTCCATTCACTTGATTTCCACTGTTATTCTCGTGTATAAGGATTAGGAAAATGTGTATAAATATATACCCCAACTAGCACTATCAATTCCAATCAAATTGCATTTCATTGTTGGCAAACATTACGATTTGTGACGTTGTGACACTCTTTCCACGAGTTTCTTGCTTAGGCAAGCAAGGCAAGGCTACATTCAAAAGGCAATGGCAACTAAACACATTTGTTATTGTTGTTCAGCAAGATTGGAGATTAGGCTCCATTTGGTTCTGCATTGTATAGCCTGCAGTAAAGTACATTTCTAGCAATTCCTTAAACATTGCATTGCAATACACACTATAAACAGTATTGACATTAAAACAACTCAATTTAGCCTTACAGTACTGCAATCAATAGTGTGTTTGCATATTCCGCAATCATGTACCTCGAAAGAAACATCATGCAGATTTCTATATAAACAAACTCCTTTAGCAATAATTATAGAAACCCACATCACGCGTTAGCGTTGATTATAAGGATAGCTGTAGATTCCAATACTGTAATTGATTTTATGAAACATTCATAAGCAGAAAGTGTGTGTACGTAATAAATAATATTAAAAGTATAACGGAACCTAACATATATCTGTTTTGGCTGGGCATAAAGTTTATTAATTATGATAATGCATAATAATATTTTGTGCATAGTTGGCTGGGCTGGATTGAAAACACAACGTGAACCTTGCCTTGCTTAGGTTTGCCTTTCTAAAGGAAAAATCGCAACAGGATAGGATAATAACACAGGACAAAGCAAAACAAGGAAGTAAATTGCACTGCTGCTGCACAACAAGTCCAAGTGAATCAAAGGAGTTGCCAAGCATCGCATTACATTGAAGTACAGATACGCAGCAACATAACATGCATAAAGTGTCTATCTAAAGTACAACGTGATGAACAGAGATAGTCTCTTTGCACAATAACAACAACAACAACAACAAAGCAGAATGAACTGAGCAGTCTTTAGCACGTAAAGTGAACAATGCAATTTTCACAAAAATCCCACACACAAGTCTACACAAACATACTACTGCATCATCATAACATAATAATCGTACGTTGAAAAGAAGACAAGACAAGGTACACATAGATAGATTGTTAGTGAATGCCCTTTCCATATTCTTATTCTAATACAATCAGTCAAACACTCATCCTCGTCTACTTTTATTATATTTCATGCTGCTATTAGTAAAGTACACTTTACACCATATCATACCAATCGTGTAATATTCATCTGTACTGTACAGCTGCAAGGAAAAATGTAGTAAACATAAATGGAACTATAAAGAAAACTGTAATACTTTTCATTTGGTACGTACGTACATTAGTTAGTTATGGAAAACAGCTGCAAGGTACTTACATGTCATGTCTGTACAGTTCAGTGCAATTTTGCGAAATAAATAGAAATGCAAAAGTAACTGCAATACATGTAACATCTCCTTTATTTTATATGCAAGTATGCCGTTTGTGTGGTATGCTGTAATGTAATGCAATGCAGCTTCGTCCTCCCAACTCGACTATCATAGTTAGTTACCAGTTTAGTTAGCTACACTTATTTATACTAGAACCCCATTAACATGCAATGCAATAGAAAATGCAACTCTCGACTCTTTCAATTCATTACTACCTACTATGCAGCATTTCTAGTTAGTAGTAGATTAGATTCATTCATTCATTTGCGAGTGTAGGCCAAGTGAGGCCAGGCCAAACCTAACAGACAGGCTCCTGTTCTTGGGTTACAACTTACAAGTTTCTTTCCGACGATATCTCTTCACTATACTTGCGTTACCAACGATGAAGTAGTAAATCCATAATAATATCTTTCTCGTTACGTTGAATTGCGTTATATTACATTATTATTAGTATATCATAATGTTTGTAGTTTGCACTGCACCACATTTAAGAGATAAGGACTCATTTCGTATACGTTTTGATTGATATCTATATAGAAACTATATGAGTATTAGAATGGAAGGCCTATTAAATGGAATCAAAACAAAACCGAAAAGACTTTTCGTCTTTGCTACTATTAGTGCATGGCTTATTGTTAGTTTATCATTTATGATTTAGTAGTGGTTGTAGTTGGTCTGCTGTGCCAGGGCATACGTGTGTTTTGGTTTTGGTTATCATTTGTATATGTAGCATAACAGAACATAAACACTCCCAACAAACAAGAAGTATGCTATAGAGGAATAAGTCGACTAACTTAGTTTACTATTACAATTACTGTCAAGAGTACTGTTCGATAGGACGAAAACATGAAGTGAAACGTGTATTGCATAGTGTGTACACTCGGCACAGACTCTGACTGATTGTGAGTGGAGGTTGCCTTCCTTGGTATGCGGATTGAACATGTGTGTGTATACATAACACTAGGAAAGAGGTCAAAGCCTCTTAGATTAGATGCCATGAGCTTGCTTTCCATTAGACATAAACGAGTGTGTAAATACTACTCTTTCTTACACTATTCTCGTAAGGTACAACTAATACCTACGCAAAGTACATCATAACATTACAGTAAGGCTAAACCAACTAAATACTTGCTAATTCACTCTACAGCATTTCGTATGCCGTTTTACATTTTTACTCACGCAGGCATTCCGTTCTGTGGCTTTACCTAATACAGATAGGCATCCACCATCATAATACAAGATTTAGCGTTCCTTTATACATAACAAAGAAAACCATTCACATTTACACAGCTTATTTTATGAACCAAACAAAGAAAAAGCAGAGCAGCTAAAAATAAGTCTCTGATTGTGAGAAACTTGAAATCACATAGGCCATTAAACATTAAAATCATGAATGAGATCTCGATCTGGCCGATTCCACTTTTTTCAGTTAACACACAAATTCCACAACATCATAATACTCAGAATTCTCATCTTGCACCACACTCTAAGCACGTATCAATGAAATATCCTACAATACACTAATTTTTCACAAATTAGATACATAGATACCTCTAATATTGTACAATGGATCATAGACCTCAGAAATATTTATCTACACTGTACTGTAATGTACAATAAATGTGTTTAACAGCAGAGATTAGGTGTTCTATCGCAGAAACGAGAAAAAAGACAATTCTTCCTGTTGGAAAGTTGAGATATCTGCTTTATGATTTATTTACTGTTATGCTATATAATAATATTATGTTATGTTACTCTTTTAAAGAAGAACACTGTTGTGGCTGGCTTGCTAGTGCAGTTGTGACCATTAGCACTGTTCTAGTAAATTGCGGTTTGTAGCATTCTATTTAGATTTCTGTATAATATCTACGAAATTAATTTAATGTACCTAAGACCTTAGTTTTTATGATTTGTTCCTTGAAACAATAGTTCTCAATATTGTAGTCGCATACATTACACACAACAACACAACGAAAAACGGCACATAGTACATTAATGCAAACATAACTTGTATAACAATGATGTGTATCTAGTGCAACAATGCAATGTACTTAAAGCAAGTGGTAAAATGTTAAGTGTTTTGTGCTACACGAGTCAACTGTCTGCTTTACATACTTAGGAATCATAAACACAACAAACGTCAAGTCATTCATTTCCACTTACAATTAGTAGTTAGCATATTTAGGTACTATTTATTGTTAAAATGCCTATTACACCATAGTTCATATTATTATATTGGAATTATTTATTGCATTCTCTTCCTTTCCATCCCTGTGCAGGTACTACTACTACTACTACAAAAGTAAACCATTTAGAAAAGAAATTCAAACTAAAGCAGTTGCAGTGGAAATGCAAATGAGTGTACCGTAACAAATAACAAAGGGGAGCGCGTCTGCATAGAAAACATATAAAATATTTTGGTTTGGCAATAGTAGTAAAATGTACAACAATAGTGCAGACGTAACAAGTTCCTTAGCCCACGAACAAATGGAATAGGCAAAAGGGTCGTTTATATTTTTCTAACAAAGAGCAATGCAGTAGAATGTTATTAGTGTGGTGACACCAATTGTTATTGTTCACTCGGCTATTATTACTCCTTTGCATTACGAACATATGCAGTTTTGCGTGTAGTGAGTTAGCGAGTGTACAATTGTGCATTAATATTCTTATTGTTTTGTTTTGTCATCCAACTAAAGTACTCCATCTGATATGATGTGATGATTGGACTGGATCTTTGTAATTGTTGTTATGATGTAAACACTAAATTCATGACACTGCATAGTATGCTAAGCATTATGACTCTCGTTAAGATACCTACTTGGAATATTACTATTATTAAATGTAGGATGATGTGTAAATATCGTATAAAAATACGATTCGTTCATCTGGTCTGATTTGGCTTCATTATTTATTACCTTAGAGTAATATGCTACTCATCTGTACGTAATCCTCTCCGTGTTCTATATGTTCTCTTGCGTTCGCTGCATTACATTTCATTACCCAAACGTAATCGCAATATGTACCATGGGTTCATTTCACTTCAACCCAGAACTGAACTGAACAAAACACAACTGTTAGTAAAATTAGAGTACACGTGTTCCGCCCGTGCACTTGCAGATTACATTCAATACAGGCTCCATATAGAACATCATTTTCTAAATAGATTTCTCAAAGAAAGGTACAGAATAAACAATGTGTAATCTATTCCAATGAATACAGAAATGCAGATACACAATACACCCTCCTTAGTCTACTTCAGATCGTTGCAATACATTGCCATCACATTAAAAGCGTAAAAACAGAAGGCGATTTGAATTGAATGGAGTCTGTATCTGTTTTAGTGTGTACAATACAGGTAAGTAAATAGATATTTAGTCAAGTCAAGATAAGTGTAGTAAATGGTATAAAAATGTAGTTCATTCATTTGCAAACATCTTTACTGTGAATACACCTACATGTAATTTTAATTCTGTAATTCATGAGTGGAGTAAGTAATGTTAATGGTGGAGTTATTGAACTAGTACTACGTAAATAATTATAAAAGTTAGTGGTTTGGTTTGGTTAAGTAGATTCTTGTGTATAACTAACTTTGAAAGAAATTATTTTATTTTTGCATAATGTTTACACATGAATGTAACGTTAATTTATATTCATACCTGTAAACAAATGCATTAAAAACATCTGAAAAAGGTGAGAAGTATAGATCTTTACACTGCTGCTTTAAATTGCAGCGCAGAATAAAAGTAATCACAACAGAACAAATGGTAAACATGCAAAAATAGCCACGTTTTTGCGTAATAGTTTCTCCTTCGCACAGATGAATGTTTACAAAGTAGTTGCGGTTGATATGCGTCTCTGCTTTAAGAGTCCTATTAAATGATGAATGTCTTTGGACGACACGTGTGGCACTAATTTCGTTTTCGAAAGTACAAGTACTTACATCTATTCACGTGTACTTGCTTGTCTACAGGTATTTATTGGTAAATATGTACAAACAGTTTGCAATCTTGCAAATTGAGTTTGCTTAATAATATTATCAAGATGCCTAGACAACGTATTTTCTCTACCTAGGTGATGCCATACATATAAACATAATATTATTCGACCAGTGCCAAGACCACAGAAAGGGGATTCATTGAGTAAAATCACTCTATGGTCGAAACTATTACATATTCATCCCCCATAAGTGGTCGAATCCTATTATGTTTATCAGTATGGCATCACTTATCATAACCAAAATAGGTATATGCTATTATTACTAAAGTTAACGAAATGCCATAGCGCATAAGAATTGAAGGGTTTAGAACTAAAAGTGCCGTTGTCAAAATTTCGATGGGTAGTTAAGGAAATATTTATTTTTTCTAGGGATATTTCAGAAAGAATTTCAGCGCCATTTTTCAAACGGCATAAATACTCATTGCAATAGAATAGAAACCTTATTTCTGAATTTTACTTCGTTATCTCAACGGTTCGTAAGACAACAAATTTTCGAAAAATTTGAAAAGGACCTTGTTCCCTTTTGAAGCAAAGTGCATCAACGCCTTTGCTTTTAAATCTAAAAATATGAAATGTAAATATTTACATTTCACTTTCATTTACTGCATGGTCTACCTACACCACCAAGGCAAGGCTTTTTGTTAGTCGGTTTCGTTTAGTTATGAGAGAATAGAACTACGCGTAATGCGATTTTGGAAAACTAGGATCGTACCCTCATGGCAAAACCGAATAACAGAAAATCATGCCGTGCCACATCATGAATTTGCCGTTTTAAATACGTTGGACCAAAACGGTTTTTACAGGGAATAGTCTCAATTTTTAAAAAAAATTGTTGCCTCAAGAACCTGTATGTTAACGAAGCAAAATTCAGAAATAAAAAATTTCCATTTTATGGCGTTTGAAAAATGGCGTTGAAATTATTTCTGAAATATCCCTAGAAAAAATAAATATTTCCTTAACTACCCATCGAAATTTTGACAACGGCACTTTTAGTTCTAAACCCTTCAATTATATTGGATAATAAAGCGGAAGTTTTAGTTAGGCAAGGTAAATTGTAAACATTTTGTTTGAAAAGTTAACCACAAAGGTTATGTAAAACTGTGTAGAACGAAGGTTACTTTAAATCAATATTTATTTAGAAAGGAAGGAAACCGTTTTAGTGTACACAGGTTTGTTCTTGGAATTCATATCCATCGTTGAACGTATTTCTGTATAAATGATTCCAACAAAATTAAATATGCTGTGCATAGTTGGAAATATGAAAGGCATAAAACACAAGTGAAGCAGACAGAAAAGGAGACAGGTAGAATAGAGGCAGAATTGGTTGTCACTTCCAAATCACTTTCCCAGAAATGACATGGCTTTTAAGTGATTGTGTTATATCTGTATTATAAGTATAGAAACAAATGGTGCAAAATACGAAAGCAAAGAGCAAAGGCGACGATGGAATAGAGAAGTTAACAAAGTCATGTACTTGTAATGTAGCGCAATGTAGCGAGACACAGTCGTAAATTACTGCATAAGTAAGTACCTACTTCTATTTAGTGATTTAGCAATTGTAACAATAAAGTAACATAAAATCGACATGCCGGTTATTGGCTTTGCCTTGAAATGAAACTTGAACAAAGCAATTGACTTTTATCGGTTGGAGTGTATTCAATTGAATATTTATCGAAATATTCAACATAATGTGTGCATATCAATAGCCATACGTCTACACGATAAATAAAATAGTTTTCTAAAATCGACTAACTTTTCTTCCTCTGTGTTCCTGCTCACTGTTTTGTTCGTGTCATGCAATTTTCTACCGATTATTCTATCGTGTGCTTTCAAAATGTTTTCTATAATCTACACACACCTTTCCTATTATAAATCCTATTAGTCTTATAATCTCTCATGCTTAAGTAGCTATAACTATACGAATACATAAATATAACGTACCTACGCCTTTGTACAATGTTTCAGATATAATCGGTTGCATCAACTTTTACTTTACAGTTAGGTATGTCTCATATGAATTATTCTGTCATGTCCTCATGCAATCCAAACTTATTAGATTAACATTCACTTACCATATTGCCATTTATTAAGCCAACAGTTACGCTATGTCAATGTTACTGCTGTATATCCCACTAAAGGGAGTGCTTTTAACAAATTCAACCTATTTTTGCGTGATTACTATAACATGCCAGTTATATGTTCTATAAAAAGTATATTTATAGTTTTTTGGGTATCCACTTTCAATATACCTAAATATCGTTTCATATAGAAGACAGACGGACATTTAAATGACATGAATTTGAAAGGGGAATGTTTCATGTAATATAATCCCATGGGTATAGTATGTATTTATAAATAGTATTTAATGGCAATTTCTAGGTATTTTATTAGGTATATAACAATTTACCTACACCAAACAGTTTTGCCGATATACGGTTGCAGACGAATAAATCATTATTCGATCGAGGACAGAAAACAACAACATGCGTGGAGCGTGTAACACACTTTTAAAATAATAACAATATTCCTTATTACAAAAACAGAATACTTTCACGCTCAATACAACTCACAACATACAAATACAAGAAGCTAAAAACGTGTCTGCACTTACCATAAGCTCTTAAAACATTCGAGCTCTATTTATGTTGTTTAAAATATTAAGCCAAAATAAATATATGCCTGTGGAATCTTCGTTAGTGCTATTTAACACATGCTCCAATCTAATAGGTACACAGGAGAATACTCTCCAATCCAACAAAGAACATTAGGTAAACACAACGTTTATCGTTACATATTTTTATGCACCTGCTTAAGTATTCTTATTCCTATTTCCTAATCACGAGTACTTGTAAAACACAAATTCTAGGAGCTAATTGCTAATTGCTCCTTTGTAGAGTAATATAATTTGAGCTGCTCATTATGGTGCTCAAATTTGGTCTTACTACAAGTTTTGAATAGTTTTGCTTTACGTGATTTTGCTAACTTTCTATTGAATATGCCTATTAATAGGTTATAATGTTATAGAACGAATATCTAAATATAACGCATTCGTAATGAAATAAGTAAATGTAATATTAATATGCTATATTTATTTGCGAGCAGATACAATATACCAAATGATGGAGCAGTGAAATTAATTTTTAAATGCGTCTGCGAATGTGCGTATGAATATATTATTTACATTTATTTACTGCTACCTAAATACATACAAATGCTTATGGGAAACTAGCACAAATGTCAATGAATGAGCATGAAATGAACCAATTGGTACTAAAATGTGAATTCGTGGCCAGTTCAACAGTCCAAACTAAGGAACCACGGGTTGTTCTTCAGGTACTCTTTCTGAACGAATCTACGTACTTATAAGTAGTAATACAGTTATGAGGTTAAGTCATGTAACAGAAGTTTTTCAAACATTTATCGCAGTGTTGCAAAAAATAATAGTTAATAGTATATTGGGAATCTTAACAATTTCGTTTCTGTTGTCTTATTTGTATATCAAAAACAGCAAGTCTTTCACAAGATTGTATCTGTGGGGATACTGAATTCGAAATCCAAATATTTGCACTTCTTTGGGCAAAAGACCTCCTTCCGAAACTTCCGCAGAGCAATCTCCGGTGGTTCCTGAGGAATCGCCATTGGTTCCTTAGTTGTAACTGTTTAACGTACAATTGCTGCAAAACAGCATGCTATATGTATATACGGTACATGCATAAAACCACTAACGCATACCTATGGTAGTGACTGTATTAGAGAGAGGATATACGTTATATGTAAATTCATGGAAATAACTGTTAGTACAGATATTATTTATAAAAGTGACTTTCTCTATTGCATAATTGGATTTTTTTGGATACATTTTCGGAAACAGTTAGCAAAGTTTTAAAGTGGATGAGACCGAGACGTTGTATTTAAGTGCATGCAAACTTTGGGAATTCATTTAGATTTTTTAGAGTTCCTTATAATGTGAGTTAGCATTTCCTCTCGTTGTTGTTTTCCTTTGGCATAAAGGCTATATGCCTTAGTCTAATTTCATGGACAAAGAGAAGCAAATAACAGACACGGGGCAGCTGCCAGATAGGAAGTTATGTTTTGGCTTCGGAGATTGGCTTCAATTTTAACTTTGCTAAACAAAATGGCAACTGCAAACATTGCATTACAGCACACACAAAAATATCCGTAGTTGTTTGTTATGGACTATAGCATTGCATTATTTTATATGGAAAATGTCTATACTTTCTGTTCATAGGTAAATAAACAGACAGACGGTTGAAAAGAACACTTGCGCTGGTTGAGTTGAGACTGATTGTAAGAGGAGAGACAGACGGTAAGGCAGAGAAGTGTTTAGGGATGTGATAGTCATGTAGTGATAAGACATAAAATAAACCTTTAATAAATATTGGTAATGCCTCTTGTCATTGCCTGTGTATTAATTTTATCTGCAGAATGTAAACAAAGATATTCATGTAACAAAGTTGAAATGTTGATGAGATAAAGTGGCTCTGGCTACCACATTATGCAATGTATTTATAAGTAGCCCTATCTATTCAATACATTACATGACAATGATTGAATTGTGAAATTTATGTTCTCTCAAATTGTTACCGTAGTCCACACAAGTAAACAATCCAAAAAAGCCCTAGAAATGGTTTCAAAGAAACCAAATTTTGGCATATAGAACAACTTTATACCAAAATAAATTGATGATCTAACTACTTACAAATGGATGAATTCGAAAATTTGTCTACATACCCACAAAGTGAGTGAGAACAAATTAAAATTTCTAATTATGCATGAAATTTAAAGACTACCTATTCCTGAAAATCCGGTAACATCTCGTACTTAACTTTCTGTATTGGCCGATAAAAATAATCTCTGATTTTGCAAACAAAGTAGGTAGAAACAAATAGAAACATTAACTCTTCTGTGCTTATGCTCTACAAAAAATAAACACAAAATGTTTGTTTATCTTTTGAATTTGTATATCTCTTGCATGTGGTGCCTGTATGCAATTGTATATATGATGATTACCTGTAATTCACCATTTATCTCAAAAGTAATTTCAGAGATAACTCTACTTTTTGGTTCATTTGCTTACTATATCGGCTCAATTGTGTTGGCATATTAAAATTAAATGTAAAAATTAAGTTAAACTAAAATGATAAAATTTACAACCTGATCTATTGCACAATCATTACTTTGTTTAATTTAAGTGTGATTGTACCAGCTATAACACTACCACAGTGCTATTCTGTTATTTATTAAAAATTCGACCAATGATGATCGATGATGGTAAATATTTGTTACAATTCCATTATTTCTTCATCAATTATGTATGCAAGCATCTGAAAAATTTGATAATATCCGTAAACAATCCTGACATATTTAATTTTTATAAAAATGAAAGTAAATAAGAACAAATTGTTGTCGAATAACAAGATAACTAATTAGCAGAAACGATGAAGGAAAATTACAACCATAAATATGGTACTGTACAGTGTTATGTATGAATGATAATCGACAATTTCTTCATTTGTTTCAGTAATGATAATGTCGGAACAGGCTAAAAGAGACACATAGTCTCAACTTAGCTCCCTTGCTTGGTTTGGTTTTCCTACTTATCTGCATCGTTGGACACTTGTGAATTTATTAACTCGTATTGGTATACTTCATATAATAATATTATGATCTTGGCTTAATTATAAGGAATACTAATTCTGCAGTTGGGTTGGGGGTGCTATAAAGTAAAGCAACAGTTTTTTTCTCTTCGTCCCTATCTATGATTATCCTTTCAATCCCATGTACTTAAATTTATTATGATGAATGACCCTAGTGTAGCAATATTTGACAACAGGAGCATACATTGTGATTTGAAAGTATCGCATTTATATAGAGATAATAAAGTTGATGAGCAGACACAGTGTACACACAAAAATCCTTCACTTGTCAATTTTTTTGTTCTGATTCATGTTCATGTATTAGCTTCAGCCTACAGCCACACTGGTAAAAGATCCATGAAGTATGTCTACATATTATGCAATAGTAATCAATGAAAAGAAGAACGCACACTACACGTTTTATGGCCCAATTTTATCTTTAGCTCAAAACTTTTATACTATAAAGTCGAACATGGTTATATTACAAAAATGGTTTGGGCAAATACAAAGAAAAAGGACAGACACACAGTAACATATTTTTAGAGCAAATAAATGAGCATATTTAGTAAACTTATTATTGACTAATTTTGTACCAAAGAAATTTTTGTTTAATATTGTTTAAACTTCGGATGTCAAATACGAATGCCTATTAAGTTTTCTCTACGTGGTCGTAATTAAGTGCTTCACATGTATAACAGTTAATTTTTTAATTTGGTATTTTTTCTTGCATTAAATAAACCGTTGGTTATTAAAATATACAAATATGACATTTTGTTTTAAAAGTACTATGTATATGCAAATAGAATAGCGATTACATTGCCTTTCAAAAAAGGAGAACAAGTTTTACATGTTACATAAATAGCATTTTTTGCATAAAATATTTTAGAGCAAACTACGTCACTATGCTTTAAATATACAATAAACCTGTTACTCATTAAGCACCATGATTGAATTGCTAATTGCAATTAGAGTTAATATTATTGCCTTGTTACCAGAAGGTGTGTATACAAATGGCTTTCTGATCACTAGAGAGTTTATTCCAACCGATCCTTATAATTTATGATTCATTTTACCAACACGAACATGCTCCTATAAACACTAGGGACTGCAATTAATTAGCCCTAAAGTGTAATATGTATTTTCTGTACACTTCGCTAATGAAACAATTTAAGTTAATAATTGACACAACAATGTGATGGAAATAGAATAGACACCAACCTATGGTTTCGTAGAAAGCTACACGATATAACAGTGAACATAATTTGAGGTGCATAGAGCATGTACCTATAATACATATTACTACATAATATTTACTAAAAATGCATAGAACACCCTGCGTGTTACAATTAATGCGTACATGTTAAAGTTTTACATGTGCTTGTAGTTTTTTGAGTTAAATATTTATACGCAATCATATTTAATGGGAATCAAGATACAAAGTCTAGACAAGACAACCTTGAGGTCCCCATACAGGATATCTAGCTACACTTTCAATTGTATAAGTATACATATTTATTTTGACCTACGCTTCAATGCAATGTGTAAGAATGTCTTTGTGTGTACACGTAACAAGACCAAACGCAAAAAATCAATACACTGAATATTCTAGTGGTTTCTAAATCTATACAATGAACGAAAGAATACCAACAGTCCATAAAGCAAAATGAAATTACGCAGAGATGTATTGTAGAATAAACTGAGCAATCAAAGAAGAGAAATGGTACATCATTAGTTCATTTAAAGTGAACTATGAAAGAGTTGCTTATGTAATACGTAATTTAAGCTGTAAGTCAGACAAACATCATTATTTCCTCAGTAATTGGCCAGAAGTCTATTCTTGGATCAAAGTAATTGTAATTCGACTCTCTTCCTGTTCCGACTCTGTATCATTGCAAACATTCGTCTGCTTCAACCGAATGTAAAAATGCCTGCGTTTAAGGATTTATTACTGCAGAACAGATTTAGTATTTATTTTCTGCTTTTCGCGTTTCTATCTACCCATTCGCGTCCCGCCCGGCGGTATTTTCTAGTGAACTATTATTTGATTCAATATTAGGGATAGGTTATAAGATATCTTTGGTACCTATAATTAAAACTAAAAATGTATCTTGAGAAAACTAACAAATTTTAGGTTTTTGTAATTACAATTTATATAACTGTATGTGGATCTGATGTAAATTATAAAGTCGGTATTCAGAAAAACTCAGAAACGGCACCATTAACATAGGTGAGTATTTAAATGGATTTCCAATAATTATAGAACGGTAATATGAGTTAATGTTTGGAAACCGAGATACTCTTAGGTTTAATTGAGTTTGGCATAGTTTACTATTGACTTACTATCATTATCAAAACATTGCCACCATAAACTTCCTGCATAACCATAAGGAAGAAACAAGCAGTGCACGCCGCTAATCAAAGTGTTCAATAGGACAAAGCCATTTCGTTACCACAAATGGTACGGGCTTCCTATTATTTTTGTTCAATCATTCATAAATTTAATTCAGCATAAACTTTGTTAATACATTCGTACTCTTAAAGTGTAGCCTCACAATGCGAAATCAGACGTGGCCTTATGTCTCAATTGTGTGTTATAACAAGAAAAGTTTTTGAGGGCGGGTACAATTCACTGAGGAGATTGTAGCCAGCTCCTCCATTGAAAGAATGATGAAACACAATTGTGGTCCAGATGTGTTGGTAATTTAATACTCATCGTTGAATTAATGTCATGTTCGTCTTATTTTGCATTGAAAAGTAGAGAAACACATGTTTGAATGGGTTGAATTACTAATATATCCTTATACGGACTTAAGTGCATGAAAACCATTACACTCAGTATTCATTCAGTAAAGAATGGTGCGTACAGCTCTCATTAATGTTTGGAGAGCTTTACTACAGCCAAAACAAAACCACATGAACTGGGCCACGTCATGTCCTCAGCGACGACAATACAAATACAGATAGAAACTACAGGTACAGGTAAAGCAGGTAAACTAATGGGGCAGATTGTTTATATTATAACATACTATAGCGTAGATTTAGCAAGGCGAGACAAGCCATGACAAAGCAAGGGTAAAGGAGACGTTTGGATAAAATTAGGTCTTTGCTTTACTACATTTAGGTATACAAGGCAAACATACAATGTATACATGCCTAACTACCATTTAAATTGCTACCTTATATACTTCTACAGCTTACCTATTACCTGTGTGAAAAACACATTAGTCATTGGACAAGACAGGCCACAGCAGGAGGAAAGGACAAATGGTTCAATTAACCACTTTGTTTACATTAGCTCAAACTTTACATTTTTCATTATTCGCCTCAGATGTGTAATAATTCATTGTTTCTATGCACAGAACCTAACTACTTAACATTCACACCTATTGCAGTCAACATAATCATAATCAACAAACATTTGGAGGCGAGAAACTAATTTACCAAATAGGTTACTCAGAATAGAATTCTCTTTAGTAATGATCTAATGTGTATCCTAATATTATTTCACAGTGTTTTGCTTTGTGTGGGACAGCATAACATTTCTATGTGCAGGTGTACTTTGAAAATTGTAATAAATGGAATACCATATTTTCTATTGTGGTTGATTTTCTAAACTCAGTACAACAAACATTTGTGCTTAATAGCTAATAATATAAAAGTAAAAAACTGTGCACATATAAAATGCGGTATTTAGAACGTAAAGTATAAACCATAGCAAAACTAACCACATTCCACATTGTGTTCGTACAGTACACAACACATAACGTTTTAAAGTAATTGCAGACATTATGCTACAGCTTTTTAATACTTACCTATGTATACAAAGTACAAAAACTACATAATGGAAGTACCTAAATAAAATGTAACTCCTTTGCAAGCTTTGTTCAGTTATCTACTTCTATATTCAAAAATGTTTGCTTATTAGGTACTGGCACTTGTATTTCTAACAGAGAACGCTAGAATAATATAAATTTACAAATGATAATGAAGCTACTTAGGTATTATTATTTGTATATAGGCATGTGTATGAATTTTTTGTGTGAATGCACACAAGTGGCATAATTCATTTTGAAATTTGAAGCTGAGAAACTAATGAAGCTGTCAGATAAAGCAAACAACCGACGAGATTTGGCGTGAACAAATTCTGGATGTGGTTTGGTTTTTTATGCCGTGATCTGGATCTAAATCTGGTTTCCTCTGGACTGGAATCCTCTGTAGCCTTATCGGCAGAATATGTATAACGCATATATTGCAGACAAGACAGTTATCTACGGCTTTGTTTAGATTTAGCTGTCTTTGTTAAGTGCCATATTACTTTGCTATCAACGTAAACGTCACATTATGGTTTGCCTACGTAGATATGTTCACGCACTCGACTCCTCGGTTAAAAATTAGCATTTTGCTCATTAAGCTCTAAAGTAGATTGCAGACTTGAAAGAAGCCAGGCCAGGAAGGACTAACTGAAGAAGAAAGGAACTTTGCACTCACGATTACTAACAACTAATGACAGTAATGAGATTAGAATTAGCCGCAACGGTAATGCATAGCTAGTTAAGTAATTCCCCGTAATCTTCTTCTACTTTGGTCCTATAGCAAAGAAAAGCTATTCCGTATGGTTAGAAGTGTATTCTACACTTCCTTTGTTATTATTATTTGTGTATGACAATAATGGAGTTAGAGTACAGTGTGCAATGTGTCTAGAAAAATTATGTAGCGTGGTAAATGGAAACGTAAGTAACGTAAAATATTCAATTTGCAATATAATAGGATATAACGATTGCAAGAGAAAATCCGCTGTGCTATTACATGTCATTCTAAAGCTAAACCAAGTCCCAGACAAACAAAGCCACCTCGTGCTCTTTATGTTTTCCATTAAAGCCACATTTACATTCTGCCATTGCAAATGCACCGGTAGTACCGTAGTAATGTAATCATACGTGTTTACATTCATATATGCACATTACACTAGATTGCTTTGGTTTTTATCAGAATAGAGAGCGGAAGGAGTAAATAGTTGCACACGGGTACCTGAATCATACCTGTAACTAAACTGATAGTGAAAGAAAATAAAATAGTGTTACAAGAGGGAAAATATATAACACACTCTTGCCATAACATAATTTACAACAGCAGATATGTAATACTTGTACAATGGCTGTTTGGAATATGAAATTGATAATAACCGTTTGATGTAGATTTATTGCTGCTTGGGCCTGTAAACACAATTTCTATTTTCTACTGTGGTAAATGAAGTATGTCATGTAAATGTTGAATGTGTGCTTAGCTTAGCTAAACTACCGGAATAGGTGTAGCATACTATAAACAAATGAATCTGTGTTATGCTGGTAATCCTTTCGTGAAAATTCTTTGATGTAATAAGTATAGGGAGATATTTTTAAGTGTAGTAAGGTATTCTTAGTGCAGTGCCACTCACCGAAGAGCGTCTTGTCTAGTCTGCTTAAGAAATACAACAAAACCTTACTGTCTGCAAATCTAATGGCACACAATCAAAATTGGCAATGGGTGAAAAAAATTGCATTTTTGCCAAGTTAAAGATTCAAATGTGTTTCACGAGTGTAGAGTGCATATTATGCTGCATTATGTATACCTATATGTATACTTAGGTATCTTTATCTCTGTACATTCATAGACATATGTACCTACGTAATGGAAGGAATAGAAACTATAACACAACAGACGGACTAAATATAAGTTACGTATTTCTGAGCAGATGTAATTCAACATAAAGGTTATATTGTGTTAGAAGGATTAAGATAAAGAGATTTACACATTGCCTATATATAGTAAGTAGTTTATATCGTATTGATTAAGGTAAGTATAATAGTAGAAAGGAACTAGCACTAAAGTAGACAAAGTCTAGTGCAAACTAGAATGAACTCGGTTAGAAATGCTATTATTTATTTTAAGTAGTACAGATACATTCCTAGTACCAAGAACACACTGCTATCGCTACAAATAAATACTCCATGTGATATCTGGTTAGGCACTTACTAAAAGAATAGCATTTACTATGTGTTACACTTTAGGATAAGGTTCAGCTGGATTACACTGTAGATCGTACATATTTAATGCGGCTTGGCTTGGCCTAGCTAACATTTGATTTGACGCACAAAAAACTGTGAGCAAGTGCAAGGAGCGAAAGGAAAGGAAACTAATAAACGGAGCATCTCCTGACTAAAGATCCACACATGCACAGATGTCACACAAGAACCTACACAAATCTATTTACTTACGGATGTCCTATCTGTGCATCATCTGTGAAAAGTCTTTGCTCATCCTTTATTTCTGTATAGTGTGCCGTAAGGAAATGTAACTACTCTATTATTATATCCCACAGTACTTACATGATGTCTTATCTATATGCATTTACCAAAAGTAATTTAGTACTGCATAGTGCACATATAGCAAAGTGTAAACACATAGGTATTACTTCTCTGCGATTACATGTCCCTATGCTGTCTCATTTTCTCTGAGCCAACTACTACACGCTACTTGCATGTGTATATCGGGACAAGCAATAAAATTAAAGCAAAGTACAACAACACCACCTCTAAGCAACCTCTACGATTTTACGGTGGGAATAGAAATAACTTCTATTATTTACATGTTGTACTACACACTCTGTGTTCTTTCAGTTTCCATATACACAGTCGAAGCCCAACTTAAGGTACCTACTTACGTATGTAATAGCCATTTTATTTTAAAGATGTGTTTTATGCATTTTAGTCACCATTATTTTAGCATAATAATATAATATAACGCAGTAAACCTTACAGTGATATAACCAGTGTTTGCATTTATGGGGTTTAATATTTAATACCTACAGGTTACAAGTAAATCTTAAACCTCATAGAAACAATGAATACTGTGACTGTACTGAACAGAACAAAACCGCAATATTTTTTGCAAACCTAAACAAAACATAACAAAGCACGACCATAAACTTAAAGCCCATGTGCTATAACACAAAGGTACCAAATATTCGTGAAATTGCAAATTACTTTGTAAACTCATCATGTTTCTGTATTAGCAAGAGTTATATGACACTGCCTCCAGGACAAAAGTACTCAACCCGAAAATTTACGTACGTATTACATGGAGGCGTTAGGTTTACCTTTGTAATGTCATTCAGATGACCGAAATCAAATACCATTAATGGTTTACATAAGCACATGTTAGAATCCCGCAGATCTTTCTTCACATGATAATGGTTCATTCACATCTACACTTTATAGGAACAATGGAAGATGAAAGTTATATAAATTATACAAAAACCATCACCAATTAGGTATTGTATACACAAACGTAACCTTAACCTTTGCTTCCACAGGTATTTTTAGTTCGGTGAGAATTTTCTCCAGGCCAAATGAAAACAGTAAAATCTGCCAACAGATAGCGACTAACCTTGTGAAAGTTTATTATCACTTTTCATTAGAATATCACAACTATGAATACTGCAACCTTCTAATATTCCTTGTCTTTTTCAGTTAATAAAAACCTTTTTGGGATTTGGCCATCCCTAGATGGATGTTTTAACTAGTTGTGAATACGCTGAAATACAAAATTTACCGTTTTTATTTCATCATGAAATTATCATTGAAATGACAGTCACAACTTTAAAGAAACATAATAAAATTCACGGGTACATGCCCTCTGCAATTTGACTTCACGTAATAAATATTTTTTATTTATTTATTTATTTATAAAATTAAATGTAGATCAAAGTGTAGTATCTGCTCTTATCAGCTTAATAATCACGTAATAAATATATGAAATATTATAGTTTGCAAATGTTTAAATACGTCTCTTTTTAGTTGTTATTAACAATTTCCTTTTCTTTTTAAAAGGGAAATCATGGGCATTAGCCTGCCTAAGTATCTCTCTATAATACTAAATTGACGAAAATTAATCCCAATAAACCACTGTAAACGTACATACTTTGTGTGAAACGTACAGTGCTTTAAAGAATCCAGATTTTTTACAGTTCAAAACTTTAGAAAAACTGCAAAACCCAGGGAAAAAATTCGGAAAGTTATGAGGTTCTATTAATTTTATTAAGAAAATAAAGTATGAAAATGAATCCAATGGCTACTGCAAATGATGTGGTTTAGAGAAGTCTATTTCTGCATTAAAGAAAGAACTCAAGTAAGTCTTGTCTTCTGATCTGATAATTTGGACAATGGACAAGAATGAAAATGGAAATGGCATTGAATGTAAAGAGGAGAAAAAAATATGGCTATGTTATCTACTGAGACTTTGCAAAACATTTGGAATGTTTCACAGGTAAAATAAATCCGAGATGAAAATGAAATAAACCTGTTAAAACAGCACGTAATGAAGAGGAGCATAGACATTGAGAAAACCGAAAACGAGAAAAACCAGCATGAAAACCGCGTAAAACAATATTAGAAAGTCGAGATAGACAGTACGAAAGTCGATGTGTAACATGCGGCTCATTCTGACAATTCGAACACACAGACAGACAGATCGGACATTACTATAAAGTAGCGTTTCGCGAACACACACACGCACAGACAGACAGACAGACAGACAGACAGACAGATCCTTCATTCCTATAAAGAGTTCGCTGATGCTCCTCTTAATAAAAGCGACTAGATTTCTATTTGGACTTGAAATGGATTGGGACGATAGAGGTAGCACTCTGCGACACGACAGGTAGAGTCTGTAAAATGTTCGACAGTGAATCTGAGAAAGATAAAAGACTGAGTTATGATTACTATAAAATAAATTAGAGACATGTACTGTCAAGAAATAAATGAAGCAAAGCATTCCATTAAGCAATCTTTCTGCGAAGTTATCTACCTGGACTAATACTATGCATAATGTATACGCAAAACGCAAATTGATACATATTTACTTGTATATTTACATAGGTGTATAACGTGAACGTCTGCATCGGTTCACAGATACACAAGTCTGCGTACATCTTGTAGAAACTAACTGCGATGGAAGTTGCAAACAGCAAATTCCATGTAGTTTAAGATACAATCTGCTTCAATCACTTATTCATTTGGCTACTAGGTATAGGTATTCTGTGATGTACAATGGTTTAAGGATATGTACAAAGTTGGCAGGTAGTAAAGTGGTAAATGATGAGAAGAGCAGTAATGCTATCAAGAGGAGGCAGAGTTAAAAGGATGATGTTCTGCATTCCGTGGAGGGAAGAGCAGACGTCATTATCGGAACGTAGGTAGGGACTCCAACTGAATATCTGTATCACTTCAGCTTTTCAGATGTCAACGTCAAATTAAATCTATTCATTTGCTCTGATTTCTTGAGGCGAGGTTCATAAGCTAGGCGAATCTACAGATAAGCAAGGGATGCCACTCAATCCAAAGCAATCCTCGTTTAAAGAGAACCGTGTCGTGTCCTGTCAAGCCAGATGATAAAGTGAAATAATGGAAACTATGGTCGATTCAGTTCGCATTACCTTACCTTTGAAGGTTTTACATGGACATATGTAAGTTACACTTTGAATTACATGTTTTAAATGTAAACTGTATGTAAATACGTAATATCAACTTCTACTCAGAGAGATGCATACTAATATTCCTCAGAACACAAATACTACCTGCTCTGGTCTGATTCACTACTCGTGAAATAAATACCCACTCCTGTGTGCTTCGTATTGTATAAGTGTGTGTATCTAAGAAACCTTTTTCTTAGCAACTACACACGTTTGCCGGTATTATTAGCATCTCTTGTATAGAAGACAACGCAGGGCACGTTTACACTCGGATTTGGAAGTCAAACGAAACCAGACAGACAGAACAAAATCAAGTTGAGACATAGCAAATTCCAATAGACATGCAAACTAAGTGAGCTGAGAGCAAAGAAAACTTGCTACTTAAAACATACGTTTGTCTGATGCATTAGGGAATCCTGTAGAAACATACTGCTGTAATATAATATGGTGGAAGCCAAAGCTTAGCTTAGCTACTTATAAAAAATCGACTGACTAAATTCTCTCTGCTAGACAAATAAACAGAGAAAATGGGCTGAGCAATACAAATGGAATGGAATGAATTGATATAAAGATAAAGATAGACAGATTCGATTCATCAAACTGAGTTCTCACAATCACAATCAGCTACCATTTCCCATCTATATTAATATAGAATTTTCTATAGGTCTGGCTATCTATTTAGTTATTTAGCCATAGGAATGTACAGTTTAGTTGAAAAGAATTTCTAACAAAGTAATGAAACCATAGAGGGCTAGTTGCTCGTATGACGATAAAGATTAATGGAATGAATTCATTTCATGCTGATTCCCATTGGCATAGATTGAATAAGAAATTCGAATGGCTCGGTATCTGCAGTTCACTTCACAGCGCACAGAACACACCTAGCAATATAAAGCTATATTTACGAGCGTTTGAATTTATTAATTGGAGATTGTAGCAGCAATCTAATAGAAGTACACAGAACTGCAATGCATGGAATATTTGATAGAGAAGCATGTGACTTGACTTTGTAGGAATAATATAAATGATTTTTGGCTTTGGTTTATTTGCGTTGTCTTGCTGTTGCCTTACATTTGTGTTTTGATAGATAGTTACTGCGTAGGTACAGAAGAGTAGAGCGAAGTGTTAGTAAGCATGTATTAAATGTAGGATATTATGTATCTAGCATTACTTATTGTAGAACGCAATACGATTGCATGATATGGTAGTTTTTATATGGTAGTTACTACTAGTTAGTGAATAGAGAATGTAGTTTAGTCTGTGATAAACATTGCATTCCAATTCCAACAGCAACTTCCACGTTAAGTTAAACTCCATGGTTTATTATTATTATTGCAAAAACATCGCCTCGAACCACACAGACTAGACCTTGAAAAAGTTCATTACCTAGGCTCGATTTGGGGGCCATTGTGTATAGCAAGCCTAGCAGAGTCGATTCAATCGGGGATATATACATTAGCATGTGATATGCCACGTTGTATTAGATGTGAGCATCGTCTCTCAAGATATCACCACTAATAGAACACAGCATGCAGAGATATAAACACGAACAAGTACAGCAGAAGACATGCACATTTTTATTATTATTATACAACAAGAAAAAGAGAACCTACGTCAATACGTTCTTTGCTTTATACCACATTATGTCTCTATACATACAAACTACAGTCTTATTTTCATCTATTACTTACCTACTACACTACTAGAACTACACGCAGAAGATAAATAGATTACAATGATCTCTATACACACCACATATTCTTAACTCTTTTACATGCAAATCATGTGCACCATCTTGCTTATCTTATAATACATCACTTACATTATATTACTCTCTACTACGTATATATTATAGTAACACTACTCGAAAAACTTTGTACTATGCATTAAACACTTGCTTTGGCTCAACTTGCCTATTATGTATACACTTAATCCCACTTTCTGCTACTAACTAACTATGCTTTGTATTATGCATGTACATATATGAAAAAAAATACCATTCCACATCCTTTCGTTAACTTAAATATGTTACTATAACCATACGAAAAAACTTGCTCTTCTTCTGCTATGTTTTCTATGTACTATGTAGTAGGGCAAAGTATCTTTATTCCATAAGCATTCTTTTTATGTATTGGATATATCTGCTGGACTTTGGACTTTTATTGTATACACACAAATACATCACATGGTTACAGCGATTTAATAATATTATTTCCTTACTTTATCATAGTGTGTTAATGCCTACTTACGTAATAATCCAATATCCCCACTCGCAAATACTGATTAATTAAGTAAATACAGTTTGAAAGCAGGACTTTTCGATGCAAATAACATGATAATTTTGTTATTAATTATCGTTGTGTATTATTATTATAATGGGGCAAAACACAGAAGCGTATTTTGGTAAATATATGAAGCAATTGTGGTGTACAGAATAATTGCATGGATGAAACCATAAAAATGCAAAGTTTATGTATTCATTTCCATTAATGGTAAGTAAGTGTAGTGCACAATTACAATGATTATGTGACAAGAGAAGAAAGGCAAAAAGGACATGAGAACATGAACCCAGCAAATGACGAAGTGATAAGAAACCTTGACTTTGACTTCCCATACGAGTTGGCTGGAGAAACTTGCCAACTTGGTCTTATGGTCTTACATGAACTGGGACTGGCTGGACTATTGTAGGGAGTGCAATAAAATGGATAAAGCTCGAACTAAAACTATTACATGATCATGTCATGCAAGAAGAGGAAAACGAAGGGAATGCTAAGTTGGTTTGTTGCATTATAAACTTTTGCATTGTAAAGGCCAGAAAGATTAGATGAGTACTCTATCGTAGTTCAGATATAATATTTATATGTATAGAAAGGAAAAGCTTAAGGACCTACTAAAGAGAAACGATAATTATGATGATTATGTGAACTTAGTTCATTGTTGTGGTTCTAAACACTGGATATTGTATGGAAGCTTTTATTCCTCTTTTTAGTGGTTCCAACTTGATTCTAACCATTTACTTACTGTTAGTACTTTGCACAAAGTCCTACACAAAGCCCAAATGTTGTTACCATGTGATGCAAATATAAAGATGCTGGCTGAACTTGCAAAAGGCAATCTATAATAGTTACATCTGTACATTTATGTGTACGTAGAGAATTAAATATAGTCATCCAGGGCATTACACGATACACAAAGCTTTATTATGCTTTTATGGCTAAGGATTATTAACGATGGAAAAGTATATTAAGTATTAAAGGGAGGACATATAATACAAACTCAATCTGGTATTAGCAATACTATTGTATATTGTGCTGCACTGTGAGCTGAACATTGTATTTGCAGTAGCAGGTAAGCAAAACGAAACCAGAGAGAAAGAACAGCAGGCCATTAATCTTTTTCTAAAGTTAAACTCTCCAAGTTGCAAAAAGTGCAATGTTGCAAAATAATGTGTGACCTTTACTTTGTGTTAGAAGGCATCTCCATGAATTCAATCAATGCACTGACTGGGTAAGAATAATGCATACATCCAAGTTTACATACATAAAACGAGAAGTACTCAAGGAATCTCCGAGTAGTTCCATCTGGATATACATTTCAGTGTACGCTCAAAATTATCATATCTTACTATGATGAACTATTAGTATCAGAATTACATATCGTATATCTGCATAATAAGTACGTTTATAAAGACTGCATAATAAGTGTGTGTATAGAAACTGTACGATAAAATGAAAGGATGTTCACTTAAAAATAAAACTTGTGCTCAACTCATGGTAACTTGTCTTGTTTCAATGAAACCAAACTATTACTGGAAGTCAAAGCAAAGAAAACCTTGGCATGACATGACACGACAGCCAACCATAACTAACTACATGACGCATTTGCTATTTCTAACACATATTTATATACCAATTACAATACGTAACCTAAACAAACGCAACATAAATAGTCACACCAGTATGTCTATATCATACACTGTACTAAGGAAACTCACTTTACTTGGTATGTGACAAAACGCAACCAAGCCAATCTTTTATGAACTTTGCACTACTTTGATTATCCATTACATAATATTATTAGTTGCTATCATAGAATATTTTTACAATCGCAAACCAGACCTTGTCTTCCTACTTTTATCTTACGTACTGTAATTATATTATAAATTATTTCTTAATGTGTACATGCAATTCATAATGCAGGATATGACTTATTACTTTAAATAGATACTTATTTAGATTTTAATTACCCTCTTGCCCTAATTACTTTAATTCGCATTGGTTCTCTTTGCGACGAAATTAGAAATCGACAATATTACCTATATCTGTTACAAAATGCAACATCATCGAAATTCAATTAGTTAAAAAATACAAAGAAAAAATGACGCAATATTCCGTTTCAAGAATTTCTTATTTGTCATGTATATCGTCTTTAATTGTATTGATTTGCTTAAGTCATTTTTGATATGCGTGCATGGCATGAACGTACAAAGTGAATTCAGGTTATTTTATCTGAGTGATTTAGATTGTGGGTAACCCGTAAGTGTAACTGAAACTAGTCTACCGCCTCAAGTAAAGACATTTAGGGAGTGTGTTGGTTTGTCAATTTGGTTGGAGGCTTAGAGAATATTTTACAACATCCTGAATCCTCATGTGAAAATTCATCTCGGTTTGGATTGAGCATCTTAAAAAGTGTATAATTCTGCAAATTGTATTGCTCTATATTAAATGGGCGAAAAGAAAATATTCATGTCATGTAATATGTTTTATGCATTCTTGATTGTCAAATCTGGTTTAGTTCTTATCTAATCGTGTATGCATTCTACCACAAATTACATACGACAATCTCAAACCCATCACACCACATATGGCCACTATCAACAAACGTTCATATATTTACATAGTTAAATATTTTATGAAATGCAATTTTATTCATGAGTGCACATTTCATCCTTAGGCATCTTACTACACATTAGCTTCGTCTGTACATTCACTCTTCACTTCTATTCCACGTACCTTATCACTCCACTGTACTTATTTGTCATATCCTGACACTCTCATAGAAACATCTTTACGCTATAAATATATTTACCTATACAGCGATTCTATCATCTGCATATTCTAAACACTCATTGAGCATTCGTTCATTACTTGATTTACACAGTAGAACAGGAAAGAAATCACAAGATCACACAACGTTACGTAACCGACAATTTTACTTCCTTTCTTGTAGATAGATTACGCACGAAATCGTTAAAATGCATAATAATCTTTAAAAAGCAGAGGATAAAGGTACTCAGATATTGAAATATTTTCGAATTTTTATTTTTCTGTTCAAGATATAAGTGATTCAAAATGTGGTCGAATATCTGAATGGAAATGCAATGAGTATTGAGAATTGGAGGATATTTTCCCATTTCAAGAATTCAACAATTTAAATTGTGAAGAGAAAACTAAACACAAATGTACATTTGTTAGTATGCAAGCATGGACTACTTATTTCTTCAACTCCAACCTACGCAGAGTAATAAATGCATTTTTATTTGTATGCATCTTGACACTCTTCAGGGATCTCATATTCTCTATGATAATAAGTCAAATTTGAGAATGTTTGCAGCGTACACGAAGCAGACTAGATTTCAAGCCAATTCTTACCTTATAAGAAGTACATGCCATAAAGTAGCTTAAAATAATTCCGTTCCTGCATTCTACCTTCATAATGCAAAGTGCAATTTTCTTTGCCTATTCTGAACACATACAGACTTCAAAAATTGCAATGTAAGCGTAATCCTGAGGGAAAGAAAACCAGTTGCTGATTTGTCATATATTTACGAATCTGGTTTGGGTTGGTTACAATTCTGTCGGGTTATCTCTGCATTAACGTCATCGGCAACTTTCAGTAACATATGAATATCTTATTACTGCAACTTTGTCTTACTATACAGATATTTAGTAGATATTTTTATATCAATTACCTACTCAACATGGAAAAATACAATCTCTTATCTATTTCTCTCATTTTGTCTGGGTGTACTTGTACGTGTGTTCATTCAAGATAATCTTACTTTATATTACTGTAAGGTAATACACTTTGGGAGGTAACGATGTAGCATATTATTTATATTGACTTGCAAATGTTAATTTGATTTGGGAAGATTTTTTCCTTTGTTTTATTCTCATTACACCAAGTTCTACATGCAACACAATTTCATGCAAGAAATTTTGTTAAAAGACATGTCATGTTTCTAAATTGAAAAAAGTTTCCTTTGTTTTTTCATTAACATTGTATGGTAATATCAATAAATTCTCTATGAAGAATGGGCAGACTCCATTTTATTGCCTGTTCAGATTTCAGATATAATATGACTGAGTGGGTAGTCAGTGATGTTATGAGTAAATGTTAAGCAAACGATACTACTAATGTTTACTAACCTAAAATATGCTATATGCACCTTACCTTTCCTTCTTATTTTAAAATGGAATATCACATTAGCTTGGTGCTCATCCAAACTTTTGATAGGTAAAACTGCATTTACACACTCAGCAGAGTGTACAATTGGAAGATTTTATATCTAACAGAACACGTTCGCTTGCTCTACGTAATTAGGCATTGTTTACTGCACTCTAATAGTAAATTGTAAGTACTGTAGTTTTACTTTTTGCTAAGAAGTCAAATTCTAATGTTTACTTCACTGGAAGTTAAGAACTTCGTATTAGAAAATTAGAAATCCATAAATTGAGTTCTGGGGTCGTGGAGTGCCATAATTATGTGACTTCTCTTGAACCGAAAAGTAATGAAATACTTTTAACGAAAATTGTGAAGCAAAAAACTAGGAAACTAATGATTCCACTTTGAAAACAATAATAATGTTACAATTCTTCTAAGTAAACATTCTCATTCTCATGAAGGTAAATATATTTACATGATTTCAGAATACAAAAATTATTTCCACATTCAGGTACAATGGAAATTGATTTTAACATAATTTAATTTAGGACTCAGGAGATGTTTTAATTTTTGCACAATCTATCGTTTAAATTACTTATAAGCTTATTAGATATGTAGTTCTTCTATTAATGAATTCTCAGCTTCGCGAAACCGCAAGGGACTTATATGTATTGAAACTGGTGGATACCAACAGATTCTGATTACAAGACTATAAAGAAGAATAACAGTAGTAAGTATATTCACATATTTGAGTATCCGTGATTCTTCAACCACGCCTATACATGTATTTGTCAGTAAGCTTCATTAATCTTAAGACGACTCTCTGGATCAGATGAAGCATGACTTTTATGGGATATAACATGAGTCTAGATTAGATAAACAATCGATAGTTGATAAAGCCTGGGTGCGTGGGGAAATTTACATATGACACTGTACACGTAAACAATTCCGTCGAAGGAACACAAATGAAATGCCTCGCTTTGAACTGACTGAGCATCTTGTAATTGTTGATTCAAATTAAATGCCTCATTACAGTTATCATTACATTTCAGGTCTAGGGTATGAATGTGGCAAATAAAGTGCACACAAAGTAACAGCTAGACCTCCTTGTCATTGAATGACCTGACAATGAGTAATTTGTACAAAGCCAAGCTCTTTACCTGTCTGAATCACTGTAGTCATGATTTCACGTTCTTTTGCAGTTGGTGTTGGTCTGCTATGCCTAGTCAGCCATGATTTACTGGATAAGTTACAAAAGTTACTCAGGTACATCAACTTTATAATATTTTATAAAGTAATAAGGTGCATGCCCCGTAAATTAGCATTTCATCATTACAAAAATCAATGTGTTTTGTTTACTCACAAACTACAGCTAGTCCTTATCCGTATATAATAAATACTCAACTGTTTTACTACAGCAGAACAGAACAACTTGACTTCAGAGATCATTTTATGCTGTAAGTACCTAAAAGACAAAGTGGTGTAATTTTGCATGATGCTATCAGTTGAGAGTCAATCGCTAATAGTACGTGTTCCTATTACGATAGCCTAGCAAGTGAGAGCTATAAAGATAAAATATAAAATAAACCTTTGAAGTGGTTTGTTTGGACTGCCTTCATTAAATTGAAAAATAAAAACTTGGCTCTAATCAACTTGCTTATTTGTACTTTTCTCATTTGCTTGCTTTGATATGCCACAGCCATAGCAGAGGCCAGGCCCCTCAAGTTTTCCTGTGAGAAGAGGCAAGGCTGCATCAATGCATCAGAACCCATCATCATAATCATGAGTACCTACCATAATGCAAATTTTACAATGTGCAGCTGCAAATGTGGTGACATCATAATTACGGATAAGGTAGGTAAGTTAACTATGAGCTTGGCTGAAATATAAATACTTACCTACTCCACTTGCTCTCTAGAACAATAATGTACTCATCTATTACTCTGTCTTTTATGAACATAGTAAATAATATACTTTTATAGACATGTGCAATTCCGCTACTTAAACAGATTTATAACCAATCCAGCCAAACCAAACCAAACCACTTATAAAGATTATTTGTATAGATTAGTTTGTTATACGATATTCTTTCCTTTTTTATCTGTAGTACTTTACGAGTCAAGCTAAGCTAAATTAAATGCTACAAGACAGAGAGAGGAAACAAATGATTAACAAATGGGTTTGATGACTACATTAGGTATAAAGACTAAGTAGGATAAAATGATAAGTGCAGATACTAGAAAACCAGAACAGGAAAACTAAAATTTTTGAGAACTGTGTATCAAGACCAATTATGGTCAAGTCAAGAGTCAATTAGACAATGTATATTTATATATCTATGTGTTTATGAATGCATAGGTCCAAAAATCTTAAGATTACTTACATTAGTACAAGTAACGAGACACACTTATGGTCAGGACAGGAGAAATATTTATGAACTTAGTATGTTATATCATGTATCCCTAAATGTTTATATGTACTTACCAATTAACATTTAGCAAAACCAGCGTACAGGTACATTTAAGGAGTTGAGGACAATAGAAATGCATCTTTAGGAACGGATGCAGATACAAACACAACATTGGTACACTCTTTGGAAACGTGAACCAAGTCATCTCTATTTACTCACGTATTGCAGGTACAATTACAATAGGGTTTTAGATACTTATATCTAAAAGCAAAGCAAACCACTACTAATGTACTGTTCGTAGGTGTGTGTATTATGCCTACAACAGAAAGTTACGCTTAAATGAGTAATCCGACCATAATCTGTGATTCTAGCTGAGTCGGCCTAATGTTGGAGTAACACGAGTGCAGAATAGATAGTAGGCAAAGTCAACTTGAAATCCTCATGTCATGAGCAAAAATGATACATAAACGAAATACATGGTAACTGCCACAACATGACTTCTCTCCCTTCTTCTGCCAACAATTCATACATCTAACACTAGCAGATGAGTTTAAGCAAGCCGGTAAGCCAATGTCCTACCAAATCTCAAAACAATGGATTCAATCCAAGTCGAACCTTTCCTGCAGCAATGACAGCAAAGCCAACTGCCATGCCAAGCCTATCCAAAGGAGAAACATCAACATCGTCAACTATGATAACATCACAATTCACAACACAACGCAATGCTAAAATATGAGTTCATCACTTCAATTCTCGGAATCTATCTAACCATGTATCTCCTAATGGAATGGAAACATACGAATACACCAACTACAACAATAATACATACATACGAACTACTTACCATTTACAAATATTTAGTTAAAAACAACATTTAACAACAAACGATCATAAACTGAGGTGTGGTGTCGTGCTCTGCCTTTTCTTGTCATATTAACACTGTGGGATCTCAGAAACGACAATTCGTAAGCTGGCTACAACTCCTTACTTGTTAGGTGAAAATCTTTTGATAGTACTTTAATTCCGTGAGGTGACTGTCTATGCAAATATTATGCGATTTCTTATATACTTGATTTTATGATGATATTTACTTTTTCTTAGCATGTCGACCAGAAATGATTTAGCATATTATCAGGCGAGCAACCAGCCGTGAACAAAATCCAAAACTGCAAAGAAATTGCAAACATTTGTAAAATACCTGAGATGGTTTGCAGCACGCAAACTATCTTATTTCTCGGCAAATACGTTGATTTACATTGGTTACTTTATTTAAACTGCAAAATTGATGATACGAACAATAAAAGAATTATTGTAAATCAAATAAATTGAAAAATTGCACAAAAGGGATACAAAAAATGAGGGAACTAACAAATCTACTGAAAGACAAGACACTAAGTACATAAATATGTTATTCTACTTGACAATATAAATTGCTAGCATCAACAGACCCATTTAACAACGTGGCAACCTGGATTCATAAGATGAGCAGGTCTACGTTTATGTATTGAATGTCTGGATTTAATTTTACTTGATTTGATCACATAATCTTCTCCATTACATTACGTTTGGACTATTGCTTCCCGAGCTGGCGGAACTAAGGGTCTCATCGCGGCTTTTCTTTTTGTGATCATGAGTGTGCTTATGCTTATGCTTGTGTTTGTGCTTCTTCTTCTTCTCCTTCTTTTTCTTTGCCTGCAGAGAAAATAAAAAAAACACCATCTTACAAATAGCATTAGACAAAACAACATCATTTGTAAGGAAACAATGCTTTGTAAACTGCAATAAGTGCCGAACTGAAAAATATCTTAAACCTTCCCATCGCATTAAAACGTATCATCATCATCTCCTACTGGAGTACAAAAATAAAGCCTTACATTCCACTTTATCCACACAATTGAATACCTAGTTTTTTGGGTTGGTTTGGTATGCATTTAGAGGACTACTAAATTCCAAAATAGGAAGCATTAGGTAGAACAAGCATCAAAACAAAACATAAGCATTGGTCAATTATATGATTACAGAGCAGGGAAAACAAACACATTAATTAGAGTTTATCATTCCTATTTCTAAATTTCTTTGCGATTCCTTTCATTTCACCACAATGTAAGTTTACGTGGTAAACTATTTAGGTTTATCGTTTGAGCGGTTAAACAATATTCGAAGTATAGATTTATCGCACCTCTTGATGAAAATGAGCTCCAATAATGACAATATACCGTGATAACAAAAACCATCAACATTCATAGTATGTCAACTCAGAAAAGAAAGAAATATCCTTAATACGACTATGACTCATTCAAATTTCCAAGAACTCATGTCACTTGCTTCTCATTCTGCACAATCACACACATTCACAACAGCAAATATACGACTGAGATCATTACTCATTACATTAGAATTTAAATATGTACAATGAAAACTCTTGAAGCTCTCCAGTAATGAAAGCCTCGGTATAAAGAAGATGGAATACCTAAATGGTACACTTTCAACACAATAAAACAGCGATAGCGATACACTGCATGACTTAATGAAACTGAATACCGAAGAGCATGTATTGTAATACAGCGAATAGCATTTAAAAAAATCAATGATGACTTAGGATACCATAAAAACTCAGAGCAGATAACATACATTCGACGTAACAACATTTCTATTGAGAGTCTGTGCCTGTTTAACCTACTCACTATAACGTTCTATTTCTCCATTTCTAGAGACAGCAAGACTCATCTAAATCGGCAGTAAATAATCTACAATTCAGAATGGACTGTTGGACTGACTACATGGAATAGTAGCTCTTCAATTTTGGAAACAGTGAGATTACGTATTCTAAATCCACATGAAAACTTGAACAGCTATGCCCAATAATTCTATTCGCAGTTTACGTAGTCAGTCGCATATTTTACCACGATGTACAGACATATATAACACTATTTTTTAGGTACTTAGCAGTGAATACTTTCGGAAGCAATCTCACATCTTTATCACAAAGGGAATAATACTGCAATAAATAACTTATGCGTTTGATGAGTGACATTGCTCAACAAAGTATTGCAAAACAAAATAACCAAGAGGAAAAGTTCATGTGGTGAACTTTCAAGCTCCAATGCAACTGCACTACTATCGCAACTATGTTCCAATCTTACTTAACACTATTGTCCGTACATTCCGAAGTCTGCTTATTAACAGAAAAAGTAGGTAATTTCTATAGCTTCTCAGATCTACAGGAGTAACAATACAAAAACCTATAAATAATTAGTTACAACATGAAACCGGAGTACAGGAAAGATCAAGATCTGTTTTAGGACCTAGCCTTTCGACAACTACTTACTTCGAAAGCATTATAACAAAAATAATGTACACGTAATGTGCAGACAATGTAATCTAGATATAGTAATGCATCTACTACTATATCTACATTGTTTTCAGTACGCAATAAACACAAATAAAATAGTAGTTAGATATTTGCTACACTGTTTCAGCAAGAATAAAAATAGCCATCAGAAAAAAGTTGAACTGAAATCATTTGTAAATTCTTAAATTCACGACATAAAGTAAAAACACCTCTTCAGATACACCACAATGTAAATCACCTTGCTATGATGATGGTGGTGGTGTTTCTTATGAGAGGAATGTTCCGTGGACTCATCGTCTTTGTCTCGGTCTCGATCACGGTCTTTTTCTCTACTTCTGTCTCGATCTCGGTCTTTGTCTTTGCTTCGATCACGGTCTCTCTCTTTAACATCCCGATCCCTGTCCCGATCTCGCTCTCTGTCTTTATCTTTGGTATCTCTTTCCTTGCTTCTTTCGCGAACCTTTTCCATTTCGTCATCTTCTTCTTCTTTGACATTGACGTTTTCGCCATCTTTTTCCTTTTGGAACATTCCAGGCTCGAAAGATGTGGGAAGCGACGTGTCCATTGCTTCGGGCAACTCTCCTGAATTATCTGAAGCCATAGATTCCCTTTTAGAAGAAAGGACCTTGGCAGAGACCATCTTAGGTGGTTCACCGTCAAGCATGTCGGGACTCTCCTGCAATAAATGCAACACAGTAAATACTTGTTACGAGTCAAGTGTTATAAAAATACAATTGGATGAATACAGCCAACTTATAGAAGAATAAAACGGATTCACGCATTTAACGTGCGATCAAATTGAACTTTAATACAAGCTATGGTCTTGCACATTATCTATGCTGCCTGCCATTTAGCAAAAACCACTTATCTCCACCTACAAACCTGTAACCTGAAAGCATTGGATATAAATTATTCTCAGTAACAATTCTACCAATCTCATTTATTTTCATCATTTAATCTCGCTTCGGCAGTAAAATAATTTCTAATATAAATTCTTCTCCCAAGTGTTCTTTCATATAAGGAAACAAAATCATCATTCCTTCATATTTTAATTTTATTAATGGCCTATCAATTTTCTAATAACAAAGGCCCTCTAGTTTATATGCCAATAAGACCAAATAATCTATGCTCTACCGCTCTACATATTTATTTTCCTGTAAAACTGCAACAAGAATTTAAAACAAGAATTTATACGAGTTAAAAAATATTTCGGTCTTACTTTAAAGGGAATATGATTTGACCTAGTCAGTGAGAACACAATTATTCATGCCTGTGTCCCATTGACATGAACTCGGATGTTATTATCTAAAAATAGACTTTATTTTTTAGCATCTACTCCTACATCCGCAATATAATAAATCAAACGCTTCTACTGTAATTTATGCGATTAAACAATGGGTTTCGTAAAACTAATATTTTAGTGTACAGTAAACTGACGTGAACTTTATTTATTAAAGTCAGAATAATTGCTCTGCCTATTATTCATTGAGTTACTCACGATTAAACCATGCAGTATCCTCGCTGACTTGCATCACTAAACTTTCGGACAGCTATCATCTGTTTCATTATAAAGGTAAAGCGAACAATGCAAAATTCTACAGAAGACGAACGAACAACCGTGACAATAGGCAGCCCAGGCATTTATTTTTTACTTGCGTTTTTTCATACACCTGCACGTTTAATTTAAGCCTACTGTTCGGTTAGCTGCGTTTAACTTTGTTTTGGTTGAGTACAACACAATAACTTACAAAGAATTACATACAATAAAAGAATGCACAAAAAACTGATTTTTTACCCTCTTGAACTCATCAAAACCCTCACGAGTAGTTAGAGGTGACTTTCTTCGCGAAGAAGTTTCATCACGAGCCAAATCAGCCAAGTGCTGTTGATCTCCATCCATTAGACACACTGGCTTTCGTGTGCCAAATATGGTATAGTACAAATCCACCACGTCACATCTAACTCTAGCATCCACGCTCAATTCGCAACTGGGGAAAAATCAATCAATCATCTTGTATTGATGACTTACAAGTTTATGCTACCAACTAACAAAGAATATATTGTGTGCAAAAATCTTTTAGAATAGGATATATATAAACACATTAAGACAGCTTATCAACTAAACACCTAAACAAAAGCCATGTTGAAAGGTTACACTATTTTCAAAGCCGTAACAACATCTAATGATTCCTATTAGTAAGGACATATACACGCCCCAATCACTTACTTCATTCTATGCCATAGTCGAAGAGCAACAGTCTTGTTGTTGAATGGTGATTTAGACTTACGTCGATCCGGCTGAAATACAACACAAAGAAAGCCTAAATAATTATATTTCACATACATCAATACAATTCAACTTAATACTACTACATTACCCAATCATTACTGTAAACAAACAACGCCTGTTTTGTATCAATCAACAATGTAACCTAAACAAAGCACCCAAGTAGAGAGAACTTAATCTATTCAGTTGTTTTTAAAAAGATTAAAACAGGAAATAAGGAAATGCCAAGTAAATTATATTGACATCGTACTCGGATGAATCACGTTCAATTCGATATAACGACTGAAGCATTCATTCATTCAATAGATATCAAGAACTGGTAATGCATAGCTTTTGTTAGTACAGTATTCAAGTTGCAGGGCAATGCAAAATATCACTTTAGAGATGACAAACTTTCTAATGAAATAAACTACACCTTATTTATGCATCACTTCCCCATATTAAAATGCGCCACTGATATGGGAAAATAAAACATTTACACAAAGAATTGAATTGAATTTATGATCAAAACACTTACGCTTTTCTCACTAAGACTTCTTATCAATAAGCGACACAATTCATGTCGTAAAGTGTGAACTGGATCAGTTTCAATAATATCTAATAAATATTCCACATCATTTTGGTTCCCATCAGATTTAGTATAGTCAATTATTGCTTCTAATGCCGCCATTCGTACATCTGAAAATGGAAAAAATTCATTCAACAAAATGAAGTTTAGTAATTTATATCCTTTGTCTGTTTTACATACTGTAATGTATGTAAAGTTATTCTTACCAAAAAATTGACCATACACTGCATAGGTTCTAAAGAGTTCTACATTATTGGGCAAGTGTCCAAATTTCTGAAGCTTCCGTAAAGCTCGTAAACATTCAACGGTAACGGTGTATCTGTAGGACTGTAGCATTTTCTCCAGGTTAAGGCAACGAGTTATTTCTTCCATTAAGGCTCTTGTATCCGATGACATGGATTCAGCAGTAATATCGGCTCTAAAGAAAAGGAAAAATAAAATGACACATATATGATGATAGTGCTTTGAAGAGTTAATAAGAAGAGTTATATAATTAACAAAAGTATATGCAGTACAAACCCAGTTTGCAGTAGGGACATTACAGGAGTGACCGTATTTCCTAATGCACAAACCAACGCGGCTCTATAATAGTTATCTGAAAGTCGGTTTCTAGAATTGTCATTGTACTTGAATAAATCAATGAGAAATTTGTGTACTTCTGATGGACAAATTCCATGAATATTTCTCAGAGTAGCCATTGCCACAGGTATACTCTGTTTCCAGTACATACGTTATTAGTGTCCTTAATATAACTGAATAATTAGTCATTCATTTGAAATAATTAATTACTTTTTGGATGAAATAATGCTGAAGATTGGAGAAATCATTGTGTTTAACAATGGTTGGACATGAAAAAGAACCGAATAGTTTTCTGAAAATACTGAGCATGGCAGGAGGTCCGGACCAACTGGATACCATAGCATTTGCAACCTAAAATGCATCGCAAAAAGAATATTAATCTGGAGTCGTGACTGAAATGCACAGCATATTCTGTAGTGTAATGCCTACGATCATTTGCACACAGCACAAATGAAACATACCTTGGCCAAACAGTGACACGCTTCACAGCGTACTTTGTAATACGCTTGTTCATTTTCAATCAAGTCTGTTAATGCCATTCTAGTTTGCGGGGTCGGATACCTTAGTAAAAAGCCAAAGAAAAAGCATAAGTACATATATAATGTGAGTGTCATCACGTCATCAGTTCTTTAAGCCTACAGAGGTAAAATTTCTATGAAGAAAATACGAATTCAGGATCTTCTAATAATATTGCAAGGTTTTTCAAATGCCTAAAAGTATTAAGCCATTAATACTAGCTACCATAGCCATTCATTTCAAGTTTGTCTGCGCAGAGATTAAATTGAGATTTTTGTGCAAATTTGACATCCCTGATAGCTAGAGCCAAAACAAATCATAAAATCAAGCCACTCAGTGCATTACCGGTGCACTGACACACTATGACTATAAATGACTATAGGACTCTATCAATCTACTGATAGAGACCAGACACAACGTTACCTACATGATCGTCTCCTGCCTCCGAGTATAAAATGTTCTGGTTCAACTAAAAAGGCATATGTCAAAGAAGCCCCCTAGAAAGCCTAACTGGATATGATTTCCTGGAAAACGAAGTCAGGAAAGAAAATATTTCCAGTGCGCACGGCGCACGTTCAATAAATGATCGATAAAAGCTGCTAGATAAAACGCAATGATACAAAACGGTAAGGCCTAGGAAAACCAGGAGTCTCTTCAAGATTCTCTTGATCTGTACTCTATAATTCTCATCATCACGCATTCCGTCTGGTATGATATAGTGCTCCACTCCATTTCGGGCTGGAGCCATGGCATAAGATCAGAGGCTTCATTTCTACTTTAGTGCGTACTTAGCAAAAACCTAGATATTTATATCAATAGTCTAGTCATTTTAGCATTTTCTATATTTTTCAAACCTATCAGCATCTGAAATCTTAGAGTAGACTCAAGAGGGGACACCAGACACAGAGGTTCAGTGTTCGCATCAAAACCTATTTCTAAGTTTTCTTATCTATCATTAACTAATATCAATTCAATGTCACTGTAAACATCATATCAGAAAGCAAACCACCAGTTCATAGTAACACACATATTTATAAAGAAATATCACAATTTCGGAAATATACGCACATCAGTAAACAATGGTATTCCCCTGTTGCATGCCGGTTCTGTACGCGACTACTTTGGCAATGTTTCTTTCCATCGTAAGTTAATATCAGTTATGTTATGATTTTATATCTCAATATCTTAAATTAAAAAATGAACTATAACTTGTGATATCCCATATTATTGCGTTCTAGACCAAGATTCGTGTAACACTAACCGTGATTCTAGAGACAGTAGTAAATACAAGTAAACTAATAAAAATTATTAATTTTCAGGGATTGTCGACTGGATTGGCTGGCATCAGCGGATGGCTACTCAAGCATACATACGACTCACGCATTGAAATGCATTCTCAAAATAATCTCAATCCTGAGAATGAAGGTTCTTATTATTTTGACCCGAAACAAGATCATGAGCGGACTCTGAAACTCAAGATTTACTGCTATGGTGCGGCAACTGTTTGTGGGATACTTCAGTTCCTGGTCAACGTCTACCTGTGCTGGGTTCTTCAACATCTTATATTTCGTTCAACTTCGGTAATTAAGCCAAATATACTTTTACATACATTATTAAACCTAATAATTATAAAAGCGCATAAAAGAAATGGACAACTGTTGATTGTTTAACAGGAGTACGGAGGAATCGCTACTCGACTGTACACAGTCACCAACACCCTTATCATGCTAACTCTTGGAGCTTCCTTCGCCTGCTTTCTCACAACTACTGATGTTGACAAGAAAGAAGACAAAGTTTGCTATATGTACTTTCTCACCATTGTCAGTGTGGACTTCTTATTTTTAGGTTATTTGATGTTTCTCAATGCTGCATACATAAGATACTAAACCAAAAATCTTCTCCTTGAACCATACTCTTATTACCTTATTAAAATTTAAAACAGTCCAAAACACTGACAACAAAGTTTATTATCATTATTAAATACTAAAAATTGAAAAGTTTATTTTTCAATAGTATACATTAATGAATCATTACATTTCCATCTTCTAATGAAAAAACTGTTCAAAATCAATTCTAACTCAAATAAATCAAAAAATAGATGTTGTACCTATCCTACCTACATTGCACAAATTAATTTTAAGATTGCTTTATTACCATCATCTTCTCCGCACATGCCTTCATTCAAATCATAATACAATAGAAAACACAATTCATCAAAAATGTCTTCGAACTTTGATCACCGTTTCCCATTTACAATTGCAATATTTCAGGTGCTTATATTTTCTTCTGGAGAAGTGCATAATTTTAGGCGTATATTTTATACTTCTTCCTACTAAAAGAATTTAATGTCATTCATTATCATATTGATTTTGAGTAACCTATGCAGCTATCTATCTCTTAACTTCACTTCCTAAATGGGCATTGGGTATTCTCTGCATAATTCAAACATTGAAATGAATTTGGTCCGCTAATTTCTAAAGATTAGGACTCAATCAATTTTCCTCACTTTAATTATTGCAACACTAAGGATAGCGCCATTGCCATAATATCACAAAATATGAAGTTCATGTTCGTATGCTAAAAATAAACACTTACGATTCTAAGGCCCAAATGGCTTCAATCTGTGCGGTAACATCACGCTCATGTCTCAGTTGGTATTGCCATTGGAAATCCGGTTGTCGCGTATCGACCGCACGAACAAGAGTCATTTCTGGGTCCAAACGAATCCATAAAACGGGAGAATCGGTACTGCAACGAGAAGTACATGATTATAAAACTAAGTTAATAACCTAATAAAATTGTCATCAAAGTTCCTTCCATGACAGAACAATATAAATAAGCATTACTCCATTGCACTGAGATCCATGTCAACCTCTTCTCCCGTACAAAGAGGAATTTTCTTTTTCTTTTGACGTCGACTTTTGGAATGACAAACTATATCGGCTTTTGCGTGAGTTCCTTCTATTTGTAAGACATGTTTAAATGTTCCGTCTAACTCTTGAAGAGCTACAGTTAGAGGTCCAACGTACTTTCGAACTCCTAATTGCTGAAGACATTCTTGTTTTAGCTCCAATTCCACTGTATTTCTTCAGAGACAAAAATATGGAGTTTAGCAAAAAAATTCTTTCAATGGCCTATGTTAAAATGTTCAATGTTATTCACCTTTTACGATTAAAGACAAAGGACATGTGAAAACGAACATGTCCTCCCTGTCGGACCCATTGATCCATAAACACAGTCATATCTTTTCCCGTAACAGTAAAAATGGCTCTGGTGAAAGATGCTGTGCTTATTAACATAGGATTAGACGGATTTGATCCTGGACCTAAAATATTAGAATCACAGTGATTTAGTACCAGACAGTAGACACCAAGATATCAAATTTAAACGTATATGTAATGCAGTCTAAAAGTACCTGAGGCTGTTTGGGCTCCTGGTTGACTATTTGCTGGAGTTGTTTGAGGTACTGGCATTAAACCCATTCCAGATTGCTGAGTTTGTGCAATGTAAATAGACGCCAAAGACAATTGCTTATTCAAAACCTAAAAAATCAGACCTCAAGCTATAGAATCCATTTAAGTTATTACAATTATTAGTGTAGATGACAAAAATATCCCATTTAAATTACCTGAAGGAGCAACTGATTTCCGATACGATGTTCAAGCATTCTAATAACTAGATGAGCCTTTTTGCTATGGATCTTTAAATAGGCTGGAGAAATGGTCTGTGGGTTAACCAAGGAGAAATAAAATCCTCCGTCACCTCCTTGAGCAATCTAGAAAAATATCAGCAAAGTATTTTACCCTCCACCACCATTAGAATGCTGCAGATTCAAAAATCATTATTCAAGACTTCTAAAGTAAATCACATCAAATGAAATTATGCAAACCTGATTAGTAGAATTTGGTCTAATGTGGCAACTACTATTACTATTGCTATTGTTAGGTCCACTGTACATTTGAGTTTGATTCAGCATACTTGCATCTAAAACAATACCTCCGTATTGCTGTTCGTATTTGATGACGTCTTGCAATTCCTATAAAGAAAAATATTGGCATGCATTACTTACACTCTTTTAAATAGCAGTTAACTCAATTATTATGGCTCGGGTAAAGTAAATACGGATGCTAAATAATATCTTAATATTTTTTAAATGTTGATATGGTTTGTCACTTAACATTGAATCTGAATTTTAAGTACTTACAGAATGAATCCAGTGGCGATATTCATTGTTTCCGAAGAACTTTTTTAAATACAGACCACATAAATAATTTGAAATGCCTTCCGAGAGCCACGAATCGGAAGAGTGCTGCATTGATATAAAGCAAGAGTAAAATTGCTCTGCTAATGATAAGGCTGAAAATCTTCGAGTAATATACGTCTGATCAACAATTGCGGAAGTATGTAAAAGATTTGTACTGAAAAAATTAAATAGCGATTTTGTACAAGAGGGGTTAAATTAGGATAACATAGAATAACAGCAACCATAGAATAGAATTACTCACTCCAGAACACACATAGATGCATAAGATGTCATCTCTTCATAAGCTTCATTTACGTAAACATTTTTAAAACACGTATACGGAAATCTAGCCGCCAGAGATTCCTCAAAAAATTCAAATACCTATATAAAAACAAAATAAAAATTATTTTATCATTTGTTATTTGATTGGTTATTTAAAACCATTGAATCCCCTTAATTAGATAAAGTAAACAGTACGCACACACTCCACAACCTCAGCTATGAAACCGATTAAGTGTTATTTGTGTCTTGTGAGCCTTAGTTAAGAGCTGCTTAGCTCAAGTTGATTTGTCAACTCTTCTCACGTAAACAACTATACTATATCTATATACAATCATACATCGAAACTATTTTTTCAATTGTTGAGAAAAGAAAGAGGGTGTTTTCCTCATATTAACGGAACAATTACATTTAGCTACAGATTGCATGATGTAAAATGCTATTCCAAAAGGAAATATTATATCCATAAATAAATATTATTCAAATAAAATAACAAACAAGTGCACTTCGTTGCTCAGTTAAATGCGACACGTCAACACTTTCATTCGCATCCTACTACAAAGCTATCAAATTTAATGGCTTAAAAATATAAAAACGTACCTCGTGTAAAAATCTTGATGTCCATCTCAGCAAATGCATTAAACCAGGAAGGCAAAAATGAGTAACTTCATGCATATTTGGGTCCACATAAATTTCAAAAGGACCAACAGCAAGACCAATATTAGGGGCAGCTGTTGGAACAGACAGAAAATAATGAAAGGTTTTTCTTCGAAATCCATCAGGAGTTTGAACAACTTCAATTAAGTCTCCGCATGAAATAGCTGTTAAAGTTTCGTCGACTGTAAATTCTAATTTCCAAGTACAAACTTCAGAAAAACTGTCAATACATGGAAACCAAAGTCTAGAATTATTTCCGTAACGTGTAGTGTACATGTGGGCTTTCTGAAATGCATAGACAAGATAAAAATGATGAGGATAATATCAAGCAATTCAATTACTTAGTCAAAGGTCAAGGTCAAAAAGAAAATTAAAATTAAAGACGAAGACTTCTTATACTTCAACACCATTCGTATCATCTGGTACAAAGAAATGCATTCCGCCCTGAGGATTCTCAAGGGAGTATTCAATATTTAGTCTGAAAGGACGTCCTTCCTGTATTAAATGGGATGCTTCTTTAGGCAATTGGATAAGCAATTCCCCTGTAAGGTATAATTTTCATTAAGGAAAAAATTGTGAATTAGTAATTTACATGGATGAAATGATCAATTACCACCCCCAGCGTCCGTGTCTGATTCCAAAATGACATTTCTATGGTCAAGACAAAACTGTTCAATACTAAATTGATTATTAGGATGATCAGGTTCTGTAATTTCCTGTGTAAGATCATAATAATCGAAAGTGGCTTCCAATGTGTCATTGATCAGAATTTTATATACACGGCATTGCTTGGCATTCAGCTTTATATTTTGCAGGTTGGGTCTCTTCGGAATAATAGTCAACTCCACCATTCCCTGAAAAATTAAATATGAACACTTATTTTCAAATTACAACTTTACTATAAAGACAGGTATAGAAGGTCCTTATCAAATGGTTTGCACTTTTGCACTTATTAGTACTACATTTTTGTGTACTACTTACTTCAACCTTATCTTTAAATCTTCGTGGGTAAATTTCATTTTTATTTACTATTATTTATGATATGATACTGTTGACAAACACCCAAAAAATATATATATATAAACAATACCACAATGCTTTTTCTTGATAAACTTATCGCCGTCAAGCTCACAATTTGATGAGTCGTGCTAAAATTAAGACAAAAACTAAATTAGACATGAAGTGAAAATGTTATCATATCATCGCAGGTATTTATAATCTGTAGAAAAATGATATTAACTGATATAAATACTCATAACTTGTATGGTCGACATTCTTCTGGCGTTATCTCGAATTTATTTTTTGTAGACAAAGGGTTGGTATTTGAAATGATGGGTAGAATGGAACTATTCCCTGGTCCCAATGTACCCATTTCGAATATTAGTTCAAAATTGCAGGCAGTCTCCAATCTTCCCTCCGACGGTAAACCGAATCAACCGGTAGCCCAGAAAGACTTCTGTGCTCAGGCACTCAGGCCTGCACAACAAATGATCTAGAGAAATATCAGCAATATTATTATTTCGAACTACTTATCGTATCGTTACATAAATGAATACAAGTCGCTACCCACCCTGGACCCCATTCCGGTATCGCCTTATTTATAAGGTCCAGTAAGGTCAAACACATAAAAATAAGATACAATTCAGCTTTGCTTCGGTGCTAATGCTAAATAAGAATAACATTTCAAGAAAAATTCAAATCTTTAGCAATTAATTTTAGTGGATAAGGCTGAATTTAGTACTTCGTAGTCCAAGCATGTCTCCAAAATATATTGCACATATTAGCCAGAAGAGAGTGCTGTATGCATGTCTTCCGCGACAAGAGCAAAATGTTCAATTTTAATTCGACGTATTGTAATTTTGTAATTGTACTTTTTGTACTTGTCCTTTGACTAAGAAAATCCCGAGAATCCCACAATCCCACGGGACCGGATGCTATGAAAAAGGAATTAAGGAACACATTTATTTCTTTCGATTTTACCTAACATTGAAATATAATATTTTAGAACAATTTTGTGTTTTAATTTTTAAATCTATTTTAAACGAAAGAGTTTTCTATCAGAATCAAATTACTGTAATTTGAAATATTGCATTTTCATGTAAAAAATGTTGCTAAAAATACCACTTGCTAGCGGTACAATACTTTTTTATAGTGCGTGTTACCCTTCCGAAGTTGAAACATTGGATTGGAAGATCTGCAGAATCTCTATAATCAGGAATACCGTTTAGTATTTAGTATAGTAATGAAAATGACAATGATAGGATAGAATTATAAGTAAAATGGTTTCAGAAATTATATATTTATTTAATTTTAAGATCGCGTCCTAAAAGTTATAATCAAACGGTTTTGGTTTTTAGGATTTATTTTTAAAATCGGACATAGATAGACGAGACCATAGACCTGGACCCTGGACGTGGTTTATCGTTTATCTGAAACTTTGTTTTCGATAAATACAACAGACAGAAAGAAAGATTCTGCTCTCCATACAAAACGAATGAAGGGAAACTAAAATCTGCTATACAACGCACCAAGAGTGAATCACAAACTTTTTGATTGGTATTTTCAATTTTGGGATTAAATATAATAGGTTTAAATAAAAGTTTTGCTCCAATTAAATACGTATTCAATATCAATAGGTTTTTGAGATGTAAACATTGTCGATCAACCTAAAAAGTTTAAAAGACAAAATTTTAGGCGTTTATTTAAGTCTGGATTATTAGTTGTTCTCTCAATGTTTGTTTTTCTACCACTAACCACCAATGTACAAAGTACTACATAATACAGCCGTTCATATTTGATACAAATGATAGATTGCTATTCTATCGTAAATTATCATCGTCACTTTTGTCAGCCTCTCTTTAATCATTTTCAGGTTCATTCGTTACAAAATTTTCATAAATGGAACTGAAGGTGGACGGTCATCTGTTATGCAGTAAGTGTATTTCTCATTTGTATTGTATAATAGTTTTTTCTTATTCTTAATGTCAATTCTGAGATTGATTACTTGCTATTATTTGGTGATGATAAACTGTCAGCTGTGGGGGTAGTTTTATAAGAAATGTCGTTTATTGTTTCAAAAGACAACTTAATCTCCAGATTATCTCTTATACAACTGGATGCCGGTGTAACTAGTGAAACATGTACGCAGAATAAGCAATTAAAACTGCTTTATAGACTCGTAGGCTTTTACCTTTCCGGCCATCGTTTAGATGTCCAAATTATTCGTTTATCATAAATACAATGATCAGTATCTTGAAAACAACCATGTACAGAACTGAACCGATTTTCACTTCCGTTCTGTTCTGCTGCTGGAATCATAAGAATTTTCGGTGACTCACGGTTCCCAAACCACTTATACCAAATACCACCCAAACCGCTACTTATCACCCTCGTCATATATAAAATATTATAATAAGTACCATGTAGTATAGAATGTATATTAAAATTATAATACTAAAATTGTAGTAATAACACAAAAATAGTTTTTCAATGTACATTGTACATGTTCAATAACATTATAGGTACATTACTTAACAAACCTTCAATTCTGTAGAAAGATCTAGTCGTGTTTACGTACTATGTAGTCAGGGGAAGTTTGTATCCTTACACCTCTACAATAATAATTTTTTATATTAGTAAAAATGAAAATTAATGAAATTTGGTTTACAGATAAATTATTCAGCTAATTATGGATTTCAACTGAAAGTTCAAGTGATGTTCGTGGTTTGAACATTTTGAAGGCACGAGATAATTGTATCACACTGCGCCGAATATCCGTAATCTGTTTACTGCAAATGCAGGGGCAGGATTATATATAGACTCATTTGTGACGATGGCCGATGGGGAACCTGATATTTCATCCAAAAATGTGTCAGATTCTCAGTATGTCATCTCTGACTTAGTTACATCAGTAACATTGCAAAAGGAAATTTCGGGTGATAATTGCCTTGGTGAAGAAAGCGAGCCGGGCCATGGTGAAATATTGTCTTCTTCGTCGTCAGTGCCTCCTGACTTTGTGCCCATAAGATCGAGTTGGAGAGAAAAAGCCAACAGCCTTCATCAACAAAATGGTGATAAAATCAATCACAATAAAAGTTTTCTCACCGAACTTCGAGAACGGGTGGGCGATAGGGCCGGAGCATCAGAATCAGAACGAGAAAGAGATCGGGAAAGTGAACGTGATGTTGTCTCGGGTTCTCGATCTGAGACTGGCAGTATGAAAGAGTCAAAAACATTTGCATTTGGACTGAGAAATTTCTCTGCTGATGGAGATTCTAAAGGTAAGAAATCTCTAGCATTCTTTTGCTCGTTTTTCATACAAATATAGATAAGTAACTTGAAAGACTTCATCGCACCTAAAATGAGTAATTGACTGTCACACTCATAATACCTATATACTAATAAATATATTTGAGTAATTTGATTATTTTGGTATGGGGTACATGGGTACATTGTTTCATCAAAGTTGCCGAAAAGACGTTTCGCGAGCATATTAATTAAAGGCGATATTTACCTTTACTGTTGAAACTATTTTAGAGGTTTCAATATTTGCTTTTGGTTTTAGTTTTAGTTTTGGTTATAATTGAGTACAGTACAGTGGCCCAAAATGGCCGGTATAGAACCTTTGGTTTTGATGAAATGAATAATATGTGGATATGCTAACGTAGCTATTCACCAATCCCCTTACCACAAAATCAACCAGCATAAAGTTTCTCGTAATTATAAAATCTCTGTATTGCATTTGCTACACGTGTACATATATAATTTCAATAATATCGTTTGTATATAGGCATAGGGACTAGGGTGTACTGAATGTACTGTTCAATGTAATGTTCAACCCATGCCTTTATGTCATTTATTCAGTGCTATGTTTATAGTACAATTTCTGCTTCAATGTGTATCCTTACAATGTGTAGTAACAGTAAGAGTAAGTCATCATAATATATGCATAATGCATGTGCGCCGCTTTAGCTTTAACTTGTCATTGCATAGACAAATCAGCATTTATTTTGTATAACAATTTTGTAAAGTATGCAATGCACTGAACACAAACAATGCACCTTTTACTTCAACTTGTACTATTTAGTAGATTTATAGATTTGCATTTCAATGTTTGTGTGCAGAAGGTCAGATTCATGTAATTTAATTTCGCAGTCGACATTCACAATAAATTATCGTGGTGAGCATAAAGAGTATGAAGTGGAACGTATTGGAAAATGTACTCCCGTGTGCTATCATATCAGAAAGAGAACAATGAGAGTTCCGCCAAGCATAGACGACGGTACACGCTGTCCGTCCTTAAAACTTCAGTTAATGGTGTTTAGACTTAAAGGACTGGCACGCTATTTGACTGTTTGATCATTGGTAAGAATAGCAACAAACGCTTTCATAGAAAATGGCCTTATTTACATGAATGAATAATTTACGAAGTGAGATATTTCCAAAAAATTCAGTCCAACGGTTTGTGCTTCGCAGAGAGTAATACAAGTCTGCAAGTCTTGTACCATTATTCTTATCCTACACAAAACTTTGCAATTTGAGGGTCATCATTATTCTATTACCAATCAATACCTTAATTTAAAGTTGAAATATGTAAATAAGTTATACTGCGGTGTTAGTGGACTGTGACGTATTACACTTTTTAAATGAGTATAAGATCAAACTAATTTTCAAATCTGCTACCTCGATGTAAATTAATTAGGGTGTTATTCAATCAAATAGGCAGATTTATTCTTGTTAACCTTGCTCCTCAATGCAAAATAATACAATCCTTATATTATTGATATTGGTTGATTGGCCCTGCTTATAATTTATAGCCATATCACAATGGAAAACTTATCCTAGTTAGATAGTCTTTAGACTGCGGCTGGTAGGCATATATAATAAAGCTCTTCATTGCTGTATTATAGTACCTAAGAGAGCACTTTTCTTCATATTGTATTGTGGCAGGGTAGCATAACTGAAATAATTCACTCGCAATCACTCTTACAACCTACCAATTCTCGTCTAATTGTTGGCTAACTATGTGCTGTATAAGTAATCACATAATGACATATCATACTTAGGTCATCTTGTCATATAATAGCAATATCTCTTAAGAGATACATGGGTACATGTCTACTAACTACTTTGAGATTGTAAGAAACCACGTTGAGATAAATAGGCAAGTTAATGTTGATAACATGGTGTAAGTAAACAGTTACTACTTTATTATCAAGTGGCATGCTTCTGTCTTCTGTATAATATTAAAGAGAGCATATCAACTTCAGCCCTTCCTACTAGATATTTGATGAAACATAATCTGAATAACAACTCAATATATCGTGTGCAAAGTACATCGTAATACGATTAATGTCGATGTATCGATAACGGAGAAAGGCAATTCATATAGGTAATAATTATCAGAGCAAAGGTTACAAATTATCGGTCTAGGTAATCAACAAAACAAAACATTAAATTGCTGAATTCCAAAATTCAATTTTTATTTTGGTTTACGAAACTGGAACAATTTCTATTATTCTTACCTACCTATTCTTGCATACCTATTATTCAACTAGTATTCTTTATTTTATTCTTACACACAAAGATTATATAATATGTAGCTTTATTCGTAATCATTTGTATATTTCTAAATATACCTATACAACATCCCATATTTTCTGATTCTCTGATTACAACTTTCCACTGGAAAGGGTTTAAAATAATTTTCATTAGTTAAGGACAGCCAATCGCATTAAAATGCCCTCTGCTTCGACTGCCCTGATACACCATTTTAAAGTTTGAATGTTTGATTTAAAGTTTAAATACTTTTTAGTGCATTTGTGAGTTGTGTTTTTGTAAAGGAATTCGGAATGATGCACCTATAATATACATGATACAGAATGTGATCAATTGATGTACTTTCCACCTGGGTTACCCACGATCGTGACTTCGTGACTCTATTCACTCTGTATATGTTTCTCAGTTAAAGTTTTTTAACTTCCTTAGGAGAAAGAAGCAAGGAAGGAAGCGCCGGCGCTTCTTTATTCTGATATAATATTTACTCTGTGTTAAACTTACTGGGTTAGTTACGTTGATAGTCTGACATGGATTACTTCGGGTTGTTCCTTGTTTCTTTGTTCGCTCGATTTCCTGGTCCAGACTTTCAACTTTTGGTAATGTGCCCGGCCCGGCGTCTTACAGTCTTGTTGTTCTAACTATAAGCTCAAAAAGAAGACTTATATCACAACAGTATGGTAGGCCGACAAGACAATAATAAGTAAACATGAACATGTAACGTGTACACATTCTCACATTAATAAACCATCTTTACGCTACTAAGAGCATCTTTAATCTCTGCGGAAGCTTCTGTGAACCAAGCTATGTACACATTGTTACAGTCGGGTAGTTTGAAAGAATTGAAAGTGATTTGATAATTTCTGTGGAAAAACGCCACTGGCCACTTCAGTACTTCACAGTGTAGTCATGCAGCATGCAGTCATAGAATGGTGCACTGAAAATAAAGTGAACTAAAATATCGAATTGTCAGATTTAATATGTTTTGAGTTTTCAGCAGTAATGTGCAGAACCGAACACTTTAAGTAAACCAATACTGAATTATTTGCAATTTCAACAAAATTTGAATTTAATTGGACCGGTGACTGGCGACTGGTTAATAACAATGACATAGCTAATGAAAATAATTAATACCCATTCGCAAACAATCCATAGTCCACTCATTGCTATTTCAACCATAAAATTACCATTACCATAAAACAATTACCAATACCATAAACATAAACCAAATATCTTGATAAGGCACTGATTTTGATTTTGGACTTTGCACCTTATAATAGTATTTTTGAGTTATATGGAGTAGGATATTGAATGATTGTAAAAATTGCGATTTGGGAGAGCCTGCAGCACGGCGAGATAATAGTCATTGTTAAGAATCGTTAGAAAACTGAGTTGAGCAGAGCAGTATGACTAATATACTATGTTACTACGTTTAATTGTGATTTTGAGGTAGGAATTAACCCACTCAATGAATTGTCTTCCGCTGTAACCGTAACTGGCCCCCTCCTCTCTTCCTGTAAATATTGCCATTGAAAGTGCGATGCATAATTCGCACACTACAAACTTTGCAAAAAAGTTTTGGTCCCCGGTTAAGTTGGAAAAGCTGACGCATAAAAAGCAAGCACAGTCCTGTGCTCTGGTACTCTGCTTGATGTGAGAGCCTGAGAGATGCGGTAGTGACGGAATGAGTGAGGACAACGCAACAACAACGGTTTGGTTCTAGGTACTCGTTTTTGTAAAGCTTTAGGCTGTGACTACCGATGGTTTACTTTATTTATTGTTAGCGTATGTACAAAGTACAAGGTATACTCTTATGACAGGTCCACACTCCGGTTAAATGAACTACCAGACCGCGGTGCAGACTGAAGTTGTAACTCTTTTAGTTTTAGTTTAGTTCAGTTAGTAGTTGGGGCAAATAACTTCAGCCAAATGCTGACACTGTTGTACGGCAAAGCCAATGTTTTCAGAAGGAGCAGACGAGAGGACTCAATTGATTCTGCTTACTTAGTTTAGTTGCATAGTGTGCTTTGGAGACGGTGATTGTGTGCAGTGAGTGTCTGTGTCGTTGTAAATATTTGCAACTGATGCTCTCATTATTTTTACTACTCCACCACCAACTACAATCCACTCTCTGTGAATGTGCCATTTGATTTATGCACACATAAACACCACACAATACTACTCTCACACGTATTCAATCAGAGACAAAATTTCTGTTTAACATGGGAATATAATTCTTCTCCAGACTACAGACTAATGTGTACTGGGTCATTGAAATCAGACAATATTTCCATCTTGAGGGTTAAAATTAGGTATTACACCCTATAATGTTGGTGTAATAATCCAGTGTTCTGTGAATATCTAAATTCAGTTAAACAGTTTACCTAAACAACAACAATAACAACAAATTAATTTGCTATATTCAATTCTAAGTGCTTCGCATTGTGAGAACCTACATTTTGATTACATTTGTGAACTTCTGGGGGTGAATTTAGTAAATAAGTATTGAAATTGAGGTTGAGTGTTTAAAGTTAAAGTTAAAGTTAAAGTTAAAGATTTAATTTGAACTTCATATCAATTTAAGGAATTAAGACTGCGTAATAAAGTAATAGGAAACTACCGATAAGCACTTGTAAGCACAAATGTTTTTGTCGGATGATTCTTGCACAAGAGGCCAAAGCGTTTTGCATTGTAGACTACCATGCATCTCATCTTGGCATTTAAAAGGTTAAAAATGGGGCTATGTAATTTAACAGAAATACATAGAAATGTATTTAATCTCGGCATACATCGTATTTGTACAACTGGAGAAGTAGAAATTTCGTTTTACTGAATGGACGAAAAAATGTGAATAATGTAACACAGTAGGCGATGTAGTAATTGGTAATTATTCTATCCAATACTATCCTGTTTTGAATTCTCATAACAGAATTTTTATACGTGCAGATGTTTAAAGTGTACAAATGAACGAATATTTATTCAATAATGCCAATTATTATCTGTTTTTCTCTTTAACTTGAACATTTAATGAATTTAGAAATTAGATAACATTGTTATCAGTGGTTTCATCCCATTCGCAGGCTCATGTAAAATTTATTGTTTTTAATTGTTTTGTTTGTTGTGCGAAAATTTTTATTCTGCTATTTTGTACAGATGTACTTGTACTTTTACCGGTGTGTATCAATATACCACACACGTACATTTACTAAATAATCTTTTGGCATTGGAAAATATATTAAAGTAAATCCCGGCCCCGATTTATACGCTACGGCACAACATGAGTTCTTACCGTTTTGAATTTAAGATTTTCTGAAGCTTTGGTATATTGAGCATATGTACTAACCTATATTCAGGAGTTCAGGAAAGCTGTGACATTACAGGTAAGGTCACCTGCCAGGGATCGAAAATCTTTTATTCGAACTCATGTATTTTACATTCTATACTATACCATACAAGCATTACGTATCCTATAATAGAATAGGTGTTATTTAAATCTAATGTAGCAATTCCACCATTTTGAATACTTGATCATTCATTTCATGTATTTTAATTTTGCATTCAAATTTTGTCCTATCCTGCGCCTGCTCTTAAATAATGGACTAATGCTGATTTGGTTACATGACATTTCCATTAACCTTTTTAGTGTACTGAGGAGAAGGTGGAAGGATAAATTTTATTGAAATACTGCACACTAAAAATAACAATACCCTGTACCTTAATTGACAATACGAATACCCTTACAAATTATTTATTTAGCTATCTACACTTATAATATTGCATTGCATGGTTATAGGCTATAATTCTTCTTTAATTTATGGAAAACGGAAGGCGAACAAAATTGTGTCCACTGCGACTACATATTATGTTTATTAGGGGCTTGTAAGTTTTTGAGTGGTGAGTTGGAGATGTGATATATTGCGAACTCTATTGGGGTGGAGTAAAGTAAAGCCATTGAAGTAAAGACTTATCGTATATCGTATAGTATTAATGTTATTTGCCAGTTTTGTTTGTCCTTGTCAGTGAAACATTATTTTTGGTTAGATCTGATTTTTTCGTGCGTGTTACTATTTAATAAGTTAATAAGTAGTACAACAGGATACAGGACACTGATATGGCAAAGTCGTTACATTCACTTTTATTTATTTTCATTACACTGGACTGACTGGACTAATGCACAAATTAACAAAGTGTTTGCTTTAATTAAAATTACACAAGTATCACTTGGAAGTGGAAGTAAAATACTGGCTGTAGTTGTCTTCATTGTAAGTGGTTCATTATTATCATTTTATCTAGTAAATTAGTGAATCATTACAAATTTATGCAAATATGTTTAAAAGTAACAACTGCAATAGCTTTAAGATTTTACCTTTATTTAATGGTACAATACCCAACTAGTAATAGGTACATAAGATATTACACTCTGAAGGTAATCCGAGTCATATACCATACTATAAGTTCATGCATGTCATACATAATTTTGTTAAATTCCCAGTCACGTAGAGTATTGTCAATCGAATACATGCTTATGCTAGCTTTCGTTAGCACACTACGTTGTTATGTTCGAATTACAGACACACATAATACTGTTTCAACTGAATTGCATGCTATTGAGCAACTAAGGTTATATCCAAAATACGATTATAAAATTTTGTTCTGCAAGTGTGAGCTTATTTGGTAACATATTTTATTACTATTTTACGTTTTGCAAAACATCATTACTGTTATGGTATGCATATAATAATAATAAAATACTCCCAGTCCGACTCAGTACTAGTTTGGTTTGAAATAACACATGAAAACTACAAATGTCAAATCAGCACCTTAAAGGCGTATAGCACACTCTCTATGGCTTACAATAGAAACTTTTTATTTTAAAGATTTTTATCCTAACTAAAGGTGTAGCATTTAGAAGTGTAAAGTAAATCTAACAAAAAAGCCTTTCCTGGCCATATATTAGAAATTTTCTTGTATCCGGTTTTCTTTAGAAGCGTGGTTACAAACATGTTTGTCCTACGACGTCATCTCACTTCCATATACACTTTACCCCAACCTCAATATAAGTATAAAATGCAAAAATAGTCATGGTTTTGGTATTATTTTGCTCAGATTCAAAAGATAGCATTCGGAATATCTTAGTGTTGTAAACAAGTGCTTATTGTGTAGTATATGTATATTTTATTTGCTGGTCCATTTATTAATAAATGAAGAATTCCTTTAAAGAACAAAGAAGACAGCAAGATTTAAAAAAACAATATTTATATATCAATCAATGATGCAGAATGCAGATCTTTACACTCAGCTCTGCTAACCAGTGAATTGCCAATCTTAATTAGTTGACTAGTTCTTACTGTTTTATTGTATTAACTTTATTCTTCGAAGTTCAAACTATTGGGGAAAGTAAATTGTTTACTCGCCACATGTCGTACGGCGACACTCCGGCCACTTAAAGGCAGTTGTCGAATTCTAATCTAATTAGTTCAGGGTTACTCATGGGAAGTTGAATTTGAAGACGGAAGAAAGCAAAATGCTTACTCATTCTAGAAGCGATGGCGAATTTCCCATGCAGGCCATGGTTTCAAGTAAGTTTCCCATTATTTCTGGCATACATGTACTGTTCGCTATAATTTCCGTATTTAGCTACATATTTTTATTTGATGTAGGTCGTAAATGCAAGCAAGTGCGGGTGTAACGTGAATTATGGATGGTATGTATACCTAAAAGAATACGGTGTATTTTGTAGATATGGTGTGTGAACTATGGTTATAGATGATAGTAATTCCTCGTTTTAGTTTTGTAAGTTGAAGAAACCCTACTGGGACTGGTACTAGTAAAAACTGTTTGCTGACTTTATTTTTGTGCACCATAATGTGTCCCGTTTTACTGCTTGTTCCTTAATTAATTAAATTTTTCATAACAATAACTATAATATAATTATTATCATGTTGTAATTAATAATTCACAAAAATGTATACGAAACTTTTACCTCACTTTGACATACCTACATTACAAGTTAAGGTTTTGTGTTCTCCTCTTTACTCTGGTGAGTTAAGTCGGAAGTATTGTTTGCTAAGTCCAATGCTTAAGAATTCTCAGAATTTTTAAATATACAGGATAATTTTATTAATTTTTGTTCAATGCTTCTTGAATACTGCATACTTAGAGTTGGTTAAAATCTCGTAGTGAAAATATCTATCTCCTGGTGCAGTGTGGTTCAGTAAGCCTTCTCTTCTGAGTACTACTTTTAGGGTTTCTTTTCTACTTAGTTCCGTATCTACACATTTCAATTTGGTTCCCTTACATTGATATAACATACTGCTAAATACTATAAAGATACAATGTACGGTTTACACTACACTATTATTACTACTCTGAAAACGTGTATACGTGCTTATTGAAATCAATACTTTGGAAACGTTCTATACGAAAGCTTTGTTGATATCACTGTTAGCAGAATTAGGTACTTGGATGCTCAGTGTTATTATTTGTTGTGCAATGTGCAACAACTTAGTAGGCAAAATTGGATGAGTTCCCTCGTGTGTAATGGGTGACATAAATGAATATTTGACAAAGGTGCCTTATTAGCTATTATGTTCTATCTTTTGTAATGCCTTTTCCTCTGAAGTATATAATGTTTCTGAAGGAAAGAGGATTAATACTCAACGAAGCATTGCAGAGTGAAAATGGATAATTTTTTAAGCTGGTACACTATAATTTGAGATTTGAGAATATTTTGTAATTCGTTGCATTATTTAATTAATTTATAACTACCAAGAACTGGAATGTTTTCCACACAAATCGGTGTTTTTTGTTTAACTTTTTTCCCTTTTCACGATTCCCCAAAATCTCTTAAATGCTCATCATCTACCTTTAATGAAATGAATGCCAACTACGAAGTTGTCCTTATTAGTTTAGGTTCCGTGTATTATGACATTACATGATGCCATCTTGATATTGACAATCGTGCAAGTGCCTTCATGGGCACAAAATAAAATGCTAATGCTTACGTTCTGCGAAATAGCAATTTCGAATTTACAAAATTCTATTTAAGGAAAAACATGAATTTCGATTTCCCGTAGTGTAATTACTAATTACTGGCTGGCTGTAGCTCGATTCAATGCTAACACGGATTTATCTTCTTGTAAATGGTGACTAATTTGCAGGACTTTCTTAGAAAATTGTATAAATGCATTAATAATGAGTGCTTAGTATGACATACTTCAGAAGTAATTTTGACGTATGCGAATGCACGTATTCGCAAATAGTAATATTCCATGGTTTTACAAGAACACATGAAGAAGTAAGCATCTCTTTAGATTTTAGACACAATTACAAAGTATACCCTGTCTGTACTATCTTTAATCATAGCATGCCCAGTTTAATAGTTATCATTTTTATCATACTTGATTTACTTTTAAGAACCTTGAAAACTGCTTTCAAGGTTTAATTGCGTTTTATGTAAATTATTTCTGTGTCATAACAAAAGTTGTGTAATGGTCTAATGGTTCATTGCAATCCATTACAATAGTTTGTTGAAAACTTTCTTTTGTAAAACTTTCTCTTAGCTGACTAAAAATTATACATGGAGATATTTTATGTGCGTTTAGCTTTATGCTCGATTATCCTACAGCGGATTACTTTATGCACCGTTTGCGTTTTCCATAATTGAAATTCGACTATACTTTGGCTGGATTATATTACGAAGGAAAAGTACCAAAAGTAACAATAAACTTCTTGGGCAATTGTTCTAAATGTGGTACTTGAGAGCAATAGTGGATTTTTTTAAAGCTGTACTTTAAGAAATGCGCTTATTGCTAGTACTTTATTACAATTGACGTACTAAATAGTGTCAATCGTAATCGTAAACAAGATCACAACCAACCAATAAGGTAGACTATACATATTACTTAATTTATTTCTTACACACGACAACAAACAGTACCGCCCCCACAAAGCTATTAAAGGTCTAACTGAAAATCTTTCTGTTGAATTTCGCTTTGGGTTACGCTTTAATGTATTCAGTACATTGAGCTCAAGACGGCGCTATTTTATATAAGTTGATTTAGAAAATAAGTAATAAAATAATAGAACAGTTAACTTAGGAACAACTCTTTGGTGCAACCAAAATACCTTTATGTACATATATGTATGCAAATGTGTAGGCTGCCCTGAAAACTGTGCATGTCAATTTATTTGTAACTCAAGTCAAGGAAAGAAATGCTATTGGCATGACATAACCGAATTCTACGATTTGAATAAGAGAAGACGCAAACGATAAGTTCAATTACCATTTCCATTTGTGGCTGTTGTGTAAGGTGTACAATATTGGTTGTTTTCAACTTGTGCAGTGCATCATCCTCAATTCTAGTAAATGCACCGGCCTACACTGAACACGCTTCCTAAACGTACAATTAGGAGGAGTATAAATTCTTATATACAGAAAAGAAACTCCCAATCCAAAGCTAGTAATGTTTGCATGTCATGGTTTCCCGTGTTAAAGCTTTGAAACGAAATAATACGTATCGATATTTGTATACATGAACGTATATGCAATATGATGATGACAATTAAAAGATGCAATTAAGGAGTTGAGTGATGAGCTCTTGTGAGTGTGAGTTAATGTGAATAAAGAATTTAAGAATAATACAATACACCTGTACAAACTTATTATGACTTAAGACAAATAAGCTAAAACCTAAACCTGTAAGCGAATTGCATTTGGTAATGTAAAAAAGTGGTGGTGAAGAGAATTTTCAATGTTTTATATATTGGAGGCCTTAGTTATTTCCAACTGTCCAGTCGATTCTGAAGTTTGCAGGGACAAAGTTTAGTTTATTTGGTTAGTGGTTACAGTGATTTGATGAGCTGCTTGTCTCCTTGAAAACTCTGGAAAAAACTGTCTAACTGTCTAAATTTCTTACTGCCATGTCTGTGAGTGTGTAACTTATTTATGACAAGGACAGTCAATGATTGGGTGTTTTGGTTTGAAAATTGGCAGTAGGGGTAAAAAAATTTCTTAGAAATTTAATTTAGGCTTTGCGTTTGGGAAAAGCTTTACAGGGTTGATAAACATAATTTCTTGCAGACTAGATTGATCTAGTTTGTTTGTGAGATTCAGTGCAATAGTCTGCAGCTTTATCTTATATATATTGGGATTTTCTTTGTGAAGGTTGGAATTACATATTTACTAGGTAGAATAATAGAAGTGAACAGAATAGTAGTGGTGCTGTATTTGATTATCTTGGGACTAAACAATTAGGAGCTGGAGCTGGAAGGCAACGTAAGATATGTAGTAGAAGTTACACTGACAGTAGATAGGGAGAGATGTATTCGTTCTTGGATACAGTACATGAGCTTAGTGTTCTACGGTGGATATGTCTATTGTATACCTATACAACTGTCTTTCCAACTGTTGTTCGTTAGTTGTTTTTATGAGTTACTTTTTATCTTCAGTTGAGTCTAGAGGGCTAAAGTAAGGAAGATTGCGCTTAAAGTTACACACATACAAATACAGGTACAGGTAAGCCTTCAGGTTAGATAAGATGGTCGTTTAGCTTTATGCGTAACTCGAACTTGCGTAAAGTTGTAAGTGTAGGTATACTCTTGCTCTGCATACATGTGTACATGACATTGATACTACCTGGAATACTACTCTGTATTCTTAGCAGATGAGTCCAGTAACATTCGCACTCATAAGTCGTAATTATCGTATCGTATCGTAATATTTTATATACTTATGCTATACTTCACTTGCCTTACTGAAGTTGCGGATTCGTTTCACACATTGAATGTACATACAATATTGTATTTCTTAAGTTTCATGTGGCTGTAGCTGCTTAGCATTGGGAATTCTTATTATTTTATAATTCAAAGTCTAATTTTTGTGTATTTAGTTAAGTTAATAATGTAAATTGAATCTGTAAACATTCTTAAAACTCGTATAGGTATTATTAGTTTTTAGTTGTATTTGATTACATGTGTGCTAAAGTTCGGAGTTTGCATAATGGCCTAATCTGCTTATGGATAGATGTGAACTGAACGCGTATTCCAGATACTTATGTACGTATGCACATTCTAAGCGCATAACATTATCATAGGTGATGTGCTATCGTGATCCTGTGAATTATGTTTCATTTTATCGAGTATACACTTTCGTAGAATAGCATGCAATGTCAAATAAGCGATAGAAAGGGTAAAATTTTAGTACGTAAGGAGGACTGTTCATAGTTATTGTTAGCAATCTATCAGAATGCATGAAGCACCAAGAGCTAGCAAGTTTGTTTGAAAGTTTGTTGTATTTGTATTGTATTCTCTACCTCTTGCTTAGATGGACGGTCTTTAGGATTGCTACGCTGCTGGGAGCAACAGATAGTGAGTTGATGTTGATGTTATATAATGCAATGTAATGGAATGCAGCATATATCTTAGGAGAGTAAAATAATGTGATGGACGGGATATGAAAGTGTACAAGTGTTTGATGCATAATACACTGTTGTGTATGGACTGTAATGTTATGCTGCAGAGCTGTGGATAGTTAGTAGATAAAACACTTATATTATGTGAATGCATAAGCAGTTGAAGTTAGTAGTAGTGACTTGTAGCTGCAAAGCAGACAAACAAGAAGTAACTAAATAATAGTATAAACTAGCTGGGCTGAGAAGGTAAGGTAATGTGAATTTTCTGTTGTGTGATTGTGGTTGTCTTACCTTACGTATTATTGCATTGCAGTTCATAATACTTACAGTGTGTGCTGTGTACACTTTTATGCTGTGTTGCACAGGACGCAGTATGTGTGCATGTAGTAAGGGATGGGGGATGTTCCTACAGATAAGTGTACATACACGCTAGATACGCACTCCAAGGTGAATCATCAAATCATTGTCTTGAGTATTCTTTACCTAACGAACTCCTTCAGTCAATTCGACTGTTGGAAGAAGCCCAGTCGCTTTTCTCTGACCGGGATGTGTTAGTGTTGTGCAGGTATTAAATTTTGTTTCAAATCCTCTTGCACCTGTGTTTAAGTGAATACATATGTGTTTCCACTTGCCATTATACAACTGTGAAGAAATTCAAATTATTACTGAAATTGGTGGAGAACGTTGTTTATTCGTACATTTATGAGTCTAAAAAATATTGTCGGGGATAACATTTTGTTTGAAATATTTTTGACTGTATTTCATTTTTGTTGTTTCTTGTTAGTGACTGGTTAATAGTTTCGTAGTGCGTACATACGAAGGAGCTAGAAGATTAATACTGCGGACTGTGCTTCTATTTGGCATTTTATATCAGTATATACTGAGAAGTCGTATGTGAAGTAAATATTTGAAACAAAAACACAATTTTATATAATATAGCTTCACAGACCTATTCTACGTGCGTGGAATAAAAGACTGTATTCTTTGCTTTCAATCTGAAGGTTAAGATTGTTATGTAGTGCCTATCATTAGTAATTCGTAGTAATAGTGGAGCCTTAAATCGTGTGGAAGAGGAATTTGATATAGACTCTTATTCTTATCTCGATCTCGTTTGTGAAACGTTAGTACGTTACTTATGTAGTAATGTTGTACAAGATACTTTGTGTATCTTGTGCTGTGTGAGTGAGACAAGTTCTAAAAATACATACATCCATTCAATTAAATCAAATCCTAAAGGCTGTTGCTCTGCGTTGCTCTGTGCTGTTGATTTTGAATCTGACTTGGAGCTATGAACATAATATAAGTAGTCAAAGGAGTTGAGCGTTCACAATTTACATTTTCTGATAGGATGATCAGGGAAGATTGAATAAAATGGGATGCAATGATTATGCTGTAGCTCTGGGATGCTGGGGATGCATTACAATTTAAAATGCAGTCCACGCAATTTAAACGCAACGTATCTTGTGACTGTTACTGCATGTACTCTGTGTGTGCGATACAAGATCAAAGATATAGAAAATAAATCTTTTGAAAGTAAATCCCAGTAATGTATGAAGCCTTTCTTTTTGAGCAGCCAAATCAAATATGTCAAATTAAAAGATCAAAGCCTACCTGTGGTGTAACTCGAAAAGTCTTAACGTGTGTTTTAACGGTTTTAACTTCCTTTCGTTAGCGAATTCCTTGTCTTTTCAAAAAATACGTACCTCCATACAATAGGTTCTTTCAAAGTGCACTTTAGCAGAACAAATTGGAATCCGCTTTTGTTTTTGCTGTGCTTTTGTTTCGGTTATGTATGTTTCTGTGTGTGTCTGCTCTGCAGCAGACAAGACGGATGGCGTGGGTTTAGACTTAAAATGTATAGCAAACGAAAGTAAACAAGTACATGTCAGTCACTCTATGTCGACCAACAGTAGCCCAAATCCAAAAACCCAAAGCAATCATTCATATCTTTTTTGCTAGTGTGGGTGTTTAGTTACACCGTCAGTCAAGCAATACTTCTCTTACTTCTGCTGTGATTAATATTTCATTCATTGCATTAGCATTGGACAGCTCACTTGATACGTGTGTGTCCATTTTTCATTTCAGTGTCGCATGTCATGCATTTTTGTCTTCTCTATTTGTTTATATCAACTTTCTCATTTTACTACCGTTTTGGTGTGAATTGGACACTGTACTCTCTTGAGAGACTCTTGTCATGAATTTATATTTGAATCTGAAAGTTTCCTTAGGTACTTCACAACTATCTACTAGAGTAATGTAAGAATGTAACATGTAACATTGAAATAAAATCAGTCAACTGATTCAAAAGAAAATTGAGACAAAAGAGACACACTTGTTAAAAGATAGGATTCATTTTGTTCAAGGAAGTTAAATTCGTGTGAAATATCTTGTATCTTTGTGCATTGAGTTGCTTGCTAATATAAAACGTTTGCAGTACTCAGTAGTTCTGATTCTGGTCACTTTGAGTGTAGAATGTAAAGGAGCGACTTTATTGAAGGCAAATGCCAGTCTCATCGAATGAAAAGATAATTTTGTAATTAAATTTGTTAGGCAGTAGGCAGGTATGTAGATCAATTAATAGCCTTGTTGTACGTACAATTGAACATTGCAACATGGTTAAGAACAAGTGAAAAGGGTGCCCACTACCCACTCGACTACCCACTAATAAATATAATAGAGCAAGGTTGGTTGGTGGTCTATCAAATCTTTTGATGTAGTTTGTCGCAATTTAGACAGAGATTGAGATACAGGCAAATAAGTGTTGACGTTGACACAGTGTTAATAATGATGACATTATTTGAGTGAGTCGAGAAAGATCATAAAGAGTAACTTATGGTTTATTGAGCTTTGAGCTAGAAGTGCTTATGCAGATTGGATTCAGGATTGGTGGATACTGTAATAATATGTATTAAGAGCACAAATATTTACATTTTGTCTTTTGGAAGAAAGAGACTGTATCTGTATAGTGACACACATGAATAAGTTTTAAGGGAGAATATCGACCGAGGAGCCAACTTACTTCATCTATATTTAGTACTTCCATTACATTAGTGTTCGCCCTATTTTTCTGTTCACTATTTAATCTTACGATTAGTTTCTTTTTTCTTTTCTGACAAGACTGTGGTACGAGGTATGTAGTAATGTGGTGTTGCTGGCAAAAGAATTGTACTTTATTTCGTCTGGGCTTACAGTGGTCATATATACGCCAAAAGCAGAGAACAAGTGATTACGTACAGTGACTTTAGGTTATTTAGCTTTCCGTTTTTGTATCTCGTATTATTATCTGAAAAAAATGTGATATGATCCTTTTCATATAGATCTTAGTCCAGTTTCAGTTTTTGTCTTTGTGAGTTTCCCAAGATTCGCGACGAAAAAGTCAACGGTAGCTCTGTTGACTATGGCTCGGTTGGTTAACTTGCGATACTTTTGTTCGTAGTACATCACATCGTATATTCCATCAGTCGTGCTCTGTTTTCGGAACCAGACAGACGGTCGCTTTATACAGATCTTCATTTGTTGGAATCGCACTAAATCCCATTCTGAAAGTCTCATCTCTACTTTGTTCGTCTTTACGTCTCTGTGCTAATCCCTCCCTTGTGAATTTCTTCTTATCAAAATGCAATACATACGGTGATCTCGTCACTCGTGAAATAATTTCGTGCTTGCACTTTACTACAGTTCGCTGAGTTGTTGTTGGACTCGAATTAGCTCTGATGTGGTACAGAAAAGAACAGACTCAGTCGGAAAGCTTCTCAGAGGAAATCCAAAAGACCTTCACTTCACTTACTCAGGAGATTAATTCTAACCTCTCTTAGATTGAACTAGGTACCAGTACCAAAGTACCTCTAGTTCTAGACATTTTAGATAACTCATCTCATCATTTTGTCACACAGCAATGACGAAAAGACAAAATTAGGTCAAATGTTCCTATATAGTACATACGGATTAAAAATACTGTCTTTAGATTACAGATACAGAGCCAGTCTTTTTCTCATTTCGCTAATTAAATTAGCAAATGTAAGTGGTAAGCTAAAGCAGATATGATATTTACTGCTGATGGCTAAGTAGTAAATTGTATAAACATTAGCATTTTCCTTCAGTCTCCTATCTGGTTACAAAATTATCTCATTCTGTGTCTATTTATTTATTTATTTTTATTAAATCTATTGTATATCTCTCCAATACTTTACTTTTATTTTTGTATTTTCTTTCAATTTTGTTAGAATATCTCAGTTGTGATGTAAAATGGACATTATTTAATTTTACACTCACTGTGGCATAACCTTTCTTTGACGTGCATAAAAAAAGCTTGTTCTGTATGTGTTATGTGCACAAATTGCCTCATGCCTATTGTTTTTTTTGCCTATGTAGGCTATGAACTTATGTACAATTAGTTGTTTAATGGTTCATGTTTAATCTATTTGTTCTGACAAGTCAACTGCAGTCTAATTGCGTGCTTTTCTCTCAGAAGCAAGAAGAAAGCGTATAATAAGACAACGCAATAGGAGCTGAAGTATCAAAATGTAATCATAAGCATTAAGTAAGAAGAGTATGACAAAACGGAACGTGTAAGTGCATAATACAAAGAGCCGAGGAGCAAAGCGTGTAATATATTTTGTCAAATTAAGTGGTTCATTATTGTAAAGTCAGGGCCAAGTAAAACACACAGAATGCTGCAGATAATCTAGGAAAGAAAAAACTAGTGTGTACTTGGTAAATATTTTGTACATTACGACATTACACAGACAGCGTAACTTGGTGTATGAAACAGTATATATCATGAAAACATGCAAATATTCAATATTTATACTAACTTTACTATAGGTAGGTATATTTTTGCGTACGTAAGCTAAGCAGCACTCGTGCCTTTGCATAACTTTAGAAAATCATAAATATTTCGTACTTAATCTGCGACAGTATTGAGATGTGAGCTGTAATTTTCGATTAGTACTCAGGATTGAAATGATTTTGAAATATAAATCAGGTTGATAGAATAGCGTTGCAAAATTCGACATAGGAGAACTTTGTGTAAATTGCCAAGTCAAAGGGACAAAGATTAATACAAAAAACGAAATTGCGTTTGCATTGTTCAGTATATAAATATATCAGATATACCTACAATGTAAATATTTCAAATATAAAAAAGTTTTTTGTTTTTCGACAGACAACAGACATACAGCCATTTTCATGATTAGGAGTGCATTAGTGAAGGAAATAGAATGTGGAAAATCTTTCTAAGGAAGAAGAGTGGCAAACAAAGCAGACATTTTGTGTAGTGGCAGACGTAGTGGCAGGCGTAGTGGAACATTAGTTTCCTTTACTCTGTCATCAGTGATTTTTCTTGCAGAACAATAATGGAAATAGCACTCTCGAGATTTCTTTGCTCTTCCTTTGGCTCTAGTCTTGGATCAAAGTCAAAGTGAACTTCTATGCTTTGAAATAAATATCTATCTACAATTCTATGAGTTGTTGCCTTATGTTGTACAGCTGGACTTATGAATTTTTCCTACCTTGGTTTGCATAAGTTTTGGCACCAAAATGTTCTAGGTAGGTACTTTTCGTCCATTAGAGCTACACAAGTTTGTTGTTCTCAAAGCAGCAACAACTCAAAATTCCAATTTTTAGGTATTAAATCTTTTAATAAATTTGACAGTTTTTGGCAACTAATTTTAGCGTCAAGTGATAGTAGAGATTTTCAATTCTTAGGAAACTTGGTGGACAGTCTATAGTATAGTAAGTAACGTATCGTCAAGTATGTTAGGTAATCCTTAACCGATAGCAAAACAATTTCAATAGAAGAAAAGTCTACATTTTGTAAAAGTGAATTATAATTCTGTAATATATGAAATATGAAATAGTAACATAACTTGTCAGCATTTGCCCTGAAGGCAGACATAGCTAATTGTATTGCTGACATGTCTCTACAGAAAATCACATGAGGGAAGATTTGATAGAATTACAAGAGTGGGGATTGCATTTCAACAACGGAAGTACAATAGTTTTTTTCCATTCCCGAGTCATTACCAGCTATTCAGATAAGATACGGAAGTTTTGAGCAGATAGACATTTAACAAAGCTTGTAATAATATTACGTAAGTTTTTATTCTTTACTACTGACTGAAGTGTGAAGACTGACTGATATGCAAGTGGTAATGCAAGATAGACAGTATGTAGAGTTATAAGATGCCAGTATATTTTGTGTTAGTTTTAACGTGTTAGCCTGCTAACTAGCTGGAATATCTTTCTACTGGCAATTATTGTTAGTTAGAAGAGCAAGTGGAATAAGAAAGAGATCATTCTAGTGCATACAGACATTGGTGGTATGCACAGTGCAACGGATGTACAGATAACTCATATAAAGTAGCAAATGTGCCTACGATTACCTGCTCTTTTATGTTTGTTAGCTTGTTTTGGTGATTAGAGGAAGATAGATCCATCATTATCATCTCATCTGATATTCATGTTTTGTTCCGCTTGTTGAGTGTTTGTGTTTTGCATTTGGCGTTTGAGAAATAGCTGAGGAGATCACATTGGCACATACACAGCATACCACATGATCTCACTCAACCGTAGTTGAGTTCCTTTTTCCCTGTTTTGTTCTTTTGATTTGAATTGACAAGACCAACAGCATGATGATGATGATATGTCACGTCTTATTTTTCGTGGCGACCTGCAGTTATGCTAAATTTGGTGAAATGAGATTGAGACAAGCTGTTATCTTGTGGTAAGATGTGGTGTGATTGTAATAAGGTGACTTAAGCAATACAACAACACTAACTAGCAACTTGTTTGCTGAATGAATATTGTAGAGATGCTATAGAGTTGACTTGAGTCTATTAGATGTGTGTAGACAAGGCAATTTGGGAATAGCAGCAAAAGTGCAATTACAATGAACACTACAATTACTATACAAATAATCGTTTCTGTATTGCTATTGCTTAATGTTATGTAAAGGAAGAGAATAATAATATTGTCAGTATATCATTATGTGGCAGTGCTCCATGGGGGTAGTCCTCTGGGATCGTCAACTTATTCAACTCGTTTACTTGCTGTCGGAAGTGTAGTGCCAAACTTGCAAACTATTATCTCATAAAATAGTGTATTATTAATATGTGTACAATACTAAACTAAATCACATAAACGCTACGGTACATACACTAAATGGATGTCTATGAGATTGTGGTTTGTATTGGTTTTGCTGAATTAGTGTTGCCAATGAACGTTTCATTGTATTTTCTTGTCCGTACTGTAACATAGTTTAGTTGGATCGATTGGTTAGACATGAAATGAAATCTCAAAGTAGACTAGACAAGACAACTTGATAAAAGACTAACTAGTAGTAAACAGAAGAGCGGCACGGCGGAACGTGTAAAACGAAGGAATGAACTATCTTTACCTACTTAACTTTACGCCAACAACCTTCTCCTCTTCATTCTTCAACTTCTCGTTTGTTTGGTCTGTCATGTCAATTTCTTAAAGGGAGATCTCGCAGTGTACTTTGGTGTAGTGTTGAATTGAGCACAAAATACCTGTCTTGCCTAGTACATATTAGCGGATTGGATTGGGGTTGGTTGGATTCCTAAGCTATCTGTGAATTAGACAGTACATTGTGTACATACTCACTTTACGTATTGTATGTAAACAGTGAGATACTAATACCTATATAAGTTAGTTAGTGCTTGTTGAAAACTATACACTCTTAGCAGGTTGCGTAGTACTAGTAAGTAGGCAACCCACACTTCACACATCCTAGAGTAGAATAGCCAAGCGAGTCAAGTGTACGACAGGTCATCCATTGAATTCATTCATTTAATTTATGCTCCATTCATTACTACAGACTTCAAACTATTATGTAATAAGTTTTGTTGCGACTGTGTTTGGTGTGACGTGTCGCCTCATTAAACTCTCGTCTGCCCGGATTATTGCCATTGCTATCATGACTGTCTATCCGTCAAAAGCGAAGCAATGCCAACCTGAACCTAGTATTAATCTTCTGTAATATAATAGGACCTATATGTAACACATCGTAACACAAAGCAACCAAGAAAGGCTAGGGATGGGCACAGAATGGATTTTGCTGATCGGGGCCTTTAGATTTGATTTGAATTGCGTTTTGTTGTCAGTTCAAAATTGAATGGGTGTATTGTATTAGTATTGTAATGGAAAAGTGAGAAAAAACATTTAGTTGTTAGTACGTTCATTTGTTGTATTTAAGTTTAAGTACAAATCACACTACGACTACAGGCAAAACATCTGTAGACTGAGGATACATGTCGTGTACTCAACTGGACGGAAAGAATTGAAAATGAAAATGAGGATTTCAGATTAGTTACCAAAAGGAAGTTTGAGTGGGCTGTTAGCGTGTTCATAGTTCATACAACAAGTTGTTTCGTTTTCACCTGTGAAAATTGCATGGATACTCTGGATTTGTGTAAACCTGTGAATGTGAACCGGATTTGGTCGGAACCAATTGCAATACAAGTGGAGTGGATACAAACTTACAATAGTGTTACTGCATTTTATGTGTGAGCTCCTTCCTAAAGGGAAGTTGGAATAGGGGAAATCTACTCACATTGAAATTTTTGTAATGTTTTATTGCGTCAGACAAATAGTTTACTTTGTTTTAAGCACACACAAGTTCACGTTCCCTTTCAATGAATAGCTTGTGTTTGGGTAGCAAAACAATTGCATTTGTCCATGATTAGGGAAACTTGCTATTTATTACACAGAGGAAGTCAGATTAAGAGATATGTACATGTGCATCGCTTATTTGTGTTCATAGCATTGCTGTGAGTGTCTTTGTTAAGTTGTAAGGCCAACTCGGATTAGTTGCATTTAAATTAAGATTGAATGGAAGAGTTCAATTTAAATTTTACAAATGCATCCGATTGGTTTTACTGTCCGGATAATGAGGACGATGACAATGAGGATAATAATAGAGACAATAATATTAACAATGACGCTGACTTGAGTGCTGAAGTGGAAAAACATGAGGAGTGTGATTTTGTGTACCCATTACCCTTGTCATTAACAGTTGGAAGAATCATTGAAAAAATGGCTCCGGTTACTACCTTTTGTGCTACACCCCCAACCAGCAATAACAATCACAGCGTAGCTTTGAATAACCTTAACCGGACTAAAAGTTTGGACAATCTCAATTTTGCAGAGAAGCGACAACTCATTGCGTCAACCTTGTCACTCGCCGATATTCTGCAACAAGGTGTCTTATTAAATCTCATTTAAGATATTTTTATAACTTACTTTTGTTATCTTACACTCTTACACTTGCACACTCACACTTTTATGTGTGTCTTTCTCTCAAGATGAGAGATTATATCAACTGACATTATAAGACTTTTACCATTATTCTAACAGTAGAAGTTATCCTCGTCCTGTCACTACCTTTTTACCCCAAACTTTAAAAATTCTATTTACATAATGTTATAAATGTTAAGGCGCAGTAATTACAACTAAATAGTAGTTAATGAGAATTGTTTTGTAACTAATAAGGAATAGTAGTTATGAAGTTATTTATTACAAAGGATTGTCATTCATGAAATTCACAAGTAAAAGGGATTATTAAGACAATGACAATGCCCTGGATCATTCTAGGGCAGTAAATTTAAAAACAATAATGTTATCTACAAAAGAATAATGGGAAATGTAATGGAAATGCATCACAATAGTATGTGGGTGCAAGAACGAAAGGGAAATTGTCTCTGCTGTGGTTGATCAATCATGGTTATGTACTAGGTGGTCTTTTAATGAATATTTAGTAGTCAATTGTCTTCTCTCATTGTTTTATATATGGTTCTTAATTATTGTTGATAATTACCTCATAAGACTTGGGAATGCATTAGAAGCAAGACAAGACGTTTATCCAGAAAAGTATGTAGTACTTGATATAATAATGTGTATGTAATGACAATAATAAAACTCAGTACCCATTTAATAGATAAGTTAGTTTGCAAAGAAATGCATGGTATAGCCTAGTAATCGTAATTTACAAGTTTTAATGCAGAACATCTCATCCTAATCTTCGATACCTATATCTAAATGAGTTTGGAGGGAGTGTGTTATATTATAATTTTGCAATTGTAATTTACTTGTCTAGAATACTACGCACTTTGTAGAAAGTAGTACTGTGTGGGTTTAGGCTTTGCTTTCAGCTTTCCTCGTCTAGTATTTGAATGTGACTCTTGATTTATAATAGTAATGCATAACTTTAATGTAGTTTATTTGTTAATGGTGGTTAATGCATTTGATGGTTGGCAAAGAGGAGGTAGGTGTAGGTTATGCAAATCAAGTAATGCCAGGTTATATGTGACACCATATGTCTCTTTCGTGTGACACATAAACGTTGTCGACCTGTGGAGATGAATATGAATGAGATGGATGCAATCAAGGCAAGGCTTGCAAACCCGTAAGTTACATACAGACAGCCATTCCAAGGCAGAACCAAACCGTGGCAAATTTGGTGCGTTTCATTATATTAAATAATACTATTACAAATTACAATCATTCTGAAACTGCAATCAAATGAAATCTATTGTTCATTTCATCAATTGTGTGTTAATATTCAATTCTTCTGTTACATGATGTATCACTGTAGAACTATCATCAAGTATCATCGTACTTTTTTAGACAAAATGAAGGTTGTGTTTGTGTGCCATGCCAATGTACCGTATCTATTGTGCAATTTTATTTGTTTGATGCAGCTAATATACTTACAGCAGAGATGATTATGTATAGGCTACGCAGACAATCAACATTTTAATTCTTGCTGTCTATTTATGAACCAAATGTCATTCATTTGATTTTCTTGTTAAATATAGTGTTGCAAAGTTGCGAATCAAACGTTTAGTTTCGAAGCACACTGAAATGAAGCTTAACCTAAGACGGTTTATACATAACTTTACATAAGTAATTGTCGTGAGTCATCACGAAATACCTTAGCTTTGACTGCACCCAGACATTTGGATGTAGCATATTGTACATCAATGCTTATAGATAGCTCATGGAGGGATAATGTTTGCAATGACCTTCTATGTCAACTAGCATAAACTGAGCTGTAAATATCTAGGTGGTGAGTTTTTGTCTGTCGTTATTAGATTAAGGGGTTGGTATGCAGATACGCAGTTGTAGTTGATGTTTTTCTCCTGCTAATCGTGGAAGTTCTAATTTCCAAGTCTGAATTAAAGTGGTTGGCAAAGAAAAAGTCGCACACCTGTACATGTGCCTTGTTTGCTGGAAAAAACATGCAAAGAATACTTGATTGAACTTTCATGCTTTCTGTGGGTTTATGGTTTTCTCATGCTGATGCTCTTTGATTGCTGCCGACTGCAAACATAAGAGTCTGCCTACTCAATTGTTTTAGCAGTACACAATGCGATTATTGTTCATTGTCATCCTGTTAATAAAATATCTTCTGTCAGCCTAATGCGCTTTAGATTCTAAAATCTCGGTATTTGATAATCCCATAAGAATAAAGAGTTTTCTATACGGTAAGCCTACTATTTACGGCATGTTTCTATTCTCTGCTTTATAATCTTTATTACAACCTGGTCAACCCGTCCTTATCTTTTGTGAATTCAGGTAAAATTATATGGTGGTAGATAAAATATAGCGCTGGTGACAAGTAAGACTGGTTAAAGTAAAGGGAACCCGCGTAAATATTGTTCAGTAAACACAAAAGCTTTTTGAATAAAGCTCATAAATAATAAGTTAATAAGTACACTGGTACATTTATAATGATTGGCAGTAATTATTATTAATTAGGTAAATAATTTGGGGAAAAATAGGGGTAGGAAAATTGAAGCTTTAAAGAAGAATTTAAAATATTGTTTTTATCGCATTGTTTGTATTCCCTTTTTGTTTGAGAACGACATTTGGAATGGTTGAATGGGGATTGTTGGGTTGCAAAGTTTATATGTATTAGATTTACCAAAATGTAATTTTTAAGCAGCTAACAGCTTCTTTTGTTCAATTGTTATCAACCAGGAATATTTCACACCAAAATAGACATTGCCATCATAACATAAGCAGTAAGCAATTTATTTTAGTAGACCAGACAGCATGAATACATACCTACATTGATACATTTTGTTGAAAATATTTGTTACCATTCCCAATACTACATACTGATAATAGGGAAATGGGTCTCTTTTAGGCAACAACACACAACACTTATTTATCATACCGAAGTTTTTCTGGTATAATGAATGTTATAACAGTGGTTACAGATAAACTTTCTATAAATCGGAATTTGTAATCTTCCAGTTTTAAAGTTTACTTAATTCAGAATGACAAAAGTGGCTGGATGTCGTGTGTCAAGAGTGTCAACCTGAATGAGGATCGTGCACATGTTTTAAGGAAGAAATATCGCGTGTCAGTTTCTATAAACCAAAAACCAAACTATGTAAGCTTGATAATCAGGTTGTCTTCTTGTTAAGTCAGTACTATTTTCAATTGCATTATTTAATGGGAAATAAAAAAATCTGTGTACCGTATCTAACCGAAGTAATATCACAGTATTCGGAATCGATTTAAAGAGTGTACATATTTTTATACATGTAGATATTCAGCAATTAGTATTATTCTCGAGATATGATTTTAATTAGCCGAGTGTTGAACAACAGAACAGATATGTTTTGGGTCACGAAATTTACGCATGGAGTGAAGTCAGAGTTAAGAGTTTGTTGGTTTCAAAATTCAGAGTTTTCTCTCTTTTTCTGTGTGATGGTTATTTTAGGTTCGGGGCGACAGATGTGTACTTAGTAAATAACCACAAACAAATAGCCAGAATCAATTAAGATTACTGGTACGAATTCTTGAGTCTATAGTTTCTAATCTAATTCTTGGAATGAACCGTGCATTAGATAAATAATTTAGTTACACTGAAATAAATATTATGCTTTAGACACAATTGAATTTAAGGTTAATTTTGTAACGCACTACGACTCGACGGGAGAAACAACTGGATGACTTGATTTCTCTAAAGTATGTAACTCTATACGAATGTACTGTAATTGAATGATACCAAATTATTATGAATAATTAATTAATTAAAGATAGATGCTTTTGGCAAAATGAAACTAGGGGGCTTACATGAAATTGTAAGTAACCCGTGATTTTAGAAGTACTATGCTTGTCTGAAGAAGACGAAAACTTAGTCTAGGAAGTTTAGAAGTAAAGAGTAGAGTTGAGGGCAGGGTAATTTTGAATAAGTGTAAATAGTGAAGCTATTTGCACAAAAATAATTAAATATAATAACACGGGTGAATACCAGTGTGAAATGCCCGGAATTAGGAATGGCCTGATCGAAATAAGGCAGTTTCTCACTCGATACGAAGTATAGAGTGTTTATGGCTTGGCTTTTTAAGGCAAAGCAAAAAAGGGGTATTTTATACTAAACCTGATGAGTCCTGATGAATGAAGAAATCCTCGGAGTTGGCTCGACGGTGATTCCTCAGTGGGTAGGGTCCTTCAGGCGAGTGTAGTATGCACTTGTGTTCCTTTTTATGATAAAGGAACACGGAAATCCGTACTTTTAGCAAAAAGTATAAGCAAAATACTACAAACTAGGACTAGGTTGGCGTTGGCCCAACGTAGCAAAATAAAATTATGAACTGTCTGGAGATCCTAGATACTTCAACAGGGCAGTTTGGTTAAAACTTAAATATAATTAAACTTAGAAATAAATGGGGAGCAATAAGCTGTGGTTTGAGTGAGTGACAAGAGAATAATCATAGAAAGAATGATTTGTGGATAGATTGGGAATTGGAGGAAGAGGAGTCTTATCTCCCGGTGGGCTCCTTGGCCGGGGCGGTGCAAGGAGCGAACGGTGGCAGTTGCTGCGAGTTGCAGTCGATCCTCCAAGTCCTCCTTTGCATAGGAGCGTTATCTGAAAATCTACCTAAGCTAGAGATAACGAATGTTTGTACTCCTATATCTACTGATTTTTGTACCTTAGGAATTATATGAAACCTAATACCATTGCCTCGTGTAATATTGTCATTTCGTGTACGTGTTAGGATATACTATATTCTCCGAATATTTTGTATCCTGACATCTGTTGAAAAGCAATGGAAAAAAATGAAAAACTATACTCATAAATTGTGAACTGCTGTTTTAAAGTTTTACATTTACGTAAACAACTTTAGGCATTATATTGTGACACAAAGTGTTCAGTAAGAGTAGTAAGAAACCAAAGCGAGTAAATTACTATGGTAATTAATTATTCTTATAAAGTGGTGACAAATGAAAAATCTTCATAATAGGCTATGGGAACGATGCAATGTAATTTGGTACCTTTGTGGGAACGGGACGGGACTGAAGGAAAGGGTTACAAATGTCACTGTGTCCCCATGGTTTATTTTATACCTGCCCGTGTAAATGGCCCCAACTAGCACCACTTTATAAGAATCTTTAATAACCATAGTAATTCAGTCGCTTTGTAAGAAACGTAATAGTGTTCCTAATTTTAATGTAGCTTAGCCGTACGTTAGTACAGATAGTACAGAATTTTATGCAGATGCAGCGATGCAGGTATTAGTCTGTTAGTACCTCATATGCATTAATTCATTGTTGCGAAAGTTGCACTTCTATGTAATAGAAAGAAATTGAACCATAAAAGACTACCTGTAGAGAGACGTTTTTATCAAGTATGTCATTTATGCGTTCTAAATGTTTACATGAGAACCATTATCTATTCTTGCTTTTAGATTAGGTAGGCTTCATCTGAATATTTGACTTGTTATGAATGAGCGTGGGAAGAAATTCGAATTATGTTTTATGTAGACATGTGACGGTTAATGCATACGTACAGACTTACACTTACAATCACTTAGACAGAAGACACACTAACCATACTTACAATTGCGATTTGCGATTGCGAACATGAACTTTACTTATTTGCCACTGCACACTACAGTACTTGTAATATCAAATGCCTTTACAGTGCAAACATTTCGAAAAGCAATCTTTACGTACGACCTACATACCAAACGTTAAATGGCCGATGGAAAAGTAATTTAGCTAGCATCTGATAAAACAGCGAAAATGAAGCTATGTATATAGAGTACATGCTACTCACCTAAATTTATTTTGGGTACAGCACTAATCTGCACTTAATGTTGTTTAGCACTATCTGTAAACATAAATAGAAATTATTATAGTGTGTATTACCCTTCGGAAATTCATAATGTACAACTAATATGTATCACTATGTGTAGACAAGCAACTGAAAATTAGATAGAGGTAATTTTGCAATCTTGGGAGTACCTATTATAGATTGTTGTCGTAGTCATTACATGGTAATGATAAGTTATCAACACACGGCGCAATGTAAGTACACAAGTAAATAAATGCATGTACCTGCTTTAACTCTACATTTAAATCTGACGCTTGACTTGACTTAATGAAATTGTTAAACATTTTTCTACAAAGCTGGCCGATGCTTCTGCTATACATCAAAATAACTAAGGTTGTGTCGTGAGTCTTGATTTACATAGATATAAACCTAATCAAACAAGCCCAGGGAAGGTCCTGCGCGTTAATTTACAGAGGTGCCTATTTATTTTATGCTTACTATTTATAAACATTTATAGTATGTACTACAACGTAAAGTAACAAACTACTTATGCAAAAAACACTTCATCAGAAAATTTTTAATTGCAAACCGGAAATTGTCATTGAGTCTAAATAGTTTGCTACCACTGTAATGATTGATGTATCTTCCTCCTAAGTGCTAAGTCTAGACAAAAGACAATGTAGACATCACATCGTTGGGCCTCAGGAGTGAAAATATGTGTGTCGAGATAGACAGAGACCAGTACTCAGATATAAATGTAACAGGCAAGGTCTGTTGATGATCAGATATGATATGAGTAGATGAGTAGTGAAGTGACTTTTAGGTTGTCTACTATTTGAAACAGAAAATATTTATTTTTTGGTGAACAGTGAAAAGACGAAAAGTGTAACCGCTTTCAGAAATGTTTTTTTTCTGGTAATTTAATTATAGTACTCATAGTTAATGAAGCGATTCAACATAGAGTTCTATGGGACTTGGAGTCTTTCATTTTGTTGTTCTAGTAAATAATAGAGGATACAGTTCAAGGCTAGATCGTTAAATGAATTTAATTTGGTCGGAATTATCAGTACTACAAACTAACGTATGATCAGGACCAATACAAGTATTGAAACTATTCCTAACTAATACTGCATTATTTACTGACTGCTGTTGGAGGGAAGATTTTGTTACAATTTGTAGTTGTATGCGTAATTGTTGTGTTTGTTTGTATGGAATTCAGAGCAATCGCTGTTGTGCTTCTAATGATAATTATAGTTTACTGGGAATCTGGCTGAACTTAACTCACCTTGAAGAAGACTCAAATTTTACGCATTGCTAATAAATGACCAAGTGATTTCTACCTTCGACTTGGTTGGGTTTTGAGTTGATATCTGCTAACAGTACACATACCCAATTAGTTCAAGCATCATTTGGGCCTTGATAAGTAGTAACACACTTAAGTACAAAGGCGAAGATTATTTACAGTTGAAAATTGCACATTGTGTGAGAAATCGTGCAGGTTAGTGTGGCCCTAATTGCATGTGTTTGCATTGCACTGGGATGTAATGTAAGATAAAACAGCGAAATATTAGATCTCTATGATGGTCTATTGTACAAAAAATATCAGTAAATAAAGTAGGAAATCATAATTCAACCATAAAGAGCTGATTAACGAGCCCCTTTCGAGCCGTTCTCGAGCCGAGCCCTTATCGAGCCGAGCCGTTCTCGAGCCGAGCCGTTTTCGAGCCGAGCCGTTCTCGAGCCGAGCCGCTATCGAGCCGAGCCGTTTTCGAGCCGAGCCCTTATCGAGCGGCTCGACAACGGCTCGTTTAGAAAAAATCTTACTAGAGTCGGGCCTCAAAATTTACAAATGTCGACAACATAACAAGTGATGCATTTGGTAAAACAAAAATAAGGACGGTTAGTAAATGACGAAAATTGATGATTCGAACAGGTAGGGTATTTAGGGTACAGATAGGGTTCAGTTACAGTATTTAGGGTACAGTAAGGGTATTTAGGGTACAGTTAGGGTATGTAGGGTACAGTTAGGGTATTTAGGGTACAACAATGGTATTTAGAGTACAGTAAGTACAGTTAGGGTATTCAGCGTACAGTTAGAGTATTTAGGGCACAGTTAGAGTATTTAGGGCACAGTTACAGTATTTATGGTACAGTTGGAGTATTTAGGGTACAGTTGGAGTATTTAGGGTACACTTGGAGTATTTAGGGTACAATTAGGGTATATAAGGTACAGCTAGGATATTTAGAGTACAGTTAAGGTATTTAGGGTACAGCTAACGTATTTAGAGTACAGTAAGGGTATTTAGGGTACAGTTAGCCTTTGTAGGGTACAGTTAGCCTTTGTAGGGTACAGTTAGCCTTTGTAGGGTACAGATAGCCTTTGTAGGGTACAGTTAGCCTTTGTAGGGTACAGTTAGCCTTTGTAGGGTACAGTTAGCCTTTGTAGGGTACAGTTAGCCTTTGTAGGGTACAGTTAGCCTTTGTAGGTTACAGTTAGCCTTTGTAGGGTACAGTTAGCCTTTGTAGGGTACAGATAGCCTTTGTAGGGTACAGTTAGCCTTTGTAGGGTACAGATAGCCTTTGTAGGGTACAGTTAGCCTTTGTAGGGTACAGATAGCCTTTGTAGGGTACAGTTAGCCTTTGTAGGGTACAGTTAGCCTTTGTAGGGTACAGTTAGCCTTTGTAGGGTACAGTTAGCCTTTGTAGGGTACAGTTAGCCTTTGTAGGGTACAGTTAGCCTTTGTAGGGTACAGTTAGCCTTTGTAGGGTACAGTTAGCCTTTGTAGGTTACAGATAGCCTTTGTAGGGTACAGTTAGCCTTTGTAAAACCTACTTAGGGTATTTAGGGTACATTTTGTTTATTTAGGGTAGCTGCACCCGGATTAATCTAAATGTACTCTATTTCCTCTAGCAGTAATCTAAATACCGTGAATTCTTTAATTGTACCCTTAATACCCAAACTACACCCCAAATACCCTAACTGTACCCTTAATACTCTATGTGTACCCTACAAAAGCTAACTGTGGCCTTAATATCCTTGTTGTACCCTACAAAGGCTATCTGTGCCCTTAATACCCTTGTTGTACCCTACAAAGGCTAACTGTGCCCTTAATATCCTAGTTGTACCCTAAAAAGGCTACTGTACCCTAAATACCCTAAGAGTACTCTTCAAAGGCTAACTGTACCCTGAATACGCGAACTGAAACTCTAATACCCTAACTGTGCCGTAAATATCCTAAATGTTTCCCGAATACCCTAATTGTACCCTAAATACCTTAACTGTACCCTACAAATATGGTAAAGATATCCTAGACCATTATTTGAAAGATGGACATTTGTCGGAATTATATAAATACTTTTTATGAATATGTATGCAATTTTCAGTTAATATTGAACTTATTTTATCATAAAAATATAGTACAGAAACAATGTGTGGCTACTGTATGATATTGTTAGTTTTCTGCTACTATTACATCATGAGGCCCATCTATTTTTTGTTGACAAGCTCGCCGAGCCGCTCGATAAGGGCTCGGCTCGATAGCGGCTCGGCTCGACAGCGGCTCGGCTCGAGAACGGCTCGGCTCGATAAGGGCTCGGCTCGACAACGGCTCGGCTCGATAAGGGCTCGGCTCGATACAGCTCGATAAGGGCTCGTTAATCAGCTCTGAACCCTTTTGAAGTTTTGGTTAGCTGTATCGCTTGTAACTAAAAGAGGTCCTTTAATTTGGTAATATAGTAGGCCAGTCCCTTTTAGCATGATCATAATAACTATGATTCATGAAACCCTTAAAAATGTAGGTGAGCACATTGATGATCATGGTTAGATAAAATCATTTTTGTTTGTGTTACTTTATTTATAAGCTTTTATCTACTGAAATTAAAAATGAAACCTTGTCTTTAAGGAAAAAGAAAACTTTGGTAAACCTGAATATTTCCAATATGCGTTTCTATTTGACAACTAAGGTTACAAGCATTTTTAAGTCCCTATTTCTTATAGTTTGCATTGGTTTTCGAAATGTCAATACGCAATAAGTTTTGCCTGTGTAGAACTACACGTCTAAAGTGTGTCGGCATTTTGCTTTAGTCTCATTATCGTCATCGGTCACGCAAGTCAAATTATTTACCCTGTATTTACTGTGATAAATGAGAAGTCATTAAATAGTGTGTTCACCATCACATCACCATACGTGCAAACGTTTGCTAATTTGATAGGTTAATCGGTTAATGTAATTATAAAGTTTCCTAGTTAAACTTCTATACTCGATCAGGTTGCAGTTATCAATACAATTGTAAAGTTGTTGGTGTAAGGTGCAACCTAACACCTTACTTAGGTATTGTTGGTTTGCATCATCTCATCAACTGTTTAAAATCCTCTGATTGTCGTGAGTGAGGGGAACTTATGACTACTAACCCGATATTATCTAACAACAATAGATTGTATATTATCATCGATCGTTTTTTGTAAATGAAATCCCAGTTTATAACATTATATAAGCATGTACAGGTACATCGTATTATCTTGTCAGTTGTTGCAGTGCCCAGGAAGATGTATTTACTGTAGAAATGTTATTTGTACTGTGTGCCAATGCTACCTAAACAAGTTAGTTATTATATCAATAGCAAACAAAACACATTACGATTAGATTTTTATTCGAGATACAAGAAGTATCAGTTGAGATGTGAAGGAATGAAGAATACCTTGACAAACATTGCCCAGGCCGTACCGTACAGTTTAGCGCAGGATTTTACTTTGCTTTCAACTTGCAAGACAAGTCTTCTTAAAATGTAGAGATGGTTTACATACTTTCGTATTTGTGCCACACAGAGTCGTGAAATACGTACAATGAAGTACAGATGTTGAACATTATTTATCATACAATAGGCTCACCTCTTTTTCCACAGCTAACTGCTCAACTCAAGCTGAATATATGCCAGAGAAGCCAGGCAGAGGTGCATATCTAAGTAATACATTTAAGTATTATAAGTGATCGCTGTATACCCACTGTTACAGAGTATAGCACAGTACATACACAGTCTTTAATAAATGTGCCCTATAAATAAAAAGCTCTTTCATACTGGATTGTAGCATTGTACGAGAAGACTTACTATTAGTTTCAGTAGCATGTGATTTAGAAAAGAGGAAAGATGACATCATATAACATAATGTAAGCGAAGTGAACAGATAAAGAGGACGTACATCTTATATTCAATTCAACTATCCAAATAGTGTGATCTTACTTTTAACCCGAACTTAAACATGTTAAATGTTCTACAATTTTACATACTACATGCTCTTCAAAAGGCTTGGTAACTATTTACGTATGCATTGGAATTCAAAATACAAACTGCGTAGAAAAACTTGAACATGCTCCTATAATGTAATACAAGATGCACTTGCCTAATATTTATAAAGAAGTATGTGAGCAATTGTATCCGAGTCACTGGTTTCAAATGAATTTATGAATTTATTCATTATGAATTCATTACGAATTTTACCAATGAAATCAATAAATAATAGAATTTTTTATGCGTTTGAATGTTTACAATGTTCTAGCATAATTATGATGCGTAAAAGTGTTTAGTAATGCGTAAGGGACATCATCATTGCATAATTTTTAATTCACATTTCAGTGGTATTTAAACCGAAAGATATAAATCCTACTGAATCCTCATCTGCACTTTTAGCAGAATGCTGTTGTAATTAAATTGATTAGGTATTGTATGGTCCAAAGTTCTTAAATCTTCTTAAATTAAATTAATTATATTTATAGTACAATACTGTGATGATGCGAATGCGATTAAAATTAAAGTTATTGAGGTGAGATGGGTTTAACAAGTGGTATAACTCAGCTTTTAGTCAACGTTACGTAACATATAAATTCTTCTTTATTTTAACCATCCAAATGGATCTTCTTAATCAGAATGAAATCTATGGGCAAAGAAACTAGGATCTGTGTTTACCAAAATCGCTCAATGTTAAAGGAATTGAATCCTCTGCCAGCTAAGCTTGGTTTGCTCTGAATTGCCGCACAGAAAGGTGCTTTTTAAAACGTACCTGCGTAATGGGGATCAGGTTATTATCTTTTTCTCTCTATGTTACAGGAATGGTATTTACTTCGCTCGAGGCAGTTTCTTGGATGCTCAGGCTAAACTAAGAAATGCTTGTCTTTACTTACACATATCTATCTGAATGTAATGTATGTGTTCACCTGTCGGGTAGAGTCGTATCTAGAGATGTATGATGCAGTATACAGTGGATGTACATACTTAATATAGCTGGAAAGATACGTTATGCTTACAAAAATAGTTTGTTGGGTACCTAGAACACAATACATTATGCATTACCACAAGAAGGGGAATAGCACTCAAGACAATTTGTGGCCAAGTTGATATAGTTGGATAAAAAATGCACTGAAAGTGCCCCGAGTCATTCGTCTGCATGTATTGTTATGTTGTTGTTTATATGCCTTAGTGCGATAATATAATACAGAGAATGAGACCGTAATGGGCTCTATAATGTACATGGTTTTTGTTATTATGTGTGTAAGAACTATAAAACTATGGACATGTAAATAGTAAATAAGGATATAACTACACGGAGATGAAGATGAGGATACTGTAGGAATTAAAATAGAAAACAGGGAGTGTTCTGTGCCTAGTTAGATTTTGTTAGGTGAGGTGAGTGAATCTTTGTTATCCGTAGGTGTTTATACTGTAATTACTATTACCTAGTATGAGTATTATGTGTACTCACCACAAAAAGCCTATCTATGTGAACGTAGCATCACTGTCTGCCTGTCTGGGCTCAAGTAATGGAGAAGAATTTAAAACCTCTTCCTTTTGCTTTGCTGTTATTTGTTTTGTTGCATTTGTATTTCGATGTGGAGCTCTTTCTGCTCTCATTTATGCTGTAATTGTCTCACCTTGAGGAAATTGACCGAATTGAATAAATAAATGCGTTATGTACATTAGTTATGCTTCATTAATATCATTAATATACCTATCTGTGTACCGCTCACCTTAGCATTACAAGACACATTGTAAATAACATACAAATACATTAGTATGCGTATGAGTTATGTTATACAAATGAGTGATGCAGATAGATGCAAGATGCAATGTAAATGAATCGAGTTTCTAGTTTTTACATTTTCAAGATTAGGTAACTTCCTATATCTTAGTTAACGGTTAAGGTCACGATCGAAGATAATTAATACGCGTGAGTTAATTCCAAAATTTTATTTTCATCTGCTAATAATGGTAAAAATTAACTAAAAAACTCTAGGTGTACTTTCTCGCTCGCTCAATCTCAAAGTACTTTTGGCAGAAATAATACTTATATACATAAATACAAAACTGGATATTTTAGAGATTTCCAAATGATGAAGATTTTATTTTTATACCATTTGTGTGGTTCTTTGTATCAAAGTAAAATCTAATCGCAAACTGAAATTAAGTAATTCTTGGCACTACACAATCAAAACACTCAAAACCAGTATCTCCAGAAAAGTTGCGTTGAGTCAGTGCATTTTTCTCAACTTTTCTCAGTGAAAATTATTGATTACTTTCATCTATGAGTGTTTCCAGTCTTTACATACACGCTGTTTTTCGAAAAAGAAAGGCGAAGCATGACAATGTGCATTTTATTAATTGCCGGGTTTTACAGATTAACTTTGATGTACTATTTGTATCATTGAAGTTGAAAATTATTTACCTAAATAATAATTGATATTAATAAAATTATGTAGTACTATTAGAAAATAGTAAATAATTTGGTAATATTGCGTAAAACTGGAGACAGCATACAGCAGTGAATGATATTACCTACGTTTTGTCTTATTCGGTCTTCGGATTCTTCGTTCGCTCCTTAGGTCTTCCTTATTTTTGCGTCTTCAGTACTTTCGTTACCATGAAAGAGGCATTCATCCGAAGCAAAATTTAAACATCAAAGGAAAACAATAGTATAGAACGGAAAGTAAAACCTTGAACGTGCCGTTGTGTTAAATTTTGTACACGAAGTAAGAGTTTGAGCCTGAAGGATTCACTATGCTTCTGTCTGAACTATTTACAATTAGATGAGTGAGATGTGATACTAAAAGCTTTCAAGTGTTTTCTTTCGTTGCTGCGATGTTAATAATATTGAGTTAAGTTTCTGATGTATTCTATAAACCCGCTATTCTGAATTATGTGTTGCGTTATGATAACTCAGTCAGTAGCTAATAGGTTATGCTTGAAAGTTGGGATCTAAACAAATTGAAGGAGATGAAGAAAATGAAACTTTCTTAGAAACCGTGTGTGTGAAGTCATAGATAAACAAAAGGGGATTAGGACTTGGCTAAAGTAATTTTAAAAAGATGTGTATAACCTTTCAGTATCTATTAGTATAATGGAATACTTCATAAAAGTATTATTATTACATACATTATTACCTAGTTACTACTGTGAAGACTCTTTCTTATACATGAGTAGCTATATTATAAATGTTTACGGTATCCATTGAATGCATTGAATCCCTTGTATTGTATCTCATGGTGGCATTATCTCATGTCCTGGTTTTTGTTACTTAAATTGCAGCAAAAACAAAGCCAAATGGAATCGGGCCTAGATCATCAAGTGTGGGACCACCCAGTTCCAGAAGTCCTCCTCCCCAAAGGAAAAGTAAATTTTCCAGTTTCGGCCGCCTGTTCAAACCTTGGAAATGGAAGAGGAAGAAGAAGTCAGATAAATTTGAAGCGACCTCACGGTGTAAGTCCAAAAATAATTACATTAGTACTAAAAATACCCAACTAACAAAATAACTTCTTGTAATAATACTATAGATTGTATAATTTTAGCATCTGATTATTCGACTACTAATTTAAGGTCGTGCCGTTTATATTGACATAAAGGCTAACATCATTAAACTGCTTAATGTAAATATAACATCATATTGAGTTACAAATCTGCTTTTAGGTTCATTACTCGAATAAGGGATTTGAGTTTCAGACAGACCTATATCACAAAAAGTGTACTAAGGTGTCTACAGAATACGAATAGGTAGTTATATTGAATATTGGTTCTGCGTTGACGAATAAATATTGGACTATTAATTTGTTCGCCAGAGTAGGAATAGGTAACTGAAAAGTAGGAAGTTCATGTGTAATAATCTGTTATGTAACAAAACTAAAACTAAATTACAAGTGTGTAATGATAATGCATACATTTCTAATAAAAGGTTTTGTACGTACCGTTTTTACCTTGAAATATATGAATGCGGATCAGGTGATTGATCTTGATACAAAATGTTAGGATTCGATTAGGAAGCAGCACTTAAAGTGTTCAATTTAATTTACCTACTTTGTAATGAATAATGAGATACTTATATCATACTATCCTTAATACAGGAAAATGACTAAAGGGATTATGTTTATTTAATTTTTGTATGTGTGTTATGGGTGTCTGTTGCATGTAGATGTAGATGGAAGATGAACTAATGTTTACTAATGGAAAAGTAGCAGAAAATAATTTTACTTTTAACTGGAGTTAAAAATATCGCGTCATTCGTGCTATTGTACGAGTATAAGTCTGAATATAGAAAATGCTTCATACTAGCAGTTTCAATAGTAATGCCAACAGTCAGTTCAGTTTAGCAGTACAATAAACTTGATACGTCATCATCTACTATTTGTAAACTACATCTTGCATCTCCTGTAGAGAACGGTTGTATGCATGGCATAAAGGGATAATTTTAAAACACACGTTTTCATTTGGTATATCTTCATCATCATCACCGTTACTGACATACATAGCAATTGTGGCATTCTTGTTGTTGCTTTGATTAACGTTTGATAGCATTTAGTAACTTATTTTTTCCCTATTGAAATATATTTAGGCACATGTAGGCAAAAATATTCAGTACTTCAAAACTGAACATACAGTTAGCAGTATCTGTACAAGTGATTAAATATATTAAATGAAAACATTTGCATGGAATTCATTGAGTTACATTTAGCTGTAGTAGAAATTTTCTACGCCAGCGCTGAGTGTCAGGAGTAAAATAAAATAAAAATGAATCAAAAAACAAAAGCATCATTCTATTCAATCGCTAGGGTTTCTTTATCCCTTTAAACCGTGTTCATTTGTTTGCAAACTTAAACTCAGAAGGGTGAACGAACACAAATACAACAGACGAGACATGTATTTATTGCAAAGCAATCGTAATATAAATTAGAAGAGAAAGGGAAAGATAAGTAAATGCCCCGTCGTGTTAAAAGACTTAATAAGAAAGGATTATGAAAATTATGATTAGCTCTATGATATTTGACATGACAGACAGCAGACATTTAAGCTAAATGTGGCAGGTCTAATTTCCATCGGCATTGTTAGGAAAAATACACGATACCAAATATTCACTATTGTATTCATTTGTAATTGCAACATGTCCTAACTAATGGGACTTAAGATTTAGGCGTGCTATGCATTATTTGTCTTTGAATTAGTAAATACTTGATATACATAGTTTGCGTTTGGAAATTCATACTGTTATGTTGTGCGTACAGTATACTGGATTGGAATGGCTGTCAGTCAGTCATATAAATACAATATAAAATGCCAGTCTCTGTCTCGTCACACACTCATGATCAATATTTAAAGCATCCAACCAAACTACTCTGTCTGCTTAATCGGTGCTGTCCCTCACTGTTTTTGATGGCCATGCTATACGACTTGTATCTGTAGCTATCAAAAAAGAAAACATTACACAGAGAAAAGTAAAAAACAGGTTATACCTATATTTTGTGTATTTTGAACTATAAGTAGGTAACCCTGGCTCTGGCTGGATGCTGTCATAATGCTCCGTGAGTTTTAGTACTTTACATCTGATGAATTCAGTCCATAAATATTTTGAGAAGTTTCTTATTCATCTACTGCAGCCCAGTACCTTTATAATGTAGCACATCTTCTCTGCACATGTTGTACATACAAGAAAGCGAGGAAAAGTTTCTTTTATGTCCCAGTTTGCTGTAGAATATGAATGACTTTTCCGAGAATTTGTTTCTGTATGCCGTAGAGAAGTGTAAGCCGTAATCGTAAGTGAAATATCGTTAGATAATGTTAGTATACACGTAGGTAAGGTTAGCGTAAGGGAAATGAAAGTTCAAGTTCTAGTTGTGATGGGAAAGAGAAAAGAACCGCACGAGAAACTTGAACACACGGTTGAGAATCTTCTTATAGGACATGGGATGCCGCATTTCTCCATTTAAGATGCTTAGACTTTTGTCCTGCTGTGTGTAGCTGACATGTCTTTCGTTGGCTTTTGAAGGGCAAAATGGTTTTCTGGGCAAAAATCCTTAGGACTGAATAAATAACCTTAAGGTAACATTAGAGATCAATTCTTTGGTCTTTAACGTACGATAATTCTGATAAAATACAAGCACCTACATATTTTATATGCCACGAAAACCTACTGTGACATAGTAATAGCAGTTGCAGTGACATTCCAAATTCCTGCATTAGTTCTACCTTATTTATTATAGGTATACGTAGCGAGGTTCATTTCTTCACGCTCAGGCGTGAGTATTATCTCTAGAATTGTTATTAGCATATTATTTGTTCAGCATAGGGCAAAGTTGCATAAAGTTAAGTAATTCGACATGTTAAAGTAGATAATACGGATATATTATCCCGTAATGCGCCAAAGGTACCTGATCTTTGATATTCTGACAAAGTAGAAATGTAAGATGAAGGTCAAAGCGAGGATTCACCATTTGAACAGATAAATTGCACACATGCACATGGCGAAGAAAGTAGTTCTTCTTGTGTATCTGTACTGTACATTCGCTGGGATCGGATGTGCAGTAAACTGGAGATGAACCAAAAGCACTTCCATTACGTACCAAGAAATAGTAATGGGGTTGTGGTTCGCAAATGTACTGCAGATTGGATACATGACCAAAGTGTGTCTATAGGTATAGGCTGTGCTCCACAATAAAGTGGGCGAAGTAAGCAATGTCATTGGATAGGGTATGATAGGAATACCAATTTCCAGAAAGGTAAAATGCTCAGCTTCTCCCGGCGAGTTTTAGATTTCATTGACGAGGAAAGTTCATTTTTTTCTTAATTGGATCAGATAGGAAATTTTTCTGATAACATCTGTTTCTTTTTTGATTTTGCTGAACAGTAGAACATGAAGTTGATTAAAGTCAGTCAGATGGGTCTCATAAAGGAAAATTACATACATTTTACGACTAGTGCTTCATTTTACGAACTTTTCGTTGAAACAAGACGTAGGGTTACCACATATTTTATTTTAATCTCGTTGAATCAGCAGGAAGGCCGACGAATTGCATGCTTAATTATTTTCGCTAAATTGCCATGTGAGAAAGATGACATGTGCACAAACATGTGTACAATGTACACTGTAAACATCTTGCCGAAGGTTTTTTTCAAGTTCATAGTTTAAATTGAGATGAAAGAAGAGTTTTTCACTCAAATACTAAAACTGGGTGCCAAACCACAAGAATATGTGGTATGTAAATTAACTGATCAGTGAATGCATGACACAGACTTGTTTTTCATATTTTCATACCAAAGTTAAGGAAATGTGTTATTGTAATTTATGCACGATGATGATGATGAGTTAACCATGGAATATTTTAGCGAAAACTGAAGTGCATCATAGTTGAGTGGGTTGAAATTATCATTTATGTACTGAAATGAACTGCCTGAAGCTATTTACGTCTCAGGATAAGGAACTTGATGCAGGAAGTTAAGATTTATTTTCAGAACAGTAAATAACTGAGGAATGAATGCGAATGAATGAGAAGTCTTTCTAAATTTAGAATACATATGCGAAGTTAAAAGTTTTGCTCAATTTTTCGAAGAATTAGAATTCAGTATTTAAACCAAACGGGTGGTTATAACGTTATATAGTAAACGTAGTCACCAAATAGTCAACCACGTGACTAAGTTATGAGTCTGTATACTTCCTGTGTAAATTTCCCATTCCCCCAACAATTTTTTCCAGAGTATTTTGGGGAATTTCCTATGGGGGAATACTTATTCTGTACTGACAACTCTATAGAGAGTATGCATACTGCATGCATACAGCTGATTTCAATTGATTCCGATTACATCCATTCCCAAGGGTTATCTAGCTTAGATAATAGTAGTATAATCTATTTCTGTGATTTCAACATAGAGACAGAAATGATGATTCAATGAATGGGTCTGTAAAACGTAGGAATGCTTTACCATTATAGGTTTTGTTGTTGATAGTTTATTAAAAGCCATACCGCTACGGTACCGTACAATACCAAATATCAGCATGTCTTGCTATAATTAATGTGTACAAGTTTTTGAATATTTCTTCAGTGTATTGAAATAGTTTACTTTAATTATGTTGTGTAAAGAAATCAACTGTAGGTAATTAGTTAAGTATGCTAAATAGTTATTTAAGTACTTAGTGGTAAATATTCTTTTCAGCGAATACTACCTATATTTATTGATTAATTTTATTTGTGTTTGTGTGAATTTTTATTTTTTCGTTTTGATTTTTATTTCCTCTTGTGTCGTGTTCTGAATGGAAACCAAACGAAACGCAATCTCAATCCCATTGCAACCACAAAAAACCTAACGAACATACGATCGTCATGGCACATACGTGCAGCCTTGGAACGGAAAATGTCGGTCAGGGCAAACAGAGAAGAACTAGTTCAGAAAGGGATTCTGCCTCCTGACACTCCGAAATTGTTGCCATCCATTGACAATCCGGGTTAGTCAGAAATACAAATAAAATTGTAGCATCTGTCCTGCCGTATTACGCCATGCTACTTGCTCAATACTATAACGTCTTAACTTGCTGCTGCCAGCAATCAACTTGATCTCTTCCCTGCCTTTGCATTTACCCTCTAATATAGTCTAGTCTCGCATAGTGCAATGCCAGTGCAATGACATTTTGTCACACCATTCATTCTTCGCTTCATTCCAAATTACTACAGTACTAACTTACGAGTGCTCTAATGCTTAAAACTGAAATGCACACAATACGATAGAAGAAATCTATTGGAGTTTGAAATGAAGTAATGAAGTATACAATTGTTGGACACTAATTCGTCTAAAGTAGCATTTTTATTAAATGACCATTCGCTTTTGTAATAGTATCTTAATGAGTTATGTACATATGTCTGAACAAGTAATGCATTGTATTCCTTTTCATTTATTAGGTAAAAGGAAAAGTGTTTTGAATGCTAACCTATCGATAGGACACTGTATGAAGTAGATGATATGATGATTTATTTGAATTTTATATGAATTTGTTTCTGATACTATAATTTGTAGAATAACTGGAATATCCTTACATCTTACCAATTGAATTCCTATTTACAAACGGTTAGATACATTTTCCCAGTATTGCCTAGCATTAGACTGTAAAAATTAGCTTTATATCAGAAACTATTCGAAAGCGACAGAAGTGTATACAAACAACCTTAATGCACCTTTATATAAACTATTATAATATTAGTGCTGCTTATATAAATAGTGTGAGTCTCGTCGCATTTCCATTGTTGATAATGCCAATCTTTTGCAAAGTGTTGAATAGCTAAGCCTAGCCTAAACTTTGAGCACTGATCAATTCGCTTGCTGTGCACAAGCGAGAATGTGTTGTGTAGAGATTACATAATTTAGCTTTTTGAGTTAAATATACGTTATTCTAGAAAATAAATGCTCCACATAAGCTGGGTGGCTGACCTGGATATTATCAGAGTTGTATATTGTAGATGCAGTAGGTAGGAGCCATTTCATAAGAGTGACGGTACGACTCTGTGTAAATTACTGACGTAGTTTGCACATAAATTATGCAATGCACAATACAAACATAGTTACTTACGAAGAATGGGTATCAGATGTACACATTCTATCTGTTCTTAAAATTGCCTTATCTATAAGCTCCAATCCTTTTACGTATTCTACTTCTACCTACAGTGTGCACGCCGTATTCGTATTAAATAAATGACGGACTGTTTGGAAGACAACAACGTGAACGTGAAATGTGTCTATAGATATGTAAATAGTAAAACAGTTTTAGGTTTACAGTCTGTCAGTTTTAAGTTTACTCCATTTACTCTAATCCATCACAGGACATTAGTGTACAGCCTGTCTGTATCCATTTAGGATAATAAGCTTTACTTTTCTAGATCACTTTGATTTACGCTTTGCTTATCTTGGTGCTCATGGTGGAAATTGTCAGCATAGAAAATTGATAGTTCATAATGACTATATATATCAATGCTCACTTAAAATGACAAACTATCTGCTGTTTGTGGCATGAATAGAGCATCACAAAGAGATTACTTTTCAAATATCTTACATACGCTCTCCTAGTTAGCAGTAGGCTACGATTCGCCTGGCCTACTTCTCCTAACATACGCTCAACATGCTAGCATTATTGCATGAGACATAATGGCTGCTATAAACTCCTGTAATTTCAAAGTAATTGATACGCAATTCACCAGTGATATTTTAGTACTTCTTCCAAATATTTCAGTATCTTTATTATTATACAGTCATTACAAATGTGCCAAGAATGGGTATTAAAAGTAGGTGCTACGTTAAAATGTAAAATTAGTTAGTGTACATTTCATGGCACAGGGTAAGCACACTTTATCTTTATGCTACATTATTTCAATTTAGGTACCAGTACTTGTTAGTACGTTGTTATTGTTTACTATTATTGTTAGGTATGTTTTTCTCTTTTATTATATTTTCTATTATCTACAGAATCTACAACGCGCAGATAATCAGAAATACTTCTACGTGTATTCTCTAAAATTTCTAACTGTAAAATTGCACATTTTTTTGAGTCAATGGCTCGTTTGTATGGTCGATAACACTATTGCTAATTTTAGTGTTACTAATAGATAAAATGATTTGCTGGTAAAATTAATAAATATGTTGTTGTATAGATAATAGCATGAAGAATACTTGTAGCATGGGAAGACAGTTTCACCTAAATTAGTTGGCAAAGAATGAGTAAAACAAAATGTAGACTATATTAGCGGAAATCGCCGAAAGGTATTGTTTTTTGTAATAAATTATTGAGTTTCACTACAGCATATAGCCAAACTTAATTGTTGTACGTTAGGTTGAATGATTAGCTCTTTGCGTTTGTCTGTGCACTGTGCTCGAGTATAAAAAGTTTTAATCAAAATAAATTATTCCTATTTTTAGATATGAGACAGTAGAACTTTTGTCAACACATTATAATGTGATGCCGAAAAGTGAACTAAAATTGAAAACAAGGCTACAAGAGAGCCAGCACGTTTTGTAAAAAATCGTGCCTCGGGTACTTTTCTCAATTCAGTTGACTACTGACAACACTGACAAGTAGACAACCTTAATATTTACATTTAAATATTGAAGTAGGCGAGAGCGACACATAAACTCTAGGAAACGATGACTGCTGTTAAAATATTAATAATAATATTGCACACATTAGTAATTGATATGAAATGGCTGTTCTTTTTGCTTACATTATTACATGCACTTATATAAATCATAATAAAAATAAGAATGAAGAGCAGCTTATAATAATAGTAATTCTAGTTGCTGGGAACAAAACGTTATGTCAAGAAGAATGGACTATAATATGTAAATTGTACGGAGAGTTGTAGTGCAGTGTAGTGTACTGCGCAAAAGAATGTTATGCATGCATGAAATGTACGTGGCTTGGGCTTAAATTAGATTTGCATTTGGTAGTAGACCAGCAGACACTGGATATAATCCGTCAAGTCAGGATGACGAAACAGTTGCGACTTGCTAGGAATAATTTTAAGCCTGAACCTGAATCTGTGAGTTAATCGCATAGGCGACACAAACACATTGACGTGACAATTGCAAAGTACTGCTTCTTGTTTCATTGTATCATGTCAAGTCATCTCACGTCGCTGTCCTACTTCTAATTTTCAGTTATCAATAGAAAATATTCATCATTAATCATAGGTCCTGAACGATTTAATATTTAATTAATTTCTCTTGCACTTGTACGAGGATGAGACGATGAATCTGAAGTGGCTAAGTGCTACGTGGTTATGATATGATAATTTCTAAAGAGAAAAGAATTTATGACACTAGTGGCATTATGATAAGTACATACTAGCACGATGGAATTTTGTACTGTACAGTTCTGAGCATTTATATATACCTAATAGACTTTTCTCTCGAAGATTTGTTTGATCACAAGAGATGTTCGCAATTATTTGAATCTCTGTGTCTTTCAGCACTCATTTGCAATAATGGAATAGCTATGGATAAAATGAGCACAGGGTTTAGTATTTTTACAGTGAATAACTTACCTACCTAAATTGCACACACAAAAACATCTTGTCTAGCCTGACCTTAATTTAAATATGGGTTGACGTGAACTGATGAGATGGACGTGAGCTTAGGGAGGCAATAGTTTGTCGTAATTTAGTTGGCGATGTTGCTTTCGTCAATACACAATGTACAGTTACCTACGTTTTAGTGCCGCTTCATTCTCTTGAGTGACATAAGTAAGCGCTTGTTTTCCTCCTGAGTCTTGGTCTTGACTCTTCACTGAGCCTTTAGTGAATTACCTTGTATTTCGCATTTAAATGCACATTTTAAAGCTTCTTTGTTGTAGGCTATTGTAGCACCATTTCATTAGTGTAACGTAAGTATGTGCATTACCAGTTAGTAGCTTTGACTTTTGCCCTGACCTGGTCTGCTAACCGGTAAGGTTTGCTTTTGACATTCCTTCGCTACGCTTAAACAACAAAGCATGAATTGTCTCTAGGTTTGTCTGATATAATAAGGAAGGTAAACCTAAGTTACGGTTTACGAATACCTAAGTTGCGTCTTTACGTTATTACTTGGCAAATGCAATATAAATGTTTTTTATTCTCTCTGACTTGATTAAGTGGAATATCAAGAATTCCAAAAACGCAGTACTAAATGGCATCCCGTTCTACAGTATCTTGAGGTTCAGACTTCCTTTACAAACAATTTTTTCTACAATTTTTTCAATTCATTTTAATCGTAAGAGTTTTATTACTAGCTATGCTTACACGAAGTTACATCGACTCTTCGTTTTCTCATAGATTTACGATTTGTTGATGTATTTAGTTACACTTATGCCAATAAGAGTTGCTGTACAAGTAGTATTTGTGCGTAGCTTACCTCTCGTCGTAAAACTAGCATGACTCCTGTCTGGTTTGATGTCTGTACCTTAGGTAATGGAATATGTGCTTATGGTTTTAGTGTAGTTGAAACTTGACATGACATACTTATCACGTTTTATGGGAATTTTACTGTTTCATATTTAGTTTGTATTTTTAATGTGAAATCATTGGAAATCCTCGTTAAAAATATTCCATTACATCCGTACGTTACAAACAGATTGTCTGAGTGATAGAATGTACTATTGTATGGTCTTTTTTCATTTGCATACAAAGTAGATAGCTTACGAGTCACAGTAATTCCAGCCAAAGCCGAAAGAAAAGGAAAACTCTCAAGACAGATAAAGTTAAATGTCTAGGTAGTTGATAAATGGGAAACACGGAAAATAGCGCTAAGCAATTAAAATTACACTCGTAAAAGTATAAATTTCTTATACTGATAACCAAATGAGTGTATACATACTGTGCACCAAGTTTTACGACAGACAGTGTAAGTCTAGGCAGTGAACATCCTTCATAAGTTTGCTTTTTGTTCCGAGGGTGCTCCGCTTGCTATCTTATTTCGTATTGTTACCTACTTGCTAGTTTCCTTTGTGAGAAGTAGCTGACACAGCATAATACTGACTATTATGAATGTAATGTATAATTTATAAACATGCATAATAATGCCTAATAAAGTTTATAGCAAAATGCATACTGTAATTACTATACTCTGGAGCAAAAAAGATGGGAACACAGGAATTTTGAACTAATTAGCTTGTTAAAACTGTGCTGCACTCCCTTCAGCAATATGCATTATGCATTCATGGTTCGTTCTAGTACCTAACAATAAGTAAATGTAGTTGTTCTGAAAAGTCATAGTCAATGCTAGAAGGGTCTCTAGTCTCTGTCTCTTTCTTTCTGAGTCAGCTTTTTATCTCGACTTAGACTATGGGACGCAATGTGCAATAACAAAGACACTAGTAATCTGATAACGGAAGAAAATGCTCTAGAAATGTTATTATGCTTCATTAATGAGTTTTGGAAACACACGTACATAATACAAAGAGAACAGGGAATTTGAAAACAAAAGGGCAAACTTCTATGTAACTTTCGTTGTAATTTTGTCGGAATTATCTCCTAAGTATAAATATCAGTTGTTCCTATCATCTAGGCAAAGAAAAGGTTAAGATATTCTGCATTTTGCTTTCATGAAGCTGGGATAGACACCTGCATTGGAACTAATGCATAACTATTAAATGGAGCTGATAAAATTTAAATACTATGAAAGGAACGATAAAGAAAACAGAAAGGTTAGTTTATTCACACGACAAAAGGTAATGTGAATAAGGCAATAAAAGTAAAGCTGTATTTACCTAGAGTGCTTCAGCTACTTCTACTTCTTTAATTATATTGTTTTTGTGCAGCAAGACTAGTTGATCGTATATTATATCACATCATTATAGTATACTTTTAAAATGTCGCGTCGTGCCTTTTAAAATGTGTTTGGACAAAAGAAAGAAGTCAAGGGAGAATTAAACAATAAAAATCGTATGAAGTGAGTGAAGATAAGTTATACGATTGCCGTTTGTTAAGCTACTCTTTGGAAGTGTGGTCTGCAATAATATTGATTTTTCTTTTATTTGCCTACACAAAGCATACTATCAGCAGTAAAATTCCCCACAGGACAGGTACTTATCATCGTAAGCAGAAGTCAATTACATTGGCTTTCAGGAGAATAATAACGAACAGATTTATTAATGCTATAGTAATAATAGGAGGGACGGAGGCCAAACTGTAACCTCTGGTCTGATTCTTCTCCATTGAAAAGAATTTTGAAAAGAGTGCTATCCGGTCATAGTGTGCACTATAGAATAGATGCAGTGGTGAGCTAACATTTGCTGGTTGGCTGTTACGAGTTTCGGCTGTTGGCAGTGGTGGTTTGGATAAAGGCGCATTAAAAGGTTAATTTCTCATGTGTGAGTGAGTTTTATTTGTTGACTAATGCAGATGCTTTGCAGAATTTCTGTGATTGTGAGTTTGTGGGTTCTATTTCATGTGGCATTGTGTTTTAGATCTCGATCTGTGACTACAACTACAGAATGGAACATTGCTCACTACTTTGCTTTTAGTTTTATGTGTTACGTTACTTGCTGTCTGTCACGCTTATGTGCTTTCCGCGTTTCCCTTACAATTCTATATAATGGTAGATGTCTGCTTTATACCAAGTGCATCTAACGTAAGTTGCTTAAACGATCTAACCGTGTTAGTTTAAGTGTACCTACATCTACGTGGTTTTACGAAAAATGGTAGAGTACACATCCATAGAATAATATGTCCAAAAAGTGGTTCTGAAGTGAACAGAGTGCTAAAGTCCCGTATACTAGAAGGGAATCGGAGCGAGGGCAGAGCATATGCTGACAGTTATGTAACAAATGTTACGATATGAGCCTTTTTCTTATTCCCGCTGGACTAGAAAAGTAATCTTTGCTATCTGAAACTGATCTAATGCTTGGGACTACTCGGATCTTCGATAATGCTCATTAAACGAATCTAATACTATCTCTTCTGTTCTATGTATACTTACCTTTTAGTGTTATGTTATTTGATGCTTTATGTTTTTAGGCAAACCACTTAAGTTTTACTCAGGGTAGACTTTACTCACACCAAAATACAGCAAGAGCTATGCCCACTGTGGACGTAATTTAATGTAATGTAGCGATTATGTATGTAGTTTAGTCGGGTAATGGTTTACTTTACTGTAATCACCAATACATACTACGGTATGGCAGCAATGTACATATTACGTAACGTAGTATCATGTATCATAGTCTATCTTCCATTTATTAGTGTGTGTATTGTATGTATTAAGGTATCTTTCATAGTTCATACCTCTATGTGAATGTATTAAAATTCGTTCCACCTTTCTACTGTATAGTCTACACCACCGCACTGGTTTCTTATGAATTATGCTATATTACACACTTGTGTCATTTCATGAATGTCTTCCTTAATAAGCCGCAGCCAAGTCACTTCTTGCCACTTCAACCTTTTGTAATTCCAGTATTATAGTATGTGCAACTACTTAACTACACTATTTTCCGTATATTAAGTACTGTTATGAATGTGTTATGGTACTTGTAATTTGTACATGTGTACTCACATACTTATTTGGTCCTACACAACACAATACCTATTGTGCATTGAGTATTTTTAAACTCCTTATTATGCAATGTATGTCGGTGTGTTATGTTATGTAGTAAGTTCTGAACTACGGGTTATTCCACTGGGATTACTATTTTAATACGTTTTCTGGGTGTTTGTATTTAATTAGCAATTTTCTCGTGATCGTTGTGATGGTTTTTCCTATCTACACTCTAATTTTACATTGGTTATGGTTTTTGGTATTATTTACTATTATAAACTACTTGTCATTTCATCCAATCACTTTGCTACTGCCTCCAAATCCTACTGATACCTATTTTAAGTCAACCTCTCACCAACATCACCGTGCACTTAACTTAAAAGTTACAATGCACACCACTTTACCCTGACCACCACCATGCAAATATTGAAATGGAGGAGTGTTTTTGTTTGTGTACTAATTGTGTGGGTTGTGTTTGGATGAAATTAATTTTAGACGCTGCAACGTGGAACCGTGATGGCGCCAAAGGAGAGAATGGAATTTCTCCCATTCACTTGAGCAATCAGACAATGATAACCTTCGGTAACCATCACCATGTTCTTGGTCTTGGTGACAACGCGGATGAGAGATCATCTTCACCGAGTCTCATGAAAAATGGCTATCTAAACTCATCGCAAACGTCCCACTCTGTTTCTTCCTCTCTCTATCAACCAAACAGTATCCCCCAAAGTCAAACTAATCTGACTACCTTTGCTCCGTCATCCAACAATATCAATAGCTCTTCTTCCGCCTCCACCACCAATTCTTCAGCGCAGGAGAAAGTCGACCGATCAGTTTCCATGCACTCTTTTTCAATTAATAACGGCGGTAAGTGTGTTTTTCCTATTTTCGTGACTCCTCTTCACCTAATTCACGTAAATCATTTCCAGGTAAAGAAAGTACTTCAGAGACGTATTTGTGTACTTGATGAGTGATGTTTTCATGTTTACATAATGTAGTGCCCTCATAAAATAATAGTCTTCTGCATGGACCAAATTATTTATTAAATAAGCAGTATGTATGCTCTTTAAGGCATTCTGCATACAAATACGACCTAAATAAATAAATGTCGCTCGTGCAATCCGGTAGGAACATTTAAGAAGTTGTTACAATGTAATATGGTATGAATGCCCCGCACACTTTAACCGGGCTAAATGGATGTGATTTCTGTATTCTGCGTGTGTACGTCACGTAGGTATACTTTACATCCTTAAAAATTACTTTCAGTTGTGAAAGTGCGGAGAAAGTAGTCAAGTACTCTAGAATGAAAAAATAGCACTTATTGCTAATTTGAAATAAGATGTTAAAAAGAGTAATGTATAAAGTTTGTAAGCGAAGTTTCCTCAAGGTTAATGGGAATTGGCAACAGGAGTAGAATTGCTCTATTTCTCAGAGAAAGTGTAAAGTGAATATTATAGGCTTGAATTTCATTATTAATATCTGGCTATGATTTTTTGATGACTATCAAAACATGTAATAAACAGAAGTGTAAGTATAAGCAACGTTTTAATAGAAACTGAAGGAGTTTATTTATAAATAGTATGCATCAAGTATATCATTAGTAATTAATACGCAGGAACAACGCTTATCTATGCAAGTTTGCCTTGCGAATGGAAACTAATGGTGGCTGTTTTTGTAGTAGGGTAACAAGTGTTCTCTTGTTAAAGAGCATTAGGTTTATAAATGCAACTTTGTATTCAAGTAAGGTTTTGTTGTCTATTTATTTGAAGGGTAAAAACAATTCAGTGTGTACGTAATTTGGCTTGAAACTTTCTCTCGCTTTCTCTGTCTGGAGAAAGTTAGTATTGAAAGTTAGTGTTTGTCAAGGGCCATGGAAGAGAGCTGGAGGAAGTAGGTCTGTGTATTGTAGCGTGAAGATAACATAATTTAAGTGGTAAACTTTTTGATTGATGAATGTTTGTTTGTGTTTGGAAAGCAGGCGGAACAGGTGTATCTTTCTATCATCAGCAGACTGAGGGTCAGCAGCAGTTCTATTCCACGGGCAGCAGCAGCAGTACAACTGGAGCGAACCAAATGCAGTTCTCTCTGTTGGAGCTGCCCGAGCCGCCGATTCCTGTTTCGGAGATTGGCCCAATTCCCCCACCGCCGATGTTCAGTACGCCTTCCCCGTTGCCAACTCACCGGTCTCACCCTCATCACGCTAGCCACATTAGTCACAGTCAGTCGCAACGGGAGCAAATGCAGCAGCAGAGAGAGCGAGAGCAAAATCTCGCTGCTGCCATCGCCATGGTTGTGCAAAACGCTCGCAATGTGGATATGTACCCTTTTTCATCTCCAGGTAATTTCCGGCTTAGGGCGGTCAAACTTTTAATGGTCTTTAGTCTGTACTGCATCTAAGTTCTAATTTTGTTTTGGCTTCTTACTGATCTCAGTTTCGATTCTTGTGGCCATCCTCCTTTTGCGCTGATCATTTAGTTCATATAGATGTATGTGTGTTTATAGGGATATACTTCATTGTGGTAGTTCATTGGTATGTCCGAAATGAGAAAATATTTCATTGTGTCCCAAATAGTCCTGGTTCTGACTTTTGACTAAGGTATATCGTAATGATTCTAATGTACCTAAGATCTATATGGGCACAAATTACATTTCAAAAGACATGTTGTCTGTAAAATTCAATGTGACATTTATATAGAGATTCTGGTTTGTTATATTGAAGTAAATGTGTATATAGTGATTACGGAGTACGGAATAAACGGATTATATGTGTGCTGCGATATACACGCATTGCAAATTTATCTGACCTGAAATTAGGCCCGGAGTGTAGGTAAGTATCTTAGTGTGGCATCAGTTAGCTCTTTTAGTAGTTTATGATCCTGAAAAGTACTTGACTTTAGCGAGCTTGTTATGTCTGCGGAAAATTTATTGATTCTCCTTGTTAAGCGAAGCTGAATTTTCTTGGGATTTCAATGTTGGCTTGGCCGACATAGTTTTATGCTACACTACAAGTAGATCTAGATCCATGTGGTAGATAAGGTATGTAAACTAAACGTATGCTATGTAGAATTGTGTGTAAGTATATACCGTACAAAATTACTGCATACCTATGTAGCAGTTGTGGGATAAAATTTTATTAGTGACTTGCTTAACTTTTGGGTACCTATGCACTAAAAGGTGTACTGGTGAGTTTCTACGAAAGTGCTTCTTGGAACTCATCTCATTTACCAAATTATATTTTGAGTTGTCTCATTTACTTCAAATAAATTGGAATGACTAACATTTACTCGGGTGATTTACTAACTAGAGTTAAACAGTAATTACAAGTAATGCTGAGGTGGAAGTCTGACTTGACTTCTCTCTAGTTCATTCCTAGTGTAGAAGAAAATAGCTGGAGGAGAAAGTAAAGTGAAATCACAACCGTAGCAACTGTGATACAAAGAAAGGTGCTTGGCTTGTTCCGTAGAAACTGTCTGTCTAGCCAAGCCAAGCCAACGAGACTTAGACACTTGTGATGTTTTAATTTAAGTAGAAACACTCGCTTCCCATTGCTTATTCACGGTTGTTTATTTGTACGCAGTTAGGTTCCTATTTGCATGCTGTACAATTGTAGTGGATAAAATTACGTTCGCTCTGCCCAACCCTATTTAAAATTTTGATGATTTTGGCCAAGTAGCCAAAAGCGAGTAGAAACTTTACCAGTGGAGGCAAGAAAGGTGTGAGCGTTGGGTTACAATTTCCAGAAGTGATTACATGAGAATGTAAATTAATATTATTTGCATTTTATGTAATTGGCAAGGATTTTGCCACTAGGGATTTCATGGTTACATTACACGGACTACAATTTGTTTATGACTTAAACTTGCTGTTGTGCAGCCAGTAACAGCAAGTTACTAGAAGCATTATCTTTTTTCCTGTCGTAATTTCTCCATGTCAGCATAATCTGTGGCAGTAAACGAATTTAGTAGAATTATAATCTTTCACGACCTTATGCGTGTAGTGGATGGTTGCATGACGCCTAAAATTATACCACTGCACTATAGTTACACTCAGTTCTTACTACTAATAACCTTGAGCGCTCTGTCAAAATGAAGTTCTCAGGAACCACATAAATAAAAATATGTAATCTAGTTATTTTTGTCGACAATTTCACTAGAAAACTGTTTTAGCTTTGCCAATTTAAAATTTTCCATTACACAACGCTAGCATAGCGGACAACTATCGTGTATACCATCATAGTTAAAATTCTAATACTTAATGTTGAATTTGTGTAGGGAAATATGCATACTCTATAGTAGCCAGAAATTGAATGATGGACAACATGACAACTTTGTTATAACACCACTACCACTGCGCCAAACAGTAGGGAAAAATGCTGATTGCGGTTGTAATTGTATTTCATTTCTTGTTTCAGTTAGTTTAGAGTGTTTTATTATTATAGGATTTTATTCTGACAGCCTTAAATGAAATGGTTTAAAATTTTTGCATTGTTAGCTCGTTTGCCAAGGTAAATGTGCCTATTACTACTGTTTTTTAACTTTTGCTCATTCATGCTGTGCTAAGTATTACTTAATACAAAATACAGGGAAAAAATTGAGTGAGATAGACAGAGTGGTGTAGGTAAGGTAAGTCAAAGTCAAACTGTAAGTGATACTGACAAGAATTTTTATTTGCGAATTTTTTGACAAACACAATATTAAGTTAGTTTAGTGTTTGTAAACTCGGGGTGCAAAGGAAATAGAAAGGCAGAAAAGTTGTTTCTGTTCACAGCAACCTTTTATCCGATCGTGTTTTGCTCGAAAGCGAAGGTTTGAGCGAAGGATGTCTATTTGTTTCATAATGCTATCTGTCTCATCTTAGTGAGTTAAGTGTGATTAGATAGACAGGTAGATGCATCCTTTCTGGCTAGCAAGGTAGTTGATAACTGCTAACTCAGCGAGCTGGTTTTATTTATTCATAAAACACGAACAGATATAGACAAGTCATTTATTCCGTAAAGCATTTGTCTTGTCGACTGGCTGGGATTGGATTAGCCTAGCTTTTAGCAGCAGTTGTGAAATCCTAACCGGATTGACTCGCATCCATGGTTTTCATTCCCGTGAGAATTCTTCGATTGGTCGCTCTTTGTTCAACAGATTCTTGTCCTGTCTGCGAGTTCCTAACTGATTCATATACCAGGCATACCCGCACTATTCTCTAATGCTAACTCTGCCATTTCAAGTTCTTCTTTAGTGCATTGCAGAAAACTCACTACACTGTCCTGTACCTACATTACATTTATTGTATTGTGTAATATGTGCACATACATTCTTCGCCCTTTTAGAATTCCAGTGCACCAGATTATATTACACTACATCAACAATACAAACATTCACAGGATTTACAGCGTTATGTGCAACCTAATGCAGGCATTTTTACAACAAACGCTTTTATACTAGTATTGTAAGAATTTGATTTACTTAGCAAACCTTGTTTTCGTAATATACCAAGTACTACGCATCTCTTCTAAGCTTTAGTACACAAACAACACAGCAGTGTGCCGATATGATAAGATTAAAATTGCCTACGTGTTGAAATAGAGCAGAACTATTTACATAGGCATTTGCTAATGCAGACGTAGTGCATAACGGCATATGAAATGAAAGTAAAATATCAGCCATTTCTAGTAAATGTATTTTCTATTGACTACGTGAGTTAGATTAAAATTACTTGCATACTATCAAGAAAGTTGGAATTGGAAATAGAAAAATCATTTATTCATCGTTTTGAGTGATGCTGCAGCTGAGTAATGCCGGTGATTGCCTTCTTTATGGAATTCGGAGTATACTATTATTCTTAATATATTATAGATGCCAATTCAGAGTTTGAGAGAAACGAAATAGGAAATACTCTTGAATACTGATTATGATTATGCTAGGTAATTTCAAAAAATGTCTGCATCTATACGTAAAGTATCTGAGTACAATAAACATTGAGTTTTAGAGTTTGCATGTTACGAGAATGTTACATTGGAATCTGCTAACCATATTTTTGGTAATATTGCTGTAATGAGAAATTGGAAAGACATGTTTGTTTTGGATGAATGCAAACGAATGCAATTTATTTAAAGAGTTTATTTCGCAGAGGTAAGTACAATACACTGTATAAGAGTGTATTGCCCACAAGGAATATGAAGGAGAAAGTTGTTTGTGTTCAACTTTAACATATCGTGAGAGTATTTGAAAATTTGAAGCCGGTTTACTTACGTAGTAGAGTATGGTTCAATGGTTGTTATTACATTCTGGTTATAAGAGCTGAAACTATTGTTACAAGATCATTTATTTGCTTTACTTCTCTCACGCTGTGCCAATAATGGCCAATTTTATTCGCCATCACGAAAATGGCTTGTCTGGATGTTTGATGTCTTGTCTTCAGTATATTCGAACCAGACTAAAACTCAATATACGTTATAACTTCACAGATGAATTTATTGAACGCTGAGTGTATGGAACAGATGGATTTCCAGTAAGAATAATTTAAGTTACGTATGTGTATTGTAAGGTCATAGTCATAGCGGGTATACATATATTTGCTTTCTGCTCCTCTATGCACTGGTATAAGTAAGCATATATGTTTTCTTGCATCATTTCTGATGAATACCCATGCCAGGAATGTTTTCCATAGCGTAACAAGAAATGTACAGTACACTTCGCCCCGTCTGCTTTTGTCAGGATGACTTCATATGCTTGTTTTTGATACTTTAAAAGTGTAAAGCTGTATAGTGGTAGAAGAGAGCACTAAAATACTGTAAGAGAGCGTAGGCGGGTGCCAGGAGAGCTAGGATATTAGCCAAACCAGGACTAAGAGAGTAAAATGGGATATAGATATTGCGTGATTCATATTTATGGAATTTTTGTTTATTTTTATTGTGTTCTTGAAAGGAAAATGACTACGAGTGAAACAGACGGTCGTAGAATGCTAAGAATTATGCAGTTTGTTTGGAATATGGTTTATTAATAGTGGAGGGGCGTCTTTGACAGTTCGCAGAAGTGACAGTGGATGTGGAGTGAGTTAAGTAAGAGTTCATCTATTGACAATAAGTGGAAATAATATAATTGTGTTGTTGCAGAGGAAGATGTGGATGGGAGTGAGTCAGAAGAGGACGAGGAGTTGCTGGAAGCCAATATGAACTACTTGCGACTGGGCGCAAGGGAAGAACTGGACACGAGCAAGGTGGAAGAAGTGCCAGCGAAGGAGCCGAAGCCAAATGCTCAACCGGTAAAGTCTGCTCTGAAGAAGAAGGGCGGGTTGTCAGCAACTGGCTCCTCCGGACCCTCAACTCCAACCCAAGAGAGCAACAAGACTCTCACAGTCAAACATGAACAGCATTCCAAGTAAGTCGAATAATAAAAAACAAATTAACATTATAATTCGCTAGAGTTTTGTTGTCACGCCAAGAGCTGAGGCTAAGACTCATTTGAATCTTATTATTTATTCCTCATCAGGCCAGACAGTCACTTTGACTAAGGTTTCAGTTGGCTTACATTTTATATATATACCTGTGTGATGTAAGGATGTAAGGATGTAGTTGGAGTATTTGCTGATAGATAGTCTCTTGCTCTATCATTATAGAGATTAATGACGCAATGATGAATATTATGAATTTATGAATAATTTAAGAAACTACTAATGTCTAATAAGAATGTTATGCCAGGAGATATTTACCATTCTTTTTGTCTCAGTCTCTTATTGTCTCTTATTTATTTTGCACATGTACTATTCTTTGATCTGTCTTGATCATGATCATGAGTTCATTTACTAAGTGTGTAATATAATATCTCTTTTTTAATGCAAATCTATCTGCACATGAATAATTTATCTTTCTAGGTAACTAACAGAATGCGTTCATAATTGAACCTTTTAAATTTTTAGATATTCGTGAATTGAAATGTGGGCACGTCCTTGTATACACATTATTAGGGAACTTACTAATGTAATGTTGTGTATCAACGCGTTTGTTTCTAATAGTACGTATTAAGTACATGACATACACATTTTATTCACGCCAATTCAAGTGAGTACCACTTTCGTGCGAATATTTATGACAGCAGGTTGAATGGGATTTAGGATTGAAAGGAATCTTTCTCATATCAATCGTAGACGGAAGGATAGGTCAGACAACCTTGTAGCTTGTTTGTCTGATATGATATGTCTACTTGTACAGTACAGGGTGTCCCGAAATGATAATGAATCCAGAGACATCAACATTTTATCACAGGTTAAGTAGGTTTTTGAAATGTTAGGATAAATTTTCAGTTTTTTGGATACTAATGCGCGCGCGCCGCACTTTGTCCAGGAGAGAGATAAGAACTTGGGCAAAACAATTTTTAACCCAATATTTCTTTCAAAATCAGGTTTTTTCATAGTGCGTGCTCATGAGCGCAGAATAAGCGGAAAAATTTATCCAAGCATGTCAGGAACATGCATAACCTTTGACAAAATTTTGGTTTCTTCAGGATGTACAGTTTGTCAAGAGGAGACGCGGGAACTTGTTCTAAATCATTTCGGGACACCCTTTAGATAATGGAACTACATGTACCTCTCTTTGAAACTTAATAATAATCAATATGCACGTAGTGTGCTCAACAGAACAGTTTTCGCATAAACACAACCATTAGTCCTAATATATTATCTCATCTAATTAGATAACATTAAAATTTGCAACTACATCTCGTTTGCAATAAATCATCACTTAAATTATTCTTATGCAGGCAGAAGGTCTATCATTTCGTTTGTTTATAAAAGAATGCGAATTTCTCAAACTTGATGCTCAGATGAGATGCACTTCTGTTCTATTGTACATGTTATTATTCCTTGTTGCAAAATATGATTTTTCATAAGAAAATCATTGAAATAAATTAGCCTGTTTTTTCCAGTCAGCCAGTTAACGTACCTATGTCATTGCGAGTCATTTTGACAGTTTTGCAGTGAAGTGCTACTTCTAGATTGCCTGTCTTACATATTGCAGTACTTCTTGTCTTAAGAAAAAAAGGAATTTAGTTAAATGCTAATCATTTTTATAAAAGAAACAAATACATAAACAACTTGAAATTGTTTATTTGTATTTTAGTACTTATTTACTGTATAGGTAAAAATGTATTTTAAAGAAGTATTTTAGTCTATTTGAAAATGAAATTTAGAAGAGAGGTTTAAATTAAATGTTAAATATGTCAGGAAGCATTATGAATTATGAAGTTTTGAACCTCTTCCTGCCTTTCCAATATAAGAGGATGGTATTGATATTTGTGTCAGCAGTAGTTATTGCAGCCTTGTCTACGTTAGTTGCGTATAAAAGCCGAAGCCGATACATACTGACCACAAGGGAAGGTCCATAAAATAGATCTACGTATACAGTCTGCACCACACTGTAATGTCATGGTCAGAGAGTCATTTAATATGAGTTTACAGAAAAGAGTAATGATGATGATGGCCTTACTGTATTTAAATGTTATGGGCGGATGTTCGTTAATATTAATGTCTTTCTTTTAGCGTCAGATTTGATACCTGAGAAAGTATGTCTTGTTTTTATTTTCGTATTGTGAGACATTTGTAAAACAGATTAGGGAAATGTTATTGAGTTCAGGGAATAAGGAGTTTAGCAATGCGGAAAAACTAATGTACTATTTGTGGACGCAAGACTGAAGACCAACGCTAATCTCACTTGACAATTATTATCACTATAAGAAAAAGCATTTCAACACATCTTACGAACGAATGTTTATACTTATACATAGCAGTTTATGGAACAATCATAAATATTTTTGTGGTTATCAGTCCTTAAAGGGAGATACCTTTCTCAACAGGAAATTAATCTAAAAATAAGTAGCGCAATTCATTTAAGTTAATACCACAGTAATAGAATTTTATAAATTACTATTCTGGCCTGAAGTAAGAATTATTTCTGAGTGGGCCGAAAAGGTAATCATAATTTGGTATAAAGACAACCATCAGTATGTATCTTGTTAGTGTACTGTAAAAAAAGATTAATTCTGAATGTATTTGTACATTAGTGGAAGTCACACCCAAAATCAGATTTTATACTTAGTTATCTTATGTTATCGAGTCAAACTGTGTAATATATGTACTAATTAAGTTAATGGCTGTTTTCGTTAAGTTAATTATTTTTCCGTTATAATGTGTTACGCACTTTTGATCAATGTTAATTAATTGAACATTTTGTTTTACTTATTTCATTGATCTTTAAGACGGCAACCTCTGAGGATGATCTTTAGGTAATTTCCATAAAAGTCTTTTGCCTCTGTCTGTTTTGTGTATTGTCATGTCATGTCACGCATCCTTAGAAATTAGATTTACTCGTGCTTTACGTGCACCGTGAACATGTGTTTTCCTCTTGTCCTCCTACTTGATTTATAATCATAGCAACTCTACAAAGGCAAATACTAACTGGTGAATAGTATTTTCTGTGGGTATTCTTTACAGGACTCAAATTTTCCACCTTCAAAACCTTTTTAATTGAAAAATGTTTTTATCTTCTAGAAGAACCGAGTCTCTAGGTTAGGAGCTATGCTATGCTTGAAGCTTGATGTTTTAAAAAATTAAATCACAGTTGACCTTGTTCCAATTCCTGTCTTCCTAACTGCATTGCATCGGAAACCACAATTTTAATCGTCCTTACCTTGGCACGCAATGCTAGTTTGTGTTTTAGATTAATTCGTCTATTAGTTCAATTACTACCTTTAACATCCGTCGTAAATTCTTTCATGTCGAATTTGATTTACAAATTGAGTTTTCTGTTTGAACATCGTCACACAAGTTACGACCAATAATTAAAGTACAGACACGGAATTGGAATCTTTTACCAACCCTTGCAAAATGGTCTCCAGAGTATCTACACACGTGTAGGTCAAGGCCGAGGTTGCATATTTACTTATTGTTTCACTAAACATTTGTTTTCCTCTTTATGTACTTGAGTTAATTAACGTGAAATAGTAATTCACGATATTTTACCTTTTTATGTAATGTCGATTTCGTAACGATTTCTTTGTGAATTGTTTTCGTTTCTTAGTTTGTTATACTTCGGTGTATTATTATTGTGTCATCAGAACTTGAGCAAGGACGAAAGACAAATAGTATAATAGCTTTTTGCCGAATATGCTGAATGGACACTAATACAAATTACCAGTTACCTGCAGGTGCACATAATTTAGAATGTAACACTAATACAAGTTTACGTCTGTAAATAGTAATTATGAATTGTATTTTTGTTTTTTGGAATCCTTTTGTATGTAAAACATTGTAGAGGCGAATAATTATACGTTTACACTAATTACACTAATTATTTGTAGTGCACATAACACAATAATAGATTAGACAATGAAAAATGATAGTGAAACCTAGAGACTAATAATTTTAAGTTTACAAAGGCTTTTTGTAGTATTTAAAGTAGTTGAACATAATTTCACCTTAGCCCGTTGTAAGTACATTTAACCATTACTACTGGTTAAGTTGCACTAATGCAATGATTTTCGAAAGGAGGGATGGGTGTTCGTGGAATTTATGTATAAACTATTAGCACGTACATACGAACTGTACACGAAATAAGAATATAAAACACTAAATACAATAATTAGATTACGTGTTTAAGTTAGTGATTAAATATACACGTCGACATTGGTACGTTGTAAATAAATAATGAATTTTTGGAGTAATAAAGTTCATATTAAATGAAGTGTTATGATTTGTGTTTAACACAGCACGAGGCCAATACGCTTTGGCGTCGGATTGCCATACAGAGAGCGAGAAGAGAATAAGGAGAATGCAAGACCAAAGGACACGTCCAAAGACGATGATTCGGATGGAGATGGTCCTGTTTTGTATCGTGATGACGATGAGGATGACGGCAGAGACAGTGCCAGTAAGTTCCTATAAAAAACAAAAATGCTTCATATTTAACTAATGTAATGTGTGTTCGTGAAAGTATGTTATCTTTGTCTTAGTCAATATTTCTTCATACAAACGGCTTTTACTACTACTGCACTTAGGGAAGAAATGTACGTAATTTCTTATTGTCGAGCAAAAGTATGTAGTTTACTATTAAATTATATTTTGTTTATTGCCATCGTTTGTGCAGTGGTCTGGTCTGGGTCAGGCCAGTTGCAACTTTTCCGCTTCGCTTGTATTTTAGTTTGCTTTAGATTACGTTGTCTTGAAAAGCATATTGAATGAGAAATGCCCTCATTTGTTTGTTGCGTAATTTGTAAAGACTCCTTTGTCCAGCCATGACGGAAAGAAAAGGGTAATGAAAGTGTAGCATAATTTGAAACAATAGATTGCGATTGAGCTCACCTTTTGAATTGAAAATGTTGTGTACCTGTGGAGAGAGCAAATTTGATAATAATGCGTAGAATGAATTAAATAGTGTCATTTGCACGTAACCCTTTTTGATTTTGTTTTATAATGAAAGAAGGAAAGGCAGCATTTATCTCGTTAGGAAAATCAAACTTGTTAGCTCAGCCGTACGAGAAATACGATTCTAGCTAAACAAGTGTCTCATGCTGTGGTCTGTTCTGGTTTTTGTCTTGTCTCAGGTAATAATAATTAAGTTGAATGTTTACAAGGTGGAATACATAAATTTAAGATATTGTGTATACATATTCATTAGGCGGAAAAAAATCAATTGACGAATTGTGCCTTGTCACTTTATTTCTTTTTATCGAATTTAGATCTGCTCGTAAAAGATCCAATAACAGTTGGTCCCCTCTAGACGGGGAACGCACGAAGAATAAACTTGTCTTTATTTTTTATAAGCTTTTAAGTTATATCGCATTCAAATTGAATTGAGGTGTAAGTACATATCTGATTTGTAGTTACTTTTCATCTCGTACCGCAAAGGAAACGTAAAGTAGATGCAGAAGATTTGTTGGACAACAATGAAACATGCTCGGCGAGTAATGAATGTTACTGCATGCGATTGAAATTGATATTCCTGATACTATTACGAATACATAGTACAGAAACAAGTTGTCCTGCCATTTTTTATAGCCTAGCCTTAGCTTAGGTTTCTCAGAACGGATGTTTACAAAAAGTTAGCTATATGCAACGAGCGTTTTACAATATTAATTACGTTGTAGACTCATAGTTGTTGAAATTATTTCCGTAGTCTAATAATTATATTTAGAATTCAGTAGGTATATGCTACAATCGTATATCAAAATATGTGAGCCAAATATAAATGCTAAATTTAAGGAACAAATTCTGCGTTTATTTCTATCAAAGTTTTATTAATGTACGCATTGGTACAACTAATAGTGTAGTGGAGTTTCGAAAATAGATATAAAATGTAAACATGGGTTCTTAAGGTAGATAATAGTTCATATGTGCAGAAATATCAAACATTCATGGGTGAAGAATGAAAATAATTATTGCTAATTATGCGACACTGTTAGTTTGACTGAGATTTCCCTTTTATTTGGCCTTTGGCATCGCTCGTAAAGACAAGTGCGTCTTTGTCGCAGGCAGTATAGGTATAGGACATTTTTTAAAGCTGTAGAGGAATATTACTTAAAGCGCACATTAGCTAATAGTCAGCGTGAACCTAATTTGGCTGCAAGATGTAAAGATCAAGGTTTCTGTTGTATGTCTTTGAAAATTACAATTACGGTATTGCTTACTTAGCTTGCCATAGAGAATTACATCGCGTATTATTGCTCTTGTAGAATTTGGAATGGAATTGTTTCTGATTATATATGATGATGATGATGTTTATATTGTAATTTTATATGCCTGTCCTTTATTATTGTTCGTTTCCATTTGAATGCCATCTTATTCACTGAGTGTAAAAGCAATCTGCTTAAATAAATATAGTAGTATACTTTTTAAGTAAGTACAGGGTGCTTCTGAGTATTTTTGTTGTTGTTGGGTTGATAAAGAATGCTCTAATGCATCTGTCGCATATGATTATGTTTATTTTTACACGGATGGCTCATTTTAATTACAGGATGCATAAAATTTTTATTTCACGACTCTTTTGCATGTATTTTTATTTACGAATGTTCCAGAGAGTGGTAAAAATGCTTGTATTGTATAAAAATGTGAATATTCTGAGTAGATCCTGTAGAGAAGAGTGTTTTAAGAGGATAGAATTAGGATTTGTGTTTTGTTGTTGGTGTTATTGCATGTAGGTAGTGTTGATACTTGAAATGTACATAGTTACGTCTTGTCTGGTATTGCAAAATTCTGTGGTGTTCTGTATTTGGCTTTGCGAATTGGTTTTTTGGTTGCTATCTGAGATAATGATCTTGACTTGTGCTCGTGAGTGGGATTATTATTGGATGGATGCATCTGTGCACTCCGTCCGTACTATTTAATATATCTCTTCGTGTGTGTCTTGTCTACTAGTATCTAACTCATTTGTATGTGAAATCGTTGTGACTCTTGGCGTGGCTCAGTTTTGTCTGCACATTTGTGTCTGTATAGAAAAGTATATATGTTGTTGTGTAGCGGATGAATACATGCGTTCGAATTCGAATTGCGAAGTGAACCGACGGAAGAAAGAAGAAGATTCGCTTGGCCACGATTTGAGTTTGTACTCTAGAATAGTTATTGAGTAGACAAGACAAGACAGTGAGGCAGTGAAGGAAGGGAAATGCTAATAGTGCTAGACTTGAGTAATAATTGTGTACATGCCTTCTGAGTAGTTGGGTGTTTATATTTTAAGATGCTGTACAGATATGTTGTGCATGTGAATTTCAATCATGTATGTCGTATACTAAATGTATAGTTGAGGTATTCGTTTTAAGTATGAATTTGCGTTACTACCGTACGTATGTACTGTGTATGATAATAATGGAGCCTAATTGAATGAATGGAGATCTGAAAGTGATGAGATTGGGTTTGGTTTGGTTTTGGCTTTGGCATTGCATGGCATTGTGGGAAGTCTGGGGTTGAGGAGATGAATAAAATGAGAATCGAATAGTTTGGGTGATTCTAATGGGATTTGATGGGAAGTGATATTTGTTTGTGTGTGTCTTCTATAAGTTTTTTAGTTGAGTTGTTTTGTTGTGTGTGATGAGTCTACTAGCAAGCAAAGCACTACTGACTACTATGGAATTGTTATTTGTTGTAGGTCGACTGGCAGCTAAAATTGCAAGAAAGGATAGTCTCGCATTGAAATTGGCGATGAGGCCGGATCGAGACGAACTGATAGCGAGGAATATCATTCGCGTTGTTACCGAGAAGGAGCAGCAGGAAACAAAGGAAGCTATTGGTGCCAAATTAATTAGGTACAGCCATCCGTGATATTTTAGAAAACTATGATATCCATTCAGTTTTAACTTTTGTGCACATTCTTGCCAATTATAACTAATGGCGCAACAAAATTGTTGTTGTGCCAAATGTGGCTGTTACACTTGTGTTTCTGTCGTCGACTTTATTCTGGACACGTTTTTCCTTTTTACCTAGTACTGATATTATTCTACGGAGTAGTGGGGCACAACCGTTGTGGCCAATGGATTTATAATTATATCTATTACAGTGGATTAGTGCACTTGATCCTTCCTAAAATTAAATAGTTAGTGCAAGTACTGCAAAGCTGCTCAATGTAGTCCTCTCCTGGATAATTCTCCCTTTTTGCATACCTGTTCTTTTTAATTAGATAACCTTACCTGAAATTGAGTTGCGCAAGGATTACGTGATGTGATTCCTTTGTCCCCTTTCCAATTTGAATTCCATGTACTTCCTCCGTCGACTTTTATTAGAGAAACTACAGTTGTGCCGTAAATATTTTGCCAAAAATGGATTTACTAATTTTATGTGCTCCTGGTGTGATTTTTAACAGACGACTTAGTATGAGACCATCTCAAGAAGAGCTTGAAGAACGGAATATACTCAAAAGTAAGATTTTCCCAACTTATTCGCTCAAATATTTGTATTTGTTGTTTGTTGTCCGTAAATTAACTTGTTTTATTCAGTTGAGCAGAGTTTGTGTTCTGAATTGGGGTTAAGTTGTGGTGGTGACATGAAGTGACTAGTGACTACAATGATGACACTTCCAAAATCAAAAAGTTTACGAGCAGCGACGTTTAGAGACAGACAAGAATATGAATTTATTGCGATGATTTATCTGCACGTTTGGTTTCGTTATGGCTAAACGGCAAAAGTGGCTTTTGTTTGATTGTACTGCTTTCCTTTTTGGGGAGTTGAGTTGTCCCATCCGACATGTCTGTCTTCGTCATTGCTCTTAAACTTTGAGGAAGTTCGCTGGTAAAATAAAGTCAGTTGTCCTTGATTGAAGGTTTGATATCGCTCGTGAATGACATAAATATCCTCAGTGGTGATGAGTCACTTTCCGCGCCGTACCACACCATGTCACAACAACAGAGCTTACTCCATCCATACAAACTCGTTCAGAACCTTCGCAAACTCAGTTGTTAAAATGTATTTCGTTGTAATTCGTAAATATTTCAAAAGTAACACAACAGAAAGTACTGAAAGTAGTAACATGCGAATATTTATTGACACAGAGCAAACTCCGGAGGAGGCTAAGAAGCTCAAGGAAGAGAAGAAGAAGATGCTACTTAGGAAACTTAGCTTTAGGCCAACTATTGATGAGCTAAAAGAAAAGAAGGTAAGCAAACAGGGCTTTTGTCCCTCTTCCTACAATATTACTTTAGTTTCGTGTAACTTTGATTTCTGGGGAATTGGAGTAATTGGGTTTACCTTGTGCAGAAATGATAGTGACATTTTGTGTTGTAGATTATTCGTTTCAACGATTATATTGAAGTAACCCAAGCACAAGATTATGACCGACGGGCAGACAAACCTTGGACAAGACTTACTCCCAAGGACAAAGCTGCCATTCGTAAAGAATTAAATGAGTTCAAAAGTACTGAGATGGAAGTTCATCAAGAAAGTCGGCATTTAATTCGATTTCATAGACCTTAGTACAGTGAAATGTTATTTAGAAATTAAATGTATAACAAATTAGCTCTGAAGTATTGTGGACACCCATTGAAAACTCTACTACAACTATTGCTTACAATCGCCTTCGCATGGGTGGCATCTAAAAGAAGAATAGCACAGTGTTCTGAGAAGAAGTCTATTCGGAAATTTGCATTAGATACTTACCTATTTGGAGTGAACTAGGCAAAAGCTACCAAGCTACTTAAAAATATCGTTCACCGAATCAAGGAAGTTTGAGGTGTACAAACTTAGTTGTTTTGTGTTTTTGTACTTGCTCCGGAAAAGGAAAACGTCTTTTTGAAATCTCGGAATTCGTCGTTTTTTGTCAATCATGAGAAGTTTTTATTAATTGCATTAATTACTACTGTAAGTTTGAAGTGTCTTTTTACGTGTAGAGAAAGGACTTTTACTAAAAAATGAAATTGTAAAAAGCAACGTAAGTAAGCTAAGGTAGCAATTACAGGAAAACGAAAATGCGACTGAAATTTTATTTAGTGCTCCGCCAGCTCTTCGATTACAAACTATTTACATATATTACATTATGTACAATTAATCTAGTGTACATACGTAGCAAAGAATTAATTACCTTTTCATATTCAGATGGACGAGCATAGCGTAATAACTTAAGATTAAATTAATTCCTTATTGAACAAATAATGTAGATAAATGATTGTTATACAAACTGTACTATCTGTATTTACTCAGAACGTGTAACTTAATTGTACTAAGTAAGAATTTTGAATTTTACTGTGAAACCTGTGAAATTGTCATACATACTAAGAAGTAAGTAAGATGAGATATACTGTAAGATACTTATTAGTTAAATGTTGTTGTATTGTCGACATGATGATTCAATTCAATCTCAACTCTGAACATTATGATTTTTTAATATGTCATGGACATTTTTAGCCTAGCTATTCACCGTAGAAGTTTCTTAACCAAGAGTATAGGAATCTGTGCATGTACAAGTGGTACATGTTCTGTGTATTCTATTTCTATGTGGTTTTCTAACCAAGCTTATCGAAAGCTCTTCAATTTTTGCTCAAACTAATAGTTGGGTCTGCAAATCAAAAGAAACCTAATGTGAATAGTTAGATAGCAATATTGCTAGCCAAATATAATATATGAAAATGAACATTTACTTTAGTACAGTGCGAAGTGCAATTAATCTTTCTACTTGTTCAAAAGAAAATAAAATGCAAACCCATCTCATTCATAATAGTAACGAAAAGACGAAACCAAACCAAAACCAAACCACATTTATGTAGAACACGTCACTTCAACTATTTATCTGTCTGTACTACTCTGTACTGTACTATTCCGTATTTGTGTGGATTGCAACTCTGCCTTTCTACATTTCTATTATTGGGATTGGAATGAATATCTATTTAGCTTACTAGTTAAATATACATATTAAACAAAAGGGTTTATCATTAATAACTTTATTAATCTGTAAAATTGTGAATCTACTATTTCCACTACCTAAGCTTTAGCTGCCTCTCTAATGATTATGATGTGAGCTGAGCTGGAATGGATTAGACTGACTGATGGAAGCTGAATTGAATTCAATACTTAATTATAATCAATGGAAGAAGATGGATTATCCTGTGTTACGGTTGTTCGTGTGATGTGATCTATTTACTATAGATGGAATCGAATAGGATTTTAAGAAGATCGAAACTGGAATGATTTTTTGGAGAAAGCAAAGAAAAGATTCGAAAATTCGTGCAATTAATCACAATGAAGTTCCGCTACGTACTTTAGCTAAAACGTTTTAGTATGCCGTGTCCTCGTGTTCTTCAATTTCAGACTAAACCAGAACCAGACCAAGCCAATTGCTTTGTTCGCTTGAATGGCAAGATTCCGACTTGACTGAAAATCAATGTCAAGTTGTGCGAGAGAAACTCCTCTTCTCAAAATCACACTTGCACTCTCTACTACTAAACACTATCGACACGAAAGAAAGATTGTTCAGAATTGGCTTTTAAGGACTCGTAGATATTACAACAATAGACGATACACATACGGCATAAAATTACACACTGTTGCACTATACTTATATACTGAAGGGATTCTCAGTCAGTTAGAAGCCCTAATGCAAGTCTTCAATATTTTTTATGATCTGTGATTTTTAGGATTTTTCTAAAGCTCTTCAACAACAAAGAAATGTTTGTAATGTTAACAAATGTAATTAAACCTAATAATACTTAATAGCGACCTAAACACATAATGGTCTACAGTAATAAGCAATTACAATTAGAGCATGACTAATGGTAGTATATCAGGAAACCGTTCTTGTATAAGTAAGCAATAATAATAAATAAGTTATGGTATAAAAAACTAATTACTTGCTACAATAACCTTTAATTGTAGTTCGAGCATGTTTGTAAATTAGCTGTAGAACTATGTAATTTATTAAGTAGCTAATTACGTCCCTAAGTGCAGCAATTTACTTAATTTAGTAAAAGAAAGTATTACAGTTTTGAGTTTCTTGATGAGAAGAACTGTTTTTACTGTGTTGTGTTATGTTAGCAATAATTGTTAAACTTTTTTCAATATATTCCCAATATCTTTCCTAAATGTACTAGTGTTGGGATTTAACGTGTAGGTATTTTACACTAACTGATTTTGCAGCAGCAGCATCGTCATCAGTCAATGTCAACCTGATTCCAATCCAGTGAAATATGTATGCTAAGCGTACGGATGAATATAAAGTGTAGTTACTACTTAAAATTGTGAGTAAATGGCAAAGTACAAGAATGTCTGATGAACCTTGTCAGTCACGTTAGTATTCTCACTTGTTCTACTATTATAGTTGGTTGTTTTGTTTGTTTAATGTTAGCTATTGGCTGTAATGTAATTTTTAGCAGTGTTGGAATGCCAATGCAATTCGTTATGTTAAGTATTACTAATATTATTGTGAAAAAGCGAAATCATGCTTTTCTTCGCATTTTTACTGTAATTAATAGATTAACAGTACTGATTTGATTTCAGTTGCTACTCTTGCTACTTAATTACTAAGTACCTCATTATTGTCATGTCCATTTTTCTATTGCTACATTTAGTTGATAAATCTCAATATCTGATCAGTCCGCTAGCTTCCATCTTAATTATACATTATGTTGTCCTGATTCAAGTGATTTTACATTTCACAAAGATGTATCGAAAATCGAACCACAGCGCAACGCAATTTTCCTACAAGCCACGCCACTCCGTTATGTGTTTATAATCCAGTGTTTATGTACCTATTATGCATTAATAATTTTTAATCTAATATAGATTACTTTACATGAAAAATACTACAATACGAACTTATGTACTTTTAATTACAACACTATTTCGTATAGGCGTTACTAATTGTTGTGTTTTTAAACGACTTTGTTAGTGATTTACTCTACTGTGAACGAAGAATACGTGACGCTGCTAAGTTAGATTACAAGTAAGCTCTGTGCCCTACTACACAATTCGCTATTTATGTAAAAACACAGGTACACATAATCACAACCTTAATGTATTAACATTGTAAATTGTAATTAGGTATTATGAATGAATTCCATGTACGCGTAGAATGAACACAACACTACAATTCAGACGAATCCCTTTACAAACGCTCGCTTGACTGACTTGCTTGCATGTTTGGTAGGAAAGGTTAAGGGAGAGAAGGCGAAATGGTCGGAGAAGATTATTTAATTCAATTGGGGATTTCAATGACTGCCATTCACTATTTATTATTACCTTAATTAGTCCTCGTTACAATTGGTGTACATAGAAAGTAATAACTGCAAGCTTGTACGTCTATTACACACCTACATTTGTAAGTAATACATATTTAACTCTATACCTGTGTTTGTGTCGTGTCTGTAATATAAATGTGTCTAAAATGTAATGCTAGCTACCTAATATGATTTCCATGTTATATTATTGCTATACGGATGTTAATACATATAAATAGTTGCAGAGGTACAGATATTAGATATTATGTAAAAAGAGATCACACAGGAAAGAAATAATGTTGTACAACAAGCTATTATTACATAGCTATAAATAATACAATACCTACTATACAATATTATATGAAAATAAATGATTGATCCAGTGCCTAAATTACTTTTCAGTACAAATCCAGTACCGACTTGTCCCACCATCTTATTTACATAACAGTACCATTTATCCATTCATTTTACATTTACCCAGCATGCAATACTGTGAACACAATGCATGGAAAGTATAATTCGCCAAGCAGGAGAAATGCAGAGAGCATAGTTTAGTACTATTGATATCTTAACGGAGGTCAAGTACTAACACAAATGCTCTTAGTGCAAATGTATGTAGAAGTACAAATATTTATTACTACTTCTTGTCAAAAACCTTCTAAGAAAATGTCTTAAATATCTTGGTAATAAAATTAGAGTCAGAGAAAAGGGCCTAAAGAACCTTGAGACTTGGGAATCTTCATTTTATTGCCCATGGTCATAAATAGCCGGGACAGACAGAATAGAATAGAATTTCCAACTCCTATAGGAGCTAGAAATTTTATATTATTCTATAATTCTGTTCTATAATTCTATATTATATATTCAAATACTATATGTGTCGTAGCTAACGGAGGCAGTCGGTTAGGCATACATGCCTAACTAGATAAAGGGAGATAGCACAAATGACCTAGGTAACGGGACACAGGGCCCTTAGTTAACCAGACATGCCTCTTTAAGCACACTCCAACCCATTTGGGAATAGTTCTTTATGATTCTTATTATATTTGTACTTCAAAATAAATTATATTAAATAATTTCTCATAATTTTAGGATAAAATGAATCATAAATGTCATAATTTTAATGCAAATTGCTCACTTCATTGTCAAAATATTATGCTAACTATGTGAATGTAATTGGAATTCCACTTTTTTAATTACTGTGGGTGTTCAAACAATAGATGAATTTTTAGTATCCGGAGACACCTACTTATTGGTAGGGGTACTAAGTCTTCTGCTGACGATTGCATGCGTTTAGCCCATTCCTACACAATACACAGGCACATCACAACACAAGCATTATACTAAACACATGCAATCGTCAGCAGAAGACTTAGTACCCCTACCAATAAGTAGGTGTCTCCAGATACTAAAAATTCATCTATTGTTTGAACACCCACAGTAATTAAAAAAGTGGAATTCCAATTACATTCACATAGTTAGCATAATATTTTGACAATGAAGTGAGCAATTTGCATTAAAATTATGACATTTATGATTCATTTTATCCTAAAATTATGAGAAATTATTTAATATAATTTATTTTGAAGTACAAATATAATAAGAATCATAAAGAACTATTCCCAAATGGGTTGGAGTGTGCTTAAAGAGGCATGTCTGGTTAACTAAGGGCCCTGTGTCCCGTTACCTAGGTCATTTGTGCTATCTCCCTTTATCTAGTTAGGCATGTATGCCTAACCGACTGCCTCCGTTAGCTACGACATATGCACTATATAATTCTTTGTGCAAGTTAGCATGAATACATGAGAAAACATTCTAGTAAGGTCATGTACCAATTTTTGGTTATTTTCTTCTATTGGGATGAAAGCTCTAATAGACAAAGGATAAGGACATGTGTCTTTCGTGTCAATGCAACCTATTCCGTATACATCATTGAACTTTATAAATAGGTGCTGCATATGCAGATCAGTATACAAATCTCGATTACAATGGTTTAAGGTCAGCCAAGTAGGATGACAGGATCTTTTTGGCTAGCATTAAAGTAATTGGTAAAGATAGGACATTTATTAGAAGTTCTTCCTGCTTCCTCATAGAATCCTATAGAAATAATGAGTAGTAATTAAGCTGTTGGAAGAAGTTGCAAGCTTAAGCAGTTTATTTGTCATTAGAACTTGCAATCAGGCATGTAAACCTAGAAATGTCGAAATTCTTCAATTATCCTTTGGCTTTGGTAACACTGTAATCTATTACGTCTCATGTGAACTTTAATGTACTTATCCAGTTTCTCCAGGTTCCAGGAGTAAATGTCGTTAGCTTCCATTTGTATGCATAGGTAAGGGATCTTAAATCACTTAAACTACATGAGTGTTATTTATTATCAGTAATAAAGTTGTTCCTATTGCAAGATCTGCTTTATTACCTTTGGCCCAGCTTTAGCAATTAGTGGACGACTACCGAGACATTATACCATTTAGATACGGACACTTCAGGTTTCCAGTTCACTTCCACTCCCTTCCCTCAGAGCGTTTAGACTAGACTACTTGTTGATCCTTTTATCTGCATGTAATCCATATTCCCTAATAGCATATCCAGCCGTAACCGTAAGTCTTTCTTCCAGTAAGCTAACGATACGTGTTGCTTACAGCAAAGATATTTCTTAATTAGTTCTACCTTTTGATTGACCTTGCAATGAAATACTTTTTTACCGCATTTGGAATTCTCTACACGATTTTAATGGTGACAAGTGTAAATGGAGTTCCATGGACCATAGATAATGCTCCTGTTCCTAGTGAAATTCACGATGCACAAACTATGACACACTATGGTGGAACCGTCGAGCAACAAAATGAAGCCCAAAATTGCAGCTGCCCAGTGTAAGTCAGGATTCTTATATTAAGTAAATATAAATTAATGGAAATAACAAATATCATTTTCTCTCAATTTTTACATTATTAGAAGTAGTGTGGATTCGGGGAAGCACACTGTAGTGATATTCCTGAGTTCAACTCGCCCTAATCGAATGTCGACAAGAATGGGTAAATTTGTGCAGAAAGCTGTGGAAAGGGCTGGCATGCTTTCAGTAATACTGGATCCGGCTGAACTACCTTTTGAAATGCTCCGAGAGACATTCAAGAATGGAGAAACAGAAGAGCGAGTTTGGCTAAGGGATGTAAACAGCACAATTGCATCATCTAATGCATTTATGGTTGTCAGTGCAGAATATAATGGCGAAATGCCACCAGCTTTGACAAACATGTTGGACCACTTCCCATTTTTTACTTTTGCCAACCGTCCAACGGGACTCGTTACTTATAGCACAGGACATTCAGGCGGAGCCAGAGTCGCAGTTGTTTTACGACCCTTCCTCAGTACTTTGGGAATGGTCACACTACCCTCCCATGTCGCAGTTCCTAAAGTTAGCAATAATATTGATGACCAAGGCAGTTGCACGGATCCAAGATTGTTAAAAAATATCAATCAGTTGGCAAACGAACTTAATTGGTTTGCAAATGCACTTGAGAATTACAAAAAAATAGCCGCTCCTTTGCCAGCTTTCCCACTTTACTCATAAACTCGTAATAATACAAATTCATGCTCCTTGTTCAGCAGAAATAAAGAATTTTTATATGGGTTAACAGCACTGGTAAGCGATTTTATATGGGGTACCCATTCGGATGCAATTCAAATGAAATGTGTCATAACTAATTGTATTAAACATTTTATAGCCTTCCTAACTCAAATGCACTTATATTATGCGGAACAAATAAAATTACATTGACGATACCGCTAAAGTTTCCATAATTATTTATTATCCATTATTTACCTCCTGTAATGATTAGATCATTAGATCATTAGAGGATAACAGAATGTACATAATACAATTCACTTAGGTAGGTATTTCGTACTATTTATAAATAGGTAATTAGGTTACGTTTTAGTGTCTTCGTAAAGTCGGTATTATTTGTCTACTGCCATTGGGTTGATTCAACGTGACTTGAGGATGAAGCATTTACTTTTTACATGATTTACAAGAACAATAAGTATAGAGGGTAAACAATTAGACGATACACAGGTCTTATAGAGAAAATGGTCTCATTAACCTTTATATATACACATCTATAATTATGGCATACGCATACTGTATTTGCCAGAGAACCCAATAACTTCCTAAACTAAATGTAATTTTCAATACCAAATTACACTTTAGTCATTTTACCTCAGTAAGGATTATACGTAGAGATACGGCAAATATTGCACATATTTTAGGAAAACGAAGACAAAATAGACATGTTTCGTTCATGATCAATCAAGTAGCCAGAAAAGTTACATCGAACTTAAAATTATCTGGGAAAGCAAAAATCAATTTAAAAAACTACATAAATGTCAATTTACTTTCACCAAATCGATGAATTTTGCATGAGAGAGACGGATTTTAGAGATTGGCAGAAATTCATTGTAGTTATCTTAGTATTGCTGGCGCAGCTGTGGATATTTATTGTTCAATGATATTGAAAAACGTATATGGTGATTGTGATAAGAGTTTATACGTTTTTGCATGTACGTATTTTAGCATATCGTCTCGGTTGACAAGATACGTATAATTTTGGTATTGATAATTTATTTGATTTCAATTTACTTAATACAAAGATGGGGCACAGCAGAAGAAAGATTCAAAAACTACTTATTTTGCGTTAAAATCAATTATTAGTTGTTTCATTTTCTAATCATCATTTTCAAAATTGATTCAGTCTTATTTAAATCATTTTATCTGAACTTCCCAACTACGTCGGTTATTTTAGAAGTCTGTAATTAATATACTAATATACTTTTTAGTTGTATTGTAATTTTTAGTGCAAATTCCCTTTTTCCGAATTGCTTCTCCGTTATGTTTTACATTTACATTACATTCGTACTCCATAGGCAAATCTTTATAGTTAAGGTATTATGTATACATATTTAGCATCTTATTTATTCAATGATACGCTTCCTTAGTTGAATATTGCTTTCTTTCCCTTTCCTTAATGGCTCTGAATTATGTTAACCATCAACAAATTAAAGGGTATACGGAATTGTGGCCTATAGGGAATACAATACAAATAACAAATACTATTGTATGTATAGATTTACAAATTGCACGTTAAACTTCTCCCAAATGCATCAATTGTAATAATTCTTATAATTAATAATCTATGTATTAGTATATTAAAATTTTAATAGTGTCTCGTACCGTGCACAAGTATTAAATTCGTCCATCCAAAAACAATGCTACACAATTCATTCTAGCTTTCACTTTGCTCCATGTCTAATTCAAACTTTCTCTGTTTTCACTCAACTCTTTCTCCTTCCAACTTTCACTTTCGTACCATAAATTTTTACTTTGCTCCCTTTCTCCTCCAAATATTCGCTTTAGCTACATTGATTAATACCTAATTATTTCTTTAACCACCGGAAATCATATTCTATTATAGTTAATAACACAGGATTGTGTATATTTTCATTATTTACAAGTTAATAATTTGACAGACTCCTTAAAAAATTAAGTAAACATCTTAGCACTGATAATTGGGAAATAACGTAGCCTATCAATCTCATATTTACCAATTTCTCAGACTTCAGGTAAAGTGAGAGAAATGGATAAAAAGTAAATTCAGAAGATTAACAATAAGTATATTTATATATATCCTTTCATTATGAGTACTACATTTTTGTAAAATTGTTTTTCAGTAATTTTATTACTAAATATTTCTATTCTATTATATTTTAATTGCTAACTGGAACACCAATATATTACGATCAAGCATAAGATGTACTAGTCACACTCAGGAGGGGCACAATATGTATAAATTATTTCATCCGTAATACTAAAAAAGTTAGTCAACCCAATCTACACTTTGTTTTTCTAGAAATTTCTGGAAGAAAACGAAACTTAGCTAAAGTTTGAACATGATTCTACATAACCAAATTTAGGAACACGATTTGTAGTGTTATTTTAACCAATTAGAAAGAAGGTTTTTGCACTTTTGCAGAAGAGACAAATTACTATTACTACTTGAAAAACAAAAAACCATTAAATCTAGTGAATTCATTTTGGTTAGTAATTACTGTTTACCCTGATTTACTTCTATTTATACCTTAGAACATCAAGACAACAGAAAACTAAGTTTGCTTTCTACGTTAGCAAAAAATTTCTTTGATATCTAGCTGAAATGCTCGGATTATAGTGATTATCATTTTAGCATATTTATGTACAAGTCTTCCTTCAAAAAATCATTGACATTTAAGAACGCAAGATTTCTTTTATTACTGAGCCGCTGACTCAACTATTTTTTACAAATTACCCTCGGACGATCCACGCTCAAATATATATGCAGTTATAGCTAGAAATGTGTACATGACTGAATCCTACAATCGTAACGTAATAGGTAATTAGAAATAATATATCAAACACGACAATCGTGATGACTCAAAAAAGACAAACCAAGAAATTGAAGATATTTACAATGATTTTCGTTTCAACCAGACAAACATCAGTACTGTACGAAAGAATCTTATGTGAAAGTGAGTTTCCCTTAGTTGTCGGGCTACTATTTAGGGATTTGGTAAAAGCTGAAGTTGAATAACACAAACTACATACTTACTCTCATCATCTACATAAACTACAAGCGAGGAGACTCATAAGCGTATGGAATGAGACAATGTATCAATGTGTTCTTCCAGTAAATCTTAAATGACAGAATGTTCAACAACGCTTACTAGACTTTTCTGACCGCAGTATAATTACTAATATGATATCCTCACTCACACAAACTTTAAAACTTATAGTTAAATCACGTAACCAAATTAAAATAAGATGCATTTCTCATTTATACATTACGTAATAACATTGATTAACATTAAGTTAAGTCTACCTGGAACACTCGTCAATTACACGAACCTAATAATTGCTAGTTAATTGGTACAAATTTTCAATACGCAGCTTTTCAAATTTCAACCACAATAAAAAACCATGCTTTGAGAATGCAATATGTTTTCAAGATGGAATTTCGAACGTCACAATAACTTTTTCGGAAAAGGAATTAGTAATTTAACTCAGTGATACAATAATGCAGGCGCCATTCCTTTAGACTGTGTCTACTTTTACAATTTTTTAAAACTGATATCCTGGGAAAAATTTTAATTGTGATTTAGTATTTCAGGTCTTACTACTGATTGTGTAATGCTGCTAACTTGGTGCAGATTTAGAAAACGATGTGTGAATGAAATGAAAACTGACAAAACATTTAACAAATATTTTCACATTCGTGAAAACTAAGAACCACTAAAAAGACAGATTCGGAAAAATTTCATAGAGCAGGAATTATAATTAATTAATTTTTAATATTATTAATATCAGAAAAATGAATCAGAAGAAACTTTCTTTTCTTTCTTTCTTTTTCATGCAATTTTTAATGCCGCAGCAGTAGTAAGCCACAGTGCCTAAGACATCAAATCTCCTGCATTACATTTATTCTACACGGACTATCTTAATCTCTATTAATGGCATGACCATTTCGCGTCATGAATTCTGAACAACATAAAACAAATAATTTACTTCCCATAGTTCGTTTTAATGTAAACGCTCTATTTTTCTTAGTGTATATGCAGTAAATATATATTGGTTAATAGTAATCATTCTCGTTTTCTATTTTCTATTTTATTAGTAGACAGTCACACGCTGGCAATTATTCCAAAATTCTTGTTAGCTACACATCTACAACCGATATTTATGTAATTAAAGTGGTTCAAAAGTCTACCTGATAAATATTGTATCAAAGTTGAGTTGAAACAGAGCGAATTAAAACTATTTTAGATGGGATTGAAAAGTGGAGGAACAAAAACCTGATGTTCTTTTCTTACATCATGTTACCTACTAAAAGTACGCCTGTAGGTTGACTATTTAATTGCATAGAGTGTAGTGACGGATACATAGATATTTGCTTATTACTTTTCAGTAATGCAAAATCTATGACCAACTTAACTGTATCTAAAGTATCTATCATCTTAGCATTAAATCTTCCTACTTTAACAAAGAAACAACTAGTAGTAACTTGCTCATGATTACCATTACCAGGAATCTGATGACGACAAAGATTGTACATATTACACTACGTATTAATTAATGACACAATGAGCAGGGTTGTGTAATTATTATTACCTAAATTATTCAGAAAATTTTTAAACCTCACTTAAACAATACTCATAAAAACAAAGAAGCAAGCTGTGTGATAATTAATCGGATAATCGGAGTCTGTAATTTAAAGATTACCTACCTACAACAGTACTTAAAAGATTTTCAGTTTTTTATAGTGAACAGAATTAGTATGATATATGATAAGACCATATCTAGAGTATTGTTGCTAAACTATCATCATACGGCTATACAAATTGAGTGCTTTATGAGCTTTTTTTGGGCAAAATATACTTATTGGATCAATTGGTTTTTATAATACTTTTCAACTGTAATTATCAAAAGCAAAGATTGACTGACTGGTTTGTAATTTTATATCAAATAGCCTATTCTAGCCTGCTCCTAACCCTAAAATATGCATACCTATATTCAATTGTAGATACAAGACTACACTTAATTGTACACGGTACGTACACAATACTTCTGATTTTCCGATTTTCCTACATGATGGTGGTAAACTTGTAAATGTAAAATTGGTTAGCTACTTATATGTATTAGTTAACACAACTGTTTAAATTGTAAATGTAAAATCATCTATTTATTTTCATCTGCTGCAGGTTTGTCATTTTTCTGTAACAGATTTTTTACACTTCAAATTATTTTTTGACCCAAAAATACTTAAATTCAAAAAAAGAAAGGTGAAGAACAATAATTCATTTTAGGGCTAACCCTTGGCATAACGTCAATTTTATTTAAATGACAATTTCAAATCAGTATACTATGAGAAGGTACTTTTAGTTTTAGGTAGGTAGTCTAGGATAAGGTATTCCCATCTCATCTCAGCTCGTATTATATTTATTATATCAATGTACAAAGTTTTTATTAAAAGCTACTCATTTTCATTATTCATTACTCTAGCTATTTCTATACTTGGACGTGATTTGAGAAATGGTACTAAAGCAAGTAAAGCATTTATTTGCAATACTTTTATAAAATTAACAATAATCCAACGATGTATGTAAAGTAGTGTGAGTCTTATAATAGAACTGGCAACTGGCGAACGAACAATCAAATCAATTTCCAAGGTATTACACAAATTTCGATATTTGTGGAGCACCTTAGAGCAGAGAGATAAAACAAAACTCCACATAATAAAATCTTATGTATTTGTGCCGAGGGCGGAGCAAAAACTGTTAGTTTGTTTGTATTGCGTCCCACTTACATCATGATAATTTCAGTTTTCTACTAAGGAAAGGACACGTTCTAACAAAACGCTCAGCTACAATGGAATACCTAAAGCTTTTCAATTGTAATTGGCATGTTTGTACAGTTATATACATTCTATAAGCTAAGTAGTCGTTTTTACCTATTATTTATCATTCAATTAAATAAGCATTTCTTATATTATACAATAGCAATTAAATAAGTCTCATGAAAAATACGAAAAATTTTAGCTCAGCTCATCGGAAAATGTCTACATACGTCAATCTGAATTTGTCTCAAAACTTAAAACCACATTTCAAAATGCTGAAATAGTGGTTGAATTTACAATTTTCAAGTCACATTTTTCAATAAAATTCAGATTTCGGTTCTGCAACACGAACGTGACTTAGCACATATTTTCGAAATAGGAAATTCGTACCCACAGCTCACTGTAAGGTGTTTTGTATAAAAACTACTCAAATATCTACTTTGTTTAAACTTAGCTACCTAATCATTTTTTGACATTTTGTAGTTTCGTGTTCACTCGAACCCAAATGTACTGTCAGAGTTACGTATTACAATTACTTATTCTGTTTTGATACGTTTGACCATTTTTTGGAGTACCCTATCAAGTGTTATACATTTACATATATATTTATTGAAACTAAATCGCCTTACATTAAACAAGTTAATTAAAAACATGGGCAAGGCGAAAGGTAATTTTAGGTCTGACTTTTTCTTCTCCGCACAAATCGGACAAGAAATTGAAACACGAACACGACTGATTAAATTAAGTTATATAAATAAGGGCTACAGAATATAACTTTGTAGTACTTAACACTCTCACGTTTCACAGTTATCATTAACAACTTGTGGACACTTAAATTAAAGTACGGTAGTTATATTTAGTTTCGTTTGGTAGGTAAACTGAATAATTACAATAAACTAAGTAACAATCTTACTAACTAAGAGTTAATATTGATTTGTAGAACCCGTGAATGAGTGAACGATTGAGTTAAATGAGTTTATATTGTGTTCGTATAATTTAAACTTAGGTTAAGGTTTGGGTATGTAGTTGTGTTTGTAGAGTATCATGACATGAGGCTATGTATTTCCTACAATACAAGAATAAGTGCAAACAAATAGCTCACCATGTCACTTTACAATACGACAGTCAAGAAGTTATTGTTCCAGCGTAGAATTTGTGGTCTACTACGAAACAGTAAGATGAGACGACCGAGTTCGAATGAAGACATTATTTTCAACTTTTGTTTAACGATAGTATCGAATTTGTTTTCAGTGATTGAGGATTAGTAGACATTACCGTTAATCATGACTTCGATCACTATCGAAAGTTGCTTCATTCTCATCTTCCGTTTCGTCCTCTTCAATCGGAGTCTTGAGATTAATTATTGCATCGATGTCTTCCTCCTCTTCATCGTCTTCTTGAATTACTTCTTCCTCCTCCTCCTCTTCTTCGTATCGACCTCGGCGAGCTCTTTTCCGAGGAGGACCTTTCCCCTGAGATTTCGATTTACCAGCCTTAGTATTCATTTTACTCCCGTTCCTTTGTTTTTCCTTTAACAGTCTCTCTTCTAGACGTCGTCTCTTGCGTTCATTAATAGGGAATTGTTCAATATCTTCTCGGCGACGCTCATTTTTAAAATCATAGACTAGACGGTACGCTTCTTCAACTGCTATTTGAATATTTTTAACGCAAGGTGCGGTGATTGTAATACTTCCTGTTGAGAATATTTTCAGTGTTGCTTTGATGTCCTTGAGCTTATAGGTGCAACCAGGGTGTAATTCCGGCTCGTAGCTGTTAAAGAAATATTAGTACACTTTCATTATGATGTCCACGAGTGATGCATTGCTACACACTGCAGTGTGCAGTGTACATTATACAGTTAAAACAAACACCAATTTCAGAAATGAAAATCAACATTTTCCTAGTAATGTATAACTACATTTAAAAAAACATTACAATTTACAATTACATTTCGTTGTTAGAAACGCAATTCAAAATTACACTAGGCCAAAATGACTATTGATTCAAAATAAGGATTTTCCTATTATGTTGATATAACTAGTTTATGTTTTTACATCTTTGGGTTTGCGAAAAGACTATACTTATTATACTCATATTTTATATGTAAGTAAAGTTAATAAGCAACTCACAGATCAGATCTTTTAGTTACTTGAATTTGAAAGATAAAGACTCTTAAATGGCTATAATAGTGATTTGTTACAGCAATAGTCAATCGATTCGCTAAAACTATAGCTTTACCTTCAATGAAATACGGAAAGAATACTTTCAACTTCATCGTCTACCTAATTCTAAAAATTGATTAAACTGTAGCTTCTGATCTAAGTTATTGTAGTTATAGTTATGTACCATACCCGTAATAGGTAATTAGGTACTCTACAGTTAGATGCAAAGGACATAGTCTGTCTTTGCTAACGCTAAATTATACATAAACTGATTTATCGACTTAGATTTTGGTAACGAATCGGACTGTCTAGGGAGTAAGGTAACATGGCATGCCTTCGGTGCTATTATTTGCAAATCAGAACAGTCCATTTGTACTGAATTAATGAAACTTGAATAAAATTGAACTTTGAACCCTCGCACGCACCTTGCAAGTCTAATCTAAATTAATATTTTTACATTTTTAATTGAATAGTTTGTCATCGTATTAAAATTTTACCTCGCTACTCTCGGATGCGCGGTGGCAAAATCGGCAATTTTGATGGCAAAAGGCATCGTACAAGTGGCCAACACGTTGACAACTCGGTAGTTTGTGAATCTAACATTAAATCCTAACTTCTGCAACACTCTAGCACAACGTCTAGCTCCGACTTTAGCATCGTCTTCAGTTGTGGCGCCTGTCATAGTAATCTTTCCAGATGACCAAATAGACGCAGTGCACCGAGGGCGTCGAAGCTTCATAATCAGCATCTGTTGAACAATTATTACTCTAATTAAAAATTTGTCATTTATTTCTAATCCTTATTTTTAGACAAAAAATGCTTTCACTAAATAATACATCTATAATACTTTCTCTTAAAATATTTAAGTAAACTTACAGCCATTTCTTTATGGAACTCCACATTGTTGCCATTCATGGCAATTTGCTTTAAATTGAGATGGCATCGGACACTGAAGTTACAGACTACATTGTTGAGGATAATATCAAGCTCATTTTCGTTATCTTCCTTTGGTGCGTTTCCTTCTAAGGAATTACACCATAGTTTATCTGTGGGTACCATACTGTAAAATGATTGATACGCACAAATATATACAAAAATTAATACGTAATTTATTTCGTCTACGTTATTGATAAAATACCTGTCTTCATATCTGTTAACGAGTACCCCGAACATTCATGTAATGGTTTAACAGTCTGTTCCTCCAGGTCGTTGTAAGCCGAAGCCCGGAAGCAAAAGGTTAAGAAGCCGGACAGCTCTTACAATAGTCCAAAGACGGAGCCGTCACAGGTGCCTCGACCCCTGCAACTGTTAAATACATTTCTCAATACTTAATTATAAACAAGTGAGTGATAGAAATTTTGTAAATTATACTATCATTTAAGTGGCTCAAGGCCTACGGGAGTACGATGGAAGCCGGCAGCGTCTTATATATATTATTAGCCAGACGTCAGACGACTAGCCAACAAGTCCTGAAATGCTTTTTCGGAAACAAAATGACTTCATGTTAAGCAGTTTACTTAAAATATAGTTTGTAAATAATATTAGGGAATATCACAGACAAAGTCATCAGCTGAGCTTATAAAACTAGTATTGTAAATAAAGTTGTCTTCTTTTCTACAAAGTACTACCTAAAAGCTAACTACTTACTTATATAGTATCTTTACATTGAGTTAGCAAAGGACCTAAATAAAACCACCTACTAGAGGGTGAAACTAGAAAAGTTTCTTGAACTAAAATGTTTACAATTTACAAACTTTCAATTTATTATCTAGCAGCTTCTGAACTTCAACTTTGGACTTATCGTCAGTGAGCCAATGTCAGTCGTCAAAGTCTTCATAATCAACCAAAAAGTTCAATATCATCTTTTATTAAAAAGATGGAACAGTGGGAACATATTCGAAAATCAGTTTTACAAATCTTATTATAAAGGACGAGAACGTCACAGTGGCTTATTACTTTGTAAGTGAATCACTTTCTCTCGGCCACTGTAAACGTTTTAAAACGTTAGAATCAAATTAGAGAGATTTGAAACATGTTTAAGTGTCCACAGTAGCACCAGCTGATTTTCAAAACACAGAACTTAAAAGGAAAGAGGCATATTACTGCAAGGTATGTCACTCAGGTAGGTGGGGCAGAATGAAAAATAGCGGAAATTAATAATTTTCTTTCCAAACTTTGCCCTTGATTTAAAGGAATGGTGAATACAAAAACTGAATCCAAAAACGTTACTATTTTGAAAGCGATGCCACGAGTCCAAATTGATTCTTATTTGTACAACGGATTTGGATACACGTATTTAATGTCCATAGTCCATGTCGTGTCCATGTTCAGTTCAGTTTTATGCTATTCGCAACAAAACTGATAGCGATTATGAATGAGATCGGTCAGATTGGATTGGGATTTTTTAATCGCATTATTAGTATTATATTTCACATTGCGCCTCTATACATATACAGATATACATAACACAGCTAGCAATATTGATTATTAGTTCAGTAAGATCAGTTCAAGTAAAATCTGAACATATACTTTATGACATGACCTAACTGCTAGTATTCCGTAATCCTAAGCCCTAAACTATAACGCTCATATTATTATTGACTATTGACCAGCTAGTACAGTCTGGGAGTATAGTACTTGCATTAGCAGTTAAAGGTTTACATTTTCGCAATTGAGTCAGCAGTACATAAAATTATAATAAACTCAACGCAATACTACATTATTATGCATTACGAGTACGATAAAATTTATAAGGTAGTATTATACCCAAACGAACTAGCAAGAAGATTCGATTTGAGTGAACTCTTCAAGTATTACAGTATTACGGCAGGCAGACAACCAACTTTTTCTTTCTTTCAATCCTTTCCTTGCAGATTTTCGTCAAATCTCTTATTTTCCGATCGAAAATGATGCCACAAAGTATTTTCGGCGCCCAATTCAATTATTGACTATAATAGGTACGAAAATCCACTCGAAAATTGACTTAATTATTGAAAATTTAGTAAAAATGGTAAGAGGTGATATGGTATGTGTAACAATAGCATGTAAGCAAGAGGAGGAATGGCAACGAAACGCATTCTGCTCTGTTCGTTGTCTGCCTGACTGACGTTCTTGTCCGTGGCCTGGTCTGAGCTGCACTGTCTTGGCTCTCGGGGCCAGGAAATACATTCAACCTTTATTATCACTACACTACAAAATTACATTTCTGTTCTGTGTGTACAAATGTACACTTTTCTACAACTAGGTATATTTTATACTATAGTAAATAGTATATGTTATATCTCTATCTCTATACTCTATACTATTTACTATACACACAGCTAATACTATAGAACAGACCAGACTATAAACATAGATGCATGCAGAATGCAGACTATACAGAGTCTGTTCTGTAGTTTGTAGTTGTAGTAGTAATTGTGTTTAATAGTAGAGGTATTCAGTGTTAGCCTATGCTTGCTCTTTAGCTAAAAGCAAATGACTAATATTTAAAACGTCCATGCAAATTAATGGAATCAGCAGGAAAGAGAAAGTCTACGGACTTGTGAAAGTCGCAGGCGTGAATTATGTGGACTAATGAAAATAGCAGTAGAATTATTTAATTTAGCAGGAATTTTGAACTGTATTTTTATGTATTGTAATTGTATTGAATTATAGCACATACACGATTCTTCTATTCTCTCAACGTCAACTGACATCGTATTCTTCCCATGTATTACAATAATGGGGGGAATCCATATTTTTTCTTAAGTCCGTAACTTTGGAAACTCTTAACTCCGGAACTTTAAAAAACATAAATATGGAGACCCCTTTTTCTTTGCAAATTCGTAACTGCATAAAACTGTACAATTGTGGCGTCAAGGCAACATGGTTGGCATGGTTGTTATCGTTTCAAGCTGCCTTGTGTGGCTTGTAAGATTTTACGAACCTACCGCTACGATTTCGATGCGCAACTTCGTAAGTGACTTCGTAACTTATTCTCCGATCTCTTTCCATAGCAACTTTTACGGATTTTACGAGATTGTCCGTAAAGTGCGCGAAGTTACGGAGTTTCCGGAGTTTCCACGGTTCCGGACTTAAAACTTAACAAAAAGGAGGACCCCCAATGTATTTTAAATAAGTAGTGTAATGGTTTAATGGTTTCCTATACAATGTGTATGTTTAATGAGAAAATTAGAATCAGTCATTTAATTACAGTATATGTATGGTAATAGTATATATACCGAAATATTTGTTTAATGTTGGAGTGCTTTACTTTATTCAAGTGTACCTTCATTGACTGATTAATTATTGTTTTCGTATTCATTTTATAACTCAACTTTACCAGGCTTTTACAATTATTGCTGATGCATAATACTTCAATGACTGATTATGATTAAAGATATGCACTGTCAAATTCCTGCTAATTTAAATAATTCTACTGCTATTTTCACTAGTCCACATAATTCACGCCTGCGACTTTCACAAGTCCGTAGACTTTCTCTTTCCTGCTGATTCCATTAATTTGCATGGAAGGATTAAATAACGGCCAAAGCAAATTGCAGAGTTTGAAAACACCCTACACTTTTGCCTGTGAAAATAAGCACTTCATTCAGCCACATGCTCCACTCGAGAGATGATTTTCTCGCTTTAGGTTCTGCTGTACCCACAGGAAGAGTTCTCCTCTATGTCACTCTCCCATCCCTCCATAATTCTCTAGTCGGTGAAATTAATGACCAAATGCATATGGCAGTAGTAAGAGAGTCTGAATACCGCTAGTGTATAGTGTAGTGTAGTAGTACTCTAGTACTATACTTTTCATCTTTAGAGTTACATTTTACTATAGGAACCAGTCCTCGATTAAGGGTCAATAAAATAACCGCAGAACCGACACCCGTCAAAAACTTATCCGATTTTACTATCTTTTCATATACTTACCATGGTCTTCGTCTTCATTTTCGGGTTATTTTACCAGTTCCAGTTCAATGAGAGATTGCAATAATTATAAGTACTCGTTCCCATTCCAAGTATGTGCATAGTGTGTTGTGAACAAAATGCATTACAAAATTCGTACAGTACAGTACAGTCTTTTACTTTGTTCAACAAAATTTTCATCTGCGGGGCTTTTTGAAAATCTTTGTTTTACAGTAGTAGCTTTAGCTTTCACATTTCATTGCTTTGCTTTGCAGATTCTCCTTCGTCTAATCGTTCTAGTTTCCAGTATATTTTATTTTCGAAATACAAATATAATTTTACTGGGTTTCAGTATAAAAAAAATAATAAATATGGGTTTCTGCACAAGTTCAAAGATTTTCAAAAAGCCCCGCAGATGAAAATTTTGTTGAACAAAGTAAAAGACTGTACTGTACTTTTGCATTGGAGATGAAGAACATTCCTACCGTAGCGCGAATTTTGTAATGCATTTTGTTCACAACACACTATGCACATACTTGGAATGGGAACGAGTACTTATAATTATTGCAATCTCTCATTGAACTGGAACTGGTAAAATAACCCGAAAATGAAGACGAAGACCATGGTAAGTATATGAAAAGATAGTAAAATCGGATCAGTTTGTGACGGGTGTCGGTTCTGCGGTTATTTTATTGACCCTTAATCGAGGACTGGTTCCTATAGTAAAATGTAACTCTAAAGATGAAAAGTATAGTACTGTCGTTGTCGTACTGTATATGCATGTCTGCACATGTACATTGCACATATATTACGTAATCCTTTCTGCATTATTATAATTTGCATTTATTTACTTGCTGATTTTATTTAAGATTTAAACCAACAATTTTTTCAATGTTAAATTGGGCTCTGGGCGAGGGACATCACTGAGCCTTAAGATCCCTTTGATGTGTATAATATCAACGATATTTTGCGTGTTAAATAATACTAAAAATGCCTCCCTAATGCAAATGTCACCATTAATTAAAAATTAGAAATGAAGTCTTAAGGATAAGGAAGTCTTAATGTAGGTTTCATGGAGCTGATTTTAGTGCTGCCTGTTTAAAAAGTCTGAATTGGAACTGAATAAAAACGTATGTGTGTAAGTTTTTTTTAGAAAACAGATAATTATTTTATTCGAAAATATGTGGCAGCGCCTATGATTTTAAACCATTTGGACTTTAGTTACGTACAGAGAAAAGTCCATGTAAAGCAAAATCAAGCGCTGTAACCATTTAGATAAATGCGGGAGTCATGCATACAGCTAATTCCCTTTGGAGAACTGATATGCTAAAAGGAAAGCATCAGTTTCACAGAATTATTAAAAATCGTAGGAATTTTTTAAAAATATGGGGCCACCGCCATTTTATAGAACATGAAACGCTCCTTTTAGTGGATATTTTAGTCTCATTTTTCGGATTTCAGCCATTTGGTTTATTATCATAGGCTCAGTCACATATTAGTTTAGCTTACATTAACTGAAATCAAAACCAATCAATGGCTGTAAAATACAACATAATTTTTATTTATCAAATTCTCACGTTTATGGATGGCCCCAAAGAGTATAGACTTGGGTGGGGGATTTCCTTGGTTGTTGGTTAGCTCCTTGATCACAGACGAGAAATCCTTTGGCGTGGTGGTGTTTTCTTCCTTGGTAGACGACCAGACTTGAGCTGTCAGTGTGTCCGCGCGCTTGGGAAGGAACGTTCCGGAATGGCTAGGTTGATCACGTGCACGGTGAGGAGTACACTCCATTGGCTAAGTTTGAAAATTGACGTGCCTCAAGACATAGGTCCAACCTGGACGGTCATACATGTAAGAACGCACACTTACGCCGTCTGATTTTTTGTCTATGCTCCTTGATAGCTGAAGAGGGACAGCTCTCGGTTCTCAGTGAGAAGTATGAGAACTGAGATGAGATGATGAGAACATTATTTGAAAAGTTTGTCCGTGCAATCATAGCACTCCTGGACGACTCGACTGTTGTCGACGTCGACTCCACACAGACTTCGCTCTCACTCCTTCCTCCCACTCGACTCGACTCAGCACTCGGCAGTCAGCACAGCATAGCACTCAACTCTACAACGAATACACGATACATGTATGTGTAGTGTATCATTATGCATCATCACGATGAGTGACAGGGTAGTGCAGTGAGCAGTCTAGTACCTCTGTGTAAGTACGATAAATAATTATTAGTTGAATGCAGGCAGAAGAGGCAGACGCAGGACGCATACATTGTAGACAGTAAGTACCTAAGTGATTTAACAATGCATTGTTGATGTTAGTATGGTCTTGTCTTGATAAAATGCAATGGCAATACTCAGACAGAGTTACGAATAGTGATATTGGGGGTCTGGGAGGAGCTAACTTTTCTTCAAAGCCAATAACGCAACTGCAGCAGTATGCTCCAAAGCAATTTTTGTCTTCCGAAGGCATATAAATAGAGGTTCCTGGTGTACATTTTCTTGTAACAAGCCAAACATCTAAGAGGAAACTTCAATCCGAAGTCTTACAAGGAAACAGGAAAGCGAACACTCTGGAACCTGGGATCAAGAAGTTACAGTAAGTTCGGGATATTTCATCCGCCTGGACGAATTAGTTTCATCCACCTGGACGAATTGGTTTCGTCCGCCAGGACAAATTGGTTTCATCCACCTGGACGAAATAGTTCCACCAGCCTAGACTTTCGACCTCTTGGCCTGTCGGTATGCTCCCTTTAGAAAAGCAGTTTTGTCCATCCAGGAAAGCTCGTTTTAATTTCGTCCGCCTGGAAGAAATAGATTCACTTTCGTCCACTTGGAAAAAGTAGTTTCATTTTCGTCTGCTCGGACGAAATAAAGTCAGTTTTATCCGCTTGTTTCAGTTTCGTCCGCCTGGACGAAATAGATTAAGTTTCGTCCGCCTGGACGAAATAGATTAAGTTTCGTCCGCCTGGACGAAATAGATTAAGTTTCGTCCGCCTGGACGAAATAGATTAAGTTTCGTTCGCTTGGACGAAATAGATTCAGTTTCGTCCGCTTGGACGAAATAGATTCAGTTTCGTCTGCCTCGACGATATAGTTTCAGTTTCGTCCGCTTGGACGAAATAGATTAAGTTTCGTCCGCTTGAACGAAATAGATTCAGTTTCGTCCGCTTGGACGAAATAGATTCAGTTTCGTCCGCTTGGACGAAATAGATTCAGTTTCGTCCGCTTGAACGAAATAGATTCAGTTTCGTCCGCCTGGACGAAATAGATTCAGTTTCGTCCGCCTGGACGAAATAGGTTCAGTTTCATCCGCCTAGACGATATAGTTTCAGCTTGTCCGCCTCGACGATATAGTTTCAGTTTTGTCCGCCTCAACGATATAGTTTCAGTTTCGTCCACCTGCAAGAAGATTTCGTCCGCCTGCAAGAAATAATTTCAACGTTGTCCGCCCGGACGAAATAGCTTCAGTTTCGTATAGTTTCTTTCCATGTGTCAAAATTTTGGACCCAAAAGACCGAAACAATTTTTCTTCTTGGGAGAATAATGCCAACTGCTTTGTTACTGCCATGCATGTGTTGGTTTAATTAAAAAGCAAATTTCACTGCATGCAACCTTTCGCTTTTGAATACATATCTTAAAACTAAGGCACTCATTTTACTTGTATTTTGACAAAGCACCGAAACGCATGTATTCTGTAAATAATAACTGATAGTTGAAATGATCGTCAGCTTAAAAATTTGCAATGACGGGCTAAAAGCCCAAGACTACCGAATCAGATCATCAAACTAGTCAGTATTTGAACTTTTTGCTTTACAATTGGCCTCGTTTAGTTTTAATTTCTCTTACCATTTGCATGTGAAATTCTGAAATTGTAGTTAATGGAATCAACCTACATAAGCTACAGACGCGTATTTTAGAAATCATAGAGTGAATTCTTCAAATTTCGGATGGGTTCCCTATCTAGGGAAATTGAAGAAAATCAATTAGATGTTGCCGCCTTACCCAGTAATAGATTAGTGGATGATGGATTAAGCCCAATTTCCAAGACTGAGCGAGAAACAGTTTGAACGTCAGTTTCCAAGCTCTGTGGACATTGGACGAACGAAGACCAATAGCAAACTAAATTGGACGAAACCCAATTTCAAAAGTTTAACGAAACCCAATTTCAAAAGTTTAACGAAACCCAATTTCAAAAGTTTAACGAAACCCAATTTCAAAAGTTTAACGAAACCCAATTTCAAACCTTTAAGGAATCTCAATTTCAACTGTAACGAAACCCAACCGAAGCCCAATTTTAAAACGTTAAGCAAAATTAATTTCACGAAAAACGAAAAACTATTTCAACCCAAATGGCCGAAACTGAATTGCAAACCAGTGGAGGAAATTCAAGTTTAACCAAAGTGACAAAAATTCAATTTCAAATGTGGGGTATACTCAATTCAAAAGTGGACGAAACTCAAACGAAAATCAACTTCAAAAGTGGACGAAACAAATTTCAAAGGCGAAATTCAATTTCGAAAGTAGGACAAAATTCAGACGAAACTCAAAAAAGTGGGCGACGGGCGAAACTCAATTTCAAAAGTGGACGCTATTTTCAAATGTGAGGGTGAGGAGACTCAATTTCAAAAGTGGACGGAGCTATTTTCAAATGTAAGGAGACTGAGTCTGCAGGGGGAGACTCAATTTCAAAAGTGGACGAAGCATTTTCAAATGTGAGGAAACTCAATTTCACAAGTGGACGAAGCTATTTTCAAATGTTGGCAAAACTCTATTTCAAAAGTGGACGAAGCTATTTTTTAATGTGTGCGAAACTCAATTTCAAAAGTGGACGAAGCTATTTTCTAATGTGGGCGAAACTCAATTTCAAGAGTGGACGAAACTTAATTTCAAAAGTGGACGAAACTCAATTTCAAAAGTGGACGAAACTCAATTTCAAAAGTGGACGAAACTCAATTTCAAAAGTGGACGAAACTCAATTTCAAAAGTGGACGAAACTCAATTTCAAAAGTGGACGAAACTCAATTCAAAAGTGGACGAAAATCAATTTCAAAAGTAGACGAAACTCAATTTCAGGAGTGAGCGAAATCAATTTGAAAAGTGGACGAAACTCAGTGGGCGAAAACCAATTTCCAAAGCCAAGGTGGATGAAACTCAATTTCCTAAGTGTACGAGGCATAATTTCATAAGTGCACGAAACTCAATTTCGGAGCCATGTTTACCAAGCATTTTTAACCACTGCGATTTTTGACCTGCTTCTAAGTATACTCCATTTACGATTTTTAGAAATGATAAACAGAAAGTGCTTTCCATTAATAATTTGCCATGTTTATTCTACCCATTGACTCCTTTCTGAAAGTGGCCGCTTCATTTCTTTGGCGGGAAATTTTTATAAGGTGTCTTATTAGTGAGTATACGGGCCGTGTAACGTATATTTAAGTATACTACACGGTACTATTGTACACAGTGTGAAAAAGAGAAATGAGTACAACATAACAACATTGAATGTATTTCTGAAAATGTCATTTAAAGCATTATCTAATTAATTAACTAAATTATGTACTTTATACTTTACTTACACAGAATTCGTTAACGGTAATTGACTGGGAAATTAAATGTTAAATCAGCACTGTGATTCGCAATACACCGATCAAGGAATAAAGGACGACGATTCGGCTGACTGAAGAAAGGTATTTTTAACCATTCAATTTATTCAATTAATAGGTATAAAGTCAAGGTAATTATCCCTTTTCAACTGATCCGATTAGGTGGCAAAAATTATCTACAATCTCAAAACCCGAAATTATGAAAATCCGCTAAATAACGAATGTTATATAGCGGAGTTATTTATACATTTATAGTTATATGGCTGAATTTAGGCAGCGGGATATGGTGGCAACAGTTGCCACCGTTGACACCAATCGGCCTCTTCACCCCTAAGCTGTTACAATCGTTGCCACCGTTGACGTCAAAGTTAGTAGAAGGTAAATTTTGCAAAGGTACTTAGGTTTAACCCCCTGGGGGCTATTACACCCAGGGTTTGCTATGTGAAAAGTCTGTGCCTTTGCAAATTTTGCCCTTCTATTTCTATTAAGTTTGGCGTTAAAGCGGCAACAGCTGTAATAGCTTAGAGGTGAAACGGCCGATTGTTGGCAATAGTTGTGGCAACGGGAATGGTGGCAACTGTTGCCACCATATATGCCGCTGCCTAAATATCAATGTGTAAGTAACTAAATTATAAATATAAGCCACTACAACCAAATAATTAAATACAGTTCTTTTAAAGTTAAAATTGTAAATTTTGTTTGGTGCAGGTGTCATCATAAAAGAGATAAAGTTTACAAGAAATAAATACAACAATGGACGTAATGACATTCAAGTTACAAAGAGAATATCACGAACTTTCGATAGTTTGCAACGAACAAGACAAGGTATTATTGTGTAATATTCAAATAATACTTCAAATTCCAATTTTAAGCAGATGTGATCGTGATGGTTTAAACTGTTTTTCGCTTTAGAAGAATTATGTCATACTTAAATTTATCGAAACGAAAGTCCCTGATAAAAGATTTCGTTTAATTTTTTAGTACGTTTTAGGACGAGATATTCGTCGTGCTCAAGTCCTGGATGCAAGAAGTACTTTTATTCGATGCAACAGTGAATTTGTTTCTCGTAAGCATTCGGAAATTTTTAGTGACGGACATGGAGTGTGGAAAATCAAAGACTTAGGGGTAAGTTTTTAAAATGTTAAGAAGTTGATTTCCTTCATTTTTATGGATTTAAAAAATGTCCTTGTAGGCGCAATAATAGTGGTATTATGTAAAAAAGAAAAAAGTAACAGCCCAATACAATTTGAATTGAGTTTCAAATTGTATATTCTCAATACAATTTGAGAAACTGTATTTTAAACGGAAGTAAGATTGTCTAGGTTATCTCCACAGTTTAAAGATCGTTATCAAGTCATCTACATTTTTAGGCGTTGTAGGATGTAACATGTAACAATGCAACTTCTTAATACAAATTGGAAAGGCTTTAATGGAATAGAACTAATAACTAATCAAATAATGCTTATATGTAATAAACATTGTGTATATGTTTATACTAATTTTTAGAGCATGAATGGAACTTTCCTCAACAGCACAAAGCTAGCAGTCGGACAGCATAGAGAATTACGCAGTGGAGACATAATTGGACTTGGCATTAGTGGTTTGGGGCCCTTTGACGATGATCCCCATCCCATAGATATTACAGAACCTAAGTATTTCGTCTTCAAGTTTACCGAAGTAAGAAATCCTGATATGTCTTTACCATCTTTTCAAAATAGGGTGAGGCAACGTATGCGTGTACTATTGGCTCAACAACATCGAAATTCACGTGGGCGTCCCGTACCCGTACCGGGTTCCAGGCACATGCGAAACGCTGCGCGATTACGTTATGCTGCAATGGCGGTTCGATTAAATGCAGTTGAATATCGGAGTTTCGTCAACGTCTTATCTACCTCGGTTTTCCGCAGGAATCTTAGAAGTCCTGAGCCTGTCCTTTCGCACTCTGTAATGGATTCTCCACCAAATAGTCCTCCTAGGACCCCAGATTATGATAATGCAGATAATTGAACTGCAAAATCGGACATGGGCTCTGGACTTTTGCGATTTTGTGAAAACTCAGGGTTTAATAATGAAATATGATATGGCTATGATGAAATGAATATTTTTTGATTTTAAGTGGTATTTCATTTAAAAACATCTCCTTTTCTTCTACTGTACCATGGGCATTTACAATTAGTTAACATCTGAATCTCAATCAATTGAATGAAAGTCTTTTGTATATAGAATACTATAGAATAGATAGTGAATTTCATTATAAGAATACGTATTAATTAGCCAATTTGTAATTCACGTATACTACAGAGGTTGCTTACTAATATAATGTGGCTAGAGTGCCTATCATGTTGAAGTATTCTTCTACATTACTACTACATTTCATTCATCACTATGTGCCATTTAGAGTTTGAAATTGGGTTAAGAATTGTGTGTTACAGTAACTGTAACTGTAACTTCTCAACATGCAATGATATTATTACCAAGTTAAGTACAAACTAAAAGTCTAGAAAATTAAATACCTTTGGTTATTAGTTTAGTTAGTCAAACTATCAAGCAATGTAAAAAATTTTTTAAATTGTGTAAATACTTCAATCTTGTCAATTAGCTAATCAATTGGAATTATGTAATTTTTGTCAAATAAAAGGGACAAAAAGATGTTAATAAAGAATTTATAAGACAACTTTGCTTTTGTAATCAGTTATTACTTTCATTATTCATGTAACAGAAAGAAGGTGGTATTAATTTTCTGGACTTTTAGTTAGGATTTAGATCTATAAAATGAATATGCAAAGGGAAATATAGGTACATCTATCCCGCCATAGCTATAGGTCAGATCATTTACAAGAAAGGGATATTTAGGTTATTTGTTAACTTGTATTACTACCCATAGGGGGAAAGGCGAATTAATATTTCAATAAATTGTAACCTCATCATCATCACACAATTAGATGCTTAAATAGATGTAATTAGCTAATTAGTCAAATCGCGAAATTCGGAAAATGCATCTTCAATTGTGGTCTTTTGTGGTCAATTTTAAACAAGACAAGGCAAGACAGTGGCCCAATGAACACTGGCTTAATTCCAAAGTCAATGATGAATCCGAAAAGCATCACTTCAAATAATTGGGTCACTAGATTTTTAAATTATGGCAATTTGTGGCCCCAAAAAATTATGTCATTAACTGTAAATTAGAAAATTAATCATCCGCATATATTGGTTTTTCGGATTCATCATTGACTTTTGAATTAAGCCAATTCATGTTCAATGGTCCGCACTGTCTTGCCTTGTATAAAATTGGCCACAGAAAGCAAAACTCACTGATTTGACCAATTTCTTGATTTGACGAATTATCGCTAACAGATAAATTATTACCTATGTCATATATTCCACTCCAATTAATCATCTTTATGTTTTTGTTTGGTAATTCTATAGGTAAAGAGACAACTGGAAGCAGAAATTATAGACCTCACTGATAGTGAGGATACGTGTACAGTTGTGGCTGAACCCCCGTCTAGGTCAAAAGCTTTACCGTCCACTTCCTCTAATACAGTGCGCCATAAAGCACACGACGTTGGTAGTCCATCTTTGAAACCTGAGCCTGGGTCAAAGGGACGTGAAGGCAAAACTCGACACGGAAGAAGTGATGACACAGATTCCATGAAATCCTATGGCAGTTCTAGTTCTAAAGAAAACAAAAGGCAGCACCGATCTAGATCTAGCAGTAGTAGATCAGTTTCACCGATAGGCCGGTACGGAAAAAGGCATAAAATGCAACAAAATTTAAAGTCCAAAGGAGTTCATTACGCTGTAACATCCAGTGATGATGATTCTAGTGATGGACTTTCTGAAGGAAATCGAGCTCCTGATGTGTCAATCGCAGCGGTTGGAAGCCCTGTCATGAAGAAGAAACCCAAACTTTTAGGTCCTGCAAGAAAAAGAAAGCTAGTAAAAGGAGAACAGCTTAGTCTTAAACCTTCGCAGTCGTTGAATCAGGTTAGTAAGAGCAAGGGCCCTGCAAAAGTGGACACACAAAGTTCAAATGAAAATTCGAATTTGCCAGCATGCAATAGCTCTACAAATAAAATGACACAAGACAGAGTCCGGTGCATAGTAAAGCTAAGCAATATTTTTCAAATCAGCAAAAAGGGGCATTTGGTTTTAACCCCTTGCATAGATAAGTTGCTGATTAAAGAAAGGTGTAATTTTTCTCAGCTGTCAAACAAGGATCAAAATATTTATTCAACCGCCTCCAAGGAGCCTGTAAAAACATTGAGTGATAAAGGTTAGTGTTTTCACTTAACTTTCTCCGTGCTTTCTCCGTTCTATGTTGATATTGCTTTGCTTCTAGTTATTAATACATCAATAGCATTAATTAATCTTAAATAGGTAAGATACCTTTGCTTTTGTATTACCATAATAATTAGCTGTATGGAATGGAAGTTGAAGATATAAAAATATTAATGTGTAGCCCCAGAATTAAATGTATTTTGTGCTTTTGGACTGGACAGTACTACACACGCTTATAAATATTATGCGGTCCAGGAACAGCCAGCAAGTGTTTATACTTATTATGTGTCACAGGCTATGGGTCAACGCAGGCTATCAGTTTTTTTCACTCAAAGTCAATGCATTGATAGAAGAGAACAGGTAATTAATGTTCAATTGTGCTGCGTATCATAATGGTAATTTATTGGCTACACACAGATAATAATATTTGTCAAATCTAGGCTTTAGTTGTATACCTTTACGTACAGTTCTTTATATGAAAGTTTCGGTATAACAGTGAATTGTATTGATAATAACTACTCAATTGTGCAGCATATGGAAATGCAATTTATGGGTTACTTATTATTACTTACAATATTAGTAATATTCATGTCTTAAAGAAATGAATGATTATGAGTGGTAAAAAAGACTCCTAGTAATGCCTTCATTATCACAAGTCCAAGAAGGTACAATTGAAGCCAATGACTAGAAGGTAAAAATTTAAAAAAGGCAAATGCAGGAAGTTGGACATTGGACAACCCCTCTAAGACAACTTCATGGCTCACTACATTTGTTAAATACATTGCGGCTATCTCTTCAGTAATTCAGTTACATCTTGCATTTCGATTCGACACCTTTTGCAAACAAATAGGTAATATACCTTTAAAAATGTCCCTTAGGAATGTTGAATGGTAAGCAAAAACAGTGAAAAATTAATTCAGCAATCAGAAAGCTGAAAATCTAAGTTATTATATATTATACAGGTATTGTACATAATAACATCTAATATCTAATGCTATTTTAATTGATTTAATAAAAATTACTTTCCTCTTTAGTCAATAAATTACCAACACGATTTGCAGTTTACAATAATTGAGTAATCCTTTCTCTCAGAGCCTGAATGATGCTGGAAACTCAAAGCCTGCGTTCACAATATTTTAACTGACATGCTTTGCATTGTTGAATATCAATAATTGTACTGTACTATTAGGCTGGCTTACAAGCTTTTGCTTTCTGTATTTTTAAGTGGAAAAGTTGGAAAGTTCCGAACTTCTGAAGAATGGGCCTTGTAGTCCACTGATTACATTTAGCTCCCCTGTGGCAGCAGCACGCTTTCCTGACGTTGGTAATGATACATATGCTTAAAAAATATGACCTCTGCTGCTTAACTTGCTAGCAAATTACTTATACAAAACTTGTATTTGACTTATAGAACTAATGCAGAACTTTATTCACTTCTTCAAAAATAACGAAGTATTTTTTGTGGCTGTATATAGGTTCAATCGAAAAAAGTTCGTTGAAAAATGACGACGGTAGTGATTCTGATGACTTCTACCCTTTGACTCCCAAACAAAATCGAAAAAAAGTGAAATTTTGTGAATCAGACGACGAAGCTGATAAAGCGGTATCAACACAAGAAGGTAAAAAGCAGCAGTCATCAGCTCCTAAAGCTCAGGCTTGTGTTCGCCCATACAGAAAAGATAGTGAAAAAGCCAAAAGTGAGGAAATTTTACCCCCGGCGGAGTATTCTAGAAAACATAGTGACGACGAGCCAGAGGAAGATTACGAAATAGAGATGGATGTCGACAAGGACGATGATATTGAAATTCCTGACGACATGGATATGGAAGATGATTTTGACAATGACTTGCCTGAAATTGATGAGCCCGTTGCAAAGGTCATAACTTATAGCAGCAAGGCAAAAAGTCCTCCACAAAGGCAAATTAAATTTCTTGATGACGCTCCATCTCCTCCCGTGGGCCGAAGAAAGAAGGGATTTGGTACTGTTGACCGCGTCTCAGCAGTGCCTTCCGGAGTGATGCCTGTCAAACCCAGTTCCTCGGAATGGCAATCTGTGGATGCAGTAAGAGATGCCAGAAAAAAGGCCGAACTAAGAAATAGATTGAAAGAAATATCCCAGAAGGAGAAAGCAGAAAAGGAAAGGAGAATTCTAGATGAAGCAATTTTCAAAAAGCCTAAAGTTATTCCGAAGGTCAAAAATTGCTCCAAGTCTCGAAGTGAAAGTTTGTTAGTTTCAATGGTTGGGTCTGCTGCTGCCGTTGAGGATTTGGAGAAAAACAGTGAATTAGTTTCAGTGTCAGAAGATTCAAAAGTCCCCCATAGTCATAGAGAGTTACCAATGCCTACTCCCGAGGAGGAAGCCAAAATGCCACTGCACGCTCTTTTAAAATCCACCTTAAATATTCCGGTTAAAGTAAAGAAAGGAGAAAAGATTGTTCCTCCAGTACCTCGTACGAATCCCTTGCAAAAACCAAATGCGGTTGTTAATCCGAATTCAGAACCAAAACCTAACAATGACGTACAATTTCGCATTCATCAAAAATGTATTGTACCCGTTTCTACCAGAAGTCTTAACCGTGATGTTCCATTTTTATTAGAGGACACAATATACAAGGTATGTCCAGAATTTTTTTATTTGCTTTGGGAATTGTATTGTTGATGATTAATTTTGCTTTTACTTATCACAAAATTAATGAATGAAGTTTTTTATCTTACTCTTAGGACATCTGTAACTGGAACCCAAGTTGGCTTGAGGTATGTAAAATAAAAATGAAAAGTGTTTAAATTGCTGTGATTTTTGTATTGAATTGCTCAAAATATGATATTATTTTTATTAACCTTACAGGAACAGAAACGTTGTACTGTACCACCTGAAGTCGAGCTGGGTCCCTATAGACCTGCTTGGAAAGTTATATCTGTTTTGAACGTTTACCAAACTTATGAAACTTATCAATCCGTGTTTTATCCATTGATGTTACATGAACTTTGGGCTTCCATTCATCAGGACCTTCTGCAACAAGAAAAAACGTAAGGCTAATTATATGAATTAAGTATTTTCTTTTAAATGTGCTTTAATACTTCAGAATAATGTTTTACTGCTCAATGTATCTTCAAGTAAAATAATTTCATGATTTTGGAAATTACAGGAAAGGTTTCGAGCTTCGAGTTGGTATAGATAGCGCGTCCATCAAGGATATTTGCCCAATGATGGCAACCGTAGATCAAAGTAATCCACCACAAGGTCATTGGGTTGACGTTCGATGTCATGGTACACGTTTAAATCATTTTACAGTTAATTTATACTGATTTCACCGTGTTGTTTATAAAAGTTTTCTGTTCAATATTTATTTCAGCTTTGGTGAACAGCAGAAAAGATATTAGAAAGGATCTGGACCTCTGTGTTTTCAAATACGTTACAAAAACCAAGAACAGTAAAAATGAGGAATCCTTTCACAGCAAAGTCACATTCGCATTTGTACAGTTCCAATCGGAGAGCGTTGAAGAAATCAATAGTAAGACTATCGTGAATAATAATGTTTATCAACAAAGTGAGTGTACATTTTTCGTTGGCTTTACTGTTTTCTTTAATGATATATTGTCATGTATTTCTAAAATTTCCAGATCCGGAATTCAAATTGAAATATTCATTTAACGTCATATTCCACATTAAATCAAAAGAAAATTTTTACATCGGAATGGAAAAACCTGGTATTCTCAAAAGAATTTCGTATGTTTCTCCTAAACTGCGTGATTACAAAGCTCTGATATCTCTACCCAAATTTCCTTTATTCCAAAATATTTTAAAACCGGGAACAATCGAAAATTCGTGGAATTTTAGTGAATATGCACGATATGATTCTTTGGTGTCATATTGCAGTTCTGTAAGTACAAATAAAGTATTCACACATATTATGTGCTAGTTATAAGGTATGAGTACTTTTAAGAAACTTTATCGAATAATTTAATGCTTTTTAGTTAAACCCCAGGCAAAAATCGGTCGTTGACTATGTCAGTAATAGAATAATGAAGACTCCAAGAAAACCAGACATAATGTTGATTCATGGACCACCTGGTAAAACCTACTTTATTTATCCCACTGAGATCAACAAATTCAACATTTTTGCATTGATACGTGTGTAGGCTCTTAAATATGTAATTCTTAATGGTGATCATTTTATAATATTTAGGAACGGGAAAAACGAGAACTATTGTGGGAATTATAATGCAAATGATGACATCTCATGAATTTAAACGCGATAATCCGAAAATCCTTGTGTGCACTCCATCTAATACTGCTATTGATGAAATCATACTACGTTTACATGAAACATTTCAAACTATGAAAGAAGATCAGCGACCTTTACTTGTTAGAGTTGGAGAAACCAATAAGGTTTCGAAAACAGCACTATATTATACAGCTGAAAGTATTGCACAAAGAAAAATGAAAACTGCCTCAGCGTTTCAGAGTATCAATGCTACTGTAAGTGCTAATTTTATTTCGTTTAATTGAATGAATTTAGTATGTTATTAAAAGCTTGTTATTGGATTCCAGATTGAGGTTAAGACCGAAGAGATGCAAGAAAAGGAAAAGTTGAAGAAAGAGTTGGTAGGTGATCCCTCTAAAATGACGAGAGTAAGAGCATTAGATAGGGAAATAAAGGAACTGGCCACGGAAATTGGGAAACTGGAAGACGCGAAAGCCCTTGTGTTGACTACAACGGTAAGTGTTTAATATGCAATTCAAAGTATTTAAATTCAAATGCAAGATAAAACCTAATGAATGTTTGTAATTAAATTCAGAAAGCAGACCAAATTGCACTGGACAGGGAGAAAAACAACGTAATGAAGTCGGCGCAAATTGTGTGTTCTACTCTGAATTCGTGTTCGAACAGCAAGCTAAAAAATATGTTTGATGTTGTTACTCGAAAACAATCGTAAGAATAAGTTATTTAATAATTTCATTGTTTTTAATTAAATTCCATATTTATTACACTTTCTACAAAATTGTATGTTTGGCCATTACTACAGTTCAAAACCTCACCCAAAGTTTACTTGCTGCATTGTTGACGAAGCAACTCAGACAACTGAACCAGAATCCTTAGCTCCTTTAACATTTAACATCGAAAAACTAGTATTAGTTGGAGATCCTATGCAGCTGGATGCCACGGTTGTGTCTCAGGTGACTTTTAATGCAAAATCGATTATGTTTTTATAGACATACTTTTGACTTTTATAGACACATTAATGTTCATTGTCTTTGTTTCCTGTGTTTAGAAAGCAAAGGATAATTTCTACGGGCGTTCTTTGTACCATCGGCTATATGATACGTTCAGTAAACAAAATCCGTCTCCTGTTATGATGTTGCGGGAGCAGTATAGGATGCACGAAGAAATATTAAAATGGCCGAATGACAGTTTTTATGGTGGAAAATTAATTAAAAAACCAATACGAAAAAATGTCCCTCAATGTCCACTTCCACCATATTTGTTCTTCAATTTGACAAGTAGAGAGACCGGAGACAAGGGGTAAAGAGTTTACTTTATGATTGCAAAATTTACTCTATACATTTATATTATGATTATGTTGTGATTCTTAGACTGTTGCTTTAAAAATGTTTTATGATTTCGAAAACTAGAAAAATAAGTAACGAAGCAGAAACAGCCCTTGTTGTTGAAATTCTCAAAACCATTCAGATTAACATCACTTCTAGTAGTTCATTTTCTATCGGTGTTATAACTCCCTATGGAAGACAAAAGGACGTATTAAGCAAGGCTATCAAAGAGTAAGTTTCCTTTTTCTCCATTATTTTACCTTATTTTACCTTATTATTATTTGTTAGTGTTAGTGTTATAATGTGCGTATTTGTAATTTGTATCACTAAACTAATGAAAATTTATTTTATTTCTACAGAAAAGTACCCTCTTTGGCTGCAATTGTTGAAGTTGACACTGTAGACAGTTTTCAAGGGCGAGAAAAGGATATTGTTTTGATCTCATGTGTTCGTACAGATAGTATTGGATTTTTAAATAATGCCAAGAGGTTGAATGTAGCCTTAACAAGAGCAATACATTCACTATTTATCATTGGCAATGCCGATTGCTTAAAGAGGGTAAGTAACATATGGAAAATGCGTATTAATACTAATTTTTCATTACTCATTAATTATATTTTGCCTATAGCAAGCAGTATTATATGGTTTTTGTATTATTTTAAGGATGACATGTGGGAAAGCCTCATAGAAGATGCAACGATTCGCAATGTAGTTCACACCGTCTCAACAGATAAAACTCAACAGTCAAGTCTCCTAGCCAGTCTTCTTATCCCTATTTTGGCATCTCCCAAAAAGTCCGAAATTGCTGAAGATTTCAAAAGACCCATCCGTCTTGGAATTTAACATCTGAAAATCTGTGTTGGCATTTTTTGTTCTAGTTCATTTTTTGTACTGATGTTTGTATATATCCTAATCGTATTCATAATTAATTCGCATTGTGCCATATTACCAATAATCTCTAATTTTTGATGAACTGCTTTTTGCACATATGATGTAGATTAACGATAGTTTATGTATTAAGTATAAACGCATTTACAAATACGATGACGTAATTGATATTCTATGTTGTGATTGTGAGGTGTAGCTGTCGTTTATAGTTAGGTGTTATTTTCACAAAACAATTATTATGTCATATTTATATAGATAGTTTGTCGTAAAATGCCTAGACCACTTTTCACTCATGAAAACAAGTGTATTTAAAGTAAACGTTAACATATTGTGCAACTACAATAGATTGAAGGACGGGTAACCTATATACAAGACTGATTTTGGAATACAGAGGACTATCAAACGATATTAACAAAGGGTGGTATAGAAAATCGTGTACTAGCATTTTACGTACACTTATTAAGATTACAATTTATACTGAATTACAATTCATTAAATCAAATCGGATTATCTTGGCTTTACGTTTTATCTTGCAGAATATCAGACCTTGGATTTGTGTTCATGTAATATTTTTTTCAGTCATTAAGTCATTATAATAATGGATTTAGCTGCACTAATTGACTTTTGTCTATGAATTTATTTTTAAGAAAGGGTCTTGCCAGATCACTAAAAATTAAAATTTACTAATTTAAGGTTTCCATTATCCGTATTGTATTTCGTTATCAAATGAGTTTAATTGTTATTCTGTAATGCTGTAAAAGGTTCTTCTAATGAATTGGGAACTGCATTGTTTATTTGTGCAGCAGTGTTATCTTTATATAATGGAAAAGCAAAAATGCAAACTAAGATTGTAAGCCATTCCTTTAGAAATTGAATAAAATGAACTTTATAATTTACAAGTATGTTCATTTGTTGCCCAAAAATAGTTTTACTGAGATTTTCTGGTGAAACCAGCCAAAACCACTTTCACGGAATAGAATTCCAAGATTGGAACTTCCTTAGTAGTATTGGTTGCTTTTGACTACGGGCTTCATTACTTTAATCTAGAAGATAATATTTCCAGGGAACAAGTACACTGCGGAGAAGTAAGGACCCCTTGTTAATTTTGAAATTATTTTGTAAGCAGCAGACCTTCTAGGTATTCGTATCACTTATCACCTAGTGTAGGCTTTAATACTTTCACCAGAGGTTAGTAAAGATAGTTTTGCTATAAAGAACCCAGACTAAAAATTATAGGCATTTCTTATCCATAGTATATCAATCAAAAGTACTAGCACAACGATGATTTTGTTCAAATAAGCATTTTGATACCAATTTGATAATTCGGTCAATTTATTCTTTGCAAAGTATCGATGTAAATATAATTCTGATTTGTTGACTAATTCTTGCAACAGTTTAAAATGGCCAGTCATCTGCCGAGGAAAGAAAAAAGGAGAGTTCCTGCAAATACATTTTTCGGTGTTGCACAGACAAGTCCTTACTACAGCACAACTGATGAAGACAGTGCTCGTCAGAAACACAAGAAATGTCTTGCTAAAGGCCTGCACACTCGTCCATATAATTGTTTACACAAACAGAGTACACATGTCATTTCAGAAAATAAGCAGATGAGGGTTGCGCCTATTATAGAGAAAGCAGAAAAGAAAGCAAGCGGAGAATGTAGGAGGCAGTGTGCAACTCCGTCGAAGATTTTAAATACAACGAAAAATGTTTTTGTCGATGGTGTGAAAAGTCAGAAGCCAATGTGTAAGAATTCTTCACTGCACGTTCCTTGGGAAAGTTCCGTAGAGCACTTAAATGTAATTGTCGAAGATAACCTTTGTGAAAAGGCTAAACAAAGATTTTGCCATGGGACAAATAAAGTAAGGGATCAGTGTCAAAGAAAGTCAAATACAGATTCCAGTTATGACCACACTAAGTTGCCAAAGAGTAGTACCAGAAACCTTTTGGACAGTGCCATCAATGAAATGCTTTGGACTAAGAAATGTTTGAATAAACGGAATCACCACGTTACTGTTCCCCAATCGAATAGGGTAGATGATCACGAGCGTCTACCGCGTGCTAGAACCCCCATTTCCATTTCCAAGTATATCGAAAATCAAAAACAGATGAAATTTAAACAAAGCAGACAAGGCCAGAAATCATTTTCTGATAAGGAACTTTGCTGCAATCAAGAAAATTCTTTTCGTCTGAATTTACATGATTTACGTGATTTTCATGATGTTTTCGACAGGCGTTCTATGCAGCAGGAAATGACATCCGAGGAAAAGAAGAGTAAGATCATGAATAGGATTTTCATTTTTGTTTAACAAGGAAATGTATGAAATCTGAGATTGAGTATAAATTTTATTGCAGTATTGGGTTGTTATCCAAATCCACCCTACCGTGATGAATGTAGAATTGGTAATATTAAATCGGAATTTGACACTGTAAATGCAAATACTAAGAAAGGGAAAACAATTCCAACGAATGCATCACGTTCTGATGGTTTGTTGTGCCAGCTTGGTCTTTACTCAGGATCGGAGTTGTCTGAACAATCAACACCTCGTGGAAAAGTTGATACAAATTCCGCTGTATTAGCTTCAAGGTACGAATTAACCAAATCTTGTACGGAGAATGAAGAAACTGAGTCAATAGGTTCTGAATTATCGGGTCGTCCACAAATTGGAAATATCACAGAACAGGTTACAGGTGTTCGTGATGAAAAATGTAACACTCCATTAAACGAAACTTCTGTGGATGATGATTACATGATTTTTCGCAGCATTCTTGATCTCTCCAGAGAAAATACTATCACAGAAGAAATGGATGACAATAACGAAGTATACCCAAGTAATTCAACTGAGGATGAGACCGAATATGAAACTGCATCAACAGAAGAGTACTCGGAGGAAAGTGGTGAAGAAATTGCAAACGAGAATACTTCTAAAAATATTGCTGGACCTTCAGTATTCTTACCGGAAATGATACCGGATCCTAGCTTCACTTTGAAAATCAAAGAACATGAAGTATCAGAGGCAGGAAAAATTGATGAAAATATGAATGCATCTCCTGAAATAGTGCAAGCAAATGTAGAGTCAGAAAATCAAGGTATCCAATACATAAGCCCAAACACAAAGGAATTATACGAGGAATTGGATAAATGGAGAAAATTAGTAAATCCTGATGAATTTAGGCGCTCTTTGAAAGGCCCAGGACTCAGAATGTATCTAGATTCTACAGCTGAAGATGAAAGCGCTTATAAGAAGAGTCAGAATCCCAAATCTAATGCAACGGTTTTCGAAGAGGTGTACAAGAAGTATATTCTCAACCGCAGTAATTCAAAAACGGATAAGGATCCAGAAGAAAATTGTAAAGAAATGCTATCTTCAAAAGTGACAGAAAATAAAAAGAGTAATGATTCCGTAGAAGTTGTCAATGTTGATTGTATTTATAAGTCCCCAACGATACCACACCGTTTTCCACTGCAAATCATCTCAGAAGAAGAATCGCAGTGTGAAGTGGATTTCGGCCAGCCACTAATTACGAAAAATTGGCTGTATAATTTATTGTTGAAGCCAAGCAGCATTTACACTGAATCTATTAAATCAAATGATGAGGCCGAAACCTGTTCCGTTATTACTGCTGAAAATGGACAAGTGACAAATGAATTTACTACTGACTCTCAGTCAGACTATACAGTAGAAGAAACCGACGAATGTGAAGAAGATGTTTGGCTGGAACCAGTTGTAGATTGGGATAATGTTTCACCGTGTATGGTGTACAATATTATGCAATTAACCGGAGGATTTCTAACAGATGTTTACTCACAACAACCCTCTCAAGAAAACTGTAATTATTACCATGATACTTCTAAAACTTTCATTTCTGCTTTTGAACCTGCCAATCTTTGTCTGCAGACATCTTCAGTAGTTTCCATTGAAGAAATCAACAGTCCAGAAGGGGAAGAAGAAACCGTCTTAGCGATATTACCAGATACACCCTCAGATATCACAGTCATAGAAAGGAAAATAAACTCTGAACAAAAACTCCCGATTGAAAATGCACAAATTTTGGAAACCGAAAATTTCCTAGAAAATGAAAATAGGGAGAGCAATGAAATTCATGCAAATGGCAATAGCGAGAACACCAATGTTCCTCAAACTGGCAGAAGAAGGTTACCCTACCGCATTGCCTTTGGTATTTACGGGAGACTGCGTAGCATGCGAACATCCTTAAGTAAAATGATGAGTGGTATGAAAAATTATTTCAGGGTTAATAAGGGTGTCATTCGTAAAGTAAGTCCTTTGGGTTCCACTCATGCAAACAGAATTAAATTTCTTAAAGAAGCCCCTCATACATTTAATACCTTCTCTGATGCAACTCTGCTCGCTCATCATGCTAAACCTTCTGGCTCTCCAAATCGTACATTTACATTATAGTTCGTGTGATTATTTTGTAATAAATATTAAAAACACAAAATGCACTTTTTGAATTAATTTCATTGTTAATAATAACTTTGCATGTTTATTAAAGTGTCATTGTTAGTTCATTGAAGACTTATTCCCAGCCTGATTGCTCGAAGTAAGATTGAAATGTGCTTTTACATGTAATTATTACCAAATTAAAATAGCAGGATGCTAATCGTTTATTAAAGACTTTTGATAAATACATATGCATTATCGTGGTATTAATAGAAGCCTTTGCTATGCCGTGAATGTTGTTACAATATTGACCATAAATGTTTGTAATTATACGATGCACACCTTTGTAATACAATTAAAGAATATTTCGTTATTATCATTGCTCAAATATGTTCACAAAACGCATTTAGTGATGTGAAGGATTTTTTTTGTATTTTTGATGCTCGTTCGTATTATAGAGTTATAGTTCCCTACTAAACTAAATTGATATGATATGAATTACAGTGATTCTTTAACAAAACATAACAAAAAAGGCAAAAACCCGCCCTAGTACAGAAATGAAATCAAGATATAACAAAAAAGTCTTCAATCCCAGTTAATTATTAATTAATTGTACTAACATCTAAAATCTCGCTTAAATTGATTTTCCATTGCAGTCCAAGCAATTCTGTAATGTTTAAGATGTTTTAGCAAATGGAAATTTCAGAGAGATCTTAGCTTTCCGTCTTAGGATTTTTTACAATTGGTATTTTTGACTGATTAACATTGGTTTTAAAAACTTAATTTAAATGAAAAAGAACTTTTATGATGTCCAAAATGAAGACAAAATTGGTTTCCCTTATTCTCAAAGTGTCAAGGGAAGTTTTCCATGAATTCGACAATGACATGTCACAGACACAAGTACATAAACTACGGATTAGTATTTTGGGTTTTTTCAGTATTCATAGAAGTCATGTCGATAGCTGGCGGTTCGGGCTCGTGAATACAAAACCAAGGCATTTTCTTCTGCAGCTCCAGCCTGTCAAGACCATGCACATTTTATTTAGGCAAATGATATTACAACATTTTTATGACAACATATAAATCCTTAAGCATCCAATAAAAACATGCTTGCTTTCACACAAAATTCTTATTTGTAAACAGAAGATTATTACCATAAAAGCAATCAAACGCACATATAAGTTATCTCTGAGTAATCTGATTTGAAACAAATTTATAAAGTATGTGAAGGAATGTGTGTTTAATGCACATTGCATCTTCTGTCCTTCAATTTGATAGCATTCATACTACTATGCCCTCACAAAATAGTTACAGTTACAACCATATAGGAAGAGTGATTAGAATGAAACGGGATTAGGAAACCAATTACTTATCGTAAGAAACAAGTGGACCGTTTTCCAATGTCAAACAAGGGAAATAAAATTGTATCACGCCATAAACTGCATCAAAGTGAAATTATGTTTCTGCATCATCACACACACTACGGTAGACAATAATAATAGAGTTGATGAAAACTAGGGTAGGAATTACTTTATGTGCAACGAAATCGTATTAGAGTAGTAAATCATGGCAAACCATTGAAACGCAAAGTGCCTTACCTGTATCGAGGGTGTGAAATGGCGTATACCTGCAATAGAAACAAACAATCACGATTCCCGTAAAATTAAATTGAAATTGACCTTTGAACAACAGTAATAATAATACCCATGGATCAAGGCAAGCGACTGCTTTACACGTGCATGCTGGAATCATGGAGACCAATGGAGTGATTAGTTCTCTAGGCAAACCAAAGCATTAGTATTACTTCAATGTATTATAGGTGCATGAATTCATATATTAATATTTATATAATTTCGATTCATCGAGTTATTTTTAACTCACCGATTTCCGAAGCAGGCTGTAAGTGCCACGACAGCATAAGGTGTCCAGCTAAGCAAAAATAGACAAACGATTCCCATGGCCACTTTTGCTATTCGGATTTCCACAGATTGCTGAGCTAAATCCTTATTGCCCCTCAGGGATTCCACATTCATCTTTTTTGCCTACACATCAGAATAGTATTATTTAATGACAGACTTGGGTTTTATTAGCGCGGAGGCGTACTACTGGAGATTTCCATTATATTTCCCATGTCAATCATTTTTATTCGCATTTTTGCAAAATGCTTTCCCCAGCATAAAAACCTCTCCATATAAATCCTGCAGCTGTAGTTTGTTTTGGCATACCCACCAATCGCAATTCAGGGTAGATAAAGTCTATAATTAATTGCAAGCGCATTCTGAGTTTGCACTAAACAGTAATAATTACTCTTTCCATGCTTAGTTGTTATATAAGAAAGGCTATGACTCATTTAACGTATGATTATAGCAAGCATACTTTCTCCACCTCAAAAAATGCAGATAGAAATCACAATTGAAGTTTGCAGTCAAAATTGACTGTTTTCTGAAATATTTTCTTACTATTGTGCTTTAAAATGACCTATTTTGTAGTATTTGTACTAATAATTATGACCGAACATTGCGGTTGTTGCGGATAAATAGCTTTATTTCTTGATGCTTTACATGGACATGTAAATACATGTTATTCGCATTCTTATCCCGGTCGTAAGTTTACCTCTCAAATACATAACTTTTGTGTTCACTATCGATTTGTGTTTACGAATTGATTGCCAGAATTGTAGAATATTTATGGAGCTGTGTCATTTACTATTTATCAAGTTCACATTGCATTTTTCTGCCCATCTTCGATTTGTGTGAGTTGCATGCACAACTGCTGCAGAAAATATAGATATAAGTATATTACATAGTGCCAGACATATAGTCGAGAGCAGAAATATTAGTATTCTGTGTATTGGCGTTGGTCTGTTGATTTCAGCCTTCACTCACAATTCACAGACAAACATGCAATGAAACTATTTCAAACGTTCAGTTCAGTTCATCCAAATTTCGAATTTCTTTGTACTAAGTATACGTTGATAAATGCAAGCCATGCTACCTGTAGGTATGGCTATTGTCCTGCATAAGGTTTTATGTAGGAATTTCTAGTCCCACTAAACAAAACGGTATTAGTGAATAATGTGAGTGCTATAAATTCAGGTTTCATTCGTAGAAGATTGACATGACAGAAGCTATGGGTAATATAATAGCAGTGACAGACCATTTGCTGTTACTGTCACTCAATCAAAGTACAATCTTCGTTACAATATCAGTAGAAGCAGAAGTATGCAGAAAGGTATGCCATTTAAATGAAAATTTGTGGTCATTCAGACCTATTCTTTACTGGATGCGCTGGATATATCATTTTGCAAAATATTTTAGGTCCTCCTTTCGTCCTTTCCTGGGTATTCGAGAACTGGAATAGAAGTAGCTGAATACTAATATTTTGTTTACATTTTAGAATGCATATCTTGCAAATCTGCATGATAGACATATTCCTGCGTGTTTTAATGTGGTGTGTATACAATGCTATTATAGGTATCCCGTAAATACATCTGCTATTGATGAAGGTCACTTTTCTAGCGTTCCCGACTGCGCCTTGCTAACTTATACTTTAATTGTATTTTACACTACGTCAGTATGCGTGTTTTTGTTTGGTACAGCAACTGGAAACACTAAATTGATTACAGATTCATTACAAACGTCAGACATTTCTGCACATTATAAAAATGTCCTGAGATAAAACATCAAAACATGATTTTAGTACAAAAGTCAAAGGATCAACTAAAAATGCTGTGAATTGTGAAAAGCTATGAAATCTTGCCTTGGAAATACATGTGCAATGTTAATTGATTTTCTAAAGTTAGAAATACAGAGACTACGCTAAGGTTAGCTTACTGACCGAAATCCCAATTGCGTGATTCTGTAAAGTAACAATTATTGTTATCGTAAGAAATTCTAAAAGTCCATTGTTACACTTTCCTCGGCCAATCTCTGCTTTCATCTTTACCTAATGATTTCTTTTAGAGAATTTATGAACTTATGTTTAAACGTCTCCGTAGGAGTTGTTTCCGTAATCCATATAACTGCCATTTAAGTTGTATTTTTAAATATAGTTAACTTTCTCGTTGTATTTACAATTGCAGTCTAACGTCCCTTATGCACTTAGGTATGTCAGAAAAGCAAAGAAGCTAGGCTGCAGAGTTAGTCCAGCTTACTGTGACCACAAGATCTGAACAATATTGATAAGTAATAGGTGTATTCGAAGAAAGCAAGGTTCTTTGTATCGTGCAAACACATCATTAGTAGTTCTAGTTCCCAACTAATTCACAGTGCTCTTTCTTAACAGCCTTACATTGTTTGGTGCATTGTGACACTGACGGATTCAAATTGATAATCGTTTGGACTCTTTAGTCTACCACGGTTACAAAATGGTTTCAACTAAACTAAGGCGTGCATAAATTTCTGAAATATTTTACTTATTATGCAAAAGTGTTAGTGACAGTGACAACTGATTACCAAAGTCAATTTTTCAATCTATATATTGATAAGTTACCTGTTCAAGAACATTTCCATGCAACATACATAATTAATGATAATTGAGACGTTAGGGTTCGGTGAGCACGCACTGATATTTGCACCGGTGATGAATATTAGATGTGGTAACTTATGTGTTATATGGTTGCTGTAATATTTTACTTTAGTAATTCTAAAAATGAATAGGCATTCGTATGGTAAATGGATTAAAAACGGAGTGACTCTGTTATCCATTGCCAAGGTTTAAGAACTTTAAGAATTTAAATCTGAATTAAGAATACAGTCTCATTGATAAATTAAATACACATGTCTTTGGTAGTCCCCCGTGATAAACAAATAGTGCGACAGTCATTAGTCCACGCTCCTAACGCTTCCGTTCATTATTCATTAAAAGATTTCCTTTAGTGTGTGTGAACACGTAGAGTAATTTAGCACTTGCGTATGTTGTGTATACCAATAGAATTCATTGCATAATTATATTCGTACTGCACTTTACAGGAAATCAAACTAGCAGGGTATTTGGTCATGTTATGTATACATATATATAACCCCCGCATTCATCTATGCTCAATTCACAGTTTATTGCAATAATTACTACTACATATTAACTGCTTTGGATTATTTTTGTTGCTTTGTGTTACATAGCTCCCTTTGGCTTAGATCATTTCTATGAGTTAATTTGCAAGTACATAATGTATCACGTTGCTCTTTCTGCGCATTACATTTATTTAATTAGTATACTTCCACGTATACTTCCTCTTTGACCAAGTTCTTGGAAAAGAGATACTTACTTGTTCTCGTAGGAGCTTCTCGTGTTCTCGCACGTGACCCACAATCTTTGAATAGAAGTAAGCAGTTAGAGAAATTGGAATTATATATGAATATACAAAAATTGTGGCCACAAAAGCCTTATTGGAGGCTGTCTCCGTCAGGTAATCAAAAGTACAACTGGTCAAATATCCCTCTGTCAAATATTACAAAGATTATCAATCAGCAGAATTATTTATGCAAATAATTTAATTAATGGGCATAGCAAATGGAAACAGTGCACTAAATATTTTCACTTCACTGCAATAGTAATAAATATAGCCTCATAAAACAATTTGTATTTTTATGAAGTATTCATGACTGTGCCCTGCCCATCTTTTTACTACATCTAGGATAGGAATGTAGACTTTCGCGAACTTTCTCCCAATACAACACAGGTATTTAAATGTGTATTAGTTTCATACGTGGAAAATCTTTTTACAGCTTTCTCCACGTATTTTCAGAAGTGGAGTCAAATGGTAACAGAATGGGCACTTTCACGTATGATTAACAACTGCATCTAATCAGCTTTCCTCCTCACAAAACGTAGTATTTTTATTTCTAAGATAATCATTGAGTAAAAATAAAGGCCATGTTGTTAAGATGAAGTTTATTTCATAAAAATGCATATTGTAAGTGAGGAGACAGCGTTGGCAAACTTATTAACTGCAAAGAGAATAGCAAAAGAACAGCATTCGTTTCTATTGCGAATTCAAAATTTTCCCATTCGAAATTTTTAAAATCTAGAGTGCATTTACCTGGAACAAATCGACCCCAGATTTCCATCGCGGGTAGAATGGTAAATGGCACAATGTACAGCCATATCATTGCCACTAAACTTAGGGCTTTCCCCTGACTCATTTTTCCTTCAAATGGTTTCGCAATAGTTCTAAAAGAAAGAATTGCAACCGATAACTTATCGTTACTTATAACAGGATTGTTGTAGGTATACTGAAGAATTGAAAAAATTGACATTAAATCCCTTACTTAATTTATATCGACATTTGCAATTTTCCTATACGATTCATTGCCGTACATCAAACTTTCTCTAATTATATATTCTATTTTAAATAGATGTTAAATGTTTGTAAAGTAATAGTTTGTTTGTAAATGTTTGTAAAAGATTGGATAAAAATGTTTTCCGGTACATAGTAGTTGATATCGTTTCGTTTTAGTTCCTAAACGTTAGAGCGTTTTGGAAATGTCACAATTGTAGCTGCATAATTATATCAGGTGTGCCACATAAGTATACTTTATTTAGAAGTGGAGTCCAGGATATCAGCAATCACAATGGCAAAAATAGAACGATTTGATTTAATTTGGCATCGCATGCATAGTGAGCAATCGGAGGGAATTAAAAAAGAGAAGTGATGAATAAATACGGGCACCGCATACACATCTATCCATGTACATAGTACATAGTACATAGTACATATAACAGTACAACAGTCGGTAATGATTGCTGCACTGAAAGTAGGTTATTGTAAATAATGTAGGAGCATATGGTAATTGTCACCTTACTTACGTATGTATTTAGACTTGCGTAATTACTTTTGCATTAGGTACATTAAAACATGCAAACTTACTTATGTAAAGTCAAGTTCAGTTTATTCAAAGACAATTAATTGCATTCGCGAGTGTAACTAGTAAATGTAGTATTAATGTGAAGTGTATTTCAATATTCATGCAGAAAATGTTACAAGCATCAGCATCACATTCATTTACATTTTCTTAAGTGAAATTCAGGACTGCCTACTTATCTGTATAGTGCACCACCCGAAAAGTGTTTGGGATAAATGTGCACATTATTATTACATACGTTGTACAAAGAGTAGCTCAGCCTCAGAAGTAAAAGTACCTACCCATTTATAACATTAGTCGAATCCATTGCCATTCGTGGACATAATGTGCACTGTGGCATTTGACGACGTCATTGTAAATAGTTAAACAGAAAAATTGTGTGCAGGCAGAACCAGAACCTTTCTTAATGTTAGCATTCTATTAGCAGTGCACATTAGTCAGCTAGCCTTCCACATAATTTACCAGATAACCAAACAGAGCAGTAACCAACTATTTGCACTATAATAAACTATCATAAAAACAGCGTTCGCAGAAATTCCATGTTGAAATGGCTCCGTGGACTGCAACATTCAATTAACATTTACCTTGGACTACCTTTGCTCTTTAATTTCTTTATTACTTACCTGTATCGATCATAGGCAATTGCTGTATTACTTGCAGCCGAACCAATACCCGATATGCTCCCAAGAATTGCAAAGATGTCACATCCAATTTTCCCATAAAGAGGTCCTTCGTTAAAAGAGTTCGAGATGAAAATGGGAGTTTTCACCATCATTATGAAATCCAGCAACGCCAGATTTACAACGAGGATGTTCGAAGGTGTCCTCAAGCTCTTGCAGCTGCAAATTATTTTTAAGTGCAAACTTTATCTTAATTGAAACGTAATGCTGAGCTGCATTTCATCACACGCACTCCACGGTTTTACTATTTATGTTTAGGTAGCTTTTAATAAACTTACGTTGAAAAGATGTACATGACAACTCCATTGCCAATGAGAGAGCCGAACATAAAAACTACATAAAAAACGCCAAGCATGTGATGAAGAAATGGATTTGGGGCTTCGTACTTTAGCCAGTGTGGATGCACGTAGCTTTTATATTCAAACGGAGTGTTCCACCCATTCTTAAGGGGGGTGTTACTGCAAACGCAAAACATTTTATCACTCACTTATGATATGTACTACTTTACCCTGTGTGGATTAAGAGCTTCGTTCTTCATTTAATCTCACTGATGCAACAACACTATCAAATTTCCATGTTGTCTCTCCAGGCAGCTACTCGTAAATATTTACTAAATCTAATACTACAAGTAGTAAAGTTGGTTTCCAGGTAGAAACATTTTAACATTAGCAATAGCACCGTCCATGTAGCAAAATGTTTTCGCAAACTTACAATTTAGTCTTATAACGTGTACTTATGCATAATATTGATCTACGGGAAATATTTTCCTTGGTTTAAATTTCAAGATGCTCCAAAATATGTAAGGAAGATAAATAATCGCACAAGAACGACTTCCTGCAGTCCAAGTAGAAATCGCAAGTGGGTAAAACAAGAAACATAAATTATTTAAAATCATTTAAGTGACAGTACATGATAATAAGCATGTTTTACAGGGTACCTACTAAATTCTTGTACATGGTAAGCAACTAAGGAGCTAGGGAGTTTGTAAGGAGACCTTTCCCTCAGCTTTTCAATTTCATTTACCGAAACTCAGGCACCATTTTGAAAATTACAAACACAAAATTCTGTTTTAGCATTAGAAAGGATATTTGCTTCAGAGTTCATAATACAGGATTAATTGTTAAAATTTTGCCACCTTAGCTGTATAAAGTTATAATAAAGACTGTCATTGTGAATAAGGTGACCCTGTAAAATATTGAGTTTTAGGACAAAATAGCTCGAATAGCAGTGCACACCTTTGTTACACTTACTTTACCCTAAGAGTTATTGCTATTACCTGCTTTATAAACTATCAAAATTAAAATGGTTGTTAAAGTACTTACTTCTTCCCAGGAAGTTTAGTAAGCACAACAGTATTATGGTTTAGTACACACTGCGCTGCTAAAGAACATATTTAAATAGCTACATAAATATAGATATTAACATAGTTTACTTTTGCATAACTTATTTTCTAGTTCAGTACATTCAGGTTCTTATACTGCAATTGCAATAACATTTTGAATAAACTTTATAGTAGACCGGTAATAATGCTTTGTTCATAAAATGCGTTTATGCTTTCCATTAGTGTAATAGTGTTTTACTGCACTATATAAATTAAATGTATAATATTAGCAGGAGAGAGCGCCTTTTATTTTCATGGTACAAGTACAAAGTACAAGTTTTCATGTTTCCTTACGTGTGTGTGGTGGGAATATACAACTGTTTCTAGCGAAATACAATATTGTATGACATTACGAAGCATATCTTTTGTCTTTTCACCTGTTTTTGCATTTTAGTGGCTACCTTTGCAGCATTTGTGTATAATGTACAGAGATTTTGGAAATATTTGGCTCCCTGGCAATCAGGCGATGTATATAGTTAGCAATCCGAAAATTCAGCCATGCAGTGAACAGAGTCATGTTGAATATGTTTTCCCTCGTCTGGAGCATTGCATTAGTATGTAGTTCCTTACGTAGTCTATACCACATTTTATGCCACAGTGAAAATAGAAATAAGCTTAGGCCCTTAAATCAGAAGCATTACCCAGCATACTTACGTAACAGAACGCAATAAGGATACATTACATTAAATTTCATATGTATCTGTATGGCGAGGAACGTGGAGTCTAAGCTGGAGTGGAGCACTGAGCACGTAAAAGTGTAACATAGTGACACAGTTGAAAACGTCAAAATAGCGTGCAAGATCCTTTCATTGAAACTAATCTCGGTGTTCAATCTCCATCATGCGGTGCATTGCATGAGGCGAAATGTCATTGTGATACAAAACGGAGCTACGCTAACCAAGTAACGTAACCATAAGTAAGTAATGTGGTTCCTTGCAGAATTTTCGTTTGCAGTCAAATCAAATCTCCACTCCCTACTCCCTACTCACAAATATGTGCCCTTCCATTATACGTACTATAGTGTACGACAGAAAACCTATTTTCACATAAATTCAGACCTACGATTTCTGCTTTCTCTCAATTTAAGATTTTTCACAATAATTTTCAATCTCCGTGAAAAATTTGTCGAACTAGAGAGAGAAAGAGAGAGAGACAAAGTAGACAAAAAAGTATTAAATAACTTTTGCTATTTAATGTTATTTATTATGTTATTTAGTAATATGTTGTGTTATATTTAATGTTATTTATGTCATTGTTATTGTTATGCTATTTAATGTGTTATTTGTGACGTTATGCTGTTATTTAATACTTTCTTTCTCTACTTTCACTAATATTTCTCTAGCTTTCTCCAATGTAAAGTATTGGTTTGAATTTATTTTCCTATTGCACATTGCAATACAATTAAAATTAAACCAATTTTAAGCAATTCCTTGGGATATATACAGTTTTTTCTTGAAACGTATTGCAATCATTTCACATTACATTTTTTTGAGTCCCGTCTGATTGCTTAATACTAGATCAAATACGTGGTACAAAGAAAAACACCCAAAAATTTCATTTTAGTAACTAACTAAATATGAAGCACTATGAAGGAGAAATAGTTGCTTGGAGGCTATCTGGTTCTATTGAATAGATAGAGGAGAGAGGGCAAAGAAAGCATTAAGTAAACCCATCAATTTTTGAGCGGATTTCATTTTATTTGAAATCGTTGTGAATGACTTTGGCTGGTGTGGCATGACATGCAAGGTAAAATAGAAAAGTAGTTAGAGTAGCGAGATAGCCGCCCATATGACACAGTCAAGTAGATAGGCAAATCAGCTCGTACTTTTATGTGCTTGTGCCGTACTCGCGAAGGCTAGGTCAGATCAGACACAAACAAATTTCATATATGGACGATCAGAAGATCAGATCGTAGCAGGAAATACTTTTGAGGAAAAATCTATTGTAGAGAAAGCAATTTGCGGCGACGATCCCATTACCGATAGTGATTTCTTCAGGCGCTGTTTTACGTTCACCTTGTACCGTACTCTTTACATTTTTCCTATTCACGCTCGTCCTCAATCAATAAAATACTTGACTAAATTAGGACGATCCTCTCTTATTATATCATATCACCTATCTCCTCACTCCTAATACGGCTCTCTGTCTTCCTTCAAGAGAAGCTAATCAGGAAAGTCAACGAACACGTTCCAACCTTAAGAACCTCTATTTATTGCGCAGCAGTCACCCTAGGCTCTCTTCTGTTATCATCAAAGTTCATTCATAGAAAATCAGAAAAGGGTGCTAAGATAATAGTATACCTCCTACAAACAGTATAAGGCATTCAGGCATTCTATGTGATGTTGATATAAACCACAAATTTTATCATTATAGCCACATGATTCTTATTCTTACGCATACCTACTTTAAATGGATACTTCATAATAAGATTACTTACTTTAAAATTACTTTAATACATGCATGAACTTTATATTCCCTATTATAAGCATCAGTGTTATGTTAAAGGTTAGAGTACGGATATTTATTTCAAGAAAATGCCACAGGCTTTTATGATCCAAGTATACGAGTAAACATTTTCTGAGTATTATTGAAATCTAATTTGATATTTCCCAATAAATTTTGTGGCCACGTTGTTGAATTCTATTTTGTGCCCTAAGCTCTTGTAATAAAGTTTCTAGAAATATCAAAAGTGCCATCACATTCTTTTAACGTTAGATTCTTTGGCTCTAAAATGTATGAAAATGATCAATGATCTACGCGTTTATAATTTATTGCGATACTAATATTTATCACAATTACTTCAGGTGATTTACATTTGGTTTATTGACAATTTGATTAAGCGTTACATTTAGTATATAAAGATATTTTCTATTCGAAGCTTCCAGCCAGATTCACAAGATGTGTGAACAGGCTGTGGAAGTCAGTTGAAATTCAACCTCTTAAGTCGCATGAAGAGTAAGAGTGGCTGCTTCAGTTGGCATTTTCATCAAAGGCTTTCTTTCACAATTGCAGTAAGATCCCCTAAATTATGCATATCTTACAATTTCGTTCTCTTTTGCAGTAACCACATTTGTTTTCTTTTTGTAAACAATTAAAACAAAGTTCAATCTTCTTATTCAACTTTACTACTTGAACAAATCGTTGGTTTAGCATCAGCAGTGACAATAAGAGCATATAGAACCAAGAATTGGTAAAACTCTTGATTTGTAGATATTTCTTGAAGTTCATTTCCCATTGCAATCGAGATTCTGCATCTACCGTTCTTAAGGTGATGTGGATGAAAAATTGATCACTTCATTGATCAGAAAGGATCTTAAGGCCTCGAAATGTTTGATAGAGCTCGTTTGTGTCACCCAGTAATTTCTTGAGGGTTTCAGGAGAACCTTGCTGCATAACTGTGAGGGATAGAAATTTTTCTAAGTGTGACTTGACAATTTCACTGGTGTTCTGGTATTTATTTTCAAGCATATCCCATAAGCTTCACTTCAATTTTCATCCGTAGACGATTCATTTTTGGATATCTCCTGTAAATGTAGGGACTTCTAGTTTAGGTAGCTTATTTCTGGTAACGCAGTACTTTTTGATATTGGAATCAATTAATGATTCTTTAAGATAAAAAATTTGCAATTTCAATTTGTCCAGGCGCTCTTCTAAAAAGATGAATTCAGGTACTGCTGCTTTGAAATCATCTTCTATGGTACATTCATTGCTCATATCTATATCTTAGAACAATTGGCTGTTTTCTTCATTTAGCTTCTCAATAGCTTCTGCTTGGTCAAATCGTTTTGAGAGAAGTGACCACATCAAAAGCAGCTATCACATTTTTAATTCTGGTAATCGTTCCCTGTAATGCTCGTCGTTTTTTTCGAAGAACATCCATAATTTTTGAATAAATGCAATTCAGATCAAATGAATTATTGAACCATATAAGTTGTACAATTCAATGTTTAATATTCAATTTAGTAAATGATACGGTTTTATTGCCAAGTTACTATAAATGGTTACGCAAATGGCGAGTAGAATAGCAAAAGGTGGTCCTTTCTTCCTAGACAATGGCTTTTACTTCAAAAATGCATATTAACAGAACAGTGTATTGGAGGAACTTGAACACGCACCCTCCTTAATAAAAGGTTTCATTCCAATTAACACTAGAATGTGTATCTGCAGAAAGTAATGTAACTCGCCTATCTTCAAAGGAAGAACGCAATCTATTCTTTATAGACAATGAATTCAAAAATATTTTAAAGGTGAACTTCTAATTTTATTGCCAACCCACCGAAACATTTAATGTCTATAGGTAAAGATAAAGGCGACTGTGGACGATTTTGAAATTAGATAGATATTAATAAGAACATAATAGATGTAGATATATGTGACACCAGCCAGTCAACACACCAAGAAGCTTATACATTGTAGAATATAAATTATTAAGTAGTTAAAGTAGAACCGCAAATTTTTAAGCAGTAAATTCCGCAGCAGAAAATTTTATCTTTTTTACTTACACATATTTGTGGGCGAAAACGCCTACACATCACACTTGCTACATGTGCATGTTAATGAGGTCAATTACTCTAGTATTTCGCTAAATTCTGTATCCTATTCCCTAGTTTCGCAAAAGTTGCTTTCTAGCATTTTGTAGTGTAGCATGTTATGGATACCAGATACCTACATAATAAAAACATATAGGTAGTTATCTTGTATAACTTTTTATGTAAGGTTACCTACGCGGATATTTAAGCAAGAATAAGCATAATTCATATCTTCTAAGAATTTATCCACCCACTGGCCAATTTGAGAGTAAATGACATAAGCAACTTTCCAAAGCAAAGCAAAATAATGTTACACAAGGAAAGATTACTCAATGACTTTCACTGTAAACTTAGTACGCAGTAGAGTTAGGAATTATTATTATTTGAAGCCGGGAAGCGTTTAGTGAGAAGATAAAAACTTATTTTTTATAAAGGTGGGTGTGACTAGATAAGGAATTGCCATTTGCATAAATAATATTTGCATTAGAAGTCAGTCGTTTATGAATTACAGTTTAATGACTGGCTCCCATTCATGCATACGAATATTTAGATTATAACTTGTGCCTTAATTAATTATATCAAAAATTGTATTTAATTGCTATAGACTTAGTATTAAACGTCATCTGCTCTGCAGCAAAATAATAATGAAAGACTGACTGTATTTAAAAGCATAAACCTATTTTGTCTCTTGTCACGTAGTAACTTCAGCTTAGCACATTTTGCTTGCTTCATTAAATATTTCCGCGAGTCACGCAATTTACGTTACGTACGTGTTTCAGGAAAAGTTGAATATACGATCCCGGACAGGATACTGAGTGTATACAGTAACATAAACACAGCAGCACGTGTTTATGCAATTACTAAATAGTGAAGTGATTCTTACAAAACTTACTAAGTTCTGTACACTGTGTTACATAATATTTTAATCTTCACCTATAAAAATCAAGACAGTTCGTCCTTGCATATGCATTTGCACTAAATATAATTTTTGCAATGTAATGCTTTTAGAAACAATTAACAGAAGAATACTACAATTAATATGCATTACCCTGTAAATGTAATACATATTTTAATACTTTTCCTGGTCTGCTCCTATAGTAAATGTTTCTTTGCCCAAAGGCTTTAGAAGCGATGAATGTCATTAGGCTACCTACTAAATTATTTATGTGCATTTGGCTTCATTGAGTCGCTTGAGAAGGTATTTACCCCTTTTTTCTTAAAGCATTTCCTATTGCCGTTTGTTATGGAATATATTATTAACGTAACATTAGACAGCACCTGAATAAAGGAGTATAATTAACTGTCCACCATAAATTTGGTAAAGTGTATAAGAAATGAAATTAATGGACTCCCACAAAGATAACTGAAACGTGGTAACAGCGCCGTGACATTGAATCGTGTGCTACAAACTACAAACTGCATCAATATTATTTTCAGCTGTGGGTCCGAACCGGTGATAATATGAGTTGGCTGAGTCAGCAGTCGAAGGAAAGGTTAAAGTCCGTGTTGAATTGGAGTTTTATGAGCTAATGACAAAGATCTGAGTTTCGCATGACGCATAGTCTTTTTCAAGTTAGTTTATACTTGAGTAAATATGAAAATGCAGCGATGAAGGAAGCTTTGACACTAAAAAGCTACGTAGGTTATTTGTTCCTTTAGCTCACTTCACTACTAGGTACTGAAATACACGAAGAATATTGCAAAACATAAGTTTGGTACAGAAGTACTAAGTACCGTTTGCAAGCGACGCAAATGAATTACCGACATGGCTATAATTTTGGTAGCAGCTTTTTCTATGATCTAGATGTATCTCCGTGCTTTTACCAGCATTAGTGAATATGCCATTCAGGAAGCGACTTTCACCCAACTAACAATGCACGTTTGATTTACGTTATGTTTATGTTCTGACTTGACTTCTGCTATACAGTTACTTTGAATCTTCTACGTGGAAACGTGGAATGGAAGCAAACAAAAAGCTTTTAGCAAAGAGAAAATGATTTTACCTTAGAGGCAGTTATTCCATGTAAAAGCTAGGTACATAAATTGAAGAATGGAGCACATTGTAAAAACGTGATCAGTCAGGTCAGATCACCTTCAAAGTGAAGGTTGCTCTCATAATAGGCCAGGCCAGTTACATACATGTCATGTTCTCCAACTAACCGATTCGGTGTCACAGACCTGTATCTACTTTAACTATAGTACTTGTATATGCCTACAGCCATCATGTCTCGTCTGGTTAACTGCACCACTGATTGTAAACTTTGAGTTCATAATAATAACGAAACTTTTGTTGTGTTGTCTACAGTTCTGTTAGCTATGGCGAGATTATTCTAGTTTTTCTAGTTCCGTTCCGTCAATGCAAATGACAATAATTTGAAAGTGATGAGGAAATCGGGTAGAATGACCTTATAACTGATATGATATGAAAGAATGACGTTTCATTTGACGTTGTATTGCGTTGGCGAAAAAGAAACTCTGATAAATCATGCATAGGCTAAAATTTAATTCGAAGTTATTGTTAGCATGCAAATAAAAGGAAAATGGTAAGTCACAATTACCTTTCGGTACATGTTTTCATAGAAAAAGTCTGAATAATATCTACTTCGTTAGAAAAGGAAACAATAGGAAACGTATTCATTATATTTCGTTAGAAATGTGTTGGCATTGGAGTTGGGGTATTTCAACGCAGTCTGTGGACAAGAGTATACACACTGCAAGGTTAATTATATATGAATATGCACAAAGTAATTTATGATTCTATAATACCGCTTTCTATATAAAAAGCATATAAAAATCAAAGAAATGTATGTCTGACTAATGGAAATGAGAGTGCAAACACATCTGATTGATCTACACCATGTGGATTTAGGAAGTAGACTCACTCTCTCTCTATGTATGTCTTTGAATGAGAATAAATTAGAAAATTAGCGTGACATGACACGCTGTGAATGTCAGAGCTTTTTTGATTACGTTGTAATTTGTACCATGACGTTGACAGACATGTGTGGAAATTAATTTTTACTCATTCCTCTTCAGTAATGCATACTTTTGCAAACTTTCTTTCTATGACATCCTCAACCGTTATATTTATATAATTACATATTACGTACTGTTAGATAACTTTTATTATGCATAACAAGTGAATCGTACTATAAAAGAAACAATTATTATTGCTACATGGGGGATTCTGATTCTGACAATGAGCGTCACTCCTATCATCAACGTAGCTCACCTTCACCGTATGCAAATGCAACACGGAAGTGGTAATCAATCAATCCAGATGTCAAGACCTCTATATAGTATTAAAAGTATGAATAGTGAAAAATGACACTTAATCAGTTGACTCTAGTAAAAATTGGCAATTATCTTTATCTCACGAACAATGAGAGCTGTAGCACAATGATATAAAAGTAAAAGAGAGAGGGAAAGCAATTTTCACCTGAACCCTTTTCAATGCTAATTGAGTTTTAACTTAATCCATGTGATACTAAATATTATTTTGTAATTCATGCAGAACAAACTATTAATTTTTCCTGTCCATATGTTGAAATAAATTAAGGAAAGTTAACTTTCCTGTAGTGATAAAGAATAGTAATATAAATATTTAACTAATTGCTATAGTTGGTTTAGTTTCCTTCTTAGGCATTATACAGGAGGTTGATTATGAATATTTACAGAGTTTTTGAAAAGTTAATTATTACAAGGAATTCTACCTACGGAGGTTTAATTAACAATGCTTTTTCGGTCAAAAAGAAGGAAAGGTCCACTTGTAAGAATTACATTTTCATTATTACTAATAATACTTTGTATGAACAAATGTAGCAGAATAATGATAGCAATAAATTTTGAAAAACCAACCTGTAAGGTTCTGCATAGGGAAACGGTCCGCTTTCATTGAAGAAATTCATGGTGGATAAATAAAAGTAAATACTCACCGAACTGCTAAATTATCAAGCTGTCCGTGCTGTGCTAGTAATAGTATTTCTGTGTAAATAAGTACTAAACAGTTTGCGATTGATCTATTTAAATGCAAAATGTGTAAAATATCTACAATGAGAGTAAAGTGAGTAAATTAATTCGAATTGGAGCTACTGTGTCACACTGGACAGCTTTGACCTAATAACTCAGAAATGTCGTTAATTCTTCCTTACTTATATAGCCTTTGATCCCTACTTCGGTTCGGTGATAATGGTTAATCCTGTCCTTTGTACATTGTACATATTAATCCAATATCAAACTCAGCTCAGCGTGAAACGATATCAAAGAGTATCACATTTCTCATGATCTTATTTAATGCTACACTGAACTTAGCAAACCAAGGCTTCTGATCGAATTAAGATTGTAATTCAGGATGCGAATGAATGCTTTTCCGTTTCTGTGTACGTTAAAAGTCTTCTACTGGAGAATTAGCCACAAAATTATGTACTTAGACAAGAGATACGACGAGGTGATTCAGGTTCAGGATAGTAAAAGTTAACTTTAGAAGTTGTAGTTATGAAGACAAATCTAAACAAATAAAAATATTTCTTACTCAACCGTTGCGTCAACATAAATACATAAATCTATTTAATTTCGTATCCTGAATTAAGATCTAAATATTCCACCCAAAATCTTCGAGGAAGGAAGTGGAAGTACATAAAAATAAAAATTAATTATCATTATTCAGTTTACAATTGACAATTTGACTGTCCAGCTGTACCATGCGCTGACATACACTTTCCACCTCAAATCGGAACTGTAGATAAAAGTATTAATAATGCCATTAAATACATGTTCCTTCATTATGTTTGATTATACTTATACAAGCGCATTAATTTGGATTAGTAAAATTAACTTAATTTTCGTATTAAAAGTTGCTTTACTTACAAAAGCATGAAACGAAGCCACAAAAGTTGCATCTGTAGCCAGTTAGCAAACCACAGCAAGTTTATATGTATTTTCTCAAAATCTAACTCGAACTGTAACAAAATGTAACTCAAAAAGTATTAACTTCTTCTAAATATATTAATATATACCCCTATTCATGTGTGCAGCATGTCTACAATGTACGAAAACCCTTTAGAAAAAGTCATTTTTTTAGTAGTTGACTGTAATATGTGTTTTAACATGTATGCTAAATAATTGGTGAAACGAGCAGACTTCAACTGCTAAATAATGTATTCTTTATTGAATTTACTAAAAACCAATCAAGTGGAAAACATAACTAAGATATATAAATAGATGCTGTATTTTCTAAGTACAACCGTACTACATAATAGAAAAATTTTGAATTATTTTACTATTTAAATGTAATACTTGTACCACCAAATACTAAACACTAAAAATTAGTATGGAATATAATCGTTAGTTAGTATTTAGTAATTAATTAGTGCTTTAGACCTGCTATATCCCATTATTAGTTCATATATTATATGTAATCATAATATCCAACTACTACTTATGCTATAACAATAAATATTTCCCCAGAAGTATATCATACTTTAACAAATACTTTTCTTATTAGTACATTACATTAGATACCCATAACATTATAAGGCATAAAATTGACTAAACGCATTTCCACAATTTCCAATTAACACCGTTTTAAATAGAGAATGCGATAGCGAGGTAATAATAAATAGTGATTATCGATTTGTATTGATTAATAGTGTCATGTACACGTGAAAGGCTCGGTAAGCATTAGGCATGTATTTACGTGTGTCGTCTGTCTGTAGTAATAGAAGGGTAGGTAGTCAGTAGTCATGTATTTTACTTTAATTCTCCTTTGTCGCACCGATTCCAATAAAGTGTCTTTGACTTACATACACAACATTTCGGTAGAAACCAACCATCACCGGGTTACTGGTCTTTCTCCTTTGCTCTAACACAAATGTTGCACAAGTAATGCTGTTCTGGCTTGAAAATCCTGTAAAATGTCAAACAAAATAATAAAAACATTGTTTCAGTGGCATACTTTATCTCAGCCTATGCTGCATGACATAAATGATGCTACAGTTTACCCATCATCCGTGTAACTCAGCACAGTACAGTGGTTATGAATCATACCACAAACAGAGTACTGAGTAACTATACGTAACATAAACTTGCACTTTGTAGAATGTTATTGAAAATCGAGACCAAATATGCATAATAAATCAGGGAATGCTATAGACGGAGGGTTTAGCTATCATCGAAGTTGTACCAACAAACCAACTAACCTGAATATTTGGTGTCACTTTGGAAATGTGTAAATTCTACTCTCCTGACAGAAAACATTACGAAGAGCTTAGGAGCTCAACCATACTCTTACTACTAGAAGTTTTTCAGTCCTATATACGAACTGTAACTCGAATACAGCATAACGTAACATTTTTAACACCTTGACAAGGCGCATTAATTATTTGTGCATTGCAACATCTCAGAGTCTCGCTGCTGAGTTGTAAAAAACACCTGATTATGCATTCTACTAGATTGTATTAATAAATATTTTAAACTCAATAACCTAAGTTTTGCGAAATTGAACTGAATTTTAAATACTTAGACCTTGGCATAGATTCTCAAGCTTAACAAGCACTATTAAAAGGAAAACACTGACTAAAACGAAAACGTGAGTTATTTCGTTTACTTAGCTGTCTTTTCATGATACAATACAAATAAAACTTTTGCATAACAACACTCTAATAGAAAGTAATACCCCTTATTACTGCATCACGCTTGTTTGAACCTATTTGTCCTAGTGCGTATCGTTTCTAGTGCATAAAAATAGAAATATGTAATTTCATAACCTTTACTCGCCAATTTCAAATAAAAAAATACTATCCCTGTATTTAATGTTTACAATCTTTGTATAATTACATATTTCCGTAAAGGAAAGCACTATTTCTGTTCGGAAGAATAAATATTATTGCTCGTATTGCAGCAACCCAATTTAATTACCCAATGATTTTCCAGAGTGATAGGAATGCAATAGTTTGATATTGCTTCGTTCCTATCGTACGTATTGGTGACACAGAACAGAGTAATTAAGTAATTACTAATTCAGTAATAGCAGTACGCATCGTAAAGTATGGGCTTACATTGCATTGAGAGTATCACTGACGGCCAGTTCTCTCGGCTGAAGAGTCGGCTAGAGTGTAAGCAGGGCGATAACGTGTTTTCCCATCTTCAGTATTGTAGGCCAACCCCGGGTTGGGAAAAGTGTTGCTTTTACTTCCAATTGATGTGTAACTGAAACCAAAAAACAAACCATTTCACTGGTCACATAAATATTTATAAGCATTCTTTCTTTTTAATGTAAGTTATCTAAATGACGTAGCAGAAGTCACAACTCCTTCATTAATATTTTAAGTCCCCGTGTCACTATTTTGTATTAATTGGCCATTAAAAGGCTTAAAGTCTGCTTGCCTTGAAAGACAGAGCATGGCTAGAACTATGTTAGAAAACCCATTTATTGTATGCTTTCTTTGGTAAATTAAATTGGAGTAAGTTCCTACATACATAAACGTATTACTGTAATGGTTTAATGGAGCCATTCTCCATAAATATTTATCTGTACGACATAAGGTTTTTCCTACAAGCAAAGTATGCCTCCAAACCTAAATGCCAAAGTGTCCACTATCCGGAAAACATTTTGTTGTACTCTAATATTTATTCTAGCCAGTTAATAATTAAATACGGTAGACCCGTCATCAGTTATGCTTCCAGACACAGCGTGTTGCTTGCTATTGACCTCCTTCAAATACAAAGACCTAAAAAATTTAAAGCATCTCAAGCTACATAACTAACTACTTATGTGGCTACCTTAATTTCCATGCTAACTTTACTTCTTAACTTAGGTACTTGATGAATCAATTAACAAATCTGTTCATGACACGACACTAAGTAATATTCAGCAATTATACATCCCATTTCGAAAGCAAGTGTTATTTAATTCTCAAGGTAAAATATGCCAAAAACTGGGGCAGTTGTCCAATCAGAAATATTTGTCAAAATTAAAGAACAATACAATCTAATACTGTAAAATCCGTAATTAACTTTATCGATGCCAGAATATTCTGATGATTCGTTAAAAATGTGAATACTATTAGAATATTCATACAAAGAACCTAATTACAACCAAATTGCACTTTCCGGCTCAATATGGAAAGAATAGACAGTAAGTATGAGTCATGATACGAAGAATGCGACAACACATACTAAGAAACAACAGCTAAACATTTTAAAACTATTGATTTCTTTTTCTCTATACTCTAGTGCACCATTAGTAAATGTTTGTGTTGTATGGTTTGTATTTTCGTGTATGTCAGTCAGCATTCCTTCCATTTTCGCTTTTTCATAGACGACATATCACAGTTCCAATTTAACCCCTTCCGAGAAATGGCCAAGGAACGCTTAGGAGGAATCAGAAGATACTATTCGACAATACACATGGCTAGATAGAGATTATTAAGTATCAACGATTTATTAATTTGAACTTTGAATAAGAATTAACCTGCAACTATTTTTTTGACTTCTTGCACAAAACTGCCTTTGTACAACTATTTTAGCTACCTTTCCTTATCTTGCCAAGTAATCCCCAACTGGAAGCAAGCAAACCGGTTATTTTCAATTGCAGTGCAAACACACATAATGGGTACCTATATGAATGCTATACACTTGTCAACACAGGTAGAAGTAGGTCAGTTTACAAAGCGATACGCCCTGGCATGATTTTTAAAGGACACTTTATCAACCTGATTATATTTTTATCTGGTAAAAAAGTAAAACATTTGCTAGAAATTGAAAAAGGTGGTTATTATATACCCCTTGAATTTAGAAGACATTTTTACATAGGTTTTTGTAATCGGGAAAGAAAAATCTTATGTCAGAGGTAATTTAGAGCAAGTCAAGAGAAAGCAATTATCCTATCCGTTTTTGAACGGTGTTGCTCCATCCTTCACGGTGGTTGAGATTTGACAAGAGATTTAAATTTGGGGATAGGATATGAAAAGTCTTTTGTTGGGAATTGTGGAGCGTAGCATGGAAGTAAGCGAATGTGTAGTGCGCAAGCTGCATGGTGTCTATTAGTCGTGTATAAACAGTCTTAATTAACTGGAGAACATTAGAATGTTGGAAAGAACGTGTGCTTTCTCCAGGTAAAAGCATTAGTGTTGGTGGTGTTGTGTTGACTGTGCATTAATGGCCCTTTGGGCCACTTATTACTTATCTTTACACTTTTCCTAGCAAAGCTTGTATAGAAAGCGAGCCTTTATAATAGTTCCCGTTGTATATTGCATAATAGCGATTACATTACAACTTAAAGTATAAAATCCGCCTACTATTTACTTTAGTACTAGAATGTGCTTAGGATTAGCTGGAGTAGCTTAGCATTGTTAGCTTATGACTATTATAGTTTTCCAGTGCTTTTATCTGATGAAACAGTGAGCACGCTATGCATTTTGTTTTGCTCTCATTTCCTATATCACAGAGTTTGACAATTAGTTTCACTTGGTTTGACTTTAATAATAATACGTACACACCACATACTATGTAAAAGGAGACCTAGCAGCAGTTTGCTGTAATTGTCCTACGATACGAACCAAGAAGAGATCTGCAAGCTTATAAACAATGGAATTTAAAATGTCTTAAATGTGTAGAACGCAGTCTGTGCTTGATATTCATAACCCAGAAAGAGAAAAAGTGTAATCTGTTACAGGAAACACAAATTGGTCAATTCTCTCTGGTTCAGTGGGTGAAATTGTTGTTCCTATTGTGAATTATTAGCTAACCTTAATTAATACTTTTATTTCCTTAGAGTAAACATATAAAGTTTCATTCACAGAACTATTTTTTCATTTCTGCTTCACAAAGCATACAAGTAGGTATCTATCTGTAATGTAATGTTGTTGTAGTATGCATGGTAATGACTGGGGAAATGATAAGATAATAGATTTATGTGTCCTTTCGCTTTTTGCACGGTTGTGGCCGTATTGCATTACATGTGTCTTCTCTTTGTGAGTAATATAATATGAATTAGAAAAAGTGTGATGAAAATGAGACACGATGTGGCCGCATGTTTGTGGAGGGGAAAGCTGGGTTGGTTAATATTTTTTATTTACGTCGTAGTACGGCTAGGTGGGTTTTATCTTATCCAGCAGTTTTTTACAAAGCTGGCAATCAGTCTGAGGAGAGAGTAAGACATTCTTACAGGGACTAACTGCAGTACTATAAAAGAGTAGCACACATTTTATTACATTCACATACGTACGTGCTCTGCCACTCTATCCCGGAGTATTAAAGCAGGCTGGACTGAACTACATTCTACACATGGTGTATTGCATTGTGTTGTGTACATAATGGAAATAGAGAGTTACCTTCCAGTACTGGTATGTACATAATATATGCAATCGACACAGTCCTGTAGACAATGTACTTCGTTTTGTAATCGATACTGCTGCCAGTATACTTTTTGTTTCGAATAAAATTCTTGGCAGGACGTCCGGATATGAATTTGAGTAGACGGAGACCTTACACAGCAATATTACACGAGGGTGGGTAGCCATATCATGAGTACCTATCCACACTACTACTCATACCAACTACATAATGTACATTAGGAAGGATACTACAACAGACATTTTATCGTGTACTATTAAAAGTCAGGAATTCTTGCTATTGTATCAATATTACGTTATTCACAGATAGAGCCCTAGCGAGGCCCACCGAGTACGTACTGACAGATTTCATATGCCTAGTAAAACACTAACGATGGGCGGGTGCCCCTTTCGAATGACCTATAAAAACCGAATTGACTTGACTCACTTCTACAACGATGAAACTAACGCCAAACTACTAGAGAAAGTCAGGCAGTGAAAGTCAGCATCCAAATACATAAAAATGACGATCAGGTGAACCGAACGAAATTCAGCTCACTTCACTGCAGCTACGGGGGTGTAAACTTTCAGCTAACACCAAAGACAACCGACATTCAATTGCATCCACTGTCATGTCAATACCGATACCGATCTTTATTTCTCTTTCTAGTATCGAAATGTACCTTTCCAGTATACTACGAGTTTACAGTTTCCTTATTCACCATCAATGCTGTATCATCGCATAAGGAATGGAATAGTCCACTGTACTAATACATCATGCACAGTAAATATCAACTATCTCTAAGTACGCAGCAGTAAGATTACAAGATTACTTAGGTAGTACTATTAAATGGAAGATGTGTAATGTTTAATCAATGAGAGAAATCTTTTCTTTCCTAATATACGTACTACTTTCTTTCCACTTTTCATTCACAAATTCCTCATCGCATTTCTTACCTGCATTACTTGTTTTATGAGTATATCTACCTGTGCAGAAACATAACTGTACTAAGTATGTTTATGTACATTTAAGTATTTGTAGTTATAAAATATGTGGATTACTAATGTATTACACATAAGGTAATGTGAAAGTATAACCTACTTTCATTTGTTAATACCTGTGCGCTGTGTTTTAAAAAGTAGTATGTTTAGTAACACTTTAAAATGTAGAACACATATATCTTTAGCCCTGCGACTCTATATAAAGCGCTCATAGTGTAGATTACCAGTAGTAGTAGTCATCTTACTCCTTCTGGATAATAAAGTTCTTCTTGCTCTAACATCATAACGTAGTCAACCACTCATTCCCTTGCATTCACATCATACACAGAGCATAATATACTCTTGCGTTACAGTATATTATGTACCTATGCCATTAGAAAGGCTGCCGACTAGGTTAGTACTACGCAAAACAAATCAAGTAGGAACCATTATTTGTTTCTTTCCTATCGAAAATATGCACTAGCCAATTTCGTGTCCATTCTTATTCTTTCTTAACCTTACTAATGCGAAATCCAATAATGAGCAGAAATAACTGCATTATTTCCAGGCTAATCGAACTGCCATTTTTAAAAGCCAATATAATTACTCTATGCAAAAAATCTATACTTAATCTTTTGTCTTGATTTGGAACGATTCCGAGATTTGGCCCCTATATACGCTTTTGCATTAGTAATTATTAAGTAAACAAGTGCGTTTTCCTGCAAAGTGCAACTAAAAAGCATGAACCTTCAAACCAAATTGACCTGGAATGGGAAAAGTCGATAAATATTTATCGCCTCGTGTAATTTATATGTAACTTATTGTAAGGCTTTAGGGCAGCTAGAAATACATTAGAAATAGCGTGTCTACCTTATGCATGTTTACTCTATTATGCACTCAGTCGTCAGTGTATATAAGTAAATTATATTTATATTTCAATGTATACAGGGGCATCAGTAATCAAACAAATATTCCATGCGCACTTGTTTGGTAAATATGTTCAGCCGTTTTCTGGTTATCTATTCCATGAAAATTGTTTGCGTTAGATTAATAGATTTTCGGCTGCATACTAGTTGGAAATTAAGGGTACTGGAAAGAATTCCGTAAAAACAAAATCGAAATGGGAATAATAAGTTTGGTATAATGTAAATTAAATACTGCATTCATTCTGAAAAATATAAATCCTGATCCTGTAAAAGAATCACGAGTCAATCTGAGACTTTGTTTTATGTTTGGCATTGTTCAAGTTGAAAAGATATGTAAGAGTTTACTGACACCCCTGTAAGCACTTGTATATGATACGTAGTAGTAGATTTCAGGAAAATGAAAGAGACTGTTAGGTTAGTTGAGGAAAGTATGTTATAGGTTTAAGGGAATGCAATTGAAGGAAAGAAAATGCCAATTCCATTGGTTATTGATGTAGTCATTCATATTCAGGCTGGCTTCTTTCGGACTTTTTCATTTTTCACACAACTAAACTAACTCTTGTGCGGCTAATATCGGAATTTCTTTGGCTAGGGGCTATGTTGTATGGTGTGAGAATGGCCGCATGGCTATACGTTGTATCTGTGTGTATGTACCCGTAATGCTGAAGTAACTAGTTCTGCTCCCAACTGTACGTTATATTCTTTATGTAGTAGAGACTTCAATTGATGTACAGAGAGAGAGAGAGGAACCTTAATCTCTATCGCCAGTAAGTAGCCCAGTTTAACACAGCACAGACACAGGAAGTCTGACATTATTTTATCAAAATGTTACATACGTTTACAACGCTATCGACTCACTCAAGTCGTGGGCGTTTTGTAAACTTGAGTTGAATCGGCAGTTTCGTCCAGAATTGGCGAGTGAGACTCAAACCATCCTGCACTATTTATATACAGACATTCGTTTCGATGCTCTGGTTGGATTGGATCATGTCATGTCATGCAGAGCTATACACATCTTTCCTACGCTCCCCATTAGTATGAGAAACGTGTTACCTATTCAACTTCCCTCGTATATTACCATTTAATTGAATATTTTCTCTTTTTATAACCTCTTCCTATCTATACATCTTTCACGCTGGCTCACAACCCAATTTATGGCGACACTCTCAAATTTTCCTCGAATCAACCTAGCTATTTATAACGAAGATATCCCGTGTCCATTTTCTCAATTAGGGGAAACATACTACAGCTGGATATCCCTAAATCTCATAACAATCCATTAGATACTATCCTCGTCACAAAATAAACAACAAAAATCGAATAAACAATCTATACATACCGCATTTACTAAAATGAATTTTCACTATAGTACTTTACCTAATTTATAATAGCTACCTATTCAGCAAATTATTTAATCTGACTGCAAAAATGAATTAAGCTATTTCTGGCTAATCACATAAGAATACAATCGGAATTATTACTAAATGGACGAAATAACAAATTAACCAGGGCTCAGAAATATAAATGATTACATGTGAACCTGTGAGCATTTAGTAATTACGCAATACTAACAAAACAGTATTGTTTAAGTATTGTACGAGCACAGATAACTATAGCTGTTTTAAACAGCTAGGTAATGTGGCTATGTTGAGTACAGCTGAAGTAAAATTGTATAAGTGGCCGATTTACAATATAATGGGTATTTGCTATGATATTTAGGTGTCTTTGCATCAGAAATTCTGAGAACGTTTTGTCTATCACTCTACACAGCCCATTTATAAAGTATACTCTACAGACATTCCAAAATTATTGGTTGAAAAATTATTATACTCCATCATAGCGCAGAACTAAAGTGTGCACTACGGTTTGTTCCTCTCCACCATATAATTTTCTTGAGAAATTAGATTTTCAGATTATAAAATGTAGAAAATATTCAGCACGTGTGCAGAATACATTTCAGCCTGACTGTGAACACTGAAACCAGAATGGCCATTTATTGATTTCAGCCAAATTTATTTTTCTACAACATTCTGTTCAGTACTTAATTTAAAATTGTCTAATTCATAAAACAACACGCTTATTTATGTAAATACCGTAGAATTTTTACTACCCAACCATTTGTCACTGTGTGCTGAATAAATGTGTACACTAGTATAGAGAAGAGTGAGTTGGAGCATCTAGGGTGGATGCTTTACATGATGGTCATGTTGTAACTGTAACTATGAGTCTGTGTGATGTGACCGTGAGGATTTGATGTTGATACTGGCTGACTCCATGTGACCAGGAAGCCGGCTACTTCAGCGAAACTACACCCTCTTGGGCCATAATAAACCCATAAAAATAAATTACGCAAATAAGTCATATAAACGTTCGAATCACCTGCTACCACGTCAATCTCCTCGACCTGATTAACTTTAGCAATTCATAAAGATTATACTAATCCCATATATGCAAATAATCCTCCTTTTTATGACTTCTATAATGCTCACTTTTTAGATAACTACACTCTCAGTCAACATGCCTCTGCATAGAGATAATAAAATATACGACACGTCACCACGTTCTACTCAAGACACGTTTGAGGTGCCACTGACGCTCCATATGCCCAGGCTACCAAATTGCAAAACTTTTACGTACAAAAACATCACTTTTAGGTATAATTCCCTCTAAAACCATCATAACCTTTTAATCCCGACAATTTCCACGTCAAATCCAGATGCTATTACATCATTTTAAACTATCCTCATTGCATAAGAACATTTTTACGTAGGATTCTACTACGTACATTTCGTTAACTCAATATTTGATAAATAACCAAATCAACAACACGGTCAAACACTTTGAATTTCAGTAATAGCATCGTTGTCTCACATGCCTGACGAAATGATTAGTACACTTTGCAAAGAAAAGTTCAATTCTGCAATACATGATAGGATAAATTCCATTTCACTTAATTCAAACAACTTAATCCGTAAGTAATAACTGAAATTTTTATATTAAATTATTGAATTTAATTTCAAAATGGATGCTTACGCTTGCTATGCTGTAAAAGCTATCTGGACAGCTACTAGGCTTCTAATTGTAAGGCTCTTAGGGAAAAGGGTCTTTAAGCACCCCAAGAGGCAAACTGAGATATCAATTCTAATACATTCTCCAGACTAAATTTTTAAAAAATTCAAAATTTTAACCTGCATTTTTTTAAATGATTAAAGCTTAGCTGTTTTTTCTAAATGTAAAGAATCGGATCAAACTTTCATGTACTGCACACTAGGTAGTGGGTTATTAAAAATGAAAGGTTAATCTATCTGCACAGTTTGGCATTTCAGCTTTCAGCACACTAGGTTTTAGGTCTAAGGGTCCTTTTATCTAAAAATCACACAATTTTGAGAATCAAACCATTCACCTAGACAAGCACCATATGCATTTAACTTGAAAGCTATAATAATGAATTCGCCGCCCGTCTGTATTTACATAAATTGAAATTGCAAGGTTATATCATATCAGACTTTAATTATACAGATACTATTTACTAAACAATATTTACTTTCCAGAGCAATTATAATAATTCTAGCGTGCTGGCCTTACATCATTTATAAGATGATGTAAGATATATGTATAAGACTGAAAGTAAAGAATCATTTATTTAGGGAATTTTAGTCTTAGTTTAAGTAAGTATCAGTAAGTTTGCCCCGAAGATAAGCCCAGTCTTTGAAAGCCAAGTAACATAATGAGATTTGACTCAAGAAAATTGATTCAACCCCATGAGCAAAAATTAAAATGAGATTCGAATGAGAAATAGCAGTTAACTATGTATTCACAGCAGGAAATCTCAATAGCAATACTACCTGCCTTTAAATACACATGTATTATGTATTAAGTAAGAATAAATTAGGTATAAATTGCATAGTAAACAAAGTACTCTTCAGTTTAACCCGTCAATTTAGGAACCCTACTAAACAAAAACTAAAGTCGGTAGGGCTAATCGTTGCCCACCTCTACCGTTTCTGGGGCTGGTTACTTGGAAGCGATGAACAAAGTAAGTAGCCGTACTTAATGTGCTATACTGGCAACATGAACCAAAGAGTACTGACTAATAGTACGAGAACATCGGAATAAGTCCTCAAATCGGTTTCTAGCAGGAGCATATAAGTTCTTGATAAATGTTGCATGGTTGCGACCTCGCCGTGAGCTAGTGACACCGTGAAGAAATTCATTATTAATACTGACAACGACATGGTGGATCGGATTTAGGCAATTCAGGGAAACATCGATTGCACTTGGACGGAATGGTCTGATTGATTACAACTTTAAACTTCCAATTCTATATACATTGGTTGAAGTGTATGTATGTATATGTATGTATGTATATGTATGTATGAGTATTATGACTACCTAATACAATGAGACAGTAGCCGTAAGACATGGCTTATATTATTGATAGAGCTACTACCTGAGTCATATAGGATATTTGTTTGTTTGTGTACGTGCTATATATGAAATGAATACATGCCGGGAGCATAAGCATAACGGTGACTCTGACTCGACACATGAAATCGCCTTAAACGGCCTTTTGTACGTCATGTACGTGGCTCACTCAACAGCTTTGTTTACTAATGGAGAAAGCTGAGTAAGCTAAATGTCAATGCAACACTATTGTCATTGCCTTTAAAGAAAGCTGGAATAAAGGTAGAGTTGTAGACAGAAAGTCTTTTGCCATACATAGTTTGGGTAGTAAATGAGCTTAGCTAATATTATCTTTACGTACGCAGTTGTCGTGTTGTATAGTTATGGGGCAAGGGCTAGGGCTGAACTAGATTCATACGCTATAATATTTATTTTCATTGGTACCTACACATACGGAGTAGGAACTTGAGAAAACACGTTGTTGCTGACTAGGAATGAGAATCATAGAAAAACTTGATAAAGAAACATAGAAGAATCATAAATGACTTTTATTCTTATTGTTAGTTAAAAGTTAAACAAATGCATAAAAATTACGTCAAGTTTGACTTATACTTACGTTTTTATAGAATAAGGTAAACAATAGACGAAGATCAAGTTGAGAGGATACACGGTGGAACAAAAACATGTTTATATGTAAAACGTTTGTTTATATACGAAAATTTAATATATTTATGTTTATCTCGTAACATTACGACAGAATACGAATGAGCAATTAAAATCTGGTAGACAAGAACAGACAAACAGCAAGCAATGAATGGAAACTTTCAAATTGCGATTTACTTTCAACGTATGAAGATTTTTTTGGTTTGTAGAGATATTGTAGATGCAATGTTATGTAGTTAGTATTTTTATGGTAATTTTAGTATACGCAGCACGCATCTAAACTCTTCTAATTGTTCGACATTATTTCATTGCACTCGCAGTGTTCCGCGATTTCCTTCGAAAAGCAGAGTATAATTTTATTAGTTCTTAACATAAAAGTGTTTCCGTTCACGATCAGTGTGCAATTATCAATTATGCAGTAGAATTGGATTAGTGTGGCAGAAGGCAGGTCATTGAAATGTTTAATTACATTAAGTAAGTACTGTTAGTACTTTAGGCATAATTATTTGGATATAGTTTTCTATGTCCTAGTTTCCTATATAATATTTTGTAATAATTATATCAACTAAGTTGTAAGTTAGGTACTTGCTATTCCGTAAATATGTTTATACTAAATATTAGAGTTAGGTACGTATATTGTATTGTATGTAGTTTTCTTAATTTGTGATAAGTAATATAATTTCGAGATGAAATGGCGAAAAAGATTTCCATCCAGATCCAGTCAAGTCGTTAAGAGTAGATATAATATTTCAGTAGTGACAGTAGTTGAGGTATTCAGTTCCATTCATTCCTGAATTGAATCGGGCAATCCTTAATAATTGTTACAATTATTATTGGCGAGAAGAAGATTTTGTTGTCAATGATTTCGGTATGGAATGCTCTAGGCGAATAATGATCCTAATTACTGTTCAGCAGACTAGAGTTCTACTGCAACTTTTCCAATCGGGTCAAAATGAAAAGGGTAGTTAATTGTGTGTCTACATTGGCTGATGAGAATTTGCGAATCTCCTTCTCACAAGAGTTGCAACGAATTTCGGTGGTGGTTATTAAGATGGTGATTTCCATATCCGTCATCCGAAATAGAGGCAACCCCCATGGAAATACTGGGCGTCCGTCTGGACAAACTAGGGCTTTTGTTGGCGAAATTTTGTTTAATGGACAATAGGTTTTTCTTATTGAAAATCTTTCCTCTTCGTCTTTTCTTGCTCGAGTCTCTTCTGGGTAGGAACTTTTTCCTCAATTTCTTCTTAACAACTGGCGGAACACGTTCGATGCCATTGACACCGACACCGTTTTTGTGCGGACTGCCATCACTACTGTTACTTTCTTCGTCACCTTTTCTCTGGCGCTTCCGCCGTCCAATGAGGCCAACTCTGTAGAACAAATAGGTAAAAACACCGGAAGCGATGATCAAGGGCACTAGAGAGTAGAAAATCATCCGAATGGCTCCCGCCTTGTCGACAGTCGTCATAACAAAAGTTCTGTTCGACAAAGAGATGTAGCATTCAAAAATCGAAGGCGCCAGCGCAACTTGACCGTATTTAGTATGAAAGTCTGTGCAGAGAGTATCGAAGGGGTAGACACAGCCTTGAGGATTCGGAATCAGCGCCCCAATCCCCATGTTATTCATCATCACAGAAACGTTCACCCCCAGCGCCCCCTTCAAAGATGTAAATTCAATGCTGGTCTTAATCTGGTGCATCATGGCGACGAGAGTGGCATTCAGGTCACGAACATAGGTCATATTGTCCAGCTTAAACTCTTGCTCTTTCATCGGAAGAATTATTTTGTCGGAATTCGTAAAGGGAATTGGAAACAGAGAACTATTCGTATGTAAATTAGGGTTGTACAGCTGGTCAGCTGTACTTCCCGCGTTGGCACTATCAAATTTAGGGGTTAAGTCACCTTTCATATAAACAACTATTATGTGATAACATGAGTAAATATCAGCAGTGCACCCTTCCCGACAAGACGTCCACGTACAGTTCGACAGCCCTGTCAGAGATTTACTGTACACAGTTTGACACCACCCCTTCTCGTACGAGGTCACCAGCGTGTCTATCGCTGGGTCCAGCAGAACTGGACACACCACCACAACCCCCAGAATACTTATCGCCGCCAACGCACTGCACAACTGCACTTCACAATTCGCAAGGAACCAAACGCAGATTTTCTTCCCCGCCCCCATTTCTACAAAGCACTTCCGACTGGTCCAACCAACCCTCTCGCAGCTAACCTTTCTCTTCCATCGTGTACAGCATCACCAAACTTTTTTGAATCACCAATGATTTTCCGCTGCAGCCACTGTCACCAGAATTCATTGTTTTCTCTCCGCGGCGTCGTTCCCTTAAAAGCCTCCCTCACTCCAAATCTCTTCTTTTCGACGCTGATTTCTCTGTTGGTGGAGAAAAATGCATTTTGATTTGTGGTATTTGTTTGTCTGCTGGGTGGCTGAGCTGACTGAGTTATTTCGGTTCGTGTCCTTTTCTCTCTCGACTTGGTCGACGTTCCTTCTCTGTCTTTGCCTGTCGAGCAAGACTATATTTAGCTTTGGAAACGTCGTCGTATGGTTTGCTATGATGACAACATCTGTCTTTTCTTATATTTTACTGCATTGTAATAAGCAATCGAGTGTATATATGTAATGTACTAGTGGAACAGAATGGAGTCTGTTGAGGAAACTCAAATTGTGTTTCCCATCTGCGGCATGACAGACCAAGACGACAAGGCTATAGCACTAGGCTATAACATTCATGACAAAGCAGTTCTGTCTTCTTTGAAATACACAAAACTAGTCCTCCACCACTGAAAGTGAGAGAAAAAATGACTTTTTTATATTCACATGTACATAGTTGAGAAGAGCTTTGACGAAAAATCTGTCTCTATGTATTATTTTGTGGTTGAGTTGAGTTCAGTCTCCCTTTTTATACTTTATTACGTAAACGGATGATATTTACTACTGCAAGAACTATATCTCAGCCGTTCCTCTCCACTTAGTACGCATATAACAAATTAAAAGTACATAAGTAGACGCAGATACATAAGAAAATCTCTTGCTCTCTAATTGTAGGAGAAGTTGAAGAAGTTGCGTTGCGAGTTCGGTTTCGTTTGGTCGGTGTTTGGTAGTTAGTTAGTTGGGAAGTCTTAGTTAGTCTCCTCCCGGGTTTTCTTTGTGAATTACAGACTCCTAATAAAGTCAACGAAAGAATAGAATAATTTCAGCCATAACTTTTACCCTGATATCATGATAACTTATAAAAACATGTAAACATTAACGTTTTCACTGGCTTTCTTTTCCTTTGCAAAACTTTCCATGTTGATTTGACTTGACTTTCACCAATCCTTCCAACGGAGAAAGTCAATGTGGCGAAAAACATTAGCTCTTAAGTCTATCGTAATAAAATAATTCGCAAAAACAGTTTTGCAAATGGAAACTGACTAGGTAGTACTCGTAATAGTAGTACGTAAGTAAGCAGAGGTTACGTTACTGTTATATTTACTGATAGTAAGTAAGTAATGCACTGCACCTATGTACCACTATTACTTTCAGTTATAGTACTCTGTCTATCCTAGGAAAACCATTCTGCCAAGACAAAGAAAAAGTAAAAGACATTCAAAGACAAGTCTAGAATACAAAAACATAATTCAAAGTGAAGGAGAAATCCCAACCAACCTTATTGCATGAAATGGATTCGCGTCTCGGAAAACATTCGCTGTTGTTGCAAGAACATTTAAATTGAAAACTTCACTGATTGCCAGATTAGAGCATTCCCGTAACATCACATTACATTAGAACGTCGTCGTACGGTATAAGTAGTAGCCATGTAATACATGTATGCATTTCTTTTCACCTTGGCTCCTGCTCCGCTCTTGTTGATCCCACTTTCAAATTCTATTGTGAAACTTTGGGGCAGTTGCTTTGTATCGCAGGTACACTTAGGTATATTATGATTACATGTAACTATATTTGTGAGTATGTATGTATTCAGTACAATAACATGTGAGAGAGGTTTGCCAAGAAAATAAATGGCAAGACAATCCCATTCACCTCTCGTCCTCTTCTCTCCGAACAAGATTGAGAATCTTAAACTGAAAGTTGAGAAAGCGTGTAGCTCTGTCTTGTCCTCTCTGCCATTCGAGAATTCACAAGGAAAACCCTGGAGTGTCGTCAAGCGTCCACTAAAACGACGCTTTGCTCCAGTTTTGTAAATTGAATCACGGGAGGATTAGCCTTAGTACACTCACTACACTCAATTTCCTGCCTTTGTTTCCCCTCCGCGGCTTTTATCTCCAGTTTTCCCTGCACACATTCAATATTCAAAGAAGGTATGTATTTACAATGCAAGGAAACCTTAACTTGTATCTCCAACCTGCGTCTCCTTTTTCTGCATTTAAATACAGTCCTGACTGACGATAGTTTACTAGGAAGGGTCTCAGCTAGATTAACTTGCTAGGGTTTTACTATTCACGAAAATAGTTGTTCAACAATCAACCATGTTTGATTTTGTCGATTCAATTAAATTCCTTTCCATTCCCTCAAATTAAGTCAAGTCACTAAGATCTGTGTTCAGTTCAATTTGGATGTGAACTCACTCCGCTCCTCTCCTCCCAACTGTTTTCCTTTGGAATCCGTGGAGAGAGTCTGTAGGAGGTACGTCGGATTTTTGTATTTAGGTTAGGACATGTATAGTAGGTACTCTTAGGGTTCTGTTCACATGCTGGATGTTGAAGGCCGTAAAAAATTAACAAGTCCGTCTTAATTCAATTAATGACTATCTGTACTAATGGGATTCCTTGTTCAAGTTTCCTTCAATTGTGTAAATCTTTTCTTGCCTTCCTTTACTTTGTCTTAGTAGTTTATCTGTTCTGTTTGTGAGTGACTTGACTCATGTTCTCCTGGTTGCGAACAAGAGTCTGATGCTCATGTTGGGCTCGCCTTGCCCTGATGTCGAGACTCTAAATCACAATCAGATGCAGAATGTCTGTAGCACGAGCTATCTCTGCTTTGTTGGGAATCTTTAGAAATATCCGAACAAGACGGGCTACTCCTCTTCGTTTTCCTAAGGACACTCGTGTTTGTGTTGGTGGTTGTACAAATAGGAGAAATGCACCTCCCAATGTTATTAATGCTATCACAATGTTGTTCCCTACTTGAGCTGCTGATATTAACTGGACGAGAAATATTCTTCTTTCTGGCGAACGGCGAATGAAAATCTTGTTGCAGATTTAGAGCGAGCGGGGATTCGGATTGAAACTCTTCCTTCACTAATAGTACAGATAATGACTCGGACAAAGTGGCAATGGGAAGAGTTGAAGGCTCCTCACAATCAAACTCATACAATTGTCGTTGCGGTCTTGGAGAAAAGTTGAGCGATGAGTCTCGCTCCATGATTCCCCTAATAAAGGTCTCCAATCCGCTTTCCCATCCCTTTTATTCACTTTCTTTTATTCTCTTTCCTATGTTTTCCTTGTCTTACTCCAGATGTGTCTCTCTCTACACCTAATCCTGTCCCAAGTACATATGCATATAGACAGTGCCCTGTTTATGTATCATAGTCCTCTTAAGTGTACAAGAATACATATACCTACGTGGGTAAGCAAAACCGAAGCTAACCCCGATATGATTACTAATAGTCACTTATAATGTAAATAGACGGCTTTCCTTTTCTTTGCTTTCTCCCGTGGAGAAAAACTTTCTCTCTGCACTCGCTGAGGTACTTTACGTCACTTTCCTTCTATTAGTACATACATTACATTACATGGTTACACAGATATGCTACTTTCACGCTTATGATATCATTTCTCTCCCTAATATAGTTCATAAATAGGGAAAGTGTATAAAGCCAGCAAAGAGAGAACAATGCAATTCCACGAATAAGAATCACAATCACATTCCCATTCTCGACATCATCATTTTACTCGCCCAGGCTCACTTGATTTCGTTTTCCTTTATTCAGTAGCCTTGTCTGGTCTGCCTGACTTTAGCCAAAGCTTCCTCCTCTCTTCTCCCGACTTCTAATAGTATGTACTAATGCATACACAGGTTACATACACACAAATGATGTGATATGAGGTCAGGCACAAGTCAGCAGGAGAAAGATAAATGAATTCATGGTAATAATGCTACACCTTTATGTATTTCACTCCACTTCACTTCGCCTCTGCTCACTCACTATAAATATCCCAGAAAAACTCGACTCACTTCACCTTGCACGTCCCACTGAAGGCAAATCCAAGCCCCACAACCTATTATGTACAACTTCAGCTTTTAACTTATCCTTAGCTTCACTTTGGCATGGCTTCAAATCATTCAGCTTAATTTTACTTTCTTCCCAGAATCTAAATCAGATTTTCATACCCTAATAACTGACTCCACCACATCTAAGATGAATTACACATATTTGTACATTCAGACACAGCTCTCGCCGTCTTCCATTTCATTTTACTCTTACATATACCTCTTACTACTATTCAACACTAGATACAAAAATATTATTCTGTAGATACATATACCACCATACAACAGTCAAATATTATTTTAACAGATATTTCTCCTACAGAAACTGCTCAAGTGAAAATGACCTACTAAATTGGAATTTATTAATTTGACTTAATCCACAAAATTAGTTACAAGATATTTACGTTCTTAGGCTACGTAGCTTAACTACTCTTTTGTAATAATAATAACAGTAACACGAATTTCGAGAGGCACTTATTGCCAAATGGAGCGTATTCGAATATACTAAAGCTGTATTACACAGCTTGTGAAGTTAAAATCACATAATTTCTGATTGACTTGAAATTTTTTAAAGTTATATCCTTCGAACCGATAAAAATAGTTTGCCAAGTTAAACTGATAACATTTCATTAGGTAAAGTGGAATTACTGAAATGTGTAGTAATGAAGACTGAAATAGAGGACACTATATGTAAGTGTGCTACTTATTAGACGGTATATCCTTCGGGTTTTCCACGGTGTAACTTTTGGCGATGAGATCAGATAGTATAAAGAGCGATTTTCTACAGGAATACTGACGTATCCTATAATTACTAGAGTGAGAGCGGTAGTTAGAAGGTAATTGATGATTGGGTAATCTATCTTTTCACTTAATAACAAATAACTTCCTCTTCAATTGTCTTGTCTTTGCTTTCACTTCTAACTTATGGCGTAATAATATAATATTAGGTAGAATTGCAGGGTTCTCCTTGTAGGTTAGGTTTGACGGTGATGCTTTCCCTGTTACACTTTCTCCATTATTCCGTACTAATCGTCACTAAAGGGATTTGTGTCCTGTCTTGTGAATGAGTAATGGAAGGCGAACAAGAGCAACTGGGCAGAGTGGAAATTGAAATAAGGAGTGATTTTGTCTATTGGAAGGGAATACACTGCACTGAGTTGAATTCAGGTGTGCTGTGGGGAAAGTGGAAGAAAGTCTCAGCTGCCTCAGTTTTGAATCGCAATTCCAATCGAAATCGAAACTAATTCGAAAATTTCAATCAACTCTGAACTTTGTGCTCACAGTTGAGTTGCGTCCACTTACGTCAAGTGAATAGACACTATATATGCGGATTATATGACTAATAAGTCAGGGTGGAAATGTCAGTGTGGCACAGAGCTTTAGTTTTCACCTGAGTGACTCGGTTTAACTGAACATTTCAATGTTCACATATAAATAGTGTATATCTATCTATAGTTGCACTGCAATGGATTGACTACAACACTCTGAAATGCATTCTACGGTTTAGTTTGTCCTTTGACTTGGTTATTGTTAGGTTACGTTAGCTTTGTATACATAGAATTGAGTGGGATGGAGAGAAAAGTAGACTAAAACAGAGGAACCGGGCCAAAAGTATTCTTATCGAGGGAAGGGAAGCCGAAACAAGAATTACTCTGCATTAGCACACCAAACCAGACCAGGCCACACTTCTATCAAGTTTCCAATGCCTGCCAGCCACCGTTGCTTTTCTTCGTTTAGGCGTTACGCTACGCTCTCCGCTTTCCTTCGGCTTCACTTGACTAGGTAGTACGTTATGTATGTCTTCGTCAGGTAACTTTCAAACTAGGACTGACTAAACTAACTTGACTAAACGGAACAACCAAGTCTGTAGGTAAGGTAAGGTAGTCGGGCAGAGCAAACCGAACCGGGTGAACTGAACCGTTCAATCCGCCCCTTGCCTATACAACATTTGTTTTGTATGTCAATGCATGTACTCGCTACTCTACTATCTCTATAAATTATATGGACATTTAACTTTCCAAACATTTAGACATATTATGTACCTTTCTTTATTATTAAGTCTACTAGTATGTCAATACTATTCAATATGTAGTACCAATACATACGTACGTAAAAATATAACCTTTTTAATAGCTAAACCAGGTACCACTACAATAATTCCATATACACAGATATTCACAGTCAAGTCACTACATATGTTCAATATGGACTACTGTGCACTCTACTATTGTAGTTCAATCCAAATAATACACAAATATTTCTGTGAATGCACCTTGAAGTTTTTACAGGAACCTGTGAGTGTGAAAAAAGATATGGCTACCTAACTCCTATCCAAGTCAACATAAAACATACACTGGGAACATATGTAACTTTTAAGAAACTCTACACATTACTATGTACTACATAGGCATCCATTATTAAACAGCCAGGATAAGAGCATCTATTTATCTGTACATGCATATAATATATCTAATATTCATGCATGTACTTTCCTAGCTAAACTTGAATATGCAAAGAAAGGCACAGACTAGGCAAAATATGTATCTATTATGCTGGCCCTACTTGAATTGAATGCAAATGTATAGTACGCAATCAGACAAAGAATTTATTTACCTAACTACAAATGTAATACAGAATTATGTATGCTCCTTGATAAAAGGGAAAGCAAGCCACTTCACTCCACTCTCGCCCTGTCTCTACACTTCTTTCAATTTAATTCAAGGTAAAATTCTGTCACAGTGGAATACCAACTTTTACGCTACAGTTCATTTTTGAAGGTACTTACAATCTGACATTCTGTCATACTTAGGCAAATACACATTTCTTCAAAACGTTTCATTAGCACAGGAAATTTGATTTCATGGCTGCATACAAACATTCGCAACCTACACAGGTATGTTATTAGTAGGCACAGCCAGAAACAAAAGCAACGGAGCAAACAAAGGGAATATTATCCTGCCCTACACAATGAATGTTTACTTATTCACAATTGATGCATACCTATAGAATAGTATATCTACTATTGTTACTGGTGTATAGAAACAGATGGACCCTTCAGTATATGGCACATATGACGAGAGTGGGAGTATGAGTTCTGCACGAGTGTAGAAAATATATTTATGTAGTAAAACGGGGCAAGGGTAAAAAATTTGACAGTGAGAACGAAAACCAACCTAGATTTTGGAGATAATACTCGCTCCACGTAATACATAGAAACTGACTACACGTTCGTCATGAGTTGAGTATCAGATGGAGCCGTGTGACTTTTTGAATTACTCGTTCTACTGCCCTTCAAAACTGAAAAAGCTATATAATCCTTGTGTGCGATGATGTACATATGGCTAACCTATTCAAAATTATATTTGTATAGCTATCAAATGCTCCGCGTTACTATCTGTTCTGCTCTGCATTACTACATAAGGACCAATAAAAGGTCACCGATTTTTTCACCGTAACAGTAGTAGAGTAACGTAGTGATAGCTTATGCTAATAGTAACACTAGCGTATAGGAGTGTATACCTACTAGTGAAGTGAACATCCTCCCTAGCCACTCATTTCAAATATGTAGCCAGGAATTTTTTGATAAAACTAGTTTTCTTTCTACGCTGTGCCTCCACGTGAAAATAAGGAATGTTACATTAAGTGAGAACCTTTATCGAAGAACCTTGCCGATTTTCCATCACCGGGAAAAGAGTAAACTATTTAGCATGGCTGTTTAAAGTGCAAAGGAAATACTTTTAGCAGAATGGATACATAGTTGTGAATAGATAAGCTAAACTGAGATAACTACTAACTAGCAGTGCATATTGTGTACAATATAAGCAGTGCAATGCAAGTGAAATATACATGAAAATGAGGTGAATAGAAAATAGAAAACTGAAAGCTTGAATTAAACTTTAGTATGTAGTAGGTGAAAACACACGTACAGGGAACATGGAATTCATCCCGAAGAAAGTTTCCATGATAGTGGATGTAGTGCGATGCAATGCTCATTCGAAAGTGAACGAGGACAGGAGATTGATAGAGAAAGTCATGTTCTCCAGGCGGACCGCACAGAACAGAACGATTCCTTTCTCAACTCAAGGAACCAAGTCTGTGCAATATAACCCACCATACAGACAGGAGCAGCTTAGCAAAACCAACTTTAACTTTTGAGTCGAACAATTTACTCAAATACAGATACATTCATTTCCATTCTAGCGCAACCTGCCTGGAAAGGAGCGCCTCAATATGTGATATCCAATAATGCATACATACCAGACGAGACCAGAGCACTACTAGTGCTCAAACGACTTCTACATAGCTACTCCGTTACGTTTATGATTTTCGTAACCAACCGACCTAAAGTTTACGTGATACTTTAAAAGTGTGCTCCGCAAAAGAATGTTTAAGAATGCCACCTACATTATAAATGGAGCACAGCTTTACTGTTCGCTGGACTAGACTACTCTCCGGTTACTCCACTAAATAAATGACCATACTAAATTCCAACTTCCACCCTGTAGTACTTTCTCCATAAGGCTACTGTTCATGTGCAATGGAAATCTACTGTCGCTAACATATGTAAAATATAATGCTTAACAGCATTTATTATAAGGCAACTACCAAATACCTACTCAAGGTTACCTGTGTCCCCCTATTTATTACTATATAGTCTACTTTTACTAATAATAATAACAATAATACAGTCTCATAACCCATTAGGTACGGATTTTGACTATTCCTATACATAATAAAACCTATAATAAATAGTACTATACATAAATCTAACTATTCTTTCTCAGTGTGTATAATACTTTTGTATTTGTACAGTGTACTGTAGTTATAATAATAATACTTGTGTAGTGTATATTAGAGAATGCACGTACTAGAAGTATATGACATTATGACATGTAGCTATTGGTATTTGTATTATATAAACTATCCAAATAGTACACAAAACACAAACACAAAAGTAGCTATTATGTAGTGCCATGCCTGCTCGCCTTGACTCTATATAAATACATGAGAGACAGAATGAGTGAGTTATGAGTGTTCTATTTCTATGTGTGTAATAGGCATTACAATAACTGCCGTTTTTGGTAACAGGAGAAAGCACAAGCTTATTTTACTGGTGAAACAGAGCATAGGGTGTCAGTTGGTCGCCAAGCTACTTTCAGTCGGTGTATTCGAAAAACTAAAACCTATGTCATAGCACCACTACACTAAACTCGTACAGGACCTTCTATTTTCACCAAAGTCAAATCCAAAAAGCCGTGCGAGACAAGCTCACTTTTCAATTGCGGAATCTCAAGTCTCACTACAGTAACCGTCACTTGGCTAATATTCTGCACCGGGCGTCCTCACTAAATACACTTACTCAACTCCAACAACATTTACATACTTCCCAAAAGTAAACAGTCAAACAGTTCAAGGCAACCTCAAATGCTACGAGCCTCTTATAATCTATTTAGTCACTGTATTTACACATATTATTAAACACACACATATTTGCATAGCCACATACTTTACACAGATACCCACCGAAAAACAAAGCAGCTACCACAGACATCTTTAGTAGCCAACAAAGCTCTATTGTATTTATGAGTGTAATTTACTAAGGTAGTTAATTGCAGGACAGAGAAAGGTATCACGCCTAGAATAGCTTCCGAAAAGGAAAATAATACATAATGCTTCATTTGTCGCGCTAAACGGATTTCGCATAGTTAAAGTGATATGAATTAAAAGCGTTTTGGCCTGCGGTATCTTCCAGCCAACTTTAATGAAATGAACAACAACACTATTCCATTTAGGATAGTTAATTCAACGGGAAACAAAACTACATTAAGACAATCTTCCATCTCTTCAGCTCGTCCTCCGCTAATTCCCAGCTAAAGTATAATGTTTAATATAAACTAAGAGTGACAATGGCAGATAGAGGAACAAATAAATATCTATTTAACACGGAATTCTATCTCAGCCAACCTACACCACTGCTAATTTACATTTTCATATTAATTTTCATTTTAAGTAAGTCGAGTTTAGTAGCTTTGCAACGATATATTCCCATTGTAGGGGATTTTGTAATGGAATTTAAATATATTAAAAGCTATAGCACTGATATGTAGGTTTCTCTTTTCTTGCTATTTACCAAATGATTTATTTACCATGCTTTCACTTGTCCGATAACTACGCAAATCCTGTCCAAAACATCTGCAAAACCTACTTTTCGAATAATGGCCTACTTTTACAGATAATTGCTTTCACGGCAAATCCCAAGTACTTTGGCAATTTTTTTGACAAAATCGGCTGCAAATCAATGCATATTTCACAAACAATGAGAAAAATTGCAGTGAAAATGCGTAATTGCAATTTAAAGCCAACATATCACTACAGTTGAGCAGTCATTTGCAAATTTAATAGTTGAAGTTCTTCTTTAATGTATGGCAAATATACATTATATAAGCCAATTTTAAGTTTTCAGAACACATGTCCACGTACTTTGCAAAGTGTGTATCACGCTTTCAGTACTTTGCAACTTTAAAATGCCTATATCAGTCAAGCTAGTCAAACAATCACAAATCCGTTTACACTCTAATATACGCATACCAAAAATGTACATCCTTAAATTTATTCAATGAAAACCACTACAACAGGAACCGGTATATCCTACAGCAAACCTTATGAATACTACAGTGTGAATGTGCATGCAGTATTAAAACAAAGCGACATATACAGGAGATTTTAGCCCAAGGGGTTTATATATATTTTAGACGCTTGCATAGGTATAGGGAATTAATGTTATATAAAAACGTGCCAACAACATAGAAGACAGCAAGGAGACACCGATCGGAAACGGTTTTTCCAAAGTGTGACTGACGAGACATTGATGTATCGGACCCACGTCAGACTTGCACTTGGGAAAGTTCGCCCAGAATATTCATAGTACGCTGGGGAAAGCAGAAAGTGTATACTTTTAATTTGCTACTGCGAAAGAATCGAAAGAAATAACTTTTGCCTGCATATTATCAAATATCAAATCGAGTATTGGTGTAATTTAAAAGTATTTCAATCATTACTTATGATTATATTGGTAGTTGATTACGTTTAGGATTGTTCGTAATTAAGCCGAATGATTTGTGTTTTGAGGTGGAAGAATAGTAAAATTTTAAAAAGCAGATTTCATGGCATAGTAGCACTTATTTTTCATTTCTACTACCTACGAGGTTTATGAAATTTCACTCGAATGCACTTATCATTCACCTATAATACACACAGTAAATAAGCACGAATACAAGTTAGGTAATTTTAGCATGCCCTTAATAATAGATATTTGTAAGCCAATTGAAAGTCATGAATTCATATAAATATGTTCGAATAGTAAATGCTCTATTATGAAAAATTAGAAAAAAAATTGGGAAAGATATGTTGGTTCATATGGTGTGGTCCTTTATTTACATGGGCTATAAGGAATTATCCATGGGTTTAGGGGTGTTTGGTGAAGGAATGGATTTTTCACACTTAATTTGGGAAGTCGGCTACGAAAGCATATGAAAAACATCGCCAAGCCGTAACATGAAGCGAGCCAGAGGGTATATTTGATATACGTATACGTGATCCGGAGCCATAAAGTGGAAAACACCAAAAAAGTTAGCTTAGCGCTTAATAAATTGGGAAACACAAGAAAAGTTAGCTTAGCGCTTCATAAAGTGGGAAACACCCAAAAAGTTGGCTTAGCGCTTCATAAAGTGGGAAACACCCAAAAAGTTAGCTTAGCGCTTCATAAAGTGGGAAACACCCAAAAAGTTGGCTTAGCGATTCATAAAGTGGGAAACACCCAAAAAGTTAGCTTAGCGATTCATAAAGTGGGAAACATCCAAAAAGTTAGCTTACCGCTTCATAAAGTGGGAAACATCCAAAAAGTTAGCTTACCGCTTCATAAAGTGGGAAACACCCAAAAAGTTAGCTTACCGCTTCATAAAGTGGGAAACACCCCAAAAGTTAGCTTACCGCTTCATAAAGTGGGAAACACCCAAAAAGTTAGCTTACCGCTTCATAAAGTGGGAAACACCCCAAAAGTTAGCTTACCGCTTCATATGATAAAAGACACCCAAAAAAATGTGTATACCGCTTCACAAAAGTGGTCACACCCAAAAACCATATTTTACACCTAAAAGCCCTATTTGAGTATCTTATTCAATACAAAGTGGAAGCGGTGTAAAATATTTTTTACTATCCCGCTAACAAACTACTAGAAGCGGTGTAAGATATTTCAGTACCCAAAACCCCATTTTTATATCTTATTGCTTATAAAGTGAGCGCGCGTTATCTCCGAAAGGGGTGGGGTGACCACGCCCATTTTAAATAGGGTTCCTAACTAGGTCGAGATGAGTCCAAATCCGAGGTTTTATCCAAATCGGTCAATGCCTTCAAAAGTTATGGTGTTTACATACGTACATACGTACGTACATACGGACAGACAACACGGTTCCATAAGTGAGCCTCTGGCTCGCTAAAATTGACCACAACAGAAAGAAATAGGTGGATTTCTCGTTTTCCGCGCGTTGATTTTTCTTTCATTTGATTTTCATTCACCATAAATTGGACTTAGGTTGGGTATAGCATGGGTAGCATTGCGAGGAGAAGAAAGAAGGGAGGATGAGGTAAGGCAGTGCAGTTTGCAAGTGTATTCGACACTAAAATACCTAAGAATATCGAATGAACAATTGGAGTGGAGCTGTCTCGTCATTACCATTGCATTTTCATTCTGCCTTAGCGAACTAGCCTGAACTACATAAAACTACACTGCTACCGGTTTTCATGCCATTTCAATCGAATACGAAGGAGAAGTCCTGCAAATACAAATAGTTATTGCAGTTTACTTGGCTAATGGCAGCATTCAGTTGACACTCCAGGTCTTATCATGTCGACTCGCATTAAACTTTCTATTTCCTTTCGTCTAACTTATGGGGGACATTAGCGAAAAGCAGAGAAAGTACAAATAGTAGTTACTAATAGCTTGCGAATTCAGAGTCACTTTTCCGATAGTCACTCGTCCCGTCACACACACGTTAAATAAGCACTATCCTCCGCTGCATTTATGTAGGCAGTGCTTCAAGTATTTAGAATTGATTTTCACAGTAGACCTGCACATTTCTTACAGATATACTTAGCATTTTCAGCTTGGCTTCACTAGCCGTCCCTTTCACTAGGTTCAATAAAAAGTCACTCCGAGGCTGAACTCACTTCTTTCGGTACATGCATCTATAAGGAAACTCAAAACTGTCCGAACCGGAATCTGGCCAAGTCTCCTCTCTCAACAAAAAAACTAATGCTTTTCCTAATGACATAAAAATCAGCACAGAGCGCAAATTATCTAATAAAACTGCCATATATAACAAAAAAGTTAAAGAATGCATCAAGTTTAATTACTGCAAGTAGTAATTACAAGCGAGACAACTATTACATAAAAATTTTATACCATAGAGCCTCAGGAGATATGCTTAAGAAGATTTGTCTTTCTGTCGTTCCACGTAGGAGTTGATTCTGCATAGGAGTAATTTTACACATGCAACCAAACACCGGAGATCCAAAAAGCTACAAGAAAGCGTAACTCTTGCCACATAAAAATGCTTTAAGATTATGTCTGATCTTCCGGAGTAATAATGCGCCCCGATAAGGTCAATATTTTCCATTAATTTAAACTTGAACTACTAAAAGTAACAGTGAAACGTTGTTACGAATAACAGGCAATAATCTAAATACTCTACTACAGCTATGTAAAAGCAATTTTGAGAATAATACAAATCTGGAATTGCAATCTAATTAAGTGTACGTCCCATTGCATTGTGCATTACCTCATCAGCATTTCCAATACATGCGAATAAAACCGAACTGCTTTTACCAGCAAGAAAACAGTTTAACATTCTAAAGTACTGTTAAATCCTTATACTCGTATATGTCAATATTTAGAAATTTCAGTTTCCTTTTAGTATACGGTAATCGTGAGACTTCGTGTTGTAGGAAAAATTTAAATCTGAAAGGATTTTTTGTTGTTAGCGTACGATGCAGATCATTAATTTGCAAGTATAAAACTTGCAATGGAAGGTCAACATAACAGACTTTTTTGTAATATTAAGTTATACATAAACTACTACTTAATTGCATTAGAAACCATTTCTTTGAAAAGGTCGACCTTGAAAGAAACTATAAACGAATATGACATTGGACAGTTGACTTGATCGCATCTCTCAAGTGACGAGTTAACTGCCATTATTTTGTCGTTTTGACAGACCTTGAATAAAGTAGAACGGTGGGAGCAGTCAACCAAAAAGCAGACCAGGTTTCGTCCCTGGTGAACCTCCTTCTAAGTACGAATTAAACAGGTAGAAATGTAAAATCCCAGAAATGAATATCATATCAGCATAATTTATACGTAAACATCGTAGCTTGATATTCATTCTTGCATAACGTGCTTACTGACTACATGTATGTGGAAAACTTCTATTAGGGACTCCAATAATGTCACTTAAATCAACGTTCATGCTTTCTACACGTATTGTGGGCCATTCATTGTTGCATAAAACTTCGTTACTTTACATTTAGGTACCCCTGATATTTAGGTACACAGGTTCATTTCAAAATGCTAACAGTAATTACTCTTATTACAATGATGAAATTAAGAAACAAAGATTCTCTAACTATAAAACAGTACAGTACATACATAGTTATATAATTATGCCAACCGACAACCTAATTACACTAATTAGCCTTAATGTAATGCAGGTATTAACTTTTCATTTCTTAAATGGCAATTACATACCATTCCTATAGTAAGTATCCTATAGAAACTTTGAAAGCACGTGATCTTAGTTAAAGTCTTAATACTTGTATTCAGAAACTTACATGCGAAATCACTGGCTATCAATATGCACTGGCTCCGTGTCTTGAATTGTCCGAATACGAATAGTACCTGCTTTAAATACCTAAGCGAGTGGCCAAGGGCCCCTACCCAAGCAGCACCTTAACAGACAGGACCAATAGACAGTAGATGCACAACTTTTTAATGCAATGTAGTTGAACTATAAATCACAACCAATAGCTTGCTTTCTCCAAGTCATCTTAAAATTTACTACCATCTAATAATCTTTCTCGGTGCAGTGACTAAGTTGACCCATAGCGAATATGAAATGCCATTGTACTCGTTTCTATGCGTACTTTGGTACAAAATTACTATTTCATTAGTATTAAGTAATACAAAAGGACTTTTCAAAAAATATTTTTTAGTTTTTTAGTACTTGTTGCTAAGAGACTCGTATAAACTGCTATTTATTTGACACAACAGCTAAAATACTTATAAATACTATACTAATAATTTTCACGCGCCCCTAGCTACGGGGGTCTAAATTATCTATGCACCCGAAATACGATATTAGGAAACCCGCTTAAAATAACTAATTCTTGAGTTACTTAATACTGTTAATAAATATGCTTGTTACTTTACTACCATTGTTAGCAAGAATTTGCAGTCAGATGTAGGTAATAAATGCAGCGAAAAGGGAATAATATTTTGGTGCCCAGCACAAGACAAGACTACATAATTTTATTTAAATACACGAGAAGAACCATAAGATATTTAACACACAATACATAGGAGGTACTTTAATAATTATGGCAATAGTGCAAAACACTAACACGCATCAAAAACCAACATAAGAATTCTTTAAATTCTAAGCACATACCAACGAAGTAACTTTAAATGCATTCATTAAACGGATTAGTTATAGGCAAATCACTGACGTTGTTTTCATTAAAGCCAATACTTCCAATAACAGAACTTGGTGCTGGGTTGCTCTACTGACTTAGAAACGCCTACATTAGCTGCCTTCAACTTTTATTTGAGACACCAATTGAAGAACAATGCAAAAGTTATCATGATTACTGAAAAATATAAACCCTTATTAGTACAGCAAATATAATTCTTTAACATCTAATCATTAAAAGTAAAAAAACTTACGAGGATAGATATAATTTTCAAAAATATGTGAAGTTAAGGAGGTGTGTTGGGTTTTAAAATCCCTGATTGGGGGAGAATGGCTAAACGGAGAGTTTTGGGGTAGACATTTTTGAAATCGCCGCATATTTTTCTAGCGGCTATGAGGGCTTGATTTTAAAAAATGCTTTTTAAGGAGGAAATATTTGGGGTTCTTGGGAGTGGGGAAAATACATTGAAAACATGTATTTCTATTTTTCTTACACAGTTGCAAACTGAAATTCAAAAAAAGCGGCCTCATCTTTTTTTTAACATTTTTTTGAAACGCGTACGTTGCTTCAAAATCCCAAAATCATATCTTTCCGAAAACGTCGGCAAATTTCATGTAAAGGAGCTTGTCATAGAGTAAAATATATGGCAATGTGATAAAACCCTAATGAAAACAACGTCAGTGATTTGCCTATAACTAATCCGTTTAATGAATGCATTTAAAGTTACTTCGTTGGTATGTGCTTAGAATTTAAAGAATTCTTATGTTGGTTTTTGATGCGTGTTAGTGTTTTGCACTATTGCCATAATTATTAAAGTACCTCCTATGTATTGTGTGTTAAATATCTTATGGTTCTTCTCGTGTATTTAAATAAAATTATGTAGTCTTGTCTTGTGCTGGGCACCAAAATATTATTCCCTTTTCGCTGCATTTATTACCTACATCTGACTGCAAATTCTTGCTAACAATGGTAGTAAAGTAACAAGCATATTTATTAACAGTATTAAGTAACTCAAGAATTAGTTATTTTAAGCGGGTTTCCTAATATCGTATTTCGGGTGCATAGATAATTTAGACCCCCGTAGCTAGGGGCGCGTGAAAATTGTTTTGATAGTACAAGTAAAATAGGAGGAGCATTTAGAAGTCTTTTAGTTGTCAGCCGAAAGCGGTAGATTTCACGAGTTACTATGGCATTTACAAAGCTGTTATCAAAAGACTGGTACTAACTCGTAATAAAGTACTTCTTACAAATAATTTGTCGGGGGAACCTTATAAGTAAGTTTTTCCTCTTTATTATTAATAAAAACATTGCAGTGTGGTGGTATAAAGGGGGATGGGGTAAAGAAGATGTAAGGGATCGAATCCCAGAAGAGAAAATTTTTTTTTCTTTTCCAAAATTTTGGTTTCCAAGTCAATGAAAAAAGTATTCATTTTTGCCAGTTCATTGGGACTAATACTATAATACGTCAAATGTCCGATAAATCATAGTTCTTTTATACGAACTAATACGTATATTTGTGTAGTTGTTTTTGTCCTTTTACTTTTCCCTATGGGGAGAGTTGGGAATCCCAACTTAGAATCGATTCATATTAGCAAATGTTTTAACAAGAATTAATTGCAACTGAGCTTTCTGTGAAAATAAAATTACACAGGTATCAATAAAAAATGCCATACGTGATTTCCAAAATCAGCTCAGGTCATCAACTTTCCATAACTTTTCATGGATCTGCATTTTTTGAATTAATGTATGGTTCAGTATTATTCTTAATTTATTTAAGTTCTATTACGTCCAAACTGACAAATACTTACAGGAAATTAATTTCCAAGTAGGTACAATGTTGTCTGCCATAATACAAACAAAAAATATTTATGTGGCTGGAATCCCTCGATCCGACCTTTCTTTTGCTTGTACTATTATGAAATTGTATCTTTCGTTATATTTGATGACTACGGTGCTTTTCCTCCACTTTTACTTTGCTTGAGCTTGAGCTGACTGACTAACTTAGCTCCATTTACTCTGTAAATGACAAAATGACATGCAATGCAAAATTGCACGTTGAACCGAAGTAAATTGACGAACAAGGAAGCACAGCATCGTTTACCTTTACCTTGTTTGTCTTGGTTTCAATATTACATTTAATATTGCGAGTCGTAGGTACAGGACGTGTCACCTGGTAGGCATCCCATGGCTCATCGATTATCACTACGCTACAGATAAACCCGTCGAGCAAACCCTAACTAATAAAGATTTCTTTAGCGACTAACCGGTCTTCTTACTCCGATCGAATTGTCTTCGGCTCTCTTGTACAGTATTTATTTAGCAAGCAATTACAGTCACATCTATGTCCATAATGTTCTACAATATGAACCTCATTCTTCATACTTATATCCTGCTGCGATGCGATAACAAACCAGGCAAGACATTTATACACGCACTGTGCCTAATACATGCCTAACATCATCCTTCAAATCAGAGTGGACTTTCATGACTCTCTTACTGTTATTGACTATCCCTAATCATCATGTCTGTATTCTTCAAAAATACATTTCGCGTTTACATATACAAGACAACCATTAAAAAATCTTTGACATAGATTAATTCAAGTCCAGTGTAAATATTCCATTTACGGGAAAAATGATCTGATGTTTCTGCTTTTATAGTGATATCATATATCGCTTTTGACAGCTTCCAGTATTTGATAAATCTTTGTAAACCCAAATTAATTTTTTTAGCATAATCAGGAAATGATTTTTTTGTTTGCAAGAGTGAAAGTTTAATGCCCTGGGTTCAAGTCAACATTTCCGTATTACTTTGATAACAAATTTTGGTAACCTTTATCATCAATCATGTAAAGCACTATTAATAAACTCAATCAAAGATGAGTTCCGCTGTAGCTGTCAAAGAGTAAGCACATCTAAATAAGTAGTCTCGTAAATAATTAATTGTTTTGTGTACTTTACCACCACGTACGTTAATAAAATTTAGTTCATTAAATTCTGTATGAAATAGTTATTAATATTAAACCTAAAGTTAATAAGCTAACTTAATTTCTTGTTCAAAAACAAAGAAACTAAATTTTCAATTTTAGTTTGTTAGTAGTTTAGTAGTTATAAAATGTATAAGAAAACGCCTACGGAAACTGACAACTCATCACTTGTGTCGCAAATAGAACATCTTGTTAACGAACTCAATGGATTGCTCATGGAAAAGACATCCGACCTCAATACCTTAAAAACGCGAGCATTGCACAATCTTCAGCTCGCAATTAATGATATACAACATGCAAACGTGTATAGTGAAACGTCATCTACAACTTACAAAGAATTCCATTCAAATAACTCAAATAAATATCAAAAAGACTTGAATTATGATAATGCAAATAATATTATAATTCACGCCCAATTTTCTTGGTGCCATGAACATGATCTTAAAAAAACAGTGTCAAACTTTTTGAAAAAAAATCTGCAAGTAAACCCAAAAATAAGTGCAGCGAAATTTTTAAAACTGCGAGAAAAAGAAAAGTTTTCTACTGTGCTAGTAAGGCTGTGCTCATTTGCTGATAAAAAAATTATTTTCTCTAATTGTCATAAACTAAATGGAGCAAATATATCCATTTTGAACGATATCCCGGAAACAATGAGGAAAATTGCACAGCACAAACAAAATAAAAGCCACAGCAGACCGAAGAAAATAGTAACAGTATTATCTAACGGAGACTTAATGAGTGAATTTCACTCTTATGCTTCTAGTAGTACCGATTTCAATAAGTGTGACAGTCAAGAGTCAATAATAACGGCCGGATCCATCCAAAAGGAAAGTAAAAAACCGGAGACAGTAATAACAGCTAAAGTGGAGACCAATCCTCTTAACCCCACTGAAGACAGTGCAGCCTCAACTTGTGTTATACCAAATGCAAATTTGTCAACAGAATTTGAAAATAATGATACGATCTATGGGGAGAAAACGAGAATCGCTGCAGTTTTCAAATCACTTTTAAACGACCACATTTACAAAGAAATGGCAACCGCTATCAAACTTAAAATTATATCAGACTTTAACATAACGGAAACAAAGCAGAAAATTGTTCACACTGTTTGTGAATCCATAGGAGAAGAAGTCAAAGAAAATGCAGAAAAAGTTTTGTTCCAAGAAATAGTCCAGAAACAATCAATAATTGTCAAAGAACTCAGAGAAGCACAGAATTCCATCAACGAGCACGTCCAATTGATAAAAGATTCTCAAAAGTTTATGTCAAGTTCTAAAAGAAAACGCTAGTTATATTTATCGATATGTTACATCTCGAATAATTACATGTTTGTGCAATTGATTTAGTGCTTTTCCATAACTCGTGAACGAAAACTCTAATTTAGATTCTAACATTTATATTTGAAATAGTTTGCTTTTCAGCAATAATTTTTAGCCGTTTAAAATTAAACATTAAATATATCTACAAAACATATGTAAGATTTCCTGCGTATCTGTATGTGCTCTACACTTAGTAATATGTAAGTTAGATAGGAACATCTTTATGAGCTAAACTCTGTGTTTTAGGTTTGGTCAGCCTATGTAATCTTGTTATCAAGGTGAGATAATAACCACAGAACTTATACTGATATTTGTTGTCTTTCTGAAATATTATTTATTATTAGACTTTAATGTTATTTCTGCCAATATTTTAATAATAATTTAGCTACCAAAATATTAATGAAGACGCCAACAACTTAAAATTATCTAAGTTATTTAAATTAGAAAATTGTTTCTAACTTATTTTAGTCATACATAACTATAATTTAGCTACAGCGGAACTCCAAATCTGTAAGTACGTTTATTTCTACAATCATCATTGTAAAAGATGTAAGGGCCGACGGCCGTATCGTCTAACGAATAAATCTAATCTAATCTAATCTAACTCAATCAAAGATACAGACATGCATAACCTAACGGATAATAATAACCCAATTATCTTGCAGGCAATTTGTTTTTTATCTGTAATACTGCTTCAGCTGAATTGCAACAAAACGGTAATGTGTACTGCACTGACGCTAAAATTTCAGGGTTCTGTTTTTGATAGCTATCAAAATTATCGCATCAAATAACGACAGATACTTAAGTTGAGTCTTAAGAGTATTCTGAAAGCAATTTCCTTTCGCGAATAGACGACCTTGACTTTATTTTTGCCTAAAATTCCATCATGTGCCTCACCTATGTAGACAGACAACGCAATTCAATTATTAACTACTGCTACTACAATACGATTAACTTTAGCTGTTCCCTCAGCCTACCTAGATTTGTGCTACTACAATACAAATATCCGTAAAAGCGTTCAGAAAACTCGTCTAGTCTGAAATCCAGCATTCTTGTATGTAATACATTACTGCACTACGACTATTACATTTTACATTCAACCTTTGTCATCTACGCTTTTCTTTCCATTTTATGAATGTAAGGAAAAGTCAAAGTCAATGTACCTTAACTTCTTGGGGAAAATACTCTTATTGTAGTGTACTGTAGTCTATTATATTGTATATTAATCTGACATGAAAAAAATCTACTACAATAGCAACGAAATCCATCCTTTCCCAAATAACAGACTTTTTCTGAACATATTTCTGGTCTCGTCCTTTGCAATTACGAACACGAAGTAGCCGTAGTAGCTTTAATACAAACCCTTGAAAACGCTACAGTAAACTAATGTATTTTTAGTTTCGGATTACATGATGTATTCTTTGTAAAGAAAGTAACCCGTTTTTACAAGGTAACAATTTTTTGTTCATCGATACATACAACACGAAAGCTACTAATGTTACATCTAAGACTCTTTTAGTTTCATATATCAAATGCGCATAAATATTCTGCAAGCGTTATTCTCCTGAAGTTCAGAGAAAGAATCTTACGGAAACCCTGAAAAGTTGCGTTGCGTTATTTACAGAAATATTCATGGACGATTTTAATGTTTTCAATATTTGCCGTAACATTGAAAATAAATTAATGTGTATCCCATTATACAAGTTCTCATAAGAAGTCTAGGAAAGTCGCTATAATGTTAATAGGGTATCAAAATATTCACGGAGAAAGTAATAGTTTTTGCACAATGGCAAAATTGAGTGTATTCTTTGTGTGATGTGACATTTGGCGAAAGTTTTAAAGTCTGAACGCGAGTTTTAGTGAAGGAAAGCCGTTAATTGTAAAAAATGAGGTAAAATGGAACTTAATAGTATTATGTAGGGTGAACAAAGGGAAAAGTTGTGAGCGAAGTGAGTGAAGTGGACTTCATTATCCCGAAATTGTAAGAATCCTGACATGGATACGTAAGTAGAGATAATATTATAAGTATTTAGGTATAGATGTAAGAGCAAGTAAAAGCTTTCGCTCATTTCCGAACTTTCCATAAATACACTGGCCATAAATCACACCACAGTTGCAATGCAAGCCAACTACTGACACTACCTAACATACCACAGCGAGTACCACAGAGTTTGTACCTGTTCTGTTCCTGGTGAGTGTGTGCGATGCCTAGTACATAGTAATGCAGCGGGGCTTGACAAAGAAGCAATGCAAACGAAAGCAAGTCAAACCACAAAACAGAGGAAAAATCGGTGGCTCACATTGCAATGGTTTATAGGAGTCCTTCCCACTCAAACTAAAGTCAAAGGAAACCGAATTGAACTCCCAATTGATATATAACTGATGAAAATCTCCTTTTTCAGCCAGCGTTTCCCTCAGGAATACATTACAGAGAAAACTAAGCAGAAGCCAATGGCATAGCCAAACCAAAACAGAGCTTAGTCGACCTTGCATGTCTAGCAGACTCAAGAACCGAGTTCCCGTCCAGTTGCTCCAAGTTCTTTCCCAAGAGTAAACTAAACCACATGGATTCCTATTCCCAGAGTAAAAGTCGACTGCAGTCAAATCAAGCCCAGCTAAGTAAAAGGTGGCAAAGTACAATACTATAGTCCATGAATGCAGGAATAGTTGATCTATATCCCATTCCAGTTCCGTTCTAGTGCCAATCAGGACCCACCAACTACAAAGATTCATTCGAACGAAATTCCCATTCTGATTTTCCTTCTAGAACTATTTTGGCTCCTCTACTCCCACAATCAGTCACTTGGCTAGTGATCTACCCACGTTGCCCATTATTATCTCTATATCCATGTTTACACCGAATTTATTAGACGCGGTTGCATGATCGCACCTCTAACTCAATCACAAAGAAATAGAAACTGGGTGTGAGACTCACGATCAGCCTCAGTCAATCACTCTATTTCATTACAGTCTAATTTAAAAACATTATCTCTATTGTACCCTACGTTGTATTAGTAGTGCGGCTGTAGACACCACTCTAGTAGTTCATCCTTAGGTGAGCTAGGTATTTATTCACACTTGGGAAAGTATTTATAGTTTCCTGTAACGATGTAGGTACAAGCAAAGTGAAAACACGAGGAGATAGTCAATTACATTACAGAATATACCTACTTTGCAATATACACTGTTAAGAACTACATAATAATATTAGCAGAGCAAACAAGAACAAAGAAAAGAGATGCACTTTGTTTAGTATTTGTTTCTTGTTAGACTATTTCTCGTGGGCCTTGCAATTTTGCACTTTATATAGGTATAGTGGTACCCGTAAGTACATTATCAACTTTTGGTCTTGACTTTGACTTAGTTTAGGATCTTGGCATGCCATACGCATAGTTGCTAAGTATGGAACTAACAAAGCACACATATAATAGGATCAAAGCTTTTCTTCTTCTCAGATATTCACAATGGCAATGCACCCTTCGGCATACAACTTTTCACTCAATGTAGCTGGAAAGTCCTTCCAAACTAGCTAACCTACATAATTCCGCCAAAAACTACTTCCTTTAACGAAGGTTAATCTCAACCAACAATCACCACCTTTAGTTGCCACCATAAGTACCAATATTTGTCTATATATAAAATATACGGCCAGTTCTACGTGTGTCCCTAAAATAAGTAATGTTATTTGATTGGAAATGCTTATTGTGGGTTCCAGAAGCTACTGTAAGCAATATATGGGCTATTGTACAATTTATGGTTCCTATTCATAATACAAACGTATGGCATGATATATTACGCTGCTAAATGATCATGCAAGCGTAGTATATAATATTAGTACAGCACGCTGGGTACCACGCTTGAGGTCTTCAGAAATGAAGGTACACTACTGTGGTGTGTGGTGTGGGATACTCATTCTACAGTATTGTAATGTTCCAATAGATATAGATACCAAAGAACAGCTAACAGCATGCTTTAACCTTAGAATACAGATGTTATAGTCCATTATATTAGTACTCTGCTGGTTTTAAGTTTTAGCCTCGTGCCTCCAAATGACTTATGACACGAACATTTAACTATCACGCTGGTCGAGAGTCTGAAACGCCCCCGATTGTACTTTTCCTTCAAAATAAATAAATATACGAATGCCAGGATTTCCTTTTTATTCCTTTTAGACAGTCCACTACATTAAAAATAAATAATAGCAAAACCTTTCCACTATTGCATGCACACATAATGTGCAAAGTGACTTTAATTAGTTTTAAATCTAATACAGTCCCAGTTTATGGAGACAATATTTCCGTACAAATCCAGACTTTCCCTATAAACCTTAACTTTCACCAATAATCCAAATGGTGAAAGTTTGCGTTTTTCTAAACAGCTTTTTTAAATAAAAATCGCTCATTACTCTTTTGGAATTCATTGGGGAGTTGACTTTGCACATTTTTTCTACTTCTGCTGATTTCTTTACAGAACCTTACTACTTAGGTACTAAATATGAGATTTATTATGTATATAACTAATCTCAGCGTGAAAACATACATTTCGAGGAAAGAGTTACACCCATTCTCTTCTCTATAGAACCTAAGAACTCAATGGCACTAAATAATTTATTGTGATTCATTGCATTTCCCATACACATAACGATAACCGGTGTGCCCGACTTAAAGGATGCATTGCTAATAACTAACGCAATTCCAATTATAAGCAGTTAAATGCTAAAATGTCAGAATGTATCCTTGATGTAGACACAATATTTCAAACAACAATAAATAATGGTCAATCGAGCACGTTATCTGTTTTCCTACTTTGCGTTTCTGATTTGTTATATGACTAAGACTTGGTTTATTGGCATTGGATTAAAAGGTGCAACTAAATGGCATGCCACACCTATGCGACAAAAAACAACCTTGACTTCCACGACAGGATTATTGCATCTCACTTCTCATGTTAACAATGGAAAAACAAGCTCTTTGATCATTACACCTATTTCGCAACAGTAATGGCCCCATTTCCAAAACAAATTATACATGCGGAATAAATCAAATTACTCATGGAAAGAGTACATGCCTTTACTAATGAGCTTTTTATTTTAATTTTTGTTCCTATTAATCAGATTTAAACATTATCAACTAATGATGTACTGCAGTTCCTCATAGTATTCACCCGTATTCATTTCATATAGTATTTCACCCAATAATGTAAAATGGGTGAACGAAACTACTATTCTTGCTGTTCTGCTCTGATGCTCAATTGACTCAGGTGGTTGCATGATTCCAACTGCTTTCCAGCCCTGCTACACGAATAGGATACCTAAATTAACCAACCAAATCATATATCTCAAACAAAACGCATAATTTGCATTAATCAAATACAAATATCAAGGGTAAGCACAGTCTGCTTTGTTCTCTTCAGTCGTTATTAAAATTGATCATAGAAATTACTCAATCACGTCATGCATTACATACTGCCTTTCAAATACCACGATTTACTTTACAACCGCATTTCATTCATAGTCATTGTTCACAGAAAAGCGATTCTCAATTAAAATTTCTTGTAATTAAACATTTTGAAATCATGAATTTACTAAAACCATTCTCTTAGGCTAGGTTGTATTTTGTATTTGATAAATGTGCAATCATTTTGGTGGCCAATGTGATCATGCATTAATACACAGCATTTTAATAACATAACATTGAGAAGAGAACTCACTAGTGCAATTAATTGAGTATTCTTATGCTCAAACTCGGGAGATTCTACTAACAGTGGTCCAAATTTTCCAGAGGTCGATGACCTTCACAAGCATCTCATCTGGCAGAATTCTCCGTTATCTTTATATCTATGAACCTATCCAAACAGAAAACGTACCCAATGAAATATTTTACCATCATTCTAAAATACAAATAATAATAAAGAAGCGGAGAAAGCAAAATGTATAAAGAAAGTGCTTAAACGCACTATAGCACCCAAACAATCTAATTGGAAAAGCTAGATAACAGTATACAAATAGGTTATAGTAGAGTATAAGCCTAGAAGTACATAAGTGAAAATTCATTTGTACATCCATTGTAAAAATGAATTTATGACATTGTTGCACAAATGACATCCTAATTTTTCAGGATACGTTTGCTTCCAATGAACCACGAACACCAACAATCATTAGCCACATGAAACTGGGAATCCATTTTTAGTGTCTACTAAAATTACAGCAAACAAATGTATTTAACCAGGCAATAATATATATAATAATAATATTTGCCTTGAACATGTGTTTTTCTTTGCTTTCAAAGAACTTCCATCCCAACGTATCACGGAAGACGGATATTTTATTTACAAACATCTTATATTCTTAGGTAAATATAGTTAATGGGAGTGGTGCGAATTATTTTATTGCTTTTCCTTGTGAAAAATATTATAGTGTGGACATAAGGTATGAAGGGACACTGGGGTATGGCTGCAGTATTGCATGGAAAATATGCACAATGTGTAGACGATTGTCTTGTGCTACTTTGCATTTAAGTAGCAAAGTAATCAATCAACGCTTATTAACATCCGGTAGCCTTTCTACTTTCTTGTGTGCAAAAATGTGAACCCTTGAAAGCTCCAAAGGCGAGATGAGGAAATAAAGAGATGAACGATTTTCTCTCCTAAGCACATTTGCAGAAGTTTTCCGTAAAAGGACAGATTACATCTAGTTTCACTATTCCTGAAATTATTATGTATATCATGTTGCCATTGTACTTTAATGGGATAATTTTGTAGTTAATGACCATAAGATATTCAGAGATAATACACTACAACAATTTTAAGATATGAAGAAACTGACAGCTGACCTTTGTTAACAAGGTCATAGTAGACATTATCAATTGCTGGTTAACTATATCCTATTATAAATAGGGTGGTATTTAATCGTTCGTCTTAACATTTGACATTTTCGTCTTTTTCCGTTGAATATTTCGTCATTTGAATTTTTCGACAGACCATTTAACGGGTCTTCTTACCATTTAATGTGTCGTCTTCCACGTAATTTATGAAGTTTATTACAACTCAACATTGTAGGGTGTATTGTAGCGCCGTGTGCATGTACACGGTACGTGTACATGCTACGTGACTCGCTTCGCTATATAGAACTATTAAGGGCATAAGGTCTTGCATATTCTTGGAGGTGGAACTGCGAGTGGGGAGGATAGGGAGAATGAGTCTACAAAGGATATCTATATACTATCTATATACAAAGGATATATATGTCACTCTGTGTCGTGAGACAAGGGACAATGCTGCATGAGCTTGAGACAAGCATAGAGTAGTGACTCTCAATGCATCATGTTTACTACATTGATGTATGAAAGTCGCGCGCTCTTCCATCATTGGAGACTACGTCAAAAGCTCAGTGGTCACCCTGGTACCATACGATTGGCTTAAAAATCTTCACGTTGGAAGATGCACCTTGCGAGTTATATAAATACCACAGAGTGTGGCTCCATCTCTATTATATGAGGACACCCGTCAACGAACAACGGACTGGAATCCATTAATAGGATCATGAGGGATGAATTCACGTTACGCAGTCGACTACCGTTAGGTATTCTATTTACATTTACCAATTTCCATTATGCATATGCATTACCGTTTGCTCTTGTCCAACTTACCAAAAGAATTCACTATGCAAACATATAATTGGAATTGCGTCGATGAAGAAACTTACATATTTCACTCAGTCAGTGAGGAAGATTCCAATTGGCGAGAAGCGGAAACGGGGGAGATCTAAGCTGGCCACAAAAGCTTTACTTTACTGAACATCTATGCCAACTAAAACACTAAAAATAATGTATATAAATGTATATACCATGTAAATGCATGACGACACATTAAATGGTAAGAAGACCCGTTAAATGGTCTGTCGAAAAATTCAAATGACGAAATATTCAACGGAAAAAGACGAAAATGTCAAATGTTAAGACGAACGATTAATTATAAGTCTTATAAATATACCGGTACACTATTCAGAAACACAGTAACGAACCGGATGCTTGCCATTATTCATGCTTGACCCATACTTCATCTGGACTCAACTACATCATATCATACCATACCACCCAAGAGCCATGAGACGATTTATTACATGCCACCTCTTTATTATTGCATAAAGTATTACCTTTCAATATTCTTATTTGTACACTATGTTATAAATGGAATGTGCTGCAATTAAAAGGAGGTGGTACTCGGTAATAATGGTAACATTTTGTAGCATACTAAAATTAGACTTTCACCGGAAATTCCATACATGAAATTGGATATCTATTTTAGGCTTACTTAGCTGGCAAAGCTGTTCAGTTCTGAACTATGAAATTCTGAAAAGCAAAGATGTAGGTATACATATATAAGGCTTACCCTTTGTCGTAAAGTGGACAATAAGGCAGTGAGAAGCTACGCAGAAATGACCAAACTTGGTCGTAGCTCCAATCTAGCATAGGAGAAATTCTCATAATCTGTGGCCAATTCGAGTCCGTCATCTAGGATACATAATATTTATACTATTTAATGTATTTTCAGTGTTTAATGGACACCAAGAAAATAAATATTATCATAGTTAACACTAGTATTACATTAGTAACAAAATCTGCTTTTCGTTCTATTTATTTACTCAGTGAAATACCATATTTGCAATATGAACATTATTGTAGTAGTATCAGTTTACATCAAAATCGTATTAGTCAATCTTAGTTCATGTGTTTCTCTTTTTTAGGTGCGTACCAGCAGATGTGCACAACAGATTGTCGTTTCTTTCAAATACGATAGAAATAGAACGGAATTGTAATTCGCTTTTACTAATGGAAAACCATACTGCTATGAAATGAAAGACAACTATTGAAACATACGAGTACAGAGTGATAACAAGGAAAGCAAGTGGATTTTACCTGGAAGTCACTCATGTCTTTTCCACTTGGATCAGAGCGGCGAGTCCCCATTAGAACACCTTGTATTTCCGAATGGTCGGCGGTAGCTGCCTGCAAGCCAGGAAGAATTGGTCCACTGTAACTCCACAGCTTTAAGTTGTACCTGCAAAATTTAAAATGCAATAATTCTGAATTTTTGAAAAACTGTCGAGTCTGAACTGAAACAACGAGATTATTTTAATATTCTTAACTTATTCCCTTTCCTACTCTTTATTAAATGCATTTGCACCACTACACTTTGCATTCATGCATCGAAAACGCAATTTAAATTGACAGCGGACATCAAGTCCAGGTTTTCTACAGAACAATTTCATCATTTCATTCATACTCCCAGACATCTTGACTAAAAACAACGTGATTCTGTTCTTATATAAAAATGAACTTAAGTAAACGCAAAAACAATGTTTCATCAGGTCAGAAAGCTTCATATTACAAGAATGAATTTTTCCGTAATAAGATTAAAGATTTTAACAAACGACTACATACATTTAGTAAACATCTTACTGATTATGTAACCCGAATACGGTATAGGGCAGTTACGCTATATTTACCATGTAGCGATCATTACGAATATGTAATACCAACGATAATAACGAATAAAGCTACGAATAAATTTTCATAAGATGAAACGAAGTAAACAAATTTTAAAGGTTAGGTAACAAATGAGTTCGGTGAAGTTTTATTGGAAGAAATATATTACAAAATACGTATGGTAGTAATTAATAACTCCCAACAGAAATATTTACTTAAAACCGACATCAGATTTTGTAGGCCCAATAAAGTTTGTATTTGCTTACGAACAATAGAATTCGCTCACCTATAAACATGTGTAATGAAAATACGTAAGCTTGGTGTTGTATATCCATTAGGATTTTATTGAGTTCATAAATTACCTTACGTAACATGCCTAGATGATTATTACACGGCCTAAAGTGAGATTTGTTTCGTTGCACTAACAAAAGTCTTCGTTTATTCATCCTGAAACATTTGACCTTATAATGCAATACAAAGAGTTCATTTACTATGGTTGCCTTCATGGATGGAGAAGTATCTACTACTCATACCATACCTTGGCATTGGGTATTATGAATACTACCATAATAATTACAAAAGTTACACTTTCTTTAGTTGGCAATATTTAAATGTTGGGTAAACTTTGAAAGTATATTATATTGCACCAAAATATTTCATAGGTACGTACATATAGTTAGTTGTGCACTTATAAATACATAAAAAGCTCAAAATTATTAACTCCCATTTACATATCATAATCATAATGCAAACAATGCTACCGGCCAAAACATGATAGGAAGGTAATCCTTTTCCCAACAGAAGGTCAATAAATCTGAATTTCTCAATAAAAACAATTTCAATAATGTATTTAAATTGTTTATTTTTCCCTTCAGCTTTGCCAGAACTTAGTATACCATACTTAGTATACTTAGTATAGAAAGAAGAGCGTAGTATACCAATTTTGTCGACATAGGTAAATCCCTGCCTGACAGAATAAAAATGTATGGATAATCTTTCTTTTCATTTATTTTGGATAGTCTTTCTTTTCATTTATTTTGGATAGTCTTTCTTTTCATTTATTTTGTAAATTTCGTGTATGCTGACAGTTCATCCTTTCAGTAATAAGTTATAAGCGTGAAAATTAAAGAATAAGATAGGGTGGCAGAAAATCTCATTGAAATTAATGTTGCAGTAATACTTGATTACTCATTATTTTAATCATGTTTAATAATATCACAAAATTACGCTTAGCTACTTTAATGAGATATTGTAAAATACTTTATGCACATGAGAAACAAAGTAAGTTCTACTTAAATACGACTACGACTAGTAATCTACGGGATATTATGTACTTGTTTTGACATTATAGCAATCTATAAGTCTATTTGCATATATATGTATAGATTTTCAACACCTTACGCTGCACCTGTCTTTCCATTTACGTGATTTGATGTAATCATTTCACTATTTTAGATACGTGTGTATTTAGTAGTGCATGAGAGTGAGCAGTGAGATCCTAATTCCCTAATAGTCAAATTTCAGGGGCAACCACTGCACTGGATTGCAATAAGATAAAAGCGATGAAAATGGTTATATGATTACCTCTCAGTAGACTCACGAACAAAGGCATCCATTTCAGGGAATCCGTTGTCATTGCAAATGCATAAAGCCTGGAGTTTTTCTTTATTTTCTGGCAATCTCTTCCGAATGACTGCATAGACAAGATGTAGTAATGCTGTGCAGTCCTTGCCTCCGTTAAAGCATATGCACAAGTTTCCCAAAGAATACTTTTCCAAGGCTTTCTCTATCGTCTGTTGGTGTAGAAAATATCACGTGGACACGAAAACAGAATAAATCACAAAAACATAATATTAGCCATTTATTCTGTTTCAGGATATGCCTACCTTGTCAAGATTTATTCTTGGCATTTGTTACGCTACACAAAAGAACTGCATTACATTACACTCAAATATGGACTATAACTATAATATTAGAAGCTAATTCTATATAACAAAAAAGATCTTAATATTTATTTGAGCATGAGGTGAAAGGTATTAAGAATTCGGTAGAGTATCTTATATGCTACATAAATAGCACTACCTCTGCAAATAAAGCCAATGTATTGTAAAGAAATGTACGTACGGTCAGCTATAAAACGAATCTAGGTGATATAGTGATTTCTATACTAAAATAGGTTTACAGAATTGCATAAAGTCTTACAGAAACGGCTTTTGACACGGGTTGATGGAGAGGATGCTTTTTGTCTTGCATAATGGCGTATACCTTATCAGCTGCCGAGACAAGAGGTTGGCTGTCGACAGAAATGACGCTATCAGGAGGTAAAAGTTCTGTCAAGAAATTGGCAGCCTCTTCAACTTTATCTTGAGAATGTGAATCCATCGTGATCCTGGTTGAAAAGTACATATTGTCTATCACAGGGTATGAACCAAATGTAACAAAATTTTTGAACTTTTCCACGGCTATGTTCAATTGTGGCGTTACGGCCATTTCGTCTCTGGCAATGAAAATTTCCCGATAGTAAAATGGATGGGCACTAATACCAACACCTCGGCGACCACCACCAACCCCACCAAAACGTTCGTCAAGAATTCTTTGCATTCGCGGAAACATTTTCTCAAGGAATTTAGGGATTCCAGGAAACACAAACACATTGCGCACATTGACAATGGGGAAAGTCGGGGAGTTGGGCGGGGCGTCGGGATCTAAAAACAATTTTGCACTTTCAGGCATTTCTGCCATTTTCATGATCACATCTCTTTCGAAACCTTTGTTCCCCAACCATTTGTCTATCATTTGAGCCATTTCTGCATTACGAACAACAGTCTCGTCAAAAGCCTCAGCCACACCAATGTAAGTCATATCGTCATGCGTAGGCCCAATGCCACCAGTAGTCAACACAAAGTCAAATTTTGATGAAAAGTCTCTAACTTCCTGTGCAATTTCTTGAATGCCGTCGCCTATCACGGAAATCCTTTCTACTTTCACTCCCAATCGGTATAACCCTTTGCATAGGAAATGCGAGTTCGTGTCTAACACTTGCCCTTTCAGGATCTCATCACCAATAATTATTAGGCCTGCTGTCTTGTTGAGGGCCTCTTGCTTCTTCGTCTCTGAAGCCGATGTTTCAGTCTTTGTCCCTCCTCCTCCGCCATCACTCATCATCAGTCTCAAGTTCAAATTCTATGAATAAATCAAAGAAACAGAGCTTTGCAACCCAACGCAATAAATATTTCCATGTCCGAACAATATTAGCGCTATGATAACTTCAATCATTCTTTTCTCGTTTTCATGCAAAATTTGTTTCCACAAATCCCGCATTGAGGATTGAGGAACTTATTTCGATGTTCGAATGCAATAAACCCAATCAAAAAATATAAAGCCTTTCTTGCAAATCATTTATCCTGCTCCTTCTTTCTTGTTTAGATTTGCATTGGTTTGGTTTTATCTATGGGCTAAATTGAATCTTTGGTTTGAACATGCAGTGCAATATTAAAAATGCAAACCTTTAGCTATACGGTATATGACATACCAAATAAGGGCTGTCTTGCTATGTCGAGTCAAATAATTAATGAGTCACTATAAATACAAGACGTTAGTGTTTGTATTGGCAGAATTTGAAATGTAAAGCATTTGAACAAATTAATGAGTATTTTTATAAACTTTTTGTGTTTAAAAAGTAAAAAGCAGTCTTTTCGTAGGACTATGATTAGCAGGATGTAAACACGTGGAAAATAAGCAGTAAACAAAACAACACAAATGCTTTTTAAAGTTTTTATGTTAAACAAAACTAGCTCAGAACAATAATAACAATAAAATAATATTAATACAACTCAGAAGCACCATGCAAGTAAGCGTAAGGTGAGTTTGATTTTAAATAGGCTTCAAGGTTTTTATTCTAGTAAGCAAGAAACAAATTAAGAAGTTATTGTGTAATTTAGAAGTTTAATTTACAAAGTGCATTGCATTGAGTATTAAGATTTTGGACATAAACGCATTTTTGTACACCTATAATTGGCACCTGATTGACGGTAAACTTCATTTATAGTTATAATATTGTACATTCATAGACTTAAGCCAAATCGGGTTTTACTGGGCTGTGCTTTGTAATGAATGAAACGGTGAAACGATATAATTTTACAAGCTCAGTTAAATTTCGCAAACACATCTACATTTCAATAAATTAAAAATGCATTTTCAAATTGGAATGCATTGCATACTCATATTATTTGCTATGTTCATTTTTAGTTCTAATATTAGTTATTTTAAAGTTAAAACTAGATATGAGCGTAGTAAAATAATATTATGCTTTGATACATAGTTCAACCACAATAAAAGTTAATATTAATGAAGACAATCATTATTGACATTTTTATGGTACATACATAAAAACATTTATTCCACTTCAGAAATCTTTCTTTTTACTGAGTTACAGCCGTTATTTTCACAAGGTGACAGTATTTCGTGGGGCATTTTAAAAGAGACACGCAACATTTCTTTATTAGGGGCTACATTTCTTACAAAATGGATATCAATCACATCTTCGTCCAGTAAGTCATAATTCAGGCTACTTTCAACTAGCTTACGAGCTTTTTCTTTGTAGCCATCGATATCTTTGATAAAACAGTATACGTGAACAATAAATATTAAATCGGTAGGCAAAATAACATTGGATGTTTTCTTAGGTATTAAATTCCAAAATGAACTCAGAAATTCAACTGCCATAGCAGGTAAATTCATTGCGACGTGAAATTTTTGTTTTGTGAAGTCAAAGCTGTCGGGACTATTTATATGTTGTTGTAAATGAGACGCAATATCTTCTTGAATAAAAATACGACCATCTTTATTAAAGCATTGTATTCGTTGATGAACCTTGTTTTTCTTTACGTTGTTTTGTAACCATAAGAAAGAGTCAGGATTCAAATCATTAGCTAAAACGGAACACTTCTTTTTACCAACAGGGATTGAAAATGGACCCACACCGGCGAACACGTCGTAAAGAACATCTCCAGGCTGCAGCATTTTGTATATTCTTTCATGCTCCGTACTAAGGCGTGGATTCCAGTACACTTTAGCGAAATCGAATTCGAATTCACATTGACTCTGCTTCACCTTAACAATTGTCTGAGGCTCCCCCGCTAAAATTTCCATTTGGAAATTACGGTATGTATTATCTATGCTATTCAATTTGTTTACCACTGTTTTAGATTGATTGATTTTGTCCAGAAGTACTTCAGCAATAAGAGTCTTGAAAGGCAAAAGGTGTTCACGTAGATTTAAATGGATGATATGTCCAACGTTAGAAAACCCTGACACTTTGTCTTGGTCATCCGGTAAAATAGCATCGAGTATTTGATTCCAAGACCAGTTTTCGTAGGTAAATTCTATTTCTTCAAAATAACCCGACGCAGCAATTTCCGGATCTAACTTCAATTTGTCGGTGATGAATAAAGTCAGATCTTCCAATTCAACACTTCTAAGGAGTTCTGGATTTAGGAAAACCTTTTTCTTTGAAGCTGATTGCGAACCTGTACCACTTGCTTCACAAGTCACATTAGAAACAGGTTTAATTTTCGGCAGCTTTAATAAGTACGGTCGCAATTCTTTTATGATTTGATGTAAAGCGGTATCCGTAATTAATACAGTGGGAATTTTTACTGTTTTACTGAAGGCTGATTTGTCCAAGATTTGCATTCCTTTTCGAAGTGGAGGCCGTAGTACTTTTTCAGGTTTTGTAACAGTGGCTTGTCCTTCAACTCCTGGGCTCATCATTTTCATTGGGTTGACAAGGCCTTTATCTGCATTTGAGAATTGTACATTTTCGGTTAGCCCATCCGTTCTTAAATGCTTGGTCCAAAAATTTTATAAAGTAACTTAATCAGCATGATCAAATAGTAAGAAACAATTTCCAGCTTTACAAATTACGCTAGTGTGTTCACAAACGCAAATAGGTGACGTAAAATGTAATAGCATTATTGTTTTATGAAGTTTGTCATACAATTAACAATGAATTGCTTCAAATGAAGAGCTTCTTTTACAATTTTACAGTTAAGTTAATTTACATGTCAAAATCAGGGCCATTATATCACTCATTTGAATTCCAAAATTCTCATTTTAATGTTGTACGTATGCGCGCATATTATACTTAGCTGTTTACAGTTAAGCTTATGTCCAAAATCTTATAGTAAACTCAATTACCGACCAGTGCACAAATAGGACAGACTATTAATGGACAAATATGAATTATTCAGTGTTAAATATACTCACCTTTGACAAACTATTCGTCAGTGTAGGTTTTGAAGATAATAAAGAAACAGAACGTGAAAAATTTACTGATGTTAATTTACTGAAAAATGATCTCGAAAAAACTGTCATAAGCATATCTTTTAGTGGCCGGTTTTTGACAGTTTGGTTTAACACCTGTTTGCTTACAAACTGCCAGGTCTTCTTATTGAAAACAGTGATTTTTGTATTTCACTAAACTGGGGTGTCTAAAACGAAAATTATATTGGTAATATCCAACCTATTAACTTATTTCATTTGAAATTATAATTCCTCGTATTGAACTCGGAACTCGGAACGATGAAGTACTTTGCTTATGGAACCTTTTACTGGATAAAGTGTATGTACTTCAATATTTGCCGCTTTACTTAGTTGTCATTCATTCCTTGTTTTTCAAACATTTTCTCAGTATTCCTCAATAATCAAAGCTAATAACAAAGGTCTGTCTCACTTGATAAACATTAAACATTCATCTCAACTTCTCAACATCGAGCTAATTGAATCTTGAATCTTGAATCAGATAAAAAGTCAAAATGACTTTGTCAGTTCATATTCCTATTATCCTTGCATAATACATAAAATGGTGTTTGACAACTGACTTATCTTACAGCAAATTAGTTGTTTGCAAAAGAATTTGTGAAAACCAATAAGGCACCGTTAAGATTTAGTTTCTTTGGCTAAATTTCCATTACTATACATATTCCAACATTGTAAAATGCATTCAAAAATTCAAATACACCATCACCTTTCGATAACTCATCAAAGATTACTTAAGATTAGATATACTAAGTAAATGAAGAGAAACGAGAATGAGCAAATGAAGGCATCTCATCTGACTTTTAAGACTAATTTTACCAATCGATTAGTAAAATTAGCATTTCTTACATATGCACATTGCGTCTTAGTCATTTGTACCAAAAAACTGAAGGAACCCAATACATTTAGAGATCTTCTGTCAACCAATTGAAACAATATACTTTCATTACCTTTCATCCACAGATCCACTTATACACTTATCAACCCTTTACAACACATCGTGTTATTCATTGTAATAGTTAACGGCGAAGGATAGATTCAGTTCAGATGTCAATTGTGATAATATTTTGCGTGAAAAATTTGATGATGCAAAGTTTTAAGTTTGTCCTACACTGAGTATTATTACGTATAAACGTCCGTCATAAGTCATAAACATATACCATAAACATGAAGACCAAACATGCACACTTATTATCCTTAGTCTCCCCTAACTTCCCCTTTCATCTTTAATTTCAACATAAGTTTTCATGTACATAATACTCAATCAAGTATGTGTGAGACTGGGCTTGGGCTACATATTTAGCAAATGTATATCTATCATTTGTGGTTAATCATTGAGATTATGATATTCTTTTGCGTAGTTAATCCGGTGACCATTAATGCAAATTATGTTATTAAATGCTTCACGTTAGCAAAATTTTGATCCCATGTACGCTACATACAAATAGTCCCCGGCAGGCTTTAATCCGCAATAATAAAGATATTAGGCTAAATCAGAGCAGGTTTGATGAAAACGACTCAAATCTACATGTATAGTGCGCTAATAAAATATCATTATCCCTAAAAGCAATGATTGCATGAAAATACGTAAGCAAATAAATACATTTATGGCTGTCCAACAAACAGCCAAATCTGGAAAACATATAAATACAAAGCCATCTCGTTTAGAAAGATATTCCCAGTGAGTTCTCTGGAACAACAAGAACTAGCAACAAACCTCATCCACGGAAACATCCTCAATATTGCAAAATATTCTATTGACAAATACATTGAAAAATGAAGTTGTCAGTTATTTGCATTCTCGGCTTGGCCCTCGGGGCATCCGCCAGCATTATTTACAGGCCTGCAGTTCAACCCGCAGTAAGTCTCTTCATTTTCATTACAAGTCAAGCTTTCAAATTTTCTAGCTACCTATGTTCAATATCAAACATCATTTGTCAATGAACAAATTCTAGGTTGAAATTCAGCGCCCGTCTATTTTCCCAGTTGTTCAACCAACCAACAAGCTTCCAGTTGTTGAAGGTATTGGACAATAAAAATCACCTATACACAATTTATTATATTTACTTAAGGACACTGAACATTAATTATTCGAAAGATATGTTGATACCTTAATTGTCAAATATACGAAATACTTAGAATCCGGACCATCCATCTTGCCAATTGTCACTCCAGGAAACAAACTTCCAGAAATCCGGCCCGTCATTGAATCTGTAGGAGGACCATCCCTCGAAGCCATCTCTGGACCATCCATCTTGCCAATTGTCACCCCAGGAAACAAGCTTCCATCCATCCGCCCAGTCATTGAATCTGTCGGAGGACCATCCCTCGAAGCCATCTCTGGACCATCCATCTTGCCAATTGTCACCCCAGGAAACAAGCTTCCATCCATCCGGCCAGTCATTGAATCTGTCGGAGGACCATCCCTCGAAGCTATCTCTGGACCATCCATCCTTCCAATTGTCACCCCAGGAAACAAGCTTCCATCCATCCGCCCAGTCATTGAATCCGTTGGAGGACCATCCCTCGAAGCCATCTCTGGACCATCCATCTTGCCAATTGTCACCCCAGGAAACAAGCTTCCATCCATCCGCCCAGTCATTGAATCCGTTGGAGGACCATCCCTCGAAGCCATCTCTGGACCATCCATCCTTCCAATTGTCACCCCAGGAAACAAGCTTCCATCCATCCGCCCAGTCATTGAATCTGTCGGAGGACCATCCCTCGAAGCCATCTCTGGACCATCCATCTTGCCAATTGTCACCCCAGGAAACAAGCTTCCATCCATCCGCCCAGTCATTGAATCCGTTGGAGGACCATCCCTCGAAGCCATCTCTGGACCATCCATCCTTCCTATCGTCACCCCAGGAAACAAGCTTCCAGAAATTACCATCCCAGTCCGCCCAATTTTGCCAATTGCACCATTGCCACCAGTCCCAGCTGGACCATCCATCCTTCCAATTGTCACCCCAGGAAACAAGCTTCCATCCATCCGCCCAGTCATTGAATCTGTCGGAGGACCATCCCTCGAAGCCATCTCTGGACCATCCATCCTTCCAATTGTCACCCCAGGAAACAAGCTTCCATCCATCCGCCCAGTCATTGAATCCGTTGGAGGACCATCCCTCGAAGCCATCTCTGGACCATCCATCCTTCCAATTGTCACCCCAGGAAACAAGCTTCCATCCATCCGCCCAGTCATTGAATCTGTCGGAGGACCATCCCTCGAAGCCATCTCTGGACCATCCATCTTGCCAATTGTCACCCCAGGAAACAAGCTTCCATCCATCCGCCCAGTCATTGAATCCGTTGGAGGACCATCCCTCGAAGCTATCTCTGGACCATCCATCTTGCCAATTGTCACCCCAGGAAACAAATTGCCAGTCATCGATGATGGTTCCATTTCCATTCTTCCAGTCATTGAAGAAGGCTCTATTTCCATCCTTCCAGTTTTCCCAGAAGTCGGAAACAAGCTTCCAGAAATTACCATCCCAACCCGTCCAGTGATCAGCCCAGTTCAGCCAATTGTACCATTGCCAGTGAGACCAACTCACCCAGTTCCAGCTGGACCATCCATCTTGCCAATTGTCACCCCAGGAAACAAGCTTCCATCCATCCGGCCAGTCATTGAATCCGTTGGAGGACCATCCCTCGAAGCCATCTCTGGACCATCCATCCTTCCAATCGTCACCCCAGGAAACAAGCTTCCATCCATCCGCCCAGTCATTGAATCCGTTGGAGGACCATCTCTCGAAGCCATCTCTGGACCATCCATCCTTCCAATTGTCACCCCAGGAAACAAGCTTCCATCCATCCGCCCAGTCATTGAATCCGTTGGAGGACCATCCCTCGAAGCCATCTCTGGACCATCCATCTTGCCAATTGTCACCCCAGGAAACAAGCTCCCATCCATCCGCCCAGTAATTGAATCTGTCGGAGGACCATCCCTCGAAGCCATCTCTGGACCATCCATCCTTCCAATCGTCACCCCAGGAAACAAGCTTCCATCCATCCGCCCAGTCATTGAATCCGTTGGTGGACCATCTCTCGAAACCATCTCTGGACCATCCATCCTTCCAATTGTGACCCCAGGAAACAAGCTTCCATCCATCCGCCCAGTCATTGAATCCGTTGGAGGACCATCCCTCGAAGCCATCTCTGGACCATCCATCTTGCCAATTGTCACCCCAGGAAACAAATTGCCAGTCATCGATGATGGTTCCATTTCCATTCTTCCAGTCATTGAAGAAGGCTCTATTTCCATCCTTCCAGTTTTCCCAGAAGTCGGAAACAAGCTTCCAGAAATTACCATCCCAACCCGTCCAGTGATCAGCCCAGTTCAGCCAATTGTACCATTGCCAGTGAGACCAACTCACCCAGTTCCAGCTGGACCATCCATCTTGCCAATTGTCACCCCAGGAAACAAGCTTCCATCCATCCGCCCAGTCATTGAATCCGTTGGAGGACCATCCCTCGAAGCCATCTCTGGACCATCCATCTTGCCAATTGTCACCCCAGGAAACAAGCTTCCATCCATCCGCCCAGTCATTGAATCCGTTGGAGGACCATCCCTCGAAGCCATCTCTGGACCATCCATCCTTCCAATTGTCACCCCAGGAAACAAGCTTCCATCCATCCGCCCAGTCATTGAATCCGTTGGAGGACCATCCCTCGAAGCCATCTCTGGACCATCCATCTTGCCAATTGTCACCCCAGGAAACAAGCTTCCATCCATCCGCCCAGTCATTGAATCCGTTGGTGGACCATCTCTCGAAACCATTTCTGGACCATCCATCCTTCCAATCGTCACCCCAGGAAACAAGCTTCCATCCATCCGCCCAGTCATTGAATCTGTCGGAGGACCATCTCTCGAAGCCATCTCTGGACCATCCATCCTTCCAATTGTCACCCCAGGAAACAAGCTTCCATCCATCCGCCCAGTCATTGAATCCGTTGGAGGACCATCCCTCGAAGCCATCTCTGGACCATCCATCCTTCCAATTGTCACCCCAGGAAACAAGCTTCCATCCATCCGCCCAGTCATTGAATCCGTTGGAGGACCATCCCTCGAAGCCATCTCTGGACCATCCATCCTTCCAATTGTCACCCCAGGAAACAAGCTTCCATCCATCCGCCCAGTCATTGAATCCGTTGGAGGACCATCCCTCGAAGCCATCTCTGGACCATCCATCCTTCCAATCGTGACCCCAGGAAACAAGCTTCCATCCATCCGCCCAGTCATTGAATCTGTCGGAGGACCATCCCTCGAAGCCATCTCTGGACCATCCATCCTTCCAATCGTCACCCCAGGAAACAAGCTTCCATCCATCCGCCCAGTCATTGAATCTGTCGGAGGACCATCCCTTGAAGCCATCTCTGGACCATCCATCCTTCCAATTGTCACCCCAGGAAACAAGCTTCCATCCATCCGCCCAGTCATTGAATCCGTTGGAGGACCATCCCTCGAAGCCATCTCTGGACCATCCATCCTTCCAATTGTCACCCCAGGAAACAAGCTTCCATCCATCCGCCCAGTCATTGAATCCGTTGGAGGACCATCCCTCGAAGCCATCTCTGGACCATCCATCCTTCCAATCGTGACCCCAGGAAACAAGCTTCCATCCATCCGCCCAGTCATTGAATCTGTCGGAGGACCATCCCTCGAAGCCATCTCTGGACCATCCATCCTTCCAATCGTCACCCCAGGAAACAAGCTTCCATCCATCCGCCCAGTCATTGAATCTGTCGGAGGACCATCCCTCGAAGCCATCTCTGGACCATCCATCCTTCCAATCGTCACCCCAGGAAACAAGCTTCCATCCATCCGCCCAGTCATTGAATCTGTCGGAGGACCATCCCTCGAAGCTATCTCTGGACCATCCATCCTTCCAATTGTCACCCCAGGAAACAAGCTTCCAGAAATCCGCCCAGTTGGTAAGTATTAAATTATGTGTTATGGAATTTGACTTCCATCACATATATATAGATATTTAATTTTGTTTATTGTAATTCCATAGTTGAATCTGTTGGATCTCCATCCGTTGTTCCAGTAGTCGAAGCTGGAAACAAGCCTGGCTTGGTCGAAATTGTTAAATCTTGGTTTTAAGCGTTTGCGAAGAGTATTATTTGTATTGGCCGGTGACCAAATTTAAATTTGTTGCTCAAATGTCAATTAATTAGAGTTTAATAAATTATATCAGCATTTTAAATACAGTACCATGTATGGTTAAAGTTTTATTTGCATATTATTACAGAATTGTCTATCGGTAAATGGCTGGGGTATGCACACATGCGCAGTACAACTTACTATTGTTTGTCATGTGTTAATTGCTAATTGAGATATTTTCTTTACTCGGGAATAGAATTTAATAGCTAAAAGTCATTTTCTTTAAACACACACATAGATATACTATTACTAAACCATATTATACTATTACACACAGTTGGAACTGCGAGTTTCAATACCTGCCAACAAAGTATCCCCTGTGAAATGTTAGAAAAGGATTGTCATGTCATAAGTAAGCCTTTCGGCGATCTTCTACTTTGCCCATTTTGTTGTAATGTATATGGGTATGATTGTGTGTAAGTTGTTTTCAATTCAAATTGGCTATGCCAGATGGTTTCAGTTTCAACACACACAGTTACAGTGTGTTCCATTAGCTTATCTTAAACATTTCTCCTATTTACATAGAGAAATATTTATTTTGCATTTATGTTCTACCTTTTCGGCATTTTATTACAGTCTTTTGTGGCATGTGTGAATCGTTCCTTAGTAAGGGCAGCATTAAAAAATCGGCTTTATTCATTTGTCTTTAGTCTTTAATGAAGGTAAAACAAATTCCTTGATCGCTATTCGGTTGTCCCTCAGTCAATCAAGAAGAAGTTTCCCTTTGTCCACTTCTACATTAACTCTCACAAATCTTACAAGATGAAGACATCGATCTTAGCACACATCAATAAGAACGCATTTGTTAATAGAATTAGGAGAATTTCAACAAAAGGGGATAACTTTTGCTTATGTGCTAAAATAAGTCCGATTTTTACGTTGAATCACGTTTTTGGTACAAATTGCTGTTCAACAAAACATTCTATAAGTGAACATGATACGGCCCTTCAGTGTTTCCTTGAAAAGAAATTTCTTTCGTTTCCTTCCCTTTTCAATGCGATTTATCTTGGCCTAGTCGGATTTTCTAGTCATTGGATTTACAGTAACATCCAAACTTATCTAAGATTCTTTTTTTCCGGAACCGATCTGTTTGCATTTGTTATACAGACCGATTCTATGTATATTCAAGCAATTGCCTTACTGCTAGCGTCAAGATCAGCTTCTAAACAATTACCTAAATGCTGGAAATGCATCCAAAATGTCGACATTAATATTAGGAAGAAAATTCCAAAATTTGATATATCCCCCCATCTGAAGAACATATGCTGGACACTTGTGTTCCTAAGTGTGGCATTTAATGTAGCATATGGGGCATACTTCTTCCAATTGTTTTTTAGCTCTTGTTATCTTGTTGCTGAAGATCAAAATTGCTGGTATGGAACAGGGTGGGGCTTAAAAATTGCAATTGCAACCTTTATGATTGTTGGGATGTTTAACCAATCTGTTGCATTGTTCTTTTTCGGTTTTTCTTGTATTATCCGAGGACAATTTCTTTTCATTTCGAAAATGTTAAAAAAGGCTTTAATACAGGTTGAGCCATGTTTTCCACGAACAGTCGATCATTTGCAGCAATTTCCTGAAAACGACCACAAGTCAAATGAACTAGAATTTATAAGACTCTTACATGAAGAGTTATGCACAGCATTAATTTTCTTAGGAAGATATTTTGGAATTCAAATTTTGATAATAAGTAGTTCTTCGGTTCTATCTATTACTGTTGGTTTATATGCAACCTTAGTCAATGGAATAACTGATGAATCCCCACCGGAATACTCTGCACTAATCATTCTGATGTGTGCCCAAATGTATTATTCCGCTTTTTCTTTTGGAATCATTTTCATATGTGGTCAACTTGTGAAACGCTGTGAGTCTAATAATGTTATCCAATATACTTGTTTGAATTACACATTTAGTGGTTAATAAATGGTAAAATTAATGCTTTAAAAAAATTACAGGCACAAAGTACTGGAAAGGTGATCAACAGTTCGTCCTTACTGCACTTGGATGAGCAAAGTGAATATCAAATAGCGTTATTGCACAGTAAAGTGTACGGTTTTCCTGCTATAATATTATGTTACAATGTTATTTCAGTGGACATGACTTTCATTGCAGATATTGTGACTAGTGTAATCACATACCTTCTAATTACAGTTCAATTTAAATTTGGCCTTAAGTCCTGAACTTTTGTAACCAACCTATATTTTAGGATAATCTAGTTTAACCTGTTTAAAAAGCATTCGTATTTATTAATTTTGGTTTGTGATGGTTCTTACAGCTCCTTTTCAAAGGTGAAACTAAATAAAATGAAAATGGACAATCTTAAATACCAAAAATCCTGGCATTCATATCTGAGTCTGAGTCATCCATGTTTTATTTTTAGTCACCCAGTATTTTTCAAGTATACATGCAAGCATATTACCTAAAATCAGGTCATTTTAAATAGGTCCATTGAGGGAATTCAGCATTTGCAGTCGTTATAAAACGGTTGCAAAATAGGGTTTTCCATGGCGCATTCTTGATATGTGTTTTTAGTACTTATTCAAAACTTGGTATTCATTTAGGCTTAAAATCATTTCATCATTAAAGTCGTATTGCATAAGTGTTTTATTATTGTAGTTAACTGTTTACTTCAACGAAAGTGATTTGTATGCAAAAAGGCATTTAGAGTACAAAGTGTACAAGGAAAATGCTTTTAGGTAATTACGTGCACTTTTCTGGAACTATATCAATTGATTTATATTTCTTAGAAGTAAAATAACGCTGGTAAGCCCACAGAGCGAACAATCGACTGAATTCCAACTGAATTGCATTGGTCTTCTTAACAACATTAGCATCTTAAATAGTTATGGCTTTAGAATTACCATGTTTTGTAGTAGCTTTAAGAACTTATTTATTGGTATTCCTCTAGTACATGAATAATGAGCCAATAGGAAATATCTATAGGCAGTAATTTTAAAATTCCTCTTTAATATTTAGTAAACTGATGTGCATAATATACGCAATAGTTAATAGAAATATGCATTCAACTTTAGCATTAGAATAGTTTTAATGTGGTAGTCATATAAGTATACCTTTACATTTTTATACCTTAGTGCACTAAAGCAACCTTTTTGGCATTCATGATTAGTGAATACGGTTCAAAGTAAAGGTAGTGATAACGATTATCAACACATCTGTGGAAGTACTGCGAACTTAATATTTACTTTACGAGCATAAGCAACAAAAATTATAATTCTTGCTTATCGTTGACCATTAAAACAAAATACATTTGCCCAAGTGCTAATATTTATATTGCTTATAATCGATGTTTGTAAATGAAACTCAGTATATTTTAAGCAGAAAGCCTATGATACTATGGTTGTATTGTCATTTTCAATTAATATCAAATATTGAATTCACTTACGTAATTTGATAATTTGGTATTTGACTTAATTTTTAGCTACCATAAAATCCCTCACTATATAATCAATAATAATCATAATCATAAGCACAACTTTTATTATAGTTACAACGTTATATACAGGAATAGATAAATAGTAGACTTGTTATAGAACATTCACTTTTAAGCAGCATACCATGAAATGAATTTATTTCTATAAGTTATCTTATATGGACCTATTAGCGTATTACGTATAAGCATGCCTACTATCTGAACTCAGTGGTTGTGGTAAGGTACTGGTATTAAACCGTAACCATACATTTACCTTTCGTTCATAATTCCAAGGATGCGATGACGTAAATTTAACAACAATAGATAGTCATACTTCTCTAGTATAACAAATACTAGACCATTGATTCCTGGTATCATACTCTTCGTCACTTGTGTGAAGTTTAAAGGAACTCTGTGGAATTTTGTCTACCTAAACATCAGAGTCATCCGTAAGCACTTACGTATGTAGATAAAATCGTTGAGGAGTATATATAACAATTCCACTGCATTTGTAAGTTAACAGTTGGTTGTCATTCATTTAACCAAAACAAACTAGTAAACTCTAATACTGGATAAATAGTATTCAATAATACACTTGCAGCCTGCAATGCAATACATACACTGAAACTAGCCGATACTACATTTGTCTAGCTCATTTATACCTTTAGATATAAAAGTCTCAGGGCCAAGTGTCAAACCACGCAAAGTCAATTCTAACCACTCACTCTCTTTCATTTTCATCACAAGTTGTCTCGCCTGACTTCTACAATATATCTACTCTCCTATTGATATATCTGTATATCTCATCATTAACCAGTTGGATAACTATTACTGTGGTAAGTACTTTAACATTTATGACTACTCGATAATTGATGTTAGTAAGCATATCCTATCTAGTCTGCTAAGCCGAAATGAATTAATCTTTGTATTTATTTATACTTTCCAGAACGCATAAAGAGAGCAACGGAAATTTTTCTTGTTGGAATTAACAAGTGAAGGAACAAAGTCTACAAACCCATATTTCTATTTAAAGACGAGACTCGCTTCAGCTCTAATCATTGTCTCACTGACAGGTGACGGAAGAACTTTACGAATCGTTAAGCAGAAGAATACTTACTCTACCAACACTGTTTTTGCATTACTACTTTTGAACCCTTTAAGAATAATGTCTTCTTCAACCTGTCCAAGACTTGCCGGTAGATTCTGGAGAATCCAAAAGGAAGTTACCATCCGCTCGTTTTCTTCCTCTTCGAATACATTTTCCCAAAATCATTGTACAGGAAACTCCGTATCATCCTGGAAGTAAGTTCAATTTTAAATACTGAAATACATTTTAAGAACTTTTAAAGTAGTACAAATATTATTTTACTAATAATGGGTGATTAAAAATAGGATTATCTACAATAACTTCTTTTGTTTTTTAAATAGCACTCAATCAACAACCAAGAGCCAAATTCCCAAAGTGGAAGTTAACATGAGAGGGACCATCATGGATAAAACCAGAATTCCTACAAGCTAGTATTATATACGATTAGAACTTTAATCTACCATTAATTGTAAGGCAACACTTTACTCTATGGGATGGTTTGAGATTTGTAAAGCAGATCGTGTGGTTATTATATGCGTAACTTGTAATTGCAAATGTAAACATATTTAAACAACTTTGGAACGGTTGACTGGATATATCCAGTTAGAACTTTGTATCCGAGTTCAACGAGTTCATCGAAGTCAGAGCACAGGCCAAGCGAGTCGGAAAAATGTGTCCTCGGCCCATGGTCCAAAATCCATGCAGTCCAGAGTCTTAAAATCACACCACACTGCTGGCAGTCATTAAAATGAACTTTGAGTTTTCCATACTTACTTATGGCTAGATAAGTACTTTACTACGTTGTTATTATTAACCAGGATGTCCTATTCAAATGTATTACTTATTTATTTATATGTACTAACTAATAGTGATGCAGTGATCTTAATAATTTAATATTACATAATTTGTCTATTTTTAACTATATTAGTTTTAAATTACTTTTCTTCTAAATGTGAGGTAGTAATACTCTGTATACTTAAAGTCTATAAAGTTCTTTATTACTATTTCCCGAATGAATCTAGTATCTTCTATCCAGTACATTTTTGTGAAATAAAAAATGTATACCTAATCTGAATTACCTACAGATTTTGTAGTTCATATACTTTTTTCGCAAAACATGACCAGTAGTGTTCTTTCATGCATTACTGCATAGCTGATGGCCCTCGTAGAATTTGCACTGTCAGTAATCGCATCTAGTTTTGTGTACAAACATGTGGCACATGTAAAACAACTATTTAGCATTGAAGTAAGGACTATATAGGTAAAAGCATTGAAAGGTAAATCTTCAATACTCATGTATAATTGCATCCATAGTTTTCATGACTTTTCATTGATCCCTTTAATATTTACTTTACAATTTTAATGAATGCGGAAGGCATGTTTTATAGAAAACATTCAATCTAGACAAGTAGGTTTATGTACTTAAGAATTCTCCATGTCATTCAGGAAAAGAATTTAGAAATGCACATCAAAACCACAATATACTTACCTTGTACATTAAAATATCAGCAATTACGAAAACTTAAGTTACTCCAAAGTCCAAAGGCAGATTTCCTGATTAAGAATATGGGACTGTATACAACGTATGTAAGATTAGCAATAGTGCATGCTATAAATTCTCCTGTACTACAATGCAGGATGCATATGACATTATTTATTGCCTAATATGTACCAGATGGATATGAAATGCAGTCCAGTGTATGAAGTAGCATGACTACAATAATTATCATTTCCTTCAATAGTAGTAAATACTGCCGAGACTGTTATAGTTACTATGTGGTACAATGTTAAGCGGCAGCTTTTGCGAATCAATTACAATTCACTTTTTCAATGAATTCATTTTACAGCAAAACAGAATGAGTCAGACGAGGTCACGCTTCTGTAGTAAATGAATGCAAACATATCAATGTACATTTGCAGAATCCATACATACTTATAAGTACCAACCACACCACTCACACACCCACGATATCAATTTATGTGTCATACAATACATAGTGTATAAATATGGATCCAGAATTCGTAAAATCAAAGAGTTAGTCAATCAAAATAAGTATTCATAATGGCACTATTTGTATTTGGAACAGTATCAATTTAGTGAATTTAGTGACACATTTCTAAAGTACTCGTATCTTGGAACTTTCCACCCTAATTTCAGTAATTTCTAATACGTAGTTCATCCTCCCGATGTTCCATATTTACCTACACTTAAGAGTATTGACAATATTATGCAAACCCATAACAAATATTATTTATTATTCAGATATAAAGTGAATTTATTTTGACTAAAAATATTCTGCAAATTCATTCTCCTTGAAATTATAAGATGGTTCTCCTCCTTCTTAAGCAAGAATCAATGGAGCAACTTTTAAGGAAATTTTCCAATAATGTTACAAAGGCAATGTTATTGAGTACTACTTTTCAACCGATGTATGCATTAAATTAATAATAATTCTTAATTTATTACATCTTAACCATGGAAATTTTGGCTTTAATAAACATGTCTAATAATCTTCGCCTAATGACTACAGAAATAATTATATCTTTATCCAATGGTAGAACTGTCATAAATGCAGAGAATGTATATACGCATTATCTTCGGACTTTCCGCTGATTTGAGTTTTCGTGGTAACTGTACTTGTAATTTTATTGCACTGAGACAAGGGACAACGGTCAAAGCAGTTGTAGAAACCACCCGATTCTGAATTCTGACCGTCGTAATATTGTGGGTTAGATTTAGATAGAATTATCTACTGTCTGTGAAGATAACCATACAACACACAAGTGTCATCACGAGGTGAGGGTTCTCCAATCTGGTGATAAGGACTTTGCTAATACGGCAGTAATTTATGTACGTATACTTTAATGGTACGTCAAATATGCACCATCAATCACCCAAATAAAATGTGAAATGCACTATGCACCCTGGTATTATAAATGTTCCCTAAACTTTGAACTTATGATTTTTCATAATACTTCCAAAAATACATTTATGACCTATTTATAAAACCATTAATGATTTACGAACAGCATTTTCAAAATGTTTGAAGTTATTAGGGCTACTTAATAAAATGCCTAGCTTGTCCTCCAGTACATGTAACACATGCTTATATAACATTAATGTGTATGTATTTTAATGTGAGGAAAACTAGAAAAAAGCAGTATGACGCCTGAAGAATTCTGCTAACCACAGGTTTAACACAGCTTTACAAATAAGCACACGTCAACAATTGGCGCAGCCTGGTTTAAACCGTCATTAGCATATAATAAAAAAAAATAAACTGCTTTTAATATGCTTTAAACCTTATAGAACTGGTATCAGTAAAAATGAGAACGAGGAAATGGAATATTCCAGAAACAGAATTACATTCACGTTTATTTGTATTGCAGTGTATACCTACAACACAACACATTACATTGTAAAACCACTCGGAGATAGCTTTGTGTGGTTATATACCGTATTTCTCGAAATAATCTCCCTGTGGTACTGTTATTTCACGGTTAATTTTTGTTGCAGTAAATGGTGATCTAAAGATACACGGGGTTTTATTGCGCTGTGGGATGTTATTTTTTCAGTTGTAATTTATCAGTTAGGTAGCCTACATGATTTGTTTATCGTAGTAATTAACGTTACCGCTGCATATGACTATAGTGTAAAATTAACACGGGACAGTATTTCGACCTGGGCATTCTTCAAATCAAGAATTTTAGCCGTAAATTAGAAATAGTATCCCCGGATATGACACTATTCCGAGATGGGAGCTTATTTCGAGAAATACGGTATACAGGATTTATTAATACACTGTATATGGATACGTTACGTAGTATAAATTAATACCGGCCATTTACGTAATTGAGATTAACGTTATAATTTACAATGTGCGCAGTTGTCACTGCTACTAATGGGTGTTCTGGATAACAAATGTAGCAAATTAGTAAGTGTATTCTAATACGTAGCGCCTCAATTAAAATGGATGCAAAAGGTGCTAAATGTCGTGCTCTAAGAGCGCAATTTATCACGCTAACAGGGAGTGTTGATTTTTAATAATTGTTAATCTTTCTCATTTAGATCCTTTTGCTTGACCTCTACATACATTTCGATCTGCTGCAGTATATTCGTAAATTAGGTATGCTCATATATTACGGGCAATCTCCCGTAGCTATTTTGGTAATCTGCGTCAAATCTTTCTAAAGGTTTTATTACACTCAACACCTCATTGCTTATAATATATTTGCATGCATTTATTTTATGCAAATAAATACCCAGGTGACATTAGCTCTTTACTCTGTAAAGCAGAGATTGTATATTCACATTTTTATTATATCTAAGCGGTAAGACTTTTTAGTCAAACTTGTATATGTGAATTTAACAATTCATTCTCAACTTTAATTTAGGTAATGTATAAGTATCATGATGATGACACTTGGTATAACATTTGAATTTTGACGGACTCATAATTTCAATTTATTCTGAACGATGTGATTAAGCTTTACCTTTATTATATCATTATACTCATACAGATTTGATCAAGTTTTTGTAATAGTGAACTAGTTATCTAAAGATAATTGGATGGAATGCTTACTAGGTATATTTGTATTTAACTAAATGAAAAGTGAAAATCTAAACCAATTGGTCATTCTGTATATAATGATTTCTTAACTCATTGGGTTTTGCAAAGCAGGTCATATTTATCGGTAAGACAACTCATTACTGCCTTTAATACTCGTATTTTGAAAGCCTTACTTCAGTATAAAATCTAAGAAATTTTGAATTTGTACTTAACAATTAGATTAACAATTTAATTATCAAAGTCTTGTTTAAATGGTCCAATTCAAATATCGCCAATGCTATTTCTTATAGAACCCCAGCTATAGAATGTAAATGTGGATAAGTATCAACATGGTCAAACAAAATGGTAGGCAAAAACATTATCTTCAGCGCAACATTCATACTACTTTAGTGCCTACATTTCCTTTACTTAGAGCAGTTTTATTGTCTTATTGTTATTGCATTAAATTGCACCGCATGAGATCTCGAAGTTCAAATGCGGGTAGAGAAGACCCTCTTTCTCGGATGCTATAAATTCGGTTGAGATTTCGGAGAGTAATTCCCCCGTTGTCATTTATGACATCTACAGGGAACGTTCACTATTTTATCGGCTCATAAAATGAGATGCAGAGGATGATTCAGAATTTAGTAGATGGACTGGCTCGACGAGGGAGGGAACTGTTCTCTCAGCTACACTCCGCTACCTTACTCTCTTTTCCTAGTTTGGATACGCGGGCATCGCTAGTGGGGAATTCCTTCCTGCATTACTTTTGCTTACAACTCAGGAAACACACGAATGTGTTACATATCTTTTGTATTCAATGTAATATTATATACCTAAAGCAGTACTTGGGATAGAATCTATGTACAGCTCGGTACGGCACACTAATATGCCTACTTGTTCATTCTCCATAAGAGGTTTACTATTAATAAATAGGGTGAAACCGGGTTGGAGAGTCTGCATTAAGTTGTGGAACCATTATCTACAGGGTTACACTTATTTCTCTTCAATAACTGTGTATGTAATTTCAAAACATTAAAGTTTACGTTAGCAATTGTAGGCATGTCTGCAGCAGTCGATAAGCTAAATCTACCGCAAGCAAACTATTATGGAAAAGTCAAAGTGAGACTTTTGCATATCAAATACTACGGCACTACTTATTCTCCAAATAAAGACATTGAACAATCTTGAATTCTATGATAAAGAAAACCTCTGCATTGTAGTTGATACCCTGTACGTTTTGATCTAACCCCAAAATTGGACCAAAAGGGATGTAAAAATTGACGCTTACGAGTAGATTGGGATGAAACTGGATTTAAGCTCGCTGGGTTTTGCTGTGTGATGGGATTTTGCTGAACTCAATGAATAGAACAGATTAGAAAGGGTATAGAAATAAGGTTCACGACTGCGGTGAAGTTCAAGCATAATACATGTGTGTACTACCCCTAGGATACATCGTAGATGCTCCTATTTATAATATAAAGCGTGTCATATAAATGGAGCACAATAGGGACAATATTCTTCAGTAGACTATACTTTTACTTAAAACATTGGTATTAGTTTATTAGGAACTGAGATAGAAAGGATGTTGAGAGATGAGATGAGAATGGTAAGGGGAGACTGAATGGGTTCAGTTGGGTTCACATTGAGTAGTAGGTATATCATCTCTGTATAAGGTTGAATGTTAGAATAGTAGGGTATGTAGGTACCTACTTAAATAGATGCACACACATCTGACACATCTAATGCATACAGATAGGAACATGCACAGTAGTATAAAATGAAACGAGTACGTAGACCATCACTAAAGTAAAGAACAGGGAAATTGTGCAACAATCGATTTAGCTAACTTTCCAGAATATTGAGCAAGAATGAATGTAAAGGAAAAGTTTTGAGCGGCTGGATAAAAATTTTGTTTCTCTGCGTACAGTGGTTGCAAGTGCTATCGTTTTGGAAGCTGCACAGATATCAATTGAGAAAAAGTGTGTAATGTGATAGAGTGATCCTCTGCAGCAACGAACTCCAACGATCCAAGCAGTGGAGATGCGAAAGGAAAACTCCTTAGCGTCACTACGGCTTTTTACATGACAAGAGAAGAGAAGCGATGAGAGGACAGAAAACGTGTATAGATTGACGTAGGTACTTATATTCGTCATAGTCATTCATTTTCTGTAGAAACATCAACAAACTGAAGCCAGACGAGATTGTTGCATTGCATAATTCGCTACGGGATTCTTCCACTTATAGTTGCACTGCACGCAGTGACTACTTTACTTTGCAACGCTATCACAGTGTGGAGAGGGAGCATACATAAGTATGTGTTACTTGTAAGACTACCCGGTTTTTCAGGCCTGAGCTAGTAAAGCAAACTGGAGACGGGGAATCGGATCTCTCTGCTCAGAAAGTTTAGTTAGGAGAGTTTTTCATGCGGGCAGCTCATGGCTCATTCGTCGTTTCTTTCGTCACAGGGTTATGTGGCTTGGCTTCACTTGCTTTCGTTGGATGGATAGCTTTTGGCGAGAAATTTTTCCGGTGTTACCCTAGTGCTCTACTACAATATACTCCTATAACGGACATTATGCATACAGCACAATGCAGAAGAGATAGAAGCCCTGTACTCTGCCGTGCATACATTGTGTTTCCATCCTTCCCTACTTTATGTATATTTGTCCAATACAAAAGAGTACTTAGGCTCGATATATGGGACAATAGAAGGAACGAGTACCTATATGTGTTATATAACTGTGCTATTACATTGTGTGTTTGGAAGGGAGAATTTTCATCGATCGATGACTCTTATAAGAAATATTGTATGCTATCCTGTCCATGAATCTCTTTAGGGTGCCTTTCGGTGCGAATCGACTCGGTCTCGTCTGCTGACTCGCTAGGGCTGTGTTATACTCAGGTTCTTAGGTGTAGGGTACTACTATAAGTACATAGGAGAGAGATTCTTATATGAAATGGGAAACTGCTGCTTCTGCGGTATGGTGGTGTGGAATGGTATGGTATGGTGAGTCGACTCGCTTAATATACATATAGATGTATATACATGTGCATAAGAGGAGCAGTAGAATATTTATAGAGATAGGAGTCACCCGGATATAGCAGAGAGTTGGGGAAAGCAGGCAATGCAATGCCACGTAAAGAGTCGAGTTTGAGTTGCGTGGAAAAGTCCGTCATTGGATAGATCTCCGGCTCGGGTACTTCCAGTTCATCGTAATCTCCTATTTTGGGCTTTCGGCTCGGTTGTGTGCCGCGCTGTATTGTAACTACGCGTTGCGTTCGTTTTCGTTGGCGGTGGAGATTCGGTTTCCTTTGGTTTGACTTGACTCTTTAGGTTTGCTCTCTTCTTATTCTCTTCTACTCGGCTCTACGTTACTTACTGTAGTGTTGTTGTGATGTGACTTGGGTCCTATACCGTGTATAGGGTCCTCCGTACATAGTTGCTACTGCATAAGTACTTGAAACATGTATAACTTATAAAACAGTGCATACAGCACAGCAAAAGGCATGTCAAAGATACGGGACAAAGAAAAGCAAGAAGGCAAACAAGGCCAAGCACTGTACTGTACACAACACACGAGAGAAAACATTACATTAGATAGCATGTAATGCTATGCATTCTCCAGTATTCTACTTATTTCAGTGCAAGTACAGTAGTGAACCCACACAAAACATAGTAGGTACTTCTTGCGATTACAGTAAGTACAGAGATAGTAGAATAGACACTCCAATCCACTCCAGTATGGAAAGGCAATATACTTACACTTACATTACACCAAAGTATAACACTACTGGACTGGATATAAGAGTAGCCTCTTTCTCACAATAGTGTCGTCTACTGTTGTGTTATGTTCTGTTGGAATAGCAAATAGCAATAGACTGGATATAATGTAAAGAGAGAGCTAAGGAAAAGCCCACGTAGCGACTCTTGTACTGCATTGCATTACATTACACAAGGAAAAAGTAGCTGGCTACATAAACACATGTAGAAGTTGAGTCTGAACATTAGAGTCAGTCCAGTACACGTACAAAGAGAGAGCAATACTCTTTCTCTACATACTTTTACTTGAGTTGGATTGGAAGAAAGCCTTTAACTTGGGTTGACTTGTTTCAGAGTTGACTTGCTGTACTTTTACTGTGTTTTCCTAGTTTGTGTTTATAGGTACGTTCGTCCATAAGAAAAGTTCCAGTAGTTGTATGTACGGTAGAGTACTACAGTTGGACTAAGTACAAGTGGAGGCAGGGAAATTGAAACAAGAGAATATTATGTAGCAGTAGCAGTGGAATGAATTGTGCCATTCTTTTATCCATCCTATGAAGGAAGACGAAGAGCCGAAGAAGCTAATCTGCAAGGAACATAACATAACATAACGTAAGAGTGTGGAATAAACGGAATGCACATACATATTTACGGAGATACGTTTAAAGAGACCTGACTTGACTTGAAGGAACATAAGATCACACTACTTTGTAGTGCACAGTAGGGAGTTGAGTATATACATAGTAAGTATAGTGGAGAGAGTGGATGGAAGAGAATAATATATTTACATAGATAAACAGACATTGCGAGTGTCTGTTGTGTAAAAGTGCTGGTAGTTGGAGCACAAAAACATTGGACGTTGCTTGTTGGGGATAGTCGGGAGTGAGTGAGTTTATTATGAGAGTTGTCGAAAGAAAAGATGAGCATTTACTACTCACATTCGGTTGTGGACTCTTGGACTAAAAAGAGTTACAGTGTAAGTTACAGTTTCGGTGGCGGCGGTGTCAGTGTCAAAGCTCTCTCTGGCCCATCTTCATCAAATAGTTCCAGCTCTGCTGCTAACAGTTGTGCAAGGAACACTGACTCTGTTTTTGACTTGAACCTGGAGCATTCGACATCAACACATTGGGGAAAGCAGGCGGCGCAATTCATTTCTCGACTCGCTCGTGTTCTTCGTCATAATCGTCACAATCAAGTAAGCGAGGGATATTCAGCTCGTGCTCCGACTGTTATTACTCCTGGAAGTAATAGTGTTGATACCAATAGGGCTATCTGTACTACTGGGAGGACCATTAGTCTCGCAACAACTCCTGCTGACCATTCCACTTCATTTCTTATTACTACTGCAACTACTGTTGGTGAGCGTAAAAGTAATAATATTAGTGAAACCTGTATTCGTGCTGATTGCCCGAGCGGGGAAAAATGTTTGAGTAGGAGCGATAAGAGTACGGAAGGAAAAGTTGGACTCGGACTTGGTCATTCGGCTAGTGGTTACCGTCTGGTGGATAAATCGGGACAGGGTAAGGAGGAGGAAGTGCTTTTCGGGCAGGTGAAGAAGGCTAAGGTGGTGAGTGCACCGGGTCGGGGTGTTCAAATAAAAAGCGAGCGAGAGGACCCGTCGACAGACAATACTAGGAATGGTGATGGTGAGGTACAATGCCGTCCAAGTGCGGGATTCCGAGGGATTGGAGCAAGTCTGAGCAGCTGAGTGTCAGTGAAAAGCTGTCTTTGCGATCTGGCTCCGCTTCTGCATCGGCCCGATATATTAATTCTGTGAGTGACCTTTACGCCGCAGATGAAATTGACGCTCTTCTCGACGAAATCCGCGACTTGGAACCAATCAGTGTCCACACAGATGATTTACAAGACTTTGAGATCGACGGCTCCGTTTCACGGCTGCCCTACGATATGACCTGTGACTCTCGCACTTCCGTCCACTCTTGGGATTCGCACGCCCTGTACCACAACAACGCGGTAAGAAAATCATATTTTAGTATTCAAAATTTCCCCCTTTGTCTTCTTTGTCTCTTTTCAGTTTCCTTTGTCTTTGCTCACCACTGCATTTTCTCTCTCGTTTGGTTTTCTCTTTTGGTTTTAGTTCTTTGGGATTTATTATTTGTTTTTTTCCATCTCGGCTGTAAAATAAAATAAAGATGTTACTACATTACAAACGCATTATTCTTGCTTGATGGGAGGCTATGAAAAGAAAATACATGAATATTAAGCAACCGGCTTTTCTTGACAGATGGACGACTCGGAAGTGAGAACTGGGGGGCCCATCTCCGTCTATTGTGATACGAATCATCTTAAGACGCCCATAGGAATACTCAGAATCGTGCTTTTGGTAAGCTACGCAACTTTTTAATTTATATTTATTGTCCTTCAGTACACTCCTATGTACTTTGGGAAACATACTTACGCTAATTCCAGATATATTGCATATGACTTTCTCCGCACATAAAACAAAGTGCTAAGAGACACATCGCAAAGGCTTCCGAGTTTATTTTGATTAAAATGGCAAACGCACATCCGCCTCTTAAGAATACTTTAATTTATACTCCAAGAATCACTTTTCATATTTTCTTCGCTTTCCTTTTCCTTCACTTGACTCCACCATCATATTTACTTTTCTTCTTCCACTTCTGCTGCATCTGACGCATGCAGCATACATTATTTTATCGGGCAACTTTGCTTTTAACTTTTTCTTAAAAACTAAAGCAAAAAAGTGACAATAATTTATCAGTGACTCTCAATCAAAGTGTTCGTTCATTAAAAAATTTCTGTTTCTATCTAATATGTGCAACTTACAAGGATGATAATTATGTTGAGATACATATTTCTTGTTATTGTTGACAATTTAAGATGAAAAATTATTAAGGTGGTCAATTAAAGTTTAAAATACTATTGACTTTGTGCTTGCAAAGTGTACTACATTGGAATGGTTAGCAGATAGTAGATAGTATAGAATGTTCTTTTAAATGAATTCAGCCTGAATTGGTTTTCTTTTCTAGGACAGAATAGCAAATAGTAGTATCCATGTTTTACATTATTGTACCTGTTAGCTATTACATTTCAGCAAATTCTAATTTTGCTTTCCTTGCCATTAACCCTCCCTTAGAGTGCAAAATGAAATATTAATATATGCCTTTTCTCGTGCATAACTGCAAATATATCATTGTCATACTAAAAGCATTTGCAAACTTTCATATACATGATAAATGCTTTCTTCGCCTCCCAACTTGAAATTTCTGCAGACCCAATTATAGTTTAATTCAACGTTTCAATTAAATTCTCCACATGTAACATTCGTCTACAATGATAATCGTGGTGGAGCAATTCAAGCAGGAGAAATTCTCTCTGGTCTGAACAATTTGACTATATTTTAAGTTTAAATAAGGAAAGTCTGAACTACATGAGAACATTTTCACAAAGTTTGCTTGAGAAAATTGAGTGAAATGTAAATAAAAGCCGGAGGGACTGCAGATACTGTAAGAATTCCCATTGCTTTCCTTCTCATTCAGTCTACTATATATACAAGGTAATGTCATAATAATATTATTCGTTCGTGCTCCTGTGAGTATCAACCTGCACTTACGTATTACGATTAATGTAGCACAACGATGGAAACACAGACTTGTGGCCAGTCACTCAGACTGAATTGCATTACATACCTACATAAGTTCTACATACACACAATGACTACACATGACCTGACCAGCTGCAGACATATATCACACAATTTATGATATTCTTCGGTTATCTGCCTGCAGAATACAAAATAATGCCTACTTCCTGTCTAGGCCTTTCCTGTCCTGGTCCTGACTAATATCTGCACGTACCTACTACACCACAACTACTAAGCATCTGGGAAAATAGCGTATGTCCGCCAGAACAGAACGGACCATGGAAAAAACAGTTACCATTATACAGCCTGATTTTCCCGAGTAAACCTTCGCATTACATATTATGTACTCTGTACATGCTTACGTATTTCTCCAGCAGAAAAATCCATAAATTGTTCAAACAAAGCTAAATATGTATTCACTAATAGAAAAAACACGATTGGATCGGAAAGTAATGTATCGGCATAAAAATCCTATCCATCTACCAGCCTACTTAGGTATTTAGTTTTATGTTAGTCCTACACTCATTCACTTTTACTATTTATTCATCTAGACTTACTTTTCTAAGTAGTCTATATGCACTTAGTGTGTTCAACCATTATACACATTATAATGTGAGAAGTCCTAATAATAAAATAAGTATTAGAAATGCACTCCAGTTAGTTGTACTTACTGCTGGACACTCCATTTACTATACTGTTGGAAATAAATATATGTATTGCATATAGGCATGGAGAAACGTGCGGTCGTGCGTTCCCTTTTATGATCTCATTGTAATATATTTTATTGCATTCGCATGCAACATTCAAAATTCACTTTATGCTTTATTCAACAAAGACTCCCAAATGCACTGACAATGAGTCATGGGAATAGAACAGATCTGAATTAATATTCTGTATTGGTAAATGTGTCAACGTGATGATAGTGAAGTTATACGTATTTATAGTATCTGTACATGCATACATAGATTTTATAGAAAATGTATAGATTATTTAAATTAAAATATCTACACAAGTTGATATGTCGATAAAGTACCTACAGGGAGTACTGTGTTGGGCACACATGCACAAGGCATACTGCACATATTTACTTAGGGAGCCAGTATCGATATTATTTCGATTTAGTTTCAGAATAAACAGCTCTGGATTTAATTTTTGTCTATTACATCTCTTAGGTACTTTGTGTCTACCTTTTTCGTGTAAATACAGCATTGCAGCAAAAAAGAAAACTTTGCTTTTGTGAAACTGTTTGCTTTATTAAAACTTCCATCCAAGTTTCATTCTCACTTTCACTACAAATGCGTACCCATCATGTCAAAAAGAAGAAGAAGGTTTATAGTGCAAGTATTCGTAAAAGTTTATTTTACAGGGTAATGATCAAGTTCTTGCTCGTGTCTCTCGTATTAAAGGTTCTCAAAACGAAATAAAAGAAAAACTTTTAAGCACCTATTCACCTATATTATGTCCTAGCAATGATAACAAACGATTTAGATATACACGGTTGAACATTATTTTATAACCCAACCGTAGATAGAATTACATTCAAGATGTTGGATTCTATTGTATTATATGCAATAGACTGATTAAATGTCCAGGAGTAGTGCATGAGGTAGGTGGGCATAATATATTGAGCTATTATGATTATATTATGACAATACGAATGAAAATATATATTATAAGTGCTATTTATTAGAGTATAAGCTCTCTAAGCGTAATCAATCATGTCACAATGAATCACAGTAGTAACTTTCCTCTATGAACTAAATATGGTTACACCCTTAACTATAATATATGATTGGATATTATGGGTATTGAGTATTACATATTATATGGGGAAATGTTTGCTCTTGGTTAGCCTTAAATTTGACTCTGCTGGCTCACGCCTGGTTTTTGTGTGAAATAGAAAAATGACAAACCCGGAAAGTTTTGTAGATACAAAGGGGAAAAGTAAGGCGTCAGTTTAACTAATGGCATACGCAACGCACGGTACGTTACGTACGCCCGTGAGTTGCACAACATCAAAGATGTAATCTCATCATTGATCATGTGTTTCCAACAGAAACTTCAAATATTTGGTATAGTGAAGCGAATTACATACAGGTGAAATTGACTTTCTTAGATAGACATATACCGGCAGAAATAAAACATCCTATTACCTAATAGCTGTATACACCTATTTATATTGTAAATAGTAGGTTCCTGATCTTGAGTATTATTGAGACTTACCTTACTACGTATAAACTTGAGGTATTTCATTTGTCATTTTGCAATTCCCCATTGTTGTTCGACTTTTACGATTTCATTCAATTTCGCTCAATGCTTTTAGCTGTGGGTTGTAAATGAAAAGCGAACAGCTATAAAAAGCGGAATTTGTTTGCCTTTTTAAAAAGAAAGAAGAAAGTCAGTTTTCGGAGTTTCCGATCGGATACCGGTACCACGCTAGGGAGTTTTCAGATCATAATGATGATCAGAAGCGTGTGTTTTGTTCAAACAGAGAGTTTTGTTGGCTTTCCTTTTATTTTCAGTTCAATAGATTTGCCTTACAAAATCAGACATGCCCATTTTAGTTCCATCAATTCAATACATATGCAATGTGGACTGCGTTAAGTACTGTACCACAACTATGTCGATCTCCGAGGCTCTATTGAGAGTTTGTGAGGGAAAGTCGTGTTTTGTGGAGAGGAGATAATACTTGTACCAAAGTTATATTATAGGTATAATTTTCAAGTATCTACTTATACAATACTAACATGCTTCGGCTTTGTACGTATGTCCGCCTGAATCCTTAATAATATAATGCAGACTGAGTGAGCAAGTTTGAATGCAGGCAAAAAGCATAATGTCGAATTTCGGCTCTCAATATATTCTATAAGATCCTGTATCTTTTGTATTTTGGGTACCATTTATTTGTTCATTCGTATGTCCCTACTGGCGGAAGTTTTCCAGACTAGAATAATATCAAAATGGCATGGCTGTTTCTAGGCACAGGCCAACAACAACGGGTTTCTAGCTTTCTAACGACCCAAGTTATGCTTACACTGCATACATTATACTTTACTTTTGTCGAACAGAAAAGAGTAAGTTATGTAATAAAATTCAGAAACGGGAGTTCTGTCGTGTCTACACTTTATGTGCCTGATGTATTACAAAATACTAGGCACATGCTGTTCTGAGATCCACCCACTACTTTTGTATTCCTAAATCTTTGTATAATAAAGTACCTATAGGAAGAAAATATTTACTTGTAAAACGTGCAATGTTCGCTCTCGAAATCTATTGGTGATTTATATCTTATAAGTGAGCATACAATTCTTTATTTCACAAGCTGATTAAATCCGTATTCATTTTAAGTAATTAGGTTCTTTCTGTGTAAATGGCAAGCCTTTATAGATGTGGGTTGAGTTTAAGAATGACTTTGACGGATAAGATGATTACATTCGCCATTTTTGCCCAAACTTATAGAGTATGTAAAAATTGAGGTGAAAATGAAATGCTGCGAAAACCATGGAAGCTACTAGCTGTCTTAAAGACAATTGTTGTACTTACAAATTGGTGATACTGTAACATTATGTCTGTTTGTAAGCCTTTGATATGTACCCTTCCTCCTCTGTAGGTACTATACTTTAATGTATTCTCCAGCAGTTGCTTGCTGTATTTAGTATGTATTCTGACTCACGAAAAGTTTTATCGTGCAATCTAGCGTATAACTGCCACTGACACTGACAATCCTTGATGCTATCTTTATCTTTCACAATTCAAGTCTAATTATAGCACTTTAAATAGTGTGCTGCGGTATCACCTAACTCTAACTACCTAGATGAGGGAAATAAATTATATGGGTAGCAATCCAATAATCCATTTATCTCAGAAACAACCCCAACCACCATTAGTGCGATTTCTTAAAAGGGTACAATATTATTATTTACTTTATTTTACTGTTTACTAGAACAGAAATGGGTTGCAACTTGCAGCACTTATTGCATACTATTTTGATATGACGTAATAATTCATAGAATGGATTGAGTGACTATATAAGAGTAGTTTAACGTGAATTGGCGATTTTCCATTGGTATTAAACTAATGATGATGAAATTCTATGGTAATGGTAAGTAATGGCGGAGGAAACCTAGAATTATAAAATCCAGAGCACTCTCTTCCCTTCAATCGTTTGCTGATTACAAATAGTGGTTAAAGTAGGTATTACTATGCTGTCATTAAGCCATGTTAATATTAGTAAGGCGTTCATAGCAGCAGCATTGTCTTTCACGTGAAACATGCAATGTTCATTTGAGCAACAAGGGAAATCCTCTCAAAAGATAATGACACAAGGTAAGTAAAGGGAAAACAGAGAGTATAGTAGAAGTGAATGGAAGTGTTAATAGGAGTGAAAGCAGTCGCGGAGAGGCGAACAAGGCAGACCACGCGACGCCTATTATTATAACATATCTCATTCATAGTCAATTGTATCACCATTACTATGCATTGGAGTTTCTCCGTAGTTAACGTCAGGCAACCTAGCCAAGAGCGAAGAATAAGTCATAATTGGTAATTGCTCGCCCTGTGTTCCGAAAATACGTATGCTTACCGAATACTTACAACACTAATACAATTAGCTTTAATTCTACACTATGACTCAAATTTTAGTGTGGCAAATACATTGTAATTATTAGTTTAGTCTTTTACAACTTGTATTTCGTGCAAGTGCCTGCACTTTATAGGAATGTGGTCTGAAACTCACTGATTGTGTGAACATGAGTCTTTTACTACCCCACTTCTAAATTAAATAAATTCCCAGAATCTGCAGTTCAACTTTTGACGTATTTTTTGATGTTATTTAATTTTTGATATTATTCAGCAGTGAACTCCCGATGGTGGGCCATATAAATGTATAGAAATGGTATAAACTTAGCAAGTGCATACATGCTCTACGTATTTTGGGTAAAACAGGAAAGTGAAAATATTTTAATTTCTCAGTATTTCTGGAATTCTTAGAAATCGGAAATATTATTCAGAAATATTTGGTTGGTTCTTCAGGATTGCTTTATTTATACTCTCGTTTAAAACCGTAAAACATATTAGAGGTTGGAAACATCGGTGACTGCAGAAAATGATAGAAAATATTTTGAAACTCGAGTTTCGGCAATATTCAGTTACATGGAGCTACTGTGCTTGCTGTGTGAGATCTGATCACTAAGAAAATGAAAACACAACGCGGCTGAATAAATTTTATTGCCATGTATGCTGAACCTTTTATCTCTGCAGCAGAAACGAATTTTATTGCCTTCAAGCAAAATGAAAACCAAAAGCGTATACGGATTTCATAACTACACAAGAAAACTGCCTGCGTGTTTCGCAATACATAAGCGGATTATGTCAATAAATATCAGACAGAACTTGGCGTAATGCACCGTAGAAGGCAATATTCTTACGTTATGGAATTATTTTGCTTATGAATTTTAGAGAACGATAAACAATTTATTAGGATAATAACTAAAAAATGGCCTAAAAGCTGAATCCTTTGATCCTTTGCAGCTTTATCAGCAGCACGTTTAGCTTTTCCAAATTAATCTCACAATGTAGCTCACAGTTACAGTTTTAACAATTAGTGCCCTTTTCCCAAAAATTAGAAAAGGCATCATTTGCTTTAGTGATGCAATACAAATTATAATTTCGGGATTACGTCACTGCACAGAGCTTTTTCTAAGAACCGTGTAATTTATATGCTATACTAATTCAGATAGACAGTGCACAAGACGGTTTTGAGTATCCTTAAGATACAAAAATTAGAAAATAAGTTGTTTACGAGTCGTATATGTAAATTAAATCAAGATTAAAGGCAAAATTTCAGATAAGAGGAAGCAAACCAGCATATCACAAAGTTGTGTTCTATTCAATTTGGAATTGTGAATAGAAATATAATGCAGTGCAGAGTTTACAAAAGAGTTTTGCTAGCATGCGAACAATGATCTTCATTAGAAAGCAACCGAGCTTCTAATTATGCATTATTATATCTCCTATGTAAGCTTACATATAGTTAGCTATCCATGTAATGTGATTATTGGGTTGCTTTAGATTGTTGAAGAAAATGTTAGCTTTAAAGGTTTATTTATAGAATAACCTCTTGTTAATTCGAATAGTCTCCATTCTTCTACTGTAACACTGTGAATATATTGTGTTATATATAATAGAATTAGGAATCCGAATTTCAGCTATTGAAATACTAAATAATACTTAAATAAGTTATATATTTGAAAACAATCTAATGATCTGAATCTTGTCTCTTAGAAATTCATTGGCTAAAAATAGGTTTATAATTTATCTTGTTTGTTGCAGGTGACGTCGATGGTAAGTCTGGGCTGCTTGTGTTATTCCGGAACAGCCCTTTATGGACTCTTTATGCTGCCTTACGTTGCCCGCATTCGTCTCATGCTGTTCGTCATCTTGTTCTGCTCCCTGATCACTGCTCTTCTCATCTTTCTTGACATATCTTTGCTGTACCACGCCTTTCCTTTCCACTACCACAGATACGTAAGTATATTGCACATAATAAATCCTATAGAGCTATTATACTAACAATGAACCGGGCTACTGTGCGGAATATGTCGTTGTCATTGTATGCAGTGTGTCTATTGTGGAACTTATCAGTAGACAGGACAAATAACCCAATTTGTCAATTGGAAAGTCTCCACCTAAATAGTAAATACAGTACCTACCTCCGCTAAGAACCTTTCTCCGTTATTCTCTGCGTAGAGATAAAAGACTGCGCCCAGTCGGGAGATGAGGGTGGGGTGGACACTATTTTCTTTGAGTTCTCTAGGTACATAGTGGTACAGTATCTGCAGTGTAAATATTCACAGCCATTGCCATTACCATTAGAATCCGTATCAGTTTGGAGTAGAAACATAGATTTCCAGGCGCTAAGCCAAGCCCTGTTCTAAATTTTATTGCCTATAGTCTATTCAGGTTTTACGAACAAAGCTTTTTCTTGGCTTTATTTAACAGCCACCAAGATATCACTTGCTTAGCGTAGCATAGCTGAGGAATTGCCTGGTTTAATTCACCGTGCCTTTGTTCATTATAATCAACTGTTTGCCATGCCATACAGCAAAGCTACCTAGAGAAAGTAGATGTACAATGTATTGTAGTCCGGGAGAAAGTATATTTAAGTAGGTATACTTTCACCGACTATATCCGGTACAAATGTCCTAATCCTTGGTAAATGTCTATTAGGGAATATGTGACTACCGCACAGTGTACGGTGTTCATACGTGGGCATTGATAGAAAGTACCTAGCAAGTATCTAGTAGATCATGGTAGTAACTTAGAGTAAATGTAAGATCACTCTTGCAAGCATGTTGTAGCAAGAGAGTTCTTACTTACGTTAGTTTATTAGCAACTTGAACGGAAATCACTCGAGCTCGTCTCCGAATAGAACCGAAACGAAGCCACAAATCTCATAAGTTTTTCTTTCACTTGTCTATACTATTAGCAATGTTTGGAATCACAGAGCTTACACGACTTTCCAATTCATACACCATTATCAAGAGGCTAGAGAATACAATCCTCACCTCACTCACTCAAAATAATAGGGGAGGCAATGGCGTGGAAAGCCGTGACACGACATGACAGACACTGTATGCCCTCCCTCCCTATTTGATGCTATGTCATGCCACCCACGCTCCATTTCGCCTTCCTCATCAAACACCCACAGGGCCGCACAAATTTCAGGTGTATTTAACTATTTCGATAATTATCTATATTATTCAGTCGTGTCCGCAAATTCACGAATTATTAATCGCAATTCACACCATCGCCCTACTTGTAGACACTTTTAAGTATTTACTTTCCAACCTCTACTCATATTTACCTTGCGTATCGCATGAAAGGTTGCGTGCGCTCCCTTGCAAATTCTTTTTGTCACTTTTTATCTGTTGAGTAATGTAAAGCTTACCTACGTATTACGTTGCAGGATAAGTTGAATTTTTTCTGGTTTCGGGGCGATGACAGTTCTAATGAGTAAAAATGCTACCGTAGTATTAGTAGTGTGGAATGCCCATAAGTAATAACGATATTATTTAGCGAATAGAAAGGGCGTGTAATGAAAACCTGATTTAAATTGGTAGTTGATAGCACACGGCATATAATAGTAGGACATGATCATGTTCCTTGCACAGAGAAAATTAAAGTGAAAGTATCGACAAAGACTGTAATGTAAGCTAATGTTCCTAATTCACTTTGATGATGATTTTTACGTGTATTATTTTTGTATGATTGGCCAGGCCGTTGCAATCTACATGATGGAATGTGCGGCTTTTACCGGCAGCTCTGCTCTAATAGTCGACTTGGTTAGAATCTACCAAGAGTCCTTCACTTGGATTGCTAAAGTCACGCGAGATCAACTCATCGCTTGCAGTGTAAGTTATTTTATTTTTTCATTCCCTTTTGGTATGTAATAACAATACACATAATACATCTTATACTGTAATACAAAACTGAAGATAAAATACCTCAGGAGTATTTTATGTTCAGTTCGCCTTGTCTGTACCTGAACGCAATACCCACTTGCAGGTTTTAATATAAATAAATTCTTTCTATTTATATAGGTAATAGGAACATTGTGTAATAACGTGTTATCGTAAAATGCTTAGCCGCATATTATATTACCTCCTACCTATAGATTCTGTCCTTATTAGGGGAAAGGCTATCCAATAACTTATGGGATGGTCTGACTGTTTTGCTATAGGTAGTAGATTTGGGTAGGTGTACTCGTACTCTGTCTGTTGTAGAAAATGTTTACGACTCGCATTCATCTTTCCTTTCTAGATGTGCCTGTCTGCACACCATACGTTTTTATTTTACTCAAGTATACGATTGCGAGTGTAAAGGCACACTACATACTTACGTAAGTTATGTACAAACAAGCAGGCGTAAACTATGTACATGTTTTGTGTGGAAAATCTTTCTATAAGAAATATCACGGGGCATTTTTAGCCTACCCATGGAGATAGTAGTACTACTCTGTGCAATCTGCAAGTCAACACCGGGAGAAAGTCTAAGTTACAGAATGCTTTCTCTTAATATCTGTTAGGTACGTTAAGCTGGAGCTAGGCAGTATTACTTTTTTACTTATAAGTATTAGCATTGGTAAACTATAAAAATCCTCGTCTGCATCGATTTAATTCAATCCCATCCCATTCGCTTCACCGTCCAATTGGTTTAACGCTGAATCTAAGAGATTAGTTTTCAATATTTCAGCAAGGCGCCTTAGTAAATAAGGAGATACAGTTTTGCCTTTCTCCGGATCGAATAATGCCGTATTTCATTTCATATTAGCTAATATCGTGACCCTGGTCTCAGCCTTCACGAGTACTCCCACACGAATTTCTTCAGACGTCACGTAGTTGTTTCGTGTATTTACACGCTACTAGGAATTATCATTACTACAATTATGTCTGTATTCCTAACAGATTACAGCAGAGCATTATCTAAACGTGTGTATACCCTAACCAAATATTTGGTAGTTAATCTTTGACATTAATTACCTGACTTTAGGAGAATTATTTCTCTTTCAGTGCACGACCGTTGTTTTATCTGAAATATCAATTCAGCACTACACACAAATATGCAGTGTAGTAATAATCTAGGGTCTGTGGCAGTAGCATTTAGTGTTTAGTACTCATTTAAAGCCTCGATAAATCCAGATGGTATCTCTGCAGTAATCTACTACCTTGGCAGTGCCCTGTGCCTATTACCTATCATCAGAGATATAGATAGAGATCGTTTCTGTTCTGTACACAGTCCTAATTCAATTTGGCTGTATGAAACTCGACAGACGTCAGTCTTGTTCAGAGAAAGTTGCTACACATTGCGTGATGGTTGTGTTTATGTAGTGTAACTTTATATCAATCTGAACTTTGAAACATTATTCGCATGTTAGTAAGGTATATTTCTTCCTTTTACTTTCTATGAATGTATATATAATTAGAGAAAAAAGTAGTTTCCATTTGTATAATTGGAACTGTATTGTTAATGCCTCCGGGACTATTAAAAGAGAGTAAAAGTCATTTCGGGAGTTGGAAAACGATGTGGGGAAAGTGAACTTTCTACCACAAAATGAATTTATTAAAATCAAAGACAGCTGGAAGTGGAAGCCCATTTGTGTGGTACATGTGTGCACTATAAGATAACAAATTAGAATAGTCTAGCCATTCAGTATTCAGATTAGACAAAGTGCAGGGAGTAATGTCAACGTATTAGCATTCAAAGTGTAGACCTGAATAGGACGGCACCTCTTAAGTTCCCCTTAAAATGCCCCAAGATGCAATGAAAACAATTGAGGGCTGGAGACGGTGGAACGGGAGCCGCCGGAAGAGTATTGTTGTATGAATGGAGAATGGTGTACAGAGTCAAGTACATACCAGGCAATCATCAAATTGAAATCCCTTAGTTTCCGCTTATTACCTGGCATAACCCGGCTCTCAACTGGTCTCTCGAGATCAGGGGGAATTTATATTTCACGAGCTGAATAACAGCCACACACATATATGTACATTACATAACATATCAAATATTCATCAGCTCACTAAGGCTGCCTTCCACTTTCTCTTCCTGTCTACTTCACTGGACTCAATGGCTTGGCTGACAAACCCAAAGCCAACCGACTGACAAACCCTCCAACAATAAACCATAACGTGGCATAAATACATCACCATATGTAAGCGAAAAATAAAACCAATTGACTTTCAATGTAACTTCTGCTTTCTGTATTCAGTGCAGACAAAGAACCGTCGAAGACTAGAGAGCTAGAGAGAAAGTCAGAAATGCCTCCCACATACATTACCATTCTACTGTAGAATATTTTGTTCATGTACTCATATAGTATCTCTAATAGGTATCCTTTAGTATACATATTTATGTACACTGTATGGAAGCTTTTCTGTCAGTTTCGAGTTCTCCTGTCTTATCCTGTCTTATTTGTTGGTATGCAAAGACAGAGTAAAGGGCATTATTGGCATCAGTTCATAAATTTCGACATTTCTTCTTGAACTACCTGGGAAAGTCTTTCAAACATTTCCTGTCAGTTTTCATTTATTATTGCAACAAATAAAATCCCAACACAGAGCAGCACACTTTACCACAGCTCAAACCTCTCCCACCGCCATAAGTCGAAATGAATAATTTAATGTATCTAATCGTCCTAGTACACAAATAATTAATAGTATATTTAAAGTATTTGCTGTTGTAGTAGCTTTTCATGTATAGTAAAGTACTACGAAAGATGCAAAAATTGATATATGAAGTAAAGATTATAAAAGTACGTAAAATAGGTCGCGAAAGCATCTGTGATCATTTCTGTCAGTATATCTTAATAAATATGTAAAGTACGTATACGTATAGAAAATTAATCTGACGTAAAAGGAAGCAGACTTCCAGAAATTATCTTGTCAGCCTTCCAGCTACTCAAAGGCTTAGTTTGTCAGACGGAATGCAAAAATAAGAATATTACATTTTTAGTCTTTGTGAATAAGTAAAAGATGTTGGAGCTGGGATTCATTCTAATGCGATAAGTAAAAGTAGTTTTTTTCCACGTGGTGCTTGCAGATGCTTTTTACACTATAAATACGAATATAAATATGTCGTTTGTAATATATGTAATGTTAGTGTTATAATATAATAAGAGAAAATAAAGGGGTTTAAGTGTATCTAAGTAGGAGATAGCTGGAGCAGGTATGATCCCTAGGAATAAGGTGAACGAAGTGTGTAAGGAAGCTTTATGGAATCAAGTAATGTAATCTTTGTCTCTTTACCTTTATGGAGTACAAGGTATCTGAGGAGTTCAGTTAGAGTATAGTTTTCCATGTGGAGGTAATACAGGCAGAAATAAATACGTAGGTGAGGTGGCTGGGGTTTTAATACAATTTTCTCCAAAGCCTTGTATAAATAAACTAGAGTAGGGTTGCATTACATGAGAAAATACTTTGAGGCAATAATAGCAACCAATTTTACCGAACTGCATGATTTCGTTAACTTCAGTGTGTACTTCGCTGTGCATTTCCCACAGCAGAAAACTAACTGATGTGCTGTGTCTCATGCTTTCCTTTACTCGATTTACTCATAGGATGGAATTTTATAGAAAGCAGAGCTCCGGTGTATAAAAACAGATTGAAGGAAGGCTAAGCTAATTCTATTTTATATTTAGTAGGAAGAAAGTATCAAATCAAGGCATGTTGGTTTGGTTTATAGAAATGCGGTATATATCCTCTTCTCTGAATGGATTTACTGCAAACTTCACTTCTGTGCCGTAGCATAAAATACACTTAAGGCTATTTAGACTTCCTTCTCCACGTAAGATTCTTTTGAATTTCGCCATTCTACTTCTGTGTTATTATATCTGTAGCTCTATCTAAACAGAGCGGTACTTGTCTGTACTCTGCACAGTAAAGAAGAGTACTTACTTGCCACTCTAACTCTATTTTGCGTTCGAGCTCAACAACCATTAGATGAAGATAAAAGCAAACTCTCAGCTGCAGGAAATCATTCGAACAAACTTACTTAATGTTCGTTGAAATTTCAGAGTAAACAACCAAACAGAAATGATGGTAACTGTATCGCTGTAAATATATTATGTATCGTAGTGGCAGTGAGATACAGACCATTTTAAAACTAACAAGCATACCATCCTGACTCCTACATAATCAGTGAGAATTACAAAAGAGCAAAGGAAATAAAAACAAAACTTTATTTTCAAGCTCCGTGTTTCACAATTTTTCTTTACAAAGAAAGGTCGAAAGTTTATACAGCGAGCTGTAAAACAAAGTACAACTTTGCCTTACAAAAACTAAATAAGTGTTTCAAGATGTACTAAAAATATTCAAGAGATGAGATTTTTGCTTTTAGTTTAAAATCGTTAATTAATGTGTATTGCTATACTATGTCTAAACGTGGCTACCACTATAGATTTTTTTAAAGGAGGAAAGCAATATTTATTATTACAGTACATTTAGAAAAACTAGGAGAAAGGAAATAAGTATTTATGCAATAGTGTACAGGTGTACACAAATTCAACTTTAAGTACAGTGAAAGGTACACCAGCAGAAGGTTCGAGATTTTGATACTTTGGTGCATGTGTGTTTAATAGAGCAACCTACCAGTTACCACTAGAATACCTCTGTGAAAGTTCAAGTTATTCTTGTATTAGAATTCCAGTCGCCTTCTGTGACTTCCATGCAGTAGACTAGTATGAACCTCTCAAAATGTTTTGTAGAACTTTTGAGTTTTGTACTTTATCAAAGTAATTAAAGTTGGTTTACTGAGAAATGAGGAAAGTTTGGAGAGGCTTCTGCAGAATACAATTAAAAATTAGTAATTAATGAATTGCTCTTATGAAGGAAGTTTTGAAATGCCACCCCATAAATAAAACTTGGCAAATGAAACTATAATTAATGCCTTAATTTAATCCAAATCTTTATCACTTGGGTTGTATATTTTTTAGGAATAAAGTGATTTTATTAATTGGATTTGTTTTGTGTTGAACAGGTTTTTGGGTTTTTGTCTGGAGCGGTGTGCCTGGGCTTGGGAATTTACGGCTTCTATGAAATGTGTCGTCTTCACTTCCCTAAGCGGGAGGACACAGACCAACTAACGCTTACCGAGCAGGCTTCCAGGGAAATGCAAATGCTACGCCAAGTAGGGAACGCAACGGCGAGGCCAAATGCACTGCAGTCTCCTCCATCCATGGAACCGCCTGTGACGACGACCGTATGGCCAATTGACGATGTCCAGCCCTGTTCTTCGAAACATATTCAAAGCCCTCCAAACAGCTGTACGTCGAACAATACTGGAATGACTGCTGGACACGGCAGTGTCCAGTCCTACGCACAGGCTCACTCTCACGTTCATTCGCTCCGATAGCAATTACTTCATAAAAAGAACTCTATATAGTTTTTATGGTGTCGTAGTCTGTAGGAAACCTCCCTTATGGATGTACCCTGTCTGGACGCTTCACAAACTGAATTATTAATACTAACCCAGTAAAATAGAAAACTAAATAAAAACTATAAACTTATGAAAGAAAACCAACAAAGTGATTACACTAACAAACTAACCCCAAAAATAACTGTACCCAATACAAAAATTCACTGAAAAACACTAACAAATAACCACTAACACCAACAATATGCTGTTTCGCTTCCAATTCACTAACACAATGCGAAAACCCATGAAGCAAGCTTAAAAACAATTAACTAATGGAAAATCAATACAAAACGAATAAACTCGAGTGAAAACAGATTACAAAAACAAATTAACCACAACCAACATCAAAAACATAAAGATACATTGACCATGTACTTCCTTACATTGTACATCTTTTTACTCTCAACCACTGGTGACGGTTTCAGTATTCCAAGCTAAAGCCAATTAGCCAATCGAAGATTATTGAAAACAAAGGCTTAAGATGTTAGCCGTCAATTGTTGTCAAAGGAAAATCAATTACTACTGCTTTTACCGTTTGTACGTAACTACAATTTTCATCTACTGCAAAAGAAATTCCCACAAAACTACCTTTCTGAGGAAAGTCTGCACTCTGCACGCAATGAAACAATGTGGAACGTGGATTTGTGCAACTAGACAAGAAAATGGAAAAAAAGGAAAAGCTTTAACTTCAGCAGCTTTGTCACGCCTGTGTCTTGTCACATGTCATCACGTCGGTGAATGAGCCACGGATTTAAATTGCTGCACTGAAAACCTTTCAATTGACATGCATTCATGTTCATAGTGTTTATAAATTCACCATGTTGAAATAGCTTTATTTAATAATGAATTTTCTAAAATTGAAAATATTTAGCATGCGTAGGTGAGCTGCACTTGTGAGCAAACTTATAGTCACAGCAGGATGTGCAGAAAATGTAGTAGGTACTATTTGTTAAAATTATGAATTAGTGTTGTGTATCAATGAAGTGCCAAAGGTTAGGTGGTTAGGTAATATTTAGAAATAGATACTTAGGTATTTCCTGTATTTAACTTTATCGTAGTATTTGTCACATTTCATGCTGATTCGTCTTTTAAATCATTATCTTGTCGAATTTCGACTGATTCAGTCTCCTCTATAATTCTCAAATCGAAAGTGGATCAAATTCTAAACGAGGTTGTTCTTCCCCTAACTAAAAAATCCTTTTTAAACCCTCGATTTACCTATCGTACTAATAATGTCATGTAAACCTGCATAACCAAAAAATGTCTCCTGTGAGAATATTTCCCAATGAAGATAAAAGACAAAAGAAAAAGAAAAAGTGGTAAATAACTGCTTGGGCGACTGTGCAATGTTAACTTTAGAATTAGTTGCTATTACATCAAAATAAAAAATTTTGATCCTACAATCAGTAACACTGTAAAGCAGTTTAATGCTTTCTATCGTACATTGTCTCAATCAAACCGACTGATTTAAATGATTTCATTTGTTCTTGTACGTTTTCATTTTATAAGTATTTATTAGGCTAGTCTGTACCCGTGAGCACAAGTTTCTTGATAAGTAAAAGTTTTAATGCTCTGGTGTTAACTTTGGAAAGGAAAACATTGTTTAGGTAGTCAAGAAGTCAAGAAGTATGTTTATGTCTGTACATTATATTCTAAGTTATAACTTTGTTGGAGACATAGATACTTCATTCCACTGCAGACAATAGTTAGCCAGTTGTATTTAATTATCTGAAGTTTATTTAATTCAAAGGGGCGAGGCTGTGAAATCTAAAAATGTCATAAAAATAATTGCAACGTACACATTTTGTGAATTAAGAACCAAAGGTTGTGCTTTAAGTACTCCTACATACTTCTATAAACTTTCTCCAAAAAACTTTGCAGAGCTCCATCTTAGGAGCTAAATTTTTCATGAGTTTCTGGAAACTCGTGAAGTATCTCTAAGGACAAGAAGTAACTTAATTTAAGTATTGATAATTGAAAGTGTTAAAATGATAGAGGCTGTTGAAGGTATTAACCTACTTAAATCTAATTGTATATGCATTGTTGTTAATCTTGTTAACAAACAAAATAACAGTATTTGCATTGCACACTTTCGCACCAATTGTACTTAGAATATAGGATTACTGTACTCTTATACGAAAACAGCTAAAACTTAACTATAGTTAATAGTTACCAATTATCTGACTATTTGATCTACTTGATCCGCTATTACATAAACAAGTATCTTTATTACTTCATATACAAAATACAAAGAAGCAGTTAAAGGAAACCTCTATACATTTACTAATGTAAATAACCATCTTCAATAATCTTATTGATGTAACATAAAACCCTGTACGATATTCATTGTCCATTATAACACTATTTATATGTGCATATATAGCAAGGCTATGTCAAATTATTATTAGACTGGCATTTAAAACTGGAATAGAAAATACATACGTATTCATGTGGTATTATCACAGAGCCAAGTTAAAGTAGATCTTTCAAAATCTTCGAATTTTGAGACATATTTTTACTGCTTCACTGTCAATACAGATAGACGGAACAAATGTTCATACAAAATGTTAGTCAAGCTTATATACAAGAATTACAGATTACAGTAATGGTAGCCAAGAATAAGAGCAGTGTATTTAGCATTACAGTATTGTACTACAATGATTGCAAAATACTGTTTTGCATAATATACCGACAAATGTGTAAACAGTATGCAGAATTGTACATATGTGTGTGAACAAATGAAGTGGAAGTTTAGAACTCATTCCGATTTGTCAGTATTCAGTATACCAAAGTACCAAACGCACACACGTTTAGGTTACCTATAGTTTAGTTTACAATTTTCCGAGAGGTAGACTATGTCGTGTCCAAATTTTACCTGTATTCTTTCATTTTACAAATAAGGACTAAAGTGCAAATCCTGATCTGTGGTAGATACCAATTACTTTGCATTCCATTCCATTCAGCAAATTACTCATGAGCTGAAAATGATACTGACTATATACTAAAAGCTGTAAAAACCCTATAAATTCTATACTGATAGTAGAAATACGTAAGATATTAGGGAGACGTACATAACAGGAAAATGTAATCGTCTGAAACTAATTTCCTCCACAATGATAACAGAACAATACTACAAATGAGTTATTTCTATTTCTTACTTAAGATTAGAATTCAAAGCAACGCCAAATGTTAGTAAGGTACTATAATATGCCTTCTTAGATGACTATGGTCAACATTTATAATTGATTTTGACTCTTTAAATTATAATTTACTTTAATGATCAGTATATAGTCACATTCCGGGTTCAAATACTAAATTAAAATTTAATTACACAAGTCCAACTGAACTCACAGTTAATTTTTGTCGGTTTAAACCTTAAACCTTGCGAAATCATGTCGGCAATAAAAGTAATAAAAGTACACCGACAAAGTTAGTATCCAGATGTCAAATAAATACTAGTAATAAATGAAGTATCCAAGATTAGTTCAATATGTCATCATGTGTTAATTTTTTCCCCATTGCAATGTACATTGCGTAAAAATGGTATTCTACAAACTACTTCAAACCCCCTATACAATGTTACAATTACAATGCACCCATACACGGTGTAGCAGAAGATATTCTGCATTTGTCCGTACAATTCACTATATCTAAAGTCTAAATAGTCCAATAGGTAACAAAGTATGTAGATGCCATCCATGATTCAATTATTTCTGTAGAACCGACACCTTCCGTCTACTTAAAGGGCAAAACATATTAGATTATTGTAATGTTTCCTGTTTGTGATATTATTATAATTTAGAAATTACACTTAAGATCAAAGTTCGTTTAAAGAATTTCTTTGTGGAAATGCTTTACAAGAGTCTTCTGGATGTATACAATGTTTTGCTTGTACAGTTATATTGTATGTTTTTGTTTTGTGAAATATGGATTGGTTTGACTTTTGTGTTCCTAAGAACAATGATTAACCTCGTTTGTTGGGGATCGAGTGAATTTCCCTTAAGATAATGGATTAAATTAGAAAATTGATATTGACTTAAATCTACTATAAGTAAATTAACATCTTTAAGTGCGGTTTGGTAAATATTGGTGAACACCTAGCACAATAAATAGAACAATATTAATTGCCATTTCCACTTTGTGTTGAATGAATGAATTTATTAAAATCAATAAAATGAGATTAGAAATGTATATTTCCAATGTACACTATTCTCTCTACATGTAAACATTACCTCTACTGCTCTACTCCTTTGATGCATTTATCTCAAACGCAATTAATTAACTCATTGCATTTGCACATTTAAAACCAAACACTCAAAGAAATACCACGCATTTACACAAACTACAATAGGACAATGTTCATTTAATTAATTAAATCAATTTAATTTTCTATATAAGATTCACATAGGTAGTTCACACACCAGCAAATTATTATTAAGGCTCATTTAAATGAGCGCAAACTTTATTTACGGATTGGGGAATACCTTTCGCATATCTGAGTTATGTAACATTACTACAGAGTTAATTTGCTCTCATTATCATACTCTTTTAGATGAAATGAATAGTGTATATAATTGGTGATATAAGAATTTTTCTTTTCATTAGCTTTTGTCATGTCACTTGTTTAGGAAATGTGCTTATTTTTAGTATGCTAACAATACTTATACTACTACATAGCTACTATATATAGAGTACATTGAAAAGTACACAAGTTTTATACAGAAGCAACTTTTGATCAAAATGTGTTTTACAGGGTACCTAGATAAAATGCATACTTACTAACGTCGATAAAATATTCCATGCCATGGTATGTTTACGTTAAAGATTGATGTAAAGTGGGAGACGGAAAGGATTTTGTTATTCGACCTATCACACGATAAGATAATAAAACGACAGAACATGACAGCGGGGTTTTTAGTACTCTTTTATTCAAGTGTCAATTCAGAGTGATAATTTGGTTTTAACAACCTAGTTGGGAATCCAATAATTTGTAATCTTCAAAAATAACTGACAATTGTTGAATCCGAGTTCAGTTTACCTAAAGGAAGTAGTTTGCACAGTTTTGAACAACTGTGTGCAATTCACTTGCTTGAAAATTACTTATTTTCTACCATAATATGTCACATTTGGAAACTCCTGTGTACTAAAATGTATATTCTCGGTTGTGAAGTTCCTACGGGGATTTTATTCTTAGCAGGTTTTATAGCTTGGCTAACGTATTTCATATGGTAAGAACCTTTCCTTACGTCTTTGTATTTATATTTCATGAATTCATTACATATCAACATTTTGAGATCTTATTGTGTTTGAAATATTGACTGCAGGAGCCGAAAGCATGTGCTAAGCCAATGGGAACGAATGGGAATTCCAGGTCCAAAGCCGGATTTTTGGATGGGAAACGCCAAACAGTTGACATACGGACGAGTGGTACGTTCATCTCCTTATTTTATCTCTTCTTCCTTCACTTTCTTATTGTGTTTCCACTGTTGCACATTAAAGATGTAGTAGGTGATGTACTTTTGTATGGCCCATTCGATGATTGTAAATAAAAGCCCTTAAGCCGTGAAAATTGGGGAAATGTGTGGGAGGCACAAGGCAGTAGGGGAGCGTCCACAAATTACGTGGTCACCCATAGGGGGGGTGGGGGTCAGCCAAATGGCCTCATCCGATTCTTCAAAATTGAGGGGGGGTGTCAGAGGTCTGACTTCAGAGGTCGTCAAACGATTTTTGTAGAACAAAAAAATAAAATACTAGTCTACGCAATCTAAATGTTAAGTTTAAAAAATGCCTGTCGATGCCAATTGCATCATTTCGAGCGCTTTTATTGTCTTGTTTGCATCTCAAAAGGGTATTCTCTTAAAGGAGATTAGCATAATGTGCACACCATGCTAAGAGTACCAAATAAGCAATATGTAAGACAATCTGCAGGACTAGAGTTACATGTTTCAAAGGTACGTTTAGTATGCAAATTAAAACAGTTCTCACTACCTCAAGTCAAATTTGCCGAAAGGATTTCCTGAAGATTGGATTTATTATTTACACAAAATTATCAAACGTATCATTAGTCCTGCTCTAAAACGCGGAGTTGAATCTGTACTTTCAAATTGAATTTGCTTGCTTTCCTGAAATAATAAATTCAGTAACGTTCATAGATGATTTTAATGAAAATTTTATTGCTGGGCAAAAAAGGGTATAGGTCTTCGAAGACAGGGTAGGGGGGTGTACATCAATTGTCTTCAATGTCCTCAAAGGGGAGGGAGGGGGTCAAAAATCGGCAAAAAAGTGACTTCGTAATTTATGGACGCTCCCTAGGTATATACATGGGTACATGTGTAATACTGCCGTGTCATAGTCATATCATAAGGAACTTGGCTAAATAAATAAAATTACACTAAGGAAATTGGATTCTATTTTGTTCCGAAGCTTCCACCGATAGAAAGACGAAAGACAAACTAGAACTAGACAAAACCGTAGATAAGTCAGAATAGACAAGTTAAAACAGGACAAGACCTATAGAAGTGCACCTTTAGCTTATCTTCCAACTTTACTAGTTAAGTATTAGCTCAACTTCAACTTGTGTCTTGTCTTGTTGTTCGCTCTGCCTTTTTACATTCATAAATAAAATATCCGTACATATGGAAAGACAGAACTTGTAGTTCTTGACTTTCTCTCACTCACTCTGCTTTCGACTGAATAATGGATTATTTATTGATTCAACATCCTTAGTCTCAACCTGTCCGTATCTATGAATTTCTTCTTGTCTACAAAGTTACTAAGCTTGTAAATACAAAGACATCATAAATACAACACATCAAACTAAAACCTGGACTCTAACTGTCAAATTACATTACAATTAAGTAGGTTTTGATAAATGCAGATATTTAAGGATATTCTTGAAGGATTTATTTCTAAATGTACGTTATTGTACTCTTGTTCTATTAGTATGGAGTGAATTATATTTTCGTGCGAATAGTTTCTGTCATAAAAGTATGTGTTGGCGAGATTTTGGGGCTTAAGGAAATTGCCTCTGGGCTACTAGGCGGGACGAATGAGGAGAACTCAAAACCAGCCAATGAGAAGGAAGATCTCGGCGAGGAGCTTAAGAAGAAAGGAAATTGAGTTAGTTAGTGCAACAACGAGAAGGAGATCGAACGTATTGAAGACGTGCCTTTTCCTATTGATTTGATTACTATTTTAAATTGAATTTTATTTGAAAATTGATATTTTAATTGTATATTTTGATTCCTGAAACCAGTAATTGATTGTATCGTAATTGGAAATTAGTGTGTAATTAAATAGTTGTAAAAATTACACTCTTGTTTTGGCCGAAGCCTACCCGATTATTGAGCATACACTGAACCGAACATTTTTGTATTTATTTGTGACTGAGCTATCGAGGGAGGTGCATTGACATTGCTTTAGCACTGTAGAGCAGTTTACCAGTCACATTTTGGTCCTTCAAGCACAAATCGAACAGTTCTGTGGTGAAACAGTGAAAAAGGAACAGTTTGTTGAGTGACATTTGACTTTCGTGATTGACATCTACCGTTGAGTGATTAGTAGAAATGGAGCTTCAGCCTGGAACCAGTGGAGGCATCAGGAAAAGTGAGCGGCCAACTAAAGGGACGAAGCCGGACAGATTGGGAACAGTCGAATTCAGTTCAAAACCCAGAAAGGGAAAGAAAAAGCTTGGACTAGGACTACCCGACGAAAACCCGGACCCGGAAGCTGATGACGTTAATGAAGGTGAACCTGATGCAACCGCCAATGATGATGCAAATTCTACTAAGAGTCACGTAAGCAGTAAAAAGTCAGACAAATCTCATAAGTCTAACCGAAGTAGAGTTTCCAATGCTAGTTTGGCCCGAAGGCAAGCAAGGGAAGCCGAAATTCAAGCAATGCAAGATTTGCTGACAATTGACGAAGAGCAACTCGGCCATGAGTACCTGTTGAGTCAGCAGCAAGCGGAGCTGAAACAGATGGAAATGCAGAAACAGCATGCCATGAAGCAAGCGGAAGTCCAAATGCAACAAAAGCAAAACGAAATGGATCTCGAGTTGCAACAGGCAGAAGTTCAAATGCAGCAAAAGGAAAAAGAGTTGCAGTTTCGTGCCAAGTTAGCTGCTGCTAAAAAGAAAATTATTTTCAAGCAATTGGAAGTAGAGAAAATGAAAATAGCTGACGACAGTGACGACTCCCAGAAGCTGAGTGACGATGAATCTGAGTTCGGCACAGCTGTGGAGGATGAAGGCGAACCTACTACTAAAGAGAAGATGACCTCGGAGTGGACTAAGAGTGTGAAGAATAATCCACCACCTCCACCTCCTGAAATTGAAATAGATTCAACGGAAACAAATGTTCCAACTCAAATCCCTAGTGTTCCTTTAGTGAAAACAGGAATTCCGGATCCGGTTGGTGCATCTCCTTTGAAACCCGAAAATAGACTTGATAAGTTTCTCGCTAGGCAGTCAATGCCAAAAGACTTGCCCTGTTTTTCTGGAAACCCAATTGAGTGGCCGAACTTTATAAGTGAATTTAGAACTGCCTCTCAGTTATGTGGATTTTCCAATGTAGAGAACATGAACCGATTGAGGAAATGCCTCAAAGGAAAAGCTCGTGATGCGGTTATAGCCATGATGGTTGTACCCGACAATTTGGAAAAAGTGTTGAAAATACTTGAGAGGAATTTTGGACGTCCTGCTCAAATAGTTGAACGATTGGTGAAGCAAGTACAAAGTTTGCCTGCTGCCAAAGAAGACAAACCAGAAACTCTTGTAGACCTATCGAATGCTGTGCTGAACCTCACAACTACGATGGAGAATCTACAGGAGCCTGGACACCTGATGAACCCTACCCTCATCAATGAAATTGTAAGTAAGCTGCCTGCCAACCTAAGACATCAATGGATAAAATATAAAATGAATATTTCAAAGTCAACTGTGCTTGATTTGAGCAACTGGTTGGAGAAGGAAGCCGATGCTGCCAGTGAATTGATCTCTTACGCTGAAGAGAAGAAGGGAAAAGGCAAAAATAGTGAGAGTGTTTTTCTAGTGTCAGAAGAAAAGTCGAATGCTTCTGGACAGTGTTTGTTTTGCAAGAAGGGTAACCATGAAACTTCTAGCTGCCGTCTCCTGATCAAAGAGCCGTTAGAAGAAAGATAGAAATGGGCAAAAGGAGCTAAAGTGTGTTTTCAGTGCCTTGAAGGAAATCACCGGGTTCCCGATTGTGAGTTGAAGAAAGAGTGTGGAAAGGATGGATGTAAGTTACCCCATCATTCTTTACTACATTATGCAAAGCAGGAAAGGAAGCAGGAGATTGAGCAAGAAAGTGCTGAGAATACACCCGAAACTGTGTGCACCACGTTGTCGTTATTTGGATACGACAAGAAGGTACTTTTGAAAGTTGTTCCTGTTACCCTATATGGACCTAAAGGAAAACTGATGACTTACGCCCTATTGGATCAGTGTTCAACTGTCTCGTTGATTCATCCCAGTTGTGCTGAAAAGCTCGGAGTCAAAGGAACTCCAGCTACACTTGATCTGCAGTGGCTGAAAACTAAAACTGAAAAAACGGAAAGTGAACGAATTACTTTGCAAGTAACTGGAAATGCTTCAAACAAAAAGTTCACTTTGAACACTTACAAATACGATGACTTGGATCTGCCTCCAGAGAGCAACAATTTGAAGCTGCTAAGGAAGAGGTGGAGTTTTCTGAATAAGTATCCAGTTCCAGATCTGTGTAGTGCCAAGCCTATGATCTTAATAGGCGAAAATCATGCTGACCTGATATCCAGTGAGGAAACTTTTCGTGGACCGAGAGGGGCTCCCCTGGTGTCTAAGACGGAGTTGGGTTGGACCGTTCACGGACCAACCGAAAAATCAAATAAGGGAATGCCGAAGCATACTTTGTTTGTGAGTGAAAAGTGTACTGACGAACCGAGAGGGGATCCTGTGGTATCCATACCGAAGCTAGGTAGGGCTATCCACGGTCCAGTGGACCGATCAAATGAAGAAGTGCCCCAGCATACTTCATTTGTGAACGAAGTAAGTACTGATGAAGCTCTCCAGAACCATGTGAAGGAGTCACTTCAAACAGAAAGTCATGAAGTCAGAGTTGTTCCTGAAATTCCTGAACCGAAAAACGATGCCCGAAACGAAAAGACTACCAATGAAGGAAAGACGGGAACAATTGACACCCAAACGGAAAACGGGTTTCCGTGGAAAAAGAATAAAGTGAAGCTTCCAGGAACTAAATCCGCAGCTCGGCGTCGTCTGAAGTCTTTGCAAAAGAAAATGTACAAGGAGTACGACGAGAATTATGGAAATGTGAATAGAGTCGATCCAAGAAAGTTTTTAATGGAAGAATGGAGACGATTAGAGAGCGATGACTTCTACATGGCTCAGTCTGGTGTTACCTGCTCACCAAGCTTGGAGCAAGTTGTGGAGGACAAGACAGAAAGTGAACTTGACGAAGTTTCTCCAGTAGTCATGAATGCTACGAAAGAAAGTGACAATGACTGCCTTGACAGCGCTGGTGTTCAAGACACAGCTGTCAAGATAATTCAAGAAGTGACTGAAGTTAATCATTCTGTGAGTTTGGAAATCAGAGGATCTATGAGCAGCCCCCTGAATGAGAGCCGAAGAGTTTTTCCTGAATCCAGTGATGCAGAAAATATTTCTGAGAATTTGCCACTGGATTCTGAAATCCTGAATGACCGTGTAATGGAACTTTACTGTGAACCGAGTAAAGAAGACTTCAAGTTCTTATGTAAGTTTTCCATTGTTGAACCCCTGATTATACTAGACGCTAAACAGCCGGCAAAGAGGGAATCTCCCCAATTTGTGAAGTCAGTTTACGAGCCTTTTGGATTTGATCCGCATTTCAAGGCGAAGGCGGAAATAATCCTTCAAGATATTTGGAGCTCCGGAATTCGTTGGGACGCCGAAGGTTCGCAAGATTTACGTGAAAAGTGGTAGTCTTTGTTGGAAGAGCAGCAAGGTGTCTTGGAAATATCATTGCCTCGTTGTGATTCCAATAGAATGAAAAAAGAAATTACTTTGACTGTGGGAAAGGCCTCTTGTACGGAAATGGAATCTGTAGCAGAGAAAGTGTTTGAAGTCGCTCTGTTTGCTGGACGGGAGCAGTTCGAGGATGCCTTTCTACTGACTGACAGATCGAATTCCTACAAGAAACTGACTTGGATGACAGCATGGATTCTCAGTTTTCTGGAAAGATCTGAAGGAAAATGGAAACTTGTTGGAAAGAAGAAGAAAGTGTTGGAGACTACCATTAGCAAAGGAAGCAAGTGTCCTCTGAAACCGGAGGCGGTGAAGGAAGGACCACTTGTCATTGTGGACGAAAACTACGGAAGGAACAACTGGGTTCGAGAAGTCGTGGCAGTAGTGTACCCCGGAAGAGACGGATTTGTACGCATAGTGGATGCAAGGACTGACTCTGGGACTTGCCGAAGACCGAGTACGAAGACTTGTGTTCTGGATGTGGATTTAGGTGTAAAGGGAAACACTTCCCTTTACAGAGAGGGGAATGTTGGCGAGATTTTGGGGCTTAAGGAAATTGCCTCTGGGCTACTAGGCGGGACGAATGAGGAGAACTCAAAACCAGCCAATGAGAAGGAAGATCTCGGCGAGGAGCTTAAGAAGAAAGGAAATTGAGTTAGTTAGTGCAACAACGAGAAGGAGATCGAACGTATTGAAGACGTGCCTTTTCCTATTGATTTGATTACTATTTTAAATTGAATTTTATTTGAAAATTGATATTTTAATTGTATATTTTGATTCCTGAAACCAGTAATTGATTGTATCGTAATTGGAAATTAGTGTGTAATTAAATAGTTGTAAAAATTACACTCTTGTTTTGGCCGAAGCCTACCCGATTATTGAGCATACACTGAACCGAACATTTTTGTATTTATTTGTGACTGAGCTATCGAGGGAGGTGCATTGACATTGCTTTAGCACTGTAGAGCAGTTTACCAGTCACAGTATGCAATTACCATTTTAACTGTGTAAACAGAAACACGCCTTCAATTTGGTACTCATTTGTGAAACAAATGTATATGTGTTAGATTTGCATATGAGATTATACTAGAATTTACTCCCTAATGTAAAAGAGTTGTTAATAGGCATGCTTAAGAACAACCTGGGAGTCCAAGTCCTATTGAATTTATTTTGCAGAAGTGGCGAAATAATTATAGAGGATAGTACATGTGTGTGTGTTGTGGCAATAACTCAAACTGCTACTGAATGCTGAAACCAAGTTTAATTTGTTACGAGAAAGAATGAATGCCTAGGTGTGCCATTCTGGATAGGTAGTAGGGTTTCGTTCTATTAAAGATAATAGCTAGCAAAGCTTGAAAATCGCCATTAGAATGATGTATGGAAAGATTCTTATTAGACACTGTAATGATCATTCATTTTATTTTACACAGGACACACTTGGAGTGCTACAGAACTGGAGCAATCAATACGGTCGAGTTTTTGGCTACTATATCGGACTTCGACCTCAGCTCAATATCACCGACGCCGATATTGTCAAGGAAATTTTCCTCAAGCAATTCTCCAACTTTGTTAATCGTCCGGTGAGTGGAATGCTTTATAGGTATAGGTCTGGTCTTCGAAACTAAAATACTACTAATTCTGTATAGGAAACGGTTTACCTTTGTATGCGCTGTAAACGCTATATTCATTATGACTGTAATTAATTTGGGAGCTGATAATTTTATTAGTAACAATAGCATGACTATTAATTACAACCCTAAATTCTATGATAGGGATATGAACTTTAATGAGAAAATTACACTGCGCAGATGTTTTAATCACCTGTCTGTAACATTTTCCGTTTTATTTCCTGATGGGTTTTATGTTAATGAGGGAATTCTCATTTTCACAGGATGCGCAAGGAGAAACTGAGCACAATTTGGCCCGGTTGAGAGATAATGAGTGGAAGGAAAACAGAAGAGTTCTTAATCCCTCGTTTACAACTAAAAAGCTCAAAACGGTAATAGATTATTGATTTGGGAGGACTTACCAACCAATTTTTGCTTCAACTTCTAGAATGTAATTATGTCATCCATAATTTGTTTCTTTTTAGTTAGCTGTGATGATGAACAAAGTTGAAGATATTCTGATGGAAATATTAGATGAGAAATGCACCAAGGACGAAGCTGTGCCCGCTTACACGACAGCACAAGGGCTTACTTTCCAAATTATTACCAAAACAGCTTTTGCCTTGGATGTTGATTGCCAAAGGAATGAAAAGGTTTTTATTATGCAAATCCCACAACTTCATTATGCGAAATTAATTGAGTTATTGATTTATTTCATTTACATCGTCTTTTATTCATATTTAGGATCCCCTGTACCAGAGCATTAAAGCTTGGCTCAACTATCCATTCAGCCCTATAATTTTCCTAATCTTAATGTTTCCGGGATTGAAACATTTCTTTCGGTTCCTTCTTCGCTTTGAGGATCGTAATAAGTTCTTCAAGGATATGCATAAGCATATCAGGAGCATTATTAGTTCCCGTCGAAAAAACAAGGAGGTGAAGTATTCATCAACATAATTAAATCTTGGATGAAATAATTGGTATTTTTCTTATAGGAGAATGTTTGATTTTATGATTGTATTAGGTTGCACAAAATACTACCGACTTAATTGGTCTAATGATGGACGCCTCAGCTGGAAACGCACCTGATCCATCAAAAGGAATGATTACAGATATTTTAAAGGAAACAGTTGGAGAAGTTGAAACGAGCCCATCATCTTCTGATACCAAAAAATTCCGGGTAGCAGACACAAAATCTGGACGCTATTTGCTTTCAGGTATTACTGAAATAATTTGTAGATTGTGGCTGTAGCCTTCATTCCTAAAGAAAATAGCATACTATAATGCGTTTTGTGATCACTTTGATTTTTAGATGATGAAATCGTTGATAACTGCATTTTATTTCTGATGGCCGGTTTCGATTCAACTTCAAATACAATTGCATTTGCATTGCACTTGCTTGCTAAACATCCTGAGATTCAAGAAAGAGCCTATTCTGAAATCATGGAAGGGATTGGAGACTTGGTAATTACTTTTACTACATTACATTCTATTTTATTTGTGAGAATTTATAATTTATATTTACCTAATAATATTATCTTCAAGTGTATTTTCCATAATTTTTCGTAGGAAGTGATTAGCGCAGAGGACTGCAGAAAATTGAAATTTGTGGAACAAATTATTTATGAAACTTTGAGAATGTATCCACCAGTACCTATGTAAATCATCGACACTTTTATTCTGTACACTTACTATTAGTGTTATAAACTTGAGTGTCACCTTCACTTGATATTATAACCTTTATATATATTGTTCTAGATTTCTTCACCGTGAATGTAAAGAAACAGTGACAATCAAAGGCTTTACAATACCCAAAGGAACTGTGGTAGAAACACCACCATGGATTCTTCACAGAGATCCTGAATATTGGCCAGAACCAGAAAAATTCGATCCAGATAGGTAAATAGAACGTTAAAACAATCAAATTCGTTCCTACTTAGACTACTTACGTTTATACAATTTCTACTACTTTTGAAATAGATTCGCTCCAGAAAATCAGACTGAGACCCAAAAGTTTGCATTTGCACCGTGGGGATTAGGGCCTCGAATGTGTATAGGAGCCCGTTTCGCTCTCATAGAAGCTACAACTGCATTGTCGAAAATAATAAGATCCTACAAGATCGTTCCAGCTAAAAATTTCGTTGTAAGATATTTTTATTATTGTTCATTCATTAATGTTTGCTGAATGCGTATTAATTGTAAAATCTATTTCATATTACAGAGTGATCTAAAAGTCCAAGTGAAATATATTCTTTTGAATCCCGCCGATGAAATATATGTTACTTTGGTTCGTCGATAATGTTAACATTGACGAAATCGTAAATGCTTAAAATATATTTACAGATAAATATCGCCGGTTTCAGTTTAAGTGCGTGTTATTCAATGTATTGTCATAATGGTCTTGTACCAATAAAATTAAATGTAAGATATATTTCGTTTAGGCATTTTTACTAGTTATTACATTTTCCAGGTTCTTCTTTAAATATATTAGCCATGTTCACAAACGAAGTGACAATAATTATAATTATATCAAGAATGCAGGTCAATTGCCGTTGTTCCATATTATTATATCCGTTTTGCCAGTGTTACTGTTTCCTGTCTTTGGTAACAAAATGATGCATCCAGCGTTGGTCAAACTCCAAACATACAGCAACGAACAAAAATCATGAATTAAAAGATGAAACGAATTGCTCAAAATATTATGTAGAGTCAGAATTTTATCTGAGTATATGTTTTGACTTAATATGACATCATAATGCTTTTGTAGTACATAGAAATTGTTCCTTTATGACTCTTCTGTGGTGGAATTCTCAAAACATCGTAATGAAAAATATTGAGGCCAAAGAGAATACGAGATTAACAGTTTTATGATGTTTTGAAAATTCCAGCTCTGATTCATAGTGATACCACAGTTGTTATACGTCTGCATTTCAATTAATCTTTAGCTTATTAACAGTACTCTAGAAACTGTTTTTATTTCATTTCATTGTTTATCTTTTACTGTTTTATAAAATTTAGGTTCATCTGGGTCATGGATATTAGTATTAACCCGTCGGAATTACAATTGCTAACCAATAAAAAGTTAAGTATTACAAAGGGTAAAGAACGATGATTTACTGAAATTCATATCTGTCCCCATGAAATTTGAAAATTGAAAGGCAAAGCTTGCCGTTTTACTAAAACATCCACTTAAGACAGATTTGCAAAAAAGTGTACCCATCCATACAGACACCCTAAATATGTGTCTAGCCTATGACCCTAAGCTTATTTACGTAAATTATGTGGTTCACTATATAGAAATACCAGTAATGTACAGCTAGATCTTTTCAATAATAAGCACAAGAATAGCAAGAAATATTCATTTAGTATTATGCCTAAATTATATTTGTACAGGTTGTCTGTGTGAATCTGTTATAAAAGCAGACTGGAGGCATGTTTATTAAACCATTCAATATTATGCCAGACATAATAATATTACCATTTTGTTTAGCTTGACAGGACACGATCGTGGATTCGGCACTCCACATTTCCTAAATCATCACGTAAACATCTCAATGTGCTGGTTGCAACACATTCAGTCCACAAACTTAACAAAATAGTACACATTCGAATAATTATAACTGCAAATTATACTTTACAATTTGGTGATTCGTGCAATTTGTATATATGTGAATGTGATAGTATAACTACTGCATAACACACAACAGATCAAAGTACAGCTCAAACAGGATTTCATGTCAAAGAAATATAATTCAAAATAATTCTACCTAGTACACTGTTAATTTAACATAGCATGATTTAATATTGAAAACACAGGAGTACTAAGTGCAGTATAAATACAAGCAGGCAAACAACAAGTAGAATAGTAAATTCTTATGGATTTAGCGACAAAGTTTTCCAACCAGTTCACTAACATTACACGCTCCAGTTCTGATTTTTGAGTCATCATTTTATTAGATATTGCATATAACATGGTAGAAAGTAAAACCAAATTGTTATACAGGTAAAAGATAAATACATCACATCATCACAACACATGTCACGGTTCTCATCCCCCCATTCGATTTGCAGGACCATTTAACTTAATGTGTGTCCGCTTAGGACGTAACTAAAGTGAAACAACACTGTCAATTGACGTCTGTCTGTTCCACACTTGTTTTGCTCAGGTAAATAGCATTAATTTATCTTCGTCTAATTTTCAGTCTGAATTCTGAATCAGTTATAGTTTGTTTCTGGACAGCGTACCACAACTATTTTTTGAAAAGCAGCTTAACCCTTACAAAACACTACAAAAGTAAAAGGATATTAAAGCATGAAAATCAAAATTATGGTTTGGATTATTTGGGCCATTTTTGGCCTTTGCACTGGCTGCGTTTATAGCCAAGTTTGCTCCCCCATTGGACAATTGGTAAGACATTTTATCGAAAAATAAATTTAATTGCGCTCATTGTAAAACGGTGTGGTAAATGTCTTTCTTGTATCAATACAGTGTACAAGAACCACGGACTGTTGTAAAGGCTGTTGCGAAGCTCACAGTTGTGTCGATCGTAAGTAAAATATTGAAATATTGAAATAATACCAGAGGAGTAATGTATTACACAAGTGTTCCATAACACAATCCGTGAATTTGAAGCATTAGATACTCATGTTTCAATCATAATTAGCATTAGGATATAGCTGCAGATTGCAGAAACAACAAAATGTGGGCACTCATGTTTTGAGACAGAATTCATGAAAGGAAAAAAGTGGCAGGCCAGAAAACCTGAAGTTGTATTCATGAATTATTTAGACGGATGCGTGCGACACGTGTGTGTGCATACTAAAATGAAATTATGATTTAATATAGTTCACATTTACAAATGCACATCGGTATGTAATAATAAATGTAATCATGATTCAGGAATACGTCTAAATATAAATTCTGGAGGCAGTAACACTAAAAATGTATTTTTGTGTGTAAATATTTAAAGGATCCTATCCATGCAGCACAGATTTGGTTCAACAGCCGGGTTATAATTCATGTGAGCGCTACTTCTGTCCAGTAGGCCACATTTGTTACCTTCGTGAAGTAAGCAACGCTACTACTGTATGTATCGTGTCCTTGTTTTGTTCTCTTGTTCCATACATTTATGTTATGTTTTATTTATATTCGTGAATGTGTTGCTTATATTTGTTGTTTGTGAATTGTGACGGTTGCATCGGCTGCACAAAACTTTGTGCAATGAAATATTTAAAATATTGAAAATTACAATTTTTTATTTTTTACATTAGGTTTGTCCTCCTGAGAATGCATGTCCCCCGCAACCGCAATGTCGTCGGGTAGACAATCACAATTTGACGGATCGAACTTACTATTATCGGAATGCAGCCGAATCTTTGAAATACAAGTTTCCTTTCTCAATAGTCCTTACCATCACAATCTCAGCAATTCTCTTCCTTGCGATTTAAAAACATGACCATCAGGATATTATTGTATTCGTGAAGTGATTGCAATTCCATTGACCAGAAAATGTAGTTCACTCTTGGCATTGAAATTCAAAGACCAGTAGTAATAAATATTTGGCCAAGCCAAGTGTGTGCTATGACTGTGAATGCATTTTTAGTGTGGCATGCAATGTGTATTTTTTGCATGGAAAACATGTTCATGGTAAATAAGAGATTTGGTTTTGTTTCCTGTAGTCTTGTATGTAAATATCAACCTTTCACACATCTACAAAATAACTGCATGCTGTTCTTGAATCTCTTTTCCTATCAACTTACGTCCACCAATTGAACTCATTCTTTTTATTGTTTATTTAAAACTTGTAAGTTTTGAGCAAATGTGTTGGAGTTTTTTTCTATATTAAATAGTACACATTCTTGCATCAACAATATCAATAACATACTAATAAATATTAATTTACAAAAACCAAAATGGTTTAATTTTTACAGGTAACATAATATCTATAACACCGACAATATGATCGTACCAAATATGCAAAACAAAGATCAATGTTCTGCTGTAAAATATGTACAATTCGATTCTAAGTTATACACCGGTAGTACACTAGAGAGTCAGGTGGCAACTAATTAGTATAGGTATTCACAATTTTCATGATAATGTAAATGAACTTTAATAAATGATATCACCTTAAATCATACCACTTTCCCTGTAATTAGCTCACAACAGAACGATATTTATTTCATGTGATGTTTGTTTATGTTGTTTTCATTTAAATTTTTGCATATTAGCATAATAAATTGGTACACTGTACTAACACGTGTAGCAAGTAATCAAATAACAACGTAGTGAACAAATGATTACATTGAATGGACAGATCACACGAATATGAATCTCAAAGAACCATCATTTACTATGTGTAGAGGTCTTAAGGCCATTTATCATTGCAGAATGTATCTATATACAGTATACATTAATATGAGAAACAAAGCAGAAATTATCTAATACTAACACTTAGAGTAGATAGAAAAATGTAGATACTAGAGCGTACTTAATGATAGATACGTAAAGTAATCGTATAGAATTAGTCGTGTATGCGTGTACAGCAGAAATAAAGTAAAAATTAAGTGTATTAGACTGCCAAGCTGAGTTAAGTCAAAGTTAAAGGCAGCATGACATAGAAAGGGAGCCAAGCGCAAAAGTGAAACATTTCATTCTACCAAAAAGCCAAAAACAAATGTCTATTTGTTATCTGTGGCAATTGACTGCATAATCTACTCGTAAAGATCCAAATCCAAACAGACAAATCTAATGCAATCCAATTTCTCCTCTTATTTATAATCTTTTTTCTATAGACCATTATATCTTTATCCACTATACCTGAACGACACAAACACAGTACCTATTCAAAGACAAGCACAGTTGCATTAAAATGATACTACATTACTACATATCTCCTATTAGAATGAATTATTACTCATAATCCTGTGATATGCATTTCTGTAGACGATATTAATTAAACCATAATTTAAATGACATTAGAATAGTAGTTTATAGCAGTAGTTGTTATACATTTTTGGTTTTATGTGTAATGCGCTGTTCATTGTAATGCAATTGGAAAGATGCCTAAGATATTTATTGCGGACTTCATTGCTACATAGGGATCTATAAAACAATAATTAATTGTAATAATTGTTGCAATTTACAATGCGCTTTGTAGGTATTGAATTGATTAATTTCTTTCGGCTTGCTTACATTGTATTCTTTCTTTGGATAGAATTTGTAGAAACCTCGATTCCCTAGAGGCATGGAGTTACAATTAAAACCGTTTCAGTTTCAATTGTCTAGGTGAATTGAATTGAACAAAAGGGCAGTGGAATACAAAACAGAAATAAATGAAACTACTTACACAGAGTTTTATCAGTAGGGATCGATCAGCATTACACAGTTAAACGAAACCACACTCATAACAATCAGCGATATAATAGAACATAACAGTGCAGAGAGAGATACAGGCTACACGTACGCAAATATGGACGGAGGGAACACAGAAAGGATATATGGCCATATCTCCCACAATCGCAATTGAATTCTGACTGAATCCCTCAACATTGCATTATTGCAACAAAACAAGTAAAATCTTTCCTTTTACCGTATACAAAGAGATATCCATGTATAAATAGTGCCTGCATGAAGTCTGATTGATCTGTTCTGTACCACACCACACCATGTCGTAGTGTATTGTACCACGGAGCAAAATTCATTTCATACACACACAAATGCTTAAACTTAAAAGTAGGTCAGCCAGGCAATGACTTTTGCATCGAATCAAATGAAATTAATTTAAAAACTACCTCGACCCTGCTCTCTTACAGTACTCTATTCTCGAAAGAGTCGAAAGCATGCCGTGCAGTTGCAGATATGCTTATTATATGTACAGATAAATATTATGTGTATTACATATTATTATTATTGTAGTTATAGATAAACTAAAGAAGTTAAGCTATGATTAGCATAGCATGACAATGATGTTGAGTTGGAACCTTGCAAAAATATCTAAACAGAGTATTGGCATGTTTGTATGTACATATCTGTAAATACAAACGTAAATAGTGTACATTTATGTCTACACATGTAAGGAGTAGAATAATAAAGTACAATTAGACAGAGGGACACTGAAGTCAAGTCAGGTCAAGTCATGTACGCAATGCAGCTTTGATAGAGAAAAAAGCAATGCAAGCATGCATGGCAAATATATTACAAGAAAAATAATAAAAAACTAAAAGTGAGAGTAATTTTCATTTTCTACTTGTAAATACGCTTACTGATGTGATGTCAGTGCATAATAACAAACATTATTGTTTTCCCTTGTCTTGTTATTCTAAATCTGCCATACCAAATCCTTGTGGTTTACTTTTCTATGGTAAGTAGCATGCCAAACTTGAGTCTACTTATTTATAGCTTCATTATACAAAGTAAACAGCAACCCAACTTACATTACCGTTCTACTAAAGTTTGACATGAGATTTCAGACGATAACTATCAACAGTCGAAATTAAGCACAGATATACCATTAATATTAGTAAATGGTTACTTCACTGAATCACTTTCGTTTTCTTTTATTAAAAGTGATGCTTTGCTTTGGTTTAGCTCTGATTGACTCCATTCTCAAACTAAACCGCATTTTTACAAAGAAAAATTTAATTTTCCATCTAATTTATTGAGTCATGCAATGACTCTAGCACAAAATTTACATAAATTCCGTTTTCACAAAAAAAGAATTTCCCTGTCTGTGTCTACAGTATGTAGATCACTTGGTACACAGTAGTGTGTATTAAGCAGTGTATTTAAATATAGCAAACTTACAGAGTAAATGAAACTATTCAGCTCATTGCCACAGTCACGTTATTTGTAAAGGAAAGGAGGAAGAGATTTTTTACTTTTCGGGAAGCTGTAGATAATTGAAGTGAGGAATTGACAATAAACTGGAAACTGTGCAATAACGATAATGATGAATTTACAGTTGTACTAAAGAAATGGAATAAAAGGTGGACTGTTGAGCAAGTGACTCAACTGAAGAGAGAATAATTCATTAGAAGAGATGAGGATGCTATGTGGAGATGTAATGTAACGTGTGCAGAAAAGTGAGTTTTGTTTAGATAACATAACAGGCCTTAGAAGACAAGTTAACGCAAGGCAACGGTACTATTTTCTCATGGTTGGATGCACATACGGACGGACGGATGTTCTTCTTTGCTCAGTATTGTTCCGTTGCTTTGCTTCGTTAAAGTAGTAAAATTTCTTATTATGGCCTCTGCTACACAATGTACAACAAATAGTAGCACTGTTCCTATGTTTATGTTAAATGTTATGTTTGTTGACTTTTTAATACCTTCCTCCACTAGAAATCACTTGCTAAATTATATAACACAGAGATAACATCATTTATTAATGTAGTGTACGTAACATATTTCTCAGAACGAGGCGTCTTATTCATTATTTACCCACTGACAATGAGGAAGACAAGGCAATTGACTTTGACTCTAAGCTCCTTGTTCATATTTTATTATTACACGTATCTCTTACCTTGCTCAACTCACTACTTAACTTTGTTTAGCACCGCATCCATTAACAGTTCATCCTCAAATTCATATAAAATTACTTTTAGGAGCTGTACAAAATGTCATACTAATTTATAAACGGAATTGTTCTAAGCATATTCCACTTATCAAATAATAACACCCATTGTTCTCATATACAGTAAGTGCAATAATGCTTTTTATGGAAGTGCATTTTGATACTTGTGTTACACAACCTCATGGAATTTTACAGAAGAATATTATCATCTTACGTTTGCACACACCTACTTTATACAAAAAGCTTGCTCGTTGTACTGCGTTATATTTAGTATAACTATACGTAATAATAAGTATTACATAGCGTGTCGTTTAGAAAACAGAACATTACTAGGTTTATTATCAATCTGATAAGTAAAATATAACCAAAGTAAATGCTTTGTTCGCTATAATGCTTAACTGTAAATATGTGAAGCTATCTTTCCTTAAATTAGAGCTTGAAAGGAACTTCTCAACTGAATCCTCAAAAATTAAACGTCTAATGGCAAATCCACAGGTAGAATAATAGGTTAATTAAAAACTATGCAATGTAATGCAATTGCTAAGATGTAGTTATCGTGATTCCAAATCTAGTATTTACTGGTTTAGGCTCGTGTCCCACCTGATCGTTTTATGCATTCAATTAACTTGCACATTCTCATAAATTCTATTTAGAAAATCGTAAACTTTCTTAAGAAAAGTAAATCTGAATAAAAGCGATATTTCTTAATGGTCTACCTTTCGTTCACATTATTATCATCACATCACTTTGTCATGCTTTGCTACTTATTGGCACTTACAATTATTGTTTTAATTGGTTTGATTGCTAGTTTTTACAAATGTCTTGAGACTTATCGGCCATGTGATCGTTAAACTATCTCAAACCAATCGCTATAAGTTACAAATGCAGCAAATGAAAAGTAAACTATTTAAAAATGAGTGCAGCCATTAATGATTTAAATTGTGTCAAGTGCAAATGCATCTTCTGAAGAAAAGTGGTATTGATTTTGAGGAAGAGTTACAATTTCTATTGCACACGTATTGACACAAAAAACAATGTATGAACTATCTGCACAGTTCAATTACCTCATACCAAGTAAATGCATGATGCATCTTCCTAATAGTTCATTGATACTATTTAACCTTACTATTAATCATACCCATTCTTTGAAATACTACATAGTAATAAATCAAGGGAATTTCAAGAATTCTACACATGAGTTAATTGGGTAAGACAGATTTGACCGATCTCAATGATGAGAAATGATTCACTCTGGTAAATTTCTATGGAAGAAAATATTTATTTAGAGGTTTGACCTTTGACGTTCACAATTTATGTGTTCAGTGGAAGAAATGGAAGGTTTTCCTTTTATCTGACCTTAAATAAGCAGAAACTGTATCCCTAAAACTCTTGGACATCAACAGGATCAGCAATTCAGAAACTGCAATGAAAAACTTGATGGAATGGAATTCTACAGCCAAGAACCAGAACCAACGTAAAGTCAAGTCACATAATAAATTTTCATTTTTATCAATTCTGCTCTACTATTTTCTGACTTAACTGTTTAATTGTTTTCTTCGTATTTGCTGAATACCTACTTTATGTAATAACATTTTATTTGCACTCAGCGAAGTCAGTAATATATTTAGGTATGTAGTATTGTAGTTTGTATCGATATTTTTTGCCAAGAAGGTTTCCGTTCTGTATGTGAGTGACCGAGTGAACACTTTAATCCGTTATATTAATTGTCTGTATATCAGCACTGAATTATCTGTTTACTGCATAAAGCAATGTGGAATGGAATACTACTCTTGTTAGTACGTAATGTGAACCAAATAGTTGGAATACCAAGTAGTAATGTACTGTATTTATTGTTAATGTTCAGCTCGTAATCCAAGATAAAAGTAAATTAATCCCATAAACATAATGATAATAACAGAGTTACAATCTAATAATTTCATCTCATCAGGCTATTTACCTTACCTTTCATAGTAAATTAAGGCAGCAGGAAAACAAACGTGACTCATAGGCAGACTCATTCATTCATAGATTTTACGTGAAACTAACATGACTTTTCCTTCTTGGAATCTAAAGAATGTTTATATAATATTAGTGGTAAGTAGATAATGTCAGTGATACTTGGCTCTTGCCTCTCGTTCATGTTTCCAATTTGCCCAAGATAAATCATATGCAGGGTATCCTCAATTTCTCGAAATAATCTGTATCATTTCCAAACCCAACAGAGTTCGAGTATTTCCTATTTTACTGCTACTTAAAGCAAAGGCGATAAATTATTGGTAGTTAAATGGATACATTTAATTATGCCATAACTCACTTCCATATCCCGTTACGGAATTTATGCACATCTCATCTTTATTAGCACATTAAAAATAAACTACAGGTGCTTAACGAAATTTCATTTAAGATAGATTCCCTTCTGCATTCCATTGTCATAATTTGATCTTACTGTAAAAACTTTTTCTTTCAAGTTTGTTTTCACGTAATATCTAGTTGGCTCTGAGTTAAGAGAATTATTGTAATTCAAATGTTCAGTCTTGCAAAGATATACTCCGTTACTCATTGTTTGGCCACTTAGCTTCTTTGCATATCTTTTGCCAATGTTTATTTTGCACAACGAGTGCACATATGTGCACAAAGCTAGCTAAGTACTTAAACGGCCAAAAAATGTATAACGCTCTAAACACCCTGTACAAGAGTATAAGTAGTAATTCATTCAACTATGAACAATCCTAAGTACTGTTCTTGTAATTATAATGCATACCATTTTTGCATAATAAATTATATTGGTACTACTTACTACTACGTAATACCAAACAGAAATTACTATACTAATGTATACATAGATTTCGTTTAGTATATCTTTACGATTATTGCATTTGCAAACTTGACTGTGAGAGTATTTGCATCTCCTGTACGACTACCTACGTGTTTCTGCATCGAAACAATTAGACAGAGAGTAAATTTAAATAGGTTTGTTATTTATACTGGGACTGGGACGAATGTGAGCTAAAGTACAGTACGTAACAGAAGGGAAGTCAAAATTAAGTAAGAACTGTGGGAGTATTTTTTCTCGTAACGGGTTCAGTCAGTCGTCCGTCATGCATTTCTGAGTTTGGGTTCAATGTTTCTCTAAGACTGTTATTTGTCTAGTAATCTTTATACACCTTGCATTAGATACACACTCACTTCTTTTCTTGGCATTCCATACATTAGCTATTATTATCTACTATCTCTTCTAATTGTAAGCAAGTACGTATTATGTAGATCCGTCCGCAAAGTAATGTGTCCACGTGTTAGATCCTTCATATCACTTCTGCATAATGATAATCTTACTAACAACCTAAATAGACTTACTTCCATGTATGACTATGAAATATTCTTTGTAAACGTAATGAGTTAAAATGAATACAGCGTAAATATAGTTGCTCACTTAGATTACACATGTAAGTATACACAGAATACATTAGCAGACTTTTTTCACTGCACACTCACATATATCGTTAAACTTGTTGGATATGTACTTTAGCATTTAAGTTGTTGTATTATACGAGTGTGATTATTGTGTGTGATGCGATGTGAATGTGACTTCACTTGAACAGATAGGAAAAGGTACAGTTTTGTAAACGGTTCGCTGATTAGCAGACAAGTACGTAGACCACTACTACAGAAATATTACCTGACTCAACTTATGATGTTCATTGCAAAAAATACCTTAGTACTACTAATATTCTTTTCTTTGTAATTTGCAACGCAATAATAGTAACAGTAGTAGAGTGGAAGATAATTTTAGATGTATACATACTTAAGCACTCCTTCAGCTTTAGTTCCATTTCATTTTGAGTACAATAGAACATAACAGAATACCTATTTCCCACACAAGGTGTGCTTACACCTGTGCAAATTCAGTATTGCACCAAATGCATAAAACATACAGAGTCCTTTACCTTAACATTCAGCATGGGTAGTGCAATTGCACTAAACTGTCTTAGTGTAGTACACTAACAGACTGACACGACTTTGTGTACAGAGGTACACTTAAGTAAGTATTGCTAGAGCTTATGCCATGGCAAGCCAGTAGAAATTGCAATAGTAAAGCATAGCGAATTAAACTGAAATTGAACTGAAGAAGAAAGAGGAGAGGGGAAATAGTGGTTTGGTTTGTATTGCCTTGCTGAATAAATTGAACATAAGGATAACATTTGTATTCTTTACATTGCACTGCTATCCTGCGTACCTACGTGGATATATTCGCGTAACATTTCTTTGAAAGCTTCGTTTATTGTTAGTTCAGTTTCGTCTGTTATACTATTAACTTAAGGTGTATTAGAATAACTTCACTTTTATTGTTCCCCTCTTTTGCACTCTTTTTATGTACCTACACTGCCTGCTGTAGAACAGTACTTGTATGCATTGTATAAGTATGTAAGGGATTTTTATGCATTTTTAAGTACTAACAAGCCAAACGAAGCCAAGTCAAGGCAGTTACGTATACTTTGTGTTGTATGACTGTACCTACTCAGTTTTAAGAGTTAAGTTAGCTACTAGCTATATTGTTAGTATTATTTTACAAGAATGGAAACTCATTGGTGAACTGAACTGACAAAGTTGGTTTAAGTGTTTGCAAAATATGTAGATAAGTATTATGTATATAGATTATAGATGTCTTTTTCTATTGCAGTTCTCTAGTGCATGGCATTTATGTATGTATGTGAACAGAGTTTACTCTGAGGGGGAACTTTCTTCAAGTTTCTCCCCGAAGTTAACGTCAAATCAGAATTTCTTTTGATTAGCCAAGTTAGCTGTGGCTGCTTTGGCTTGGCTTGGCTTCTATTGTGTTTCCCATATACCAACAATAAGTTTACAGTGAATTTTTTGTGGAAGTGAATTGATGTAGATTTGTTTTGTTGGGCTTCGCCTTTTTGATTTCATGTCAGAGAGCGTGAAGTTGCTAGTCTATATCTAGTAGTGTGCCGAGGAAAATGTTACCCATTCCCGTTCAAATTATTGGATCGAACAAACGGCTCTTCATTCCTCTATTGTACCTTGTGGTCACTACTACACTTTGTTATTTGTTTCTAGTTGCTCTCATTGAATCCTCATCCAGTATTCAACACACACAACAACCCAAATTACACACACATTCAAAATCAATTAATCAAAATATACCTCCGGATAGAAATATTTTCTTAGTAGCAATTCATCCGCAAGAAATCAAGAGCAACAGTGTTCTTCTCAGCGAAGATCCTCCAACTGAAAGATACCAAAGAAGTGTCAGCTCCCTCCGTGGTAAAAGCTACCCACGAAAAAACAAAATCTCCGAAAATGGTACCTGGAGAAGTAATCCCACCAAAATTCGGCCTGGTCATCAAGACCATCTTTGGGTAGACGATTTGGCCCCGGTCTACTATCCTTGGCCACACGATAAACAATGCAAAATTTTCGCAGTACGATTTGCCAAAAAGAATACCTTCAAGCCACGGTAAGCAAATTCCTTTGTTCTCTTTTGTTAATTCTGTTCGTTTTCGTTAAAGTTTTATTTGGGTTTAAAGTAAACATGCCAATTGGTGTACGTAGTTTTCCATTTCAAGCAGTTTTCAAGCATTTTAAAGTAAGTACTGAAGAAAATGCATAAAATTTCTTAAGGCATCCATATAGTTATTTCATGGTAGGTTTTCTGAGAAGAATATTCGCTTAATAATTCATAAACCAATCCAAATATAATTACAATGACATAACGAATAGAAAATGCATTTCCACTTTTCTAAATGTTGACTACATATATAGGTTTGTTTTGATGTTGATACACATTATGACATAAGATCAATCACCAGGTCAGGGACAAAGATTTTTATTGGACATTAACTTTACTGTAGGTTAAGATTAGAAGATTAGATTGGTAATAATTAATTGCATAAAGCGTAGCAATTATTTAGATTTTTACCAAATAAGTGAATTTAGCCGAAAAATTATCAAGCTTGTTTCTCAACTTTTACGATTATCGCAATCTGAAGTCACTTTTTAATTTTACTATCTGTATTTTTTGTAGTCTCTTGGCTGCAGTTTGTATTTTGTGTATAGACAGATAGCAAAAGTATTCATTCACGCATCACAGATCACACCCAAGAAACATTCGTTATGCTCAAGACGCAATGTAATGTAATCCTTGATTACAAAGCTGAAAACAATAAAACACCTTAAATAAAACTGCCGAGTTGATTTTTTGTAATACCTAAGCAAGGTTGATTACAAAATGTCTTCTGTAGAAACACTGTATCATCTCACGATCAGATTGCGCCAGATTTTTTCTATTTGCTGTTTCATGTTATGCACGATTGTAAAAATGTAATGCATATCCGTCGTATTCTTAATCTCATTTAACTGTTTAGTGTACCGACAGCATGTGCATGTGTAATAATAAATAGGATTACAAGTGACATGACAGGATACGCTAAATAAAACAGTGAGCATAACATTTCGCAGTTGTTAATACATATTATTTATGTTAACAGATATAAATAATTATCTGTTACAATGTAGTAATAAATACGTGTTTGTTTAGAGTTTAGATACTAGACATGTTAAAAGACAGTTAAAAAGAAAGATTGCGTGTTGAATTGCATTAGTCTGAATTGCGCTAACCTTTCTTGTCTCATACTTGAGAATTATGTAAGGGCAAGCAAATTGCATTTAATGGCTGGCTTTTTATGTCGTGGCTTTGACATTGACTTGCCATGACTTAGATACGCGCTGAGCATTCAATGAAAAGTGTAGCAAATACAAGTCTTCCTGTCCTGCTTCTTTATTTATATAACATTTACTTGACTAGACCGCTATTCGCATCAAAGTAACGAGTTTACATTGGTAACGTTTGTACAAAGCTGTATTATTACCATTACTGATGTAGATACACGTAAAAATATTATTAGTACAGATTAAGGCAATTTACTCCACATACTTATCATTCTACTATGTTTAGGTACTTAATTAGATTAACATTGATAATTAATCCTCTACCATTCACGAATGGGTCAAAAATGAAATACTTTGCTAGAAGATTTTTGCGTAAGCGCTATTTTGCCATTGAATTTGTGCAAGAATTAATTTAGCAATATTATGTAATGTTGACAGCATGTGGTACCAATGCCTAATTGTTGAACTGTGTTACTAATTAGCAAATCGTTAATAATTTCAGAGCATTGGTCAGCTTCCCCGGGAGCGGGAACTCGTGGCTCCGCTACCTGATCGAATGCAGTACCGGGATATTTACCGGGAGTGCATACGACGATAAATCGCTTGCAGAGAGAGGTTTGCTAGGCGAGCTCCGTCCACCCAACGACGGCAGCACAATTGTTCAAAAGACTCACCATGACACGACTTACTTTTCCTCAAATAGTATATCGGCCAAAGGTTTTATCAAATTGAGCGAGTTAGTATTCGGCTACCGGGGAATTTTACTCATACGAAACCCGTACGAAGCGATTTTGTCTTATTGGAACTTCAGACGAACTCGTGACCACATAGGACATGCCAAGAAAATCAACTCTTCTGACATCAGTAAGGATTCCATTTCCAATTTGAAATTATTCTTGTACGACTACTGAAAACAAGACATTAAATACATAGAGTATTGTACAGTCCACTACGTGCTTGTAATGCCACAGAAGAGAAATTTTATGTTTATGAGTTTACTCTGTGTCCCTTTATGCAACCATGATGTTTTGTTAATGTAAGTTAAAGGTATTACCTTTGTAGTCCGTCAATCCGATATAAAATATTAGCAGTCAAACAATCCAGTTTAGTAGCTGAATATGTATCTTACTTAGGTACTACTACAATATTACCCAGTTCAGTACCCAGTAAAATAATCAAATCATATCTACCCCTACCATTGCATTGTTAGTTTAATTGCACTTTCATGTAATCTTATTCTCTGAATGGATATTTGATATTTGGATTTCAATCTCGGCTGACCACAACGAACACACCAAGGCAAAGCAAACTCTAGATATTTAGTTTGTAGAATAGTATTTGCAATGATTGTATTCTAGTGAAAAGATATTATTCCCACCCTGTTGTTATTTCTGTGTTGTAGTTTGTAAATGTAAGCACGAAATATACTTTAATCTTCTTGCATAAGCAAGTGGCTGAACACAGAAGCCTTATGATATAGTTTTCGGTTACGTTTGATTGTATAGATTTTCGATGCATATATTTGAATACATAGAATCTGGATCTGGGTAGAATTTAATTTGTTATAGTGGACATGTTATGTTTGAAAAAGAGAAATGACAATAGTTCTAGTTTTGAGCTGGAATTGCACTTAGTTAGTTGGGTAACGGATTGTCGTTTGAAGTAGAGCTTCATGACTTCAATGAGAATGAGTTACCATTGTTTTAAAATGGGTTTTGTGTTGATTACAGAGTGGACAAACTACGTAGCGGGGAAAGCGAAGCAATGGTCTTCCCTTATAATGACTTGGGTGGAGAATTCCATGGATTTACTCATAGTACAATATGAAGAACTGAAAAAGAATCCTCGGGAAGAGCTGATCCGGATTCTTAAGTATCTGGAGCAGCCCGTGAACCTTCAGCGATTGGATTGCCTGCTGAAAAAAGAGCATTTGGAAGGACCGTTCCATCGCCAGCATAATAATAACAAAACGAGCGGGCAACAAGGAAATTCCACAGAATCCATCCAGACACAAGACGACTTTTCTGTCCGGAAAAGTATTTTCTCTAATAATCATCAACATCCTCCACTTGATCTCATCCTACAAGACAATATCCACAAAATCAATCTTTTCTTCCACCAAAAGGGTATTTCTATTCAGCTCAACTACACGGCTCCCTAATAGATCCCAATTGTTAGCCTCCTGTACTCTGAACTGTACTTTGTATATTATACGTGATCCTTACTTACTTACATTATACAAGGGTATAGCTACCTGTATAGGCAACTATGTCTAAGTATGTAATATTAATTGTATTACTTACCATTAGCAATAGCCGTATGTTGTAGTAAGTTTGGAGTAATAGGAATATCTCCTAAGCTATTCCTATTAAATGTTATGTAATGTAATGTAATTTAATGACAATGATCTGTAATATAATTCCCTGACTGACCATAACATAAATGACCAAACTACTACACCTAATGTTATAACGTAAAAAGACTTTTCACCTAAATCCCTCGTGACCCGCTACCCAACCAACACCAACCAAAAATCCTTCCCCGTAGTGTTCCCTGTAATCGTTTTGTTTGACAGAGACTTGAAAATTACAGTCTTATTCAAGCTACACTTGAAGTACATACATTTTTCTGTAGTACGTTTTTTATCACTTTAATAAGTATACATTAAAATATACAACATACATGTAACGTAATGGCTGCTGGTCAATTTTTGGTGTTTTACATTGTTGGTGAACTGTTTTCACTATATAGATAATCGTTTCGGTAGTGTAGTGTAATATGACGCAACAATCATCGTTTTGTATTGTACTGTACTACTCTCATGTATTAGCTGGCTATATACCAAACAAACCTACAGTGTACTAACAATTGTAATTTGCGAATTGTAGTTTTGTTTGTTTTTTCCTTTGAAAATGTTTCACATTTGTAACTTTTTATGCTAAATCCATGGTATATAGTAATAATTATACATCCTGATAAATATTACTTAATCGTACGTAATGATATTTAGGTTGACATTTTCAATAATGAGCTTTAGTGCTTTTCAAATAGTTTTGTTCAGCAGTTTTTTACAGCGCAATTTTTGTAATACAATCAACAATACCGTACAGTAATGTTCCGTTAATAAAGACTCGCACTGGGTTAAGATTTTATTTCTTAGTTAGCTATTTAAAACAAACCCAATTAGTACCTCACTTATTTTCGTTTTTTATAATGGCTCAATAGACTATTAATGGTAACTATATCGCATACCACAACACAATACTCTCTAGCAGTATTAAAAACACTCTTGTACATTATTAATGTCATTTATTACAAGAACTTTGATTTTTCTCACGTATTGTAGCAACATTAGTACCTTTTAACACAACAGCAAACGAACCACGCAAGTTTGTTCAGGTACCAATGCTAATCCTAACCGCATCTGAATATCTCAACACAAACTATTAGTAAACCTGACTTTGAGTTACAGTTCTTACAAAGTGTAATCTGATAACTAGCTAACTAAACGACAATTATTAATCTGTCTGTACTAAATAGAAATAAGAAAAAGAACCGGTTTGCGGTTCCAGAGGCTTTCCCACGTAGATTTCTTTACAGCGATTTCTATGTAACTAGGGATGATTTGATATGTGTAAACATTGAATACAAAAGGAAGCTTCACTCAAAATTAAAACTGTATCTGTCTGATTATCAGGAATATAGGAAGTGGCAACAACAAAGAAATGAATGAAAGTTGTGCTATGTGTAGTAATTCTTTTGTAAAGTTGAAAAGTAACACTTGTCTGCACTTGTTTCCTTTTTGCACCTGAATGAAACATTTTCAACATGAAACTGTAAACTACTAACAACATACAAATGAAGAAAGGAAAGTATCGCTTTTACCAACTTCATTGTGTTACTTTAATGATTGACAAATGAGATAACTACGTACACAACAGTAACTTTATTGATCAAACTTAATTGGCCGTAGCGTGGGGGAAGCGGAGGCTTTATACTCACCCAGGAATGTTATGAGATTTACAGGGTAAACCGTTAAGGCGATTTATAAGATCATCGGCACTTCAAGCACAACTTTAAATAAAAAACTATCTTTGGCAAACTATTTCTTTTCAAAGTAACAAAGCAGTAAGATATAGCCGTGAGATAAAATTGAGAAATCTCAATCTTCCGATCAAACACACATTTCACACGCAATTGAGTCTTAATTCTCTCTAGATTAAAAGATTTGTGTTGCCCATGTATTCCCTACACCTATTTAACTTCTTCAAGAAAAAATCTACACAGAAATAGAATATTTCTTTTATTATTTAGAAATCGGTCAAGGTAAGAAAGGATACAGGATTTACGTGTTGTTAGTACCTAGAGATACTCGTAAATAGATATCGAAGTACGTACTACACAAAATTCAGAAAGGTTACCTTGTAATGCGTTACATATAGTTACCTATTTAGTAATAAGGAAATGGGTATCCGAATATCTATCTAAGGATAGAAATTCTGAAGATCTGGAAACGAGGCGGCGCCTTCTTTTCATAATTTGTCTTGATTAGGGGCTTCTTTTAAAGATATTTTCTACACGATTGAGTTTACAATAGATGAAGAGAGTGAGCAACAAAAACGCTCAATTGAATTCAATCTAAGAATCCTTTTCAAATAAAGAATGGCGATTGCACAAACCAAGAATCGTTTTATTTGTTTGGAAAAGGAGCTAGAGAGTTCCTTTTGTCCCCTCCCTCATAGCACACGATATGCGATATCTCCACACACAACTTGCCTTTCCTCATCTTGCCAGCCAAAAGTGGACTGCCAACAAATAGTGTATAACAACAGTGAGATAAATAAATAAGGGATGCCTAGGTATACTCTAGATCCAGGTAACTATATATAATCAGGTACCCCTTACATAGCAAACGATGTACAAGAAACAATACTTCAGTCAGGTACCGAATAGGTACTTACAATACAATCTAGTAATTTTTTGTAGAATACTCTTACCTTAGTGCATGCAGATACATTTTTAGGTTTTACAAATATATCTAGCAAGCAGTTTATTGTATTACAACTGCATCTATGTACCCTACCTTTAGCATACACGGTACTTATTAAACATCGTAAACCCTTGTGTTAAGTCAAACTGTTATAATGACAGACTTCTTGAGCTATATGATGTGAAATTAAATGTTGCAGCATACAGCATCAATAAAATATTAATAGGACGTTGCACTATAATATTACAATATAGAACCTTGCACGTTGCAGCATCTCGGAAGTTTATAAATATTGAGTTGCATGCTGTGTATTGAGTTTTGTTTCATCGTGAATGGTGCATATAAGTTTAAGTACCACGAATAACACGATGAACACAATACAATAATCACATAGTCGAGCTGTTTGCTTCGTAAAACAAATTCAAGAAGTTTCTTCCTGTCATGTCGATGGCTTTCTATTGTTTTGTTCGCTTATCTTTTTAATGTCTAAAATAAGTACTCCGGTTGTACTAAGCACATGGATAAGGTACTTACGTTAGGTGTAGTGCATTCCTGTCCTGCAGATTTCTGATGAGAATTTATTATAACAAACTTTAGTTCACTTCTACTATAATCAACCAAAGATTTTATGGTTTAGGTAATTTCAATTAAATAGCATAAAGCTAAATGTCTACTATTATAATTCGAAGGTAGTGAAAGTAATGTAATATCCATTGTTTGTAGGTCCAGGTGTTATCCACGCTATAGTATTGTATCAAAATTGTATCCATATCGTGGAAATTATTTATTAATTGCCAGGCACTGCAGTACCTTAAGATTTTCTTGGTTTTTACTGTCAACGGTTGACATAATAAAATTAGAACATAGAATCTGTGGAATTGGTCGTGCTTTACTTGCGATTACAAGTTTTGAGTTGTAGGCAAATGAATAGTTGGGAACTGAAACTTAAGATATCAGTTTCATTCTCCTGACTATTTAAGTAGATTGACGTGCCCCCTATGCGGGCCAAACTTTTGTATACATTTCTATGAAAAGAAATGGTACTGTGAACAAATCTCTTTCGAAAACATTTTCTTAAGAGTGACATGAGGAACGCGTTGTATCCGCAGAACAGACAATTATGTATCCAAGTATGCCTTCATTTCCCTAACTGGCGATTTTAACATTGTACATCAGAGTGTAGCACAACTATAATATTATGTGGAGACCCTCATCCAATTTCAAATGAATGCATTCAGATATAGAATAGCATTTACTGAATGTTTGCCAAGATCTGTTACGTAAATTGAAAGTTGCATGGACTAGACACATTTACAATAAGCTTGTTAAATTCATCTTCTCACAATCAGTTTCTCCTAGAGGAAGTATACAATTACTTTCATTAAGGAATACCCACATTTTATGGAAAGCTCTAAATAACTAAGCATTCACATATATAATACAATATTTTGTAGAAAAGCGGAAACGAGAAGTATGATTTACACATGTATGAATTCCATTTGTGTTATCATTCAAATAATCTCAAAGCTTAAGTTCAGTAATTGCCTTAACAATTACTTTTCATTTACCCAGAGTGTTTTATGCTTGCTTCCATTGTTTTGTTAACTCCATCGGAAACCAATGTAGGTATCTAGTTTACTTATGACTATTCGCTCCATAATTCAAGAACAGTTGTCCATTAGTAATTATTCGCTACTGTAAAATTTTCTCTCGTAAACTTTCGCTTAAATTGACTTAGCTGTTGTATACTACCTGTGCATCTATATGGATAGTACGGCAAATATGATTATGCTCCTTAGGTTAGCATAGCACTATTGAAAAGTAAAAGTTAAGGATGATAATAATCGGGAATGTCATTTATTTCTTACATGATTATAAACATATTGTAAGTAAGTAAGTGCACTTGATTATTACATGAATTAATGTGCTGTCTCCAACAATAAACAACAAAAGAACTGCAGGATTAATTGCATTATAAAGGTGAGGGACTGCAGAGCATAAGGATGAATGAATAAGTAATCGTAATCCGTACTTAGGTTATAAGTTGTAAATACCGTAATACATTACATATCAATCAAATGTAGTTGTCTGCTCCATGCAGAGTTCACAATTGTTCCATTACAAATAAATATCTTTCTTTTCTCTGTATATAAACAAGTAGACCATTGGTGTTATTTTTTATTTTGCTTGCCGTTGATAACGATTAGTAGAGCATTTTGTATATCTAGTTAAAGGAAGAAACACAACTGTTTAGAAACTCTTGGGGGGTCATTGTTATTGTCATTTATCTTATGCTCACAGTACTCACTATTCAATCTCATTGAATCATTGTTATTTCAAAACGTATTATATACTGTGTTTTCAAGAAATAAATAACTATAACTACTTAACTGCACCTTTACACATTTGTTCTTTACTTATTCACAACAATATCCAGGGTTGCAGGAAATACTGTAATGGCTAGGATCTTCAATTTCAATAGATATCAATAGGTTTATACTAACAATGTCTCGAAACTGTTAAGCATATGCCAAAATTAGCTGGAGATTTTTGCATCTTGTGTATCACTTGTAATTATGATAAATTTCTTGATAGCGAATTTTACGTAAAACTTAAATAAATGGAAAATGTGTTTCCAATAATGAAAGTTATCCCCATGAGCCATATTTCAATGCACTTTACAACTGCTAATGATAGCCCATTTGTACGATCATTAAAAACAAAATTGAGGGTATCGCTGAACCTTTTTGATTTGATTTGATATGCTTTATTTGATTGACAGTACTGCCAGCTCAATGCTGATCTCTCTCAGGTGTCACAATAATTCATACAAATTACTTTTTACCTCATTACTACATTCATGAAATTTTTTAATAAATCAATATTCGTAAATATAATTTTCATTTCTAAACTTAATGAACTATTAAGGATTCTTTCAAACTGTAGTGAACCTATTAAGTGTCTATAAGGTTATATATTTTACCCAATCCCAAACTTAGAAATAGTCGTAAATGTTATTTTAATTTACAGTTTTGATGTTTTCATTCAATATACAGCTACATCCGACAAAGAACAATGTGTGGTACGAAGAACTAACCTACTATACTAAAATTTTAAGCTTCTCCAAAGGTTTCGGTTACATTTCATTTTAAATTCCATTTTTCTTTGATAAACTTAAAATACAGATGACTATGGATTCAATAGATCTTATAACAATTCAGTAAACATAATTGCCCTGCGATTTCTACCGCAGATACGTTGACTTACGCAGTCAAACTCAAACTCCATTTGTCCCAGGCACCACTTAACTCTAAACGGTTGAATTACAAAATTGATTCCATATAGTGACCACCCCGCACGTTTACCACCCCACAACTAAAATCACTCCGCACGCTTAACACTCCAATGGAAATCACCCCGCACCTTTACCATCCCAATGGAAATCACCCCACACAAAAATCACCCCACATGAAAATCATCCGGGCATAAAAATCACCCCAATATAAAAATTACCCCCAAAATATATTAATGATAATTCTACAGTTTTAATTAGCTTGAAGGCGCTATGGGTTGTGAACCCCCGGCACAAAGGTAATTGCTTTTTTACCACCCACAGATTCCTGCTCAACACCGAATCCTGGTGTTATGCTAAGTATAAACTATGCTTTAAGTGTTACTAATAATAATATATAAATTGTAACTGTGTTGTAAAGGCCAATGGCTACATCAACTATACAGTTGAATAAATTCTATTCTATTCTAATTAGCTTGAAGGCAAGGAAGTATATTACTGCTTGTGCTGCCCATCTTCAATTTCGCAATGATCATAAAAAGTTGTGCGCACTTTCATTTGTACCGCCCGAAGATGTTGTCTCCAGATATGAAATGCTCACTGACTCTCCATGTTATGTCGAAAACGAAGAATTGCTAAAACCGCTTAGACTTTATTTTGAAAAAACGTGGGTAAGACCATACGAAAGTAGGAGAGCAATATTATATATAGGTATATATTATATATATATGTTAGCGGCAAATCGGCAAATCAGGCAATTTCAAAAATGCCTAGGCAAATCGTAAAATTTGTACCGAATTTTGGTTTCTGTGGCCAATTTCATAGAAGACAAGTTAATGGGTCATTGTGCCCCAACTGACTTAATTCAAAAGTCACTGATGAATCAGAAAAACCTCACTTCAAATATGTGGTCCATTTCATTTTTAAATTATGACAATTATTTGCTTTGAAGAGCTGCGTCATATTAACTGATGTAACTTAGAAATGAAATGGCCCACATATTTCAAGTGAGATTTTTCTGATTCATCAGGGCTTTTTGAATTATGCCAGTTGGGGTACAATGACCCATTAACTAGTCTTCTTTGAAATTGACCCCAGAAACCAAAATTCAGTACAAATTTTACGATTTGCCTAGGCGTTTTCGAAATTACCTGATTTGTCGATTTGCCGCTAACATATATATTATATATATATATATATATATCAATAGCAATTATAACCCCCTGGAGTGTTGACAAAACCTGCCCGTTTGGCCACTGTGTACGTCACTGTCAATTACAAGCAGTGAAGTAATTAATAGTTTATCATTTCATCCTAAAATCATTTCTTATCATATTTCCTTGTCAATGAGGTGCTAATCCAAGCTAATTAAAACTCCATAGATTCTCAGTTAGCATTAATATATTTTGTGATGATTTTCGTATGGGGTGATTTTTGTGCCCGGATGATTTTCATGTGGGGTGATTTATGTGTGGGGTGATTTTGAGTGGGGTGATAAGCGTGCGGGGTGATTTTCATTGGGGTGGTAAGCGTGCGGGGTGATTTTAGTTGTGGGGTGGTAAACGTGCGGGGTGATTTCCGTGTGTTACGACAAAATTTCTTATAATAATTCAGTATCCCACATCACCATTTGCTTTTCCTATTATTAAGGTCTTGTATTTAATGATAAGGTTGTCTGTCTAATTATTTAAACATTTCAGTTTAACCCCTTGCTCCTTACAATTAAATGACAGTACTGTGGTTTAACAACTGAGAATGATGAGGCGTCTAAGGGATCACAGATTTTGACATCTCCATTGAAATTGTAATAGTGTACTGGGATATCTTTTATGTAAATCTATACTTTTCTATCCCTCTATCATTATTATTATCGTGGTAGCTCAGTTCCAAGTTCAGAAGAAGGGCAGTACACAATTCCCTGCCTTGGTAAATATATCATGATTATAAAGAAATGTATAAAATTACACAGACGCTAGTAAACGAGAGACCACAATGCATGTCTATTAAAACAAAAAATGAATGTTTGCTTATGACAATGTTATACTGATGAATGAACTGTAAACTATGATTTGACAAAAGAAATTGGTCAAAATGAAACCATGAACGATAAATAATTGATTCATGCATACATACTAGGTATTTGTACAGTTTATCATCAGCCAAAGAGTATCTTTACTTTACAGATGCATTATTCAGTATTTTATACACACATAAAAGAATACCATACGAATATGTCAATAGTAGACGTGTACAATATGAATATAATGTGTACAGTTCAATGCAGAGGGAAATATTGTGGGAATCAGTTTGTGATACTTATTAATACTTATTGAACAAATGAATCTCTCCCCCTCTCTACAGATTCTCTTCCCTTCTCCATACTTTTCCGTTACAGATCTATTTATTCATTCGATTACATTTCGCTTATTAATTTGTGGCTTTTACGTTTGGTTTCTATACTTTCCTATTTTCCTCTCGTGGTTTCTTTTCTTCGGGCGCAATTAAAAGTTTCACTTAATGACAAAAACAGCATTTTAAATAAAGGGCACACTTGGTCTACATTTATGCAAGATTATATGATTATTCATGAACCTTTTAACAGTTCACTTCGTTTCATCGTTATTAAAATGATATCAGTTTATCTTTAAGCGTTTTGCTATTTTTCTGCGCTGAGCTGAAGATCAAATGAAAAGAGTATCTCATCTCAATTCCGTATGAATTCACAGTAAATGTCCAAATTGCAGGTTTTCATTGAGGGACAGCACTAGAACTTACTCAACAGCATCACATCTCTTTTATGCACAAACTCTTTTCAAAAATTCTTATTAAAGAACACCAAGTGGTGCAGACCTATTAGCCTCTGTAACTTTTGAATTAGTAGTAGGAGTAGAGACAAGTATTCAAAACGCAAAGGATCAAGTTATATTATTATTATGTTTATGTATTTCTTGTGTATTTGTTAATATGCAGTACTTATCACTGACTTGACTGACATAATATTAGAGATAAATAGAAGAGAGCAACACTGAGTGAATAGAATACACGTATCTCTGTAAATTGTAGAAAGAGTGAAGAGTTTCGTCTCATCTCTTTCAACTTCCAAGTGAATGGATCTCCAAACTCAGATATCTTTTCACAGATTTCATTTTTGATTCATCCTTTCAACTCATTTCATCTCATCATTACATTTTACATTATCTATTTGAATACATGTACAATGTGAACAACTGGAAGAAAGAAGCCTTTTATTGCTCCATCTAAACCCAAATATCTACCACTCTAAAAATCATCCTGCTTGTTATGTTTCTTATAATATTACTATTACATTAGTAAAGCTGTACCTTTTCATGTAACATAACAAGTCCTACCCTTATTATTACATAAACACACATATGATATCAAAACTTTCAATATCTTCTATGTGTAACTCAACAACATCTAAAGCGTGGGCTTCAATTCTATTCATCAACTCAAGATGCTTTTGTAAGACTGTTTAATTTATCGACATCATTATATTTAAGTAGTGGAATTTAGGAATACGCTAGAGCAAAACAAGATTCTACAATTTCTACTAACATATTTAATTAAACCGCAGTCAAGGAATAAATTACATTACTAGTATTGCATTTCAGGAACGCTAATTATTAAGGATATCGTATTCTAGTGCAATAATATTTGCTAAACATAAATAAACAGCAGAATATGGTTACTTTACGTTTTCTAATTAAAATTTTCGAATTAATTACATTTACGTTGCAGTAAGTTGCTCACAATTTCGGAAGAAATTATTGTAAAAACGTTTGCGTACCATTCCTTGAAGAAAATAACGAAGAATATGTCTATTAATATGAATAAATATGACAAAGATGATTATCTTGAGGTTTCTGGTTGTATTTTACTAAATATGTGATTTACATCTACATAGAAGACCACACTACTTCTGTCATTGATATTCTTTTACAGAACAAGATTGAAGAGATAATGATATAAAGGGACTGCGTTGAGGAGGACGTTGTTGGCTTGCCTGTTGTGTGTCATTATCCTTTCCAGTGTCAAGTGCAGCACTCATCTATACCTACGGAGTAAAAGAAACCTCTATCTACTATTTCTATCTTTTCTGAACAAGTATCTGTATTTGTATGCGCAAGCAATCTTCAAAATCTAAACAACATCGCTTTCATAATCGTACACTGTACACAATAAACTTATAAATGAAAAACTTCACCTTTATTTGGTTTTAAAACACTATGCTGATTTAGGAAACCAAAAACAGGACGATATCAATACAAAACAGGTATCCAAACCAATCCAGTGACCCAAGTTGCTGTGTTACAGACATTGATAGCTTCTTTTAGAGTGGGCGGAGATGGGCTATTCAGTATTTCTTTTTGCTGTGCTTTTCCGTTAGAATTGTTTACCCTTTGAGTACTGTGATGCAAAAGTATCGGTGTCTTTAATTTTTCAGTATTGTAAGCTTAGATATTGCGCAAACCGTTTAACATTGCATTTCTGTGGCTTTATTGTCGTTTTACTGAAGAAAGAAAAAGAATAGCAGGTACACCTTATTAATTTCTATTTTCTATTCAGTATTTTTCGAAAGCGAGACAAATTTAGAGCACATCCGTAAACCACATCACATCCGTAGGAGTTACCTCTGTATTTATTACATAGTAAGTAGTAAAAAATAAAGCAAAGATTAATAAAACCCTTTCTTTTATTTTAATATCGAATTACCTACACAGTTTGTTATTACAGTTAACTACAGTTCAAGCAAACAAATACTTACCCTTAAAAAATTATTACAATCTACTGAATATCTGTCAGCTTTTTATTCTATTCATCTTTATCTCTATTCTAATAGTACACTCTCCTGCCCATCTAATTGAACTGTACCATTATGTTAACCCATTTATTACTTACAGAGAATGTTTATTACTTCCTTTGGTTTCTTTGTTTTATAATTTTCATCTTCTGCAATCGTACTCAGTTTAGACCTATTCGCTATGAAATGAATATTATCAATGCATAACATTTATGCAACATGCTATGCTGACATACTACCTACATTTTCCTATGAGATACCGTATAAAAGTTGTATTTGTATTGACACTGAATCTACTTTATCCACTGCATTGAATCCTGGAACTGAACCGGATTAACTTACTCGTTGCTATTATTACTGCACAATAGAGATTACAAACGTGAGTGAGTATCTAGTTTTAGTACACATAATTGAAATAAACTAAAGGTTCTTGGTACTCTTGCAATGCAGCATGTAATTTTAATAGCAATATGGGAAAGAGGCTGGAGAGCACAAATGTTAAATGAGAATGGACTCTTGCAGGGAGCCAGTGGTACCCCACTGTGTAGTTCCTCTATTCAAAGCAAACACTAAGTAATAATCATAATGCTAGTGAAAATCTTTAGATATCTAAACCTAAATGTTAGTTCTCTATTCGGATTTTACATTTATTGTCAACTCTCATTTACCATATTACATTCTACAGAAATATCTTACTTGCAACTAGTACATTGTAATCCAACTTTCGAAGCAGTGATTTTCGCCTTTAATTTACCTAAAAGTAAAATAGCCTGAAATTTTAAGTATGTTGTTGCAAAAACTTTTTTATTTTCTGATCATAAGTTATGATCAGAAAATAAAAAAAGTTATGATTCATAACTTACTTGTCATGAAAAAAATTATTTAACCATTCAATAGTTTGTAGTTATCTACAATATAGGTACATTGATTTAGAGTAAGTTTAGTAGTAACAATTAACATGCATGTAGTCATTTAATTTAGATTAAGTAATGTTTTGAGATAAATGAATAAAAAGTGTATTTGATTTTGAGATGTTGAGTTAGAAGCTGATGAAGGGACGGAGGACGATAGAAAGTAATACAAATGATTATTTAAGGAATAGAAACTGAGATAGAGAAGAAAGGATTGGAATGAGTTGGGAAGGTTCCTCCCATGAAGGCCTGGACCAAAACGCCTCCGTTTTTCAGCATCCAACCAAACCTTAATATTTAGTTACGTTCCGTCTACTGTATTCAATGCTCTGCAGAATGTTATACAGAAGATCTCATCTCTCTATCGTATCCGCATCTGTTCTCCCTGCACATTTGCTTTCCAGGCCTCACACTCCTAACGAAATAATGCTCTGCCCTGACTCAGTCTTCCTTAAATACTTTCAACTATAATATTTAGACTCCCCACGTAAAGGTGCCTGTGTTAATAGAGAATAGAAACGCCGCCGCTGCTATGCCGTGCCACTGCGGTTTGGCTACCGTAGTAGCTTTAGCTTTTATGATGCATTTACGATACTGTGCATACGTTCCTCCTTTAGCCAAGCTTTGCCTTCTGTACCAAATGAATCTCATCTTCTCCATGTGTTTACTCTTTAGATCCGTTTTCTTCCAAACTCACTCAGTCATGCATGGCTATTCAGTTAAGGACAGTCAGTCCAAATCTCTCAACTCACGCGTTCCAATTTATTCCTATTCCCCTCATCACATTTCATTCTCCTAAATCACAAGTTCTCATTACCACACGACTTAACAGTTTCCAATTCCACTCCTTCAAACTTTATTTAAAGAAAAATATTATTTGTGTATCAGAAATACATTATTAGGTCACGTAAATCAGCATAATTTAAATTCAAGGAAATTCTCACTCATTGTACTGTAATAGTTGCCCATTTACATAACAGTGGTATAGAAATTAAATCCAGTGTACGATTTGAGTTAAAACAACTTTAAGCAAATTAGTGAAAAGAAAAACTTAAAAATTCTACAAAATCATGTATTTGAAGACAGTAATTTGTGAATAGCTGTGTGACAGAAGACAGACTTGTGACTCTGTGGTGTTAAAAGTCTATGAGTGGACAGAACGGAGTTGAGGTTGGCGGAAGAGACGCTTTATCTCTAATGGCTCAACACCCAGTACTGGGAGCATTGCCACCGGCATTTTTCTTGAGAGCAGCTGAGCGTTACCAGCGAACACCGAAATGTGCTCGCTGCCGAAATCACGGAGTCGTATCAGCCCTCAAAGGACACAAAAGATACTGTCGCTGGAGAGATTGTGTTTGTGCCAAATGCACTCTTATCGCTGAGAGGCAACGGGTTATGGCTGCTCAGGTGAGTTCTCTCGAAATTAATCAATCTTTCTCGTAGTATCCGATTTCCATGCATGCACTGTAGAAAAATGATCGCTATGGTGTACAGCACTGCAAGTTAGGAAACATTGGAAATAAAGAAGTGCGATACTTTAGGGCAATTACCCACGCAATTAGTTATCAAATAGGAAATATTTCGAAATATTATTACCAGGGCAGAATTCGGCTCAGATTGCGTTAGTTAATTTTGTACATGAAATTATGCAAATTTATTTTGAAAGCAATTGACTATCAGCAGCTTTTATTCGCAGGAGGCCAGAACTTGCCCATTGATAAAATCAATTTAGAAAATGAAAATATGGTATCCCATTGTTTCTTTAAATCTGTGTAGGTATATTTAGAAGTGAAACAATATCACATTACCCGTGTACCTTTACAAAAGAATCCATACGGTTAATCCGTTTAAAATGAAAATCTGCGAAGTGATAGAAATAAAAGAGTTGTATTTGGTGACAAATCTGATTCAGGTGGCACTGCGTCGTCAGCAAGCCCAGGAGGAGAACGAAGCGCGAGAAATCGGACTTCTGTATAGTCCTCCCGGAGGTGGGCAAGGAGTACCCGGATCACTGTCCCCGAATTCTAGGTCAAATCCAGATCAACACGGACAGCAGTCTCAACAACCGCTATTTAATATGCCAAATGGATTGCAAGCTCTCTCTGCTCTGGCTGGAATGCCGGGTGCTGGCGGAGGATCCCGTGCTGGTCTTCTACCCGGCAATGAGTCTCAGTTTAACCCTTCTGCAATCGATAGCAGCCGTGACTCACCCAGTCCTAGTAAGTTTTCATTCATTTAAATCCGTAGCTGTCCTGTGGTCGCTTTTATTTATTCTTTCATTTGATTCGCCTATCTCGAACACATCACCCTGTAAATTATATACAAATACATACAATCTCAAATTCTCTCTCCAGCTCCACATTTTATAATGTTATCATTTTTATGGGTGATATCAAATAGCGCATCAAACCAATAATCTATTGAATCTGGGAGAGCTCTCTCTTTCATGGACTCAGTGCTGGTGCATTTCATAGAGGCAGGAGAATGAATGATACAAGTCAATAGATAAAAAGATAGTTAATTAATTCAATTCGGCTCGACCCCTTCCTCTCCTCTCTCCTTCCCTATGAAATTCACCAGTGTGACAAATTCGTGTCAATTGCACTCGTACAAATAAAATGAATGAAACAGTTCATTTACAGTTAAACAATGAACTGGGACATAAACCACGACACAATTATATTCAATAAGAAACGCGTCCCCACGTCCGTTTAGGGTTACTCTTTCTCTCGTTTTGTTTTATACAACTAGCATTTGCTATAACTTTTGTCGTTTTATAAGGAACTACTTAAACTTAATAGGAAACTGCAGTCGTATCTCTAATCTTTTACTGCAGCAATGTGTACCTAACTGCTTTATGCGAAACAAGGTAGATTTTTTCAAAATAAATATTTCATTTGAACCACGCCCACAATTTAATTTTATCTGAATTTTTTTCTCATTTAGGTAGTGTAGTTTATGAGTGTAGATATTTTTTGATTTCGTACTTTTCGTAGTTCGTAGTACAAATGAGTTTCTATCGACAGAATGCAGGAACGGACTGAGAAAGAGTTTTCATATCACGATACGTTAGTTTTAAAGACTGGTGTAATTGGTGTAGCAAAGCCTGAATCTGTTTGAAGTGTAGAAAGTTATTAAAAAGTCAAAATGAGTTATTTACGGTTGGGGAACTGAAGTGAAGTGGCAAAGAAAGAAAATTGTTGGAATTTTGATCAGTGAAATATAATAAAAAGTATAAATGAGAAGTTGGACGGGTAGATTGGATTGAATGCGTTCGGATTGAGATATAACATTGAGGAAGAACTCGTCTCCTCCTTTGTTCAATGTTAGTCTGAAATGTCTGAAAGAACTATATTATTATTTGCACAGCAATAAGAAATTTTTATGTTATCATATCAGTCACTATAATAGAATTGAGAAGTAGGCATTGGTTGGGACATGCCTCCATATTCTTTCAATGGATAGTAAATGATATACGCGAGAAAATGATGAGAAAGTGTTCAAGAGAAAGGAACTGAAGTAGAAGAAGTTCGTTTTCAAAGAATAACTCGTTCAGTCAGATGAATTCAATTGAAATCAAGTCAGTTCGCCAACCAAATATTAAATCGCAACCTATCTGCGTCCACAGAACAGTCCTAGGTTATGAATGTCTCTCTAACACTAACTATCATTCTGACTCGCCCAGATTTCAGATATTGATAATATTGAGGAAACTTATCTTGTACTCAAGTAGGAACTATAATATGGTGTATCATACACAGAATTTACCTTTCTTCTCGTAGTTTTCTATTGCGATATACAAGCTGTTGCTTTAAAACTTGTGCACAGTATATTGTATCCCGTACCATTATGCCATAGTGTGGAAAATCGGAATTCGTACATTTTCAGAATATTACAATACAGGAACAAATACAAAAAGTGAAAGCATGCAAAATCGAAGGATTCTTCCACAAAATTTTTTATATAATAAAAATAAAAATGTGATCAGTACAGGAAGCATAGGTAATAAAATTTCTCCAAAAGTAGGAAGTATAAAAAGATCAAAACTCGTCAATTACAAAAACCATAATTCCAAAAGAAATTAAACGCATGAAACTAATATAAAATAGTATTCGAAGAGTACAGGAAAAGAAGTCTTCTAATTCACAGTGCATACAAAAATGATTTGTATAAAATAACGTATGCAAGGCATATGTATTCTAAGAAATTCGTAGAAATTAGGAAGTGCTTAGAATAGGGCTACGTTATTTAGCATTTGTATCCATATTTCCATACTAAATCTATTTTCCCAACAAACTAAAATAGAAAATGAAGTTTTGTGGTACACCATCTGAATCTTCATCAGATTTTTTAATATAACTAAAAGTCAAGATAATACACAACATCTCGTAGTTAGCGTAGCTTTTTTCCTTTGACAAATAATTTGGAAGCCCGAGTGAACAGAGCCTGCTTCCTTTGCTATGATCATTGTAATGTGAAAATTCTTGAGAACGACAGATTTGAAATTTTTCTAGAGAAAGTATTCTGCATGGTTAAGTTGGCTTTCTCTGCATGATTCGTGTTTGGTTTTTTCTGAGAATGCTTTTGTGCGTCTATTCACAATCAGTCAACCTAATTATTAGACAGGACAAGACCAGGACACCGGATATGTAAACGCCAACTGCAGACACAGAGACTTGAGTATTTATCCACTGCACAGATACACAATGTACTTGTTGCAGACGAGTTCTATTGACGGAATTCGCCTTTGGAGTATGTATGTAGGTGTGACTACAATTTCTTGGTGCTTACTTGAGTTGTGTGTTTATGTTATTGGATGTATTGGATGCATAGTATCGCAACTCAACTGGCTGGGTTTTTAACGAAAGAAAAGTCTGAGGAAAATGAAATGAAGGCAAGAAATTACATTTCCACTTGAGTAAAATATCCAATCTAAGGGAGATGTTGTGTTGCGCGTCTGGCTCCGAAAGAATCCATTGTGTGGCCTTTACTCAATTGATGCTAAGTGGTAACCGAACCAAGGCAAGGCGAGACGAATCAAGTCTTCCCTTCTTCCTTACTCTCCTAAACACTTCACCATCAACAATTTGAATCTCATCTCCCTCCCAGCACATTTCACATCCTCATCTCATCTCCTGTTTCAAGTCTCTACGCCTCTGCTTCTTCATACACATATTAATATACCATTTCTCACATCAAAAAATACACTAGTGCTTATTCAAAGACACCAATGCCAAATATCGACATTACCTCATAAACACTTGCTTAATGAGTTATTGAGTGTATACCTGATTAGAACTCCGTATTTAACTACTTCATTTCTTATTTCCTAGCATTATTCAGAAATTCACGGCAGGAGTTCATTTAAGTACTTTATAGCTACAACATTGCTTTGCTACACATTTTACAAATGAAACTTTTATTTATCATAATGCCAACAATTTTATAGACAATTATATCAATAAAAATATGGATTTATTGTAGGTGTGTTAAAGAGTGGATTGTGTTCAGTCAGTTTTCCAGAGCAAGGTAAAGAATGGCAAGCAAAATTTGTTTGTGCATAAGTAGAGTATTGCATGGATCAGTTTTAAATTGGTGAATAAATTTAATGTGGAAGGGAAAGGACAAGGTATTGGAATATGAAGCACACATTGATTGTGAATGCTGACATTAGTGATTAGAGTCTTTCTGGGCAAAAGAACTCATTTGTCTGCGAGTGGACCACTTGAGAAAATATAACAAAAAGTTGTTATTCCATTGCCTTACTTTTCTTTCATTCAATTCACAGCTATGGAATACACATTATCATTCCCTTCCCTCTTATTTACTTAGATATGAATATTCTCTTATAGTTAGAGTCCTAATATGTACTTCAGCCCCAACTACTACTAAATGTGTTGTGTTAATAAATGCTATTGCATTAAGCATGACTCCACTTCTGACGGGTTTTAGGAGAACTGATGAATGAACTTCAGTTTTCCTTAAGTGAGCCAAGTATTGACATTACCTACATGTGTTGAATATTTTGAGGTATTATTGCATGGACTGAGGTAAGACACGAGCATGTACTTCTCTATTGTATCTTTACTTGGCATTGAAATACTAGAATTGTGACAGTTGAAAGGGGAAATGCTCAGGAACACAACATTCCTTTTTCAGAATTATACTGGTGAATCTATCCTTTAAATACAAATCATATTAGCATCACTAAATACAAATATACATTGAATGTATTTGTCTAGCCATTTTAATGAGTTTGCAAGTAATAATACAAAATGTTTCGGTCTGGACATACCATGTAACAATCAAAGAAATACAGAAGAAGTAACTTTGCCTTAATGTTGAGGCACATTTATGTACGGATTATGGTGTAGTAAGCAACCCCTTCTTTCTTCAAGCACGAGGAAGCAATATAAATAATAAAAATGCCTTATTTATCTCAGACTTTCCTCAACTTCAGTTACTGGTATCAATAAATAAATAATAGCAGTAAAAATAATATTATAATGTTGAGTAGATCAAATAAGTTTAGTTTTGTTTGGTATATTGAGTGTTGAATAGCATACAATAATATGACAAATCGTTATAAAATCGGTATTACATACTGAAGTATTAAGTATAGAAAAGGTTATACTAACCCTTAATTGACATTATGAATAAGGGAGGGGCTCGCGTACTCAGATTTATAAATGATTTAGATTTACAATTTTTATGAAGCGAGGAAGACAGTTAGTAACAAGTGATGAAATTCCTCGAAAATAATGAAAATATAAAAAATTACTTTTAGATGCTTTGGGGAGAGCATACACTAGAATAAGGAGAACGTGCTAACTTCTCTCGCACGTATATAATGTGTATGTGCAAAAGCTATTACACAAGTGTTTTGTCTTCGAGAAAGCAATAATAGTTGAATTCTTTGTAGTTTTCACTTGTATCACTCCTTGCCTATAATTTTATAGTATTCTTTAGTTCTTTCTAACTCTGTGCCACCTCTGCGTGTGCTTATCTGTACAAAAGAAGAAAATTGGTTTACTAAGTATTAGATAAAAGAGAAATAACAATGGAGTAGGCAGTATGCAGTAGACACTATGCATGGTGTCATGAGATGAGACTATGAGTAAAAGTATGTGATGTCTTTGTTTGTATGAATTGTGTTGTAGTGAGAGTGAGGTGTCTATTAGTATTGAAACATAGACAATGGGATTTCTGCTTATAGTATATAGGAGTGTTTAATAGAGTACAAGTATTTAATAGTAAATCTATACAATATTGTGATGCTGAGTCAACTTAATATCGAAATGCTTAGGATTTCTCTGCATGATAACAATATCAGGATCAGAGGAGAGAATTACTTCTCGCCCACTCCACTCTTTGGCATTTAGAAATAAGTCTAAAGTATACGCAGTTACATTCTTCTCCATTTGATCGTGTTGCTTATTGCTTTATCTGTATCTGCTCTCTATAGGATACAATTCCTAGCAGTACTTGGCTCGACTACATATGTACATTGCAATATTATTACTCTGTGTATCTCAGCAAACTTAACTGTATTGCAGGAGAGTGAACATTACCTTTCTGTAGTTCTGTGCCTCCACTAAATAGAGAATAAGTCTGAAAACTGAAGCAATATTCCTCGCAGTAGTCGTGTCTTTCCTAAAGAAAGAAGAATGGAACGCAGGAAATCCTTTCACGTTTTCGCTCTCTTCAACTCTTCTTCTTCGAGTCGGCTTCTTTATTACATTACATTTATATTACATTACATAATACATTATATTACGATTGCTTTTGCTTACTGTTGTTAAGCCCGCATCTATTGTGTCTCTCGCTCAATGATCTTGTCTTCCCAAGGAGGAATCTAGCTCCTCTCCACCACGTCATTTGTATTTTACTCGAGTTTTCTAGTCTTCCGAGCAGTAATGCAATACTACCTTCCCTCCACACTCTACCAATCCATATTAAACAAGTGACATTCTACATAATATTTAATTCAAGTCACTCCGCCTGTATACAGTATAGTCACAGCTCTCAGAAAGAAACGACTACTTCTTATTCCCAGATCTATTACGCTCTTCTACTACAAAGAGAGATCAAAATGTGAATAATAAAAAGTCGGCATAAAATACTAAATACAAACTGTGATTGTCGGCTAGACCAGCAGACCCGCCCATAAATGTTTACCCCTTTCATTAGAATTACCCCAACTCCCTTTCAGTGTTTGCAATCCAATTTCAACCATACTTCCAATTCAGACTGCACAGATAACTATTGTGCAATATTTCCTATCGTTTTCTAGATACATATTTTCATTGGACAACCTAATTTTTATTACCTTTAATAACTTTGTATACTATCATTATTCATGATCCAATACAAATAATGTTCATTATAAAATCAAAGACTAAGGCCAGTAAACAACAATCTTTTTAAGAATTTACTCATTAGCAATAGCAAAGTAACACATCTTTCTGATTTTCGGTTAACATCCGATACTTACAATAAAAGTATGTATGACCATAACCATAAGTATCTCATAAATTGTATTACATTATACCGCTAACGTTTATGATCGTTCCTACCTGAGATCTACTATGTTACAATAAATTATAAATATCTACAATGGACAAATGGATATAATGTACAAAATTGACAAAATGTCTAGGTACTTTGTGAAAACATTAAAAATAAGCCTAAGAAATCCAATAAAGTAGTACAAAAGTGTCAGCACTACTCTGAATAAGCTAATCTTCTAATGATACATCAAGAAGGAATGTCCCATTTTGAGCATTATGGAGCAATTTAGTTTTATAGGATTGACGCTCTGAACAATTGCACTTTGAGTGACAAAAGGCAAAAGAATAAAAATGGTTACCTAATATCGTATTGCATCATATTTCAAGATAGCATCTCAACTTAACTTGATTTAATACCCCATATATCTCTTACACTATTAATAACACTTACGATTGGCATAATATAGCGTTCGTAAGAATTTGCCCTAAGTTCAGGATGGAGTTGCAGACGGGTGCATTTATATTGGTACTCTGTACTCTATTGAAATCGAGAAATGTCAGTTGGGAGGGCCACCCTCACATCACATCATAATTTCACATCACACTCTTACGCAATACTTATTTCAATTTCCTACAATTACATACACTTACTTTATCAGGGATACAACATACAATGAAATATAATATATTTACTCAATGGAAGTGCAACATAATTGAGGTGGCTCTCTTTCTGTGACGCCCACTCTATTTCATCTCATAAATGGCAATTGTCACTGAATGGAAATGGGGTGTCGTGCCATGCATTCATTATGTCAGGGGAAAATCTTCCACCAGTATTATATGAGTTTACAATGACATTGAAATATACCTGCAAAGATTTATGTTAATAGTATTAAAATTTTCAGTTACATTATCTTCTCGTAAAGGTCGGCCCTTTTATGTAGCAGAAAGGCCTTGCATGCCCAAGCATACAAAAGTGTGAAAAGTAAGAATATCTTGTCAAAATAAAAATAGATATAGCAATTCTTACATTTCTAATTCTAATGTAATACAACACTTACCTAATCGTAAAACACAATGACAATTATTAAAGTATCTTAGTATCTTCTACTAAACCAAGTCCAAATACATATACAATTACAATTTATATGAGGAAAGAATATTCTGTCTCATTTAGCCTATTACCTTTCCGTACTAACTCTACTATTGCTGAACACAATAAATAATTTACTTCATGACAAAAATATTACAATGCCATTATATTCCTTTCGCTCAGCAGCTGCTAATAAAATATGAAGGACCGTTTTCTATATACTAATATGTAGCATATCCTTTATGCTTATGCCAGGTACTAAATGGGCAAACTGAGAAACATACGTATTTCCAAATTAGGATTTCATAGTAACAAAATAAACAGTGATACCGTCATGAGCAATGATTTAAAGACTGTGTCCCTAATAAGGCAATTTTCGAAACATAAATTACCAATTTGTCTACTTTGCAGTGTTTAACTGCTTTTGATTGCTTGAATGAAATTTTAATGTTACTTATATCAAACCGCTATTCTCTTGTGGCTACTATAATTTATATGGAAGAGGTATTAGGTTTCTTCTCAGGCCGTGCTTGACAATCGCAGATGATTATTTTAGCTTTATCTGTGCCTACAGTTTGAAAGAGATAGAAATAACAATGTAGATGTGTTATGAATGAAATCAAGTTAATGAGTGGAAAGGGGCAAATTAATGGAGTGGAAACGTGTGGAAAGTTTCCGTCTGTGTGGTGTTCCCTTGGAAGGCTGAGTTAGCAAGTGATTCGATATCTTCATTCCAGTGCTTCTATTGTGGCTAATGTATTTGTTTTGAACTGTAGGCATTGTTTCATCTTTTAGCCTATTATATGGATACTTTTGCCGTAAATCAAGTGAGAACAAAACAAAATACAGCTTATGCTTCCCTCTCTACATAAATACGGATGGTGACTGATCTCCTTTATTATCCGGGACATACCGACCTACGCATTTTGCCTCTAAATGCAAAGCGACTGGTTCTGAGAATCAGCATCTGCTTTTGTCAAAGAGGGAATTGCTTAATTCAGGTCGAGAGAAGTGAACCAATTATAAAGGAAATAGTATGCGAAGGATGAGTAAAAGACAATTGAATTCTAAAGGAAACTAAAACTAAAGAAATATACAATTTAACGTTTGCCTAGAACTTAGAACCTCGAAAGATTACAAAGAAAAGATAGAAAGACTTACTTAAACTGAGCTACTGTCTTTTATGTGTGTGCTACGGAGTTCCCAACTATATCTCTAGACTCTCTAGCATTGACAAACATTTTCTTTGCAGAGAAACTGTCTTGTCTTTGACAGAAAGTTTAACTTTGGCTAAACTTTGGCTCCGGGAAAGTTCAGATCGGATGGAACAATTGTACAGATACAGTAGAGAGTCGAATTCTGACTGTCTTCAGTTTCATAGGTAGAGATGTCCTAGAGGAGACGTATTAAATAGGATGTTCATATGTATTGTGTATAAGTAACGGAAAAGGAACTTTGTACCTATGTAAGATTGAATTTGGAACTGAAGATGGAAATGGAGAGAGAGCTGCCTGCTGCCGTTCCTGAAGTTGAAATGTGGAAATGTACCCACAATTCATATAAAATATAGCAAATTAATTATCCTGGGGGTTCTCCTTTGGTTGACACGCGGCCTTTTATTATTCCTTTCCCTTAGTTATGTACACTCAGCCATAAAATCATAAGTTAATTGAATTCTTTGTTGCAAACCTTTTACTTCTCATCTACCAAGTAAAGGAAATCTACTGTCATTGTGTTCTCTTCTCTCTCCGCATTTCTAACCATACCCAATCCTGCTAGAAAACTTTCTCTGTATACTTTGTATACCAAAATTAATTATGAAAATGACGTGTTATGTGTTATGAAATGTGATATTGCTTCGAAACGAGAAGTACACAAGTCCTCATTGAAAATTGAAAATGACTAAATATTATTTAATGGAGAATATTCGAGAAATGACAAGTGCCACATAAATGGAAGGGGAAAGTGAAGTGTGTGGATTTTCAACTCTTATTATAGTAAGTAGTTAAAGAGACTTTAGCTTTAGACTTGGACCTGTTTTCCTTAACACTTGACTTGTTTTGACTGCGAATTGAGCACGAGAGATTGTATTATGAAGAGTCGTGGAGCAGCCACACGGCATAAACAGTAGAAATGAAGTGAGAAATAAATTAATGACACTCAAGTCTCTGTAGTCTCTATCCAGTTAGAAGTTAGCATATAGCAAGTAAAACATCGAAACTCAATCGTGTATGCTACTTTTACATCGTTTTAGTATATTTCTCTTATCTGAGTTATCCTAATGTGTTCTGGTGTGGTTGTGGTGTGATGTGTTGTAAAATCCTTCTAGCTGAAAGCTAAAGCTCATGTCTGCTATTTAATTTCAGTCTTTTGCAGAGAAATGCTTGGTTCGCTCTCTAATACCTGAATACAGATATATTTAATTTCTTTACTGGCTATGTGTGACTCTGTTGTGGTGTGTGATAATGATAATAGTGTAAAATGTATAGATATTTTGTGTGTACAATAGGTACATATGAAAAGCTTGGGATTATACTTTCGGAATACTGTTAGAGTCATGTTTAGGATTATACTTGGACGATTATGCAATAGAAAGTATTATATCGGGTAATACAATATTAACAGAGTTTATGTGTGATATGAAGATGAAATTATCTCCGATTCGTTGCCCGCTTGGTTTTACACTGGTGAAGAGTCGGTTCGGTTGGTTAGCTAAAAGAGAATTAAGTGGGAGCGAGGGTAATGGTGTGTGTCACAGACGCAAGCAAACACATTTCCATATAATGGAGTTGAAGGAATTTTTCTAATTTCTTGCTCTTGTATTTAGTCATATGCAAACACACGTTGCTTTCCACGGCTCCAATAAACATTTAGCTCGTTGCCTGGCTCTGCTGCGTACTCTACTCATTTATTGTAATCCGTCTCGAGTGTCGAAACTCTAGTGCACTGCATATGACATATTTTGGCAGCAGCCTTACTCTAAACTTATCTCTTCTTCTAATGTTGTACTAAATGAACTAACGTCCTAAAGTAATTTTCAGTCTTCAGCCAGACCTACGTATCTTCATATAAATACTTTAATGTAGAACATAACACAGGATACTATCCTACACCATGGAATGGAAAATTATTCTAAATAACAACCGAATATCTTCAATTCTGACTTCTCCACTTGGAACCTCAATTTTAATTTCTCCAGACTTGCTGTCGCTTAGCTCCACTTTTCAGTTCACTTGTAGTCTTTGTCATGTAGACTCACACTTCTCGCCTAAGACATTCACACTCTTTTTCTACTTTAATAGCTTTTAATTCTTCCGCTCTCCAAAATAAAACATCTTGTCCAAATTTTAACTAATAACAAGATCCAACTATTTCTCTATTGCATTTTTCTTTTTCTGTGTCATGTCCGTGTCCTCAAATGAGAGATTAAATTTCCCCTTGTCAACCTCTTCTACGTTCTGTTTTTATGCAAAACATGCTGTAGATCACATTTTACTACTTTACTACTAGAGCAGACTATGTTATGGCTTCATTAAATGTTCAACTCAACTGAACCTCTACTATACTCAAAGTTTTTCATTAGTTCGTAATGTAATCTAGTATAAAGCGAAAGTAGTAAACATCATATTGCATACAATGTATGAAATCTTCAAAGTATGTAGAGTAGGTAGGAGGTACTCTCGTTTTAAAGGATCAAAGAGCAAGAATCCCTAAGAAATTTAAAACTTTTGCCTACAAAACAAGAAAGACGCAAAAATAAAAGGAAAGAATTCTTCTAAAAACATTTATTGAGTCAATATCTTTAAGATTGTATCTTCTACACGTTAAATAACTCCCTAGATTGACAAAGCAAGACAATTCTTTTGTAGGCATGCATTTGTAATTCGAATCTTGCAAGAAAACTTTCGTCTCAAGATGATTTCTTGTATTCAATTGTTTGCGAGAGAATTGCGCAAAAACATGCATTTGTATTTGTCAACAGTTGGAAGACAAGTAAATCTACTACCTTGATATATGGTAAGATACACATATAAATATATGTATATTAACCAGGAGCTAATGCCATCATTCCTAGTCACTCTACTCGTCAAGTGAATCAAATTCACGATTCCAGTTCCATTTCAATATATTGCATTCCATTATTATCGTAGAGTTCAACCAGGCGAGCTTAGAACTCTGTTGCCTTGCTCTGAACTCCGAAAGGAAAAGAGTTTATTCACTTGATAGATTCAAATGCACGGAGAGTAAGGATACAAATACATACAAAGTACTTGTCACGGATTATCTGTCAATTGCTAAACTCGACATTCCACCTCGTATTACTTTAGAGAAAAACTCTCTCGATACAATAAAATAAAATTGGATTCTTTACAAGTCACACTTTTTACCAGCACTTTCAAACGGATTTCTTTACAAACATGTACGCTACTCCCTTCGATACTTGACAATATATGGTACACGTAATATCATTGTACTTTTCCTTGTGCCTTTAGTAATATCCTTAAATCGCAACTTATACTACAGGGAAAATAGAAACCTTAAGAAACCTCTACAACAGAATATCTTTTCGGAAATTTGACACTTGTATAATAATAAGAAACCTTTTATGCCAACTATTTTCGGCTTTACACAAATTCGTAATAACTGTGTATGTAGCACAACTAACAAGAACAGATTGTAAGGTGTCTCTCATTCATAATTATGTCGAAAACGTTAACGTTTTACATGCTGTATTGCAATGGAGTTATACATTGAAATGAAAACATATTTTGAATGTTAAAATGGTATTATATTTGCCGGAGAATTAATTTCAAACAGTGCATGATAGGAAAGCAAACTAAAACTGGTTAAAAATTAGGTAGGCATAATTGAAATTGGGGATGGGACATTATAGTGATAGTGATGTAGAGAAAAATTCATTAATTCATTATAATTACGTGTTGAGTTTGGGATTTGACAATAAAACGATTCAGTGCTATGAGATGGTGAGCTGACAAACAATAAAGCCTTTGTTTCCCTCTTAATTACAGAGTCGAAGAGACAAAAGCTGGATAGCGACGGAGAGAATACAGACGGAGATGAGACAATCGGTTACGGAGACCAAGAAGCGGACGACATGAAAGAAAAGGACTATTCTCACAAGAGCACTCGAAAAGACGACTCACAGAGTCCCGATCCGATTGACATGAAGAAGGAGACTCGCTCTGAACACAATTTCTCGCCAAACAACTACTCAATCAAAAACATGATGAATAACAGTTTGGAAACATCCTCTTCAAATGAAAACGATGTTGACAATGATCCAGAGCCAGAAAACGATTCTGGAGATGACTTAAATTTGGAGCTGAGTGGGAAAAGAAACCTAGCGGATATTGACGGTACTCTATCTGAAGAAGACGAGGAGCCACGACAGCCTTCCAAGGAAAATTACCTAAGGGCTTTGGCAGCTGAAGGGCTCCGTGTAGGTCGTCATGTGAGTAGAATGATGAAAAACCCGCCCCCAGCAAAAATTCACCGGGAGCATCACGGGAGAAGCCGTGGCAGTCAACATCGAAGGGCACCAAGTCAAAGTCCCCCATCCCCAGCTGTGGATACTCTGCTGCGAGTTTTCCCAATGAAAAGGCGGAACGAAATTGATGCCGCTCTTCATAAAACCGGGGGAGACATTTTAAAGGCGATAGAAGTTCTATTGGTGGCGGGAGAAATTGAAAATCAGCAGTTTCAGCATTTCAGTCAACAGTTTCATCAACAGCATCAGCAACAACTGGGACATGGAAATCCAATGGCAATGGGTATGTCTGTTTCACAACTAATTCAGCAGCAAACACAGCAAATGCAGGCAAGGGCAAGAATCGGGTTTTCTCCAAGTCCCCCTCACGCTCATGGACATGGACGTGGGGTTGGGGTTGGTCTTGGCCCAATGGATTTAGCCATGGACCCTCACAAACTCTTTGAGCACATGGAAAAATCCCATTCTAAATCGAACCATCACAACAATTCCGGAAATAATAACAACAACAACAATTCCATGGCAAATCACAATCATTCGCATAATAACGCCCACCACCATCATTCCCACTCTTCAAACCAAAGTTCCCGACCCATTAGTCCCGGAGCAGAAAGCCCGTCTTCGGCGTTTTCTCTTTTCGGACCGTATTCCGCAGCAGCGGCCGCTGCAGCCAGATTCAACCCGAATCACCCTGCTAACCGTCGTTTCATCCCTTCCCTATTACCCTACTCCATTCCAGGAATGCACAGACCTGAAAACTTTTTCCCAGTCGCCGGAAATAATGGTGGTGGGGGAAATGGAGGAAGCGCCGGACCACTACCACTTGTAACAGCAGCGGCGGCAATGTCGACAGTGGCTGCTCTCAATCTCGGCCATAGTGTTGCCGTGGGTCATCATCACAGCAACAACGTTCATGGCCATGGAGGACACGGGGGTAGTTTACACACGAGTCCAGGAACACCTGGCTCCTCGTCTTTGCATGAGAATACGAGCAATGTGGAGCGTGAGAGTGGAACTCCGCCTACTTCTTGCTCGGGCTCTGATAGGGCGTCCTATTCTGAGTGAACAAGCAAACAGTCGTCGTGTCATAACAAGATATCACATTGTAACAGTCTCTTACGCAATCCAACCAAACGATACTGTAAGCAATGCAAAGGAAACGCTCCGGGGAGAAAGATCCCAGCTGAGCTCCAGTTTTCTAACGAATGCCCGCACTCTCACTATTCCATAGGATCATTTCAGGCAGTCGCTTTCCATTTTACATTGCAGTCTCTGCTTTGCCTGGCCTGCAGCTAATCTGGAACCACATGAAATCGACAGGACAGGTATAATGTATAGTAACTCTATTACTAAGTACTGTGCTAAGTAAAGCACTAAGTAAAAATGTACTACTAAGTATTGTATGGAACATCATTGTGTGCATGTGTATAATAAAGACTACCGACTTCGTTGTACAGTCGTAGGTCTGTAATAATCTCTATGTATTTATATTATGTGTGATATCTACATTTTTCTGTGCGTAAATGAGAATGCCAGTACATTAAATGGTATTCGTCCTTAGTGAACGATTGTAAGTTCATCTTTTATTTTTCTGCCAAATCCTTATTTATCTATGGTATTATAAAGTAGGTTTTATTACATCATAATAGTCTAATTAGTTACCAATTGCCGTAACCATATGTATAACTCATCTCAGTTAATGTAGATTATGAGATATATGCAAATGTAAACTCATTTACAAACTATCGTAGGCTGATCCATTACTTTTGCTTATGCACCAGGTACACATTTCATTGCTAGAAATTATATTGCAATAGCTATTCATAATATTCATATACATATTCTTCATGGATGACATAAGATACAACTAACGGTGAATATTTATTAGTAGTTCGATATTTGAATGGGATGAGTGTATGCATTGCTAGAGCTTTTTATCCTTGTCTACTATAAAAGAAGGTAAATGATAGAATTGACACAATGCTTTAGATGTTGTGTACGTTTCACCCCTATTTCAGTTTCACCCACAGACCAGACCACAACTCTTTTATTTCACCGTCTCATGTCTGCATGTCTTGTGTATCATTTCGCTATTACGTTGAGTTTTATTTGTAATATTGTATGCTAACTTTTATGTGTTTGAAGTATAGAAACCGCAACAGAACAGTGAAGTATTTAGGTAGAACAGTATATCGTAGGGACGTTAGTTAGCCTTTCAGACAACTATGATTAATTTAGGCGTTTGAAGGTTTCCGAGTTTTACTATTAGAGGAGGTATTCATTTGAAGGCTATAAAATAGAAATACAGAATGGCAATTGTTGGGTAATTCAATCGAAACTTTAGGGTAGAGTTGAACGCTTGGAGCTCACATTATCTACTTTATGATCTCATTTTGCCCTCAGAGCGCTTTTAATCTTTAGGTTTTACGTTTTACTACGATGATCAATTTAAAGGAATGAGACTTTCTTGTGAAAAATACATACTTTTGGGGTATAGAAAGACAATACCAAATAATAAATGATTAGATATATAAAACTTTCCTTTAGCTCTCTTTTTGCAATCAAAAGTTGGTTTTTCGTTGCAATGAATATTTATCCAGATTAAATTAGCAGTACAAAAATCCTCTTGTGTGATTTGCGTATATAAAAGAACAAATAGAATCTAAATTTTTAATGTTATTTTCTTGTATCTAAAGAGCTATTAAGTTTATACAGTCAAATTAAATGAAGTTGTAAGCTAAATTGATATAGTACATAACAGTAAGTACTTAAAGTTAAATGGACGTTTAATTTCCTTTACTATATCCGTTTTCCATTAAACGAAAGGACTACTGAATAGTACAAGTACAAAGGTATCTTAATCATGTAGAGTAACATTGATGAAAAATAAGAATCGAATAGGTGTAACTTGCAGTAAAATTGAATGTGTATGGCATCATTAAACCGGGGAAAACTTTAGAAATAAGGTAAACCAACAAGTCAAAGGCAAGATTACTAAAGCCATATAAAATCCTATAACTCCTTGCGAAATACGTATTATAAGTCCTCTACTCATTCGATGTCTGGTATAAGATATGAATCTTATTTACATAACTGTTATCTGTCGAACTCTTTACACTGTACAAAAAGACAGTTAGTTAGGAGTTAGGAATAACAGATTGTTCTCGTTAGTTCCAAAAATTACGGTTTACAGAAAATACAATTGCTATATTATAGCTCTACAATTTTACGTTCACATTGACACAGTATGACAAATGTAGCCATACATAGCAAATTGGTATAAAACGGGAGTAAAAATCTAGGGAAATGGTTTTTGATTACAAAGTTCCCAATACCTACAAAATAAATGTTTTAACTAATAGGTAAGCTTAAGTTTGTAAATGGGATTGTGAATTTCTCATTTAACAATGGTAATTACTTTAGAATTATAAATGTTAATATGTCTGTGTCTATTTATTGTAATGCCTAAGCTATTATGTAAATAATATTAAAAGCTGAGCAGTAGATTTAGCTTGGGGTGCAGCAATTGACCGCACTTACCTAATTGGAACTTTATGAACTTACTTAACTAAAGTGTGTCTCATCTTGTACTATTACTATTAACCGGTTAGTAAAAAATCCCCTGTAAAGGTCTCAATATACAACTATCTGAAAGTACTTGCGCAATTAAATTAGATATTTATTATATCATTTTATCGTTTATATCTCTATGCACAAAATGTATTGTACTTACGTTATTTGCTTATAGTCATGTACAAAAATGGTATATTAAATAACATTAATGAAGTGTTTAAACGCATGTAAATATGTATGTATTTACAAAATATGCTGTACGTGTTCAATTGTTACTGAATGATTGTTTGATGTAAAATACTTATGAAGAATAATAAACTTTTTGCTTAAAAATACATTTGATTGTAGATTGTATGGAATATTATTGATAGCTTTACTAACTTAACTGAAGAACTACTACTGATATGTACAATACTTATAGTTGACTGATTGCACACATCTTTCTTTACCATTGCAGTAGTAATAAAGTACTAAATAAGGTAACCTAAAAGAGTGCAGAGACATATTCTAATTTTATGCTGGTGACAAAAACAGTATGTACAATTGACACACGCCTTGTCATTTTAAAATCGTTGTGTAAAGTAAAAGATTAGGAGTACCAGTGTACTGTTAATCTTTTATGATTTGATTTAGTTTAAAATCGGATGAAGGCGAATCGGATGTATTGTTCTGTTCACCAGCTAGCATGTGGATGGCATTGGAGTACTTAAACATTATAGTAAATAACAGTAAATCCGTTTGGTTAGTTTGTGAGCACTTTTCACATCTTGACAAACAGTGAATGAAATCAAAGTAATGAAAGCAATGTAAGAGAGTGTCAGCTGGAAGGAAACAGATTGCTGTGACAGTTCTATTTAGAATTAGCATACTCGAGTCAGCACAACCGATTTCAACTATTTCAGATTCTCATGCTAATCAAAATCTACTCTAGATCTCACTAAAACTGCATAGCATGTAAACAGGCCGAGTCAAGTAAGTCCCCAGTCTTCCCACCAACCAAACCAAACGACAACACAATGTTATAATCCAATCCAGGAGAGCGAGTGGTATAACTCAATTAAAATACATTTATAGTTAATAATATGTATCTGCCTAGCAAACGCATGACCAAACCAAACAGTATTTCAGTAGCAGAAGGAAAACAAGCAAAAGCCAAAAGCCAAGCGAAGCCACAGTCAAACAAATTCTTCTGAAAGAGTATAAATAGAGAAACCAACGAAGCTAATAATGAACAGAGTTAATAATTTGCCTATGAATGTTTATGCATGAGGGAAAAGAGTATTCTGTGAGAATTGGGAACAAATAAAATTATAAAGGATTTAGTTTAGTTCTATTATGCTGTTGATTTGTTTCACAAAACTGAACCCGAAGTACTATACGTATACATGAGTCGCGTAATATGGCAATGACCGAAATAACCCTTTCTCCTCTTCTCGGATTACTCTGTCTCCCTGTAATACTCTGTGAAGAGCTGAACTGTTGACTGCTGTGGTACTTGAAACAAGGAGAGCATCCGGAGAAGGAAACCCTTTCAACACCAAATCAAAGCAGTCGATTGAAAGAAGAAATTCAAATTGAAACCATGAGGATGATGTCAAAACAGAATAATCCCTATGTTCTGCTCTTATTGTTCGTTAGAATGATTTCCTCTTCTTTCCAAACTGTATTCTATTATTTCACGCAGTATTCGTCAGTAATATAGAAGGATAAACTACAAGTACCTGCACTACTTAGGTATATATTTCATATAGGGAAGTTACGTTAATCCTTAATTTGTTTATCTATAGCTAAATGTTATTTGATGCATCAATCAATTTTCACAAACACCATGCAGTTAATACTTTGCCTTGGAGTTCATGTATTAGGGAATATCGATAATCATCAATGTGTACACTCTGTGCACATAAAAATAGTAGAACAACCAAAAATATGTATACTTTTACTAAGGGAATTTAGTATTTATCAATAAATTGCTTACTATTAGACTATTTTTTGAAAGCTTATGGGTTCATTTTCCATATAATTTGGTTATTTTGCAGAAAACGTCACGTTTTTTGACTGTATGTCACTTGACTTTACTAAATCAACTAACTTAGGTATCTTTACCACTTACACTGCTCTGCCACTACAAATCAATAAGCCTTCCAATTTTAAGTTTAGGCGAGGTACTCACGACAGTTTGATGTTTGACTCATTTCTGTATGCTTCACCTGGTTTATTCTTATCGTTATTGTCAGAAGTCAGAATCAATCGTGTTCGTTTGCATCTAATGGTTAAGTAAACACTTCAAGATATTATCGTAAGTGTTTCATGACGAGAAGATGGGATTGGATTGAAGACGTGATGCTTCTTGATAGATAGATAATATTTGTTTGTTTCAGATTTTTCTGAGTAACATTCCTGTAGGTAACATTTTCTTAGACCATCTCTAATACAGATGGTGAAGAACTCTTCTACGCACCTGAATACTTCAGTAGGCACCACAATCACCGATTTTAAAAGGTATCATCTTGAAATGCATTAGATATATTTTAGTTTGGGATGATTTCCAATAACTATTTGTCGAGGTTCCAGGTTTGTTTTCCGAATCAACGATTGACGATTTTTCGAATGTAAATGATGACCACCCCAAACTAAAACATTGAAATACTTTGACTATTTGATGATATAGGATACAAAAATGGTGAAACTGGTATATGGCAAATATTTCCGAAAAACCGAAATTACCAGGAGAAACTATCTCCAGGATATTAATCAATCTAATTTAGAAATCATAATGTTAACAAAATTGCTCAAATTAATTTATTCATTCGAGATGGGATTAAATCATTAACTGCAATATCTGCATTGTGAAGACGAAGTCCAACTAAATCTGTTTAACTGTGTAACTGTATTTTACTCTGTATAACTTTCTCATCCTATTACAGAAAAAATCAACAATATATTATATGGTAAAATCAACGCAGCATAGATTGGCAGTACATTTTCCTGGATTTTTATGAGAAATTGTTTAAATTGTATTTAAGGAGTAATTCTTGAAAATAGCAGCTTTTCGGTGAGATTTTTACGAAGATAAAATGGTTTGGAGTCGTCGTGAAGTTGTGGAACGGTTATAGGAGTCAATTAATGCATTACAATAACAGAAGTGAATTGGTAAATAGGTTTATGTAAGGTGATTGTATACTTATGTAGAATTAGTTGGCTACATCAGTGTTTACACAATATGTGAGGAATATAAAGACAGAATGACAAAATGTATGCATATTTATGATGGATGAAGAGGCTGGTTTATTTCTAAAGAAAGGCTTGCTAATTGATTTGAAGAGGTTTGACTGACTTGAGTTGAGGTTTCGAAAGTGTTGTCACGTAGTAATTGTGTTACGTTGTGCCACACAAGAAGTCGTAACTGAAATCCCATTTGTGTGGCATTGTGTTTCATTAAATTGTAAATATTCCTGTAGTGTAAGTATACAAGTATACAAAAAAGAGAATAGGGGTATCATGAAAAGCATAGCGTCATGTCAATGGCATGACACAAAGTTGAAAGTTAATAGTTATGCTCAAGTTGCTTGTCTAGGTGTATTGACTGGGTAGTTGAATTATTGAATTGAAAAAAGCCTTTTAAATACATAATGGACACAACAGAACAGAACAGTGCTCCTAAGTACGACAATTTCCACAGAAGAATCATTACGTACTACAAACGATAACAGAAAAGTATTACTTGTACCAATAATAAGTTGGTAATAGTATTCAGTCTGCCGTTCCTGCCATTCTTCTAGTAAAATGCACGGAGCACAAGAATGCTGAAGGGCTCTACAGGTTAATGGGTCTCTGTTTACCTCCGTTCTCAACTTATCCCTTTTCATACTTCACTTGGCTTGACTTGACTTAACTCAATCCTCTCAATCAGCCCTCTTCACTCTGTTGACTGTTCCTTGTTAACAAAAGTATCATCATCACCAACCGCAATTCACGGCACGCAACAAACTTTGCTTCTCTTCTCATTAATCCTTAATCCATTACCTCTACTTAACATTTCTCTTTACTAAATTCACCATTTTCACCATTATGAAACAAAAGTCTCACCTTTGTAACTGAGGCCATAAATACTCTAGTTTGCGTTTTAAATGTCAGTGTAACCCAAACAGACTACGTAAAAATGTAGGCGTCAGTAATTAACAGCAATTATTTATTTCCTACCTATAAACTATAATTAAGTGTGCTCAAATCAAGGTTTAAAATTGTAGTTGTGGGGCTATGTAGCATTAGTGGCATCATCATGAATGAATTTAGTGGTCGTTTGTTTTCTTAACCGCCCACGTCAATGTATTTACTTTAATTTTTGTAAATTGAGGGGAACATACATACCTTATAGGACCATAGTTGAATGGGAAGTATTAGCATTGTATGTATACAATGTTTATGTAGCTGACAATGAGAAAGCATATCGTTTATTGACATATTTAAATGAATATTTCTGGAGAGACCCACTTGAGATGATTTGAGACTTTGTAGTTACTTGAACAAGGAATTATTCCTTTCAACGAGTTTACTGTGGGGGAGGTCTGAGCTCAACTTTCTGTTGTGCATGAGATTACAATGTGACATAACGTAAGTAATATATTCCACAATATGTAAAAACTTTTGCCAATAAATTATTTCATAATTTAATAAGGCTATTTCATTATGAATATCTAATTTTACCTTTTGGATCATCACTATTCATCACACTGCTTAATTTATCTAGCATTTTAATTAATTGTGCATCATGATAGGAATGATTGGAAATCATGATTGACTTGGGGAACTTTATTATAATACATTTATATTCCTTTACTGGTGGAAGTCATATTATAATTCATCAAAACATTACTTTTTCTCATATTAAAATGGTAGATTTGACCATTGGCAATATGCCCTATTTCACGTATTATCCTTTTTAATTATTAAATTGTCGCATGCGAAGACTATTACATAGAAATCTATTTAGCGTAATATCTACATGGCTAGTGTTGAAATACATATTAGTAATAATATAAATCAATAACATTATTGAACAATATGCAGTCATATGCAAAATGCGAAGTGAGTCACTCTAAATGGAACAATGAGAAGTCTCGTGATTATACTCTCACTGAAATAACACTAAAGCTAATCACAGGAAAAACAAAGCAACAGGAAACACAATTTGGAAACATACCCTATCAATAACATTCGCAAAACTAATGTTATGCGTTTGTTTTGCAATTTAATGAGTAATGATTCTGGTACAGGCTAAAAGTGACGTTTTCTAAAAATGATGATTTCATCTATCGTCAATATATACATTGGGATTTCCTTAGGCAAGTGTACTACCATACCATGATATCACACGAGATAACACGAATTCTTGTCAGAAAAACAGCATATAAAACAATGGAGCATGTATGTACTTTGTTCAGTTGTACAATTTTTCTTTGATAAGTATTAACTCTACTGATTGTTTTTAAAAAACGCTGCCGATTTTGACCTGTAAACTCAATTCATAAACATCTGAAAATAAGAACACAAACACAACTGCCCAATCTTAAAATGGAAGCAGGGAGAAGTGTTCCTATTCTTTCGTTCACGGAAGACGGAGCTGCTATTCATACAAACACCATAAATGACATTCTCAGTCAAGTCGGAAATCGTCCGTTCGTTGTACACTCTATAAATGGACCACAACGTACAGGGAAATCCTACATGTTGAACAAATTCCTCTTGTACTTAAGATCAAAGGAAAAAGCTGATTGTAACCAAAATAACTGGATGGACGATTTTTATGACACTTCCATAAGTTGGCGAGGAGGAATGGAACGACACACTATCGGGATTAACATGTGGTCTAAGCCTTTTCTGACGAAAGTCAATGGTCGGGAGATAGCAGTGCTCCTTATGGATACTCAAGGACTCTTCGATGACCAAACAACTCACCATCAAAATGCAATTATCTTTGCTATTAGCTCTTTGCTTTCATCCGTCCTGATTTTTAACACGGTTAGGGACCTGAGAGAAGATATGCTCCAGTTTTTCCAGTTGTTTTCTAAATTCGCTAACATGTCCGATGAGAATTTGCAGAGGTAAACTACATTTCTCATCACAAAATTTGAGTTTCATTGCTTCCATTACAAATTATATTCATTTGCAATATATAAATTTCATTTCCGTAATGCATACTAAATTCTGAGTCTTCTATTTGATTTTATAGTGATGATGGAGCATCTATGGAAAAACTAATTTTTTTGATTCGAGATATGGATTGGTCCGAGTACGCTTTTGGTTATTACGACGATAACCACTGCCCATATGGTCAGCCGAAAAACTTAAAACATTTTCTATTGACACCGACAGAAGGACAGCCGGAAGAAGCAAAGAAAATTCGTGAAGATATCTTATCAACATATAAGACCATCGGAGTGTTCGCCCTACCTCATCCTGGAAAGCAATTAGCTAGAGACAGCAAAGAAGATAAATTGGATCCCGAGTTTACAGTCCATATTAAGGAGTTTGTCGAATTAATGCTATCAGATGAAAATTTGAAAACAAAGCATGTGGGAGGAGTAGAAGTAACTGGGAACGAGTTTAAAAAATACGTCAGCTCTTGGGCTACAGTATTTTCAGGAAATAAAATTCCTCAGATTAGTTCTGTTTACGAAACTGCAGCAGAGATGCAAAATACAATAGCTCTGGAAAAAGGAATCCTCGTGTACGAAAATGAAATGGAAAGACACGCTTTAAGTAATGCAACGGGGGTTCCAGATGCAGTTTTCGAGAGTTTCCATGAAATTGCATTGGGGAATTCCATTACTGAATTCCAGAAAATGAGAAGAATTGGCGGTTCGGAGTTCGAGACTCGGTTTATTGCTAGTCTTCGGGAAGATATTGCAACCAAAAGAAATAACTACTTTGAACGAAATCAAACAAATCGAAGGATTGAGGAACAGAGACAAGCCGCCGTTGCTGAACAAGCAAGACTTGCGGAGGAAAGTGCGAGGAGAGAAAGAGAGTTGCAGGAGGCCGAAAGAAGACGCCAAGAGGAAGCCGCTGCTTTGCAAAGACAAATTGCGGAGGCTAACAGACAAGCTCAATTGCAGCAGGAAGAGTTGCAACGACAACAAGCCGCCCAACAAGCTGAAATTGCAAGGGTTGCTGCATTGGTTAATCAAAGTAGACGACGCAGAAGGCATATTTTGGGCATCCGATTTTAAAAATGAGGCTGTTATGCATTTTCCTCCGCCTGTATTTGGATCACAGGAAGGCTGGATTCTTGCAAGTGCAATTACAACTACTTACTATAGCTATTACGTAAATGTAAGTTAGTCAATATGCAAATTGTATTCCATGATTTCCAGGGAACACAGTGTTTTGGTATTTAGTAAATTACCTCCGTAATTACTTTACTTGTGTTCACAAAAATACTGGTAATAATAAAGTATTCTTATAAAGCAGCTTTCGCTTTTTGATAATGTTGACAACACATTTCTAATCGGATATTAGCGACATTTCTACACTCATTCATAAATATCAATAAGGAGTAAAGAAAATAATTATAATTTAATGTTAGGTTAAGGCGAAGAATATAGGATCGGAGTTCTGTATGTATTTCAGTTGGTTAAATAGCAGTACATGTTAGGGACACTGAATTGCGTATACGGAGGTATAATTTCTGAGAAAAATGATACGTGAGTAATTAAAGCACTACCAATCAATTGCACTTTGCATACAATAACATAAATAAAGCCTATAAGCATAGATATTGTATCTCCAAATAATGCAACAATGCGAGTCAATTTGAAAACGGCAATATTGGTTATCATTAAATATTTATTTTATAAACATCATCATTCACGCCACCATTATTCATAGACTACGCGGAACACATACAGATAATAACTTTAATAACACAGAAATGTGTTTTAACTTGGATCTGTAAAACTGCTGCTAATATTTTCTTAATGGAAAATAGCACTGATCCATTTTAAATAACCTTACTGCATAAGTAATAGCTACACGTTACACGAGTTGAAGTATACAAAGCTGCACATGCCACGGGGTACGTATACATACAGGGAACCTGTACTGTTAAACTGCATCACGTAATATTACTATATTACTAGAATTCTTGATGTAGTAGCTTTGTCCTTCACTTCCACATGAGCTGAGCAACTAAGATGAGAAAAAATACTCCCATAAAATAAATACATTCTGTTCAAACATCTATTCCAATCTAAGTAAATCTCCTTAGAATTCGACCAATTCATACTGAGACCACAATTGTAATGTCGTTAATATTAACATGGTGAATGAGTCATACTACCCAAATAGGACACTGTGATAATACGTAAGCAGGAGATACGCTGAGTTAGTGGAACGCTTCTATTTGTGAATATTCACGAATTTACACGAACCGAACGTATGTTGCCACTCATGAAACGGAACCAATATGATTCATGAATTTACACTTTATACATACAAATACAACATATACGTGATGACTGATGACCTGATGAGTATACACGAAAATCGCAGTAGGATGCAGACGGATACTGAAACTCACAATGTCACAATTGTAAAAATACTTGTTTTGCTTACTGGTTACTCGTTACTCACATCATTCAAATGTGTAGTTTCGTGCTTATAATATTATACTTTTGTTTTCATTTGTACTTAGCTAAACGAAAATTCTAGCAGTAAGTTTAAGTTTGCTATCGAGGATACTAATCAGTCTCAACTGGCAATTCAAAGTTATTCGACGTTTTTGATTTCAGGGTGATTGCAATTATCATACACTGCAAAAATGAGTGAAGGAAGAAGTGTACCTATTCTTAATATCGAAGAAGGAAATAACAATATTTCCATAAACACAGATAACGTAGATTCAATTTTGGATCAAGTGGGAGATAGACAGTTTGTTTTGATTTCTATCAATGGACCGACTCGTACTGGGAAATCTTTTATGCTCACCAAATTTCTTTCCTACATCCACGCTAAAGAAAGTGGCACCGAAAAAAGTGAATCCTGGATGGACAACTACAGCGACAAATCATTTGAGTGGCGAGGTAAAACTGTCCGGGTGACCAAGGGCATCAACATGTGGTCCAAACCAGTAATTACAGCGCTAAATGGAAAAGAAATAGCCATCCTGTTAATGGACACTCAGGGAAACTTTGACAATACTACTTCCCTTGATCAAAATGCTAAGATATTCGCAATTAGCTCATTATTTTCCAGTGTACTCATTTTCAACGCAATGAGAGATATCAGAGAAGATATGCTTCAATTCTTTCAACTGTTTTCTGGATTTGCTAAAATGATAAATGAAGACAAGAGCAATAATGCTACCGAAAAGTACGTACGGTAACAATTAATAAGTAAAATATTTTATAACTTTTGGGTATGTGTAAGAAAAAAGCACGAAATACTAATTTGGCCAGCTTTGCCATTTATTTCATGTCTTCATGTTTTTTATTATTTCAGTAATAATAGCGGTACAGCTCAGAAATTGATTTTCCTCTTACGGGATATGGAATTTCCAGACTATAAATGTGGATACTACGATGACGAAAATTGCCCGATTGGTCAAATTGAAAATTTGAAAAAAGAGAAATTGAATGCAAAAGTTGGTCAGCCCCTTGAAGTGAAAAAAGTTCGGGAAGATATTTCTTCTACTTTCGAAGAAGTCGGTTTGTTCTGCCTTCCTTATCCTGGGAAAGACTTTGCAAGGAAAGATATGCAAGATAATTTGGAACCCGAATTTAAATTTCACATGAAAGAATTTGTCCCGTTTATGTTTGAGGAAAAAAATTTAAAATTAAAACATTTTGGTGGAATTAGGGTTACTGGACGTGAATTCAAAAAGTATGTTCATTGTTTAGCAGGAATTTTTTCAGGAAATTCGATTCCTCGGATTAATACCGTGTACGAAACCGCAGCAGAAATGCAAAGCTCTATTGCAGTAGAAAAAGGAATCAACGCTTATGAACAGAAAATGCAAAAATTATTACTGTCTGATGGTAATGCAGTCGGCTGTACTGATGAAAAGTTTGAAAAATTTCACAAGCATGCATTAAATAAGGCTATTGCACTATTTCGACAAGAACGCTGTTTGGGCGGAGTTAGTTACGAAGAACAATATCTTACAGTTCTTGAAGAAGAAATTCTGTCGAAAAAATCTGCATATTTGAGTAACAATTTATTGAAACGTGAACGGGAGGCAGAGCGGTTACGCCAAGAAGCGGAAATTAAAAGGTTGGCTGATGAAAAGAGAGCACTGGAGGAAAAAGAAAGAGTGAAAAGGGAAGAAGAAGCTGCAAGAAAGGCGGCAGAAGCAGAACTTCAACGTAAAATAAATGAAGCCAGGAAAGCACAAGAAGAACATCAAAGGCAACAACAAATTCTCAGAGAAATGCACGAAAATGAAATCAGAAATATGCACAATCGAATTGCTCAAGCTAATAATTCTCCTCCGGATGATTGTCATATTTTGTAAAAACAATGTAAAATTGTATAGTTCAGTTTAACCTAGAAGAGGAAATATCTGTAACAGAGAAGTCAATTAATTGTCCATGAAAACAGCAATATTCTTCTTAATTTTATAATTACAAGCAATTTCCTCTATATTTTGAGGTACTAATCTAAATAAAGATTTTTGTTCTTATCGTTAGTAAATACGGTAAACTTTAGTATAATAAACCCCAACCACAACCTATAATTTGATAGTTAAATATCAACTATAATGTATTCCTTCAAGTGTAGCTTGCAGTAGTATTTATTAGCAATTAATTAGAAATTCAATTGCTTATCGATGGGTGCCATTATGGATGATTATCATATAAATAGATATTTTTGAATATCAGTTTCGACTCATCCCACCACATAAATAAGGAGATAGAGAGTTTAAAACTGAGGCGAACGCTTGATCATAATGGACAAGGCAACCCTTTTACTGTCATAAAAACTCCATAAAATACATTTATGAACTATTACGCGCATGTTGGCTGCAGGTCTGAGGTCTGCGTTTACTTTTGTATATTGCATGAAGTTGTAGTAACGAGAACGTTAGGATAAGAATACAAAATAGTGTAGAATGGCAAACACCATAACATTCAGAAAAAGACTCACAGTAGAAAACAAAGCCAAAGATCATGATGACAAACTTGCTCAGCTCATCGTTATTGCAGTCAATTCAGTTGCAGCCGGAAAAGTGCTTCTTGCCCAAATGGATTTATTGCAAGGGCTCTCACAATTTTATTACATATTATGTGCCAAGCATAAATTACGGTCAAGTTTGCGCTTTGCTCTCAGCTCGATCAGTATCTTCATTTTTACAGATACTACAGAATGTGTGAAATATTTACCAACCAGAGATTCTGTCTGTACACTTTCCATATTCCATAAATGTGCCCATCTCTGGCAAAGAGACAAAAAGACACCATCTCCCACACTCAATTCGCATAAGAATCTCATAAAACGATAACAGTCTACCCCAATTTCAATTTCCATTTCTTTATAAAACAAGTAAACTATTTTATTATGTTAAGCATGCAAATAAGCACCTACCTACTTAGGTGCCACTATGTACTACTTACACTTTGTGCTCATTGAATTCAATGATCAAATAAAAAAATTCTTTACACAAGAAAAAGAAATGGTTATTATTTTCCTCTGATGTTTGCTTAGAAGAATAGTATGGAACTATAAAAGTAAATGAAATTTTCACAAAGGAATACAGGAAATTAAAAATCTGTCTTTCACTACGATTTTTCTTTACCTCACTTTACAAGGTAAAGCGAAACACACATGAATCCAGCAAAGTGATTTTATGTACAGTAAAGAAAATTGCCCTCTTGATTCCATCTTTTAAAACTGTTTTAGTTTATACCGTACGTCCATTCATGTTTCATTAACGATTGCATTACTTTATGTACTCATAATTGAGCACTTGTGTTTATTCTATACACCAAACAAACAATAGCAGATATGCCGCAAATCCTCTAGAATAAAATTATAATTTCTGTTGTTTTTAATTCTAAATCTCTATTGACCCCTAGTTGTTTGTCAATACACAAATGACACAATGCATGAAATACCTGAATGAAACTATACATTGAGTTTCCTATAAATGATACTATAAAAAATACTCAGTCTGCAAGTTATACTGGGTAAACCGCTAATGTCAGTATACCTAAGCTGCGACTATTAGTACATATTGTGCCATTAGTCTATAAATAATGTTGACCATGCATATTAATTTGTTTGTACTATTTACTATAGAGGCTTTTGTAAATGTTATGTTGAGTATTTAACAAAAGGAAACCTTTTGCAATTGCTGTAGTATAGCTGATTGTAATTTAATAAGAGTATCTGCGGAGTACCTACTAAACTCAATGAAATGTTTCCAGATATTGAATCTACATACCTAAGAGCACACAAATAAAGGAATAATGGATTTCAAGTGGATATTATTATCTTTTTTGCTCCAATCCATTTTCTAAGGTGCGCCAATCCAAGCAGAAGTTCTCAAAGAGTTTTCAATTTTGCCTCAATAGGACGGAACACACCTGGGGAGCAAACAGGCATCCAGCTCTCTTTTGTCAATGAACAATTGCAAGAACGGACGGCCTTCCGGGCACAAACGTCTTTAAAATAAACAAAACATACTTTACATAACACCACTTATCCTATGCCTACCAGCAGGTATGCATTTCTAATAGTGGTATTGCCACTTCGTTCCTAGCATCACTTTTTATTCCAACAGTGTTTATTCATAGGTACCTATAATAATTAACTAAATAATGGATAATTACAGTTGATATCACTATAATGCATACATAAAGTATAGTATGTATAGTAAGCGTCAAGCGTTCTCTTCATGCAAAGATCAAGTAAGTCTTATCGTAATTCAAAATCCTAATCAATAACTCTTATAATATGTAAAATCGTATTAAAATACTTTTTATTGGTAAAACTACATAGGATTAGATAAAATGTGTTGGTCTTGTTTTCGGAATACTTCAGTTCTCGAATGCAAGCCTTAAGGATTTTTATTCACTTAGTGTCAACAGATTTTTACGTTACTCCGTTGGTTTGAAGCATTCTAAAACGATATCTTTGTACAGGAATTAGAGTAGGTACTTGTGTCGGGCTTTGGGTTGTGGAAGGGGAGTATTCAAGATGTAGTTAACTAAGCCCCTTTTATACTAGCAGCTCATTTTTACAACATCACTGTCAACACCACATAAGTATGCAATTCTCATTTTTGGCATTTCGGTTCTATATTTTATATGGCATTTGAGCAATGTTTGTAGCGAATCTAACCAAAGTGATGAACATGAGACCGTTTTCAGATAGAGATGAAAAGGAAAAATTAACAGTCGATTTAGTAATGAACACGCTAGAATAAATTCAACGCACTTCACCCGGTCTGCTCAACCATTAAAGAGCAATATCATTAAAATATAACTCTGCCTCCGATGAGTGGGTAAAAGGTAAGCCCTTTGAGATGAGTGTTTTCAAAGACCACATCCGAAATTTCATTCGGTTCAGCAGCTAGCGACGGGATGCTGACAAGGGAGTAACTGTTTACAGAAAAAAGAACATATCACGGTAATATTAATAATACTAAGCTGTCATACAGGAATTCTTTGAGTAGAGATCTAGTAGCTTAAAATAGTAATACCGTTGCATTGCATAACATAAATTAAAGACCTTCACCAATTTTGCTTACAATCACCTGAATCTCACCTGAATCAATCTTTGAAGAAATCACTATTAGACTATTCCACCTCCAAGTAATCAATGCGTTATGTATGTAAATACAATAGCAGCTTAAGTAATAAATAATCTTAATTTAACTTCAGCTCTAATTTGAGTAAACTTTTATTTCAATTCAGACAAACGAAAAAATTATAACGCATGATTCAACAATATAACAATAAGCTTCTGGAAGAAGACTTATACTCAGCTTTGCCAACTTTTCATTTGCTGCTGTGGTAGGCATGAATTTGAGAAACAGCCATCGGGTGCATAAGAATATCGTAGATCTATTGAAAATAATACAAAATGGATTATTTGTGTCTTGTGTCGGTTATTACAAAACAATGCAGCAATTGTTACAAAATGTCAACCTGCACGTGTTCTGGGGCTGATAGTGCATGGATTAGCGCATTACTGACGTCTGCAGCTTCCAAACTTTTACCAGCAGCATAAATACTTTTGGCCTTTTCTTCATCTCCTCCTAAAGCACTTTGGAGAAAGCTTGTTTCTACACGGCCTGGACTAATTTGCTACACGTAAATAATATTAATTATGTAAATCAGCAGTACACATTTGATAACTTATGTTTTCTTACCGTGACTTTTATTTTTGATCCTCGGGCATCTAGTTCGTTGCGCAATCCTGCAAAGGTGTGTTAAATCGACAAATAAGTTCATTAATTAGACTAATAAGTCAAACCAATCAAAAACTTACCTAATTGATGGTTAGTAAATCTGCACATGTACGTGCAGCTAACATATTATTCAGATAGGTATAAAGTTGCAGTAACCATTACCTTCAGTCAATGCCTTAACTGCAAATTTAGTCGCAGAGTAGAATTGCATGAAGCCGAAAACCGAGTGGCCTAGCATGCTAAACACCCATTTTTAACGTGTTATTTATTCAGTTATGAATTTATGAATATTTAAAGCTGTATAATTTTGCGAGTACGCGTACGTTTACAAAATGCATGTGTAATATTCATTTCAATGTACTGCAAGTACAAACATGTAGCTTCACCTTCACCTGTTAATGTTGAATATGTGTCCATCTACATTTCTTTCAAGCATGGAAGCGACTGATAAATTTGAACAAAGGACGAGAGCTATTACATTTGTATCCATCATATCTCGCATGTCTTTGGCCTTCAGTTCTGGTCTCCCGTATAAATAAAAATTCCTGATATACATAATTAAGCAGGAGATATAAATGATGTTATTGATGTAGTTCAGAACACTTACGCAGAAGAGATGTCGCAGTCGAGAACCCGGCGTTATTAATGCAAACATCAACACCTCCATGGTTAGTCTTAATCCACGCAAACATTTCTTCTATTTGGCTCTCCTTTGTAAGGTCGCATTTAACGGAGTGGAGTTTCCCCTCATAGCCCTGACTAATGCATTCTTTGGAAAGGCTCTACATTCAATCAATAGCATTCTTGCCAACTTTGTGATTTGATCAAGCTGTGTTTAATTAATAATGTATGTAATTGACTGAAATTTTGTTACTTACGTCTATCGGTGCTACATTTCTTGCACAACCCACAACTATCATTCCATGCTTGACCAATTGTTGAGCAACATAAGCCCCAATACCGGCACCGGCACCAGTGACAAGAGCTACCCGGTTCTTCCACCGAGAAATCCCTGGTAGAGCCATTCTGATGACCAGTCTAACACGTAATTAAAGGAGAAGCTTATGAAACGAAAATTCTTTTTTGGCTTCAATTTATTTTTTCGTAATTGTTTATACCTTTGGTTTCTCAAATAAATGAACTTAAGTACACGTATGCACAGCTAGTTTGACCAAGTGTCTGAAAGCAAATGACAATGACAGTGCAGCCTTATCTACCTTTATACAATCTTTGAAGTATGTGGCCCTTCTATCTAAAACCAACTACTTCGTGTTTGCTTATGCATGCATTACAAAAGCAAACAGCAAGCCGTAATGAACAGAAGCGAGCCCCAGTGTAAAGTTAGCCTTATAAATCAGGCAATTACCTTCGCACTTTTGACATTACTTTAGTAGAATAGTAATTTGCTAATCGTATATTACCTAAACGATATGAATTTGCCATAGGATGACCATAGAATGTCCAAAACTCCGAGGTTTCTTCCAGATCTGTCAAGGTGTTCGTTAGGTATGTTCATATACGTGCGTATACATACGGACAGACAACATGGTTCCATAAGTGAACCTCTGGCTCGCTAAAACAGGTAATGCTTATCATAGTAATTACTTTGTTGTACTGCATTACATAAGCATTCATGTTGCAGACCTTCAAGTTGTAGAGTTCAACACTGAGATAAGGTTCCGGTTCTTTAAAAAGCAGATAACTATTAAAACTGCATTCCTGCATCCGGTGCACAGGTTTTAACCACTGGAATGACTGCAAAGGTTAATGTACACTCATTGTACACTTATGTACATTATTGAATTATGTTTTTGCAGGCAGTGACAGAACATCGAGCCCCATAGGCATTATAGTCAATAACCAAAACAAAATACTTTGTACTCATTACTACACTTGCCAGGTACATAACTCGAGAAAATCTGATGCGATGTAATAGAGTTGAGTTTTAATTTACAATTACATTTTTCTTTCATTAATGGACAGAACAGTGTTCTAATTAATGCGCACAAAAATGTTTTCATGCGTGCATCTGCACGAAATGCACAGTGCTTGAAACGTCGCACAAGTATGCACGAATATATAATATGTTACCCCCTCTGAGAGAACGCAGCCTGTGAGACAGATAATACTCAAATGCACTGAATATTGCCTAGTGTTCATTGCGAAAACCCATGTAGGTCATTCAACTGGTGAAACTGCATTTTAATGGTAAAAATGCTACTTAGAATCATGACATTAATTGTAATGAGGAAAGCTAACCAATAGCATTAACACAAAAATTTTGTCCTTTCCCAAAAATTTTGCAACCGTTGCAACCGTTGCCACCTACCCATTTCACTTCTGGCCCCACTATCTACACTCCAACCGGAACGTCTACAGTCAGCAACATATCTTAGGGCATTGTCATTTTCCGGGTAGATTTTACTTTACTTGCATTTTTGAAGGTAACTCCATATCAAGACAGAACTCACAGAACTCTTCTACCGAAACCATCGAACAAACAACATCCATAAAGTTTTGAGGATCGAATTTGTTAGAAATCGCGCCACTGTCATCAACAACTAGCAAAAGGGGTTGCGGTTGAAGTTGAAAGCTTTCAGAATCTAAAAGATTGTTGATTTTTATGGCATGGCATATTTTACTAAAAAGGTGGTAAAATTTGAACGGTGGACTGTAGTGTACCAAAAGGAGAAACTCTTCAGGATAATCTGGATCAAGAGGAATGTATCCTGCCACGGTTTTCAGTGACATGCAAACGGCTATTAGTAAATCCAAATCTGGATTTTTGCATTTTGCTGAGTAGCCAATTTTATCATTTAAGTTTTTTGCGATAGCCGAAGAAAAAATATCCACCTGTAATATTATTGGAGTGACTTATTATTTGGATACGATAAAACCCAACCCACACAATCTTATCCTGATTTTTTACTGCTCACCTGCTGGAATGTCAGTGTTTAATAATCCCCGTACTGTACTGCTATTTTGGTTGAATCTGCTATTAATTGCTTAGCTTTTGATGAAATATCTCTGGAATCGTTTGTCGTAGCAATTTATTTAAATGTATTTCTGGATCGTTAATAATTCCCTCATCAGTACTACCCTGCAGCATCTCTGCGTCTTAATTCAGTATGTTTCAAGAACCGTTTCAAGAAATCAACTTTACTACCCAGGTCAGAAAGTACGATTGATTTTATCAATGCCAATATTCATATTTATATTTCACTAAAATACAAACTCCCATTACATTTGAATGTTTCTAAATAAAATACCAACATATTTTTGTAGTAGACGGAAACTATTATTGGTGGCACAAACGTACTTACAACGTTTTACTCACAAACGTACTTACAACGTTTTACGCACAAACGTACTTACAACGTTTTACGCACAAACGTAAGTACAACGTATTACGCACAAACGTACGTACAACGTATTACGCACAAACGTACGTACAACGTATTACGCACAAACGTACGTACAACGTATTACGCACAAACGTACGTACAACGTATTACGCACAAACGTACGTACAACGTATTACGCACAAACGTACGTACAACGTATTACGCACAAACGTACGTACAACGTATTACGCACAAACGTACGTACAACGTATTACGCACAAACGTACGTACAACGTATTACGCACAAACGTACGTACAACGTATTACGCACAAACGTACGTACAACGTATTACGCACAAACGTACGTACAACGTATTACGCACAAACGTACGTACAACGTATTACGCACAAACGTACGTACAACGTATTACGCACAAACGTACGTACAACGTATTACGCACAAACGTACGTACAACGTATTACGCACAAACGTACGTACAACGTATTACGCACAAACGTACGTACAACGTATTACGCACAAACGTACGTACAACGTATTACGCACAAACGTACGTACAACGTATTACGCACAAACGTACGTACAACGTATTACGCACAAACGTACGTACAACGTATTACGCACAAACGTACGTACAACGTATTACGCACAAACGTACGTACAACGTATTACGCACAAACGTACGTACAACGTATTACGCACAAACGTACGTACAACGTATTACGCACAAACGTACGTACAACGTATTACGCACAAACGTACGTACAACGTATTACGCACAAACGTACGTACAACGTATTACGCACAAACGTACGTACAACGTATTACGCACAAACGTACGTACAACGTATTACGCACAAACGTACGTACAACGTATTACGCACAAACGTACGTACAACGTATTACGCACAAACGTACGTACAACGTATTACGCACAAACGTACGTACAACGTATTACGCACAAACGTACGTACAACGTATTACGCACAAACGTACGTACAACGTATTACGCACAAACGTACGTACAACGTATTACGCACAAACGTACGTACAACGTATTACGCACAATACGGACGTACGAACGTATTACATACAACGTCACCTACAACGTGACCTCCGCGAGCGAGCTCAGGGAGGGTCGAGGGTATATATAGGGGTGCATTCCCTTGGTGGCCTCAGTCGGCTGCCGTCCTTTGAGGAGTGAAGAGCTCCTGCTCCGGGAGGGTCAAGGGTATATATAGGGGTGCATTCCCTTGGTGGCCTCAGTCGGCTGCCGTCCTTTGAGGAGTGAAGAGCTCCTGCTCCGGGAGGGTCAAGGGTATATATAGGGGTGCATTCCCTTGGTGGCCTCAGTCGGCTGCCGTCCTTTGAGGAGTGAAGAGCATACATACCCACCTAGGCTTCCAGGTGTGTCGGACCCGGGATATGAGATACCTTGCCAGCAAAACCCGGGGAAAAAATCCCAGACCCGGGATCTGGCCGGCGAAGCCGGCCAGTGCCAGGGCGAGATGACAATTTTTTTTACTTTGTATTAAAAATAGAACAATACAATTTGGGAACATTCTGTGCAATTATTAGTACACCTGCACATGCAGTATGTTCTGTAATACAGAATTATTTAAGCGGCGTCATTGCAGGAAATTGCATTTTAACAAATTGAAAATAAATGTACGTATGTCGTAGCTAGAAATTTTATTTTGTTTCTACGTTGTTTAGTAAAGTCAAATTTGAGAATTTTTAACCGTTTGTAATTGTACTACTAATCATGCAATTTCACAAGTAATCAATGCTTGTATATTAGCAGTATTTAAAACAAATTTTATTAAGGTCGCAAGCTGTCCCCTTCTGAGCCAACATTGAAAAAGTTCCCGATGTAAATCCTAAATAGTATTAAAATTAAATAAATAAATGCAAATCTAATAAAGTAGATAGGATCTCTAGGAAAGGATTTCATTTGCCAAAGATTTTAGGGTTGAAAAAGACAGCCACAGGAATTGAACCATAGTTAGGGGTTAAATTCAAGCTGCCGTCTTTTTAAGCTGTTTTTTTTTACTTAACTGCAATCGATTAATTATTCAACACTAAAGTTGTCGCTGTGGATTCCTGTTTACGTTGACCTGAAGTCTGTCGACTTCGACAATGTGAAAAAGAATCAAAATAGTGTCATAAAGTCAAATATGTTCACTCCTGTAATGTTAATGTGAAAGACAAAAGACTTTGGAGAAAAAATGACAACTTAGAATGAATAGTCTTGTGAAGTTACATTACGAAACGAAAATAAAAACAGTAAAACGTTTATTATAAAAACTTCAAATTTTTGATCACGTGTGCCAAACCCCGCCCCCGAAGGGGGCGGGGTTTGGCACGTGACGATGACCCGGCTTTTTGTTTTGAGGGAAACCCGGGGTCTACAGAAAAACCGGTGGGTATGTATGGTGAAGAGCTCCTGCTCCGGGAGGGTCAAGGGTATATATAGGGGTGCATTCCCTTGGTGGCCTCAGTCGGCTGCCGTCCTTTGAGGAGTGAAGAGCTCCTGCTCCGGGAGGGTCAAGGGTATATATAAGGTAAGGGTGGAAGGTAAGTTATAAAGGTACAGGGAATCCCTACCCTGGGCTACGGCTAAATATGGGGGAAGGCTAGGCCCTGGGGGAAGTTCCCAGGGGCGCTATACTTCGCTCCGGGTGGTCCTCAGCCAAACGCCAATAGGGTGACCTCCCCATTGTCGGTAGCCTCCTATAAGTCTAGGTCGACAGGTGTGTGTGGATTCCGTCCGAGCGAAGCACACATCTGACCCCCTCCGACGACTTTGGGTTGCGAAAGCAAGGGGTAGTCCTTACGGCAAAAAAAGCTTTGGATGGAGCAAGGGCCATAGACCACAGGGGGTTAGCGTGTGTCACCAGGGCGGAGGGTGGCAGGCGCGCTCCAGCTAACTGACCTAGGTCAGGGAGATTGGAGGCATCGAGTGGTCTATGCCCAGGAAAGGGAAGCTCCTGGTGCCTTAAGGTCTCGCTCACGGGCCTGCACCGGGAATGGTCCTGATTACTGGGTTTGCCATCTCCGGGTCACAACCGGGGTTTGCGGACTTTCGGGGGATGATGTGAGTAGTGAACCGAAGACCCGCTCTCGCTTCTGCCGCAGGGACTAAAGTGTGGGTTCGCGGCGCCCGGCTTTGCAAATGCTAGCCACCCGTCCGTGGTCAGAGCGAGAGTGACTCACGGATTCTTGTGACAGGGTTTACACCAAAAAAGGGAATCCCTACCCTGGCTACGGCCAAATTATGGGGGTGGGCTAGGCCCTGGGGGCAGTTCCCAGGGGCGCTAAACCACACACACTTAATCGGTATTTGCAACTTTTAGTTCTTAATGTTAAAATTACTATTTCTTGCATTTTGTGCATTTTGTGCACTCCACATTGTCCTTTTCATGCGTGCACTACGTATTACATTCAGTGCATATTATGCATATATGCACTGCATACCAGTACACTGGGACAGAAGTGTTTTTTAATGCATCAATGCATCATAATTATGGTGGACATATGACATATACGGCCATACACAGATGTCAAATCTCCTTTTTTGCTCTTAGTTTGCGAGTAGAATATGACACAATTAACACAATCTCGTTTTTGTTCAAGGTCATAATAAAATACTGATAATAATACTCTGGGACTGTGTTACTATGTGCTACTGCTTATTACAGTGTTGTAATATTATGGTAAGGTGCAGGATGTATTTTCATTTTTCATAGATAGTCAGTTATGAACTTGTAGCTGCTATTCCGCGAAAATGTACTTTATGGATTATAGTATGCTAGTTTTTCGAGCTAATAATTATTTAAATAAATATGCTTCCTGCTTGAAATAAACACATACAATTAAAATTTATTTTTAAAAAGTTCTCAAGAAATCAATCTGTATAGTCAATAGAAAAATGTAATGCGATTTTGGCAATTTAGGTCACTACTAATGGTTATGGCTACGGACTATATCCTATATCTTGCTTTAGTTTTCAACGCTGTATGGCCATCTCACAGATATCTTTGACGAAAGGTCTACAGCGGGAATATTTTAAGCAAAGTGTTATGTAACCAACAAGGGAATAAAAATAGTGTGACACCCATCAGTTTTGACTTGACCTGTCTCTCGCTTAACTAAATAAATACTACCAACTATTTCAAAATTCTAACAGTTTGTGTATCTACAGTGTTGTTAATTTTAGCTTTCTGTCTGTATGATGTATAATTTAGGTTGATATTGTTTATATAAAGGCATTTCCCTTTCTTTTGTATTTATAAATACTCCAGTGCTCACTAGTGCTCCGTGAACAGGTTTAATAAGTCTATAACTGTCAAGTAGTACTCTGAATACTATTCATACTTTTCATACATCGTGTTTTTAATAGCTACATAAGTAAATAATAATACCAAGCCAGTTGATGAATATGCAATAGTCTTATTTTGTTACTTTTCCAATTATTTTCATGAAAATATTGAAATCCTAAAACGCAAATGTCCGTAAGTATATTAGTGTTTGTAAATGTTTGTAGTGTGTAGCATTAGTACTTCAACTTCAGAGTTTTAAGTTGGATGAACAGTTAGAATAAGGATTACTAGTCGGATCCTTAGAAAACCTGTCTATTCTCATTCTGCTGAAAATTAATCCAATCTGTCTAAACGCACAAATCATATAAAGTAGGCTAAAAATGGCAGAGAAGGATTACAGTCCCTTAAGTTTAGCATGTGTCAAATCTTTAACTGACAAGTCTTACGATAAAAGACGACAAGCTGCTTCCGAAATAGAAAAGTAAGAAATCATTTATGATATTTAATGATTTAAACGAAAAAGCGATGTAAATGAGTAAATGAGACAACTGAGACAACTGAGAATGTATACACTAAGCACACCTAAGAGGAACAATGCACTGCTAAATATTATCGTTACCAACAATGTAATTTAATTTCAGGATGGCAAAGGATTTCTCAGTTATGAAAAACACGGAACAGATAAGAAAACTATTAAAAGTCTTAGGGCAGGATTTTACGATGTCGCAGATGACAAACTGGCGTAAAGGAGGAATTATTGGACTTGCAGGTATCTAATGTTTTCTGAATTACCTATATCATTATATGCCATTATTAAAATTGAACGATCTCGTAAGGTATCTAATGTTTTCTGAATTACCTATATCATTATATGCCATTATTAAAATTGAACGATCTCGTATTTACTTCGGCATATATGAAATATGACTTGGAATTTTACATTTATAATAAAGTTAAACGATACAATTTATTCCTTTTATGTGTACAACAGCAACAGCCATGGCCTTAGGAAAGGTACGTACAAATGCATTAAAATACACATAATAAGCATGTAATTATCCGAAATAGAACTTGATAAATATTTCTGTTCAAATTAGGATACTGCCAATTACATGGATGAGCTAATTCTTCCTATTCTAATTTGTTTCGGGGATTCTGACTCGAGGGCAAGATACTACGCTTGTGAAGGGTTGTACAATGTGACAAAAGTTGCAAGAGGAGCAATTCTTGTTCATTTTAATGAAATATTTAGTGCTTTAGGAAAACTAGCAGCTGATCCAGATCAGAATGTTAAGAGTGGAACTGAAATGCTAGACCGATTATTAAAAGTAATGACAGAAATGCAAAGAGTATTGGGAAATCATGCACAAGACACATTCTTAAATATTCATTTTCTAATTTTAGGATATAGTTACAGAAAGTGCCTCATTTGATCTTGTGACCTTTATGCCCCTTCTTCGCGAAAGAATGTATACTAAAAATACTTTTGCTCGACAATTTGTGATTTCTTGGATATCTGTATTGCACGCCGTTCCTGATATCAACATGGTGATTTTTTTGCCCGAACTGTTAGATGGGCTGTTCAACATTCTTGAAGATCCTACAATGGAAATTAAGAAAATGTATGCCACACTCATAGTTCAAATAGTTGTTAAATTCTGTAATTGAAGAGAATAAATCATGTAAAATCTAAATTCTTCTTGTGCATTGCTTAGGTGTGAAACGGTACTTGGAGAATTTCTCAGGGAAATAATAAGGAATCCTTCCATGGCGGACTATTCCAGTATGATCAATATTTTAATTGCTCATTCACAATCAAAAGATGAACTTCTCCAGGTACGGAACAATTTAAGACTAAGTCTTAGTTAAGCTTAGGCATATATAGATACAACTTCAAAACATTTTGTAAGTACCCAGATATGGGGTAGAAAATATAGATGGATTTCCATTGTAGTTGCTTTTGACATTCTAGAGTCTTGTTTGCCTTATAGCACAAAGTAGAAGCGTAAGCGATTTAAAAAATGTAGTCCGATTTGTGTAACTAACCTTGTAATAAATTACTACACGTTTTTCTGTTGATTCTTATATATGAAACACGATAAAGTTGATATTATTTTACAACTTTATAATGACATCTTTTGTTTGCACTGCAATGTGAAGTCTGCAAGGTTTAAAATTGTAAGTAGTGATATTACTAAAAGATAAATTAAGAAATGCTTTGGAAAGGATGACAAGTACGTTTTCTAAAATAGGTTTTTCTAATTTTATCTGACACTAGTTGATGGCTGTGACGTGGATCAAAGAATTTGTTTCCCTTGCTGGAAATGGCATGCTGCCTTATGCATCAGGGATACTTTCTGCAGTCCTGCCTTGCCTTGCCTATGACGACGAGTCTCGCAAAAGTACGGAAACTTCTAGCACAAACTTTTCTGGAGTAAAATTGGAAAAGGATATGTTATTGTTAACTAAATACAATGTCTTTGAAGATATTCGAGAGACGAGCAAAGCTGTAAACTACAGTTTAATGAAGCTCATCACAAACTTCAGTGAGAAAAGTGATGGCAGTCCAGACAATCAAACGGCGGAGCAAACTAGTCCATTGGGGAAGGACGACGATTTGGTGGGGAGTAGTCCGTCCAGAAACCCTAGCAGAGGAGTAGATTTGTCCTCGGTTATCGATGTCCTAACAAGAAATCTTCAGAATACTGCAGTGCCAACCAAAGTAGCTGTTCTTAGATGGATATATCATTTGCATTTAAAAATGGGCGATAAAATGTTCAGATACGTAGACGAAACATTTCCTGTCCTTCTCAAAACCCTGTCCGATCCTAGTGACGAAGTTGTTCTGTTGAGTTTGGAAGTCTTGGCGGAAATTGTGTCATTCCGAGGAGTAAATAAAGATGGAACAGGTTAATAATTTTTAATTTAAACTAAAGCATGTTCAAATTTCCACTTGGATGAATTCTAATTAACTTTCGTCATTTTCAGAGCCTAAATTGGTAAACTTTGATGCTAACTCTAACACTTATTTCAATAAATTTATTGTTAGCCTTCTTGATTTATTTGCAACAGACAAACAATTATTGGAAGACAGAGGTTCATTCATTATAAGGTACAGTACATTTACTTCTTAGCAAAAAATATTTGTTATCGTAAGTGTGTTATGACTTATGAGTTATTTGATTGTTTATGCAGACAATTATGTGTGCTATTGAGTGCTGAAGCAATTTACAGAAGTATTGCAGAAATACTACTTCCAGAAGAAAATTTCAAATTCGCAAATGTTATGGTAGAAACCTTGAACACAATTCTGTTAACCTCTGCTGAGTTATTTGAGTTACGGTCAAGACTTAAAGAGCTGAAATCAGAAGTGAGTTTATAATTTACTTTTTAGTTCCGGTAACAACGTGTCATAACATTTTAGTTTAGTTTACCTGTTCCGAAAATTTTTTACTTTATGTTTTTTACAAGCAACGTAAACACTGCCTCTGCGTTATGAAATACTCACACCTGGAAACATTTTTGTAGGACGAAAATAATATTATGTGTAACCTTTCGTTGCCTACTTTTCAGTGCCGTTACCGTGTGTGGTTTTTTAAATTTTTAGGAGAGCTGTTCCCTCTTTAGTTGTCTATATCGTACTTGGGCTCATGATCCAGTGGCTACAGTTGCTTTATGTCTTCTCACCCAGAATTATTCACATGCCTGTGATATTATAAGAACTTTGTAAGTTGTTTTTGTTTGTATACGAAAGCGTAAGCATTGATTTTGATCTTAACCAATATTACATACCTATGATAATTTTATTTGTACGTAACGGATGTAGTTATTGGCTTACTCCTATCCTAAGTATACGCTTGAAAACATTTAAGTATGTGTAAAGGATCATCATAGAATGTTGCAGTGGAGTATTTGTAAATTTTTATCTTTAAGCATTAAATCGTAAAAGGTAGAGACTTCTAGGAGGAAGCCATACTGTAGCGAAAGGAGATTACCATTAGTGATGCACTGATCTAACTAGCATTAATTGCCTTTCCATTTCAGTGGGCAGCTTGAAGTAACGGTAGAGTTTCTCGTGGAAATCGACAAGCTGGTACAGCTAATTGAATCCCCTATTTTCACTTGTGAGTTCACTTCACTGTATCTTACATATGTACATTAATTTACTTATTTATGATATGATTCAAATCACATGGCTTAACATTAAGAATTCAGTAGCATTCTCTAAGGCATAAATAAATACATTTGCCACAATTAGTATACCTTAACTATGAAGTTTATTAATACCAATTCGCAACAATTGTGCATACCATATTGTGTGGTATCCCTTGCATTTAGTAGTGCTTTATAAAATATAACCAACACATCATTTTAAAGCTGTTTTACAGTGCAAATCAGCGTTCTTTGATCAATCAGTCATTTTTTGTGGTTTATGAATCGTGAGACAATTATAATACTACTGTAGGCGCTGATTGCATCAAAATTATTAAATAATGACTTTAAAGATGCAATTAATTCAAAGAAATGATGAATTGATGATTTATGAAGATAGAAAATAATCCTTTTGTAATTGACAATATACCATTGTATTCTCTGCATGTGTTAAGCAATTTAAAAATAATGAAAATTTATCCTGTTAGAATTATATAAAGGTGGTAAATGCTTCAATAAGTTTTCTTGAGTTAATAATACTACGTAAAAATGCAACTGTATTTTTAGTTAGGTTTTTACTTTTATCTTTTGAAGGATTTGATCATTTCATACTTTTCAGGTTGCAAACAGCTTTTTAGTGCTCAACAGAAGTATTTTGTGATCAAAACAGTTAATTAGAAACTTTTTGTTGTTTACAGCACAACAGTGTTGTGTAGCATGGTATTAATAAATCAAACTGATGATAAGGTAAACTACAAATAAATTGTTTTGCAGATCTACGATTAGATTTACTAGATGGTCATCACAACACAGAATTGGTTCAAGCACTGTATGGGCTCTTGATGTTACTACCTCAAAGTGAAGGATTTCATGTTTTACAAAGGAGGCTTAATTGTGTACCAAGCTTTCATCTTCCACCTGGTAGCAAGTAAGACATCTCAATTATTTCAGTCAATTTAACGAATGTAATTTAGAATTCCATTTGCAAGAATCAAGAAATAGTTAAAGAAATATTCTTTTCAATGAAAAACTTTTATGCATTATATGTATATGAATTATGGGACATGACATAAGTGTTTTGTAGGGGGCCGTATAGGTTCTTTTGGTATTTATATCACTTGTGATTGGCTATCTACATTGACTAAAGCTATTATTATGTTAATGCATGCTATGTAATTTTAAATTACATTGCATACATATTTATAAATAATGGTAATATTAGTAACAGTATTTCCAAATGTTTATACCTGTATCTGAGGATCAGAGAATTGTTGACTGTGAATTAGTTTGCATTGCAACATGTGTAGATGATGAGATAGACCCTGTCCTTAGTTTAAAGTGTGTCAATGAATAGTTTGCAAGCTTTAAGATGCATAAAAAGTAAAAGTACGTCCACCCAAGTTAGTACTTAGCAGTAATTATTAGGTAAACTAAAAAGCGTAACATTAAATTACTAGCAATGCATACGTGATTAAAATAAGCTTATGAATAGAATAGTAGTGAGCATTACATTACAATAATTTTTCCTTGTTATTTTTACAATCTTTTAGGTTACACGGTTCACCCAAGAGTGAAGAGCGAGTGCATGTGAAAGGCATCAGGTTTGATGAACTCCTACAGCATTTTAGATCCGTACAGGACCGTCACCGGAAAGCAAAACAATCGAATAAAGCGGCAGAACTGATTGACAAGGGCATGAAGGCTCTAGATTTTTAATCGATATGGAAAATGCACCCTTTCTACTATCAAATAGTGTAGTTAAATTCAATTTTACAATTTTCAAGATATCTAGGTGATATAGTAAAGCAATTAACCTGCGGGTTAAAACAAATATTACGTGCCTCTGTTAAAACTGTACTCGGGTGATGGTCGTATCTCATTATTATTGCAAAATGTTTATGCTCTGTCGACGATAATAATATAAATCTATATTATATTCTATTTACTAACCATAATACGAATCGCGGTACAACTAGCTTCCGGTTCAGTCGCCAACTCTCTACCTACAACTGCCAAATCTTCAATCTTATATACATTCCAATTTTTCCAGTATAGTAATGCGCAAAACTGGTTTATGTTGAAGATTTTTCCTGGGGGATATAAGGATATAACCTACCTCTAAATGATTTAATGTTTATAGCACGTAGTCTGTCTAAATGTCTACAGCAACATGTTATTTTGTTGTAATTTACCTGTAATGTGCATGTGTATTAACGTTTTATTGATTGTATAGTATTATGTCCTAGTAAGTTCATAGTTTCCATTTACTAATTGCTCGCCCATTTTTCCATTTATGTAATCATGCAATGTAACCCACATCCGTTACAACTCGATAATCAAAGCAGTTATGATGATGAATGAAATCTGATGGGAAAATATATTAAATTGCATGATTACCGAATAGCATGTTTCTTCGTATACATACTTCTAGTCACTCAAGTATGAATAAAATGTCAATATTTGTTATTTTATGATTTGCATACAAATGCATACAGGTACCCATTACCTTTGAATAAAATTTCACATTGGATAAATTCAGTTTCTTACGGCTCCTGCGCTACTGTTTTATTCTTAAAGTCAAAAGTTGTACAAATGATCGCGAACTATTAAAATGTACAAAATCATAAAACGTTCTATTGTATTGTAATTGTAAACGATTACTATCGAAGGTAACGATAAAACCAATACGTAAGGACGCACTGTTAAATCCACACTGCAGTCCAATTAAACAGAGTGATAATCTAAATTATAACTTAATGTAAAAACTATAAATCTGATACACTTCAGATTGTTCAGATGCATGAATTGATTGCATAACATGCCATACCACTTATTATATCCAATAAAACATTACGCTATTAGAAAGCTAGTTCTCTTTCTGTACTACTACACAATATATCGTCAAAGTTAAAGCAATAAAAGTTTAAAATACATTACGATGCATGCGTCGGAATTCGGAAATAAAAACTTACAATCACGAAGAGTTACAATACTACAGTAGATAAAATTTTTATATTTAAAAGTTGATGTAGTCTTTTACAATTACTTGTCACTATCCTAGGTTCTATAAAGACTAATAAAATTTTATGTCGGGTTACTGGAAGGCGTTTGTCTCTAAGGCAAAATCGTCAGTCATTTAGTAAAACGAAGGGAATTTTCATTCCAATATATACAGTTGCAGTCAGCAGAATGGTAATACATGTACATTGTACATCTACGGTTGTATAGATAGTGATTATGTGTTCAGTACAGTGTTATTTAAAGTACGTATAATTATTATTACCTATGATAATTAACTATTCAGTTCAATTCAATTTGCTACCGATAATCTACTTTTCTAAAGTATATACGATTTTTACAAATAAAGAGTAACTACATGCCGTCGGATTTCCCTGACAGGTCCGAATCGTTTTTTGTCAAACTATTTTGCGGAGATGTAGTTTGCGAGTCATAATTACCTTCGGGGCTTAAGAGTGACAGGGTCAATGTTTGAAATTGATTAACTAGTTCCGCATTTTCCCTCAGAATATTCCACACTTCTTCCTGAACACTTGTGAGTTCTTTGAGACCCCGGTTGAAGGTTTTGACGTACTCTCGTCCACTGCTACTTCGGTTACTCCCTTTCCGACCACCCGGGTGGTATCCTGCATCTAAGCTACCCGAGTTGCTATTACTAAGATCTCTGTCATGGTCCCTCTTAGAATGCTTGTGCTGGAAAGGCTTCAGTCCCGCAGTCAAGTTGGTAACATCAGTCTGGTACGATTCCACAACATCATTCAGCCGGAGTAAATACATTTCGAGAGTTTCTTCAAATTGAGCTGTGTCCTTGGCTAGAATTTCTGTTTGGATGAAAGCAGCCTGAGCCGTTTTGTACCAATCGGAGAGCACTTCTGTCAACCGGACAATGGCAAACTGGCAATCCTCATTTAACATTTCAGTCAAACATTTCGATTTCTCTTGCATTTTGATTCGCTCAAGAATATGAAATTGCTCATCGTTATACGTCAAACTACGTGTTGCTCTGTCACGAAGAAGATGCTGCCAAGAGTCTCTCAGTTTGCTCACATGCGTTGCGGCTTTTATTGAAGCTCTTGAAATATCCTTTATTTCCTGAAATTGCCAATTTTAAAATGTAGAACAAGAATATTACGAAAGGTAAAAGCAGTAATCAAATCAGATGACTTAAAATGACCAAAATTAATGTTTCATGAATATTTACTCTTCCCGTTCCCATACAATTGTTAGCTAAATAGATTACAATACGCCGGCAATATTGCAATACTTAATTCTAAAAAGACAAAAAATAATGTCGCTTACCGTTGTAACTTCTTCCCATTCAGTCATAAGAACATTGTTGTCCACAAATCTGCTATGAAGCTGTTTTATAGGTTGTTCTAGAGTGAGTAGGTGAGCTGTGAGACTATGGAATTCTTCTTGTTGCGATTCTGCTGACTGTCCCATAGAATCGACTTTATTTTGCAGAGTTTTGTCTGAATTAGGCACTGAAGAGAGGAATGACTGGCACGCTTTCTGAAATTGGCTCATGAGGGCCAACTGTTGTGTTAGTGATTGTATCACGCTTTGGACCTTACTGCCTTCTTTGGAAACAGTGGTCAGCTCAGACACTATCACCTGATTAATTGTTTTCACAGCTTGATTTATGAGATGGACGCAACGGCAGATTTTTTCAACCCGCCGTTTATACGAGTAACCTACTCCACAAGTGTGTTTTGCTAGGCTGGCATCATTTTCCACATTGACAAGGTTAGGGAAACTAGGAAATTTAGGTAAATCTTTCGTATCCCACTCAAGGGCTATGTTGTTATTCTCCCGATGGCAAAGAATCAAAGGTAAGTCTTCATCTGTGGTTGGAATTGCGGAACTTGGTTTGTTTCCATTATCCAGCATGGCAATAAGCGTACTCTCCTTAAAGAGTAGAATTTGATTTTCTGGGGGAATATCCGTTTGCTCCATAACCAAACATTGAAAATTAGATAGACTTTTATGTTCTTCCAGATCCATGTACACCCTCAGAGACTGAATACGATTAACAAAGAAAATGTGGACCCGCTTCCTAGCCAAAATATTGAGCACAGCAGAAAAGAAGTTTTCAAAGCTCCATCTTTTCCTTGGATCGACTTCCATGAGACCAGCCAACAGAGGAGTAATAAGAATCTTGAGTCCAGCACTCAATTGGCAAGAATTTGGCAAGTCACGTTTCCAGTCGACGGGACCGTTCTCTGTAGTTTGGCAACCAGAAATTACCCCAGATTCTTTTTTAGTCGTGATATAATACATCATTTCTTTATTCTTTCGTCCACCATACGGTCTGAATGGCAAATTTCCTGTGGCTACATGATACAAGGTGACACCGATTGACCAGAGGTCAACTGACGCCCCAAAGGTTTTTCCAACAGGTTTTCTCAGTACAGCTCTTTCGTACATATCTGGATGAAGATACTCTTCAGTGCCATATAAGGAAACAAACTCTTGATCCTCCTCCAATTCCCTAGCAGCACCAAAATCCGTCAACTTGTAAATGATTCTTCCATCTTCAGCAACAAATTTCATTATATTTCCAGGTTTCAAATCCCTGTGTACCAAATTGTTGTCTCTTAAATGCTTCATGCCAGCAGACAAGTGCTCCAGGACAAGAAGAAACTCATCTTCCTGAAGACCATAGGTATTCTCGGGGTCATCCAATATATTAAACAGACTTCCGCCTGTGCACAGTTCCATGACGATAACTTTACCTCGGCCATCTTGTTCCTCTTCAATGGCCAAAAGTTTCACGATATTTTCATGCTTAACCTTTTTCAAAACCTCAAACTCTCTAACTTGAACTTCTTGAGGGCGCATGTGACTCAATTGATTGAAAGTTTTCACAGCCACAGGTTCTCCATCGTGTTTTGACACACCTTGGAATACTGCCCCGGTCGCACCTTTCCCTAATACACTTGTAGTGCACCACACGTAATTTGCCGATCCGCGTAGGTAAGACATTGTCACAACTTTGCTAGCTTTCCCTTGTCACCCTAATTACATCCGGCCGGAGACAAAAAATAGCACGACGAAACTAATGACTCGTAATTAATCAAAAATTCATGGCTCTCTCACAGACTTTTCGCCAACACCCAAAATTGCACAATAGCATCAACAATGGTAAACTTTCCAGAATTGATGATTGTCTGCACAGGCAGGACAAATACAAAACACAAAAACAAACTAAAAAATAAGTACCTACCTACACCTTGAGTTTTTCTACGGCGAATATCTTTGTCTTCTAAGGATAAAATAAAAGTATGCAATGTAAGTAACGTTCGTAATTCTCCGCCTTTGTCTTAGAATTGTTTGAATAGTTGCTAACTCTTTTCTTTGCTCATTTTTTTCGTTATTCAAATGTAGAACAGTTGCACGATTGTCAAATAAAAGAAAATGGAATCACTGTCACCGATTAGCACAGCTCAGTCAGCGCATCACACAAGAAAAAATCCAGTAACTGAGATTTCGTGCATTGTCTTGTCTCCGTTTTCCTTTGAGAGTACACTGTTGTAATCTCGCTTGGATTCCTTACATGAGTTGACAACAGGGAATCCAATTATTCACTTTCATTCACTCAATGCAAATGTACAGTTTGATTAGAGGAGAGACCAAGAACAGGCACTGAGGGTTTCATTCCTAGCAAAAATCAAACGAAACACCAGAGTTAAGATAATCCCTCGTACAATAACAGCAATAGCACTTGTCAAATAAATTGTTATTCAATTTCTTCACGTAGTACCGTGTGTAAGATTAGAATAGTGGTTTGGTGTGGTTTCATTCAATATGAAAGTACATGTAGAGGACAGGAAGGAAGGACAGATTAAAGTTGCTTTGCTTTGAGTATTATTGGTTGTAAAAGAAACCCACAACTTGAACGCATATAATATAAATCTTACACACTGATATGATATGTTAGAACTAACAGTACTAGCACTCTGGGACAAAAATGACGGAGAGCAGAGATGAGGTAGAAAAATATTATTACTGATGTGTGTATTGTATTTTGTATTTCTAATTTCTGAAGTACTTACGTATGTGTGTGTAAAATAAAAACTTGTGATCAAATACTACTTTTACATAGAAGAATTTGCTACGGTTTTCTTTTCGCTCTGCTCTGCTACGTGAGAGCTCACCATGCCAGTGCAATCTGCCAAACCTAACGCGACCATAGTTTTGGTTCTCATATCTCTTATGTTAAATTAAGAAGACTGAACTGAGCTAAAGACAATTTTCATTTCAAGTTGCACATAGTGGTTACTACAGAATAATGCAGTGTGAGTGAATAGGGAACAGACAGAGTGCGAATAAAAACGATCATTTGTAATATACTGAAAAATGTGGCTGCCAAAAGAAAATAATGATATGATAAGCTTGGATTAACGTGGTTTGACTGTTATTTCTAGTAGCAAACTACTATTAAAACTCAAACCTCTAGATGTAATATCTCTCATAGGTTACGTACTATTCTGTGTAACCCAATGTGTTTTGTACAATTAACGAGAAGTAGTATCAGTAAACACAGTAGTTATGTGGTGTAGTTTACTACTGCACTCTGATCTCAACTGTATCTATCTCTACCCCTGTGTGTACATTATCTGTCTATTACCTTATAACATTTTTGTACATGTATCTACACATAGAACAAGTATACCTTATTATTAAAGGTAAAATTCCCTTAAACTGTAAGCATTTATTTTAAAGTTTTAAAGGAATACCTATTATAATGCAAGTTAGTGTAGTTTACCTTTACGTATCTGATTTAAGTAAGCAATGCCATTGCATTACAGTAGTCAAGACTGTAGATACAGATACGCATAACCCTGTAGATTAATGTTTGTAATACAGGTTCTCGTGCCAAACCATTCCAACCAAATATAACAGATTCACAAAGGGCTAATGCAAAGTAAAAGAGGTATACTTACAGGTACAAAGATATAATATTATTATTCTTGAGCTGGTTTGCTTCAAGACGGATTAGTGTTCGAATGGATTTAGAAAGATCGCTATTCCACTCCTTAGGTACTCCTGAAGTACGTATTGTACATTCAGCAACTATGAACATCATAAGTAAGAAGGCAATAAAGAAACGGTCACGCTGAAGAGTTAGGTCACTTTTCACACTTGCTGAACACGATGCCGTTTTTGACTTGACTTGCCGAAAGAAACTTCACTTTGCTTTGCTCTTAGCTTCAATCTCAATTCATTTCCTTTCCTCTTCTCTTATTTTTCATTCCACTCACAATCAGGACTGCTAAGGCATAATAATGTACAATATCATTGTTAGTTACAGAAATACATACTTTTCTAAATCTTGTAGTTATGTTATATGCAGTAGACACCAAAAAGTGTATTAATAATACAAATACGTGAATTGATTCAGTACAATGCTGAATTTGAGTGCACAGCTTTAATCACTGTAGCGTGCCATCACACATAATGTACATTTGATTTTTATAATCCTAAGCAAGTGGTTTGTTGCTAGACCCTATTCTTTTATTCTATTATTACTTACTATCCACTCTTGCTGAATCGTAGGCAGTGAATAAAAAGTCTCACAGGCTCACCATATTGTATATCTGTATATATAACTAACCAAGAGTAAAGTACCTTGTACTGAGATACACCGTGTAGCAGATTCAGTAGAGTAGAGTGCCCCGTCTGCAGAGGAGAAGTGACGCTGACTGATTGTGAGTAAACCGTGTTGTAAGAAATTATCGAGGAGTTTCGTTTCGCGTTTCGTTATCTTCTCACCCCCAAAAGAAGTTTCCCATTCAGATCCGTATAATGCATCTGGGAATAGAAAATCCATCGTTAACATGCTGACAGACTTAAACTAACTCACTTGATTTGATTGTGAACTGAATTCTCTATCCCTTACAAAAATAGTCAAACCTAAACTAAAGAAACTTTTCTATATAAAGTGTTCATATGTGTAATACTTTGCAAATAGCCTGATTATGCTTGCAGTTGCACTACATACGTATACCACACATTATATTCTTAAATTGTTCTATTTGCTACGCTAAATCAGAATATGCATGCACAACAGGTAGTTACATACAGTAGTAGGTATGGACATAATGTTGAATCTATCGACACCCTTGTAAGTACAATAAGTACAAATACTTATTGTATAGCAAGTAGTTTACCTTACCAAAGCAAGTATTGTCTTATTTCGTCTCTATTATACAGTGCACTCAAAGTTAAATTGGTTATTTCTAAAGCAGATGCTGTCAAGGAAAATAATATTGCACTCAATAACTAACAAGTAAAGTAAAGATGTAAGATTGATAGAGATCGGATTTGGTTTAATTTACGAATACACTACAATTGTCTAACATAAAGAAGTAATGCAAATTCATGTCGAAACAGAAAAACGAATAGCTTGAGAAGAGACGACTCAATTTTCCCACAGCATAGATTAAATTTAATACAGTTTCAAAATAAACTGCAGCGAATAATGTATACCTCATTTTTTTGACGTGTACTTCAAATTCTTTGGAAAACCTGCCTTCATAAGTGTACATTATTATTTAAGGTACAAGAAGCTAAGCGCCCAACTCCTCTTTATTTTCAGTCAATTTTGAAGAGCTGAATATAAAAGATAAGTGTCGAACGAAAAGACTGTACACACGCAAGATCGCAAACTAGCTTAAAACTTTCAATAAATTTAATATTTCGTGCATATGGAATATGCAGAATAAACTGATAATGACAAAATTTAGACTTTTCAAGTTAAATACGGCTTGAAACTATTTAGACTACTGTCGAGCAAATACATAACTAACATAACCATAACCCATACTTTGACTTTTGAAAAGGTTTAATAGCTACCTAAATAATACTAATTACGTATGTATTATTTCAGAATCTCTCCATTTCTGCATTTTATAACTGACAAAATAAAATTCACTGTACACTGAACACGAGCTAGAATATAAAATATTTTAGTTTGATATGCTTAACTAGAAGTACCTAATATTGAAACCCAGTATTTCAATTTAACTAATTCTTATTATTTCAATATTGCTAACGCTGCTTTTTTGAGCATTTCCCATTTCCCACTATGTATAAATTTGAGCATTTCCCATTTCCCACTGTGGGCTTATTTGAGTATTTCCCACTTCCCACTATGGGCTTATTTGAGTATTTCCCATTTCCCACTATACATCCTCCCTTCTACACATAATTACAAGTTTAGCATTCAAAATTTCCAGGTTTATTTTTATGCTCAATAATTTCCATTTCTCTTAGTAGTTTTTAACCTAATTCTCTTTATAAGTATTTTTAATGTTCTTCACTTACCAATTTCATAATTCCTGTAGTACATAGTTGCAAATATTTTTATTCTTGTACCTATTTCTTATGATTTCATATTTCAATTCCTTAATTATATTCATACATTATTACAATTTTCCATTCTTTCGTATTTACCCAAGTCTATTATTTTTATTTCACATTTCCAAATGTGATTACTCTCTATATGTTTTATTCCATACCTCAACCCAACTATTCCAAATATGTATTTACCGCTTACCTCTGTGTACAGCCTATTTACATTTTACATTTTAAATTTTACAGTTTTTGTTTACAATTTTACATACTATTATACTAACTTTACCCACTACTCAGACTACTCTATCAACCCATCACCATTTAATATGTTATAATATATGTTAGCCCGCAGGCAATTTTAATAAAATTGTGGGGTAAATAAAAGAAATAATGAACACTTTACCTTCTTTAGTTTATTTTTAAGATTTGGCAGATATCGATGTAGCTTTTTCGCAGAAAGAGTTCACCGCATTGGAGCCCGACCGACATTAGTCATAAATATGACTCATGCTATCTTGCTATCTAATTCACGATTTTGTTACTTTTGCAATAGTAAGAGTATAAATTTAATGTTAATATTGCAATGTTAGCTAAAATTAGCGAATGTAAATGCATGCTTTAAAAATGAAAATATAATGCGAGAAGTAGTAAAATATGCTAAATTAAAAATATTGTTGTATACAAATATAAGTAATACATAAAATTAATATTTTATTACAAAAAACCACTGAGATTATTATGATGACTTGAAGAATACAGTAGTAGTAACAGAACTTAAGTTTACCTCCGCATCAAGGACTGCTATACTTAGATCAGCTGAATTGCAATAATCTTTACCTTCCTTTCCCATGGCATGAGGACCATGACCACTATATACACCAAAATTAACTGTCAATAATTGCACATTTAGCCAAACACCCTATAGTCAAATACTTTATTGGCATTTGTAAACTTTCTTCAGGCAACTCTTTTACCTTACCTTTCGATTTAAGTTAACACTATAAAGTTACTAACTTATTGATCTATGCCAGAATCTCGTTTTTGGTGACCGTTTCGTTTCGACCCTTGAGATATTTTGTAGTTGTCAATTTTCATAAAATAGTATTCGTACAACAGGAAGTACGTTTTGTAAATAAATAGCATAATATATAATTTATTCATAAGTCATGTACATATAGGTAGGTATAGGTATTTATTTACATGAAAACATCCATAGTAGACGCACAGTGCCAGACATCTGGAATTCTGGGTCTACAGACCCAGAATTTTCCACTTTTTAGCTACTTTTATTACTACTTGGCCTAAGATTTAATTCGAAATACTTGTATAGGGGACGTTTGACGTTTATTATGCACCTATATTAAGACAAAACATAATTCATGACAATATTCATGACCAATAATCGTTCAGAGATCCAGTATTAGTATTTCGATAATTATATAGTGATCTTTAACTGATCATTAACTAGTACTAATGAATAATTTTTCATGAATTTAAGAACAGTCTTATAGGACTGCGTAGAGAACTGGAGGCCCAAGAATCAAAAACTTGTAACTCATGTTACTCATGTAATGTAGCTCACAAAATAGTATTTCTCTGCATTGAATTCTCACAATTTTGTTTAATCGTTCGATAGTTATTAAACGGAAAAGTGTTAAAGAAGTATTAGTGCTTGTCAAGGACTTGTAAATATGATATTACTTACGTTACTGTTACTTCTTTGTATACCTACGTAAACTTATTGGAGAGTCTCAAAAATTGCATTTAAATACGTCTTCAAAAAAATTAAAATCAGAAATTGCAATATTGGATAACACTAAAGATTATTACTATTAGAGATCCAATGGGAGAAAGGCAATTTCACTCAAAGTATCAAAATAAATAAAATATCACATAAAATGGAAAAATACAATAATGAATTATCGAAGTCACCTATCTTCATAATGACCACAGTGACCATTCAATAAAATTAAGGCGCACATTACGATGACGAAGATAACAACAATCATGTAAATAAAATTTGCATTGCGTAAGCACAGCATTAGCGATTTCTCCTGATAAAAACCCATTTTGTAATCACAAATTATATAGTTCGACAAAAAGATTATCAGCGCACATTTATTATTCGATTATAAAGTTTATAACACGCAATATTACATTTAATTAACACATTAATATTTGAACTAGAACATTAGACTATAGAATAGCATTGAATGAATTTAACTATAAAATTCTGCATTATTGTATGCTCCATTTACAAAAGCACGTGCATTTAGAAATCCTTTAAAAATACTTAAGTAATTAAATGTCTATCCAACATCCAGTCAGTAGATCTTCTAGTCGTATTGCTTATTTAAAGAATAAGAAACATTTGAGGAGAAATGAAAGCTAAGATCTTGACCACTTACATTCTCTATGAGTAATTAATTGTACAAGAAATCATCATCAATCTAAGGTTGCAAATAAATGACGAATTTTAAAGGATTAAAATAGCAAGAAAGACAAATTAAATAATCTCTTAACATCTTTTGATAGCTGTCACTAGAGTTCTTTTCTACATTTAGGGCAATGGTTTATTAAATTAAAATATTAATGGATTTTTTTGGTGCTAAACAATTAATTTTAATTGTTTTGGGTCAAGTTTCGTTTGTCAATTTCGGACAGCCTACATAGACAAGCGAGTAATAAAACGAAATGAGCTAACACTCACTCACTTTTGATTGAACTTAGATTTCCTTGTAATCTGACCAAAAAGTTCTAAATGGGGATTCAAAAACAGTTAGCTGAAATTTTCATTTTATTGGTCTCAAAATCGTAAAGTCAACTATACGAGTTTATCAGGTTTAACAGCAGCTCTTCTCAAGCGCTTGTGAAGGCGAACTATTTTTCTAATCTATTGTATTATTTCTCCCACATCTTTAATTAAAATAGATTGCTATGTATGTTATATATAAACGGTGCACTGTTAATCAGTGCTTTTCAAAGATGTTTTCTGCATCTTTACCTTGAATACCATTGCTGACATTTATATTGCGTAATGATGTCTCCAACATGGATTTTAATTCCTGGCAAAGATCCAAATTTTCTTTGGAATTATCATGAATTTCCTGATGAACTGCTGCTAGAGCTTTTATATGGGTATGAAGCCTTTTAGCAGCCTTCTTGTCATTGCCGGCCATGCCGGTGGAACCATTTGAGGAGACTTTAGAATGATTAGCAATTGATAAAGCGTTGGAAAAATTTTGAAGTTGTTTGTTGAATTCTCTAACAACGTTATCCAATTCTCCCTCACATTTTGTTACATCTGTCCGTAAGGTTATTATATCTTTAGCCAGTATCTCTGGTTGAAAAAATGCTGCTTGAGCATTCTTAAACCAGTCTGAAAATACATCAACCAGTTTTAGCATTAGTGCTTTACAATCAGACTCATACACAGCTTTCATAGCCTTTGTTTGTTGGTCCATCTTCATTCTTTGAAGTAAATAGTAATAACTGCTACCATTTTGCCCGGAAGTTACAATAGAGTCTGAGCTGGAGAAAAATTGGTAGGAATGTCGAAGCTTTTCTATAACTGTCGCAGCCGATGTACGACTACAATGGAAGTTGCTGATATTCTACAAAAGCATCAAATTCGAACAAATAATAATGAATCTTAACATTTTTAACAGTATACCATAAAAATGGTTAATATTGGCAATTTTTTAAGGCTTACCAGAATTTTCGAATACTCTTTTTCCCATTCTGCCACAAGGGAGCGTTTTTCTACTCGAGTACCAAGTAAATTAGTTATTACAGGATTTAGCTGAGTCAAGCGACTTTTTAGTTTAGTAAATTTTTCTGTCTGCTTGGATAACATTTTTTCCATCGTTTCAATGGCTTGTTCCAAAGGAGACACATTATTGGTATTTGCATCTACATTCTTCAGAAAGGCTTTAGAAACATCCAAAAAGGTTGTCATCATTTCGAATTGATTGTTCAAAGAATTGACGACACTTTTCACATGCGTATGTTCCTTGGCCACGGTAGTGAGATGTAAGATAACCACTTGACTCACCGTATGCACAGATAATCCAAGAAGATTTGCAGAAAGACAAGAATTTTCTATTTTTCTTTTAAAATCATGACCAACTGAACAATTATATTTTGCCGTTTCAAAATCTTTAACCGCATCAGCAACATTTAAAAATGGACAGAAGTTTGGCGGAGTTTCAAATTGTAGTAGAACGTCACCATCATCTCTACTGCACAGTATTAGTGGGGAATCTTTTTCTGTCACAGGAAGCGCCTCTGTCGAAAGTTTTCCCGATTCCAAAATTGAGAACACGGTTCGCCCTTTGTGCAGCAGTATTTGATTTTCTGGCAAAATCTGAGTATGCTTTTCGATGACAGTTAATATGTCGTGGTAATGATTCTGAACTGTAGCATTAATATAAAGGCGAAATGATTCAACTTTGTTGACATGAAAAATGTGCACCTGTTTTCTGGACAAAATTTCCGCAACAGCCAAAAAAAACTGATCGTAACTGTATTTTCTTTTTTGATCGACTTCCATCAGATTTGCTAGCAAGGGAGTTACGAGGGCTTTCAATTCTGAACTCAAATTGCAAGTATCGGGAAGCTCTGTTTCGTAAATAATTTTTCCATTCCTTGCATGTTGATAAGCAGATATAACCCCTGGCTCCTTTTTTGTGGTCATTTGATGCATTGTCTTAGGATCTTTTCGTCTTTGGAAAGGCCTAAAAGGAAGTTTACCTGTAGCCACATGGTAAAGAGTAGCTCCTACTGACCACAAATCATTAGAAGCAGAAAATCGTTTGCCAGGACCATTTTCACTTGGGAGCAGGTATTGTTCGTACATGTCAGGGTGCAAGTACTCTTCGGTACCATACAATGAAAAGAATTCTTGATTGTCTTCTAATTCTCTTGCAGAATCAAAATCAATTAACTTATATACACTACGCCCATCATCTCCAACGAATTTCATTATGTTGGCCGGTTTGAGATCACGATGTACGATTTTTTCTTTCCTTAAGTATTGAGTCCCAGCAGATACATGTTCTAGCACAAGTAAAAATTCGTCTTCTGGCAAGCCCCAACGGTTTTCCGGATCCTCCAAAATTTTTAAAAGACTTCCTCCAGTGCACAATTCCATGACAATTATAGTTTTCTTAGTTCTTTCTTCTCGCTCAATGTCCAACAATTTGACGATATTTTCATGTTTGAGCTTCTTTATGACCGTAAGTTCCCGTAATTGTATTTCGATTGCGCGTTGATTTGCAGCTTGCGAATATACTTTAACAGCAACTGGATCCGCATTGACTTTTTTCATTCCACGATAGACATTTCCACAAGCTCCAGCACCGAGAAGGTCAGCAATGTCCCAGATGTAGTTGGTGGATTGCTTCAAAGATATTTGTTGCTCCATTATCTTTTTTGTTCTAACTGGTTCTCGAAGATCAAGATCTAAAAGTAATTTAAAAAAAGTGAAGTTCAATGAATGTAACATTTTAAGACTACTTTACAATATTAATACGGAGAACAGGACCATATCTTGAAAACGCACATTGAGTTCTCAGAGGACTAGGAGTTTACGTTTACTCATTCCGAGCCTATTACGGAACGCTCGTTCACACATTACGTCACATCTCAAAAACATAAGAATGAAATATATTTCAATACATAGGTATGTATTGAAATATATAATAGATACGACTTTCAAAGTGCAAGATCAAAGTTTACATAGATGAATATGAATAGTGAAATTATAAGAGAGACATTAATTTAATAAGTGTTAAAATTAAAAATACTATTTTACCCACAGTTGGAGGTTCAAGTCAATCAAGTTGTTTTCAACTTAATAAATTTCTCTTTTAGTCAAGTAAGACATGCAGCAGTCCGGCAGTTGTAAACGACTGAAAAGCTATACTAAAGAATACAATTTTGAAGATAGGTATATATTCAAAATAGTTCAGGCAATCAGGCAGAATTGCAGTATAATGATTACTTGGCTCTGGTGACCGTCTGATGTGGTTAGTGAGTGGTGATAATATTGCAGGCAGTAAAATTCATTCATTGGCTAATTGAAGTTTCAACGCAAACGCGTATATAGGTTTGAGTCATCTCAATATCTATCATTGTAAATTGAAGTGTATTATCCAACCCAATTACCTCCCGATAAGGCTTTAAAATTTCTCCCTCATATCTATATCTTCAATGTTCTGCATACGTATCTACAAATAAATAATGATAAGATAAAAATTAGATAGGGCTGAAGATTTTTGGGCTTTTATTTGTCTAAACGTCTAAACTACAATATGGTGAAAATTTACAGGGGTTTACCAAAATATTATTGTTCCAAGAAAGGCTAAAATTTCATTTTATTACAGGTTTGAAAACAACGGCAAAAAGCAAAAACTCTCAACTACTCCTGACTTATTTGACATGCCAATAAATGTAATATCAATACACATTGTGCGCTATATATTATGTGTGAAAAACAACACATAGAATTACATTTTGAACTAAATTTCATTTTGAATTACATTAACTGAAATTCAATGAAATTAGAATTTAGTTTGTATCTAAACCAATTTTGAACCCGTTTATTCTGGTATTGTAGTGTTAACAAAAAACGAAAAATTCGTAAATATTTTTTTTGGAAATCTCATCAGTTACAACCAAAAAAAGAATGATAACACTTTCAATGAGGGGAACCACTTACCGTATGCGTTGAGCATTTATAATTCATTTTAAAACTTTAATAATTAGCTGAATCACAATTTTCGAAAAACAGCAAAAAAAGAAAATATTTTTAAAAGTTACGCGCTATACTACTTCGCGGAAGGTTGACCGAAATTTTAATCACATCGGCCGAAATCTTAACAAAGACAACCGCCACAGGCTTGTAAAGGTTTACACGGTTTACAGGACGGGCTATTTATAATCAATATTTTTATTAATGAAATAATAAAGTAAGGACAATAATTTATTACTTGGAATGAATAATGATTTTAAAATGTTCAGCAACTTGACAAGCTGATGATAACTGATAACTTTCTTGAGCTGGTAGGCTCAAAAGTTGATATTACTCTGAGCAGAATTTCTCGTGCTTTGTTTCCGTTGAGCTGCTAAATATAGAAATGCTTTTCCTTAAAAATTTTTCTTACTTACTTAACTTTCTTACTGCCTAAAAGACTTAAAAACTTTTTAAAAAGTTGAAGACACGCAGATAATCAATTTATTATTTATTGCCAATAATTCACGATATCTGGCATCAGGGCTAACCAAAGTCGCCAAAGTGCGAGTATGAGTAGCCAATGATAAAAAAAATTATCATTGGAGACTGGTTCACAAAGGGTTTGGATAGCCTAAGTACCCGAAGGCAGGCTACCCAAACCCCTCTGTGAATCGGCCGCAATGAAATACAATTTCTTTTAAAATGCATTAATTGGGACAAAGGAAAGCATTACCCGGAAAAATTCTACTTCATAAACTTACGATAGACGGAACACATGTAAGGAATTTCATATATGCACCTTCTCCTGCCTTGATGCATTATTGCTTCCTATTTGGTTTAGAAAAGGACATTTGTGCTTATCTGGTTTCCAAAAGGAATTTCCTGCTTGCCTGGTTTTCAAAAGTATTTTTATTTATTTTATGGTTTTTGGCACATTTTTATGAAATCTTATTAACCATTTCCCTGGTTCAATGTAAATACATCATTTTCATCATGTATATATTAATATCTTACGGTAATAGGTGGAGAAAACTTAATTTGCTTTTTCTATTCAATCATGTATGCTTTCGCTGGATAGCTTGAGGCGGTCAGCCTTTCCAGCTCACACCCAAGTATCTGCTAAGTTAAACGAAAGGCACCTTTTGATTATTATTTCAACTATATACGTATACGACATACTATGAATAATTTTGAAGAATATAACAATATAGCTATAATTTTAGTATAGGTATAGAATGTATATACCTTTATTATTGTAAAATGCAGCCTATAGTTTTTTTCTAGGAAGACAAACTTTTGTAAAGTTCAGCTTCAGTACGTGTTTGGCAGTCGAGTGGATTCGAGCTACCACATCTGAGCTGTTTACCTTCGTTTCATGTGCTAATACTGTATGCATACTTTATTTTAGCCTATTTATTTTAAACATCTGATACGACGGAATTTACACAATTTAAGACTACTACAGTGCTGTTACGTCATTTTTTAATAGCATATTATCATTGGAAATACATTGTTACGACTGTCATGTGAGAGGGTAACTTAGAAATTCCAATATAATAATTTTTCATTTTCATAATTCAGGTGTTGTGAGCCAAAGACATGATGTGTTAAGTTGTCTCAGTTTATGATATTTAATTATTACGAGTAATCATGTGAATACAATATAAAATACTACAACCACATCGTTATGGTACGGTGATAAGCGACTACACATGACGCTGGATATATATCCCCAAGAAACATCCTATTCTGTCGATGATGACATTTTGAAATTGGAGATTTATTCGTATTAAAATAATTTGGGGGTGAATTTAGGGAGTTTTAGTTGTAATGTGTCCTGTGTTACTTATGTAAAACCTTCTAAAATAAAAGTTAAATTTTAGTGCAAAGAGTTTACTTACGCTGCGCTGTCGCGCATCTTTTCTTGTTTTGGTGTTTGTTTTCGTCTTTTATTTTTGTGTTTGTAAACAGTTTGCAGCACGGGTACGACAATTTCATTACTAAACATCGTAGTCACTGTCACACACATTACAACGAACTTTTATAAAGAAAGCAAATGGTCATTACTGCAATTTTCCAGTAAATAAATGATCATTTTGACCAAACCTTGAACTTGAACGGAAGAAAACAGAAACCTAAGAGAAGTACATACAGAAATACTTGGAAAAGCTTCCTGGACGGAACATCACAATAGAGTGGTAGGCGGTAGGCCGTAATAAAGCCTAGAAGAATACCAGTCTCATTTACTATAACAAACCATAAGACTATGAAAGGTATTAAAAATTATTTAGCATGTCAGATCAATAATAATTTTTAAAATAGATTTAAAATTCTCACTCATTAGATTAATCTCGAGGAAAGTGAATCTTAAATTCGTATTTATTTATACCCTTACCCTGACGTGAAAAATACACCGGTATCGCCAAAAGGGCCTCCTATATGAATTGTAATACTAATAATAAATTGGTCCCTTCACTTTTTTATAAGATTTTTTAATAAGCTACCGGACCGATTAAAAATACCTAAGTCTTGGTGCTTGTTGTTTTAATGAGAGATTAGGTTTTCAAACAATTCCAGTGTGAATGAGTATTATGTAAATAATGAAAATCCGAAAAAGGGGCCAAAGGTTTTCTTTTCAAGCCTGTAAAAATGATACGTACAAATATGGTTTATTCTTATTCTACCTTGTATTGTACCTTAAAAGGTTCAATGAGAATTGATTTTATTTTGTTCTGCTTACTGCATTGTTTACCAGAAATAATGTCTCGGCAATATTTTGTCGAATCGTATCCTTTTAGCTGGCGAGAATTATAAATTATATCCTTTTAGTTAGTTAACATATTCCTCACCCAATACAATCTACTTTGATGCTACTCTGGTCCATATGAGGGGTACTTTTTGGACATAAAATGTAAAAATGTTTCATTAATTTTCATAGTATATGGAGTGCCAGAGATAAAGTATCCAAACCCAATCCATTCGTATGAGTATGTTAATCAAAATCAACATCACTTGGCTTAAAAACTAATTTTGACAAACAACGGCTAAAATGGAGCAATCTTCAATGATTGAAAGAGATTGCGCCCTGGGCGGTCTGTTTCAACAAATCATCAACGAGATGAAGGTGAGTTACCGTTTTCATAATGAATCTTTATAAGTTTATCGCAGTTGAAGAACTTTGGAATACATTTTTGAAATTTTTGTCATGAAGTCGTCGAAGCTTCCGAATTTGCTTCACCATTTTCACTCCGTTGTCATTAGATCATGATTAAATTAAAGATAATGGAAGTATAAATAGCTTATATACACATAGCATATAAACATATAATATTTCTCAGATTTCTCTAACAAGTTCGAGAAACTACAGTAAAGCACAATATACATACATAACCTGTATTATATTTTTGCTTGTTTGCTTTTCAGAACACTACACCCTTATGGGAAGATCTGGCAGGAAAGTCGACCAAATTACATGCCTGCTTGAGGTATGATAACTTTTTGAGTTTAATTTAATATGTGTAATGTTGCATGGTTTATTTGAAAAAAACTCGAAACAACGGAATTTTAGGAACAGTAACAGAGCTATGGTAAACGAGTAGCTGTTTAATTATTGGTAATAATGGTGTTTTTTTGAGTCTATTAAGTCAATAAAAATAAGTCTGATAAGTCAATAAATCACCATTAAACTATCATTTCTCGCACAACAGAATGGAGAATTAAAGAATTATATTAGACTCCATTGTAAGGTAAAAAAATTACGTGCAAGTGTGCAAGAGAGTAAGTTCGTTTTTGAAAGTTTAAAACATCTTACATCGGGTGTGAGAAAACTTAGTAGTGACAATGACTTGAGGTAGTTAAAGTAGTAATCTAAAAATCTTAAATCTGCATCTCTAAAAGTCAATGTCATCTGTAGTGTACAGAAAGTACAGATCTCATTTTTATTTTGACAACTTGTTTTTCAGATCGACTATTCAGGCTGTTACTGCATTCTTGGATGCATTTCAGAAGATCGCAGATGCGGCAACATCTACAAAAGGTAAAGCTATTTTGTAGATTTTTAAAACTAGGTTTTAGTTTGCAGGTTTATCGTTTGTAAACGGAAACAGAAAATTCAATGAACAAAAACAAAACAACAATGCATAATGCAACATATCATTTTTTGGTCTTTAGATCTTGTTTTGTTTTGTTAAATTGCGAAATATTCCAATAATAATACCGGTAAATAAAATAGTACCCAATGCCCATGGATGTAAATTATGTATGTATTACAATATTGACCTTAGGTTTTATTAATTAGACGGTTGATGTTAGAATTGCGAAACTGGAAACTCATAATTACATTACAAAGTAAAGATTTTCGAGCTTGCTTGGGTGCATTATATGATGTGAACAAGGAGACATTTAATTAAGATAGGTTCAGTTTTAGGCCTAATCAGTACCATTTATAACTGTTAACAGTGTGAAGAGGGAAAAGGAACGAAAGCCAGAAACAGTCATGCACATGCCTTGTAATGTTGGCAAACGGTACACATACAGGGAGTTTTGTCTAATCGCAAAATGGAAACGTGAGCAAGAGAATATCAATAGAAATATCTGTTGTGATTCTTGTGATACCATATTCTACAAGAAGCTCAACTCTGGTTTATTGTTAGCTAAATCGGGTAGCATGTGTGTAAAAGAGTCGGAACGGAAGACGGAGCGAAACGAGGAGTGGTTGAAGAGGCACTAAGTAAGTAAGCAGAGAATTTGAGTGCGGGTGAGCAAAATAAAGTAGAAAAGAAAAGGAATGGTTGCTGGCTGGTTGCATTATTACATGCATTGCACGGAAATGTAAGTTGAGGAAAAGCTTATACAAAGTCTGACTATGGCTGTTGGCTTTATCCATGAGTTGATGGAGGGGTTCTAAAATATATCCGAGAGACGGTGAATGTGCAAGTTATCCATGACCCTCAGCCGTGCTACTTCGAGGTCTCTGTGTACTACTGTCTGTATGGTCTGTTTTACTTTTTACCCTGGATCGATGGAGGATGGAGACTTCACATGACGAGTACGGCACTACGATATACATAATAGTGCTGAAAGTTATCGAGTGCCATGCTATGGCAATGGCATTAGCTGCAGTCGTCTAGTGGGGATGTTTTCCTTTCTTTCCCAGTGCAAACACATAACATTACGTGTACACAGAGAATAGATAGGCCAAAAGCAGCAACTTCTGACTGACTTTGTGTTTTGTTAGTGGAATCTTACAATATTATATGAGGAAATAGTAGACTAGACGTGGCTGATAAGAATAATGGCTTCGTTGTTGGTAATAGCAAGGCTACAAAAGAGATACTATTCATCCATTCTGCAGCAAATGCATGTAAATTCGATGCACCTATCATATGCTTAACCAAACATACACCTCTGAATGAAGTGGAGGTATAAAATTATTTTGCAAGTATTACCATCCAGAGAGACATCCTTATTTACATTACATACTGTAAACTGTAAACTACAAAGTTTTTCCCAAAGTTGGAATTGTAACTAATATAAGTATAACAGAGCAGAAGCAGAGGAAAGAAGCTGAGTATAAGGACAACTAGACTAAGCCTTAGACTGCTGGAAGTTGTGATGTGAACACTGAGCAGATCCCACTATTTCCTTTATATCCATTTGCATTGTTAGCTCAGTTCCCTTGTTTGGGCTTTTCAGCGAACTGTAGTTTTCCTTACTTTGGTTTTACTTCTCTCTACTGCACTTGCACTCTAAAACTTCGACAAACATGCCCGTTAGTAGTGGGAGCAGTCAGCAGCGAGCTGGCTACCCCAATGAAGCAGAATATATCTTACCGATTCATAATGGTTCGGTAAGTTTGGTGATTGTGTCGTTGTTCAAACGCTAAACGGTCACTGGAAATAGAACGGGGTGCGTAGATGTCGGAGGTAGAGTAAATAAATATACAGAAGTAAGTTCTGTCTAAACACCACTTTCATGTCTACGTCGACTCTATACTAAGTTTAAGCTCCTGCTTAGGGTTACGCGATTGTACCAAAACTTAGATAAGAATTCTTTTCTATTGTTAGGTTATGTCAGGTCAGGTCAGGCTTTGCATTAAGCTACGCGCAAATTAATCCTGTCATCCGTATCCTTTTCCATAGGTATTTAAGTGGACCCTTCCATTTAGGCATAAGCATTTCATAAACATAGTTTTATATAAATAACATTTATATATGCTCAGTTCTTTAATTAATAGTGTGACAATGATTGTGTACATGGGGAAAAGTGTAACAGTCCTAACAGTCGTAGGTCGTTGTGTATACGAATTTAAAAATTGCAAATGTAATCTTTATTGAAAAAGTTCGTTTAGACTTGTTTATTTAGACTTTTAGGAAAATTAAAAATACAATGCATTATCGTAAGCCCTTCAGCTATGTTTTGGCACAGCAGATACGAAACCCGTCAAACAATGATTAAAACATTTTTACTTGCCACAATACAAAGTAAATATTTTATTTAATACTTCTATCAAATGTTATTGTGATTTAGATCTGTATTACTTGCTGACAACAAGAAAGGTGTGTTTAAGCAGACAACATAGAATACACTAGAACTAGAATTACGATGCATTACATAATATGAAATACTTAAAACTAACGAACCGTTCTTATATGGAATTGCAAATAACAGCAAAGGTTATGGAAATATGTAAACATCTATAATCTATAGACTATAGGCATATCTACCATCTACAGTCCTTGTGATGTTTAGCATTAATAATATATGAAAATAAACTACATCCCTTGACGCAGTTAGCAGAGTTTTATTGTCTGACTATAACTTTTTTCTTTGCCACATATTTGCACACGCCCACCCAACCCAACATGCAGTTATTTAATTTTTTCTACTATATTTTTGCTCAGTTCTATTAATTTACTTTGCTGCCAATGATGAAGGCAAAAACATGCTTAACTCAAACGTAAATAACAGACTTGTAGTAGAACATCAATTTATCTCCTATTCGATTTTACTAACGCAAAACGTAAATATTAATAGCTTTTTAGATTACATTATAAAGGAAATGGAAGTAATAGATACATACGTTTTTGATATCCTTTATCAACGTGTCAACTACTTGCGTTAAGCGTGCAGCTAATTCTAATTCTCACTTTAACGATAAAGAGGAATGCAAGTAATTAATGTCTTTAAAGACAATAAATATTGCTCATCTTGAAAAACTTGTAACTGATATCTACAATACAATTTACCTTGTAACAACGTAAAAAATATTTGTTATACCTTGAAGTACAAGTAAATGTGCTTAAGTACGCATACGGTTTACAATTAGCTTGCAATAAAATGGAGTGAACTGTTTCCTCATTGCTTGTTCTTGTTTTTATGCTATTGTTGGAGAGAGTGAATGTGTATATTTATTTATGCACTATGCACACTATTCAGTTCTAACATCAACTAACATGTATCATAAATACTTCTAAGTATAGTGTGTAACATCATTCCATCATTTGCTTTCAATCACTATAATTATAATATTACTTTTCCATTTAGTTTTATTTTATCTATACAGATGCAAAAAATTGGCATGAGTTGAGTTGTAATCTAATATGCGAAATAAAATCTAGCGCACCGACGTTTGCAGACATCTAGCTGATTTGTATTAACTATAGCTTGTGTACTGTAAGTGCTATGGATATAATTATTGAGACTGTCGGGTTCCCTCCTTTTAACTTTTAGTATCACGTTTCGTCTCACACATAAATTGCCATAAATCATAAATGGAATATCATTATCAAATACACAATTTTAACCCTTAACCTCGGTATTGACTTTGTGGGGACAGCACCGCAGCCGATTCGTGAAATATTATGGCATCCATGGACGGTTAGCAAAATGGGCAGTTGTCAGTAATTAAGTTACACAGAAAATATTAACAGGTATTATTATTGTCTTTGCAGTCAGTGACAGTAGATTGTGCAAAATTATGTATAGAGTCAGAAGTTGTAGTAAGTATTGTTCCTCCATGCCTAGATTAGCATAAAATATACATCTATGCATGGCTACTGGCAAACTGGCAAGGTATCAGTGTGTAAATGAAAACCATACATAACGATCAATGATAAGTTTCCCATCTTGCGCTTGGCTGAACTGTCCATTCTGTGAATACCTTAAAAAGACGAGAATAGAATGACTTTATCTATCTCTATAACTAAATGACATGGATAGCTTTCCCCTCTTTGTAGTTCTAGTTTGCGTGAAGATCTGTTTTTGTCAAAGAATCTTTCAAAAGAAGCAGAGAACGCGTAGTATTTTGCCTTTAACATACTTGGTGCAGTGCATAGTTGAAGTTGCGTGGCTATAAAGGATGAAGTTGAAGCCAAGAATCTCTTTAAGCATGGCTAAGAGATTTTTAGTTTTTACTAGCGGGAGGACGAGGGACCTTCCTAGCCTCCTGTCTGTCTGTCCGCTCTTGTTTAGAAATCGAGGATTTTATCTCACCACTTCTGTATATAATATTTATCTTTTGGTTGTGAGAATAGAAAGAGAAACTTCGCCCTTTTATCTGCTCTCGTGTTCATGGCTTGACTTGACTTTTTGCCTTCTCGATAGACTTAACTGTGATAGTTTTTCGAAAGAATTTTATGGTTCCTGGGTTTTTTTCTGTTTATATAATGATATTCAATCTTGACATTGTAAGACATGAATAGGACATAAGGGTAAAAGCAGATCGGCATGATTTTCTGCTGTATACAGGGAATTGAGATGTCGCTCACAGCTTCCGGACTCTTCGTTAACTAGAAAAACGCCAGTTATCCAGTTTTTGTCAAAAATGTTGCATCATATATTTAGATTGTGAGACCTTGCCTGTGGATGTCACATTCATATTCAGTATCCAAAATCCAATATCCAGACAGTTCGCTAACAGGAAGAACTTCATTAGTTATTATGGATAAATAAATGTCTCAAAATGTATGCTTGATTTTTACATTTTTATATAATGCCTAGTTTAACAAGCACAAAATATTATCAAATCATCAAATGAGGGCTTTTTGAAATGAAAGCTATTGTTAAATTGCTTAAAAATTTATTAGGAAAACTTCTTCCACTGTTTGGTTTCAGTAGTATCTCAGCCAGAGCCCAATAGTTTCGACACATATGGGTTTTACCCTCGCAATAATACAAAATTTTACAAAGTTTTCGAATCATAATGGGTCTTTCACCGAGCTTACAACCTCAGTTGAAAAGAAAAGAGGGCTGTTTATTATTAAATTAAAATCGAGTTAGTCTCAAGGCGCTCTCCTGTACGTTTGGGATAACGTACTACGAAGTAACAGTGATGAAGGATAGACGAAATATAATTACTTTAATTAGGCAGCACTATCTAACTGTAAAAGTGTGATTAAAAAAGTTATACTGGTGAGTTGTATCTTAAAATTAAAGGAAATAGCTCTTAGCGCTATCGCTGTGTTTGGTCTTAATCCGGCTTGTTACCTAATTTCGTTGTTGGACAGCCAAAATTTCTGCTGTAATATATTGGGATTTGGTTCAATGATCATTTTAACGAGGGAAATGTGGCCTATTATGTCGGTATTAGTGCAATTGCAACGAACACGAGCCATTGCACTAACGAAATTATATAAACAAAATAATATGGGTTCCCTAATGTTTTATGTTGATACATATAGAGCAAGTATAATGTAAACGTAAAGTTTGAGCCGTTACAAATAATGATGGTTGTGTGTAAAGAAAGACACTTACAGTATACAGAAATAAAAGCGTAGAAGTGCTTACCATTTCTGTTTTACAGCATTGGCACTACTCATCGTCAGTAGAATCGAGAAGTCAAATTAACTAAAGTCAATTTGGAAACCAAGAAGTTTCGTTGGAGTTTTTAGTGGAATTTTAGGAAACGCTTGGCTTCACATAGCCATTTTGCATTCACTTCAGATCCACAGCCATTATTTTAAGTTTACTTGCAGAATAAAAAGAAGGGAAAGGGTGAGACTGAAGTGAGAGATCGAGCTAGCGAAAAGCGAAAATAAAAACTAGCACTGTATAAGCAACTTCGGTACAGAACAAGACTCACTAATCCTATTTTTAGTCCTACTGCATCCTACATCCTCCTTTTCCTTGAAGCAAAGAGAAAACGGTACTCCATCCACTTTTGCTTTCAAAAGTCTCCTTCAGTGCATTTCATATTATGTATTGCCTGTTACATGTATGATTTCATTTAGGCGTACTTATGAACGGAATTAGTATCAAGTATGTATGATCAGCTTCATTTCGATTCTCGGAAGTTTCCTAACTTTTAAGTACGCAGTAGCACAATATTATGTAGTGAATGTTGACATTTTATGTTATTAATGTTTTATTTGTTATACTATAGGTAGGTAGTATTCATAATACAATTCAAAAGAGCATAACGATAACGAACATTGTACTGTACTCACTCACAAACTGTTAGGAACTATTGCTTCCGACTGTATTCTGACTTTCTGACAGTCGCTGGGAGTCGCGTATCGAAATGAAGATATGTATTATTATTTTATTATATTAATAATGCAATAAAATATGAGCAGAGCGTACACGCATTTATTCAGTTTCTGTGCAAAATGCGTTTGAAGTCTCAATTTGCAATTTGTAACTACCTTAACCGTAAGGTTTGCATAAAGTGACACTTTCAGATTTTTCAATTTAACAATATGTAAAAGTCTTGAAGGTTAATACGTGTGAGTCAAACGATTATACTTCACAGTAGACATGTGGAACCGAATTAAATGTTCCTTAGTAGGTTGTTTGATTAGTTAAGTACGAAATGGGAACTATTATAATCTATTCATGTTGTGTCAACGTTAGCACTAATTTCTATGTAATAAAAAATATGCGTCATACATAACTGTGAAGTAGGTATCTTGAATTTTGCATTAATTAATCGTTTTTATACTTTCAGGTGCCACAAAAGACATTGGAACAGCGCTTACCAGGATTTGTTTGAGACATAAAGCAATCGAAGTAAAGATGAAGACGTTTACAAGGTATTACACACTACACACTTCATTTACAACCTATTTTTAAATGCACCTACTTTAATTAGATGTATTGGTTTTGTATTGTGTACCTACTATAAACGGGATGTTTACGTTTTTGTGTTTTTAAATGTGTATCTGAAAATGAAAAACTAAGTTATATTCTACGGCATTCTTCACTCTTTGGACATTTGAATTGAGAAGAATATACATTGAAATACGAGATACTTATTTTACATTTACTACGGATCAGTTTGTCATGGGCAACTTATCGTGTTTAATTTTCTTATTGCACAAGCAAGACATTACTACTAGTTAGAATAAAAGTGCAGTTAACTTCAATGATATGCATAATATTAAGTTAGTATGATCATTGCTCACTTTCCTTTCCTATGTATCTAGTGTATCTCATCTTCTCATCTCAGCTATCTATCGCAAATTTTGTATGATGAAACACAACTCCCTAAATTATGCTTAAGATTATAATATATTTTATAGGTATGTTAGTAAATTGTCCTTTACAAATACATTCAAATGCAATATTTAAGAATAAGGGCGTTCTTTACGGATGAGCATTTTTCTTGCAACTGAGATTTATCTCGTGTCCTTTAGATAAGTGTTATTCAGTATCTATGAAATGGTATAAGGAAACTTAAACAGTTCTGACTCTGGCTAGTGTATTCTTCTGATGAAAGATAGTTGTACTTGATGACTGCTGATCAGTTCAGTTTTACTATTTTACTCTCCTCACTGATCTCACTGTGATACTTTGATCTGTGTTGTTTTTATGTGTGCCAGACAGAACGAGACCGTAATAATTGAGATACTTTTTTGGGATTTATAATTCCACACGACCACAACTTCCTTCTTTCATTTTGTATTGCTTTGGGTGGTTGTGTTCTATAGGCTTTGTGTGTAGTACAATATTTTAATAAATAATTATTAAAGTACAATAGTAAAGCGGTACTCCCAGGTACTATAATATTATATGTACTTGGTACTATCTGTAGTATAAGGTATATTGGGTTCAGAATCTTATCGTTGACTTTATTTAACAATATTACAATTTTCATATTGATAATATCCGTTTACTTTTAAAAAGCGCACTACTTCGAGGTATAGAACCTATCCTAACTACCCAAGCATGTCGCAGAATAGGGTTGGTATCTTAAAATTCCATAAAATGGGTTTACCAAAAATCAATAACAAAAATTGAGACGAATTGGAAAGGTAGGCTCAGTTAGAAATTGATTTCAAGTGCGACTTGAAAGTGCTCATTGTAAAGAGTGAGTTGCAGTTACTATTTTCTCAACTTGAAAAATCTCATCTCAGGAAGCTTTTGGTATTAGATATATCGTTTCCTTGTAAATTATGTTAAGTACATTACTTGCATAATATAAATTGTTGGTATAATAATATTAGTAAGAGACTGACAAAGTTTATTGCTTGTCAGTTGGATTGTCGAGCAGAAATATCAAAGCTGCTCAGATAGGCGCTGGTTTCATCTGAAATGATAAATAGAAGCCTGGCAGTAAAATATATTTCTAGGGCGGTAGACGTCACTTCGGAATGATGTTGACTAAGGAGTAGACTGAATTTTATTATTGAATTGAGACTTGACAAGCAATTTTGATTCAACCTAAATACTTGTGAATAGAGAGTGAGCTGACTTATTAGACTCCTACTGTGTCACAAGAGACGAACAGCATTATTATTTCATTTGTGTTTGTGTCATGATTTAGATGTACAATATCGCAGACTTGGCAATGATAATGTTGGCTTAGAAAATAGAGTCAATAGCCAGGAAACCAGTGCATAATTACATTAGTTGTACATGAAAGTAGTTTACCTGGCTCTTCCTGCCCGGTGTTTCTGTTGTTGTAAGAGCTAATTTTATTTTCGCCATCGCTTTTATTATTCCACCGCCTCAGGCCTAATATAGCTTCTGAATTTAATACACTTGACTACAATTTAACAGGCTACATCATGGAAGACAAATATTAAGTCATTTCACAGTCTTCCGGAAGTGAGACGATCAATATTGCCATTTCCCGTTTACATTTTCTCTACTGCTATTGTTAGAGTTGGTTTCTGTTGTTTATACGCGGCAAGCATTGCGGGGACAAGTAATTATTTCCATTTGCCATTTGGCTTACGTATTCCGATTTCAATGAGCTTGTTCATTCAATACATGACTCATATTTCAATGAAGCGAAAGAGAAAGGTTCGGGTGAACACAGATGTAATAAAATGCTATTATTTATGCTATACTATAAAGTGGAAATTCAATTAATTAGACTTGCCTTCAATTTAGCTATATCTGCGCAGCAGCTCTACACTGCTATTCTGCTATTAGTTATTGTTGTAATTCGTTACACTTACTTTACATAGTATTGTTTAAATTGATATACTTTAATTTTTTCCATTACCTTGCAGTAATTTTTATTGTGGTGTGGACAATGACTTGCAGTTCACGTTGATAATATTTCTATGTTTATGTGCAATAAGTGTTGAGGTACATTACATCTATCTGAATTAACTATTTGGTCAATATTCTTTTACTGTATGCATAACACATCAGGTCCATTCCGAGAACTGTACTTTCTTTTCTGACTTGCAAAGAATTTTTCGTCAATATTGTGATTTTACTATTACATAATTTCCATCCTGAACAAGTTATGAATTATTTCAGAATTATTTTATGAGTTTCTCAATACGTACGTAGGTCATAGGTAGACATAGCGTAGCGTAAGCAGTGTAATATGCGTACAAATTAGTTACAGTTACACTTCATTCTTCAAAGTCTAATTTTATTCAATTTCTCACATTTTAATTTTTTAATTTAGTGCTCAATCAAATTTGAACTGCTAGTGCTTGTCAACAATACTGAGGATTTCGATTCGGTCGACCTTGTTAGGTTTCTATTTTCTATTGACAACTTCGCACGTATATTAATGTATTTTCCACTGTAGATTTGAACTAATTAACGAAAACAATTATTATAAAAAAACTAAGTGTAATGTAATACACATTTTTATATGAGCAAATTATTCAACAAGGCTTTAATCGAGAAAGGAAACAAACCGTAACCCACGATTTTAAAGATTAAGGAATTAGACTTTAAATTGATCTTTTGTGCGTTATTCACGATTCTAAAGAAAGCTAGCCATCAGTTATGTGCTCTGATGAAAAGGTTTTGTTGCCGATACTAAATCATATTATCATGTCTTACTTATCTTGATATGTAGCCGACGTAGTTGTGTGTTATGTGTAAGGACGTGATTTTGATAAAAGACAATTTATTATTATAATTAGGACGTAGACACGCAATAAAGCAGCAAGTTTAACTGGACGAAGTTGACATTTATGGTTTTGTTTTGTCTCTCTGTCTGTGAAATTCGTTCATTTTTTGAAATAAATCGAGCATTGAAATAGCATCTTCCAGGTCAAAAATGAGCACTCTCTGACCTTTGACCTTCGAATTAAAAATCAAAAATTGTTTTTTTGCTAATTACAAAATATATCGGTTCTATTGTTAAGTGTTAAAAACTGTTATTGCTTAGTCCACTTTGCGACATCGCTTGATCTATTTACTCTAACTACCAAGCCACGTTAGATGCTTACTGTTACGTAGATGAATTTTATGTGTAAATAAATTACAATTATGTCAATTTACAATCCAATTATTACACTTGGAAAGACACTTAAGTGTTTGAATTTGAATTTGCACTCACAGGGTGTGTTAATCTAAAAATCACTCAATTATTAGCATTCACGGTTAAATTCTAAGGCACACAAATAGACCAGCGACAATTAGGCAAAAAACTAATTACCATTCTAATTAGCTTTGAAACAAGAATTTTAAGACATTTAATAATAAGAAATGCGCAGCAGCTTGTTTTCAGCGTATTTAGCACTCTTCCAACTCCAATTAATGTTTTCACATTTGCCAACATTGCGGAGTATGTAGTTTTATATTTTTACTTAAAATATAGTCAGACAAGTTGGGTTTTGAATATTAATTCATGTTTGTGGCCTTTGCTACTCTATTAGGAAAGACTAGTGAATGGTGAATAATTTATGGTTGTTATTTTTTACAGATAGTATACTGAATACTACTGTATTTGTGATGTATTTATATTTCGTTTTGGATGATATATTCTTTCTAAATAATATCGCTCGCATTGAGAGAGGAGTCGTTATTTTGTGTACACCCAACTCAGAGAAAAATAATGATGTATGATTAAGAATTCCGAAATCTGGTCTAACTATAGCATTAATAATGACATGTAGGTTCATACATTAACATTATTTTAGTATGCAACGAGCGAAGATCAGGAAACCTCTTTAACATACATAAGCAGTTCAGAGATAAGATAAAACCAAGATAGTTTAATATGCATTTTAATAAGCACAGACACGAAGGTAGATGTAAAGCTCAAGTGAGGCTTGCTTTACTCCAATTTCAAGTTAGCTTATCTCTATTTTACTCGTCTTTGATATTATATCTAACCTCCTGCCAATGGCATTTCTTCAGAAAGTACTAAACTTAGGCTTCTGTTCTTAATAATTTATTAATTCATCTGTAATATCATATATCAGTTCAGTATTAGGCTTAGGCTTCCTTACATTAACATATGACTTTTTTTACTATGAAAATAATTTCACTAAAACTTTGGGGTTCCACTTCCAAATGGACACTTACTATATATCGCTACAGAAGTGAGGCAACTATTAATCGTTCCCTAAAGATTCATATTTTTTATAATTAATGCATTGCAGACACAGACAGTAAGTGCAAGTGCTGTGCTGCATCAGTGGCCAACTCTTTTGTGTATGTGAAATGTATTTTAAAGACTTAGTAAATATTCAAATAACCATTTTCCTCAGATTATTCATTGTTTGAGTTAAATATTCATACTACAATTTCACATGTAATTTCTGAAATGATATGTATGCTTATTGTTTCAAATCTAATCTATTAGCGTGCATTTTGATTTACCGTAGGCCACGGCCAGAGGTACGCTTTTCCAGTTATTACTTACTTCTATGTCTCAGTATTGAAAATATTATAGAGCTATTTATTTTATAATGGAAATGGAACGACCTCACGTTTAAATAAATAGTGGTGTTTGTTTTACAGCTATAAATTGTAGTACTACAATATTCTTGTAAAGGATACAAAAAAATGCATGAAAATGCGTATAATTATTGTTCAATAAGTATAAAGCATTTCGTTACGTAAATATAATATAGGTACATTTACAATTCTTAGGCACGATTTTGTGAGTTCTTTAAATTAGTTTGTCTTGCACATAGTTACACAATTTGAAATTTTGCATACCGTGTGCCTTGTGTTGACTATGCTAATTCATTTTGTCACGTTTATATGTCATGCCATCATATTTAGCTTCTTGTGTTAGTGATTACCTGCCCCTTGCTAGGTAATTTTATAAAATTATGTAAAAAGTAAAGAAAATTATAAGGATACATACGTGCTGTGCTATAACTATAACCTTGTAACCGATTTTAGTTGAAGCCTTATTTATTTCCTAAGACACAAAGTATCCAGACTGTAAACATACCCATACGCTTAAAAAATTAAAGCCTAGAGAAAACCGAAATATTAGCGAATATCAATTAATTATTCTTAAACAGGTTTTTAAGAGTTCAAAGATTATCTTCTGTATATGTACTTCACTACTTGATGAAAATCGAATTCGTATCAATTGTCATAAGGGAAGGTGCCAAGCGCTATTATTATCTAAGTACGTAATTTTCTATTTGAAAATATTTCTACATTACTTCATTAGTCTATGATTAATGGTTAATGTAGCTTTGCTAACAGTGCAGTACTTCTATTGTGCGAAAATAAAATTTGATCGATAGACTCTATCACAATTCGATTTCGAGATTTCCTAAGGAGAATGTGTTAAGTAGTACGTGCAATTACATATTAAGTATTAGACGATGATAGTGGTGTGTGTAATAAAATAATGTAATGCAGTCAATGCAAATGTGAAAGGGAAGTCATAAACTATTATACTGAACGTAATGTGACGTTCCCAAAGTGCAATTTTAACTAGTTTTACTACGAAAAGACACGATTTGAATACCCAATAGTTGACAACCTGTGTTTTGAATTTCAGTTCGATTATGGATTGCCTCATACTACCATTACAAGAAAGACTAGAGGAGTGGAAGAAAACAACTGTAATTTTGGACAAAGACCACGCTAAAGGTAAATAATTGTTAACTCAGTAGCATCGTCTTGTGCCTATAAATAATGTGTCCTAGGTCATTTTGCCATTAACAGATCCAGGTCGTTCATGTCATAAAATCGTAAAGTGTTCAACAAGGATTGCATGATAGAACAAGTGTCGTGTCATGTCCTAGGTAAAGGTTAATGAAATCTACAATTTATTTTGGAAGCTTTGTGTACTTATGTTTACAAAGGCAAGTCTTATTTTTATCACACTGTTGAAAAGTCTACCATGGCGTAACCGAAGCGTATGTAGGTGAAGTAAAATGTTTTTGGTTTACCAAAGTTTAAGGATTGTCATTTCTTGCTTCTTAAATTAAAAAAATTCACGTAGTCTAACATTGCATTACTTAGTATCGTAAGAGTTGACTTTTTACTGCTTACATTAGATTAGATATTAGATTACCATTAGCACAGTTTTATGATGTGACAGAATGTATGCGAGACATTTGTTAGAAATCAACACACAGTATTTGATGTTTATTGATGACTGTTCGTGTACATAATGTACAATGCAATAAATAGATAAGATAGGTGCATTAAAACCTTTTACAACTTCTTAATGCATAATGAATTGCTAATGGAAACTTCGAATGTGAACTGTGAATGAATGGTTTATTTTTGTTAGCGAACTATTTTGTGTGCCTCAAATACAATACGTTGGGGTTAAATGCTCTGGTTTATTTCTACTCGCTGGGTTGTTGTCTTCCATTGCATTTGTGTGGGCGGAAGACTTATTCTTATTACGAGGTACAAAGGCTTAAATCTATGCTGTAGGTTGTAAGTACACTGAACACACACTGCATGATGCACATAACTGAATGGATATTGAGCAACCTAGAAATTATAAAAGCTGTGGATAAATTAAATAGTTCATTTGTCTGTATTGCATGTAATATAGAATAAAAACAAACGAAAAATTTGTTGCATTTGAGTACGTAAGACGTGCGTGCTAAGGAATATATGAGGGTTAACCGAGTGACTTCTTGCTGAACTAGTTTTTCAGCCTGAAATTATTTATTAGCTACGCTGTTCGTGGTGATACTGATATTCTGCCTTCTTCCATCTTGTCTTATCAAAATACATCACCATCCATGCTTTAGTAATCTGTGAAAATTTAAGTTCGAATGAAAGAAGAGAATGAAACTCGTTCACAAAGCTTCATTCATGCATTAACCGTTCGCTATGACTTGACTTGACTAGATTTGTTCATTCGTGCGTTTCTTTAAACTTATTCTTTTTAATCATACTTACTTCACTGTAGTATAGCATTGCTAATAGCTAAGTTTATGTTTATCAATCCAAATTATAGAAGAATTTATTAAGTTCATCATTTATCATGTTATCAGTGTATTACAGTTTACGCAAGGCAACTAGGTTTTACATTACAGGTTTTATGCATTAGTATTACAGAAGTATTTATTACATCATAAAGTTTTTGTTCTTGAATTGTTTTTGTTACAATTTATTAGTTATCTAAAAGAGTAGACTTCTACGCATTTGATAGTTAGGTACCAGTGACAAGCAAAGATAGGCAGGCAGCTTTTAGTAAAGTAAAGTGTAACCAATATGTAACTGTAATTATTGGTCCCGTAGTAAACCCAAGTTGGCACCACGATTGCCTTATTCCCACTAGGCAAAACCTCTTGACGATAGTACGCACGTCTCACCGAAGTAAAATTATTAAATTGGGCAAGTGAAGGGCAAGTCAGAATTTCCCAGAAAATGAGCTGTATAGTTGCTATATTCCGTAAATAAAGGAAAGATGTAGATATGTAGGATTCTAGGGCTCTACAGAATGGTAACAATAATATTTTCGTTCTTGTCAAAATGAATGACCTGCGAGAGCAATAAAAGTTGATCAATATACTTCTCAGCCTTCGTAGCCATAAGTTTTTGTTATGATTATGATTGTGGAAGTGCAGCTTCACGCTCACTTGTACATGCTTTATCGTTTTATTTTATAAGTTGTTTTTACGCAAACTGTTGATGCTGTAGCATCCAATACGGTTTAGAAGATGTGAAAATTCATACAAATTGATAGGTTCAACTATTTTTTAATAAGGTAATTGTTATGTTATGCCTGCAGCGTCACTATAATATACTTTATATAATAGCAAAATACAAACTATTGTCAAATACAGTATAGTCATTATGTATTGTATAATAAGATAGAATAATGATGCTGGCAATTGTAAATGAAATATGAAAACTGTATGAGAACCTGCAGACACAATTATATAAGAATGTTTACTTTCAGAGTATAAAAGATCACGAGCTGAACTGAAGAAGCGGTCGATAGAGACACTGCGGTTACAGAAGAAATTGCGTAAAGGGGGTCTCAATAATGGAGGGATGTCGGGTTCGTTTTCTGGGACTTTGCCTAGAAGTGGTGGAGGAATGGGTAGTGGGATGGGAAGCAGCGGTGAGTCTCTTGGTCTCCAGGGTGGAGCAAACCGAGATTTGAATAGAATTCTGGAAGTTGCACTCAGGGATACAGCGGAGAAACGCCAAGCATTCGAAGATTCAGAGAAGCAAGCGATTAGGAACGCATTGGTTGAAGAAAGAAGTCGATTTTGTTTATTCGTTTCGTACCTCAAACCAGTTGTGGTAAGTTTAAGTTCAAAATGAATTTCCTTAAAGTGCTCCGCTTTCCTCTTGTGTAGTCAACTTGATATCCCAATTTAGCTTAATTGAATTTGAGTATTCTAGAATTATTGTACATCAAATTGAACTGAGTTATATTTATACGATGACGATGACAAAAATCCTTAAGGGCGAAGGTTAAACTACTGAGCTAAAGATAGATGCCTAAAGAAATACTGAAATGAAAGAATGCATTTTAGTTATAGGTATACTTAAATAGAGATGGATGCCAATGCCTTATCGTTGTCGTTGTCATCTTGGTGTTTACTTATAACATCACATTTTTGAGATTTCAGCCAAAACACGAGTATAATAGGTGAACATAACATGCGATCGATGGTGAACATAAAATATCTCATATTGGATTTTATTTGTGAGCATAGTTGTGTAAGATGTAGCACCCTCATGTGTAGCACTTGGCAAATCGAAGCAGCCAGAGGATAATCCTGACAGTAAAGTAAAAGAATGAGGCAGGAGGAAACACAATATATGGAATCTTCTCAGCTCTGTCTGTCAGTAGAGTGAAAAGATAGGGGGAAGAGTGGCTACTAACTTCCATGGAATAGTTTTTAGAAAGCTACACTATTTCGTACTTTTCTTCAAGTGTGAGAACAGTGTACTCTGTTAAGTTTACCATCATGAAAAAGTAAATGAGAAAGAGAGAGTCAAGTCTGCTATAGAATACTATACTGTTAAAATGAGAAATTGTTCAGTTTAGCTGTGGGTTTTGCCCTGTTTGTTCCTTTTTGTCTACTCAAGAGGGTTCTCATTTTTCTTTAGCTGAACGTTATTGACTCTGACATTGACCTCGGAAAGCGGCAAGTGTGTTATTGATTGGAAATGCTGAGAAAAACTTTTCTAATCAACGTTGCCTTTCTCTTTTACACTTTGAAGTGTTATTCTAAAAGGAAAACATCTTATTATATTGATGGAAATTCGCTTTTCTATTAGAATAACAATCATGATCTTTGACTTGTGGTAAATTACACAAATGCTCCACAAAACTTTGAAAATATTTGCCATCCTTTTGGTATCCAATCAAAAGTTTTTATTTGTAATCAAAACTTTTCTCTAATTATACTGTATTGAAAATGAGACTGTATCTTTCAGTTTGATCGTTCGGGCGTACTATGTTAATATACTTTTAAGAGCCACACAGACAGGTAACTACTTTTTGAAAAACATTAAATGTAAAAGTATTTTCTTGTAAATTGCTTCAAATTCCCAGGTTTGTTTCAAGCAAGTTCTTTAGAAGAGTATATTATGGTAGAATCGGTAGAATGTAGCAGAGCATAGTTCTTGTTAGACTTTCAGGAATTCGCATACATTGCGCTGTGTAACTTTTTGTTGAACATTGAACTCAATGTAACAACACTTTAGTTGTAAGTGTTAAGTAAAGGAGAATAGTGTAGTAGGCAGTATACATATGAAGTAATGAAGTAAAAGTACCTAATGTCGTAGCCTGTAATATTTTATGTTCACATCGGTTACTTTAGTAAGCAGTAATTATAGTGCTAAATTAATTAATGAAAAAGAGCTTAAAAAGCCACTATTCCCGTTATTACATGTGTTTATGTCACACTACTCCATAATACGTGTACACTTATCCTGTAATACTTAAAAAACCAATTAACCCAGGGAGACGGGATTACTAGACTTAGACGAGACAGTATGGGTTGATGACACATTCACATATTGAACAAAATGAACGGAGATGACACAAAGATTGTATTGTATCTGTCCCTACGTGAATTGTGAGGATGTTTACACCTCAAAGACCAATTGCATAACAATTGCAATTGAAGTTTACACGGGTTAATGTTCGACTTTAATAGGCATCCAAATGTTTACGAGCTAAACTTGCAGAACAGAGAATACTGAGCCTTAGCATGAACATAAATTGCAAACGAGATAACATTGTAAGAATGTAAGTAGTGCAGAACTGAGCTATGAGCTTCCCATTATTAGAGAGATCTGTGTCGCTGATATAAGTGCTTATGCATTTGACGTTTGTTGGTGTGTGGAGAAATGAAAATTGCTCGTATTCTTGGTTTACATTGTCCTGTTCTGTATACATTAAGCTTTTATGTATATGAAATCAGCTATTAAGGCCTAAATAAGTTTGCTGAAGATTTTATGAGTACTGAGCTCTAATTTCGTATTACATTTTAGTGCGAGTAAATTGGAAGATAATAAACTTCGACGATAAATTATAAATTCACCTAGTTTTAGTGTTGAGCAAAACCATGACTTGCTCCATTTTATTAAATTATGAATTATGACTTTGGCTTCATTTGTTTGACACATGTGATATAAACCATACTTTTCTTTTTATCATACAGGATGAAGAAGTAGGGATGCTGTACGAGCTTCAGCATGTTCAAGAAGCAATGATCCAACTGGAAAAGCATTCGATTGACCCATTCTCCTTACCACCCGCTAGCGAACAGGTGCGTTCAGCAATTTTATTATGTATTAATCATTGTGTGTACACTTTAGCTTTCCGTAATTCACAAGATGGGATATTTTACTAGTCTCATTTCACAAAAAACTCATTGTTAGTGTGTTCCTACTAAAGGATATTTAGTACGTACTAATTGGTATTCATTGTATTATGCCTGTCTTCATCTAGAACTAAAATAATACTTATGATTTTCCAGCACATTACGATTACGTCATTTAGTGGCAAGTGCAATGTACCTCCGTCTCCCTATTCTTACTACCTACATTTTAAAATAGTAAACGGAAATTGTTATCCGGAGTACTCTATTTCCGGAAAGAAATTAATCCTAAATTATTTTCCATGGCGTACATACGTACAGTTCCACTGCTGAGCAATATACTAAATGGTTGTTTCGCATGTACCTAAATAATTTAGGTTGTCTTCATTTACGTGTGCAAACGTAGCACAAGTAACACAAGGAACAACCTCTTACTTAAGCGTCTCTTGACTCTTGTGTTATGATGTAGACATGGCGTAAGATATATTGTGCAGAATATGCAACTCATAAACTACTCAGCTTCTAGTTCAGTGTTAGTTTTGTAAGCGTTGTTATTGCTACGAATAAGAACTACAAAGCCAGAATCATTCATATTTTGATTTTGGTAAGAAAGGTGGAGTTGATTTTAAATAATGTCACTGCACCTAATGTCCTTAGGTTTCTGTCTAATCATTCTCAAGTTTTGTATGGTCTGGTTATCTCTTGGCTGTGGTGTAAGTCTAAACGGATTGAATGCACAATGTGCAATTAATTAAGACCGTGAAACGCGAACATTGCCATTATTGTTAAGCTGAACTACGCTAGACGCTAGACTCATTGAGTGGAGTGCGAATGTAGTTGTAGTGTTTCAGTATTATTGTAACACATTCAGTGCACTGTGTATATTACCATATTACCTAGGCACATTAGGAGGGGGTCGATCTATAATAGATAGAACGCTGTAGATAAATAGGTTTTCTAAAGATGTATTATTCTTACCATTACTATTACTGCTTATCCAAAACCGAATGTCCAGATGACCAATCACCAATATTATAAACTTTAAATTATTGTAATCTGATAATCTGATCAGATGAGATCTACAGCGAGACATTGGGTATCCGCGATACCCTTCCAAACAATAATTATGTCTGGGTATGGTTTCGTTTTAAGCTAACAGAACAAGTTGGATTGGAATTGGATCCTATATAACGCTTAAATAACTTAGGCCATTTAATGTTCGAGTGTGTTGGCAATATTTCAGTCTGATAAGTTAATGGAACCCCTTTGTATCTATTTATTACGTTTCAGTGTTTTGTTCTGTTCCGTGCTTAATCCGGCTACATCGTAGTTTTGCTTCATTTTAAATTGTCTGAATGTTAGCAAAAAATAAATGGCATGCATCGAATTTTACCACAACGCAATGTTGTTGCAGTGTTTAAAATGAAATTTTAACGAGATTATACTTAAATCATATTATGAGATTTAGCATTTACATTGCAGTTAGAAATCATGCATTTGCATTTTTAAGCCGTATACCTAGTATGATTTGTCTGTTAGTTATCTTATGAAGGGGTTGAGTAGAGTAGGCATGCATTAGATACTGGATATTGTACAGATGTGTGGTTAAGTGAGTGCATGCTCTGTTTTGCTGCATTATGTATTGTTTGACGTAAATGGAGGTCATGCTTTATTGACCTGACACAATGTAAGTTATCCCACTCACCAAATCTCAATAGCCCAGGGTTGTCCAACTTTATTCATAACCAAGCTTAGATATTTGATGTGGTTTTAGGTTGTGGTACTCCAGGATAAATGTGTTGTCAAAGTATTTTCAAAGTACTATTTAAAGTCATGTAAACTAAAACAAGTACTCAACCACTAAATACTATTGTTTGCATTGCATATCTGGTATTGCAATACAACGATCTCTCTCTCTTCATTTAATTTCGTTGCTCTGTATGCATAAGTAGTGTGAAAAATGCATTAGAAAAGGGAAACCTTGTTTAAATGAAAATGAGCTAGTTATAATTTTTATATTTATTGCTCTAGTACTATAAGCAATAAATTATAGTTTGCTATAAATCAATGCTAGCTAGCAGGTGAAATAGCATGAAGGAAATGCCAACCAATTCAGAAACGATTTGGACATTGAATTGTTGTGTTTAACTTTTTTGAACGCTTTACAACTTATAGAAAAGCTCGCTATGATAGTGGTTGATGTTCGTGATTGAAATTTTGTAATGTATATTTTTATAATGCTAAAGCTCTTGGCAATATGAATCTTGTTTCCATCAAATGCCAAATTTGAGTGATAGTGTTTAATAAGTGTGTTGAATTTTCGTTAAGATTTGCTTCAGGTTTTGATTGTCGACTACCTGGGTCAATTAGTGTTTTACAATAAGTCAATTTCTGGCTCATCTTAGATGAATTGGTTCTTGAAACCAAAATGCGATACGCAATACTGAACTGAAATAATATTTAACATGGACGAATTACTGAACCATATTGATCCATATTCAGAATTGACATTGAGTCCATGAGTAAACTTTTATCATTTTAAATACCTATGTAAGAAAACGTATTACTGAACTATTATCTTGTCCGAATGATAAAGTTGCCACATACCACAATGAAATAAGAGAAATGCAATATTTTTTAAAGAATAAGTATAAAGATGATAGGATGGACAATGGCCAGGGGTCATGCTAAAACTGCTCAATAGTATTTGTTTCATAAATGGTGATAGGAAGTTCCGGTGCTTTGATTTATGAATTGGATTACTACAGATACAACTAGAAGCATTTTATTATACGCGAACCAGTTGTACTGTGGAACTGTGGTATGTATGGGACATTCTGTAAGACTGAGTTTTATTTAACTTGTATTATTATATCTGTGGCAATACATATTATTTAGCTCTTACCACTTACGGTTACGTAACAATGACTTTTATGGCTTACGTTAATGGTAGCAAATGTGTTAGTAACCATATCTCCTGAGTTTTTCGAATAAGCCACTTGATTCTTTTAAGAGATACCACGACAGTTTGATAATGATAAAAGCCAAAGAGTAGTTGAGTGAGTGAATGTACTTGAGCAATATTTCGTTAAGTGTTTCACTCAAGAGAGTCAAGACACAATAAAGTATGTAGTTCCATATTTTCTGTTAGTGTACAAAAGTTGGACATTTACTTTTCACGAAAGCAATGAAAATGATTTAAGAAAGGGTTTGGTTTGTATTAGCAGCGTAAGACCTTCTTCTCAAAGATTTGTTTGGTCCCATGGTGTATGTAGTTCAGTGCAGAGTGCAGTGTTGATGTGTCTGAGACTTTTGACTAATACCTTATGAGTGAATAATGATGCAATTTAAAATGAGTCGTGTGGAATCAATTTTAAAATTGTATTTTATGAGGTACAGGTTTCCATTGTCAAAATTCCTCTGCAAGTGTGCTTAACGATAAAGGATGAGCAGTCACATTGATGTTTATTATTATGAATGAGCGATTTATATAAAAAAGATTATACCTATTGGACATACGACGTTCTCTCACTGAGCCAGCTGCAGAATGCAAGAAAAACTAACTGCTTTTAGTAATGCTAACGATAAGACGACGAGTTTTCAATATTTTGCAGTATGTCACCCCTTTTCTTGTCTGGGTGTTAGTAAAACCAGTAAGATCACTTACGTAAGTCAATACGGGGCTTATAAATCTTACACTTCCTCGTCATCCAAATAAGGAACAGAATGTTGATTTATGGGCCGTTGAGATTTGCCTAGCATAATGTGCATGGTCTCACTCAAGACGTACATAGTGTAGTAATATTTTGGAAATCATCGTTAGCCAGAGATTCGCTTGGCAAGTAGGCAGTGCTAACATACCATATAGGTTCCCCATCCAATTGCACATTTAGAGTTTTGAGAGGCAGAGGAAGAAAAATTGCAATTTCATTACTTTTTTAGTAATAATAAATGTAGTACGCTCTCAAGATCGAAGGCTCCTTGTTTTGCTTGGGGACACCATAGTCAGTATTCTGTGCAGGAATGTGCTACATGGAAAGTTGAAACTTAAAGCGTGAATTTTTGTTGATACGTGTCTTTGTTTACGTCTTTAGGTGATAACTGACTTGAAGGGTTCGTGTGACAGTGGAGCCTGGAGCTTCCAAACACCACCAAGTAGTCCGAGTTCATTGGGTTCAAGAAAGTCCAGCATGTGCAGTATTTCTTCAGCCAATAGCTCCTCCAGTGGTTCCGCACATTCGCCTTCACATAATGTCCATCATCGAACCATTCATCATCCGGTAAGAAAATAAAGAAAGCCACTTTACTCTTTTTACAACATTTATGTACTACTGCCCTGTTGTTCGTGATGTAATGAAAAGTTGCTCTTCAATGGCTTGAAGTGCATACAAAGGAAATAGCTACTCTAAACTGCAAAAAATGTTAAATTGGCTTTGGCTTTTCAATGGTAACTGCTTTTCCAATTCAGCCATTGATAATAAAGCCAGCAGGTCTCATAGACATAAATAAATACTTTTTTATCGTGTTCCTTCAGACCGCAACTAACTGCAGCAGTAACTCTCATTGTAATGTTGTAATTTGCAAATGTTAGTGGGGAATGAAGTAATGGTTCAATATAGAGCTCTAATAACATTTACCACTTGCTAATAACACAGACTGCATTGTTTGAATTTGGTCGATCGCCCGTGTAAATTGTTGGTGGCCAATGTGATAACGAGAGTTTAAATCGTCGTTGTGGTATGGATGCTGGTGTGATTATTTTCTTTCGGTTAGACTCGCTCTCAGTTTTACGCAACCACATAACTTAAAGTTGACCTCGACATAAATATTTTCTGCTTAAAATAGTTATTGCTTTATCTTATGCATGATTATTTTCTATAATGTGTCACTTGGTTAAGAGTGGACTAAACTAACGAATGTGAATATGTGAAATATGGTCATAGTCTTAGAGTAGTAGTCAAACAAGCTTTGCAAATTACATTGCGTACAGTACATATCTTCGTCTTGTGTAATTTATGAATTCAGTCACCGCTTCAGTTTTAATACTACCTATTGTAAGTTTGTTAGTTCACATGCTAATTTATGAAACTGATTGTGGTATTGTTACACATGAAGGCAGCAAAAGTGAAAATAATAATAAGCTTATCAGTCCGCGTTTTGTTCTGAAAATAATGACATCACATGATATCATGTTGCTTTTGTTATTCTTTATTACTAACAGTAATTTTCATTTATTATTTGTATCTGTATGCTCTTAGCTTTGGCCTACATCAATTTTTTGGTGTAATTATTGTTACCTTGCTCAAACGTACTTCACGATCCACATCTCATTGTCGGCTGCTGTGAAAATTACATACAGACGGAAAGGCAGCTGTGGCAGCATGTTTTGACATTGACTTTACATTGGTATTAAGCTAACCCCTGTAGCATCTGTACTACCAACTAGCTAGTAGTAAATTGGGTAGGTGTAGCCATAAGTTAACGAAACGATAATACCTTGTCATGGTTTATTGTATAATTTTCATTGCATTAATGCTTTGAAAACTCAGGAGCAGAAAAAATTAGGTAGACTTCAGCTTTACATCACATCACCTTTAGCTGCTCTGTTGTGGTCTTCCTTTCTTATGATATGTTATTTCTGTCTAAACGCTACACATGACGTGAAATAAATGTTTTCTACATCTTCGTCTTTTGTCTTGCTGACGGCATGCTAGAATGCAAGTATTATTACTTACTAGTGTTGTAGTCTTATATGAATGCAACTTGGTTGTTTATACGACGGGATAGTAAATGTTGTAAATAAAACATGAAGTATTAAGTTGAAAACTGAACTGACAAAGTACGAGATGTTTGATGTTCAGTTCTGAGTTTAGCTGTAGCTTTTATGTGAAACAATCAAGTATATTTTCTGTTGGGTGATATAACTTTTAAAATACTTTCGCTGGTGGATTTACAAAGGAAAGACTGAAGAGGCTCTCTTTTGAACTTACTGTAATATATATTTATATTTGTGTTGCAAAGAATTCGTCAAACGTACAATGAGACGAGTTACTTTGTTTGAACGGTTTTTTGTCATTTTGAATTCTGTTGTAAGGTACAATTATAAAGACATTGAAAGTGAAACCTTTGCATTTGCATAGTGCATTTTATCGTTGGATGGGTTGGCATTGCATTACTTTGACTGTACTAAAAACCTGAAGACAGATATAATGTCGACGGTATATATGCTAACTTTACTAACGATGCATTACCATTTACAATTAGATTGTGTGCTTGCATAGCATTAGATTACGCTGCACTGTAGTCTTGACATTCCTTCTATTGTTTCAACGGAGTAATTCCTTCATTTCATTTCAGGCGCACATTTGACTTGTTAAATAATGCAGAGCTATTTCAACGTCACATCCGATGCTTCCAGCATTAGTCGAATGTAAAACTGTTTTTGCTCTCTTGTTTCTCTTTCATGTCTACCTAACTTTAGTAGATGAACTCTCTCTGGCTCTGCTGCATTTGTAACTTTACAACTTACAACAGTATTTATATTTACCTTGTACTCATGTGAGTAGTACATATTTCATACTGGGATATTTGATTGTGAAGGTGGCGAGTGAATGTACAAGTTGAGAACTGGGAGTATATTTTAAACTATGCAAATACACAAATGAAGAATTTAACTTGGCTGTCATCGTTTCCATTTTATCTCATGATGATATTACAACGCAAAGCCACATAGAAGTATAATAATATAGCAAACCATTTCACTATGCTTTAGTTTGTCTTAAACATATACCGCATTTGTATAACTTGTCGTACACGGAGTGCAGATATAGTGTTTAGGCATAGTCGACCACAATATTGAAGTAAAGTATATGTTGTGATAAAATTATGTAATATTGTGTGTTACATATTACAAGGACGAATAGAGGATGAACTTAAGTATAATTTTAGAACGAAAAGACAAAAAGCATGGCAATGAACGATATCTATACTATTATGATTTGAGTATGAAGTAATTTACTTGCTGTAAGTGGCTCTACGATTTCTCACCATCAGTAGATAGTGTCAAGTCAAGAGTGTTTGGTGTGTTGTAATTGTGAAGAGTTGAATCGGAGTGTTTTGGATGGATGAATAGAATGAATGAATGCTGATGGAAGAAAAGGGCAGCCAACTAAAAGTCAATCTTCAAATAAGATTCCGCTACCTTTGTACTCGTCTGTCGCAATTTAATTGTATCTTGATGTGTTTGAGTTGTGTATTGTTTATATAGGTATAGTACTGTATAGTTTCAGCCTCTCCGACAAATTTTGATGTGTTTTTCGCTTTTGAGTCAGGATTTGAAGTGGAATGAAATGGGTTTCGGCTATTTGATTTGCTTGACGTACACTTCCTTTAATGTCAAACTAACTATAATGCGTATTCTGCTTTTGGGATGGGTACTATTATTGTATTTCACTTGTATATTGGACTTTGTAAACACAATATCTAGATATACACTACCCCCTCCCTACAATTCTTATGTAAATGGTACTACAATAGGCTGAGAAGATATTATTGGGTATAGATATAAAATTGGTTGAAATTGGAATTATATTTATGGTGCGATTTGATGACATTGCATTACACAAACAGTAGATTGTCTTTTGTTTGTTTAATGTAATTAGGTAGGTGTACTAAAATTTTATTGTCTTATTCTATGTGCTGTCATCTGCCAATGCTAAACGGTACACGTACCTATTCACAGTTATCTTAACTCAATAATTTGAATACAATAAGCTTATCATTCCATTGTAGCTTTTAATAATAGCGATTTACATCTTTACTTTGCAATGTAAAGCACTATTTTATGTACCGATTTGTTTATGTTCTTGTGTAGTCCTTTTGCTAAGTTTTTGTTTTTGTTGTTGTTTTCATTGGTCGCCGGTTGTAGCCTATGGTATGTCATCCAACGGGTACTTTACGGTATTCCAGCGTTTCCTCACAAGATTCAGGCTTCATGTCACAAGATGCGCTCTTCTCTCGTATGCCAACACCCTTTTTTGATCATCGCAAGGTATCACTTATGCACTTTTTTGTTTTCTTTTGCTTTTATTGTGTTATTGCATTTCCTCTGTTTATTAATTGCCTTCAATTGTAATTAAGTTGTTTTCACTGCATTGCATGTTATTTATGTTGATTATTCGTGTTTTAATTGAAGGGAAAACGGTTCGGTGAGTTCACTTTTGTTTGGAATGTGATATTTGTGCACGTGTGCTTTCGTGTTTAATGACTCGTGGAGTAATCGACATAGTTTTATGTAAATGGAAGGTTCTACTTCTAATCTGAATTGCGCTTTCGTATGTAATTTTTACTTCGCTTTAGGTTAAGCATATACCATCTATGCATTATTATTGTAGCTACGTATTTTAGTAGTACAGTAAAACTTCTCCATTAGGACCGCCTTCAGCGGAAAAAATTTATGTCCGAATAGCGAGGTGGTCCGCTTATGGTATCCCTCCCCAATGAGACCATGCCAAAAAGTGGTCGGTAGAAAAATCAGTGATAAAATTGTCTCAATGCAGAATTGGTCCCATTAAAGAGGTGGTCCGCGTATAGGGGTGGGAATTTAGAATTTACATTATGTTAATTCAGGGGAAAAAAATGGTCCGAATAGGGGAGTGGTCCGCGTATAGAGGTGGTCCTACTGAGAAGTTTTAGTGTATAACCATACGTGAGATACGTGGCTTATCTATCGGTGTTCATTTTACGTGTGCAGCTTTCGTGTAAAAAGTCATGTTGCGTTATTTATTTCGGGTTAAAGTAAATATACTTGTGATATTGTGATATTTTGAGAGCTGAGCGTTCAACTGTACTCCAGACTTACAAAAAGCGGGTGCACACTTATATAAAAATCATGGTTGTTTTCATACATTACATACTATTAATAATCTACAGCTATACATGAGACCCTCTTAGTGTTGTTTATATTACTTCCTGCCATCGAAATAATACTGGTTTTAGAGCTTTAGTTGGCAATGTCATATACTACCTTTCCTAAGGAAGTTTCTTGCCTTGAGTATATACTGATAAATTTAATAGCAGATTTTCTTACACCGTAAAATTGTTAGCAGTATCTTATCATAGTAGCAGGTAAAACACCATTAAAAGCGATTGTTAGTCGCATTTGCAAAACGCTTAATTAGAAAAATCCATTTGTTTTACGCTCCTTTTAGATTGAAATCGATTAGACACTAAAATAGTGTAGGTATTCATATAAAATAATAATATATCTTTAGCTAATTGTTTAAAGTGGTTTTTTTTAGTAACCTATCCCTAAAGGAAGTGTAGTTGTAAGGTGAAGAAAAAGAAGTAGTGTCGTCGTGAGCTGAACTTTGAAGAACAAAGCCAAAGAAACGTAAGACGATCTGTCCATGTCTTCTGTGTACCTCTCAATGTTTTTTGTGGTGTGACTTGAGTCGCCTTGTTAGGTACTGTCTATTTCCGACGATGTCACTCAAAGTTATTTTATCAGCGAGAAAAGTAAAGGGCGGTGAGAGTGAGAGGGGAAAATAAAAAACTAGGATGGAATCGATTGTATGTTGTATGTGGTAAAGAAGACACTCCAGGCAAGCACAACAAGGCAAGTCTTCCGTCATTGAACCAATCTGTTGTAAAGATAAGAGACATATGGATAGTGTGGATAAAGCGAAGGAAGAAAGACTTATTTTATTATTAGAATCGAAAAGTGGAAATAATAGAATACTGCGTACCAGAACTAAGGAAAGAGGTTGAGAATGGATGAAACAGATAGATACGTCACATTACTACTGCTTGGTTAACTACAGACATGTAATGACAATGACAACTTTGTTAAGTGTGTAGAAAAGAAAATCCATAAAAGTACAAGATACAATTATCATAGAATACAAGCCTTTAGCTAATAGGTAAAATTCAAGCTAATGTAACCTTTTAAGTAAGTACTAGTACAGCTAGAATTATAAATATCAAGAATACATTTCCTATTTTAGTCTGCATCTATTCATACGGAAGAAGAAATATGATATGGAGATGTTTAGTTTAGTTAATCTTAGAAGTAAGCTTCGACGTGTAATGAAGATACAAGTCAGAAAAGCGAATGAGGAAAAAGATAGCAGAACAGAACAAGCTCACGATTGACTTCATTTATTGTAGGAAAAGTTCAAAGAGATTTAAAATGAAATTACATGCTAAGCAAGAGGATTTTAGCAGATAAGGAATAGTTGGAGTAGAATAGAAACTTGTGACGGTGGCCTTTTTATCTCTATCTAGCGTCATTGATTGTTGGCTGACAATAGTGTACGTATATGGAAAAGTGTGTATATAAGGCGCATTTCGAGATACATCAGATATTTTAACATGTAGGTAATTAATGATGAAGATATCTGTGTAGACTAAGGGTGAATAGAGTTGACAGGAGTTGTGTTATGTACGTAGGTATGTAATTAAGGGCTTCACTGCGGTAGGTTCTGAATTCGAATTCTCATGTTTCTGAGGTTTTTCCTGTTGAACAACCTCATAAATACGGCATTATCTGAACTTGGTTTACCTTGGAAATATGAGATGACAATCTGTTGAATTTAAGCGAAACAAAACTTTACGGAAAAGCTGAGGTTGACTGCAATAGCAATTTTTTGAAAGCATTTTTAAAATATTCAGGACTAATGCGACAGTGTAGGTGTTTGGTAAAACTGTTAGAGGTAGTCTAAAATATTTTAATGGATGAAATGGTAAAGACAAGAAGAGGAGTTTAGGTATTTTAGGTCTTGCTTTTAGTATGTATCATGTGTCTGTATTATTCATTGCACATCGACTGTGTGTAACTTACTTATGTATGTAAATGGAGTGCATTGAATCGCTATTGCTCTTTTACGACCATCTCTCAGCGACTTGTTTCTCTACTATTACAGAATTTTATGTCTTTCGAAGACAGGAATTGTTCACATTAAAAGAGTCGGCAAACTATATTTAACAATGTTTTGACTATATACGGACGGTGGAAATATGCATCGGGATGCTTGCGGACTGAGAAAACCTTTTGCAGCCAAGGCTCGCATTTATTATTGAATGGTATTTGGGCTTCCATGCAAATGAACGTAAAAATAACCCTTAGTGCTCTGGCTGTGTCCTACTCCACTACTGCACTGCACTGGAGGAATTACTTTGAAGTTTTACTAACACGTTTCTTGTGTACGATGTAGATTTTATGTGCAGCCTTTTCGAGAAAGTACCCATTTACTTCTTTGTGTGTTTCAGGGCGGAAATCAATCGGAAGGAAGCAACACAAGCTCCACAGCCAGCAGTAATTCAAGTACCCCTTCGTCGCCATATCCGCCAGGCTCAATTCCTACAACCAATGCCACATGGCCTAATGTTCAAGACTCCATTCAGTTCGAAAGGGCTGCCTGTGCTATTATGAATGAGCGGCCACATACAATTTCCTCATGTAAGTGATCAACATTAATGTTAACAGTACGTATGTCTAATTTGATATTTCTTGGTTCTACTTTCTATAATGGGGTATATAGGTAACTCATTTGTTATCTTAGAATATAAACATGGTCACTCCTCCCTCCCTATTACAGAATATGAAATATACCATTGCTTTTACTGCACTTGGCATTGGAATTGGTTTTACGAATATAGATTTTCTTATCCCCATCCATACGCATTCCTATAAATGTGATATTGGGTTAGAAATACTTAGTTGATGAATGCTAAAGGTTCCAGTGATATTGAAATAGTAGAAAAAGTAAGTGGAACGTTACAACATATTAAACAGACACACGGCATATCGCAATAAGTGAATAGATTTGTGTGTATTAAAGTAATACTTATTAGTATTTCGTAATTGCATCGATCTTCACATTTGGCATGACTATTTTTGGATGAAGGGTTTGCCTGGGTTTGAATTTGAATGCTGAGAACTGTGATGAAATCAAAAGCAGAGCATTGGAATATTTAGTTTGCTCTGGTAATGACAGATTATACATCATAAATAGTACCTACTCTATGTTTGTACCTCTTTATCGTGCTAGACTGACTGTCTTGTAAGTGCAAGTCATTCATCATTTTGGGTGTGATGTAGATCTTGTCGTAACGTTACGTTGCACCTTATATTCTCAACTAATACTCCAAACGCATGAATGCTTATACAGTTCTGCCTTCATTACATTGTATAGGTGTACTATATTTAGATTCACAAAATAAATTCTACCACCATGTACTATTGCATATTACGATCATATCATAAGGCACCGAATATTATAATGGTTGGATGCTTGGTCTATAAATACTCAGCTAGCAAGTTTTCACAAGTAGAATCTGCATACACACACAAGGAGTTTTATTATATGTAGATTCATCATTGTGGTGTACAAGTATTTTATATTGAAGCCTATAGCACAAAGAAATGATGTCGGAGAACTAATTTAGATACACGAATCACGTATGTCATGTCATCTCGTCTAAAGTGTGTTTGATATGCTAACGAAACTGAATACAGATTAGGAGAGGAGAATGGCAGACTGATTTTATTCTCGTTGTCGCTGATGGCTCATGGTTCGGTTTCGCCTTTGCCAATAATGTGCTGCTTCTCTTTGGTGGATTTGCATTCAACAGGGAATAGATTCGAGGTTTGTTTGGAACGCTTTAAGTCGCTTTCCAGTAGGTTCATTGTGGCTTTGTTACACAGTCTTTTGTAAGTAGAGTCCATTATGCTCTTTAGTTTGACAGTGTGAGTAAATATACTTTTCGGTGTGTTACAGACAGTTTGTAGGCTCACTCAAGTGGTATTTCTGCAGTATTTCTCTTTGAAGTCTTCCCAATATTTAGCATTCACATTTCTATGAAAAATTCTTTGGGTAGATTTTGTAAAAAAATATTTAAATTTTTATTTATAGTTTTGAAAGCGGAAAATAAGGATATTGTTACAAATGTAAATGTAACATGCTTTTGGTATCTACTCCAGTCAGTATAGAAATGCCTCGAATGAACGAATCTGACAGTAACATTTACAAAGAACCTAAAGTGTTTACTTTCGTTGCCATTCTGTATGTATAATGTAAATGTGTAACAACTAACAAGAGTTGGATGTTTATTCAAGTATTAAACCGATTTTGATGTAGATTTTGTAGACTGTGATAGTGATGGATGACATCCTTTGGAATCTAAGTCTTTGTAGATGTATCTGTAGTAAAGATTAGTTTTAGTAGCTTTCATTCGTACATACGAGTTTGCTTTGAGTAAAATAGATTTGCATTGGGGAATATCATCGGCAAATGGTAAAAGTAACCTTAAGGCAAGAGAACAGATTTGTTACTCTTTGGAGACTGCGGGTGTCTTGTGAAAGTGAATTGTGATAGATTCGCAAAATGGTCGTACTTTATTGTGTGTAGTATATCATTTTTCTGCTCACTTCTGTTTTTTACTTCCAATGTGCATCCGTAAATTATTTTCCTTAAAAGGCCAAATATTTTTATGGTCAAACGCAGCAATGTTGTTTTTTGATATTGTGATTTTGTTCTTAGATAGAAAAGGCTAAAAATAAAATATGAACGGAAAGCACAAGGCAAATAATAGCATACTACGAAGTTAGTGCTTGAAAGGTTCAAACATCCAGCTATGGCCTTTTGAAAGAAGTGCAAAGTAATTCTCTTTAAAGTTTAGAAACATACATATATAGTTTGAAAGTTGAAAACTTGATACGTGTTTAAGAATAAAGGAAGAAAGGCTAGGATTTGTGATGAAAATGTTTTGCTGTGTAGTTGTTGGTAATGGGAGTCGTGGGAGCACTGAGAAATAATGAGAATGAAAAGAAGACATGAACTATTCCAACAATAATTCTGTCTCTTAGATCTGTATGTGTGTTGTGTAGTATGGAAAATGAATGTCTTGTTTTGTTCTTGAGTTAACTATAAAATGTCTGGTGAACAAAGGGATTCTTCGTTCTCATTTGGTCCTGAAGGCTAAGTGAGTAGAAATAACATTAAACTTATAGTGACCACCCCGCACGTTTACCACCCCACAACTAAAATCACTCCGCACGCTTAACACTCCAATGGAAATCACCCCGCACCTTTACCATCCCAATGGAAATCACCCCACACAAAAATCACCCCACATGAAAATCATCCGGGCATAAAAATCACCCCAATATAAAAATTACCCCCAAAATATATTAATGATAATTCTACAGTTTTAATTAGCTTGAAGGCGCTATGGGTTGTGAACCCCCGGCACAAAGGTAATTGCTTTTTTACCACCCACAGATTCCTGCTCAACACCGAATCCTGGTGTTATGCTAAGTATAAACTATGCTTTAAGTGTTACTAATAATAATATATAAATTGTAACTGTGTTGTAAAGGCCAATGGCTACATCAACTATACAGTTGAATAAATTCTATTCTATTCTAATTAGCTTGAAGGCAAGGAAGTATATTACTGCTTGTGCTGCCCATCTTCAATTTCGCAATGATCATAAAAAGTTGTGCGCACTTTCATTTGTACCGCCCGAAGATGTTGTCTCCAGATATGAAATGCTCACTGACTCTCCATGTTATGTCGAAAACGAAGAATTGCTAAAACCGCTTAGACTTTATTTTGAAAAAACGTGGTTAAGACCATACGAAAGTAGGAGAGCAATATTATATATAGGTATATATTATATATATATGTTAGCGGCAAATCGGCAAATCAGGCAATTTCAAAAATGCCTAGGCAAATCGTAAAATTTGTACCGAATTTTGGTTTCTGTGGCCAATTTCATAGAAGACAAGTTAATGGGTCATTGTGCCCCAACTGACTTAATTCAAAAGTCACTGATGAATCAGAAAAACCTCACTTCAAATATGTGGTCCATTTCATTTTTAAATTATGACAATTATTTGCTTTGAAGAGCTGCGTCATATTAACTGATGTAACTTAGAAATGAAATGGCCCACATATTTCAAGTGAGATTTTTCTGATTCATCAGGGCTTTTTGAATTATGCCAGTTGGGGTACAATGACCCATTAACTAGTCTTCTTTGAAATTGACCCCAGAAACCAAAATTCAGTACAAATTTTACGATTTGCCTAGGCGTTTTCGAAATTACCTGATTTGTCGATTTGCCGCTAACATATATATTATATATATATATATATATATCAATAGCAATTATAACCCCCTGGAGTGTTGACAAAACCTGCCCGTTTGGCCACTGTGTACGTCACTGTCAATTACAAGCAGTGAAGTAATTAATAGTGGTGACCAATTTCGTCATTTCTTATCATATTTCCTTGTCAATGAGGTGCTAATCCAAGCTAATTAAAACTCCATAGATTCTCAGTTAGCATTAATATATTTTGTGATGATTTTCGTATGGGGTGATTTTTGTGCCCGGATGATTTTCATGTGGGGTGATTTATGTGTGGGGTGATTTTGAGTGGGGTGATAAGCGTGCGGGGTGATTTTCATTGGGGTGGTAAGCGTGCGGGGTGATTTTAGTTGTGGGGTGGTAAACGTGCGGGGTGATTTCCGTGTGTTACGAGAAATAACATTAAACTACTAAAACGTGGTATATAAGTAACTAACAGTTAAGTGTATTGCCGTGTTATCTTTGAACACATAAGACGATAGAAAGTATAATGATATTGACTTTGTGAGCCTGAATGAATTCGTGTTGCAGCTTTACACTTTTCGCCAGTGCATTTTCTTTGATATATTATATAGCCCGGAAATATTACCTTGTATGTATCCACCTATACCTTCCATTGGCTAAATGATGATTACAACTGTGTTTCACAAGTCTGTGGAAAGCGAATTGCCCATTAAAGCTCTATCAGCTAGATGGATGACAAATTTATGGAAGAGTCGTATTGGGTTTTATTGATCGCACCTCTTCACTTATTTACTTCGGCATTTTTATCGAATTTTTCGATATAAAGCTGCTTCAAGCTTGGCCAGATATAACACATTACATGCTACCGTACAAAACAAAAGTTTTTAGTAATTTCCTCTCTAACTCTTTACAAACTTACACTTAGGTTGATAGAGAATTGTTTGTTTTATGTCTAGGAAGGTGTGTTTAGGTTATATGTATGACATCTAATAGTATGTCAATGTACGTGAGTGTGATTAAAGAATGTTTACTTTTTCATGTTTTCAGCGTACGAACGAGGACATCAACGACCACCGTTGACAGTGTATACTTTCCAGCCACCAGCAGACTCGTCGTCGCATCCGGTCAGCCCTACATCAACTCCTGTCGTTACTCCAATAGTGGAGCCACAGAGCCACACGATGCAAGGTGAACGATTTCAGAATTTTCTCATAATTTACGCTTTTTTGTCGCGTTACAGGAAAATGTAGAGTCGACTTCTGTCTGGTGGAGTATAATTCTTTAGTCAAATATAGTTAAATCTTGAACGTTGGGAGGAAAAAATCAAAGCGTAAACATTTTCTTTGATATGGTCTTTTTCTCGTTTCTAAATAAGTGAGTTTGTCTAGTTTACTTGAAATGAGCTCCACATTCGTATCACTACCCTATCACCAGGTTTACATTCAGTAATGAGGCTGAGAAAATTCTCATGTATACTATAGTAAGTAGAACTGGTTAAATTTGAGTGTAGATTTTCTTAGAGCGTTTGTCGCTGTGATGCAATGCAGAAGAAAGAGAATACAGCATGTTGAATGCTGGGGCTGTGCTACGTGCTTTTCGATTATACTTGGTGGCCAGTGATTTAAAGTCGCTTGGGGAAAACTTGGCTCTAAATGGAAAGGCTGAGAAGCTAAATGTTAGCAAGTAACTGAACTCAAGTTTAGGAAACATCTGTAGAAGTGTAGTTTTGGTAATGTAATTTTGTTGACTACGATTTGTGTTTGCTCTATTACAGCCGTAGTGCCCCGAATGTGCCATATAGCAGGTGGATACAAAGTTCGTATGTTATGCTTTAAAACACAGTTAAGTCTAGAAATTGACTTTCTTAAGTTAGTCAGTTAGTTGGAGGAAGTCATCGGTGCAAACACAAGGTGGGCAGTCTTATACTATGTGGGTAAAACATACATAAATGTCTAATGTCTGGTTTTATCTGTTCATTTTAACGCAGACTTCCTTTAACCAACTGCTTGTTGTGTGCAAAGTGGTTACATACAGATTTTGGTGGAAATGTCTTAACTGAAATTGCAATTTAAAACGTACAAGTATTTTAATTAGCAATATGTAGCCTGGCAAAGCAAGTTCTACTGCAAATTAAGGAAATTCTCATTTTAAAACCTGACATGACATTCTTGACATTTTTCATTTTTCTTGAATGCTCCATTAGTTCATTAGTCCCATACTTGAAAAGCCGAAAAGGAAATGTCAAATGTATTCACTATCAATGCTTATTAAGTCAAAATCAAACCAAAAGCTCCCGAGTGATGAAATGATACACATGATACAGTTTCGGTTACTGCTGGTTTTATATTCGCTTCTTCCAATTTCTCTTTCTACTTTTATTCTTATTTTTCATCTCTTTTATGTTCTGTTCTGCGATGTGGTGCTACGCTACACTAAACACGTATGACATGCAATGCCAATAAGTTATAGTAGACAATAAAGTATAACTGACTTGTAAAATGGAAACGAAGAGGAAGCCCTAAAATTGAAACTTTGAAGTATGTTGACAATACAGAATTCAATACATGATGTTATGACAAAAGGTAGGTAAAGGAAAACGTGAATTGAAATAAATATTGAATGTAAGTGTAAGTATTGTGAAGAATAGCATTTCGTGAGTGTAGAGGAATACGATTTCGCATATTTGCAATGCCTTCTCCGAATCCTGCCTCCTTCACCCTTATAGGAAGATATCACTTTCTAAGTAGAATACTTTTGAAGAGAGGATATCTTACATCTGTTTATGTTCAATGATGTCTGCAGAAACAAAAAAGGGAAAAGCACTCTTCTTGTCGAATTGGAAGTCACGACAGGAAGGCGTGAGCCAATTTAATCCATCTGATTTCGATAGAGATAAGGTGCTCCGAATACTAAGGAGCTTAGTAGATATTGAAAAATGTAGAGAAGAAACGGTATTTCCAAGAGTTCGGATCGATTGTCGTTTCGTATTGACTTAACTCTTAGCAATACATTACTGACATACCTGAGCTAACTACTGGCACTTTATAGGCCAGAGGAGAGATAACTGTATCTGCAAAGAGAACTACGAAGTTGTAAAATATATGCTGCTTTGTTGTACTGGTTGATTTTGCAAACTTAAGTGCTCTATAAATAAAGGCTTTATTTTTCCATTACAGGAGTATACCAAAGTGCGTCAGAGATCTACGGAATTCTGCGAGGAAAAACTGATGCGAAACCTCCAGTGCCGAAGAGGGGATCTTCTCTTGAACGTCCTCAGTTGACCTCGGGGTCATCTTCCACAAATAATTCCATTAGCGGAAACGGCACACCCAAGCCGCTTCCAAAGAATAGTAAAGGATCGAAAGATCTGAAGAAAGATCAAGCGCAGATGAATAATAAAGTGGTGCCCAATTTACCTGACTTCAATCAATCTTCAGACGACATGAGTACGTTCTATTTTTTAAATATTATTCTCATACATAATTAAAGATGTTACGAAGTAAGTAAGTGAATGCGGAAGGTAATCGTAAATATTTATTGGATAAATTCAGTTAGGTAGTCCTATTTTCTATTCGCTATCAGTTGCATAACAGTGTAATAGTATTAAGTCAATGCAAAGTTAGTATGTCTAGGAGAACCAACCTTGTAGTCGAAGGTATACAGTCACGCACACGCAATCCTCTAGTAAGAGTTAAGACTCTGAATGAAATTACTGTGCACTACGCTACCTTCTACCAGACTTTGGATTTTGTATTTGGGTGCTGTGCGTGTCTCTAATGCAAGACGGTTCTTAAACCTTTAAGAGCAGAGAGCGTCTCACTCAACGTAGTCACTATTTTATTTTTGGCTCGCCCTCTTTAGCATGCAGAGGATTTTATTATTATTTTGAGGCTAATCTTGCATTGCATTGCGGGTTGACTTGAGTTCGTCGGCTCCTGCTGTTTCATCCCCAACTGCTTCCTAATTGGACTCTTCCTGCGAAATAATTCAAATCGCTTACACTGCGCTGGGAATTAATAAAAATTGACAAAAATTTAACTTTTTTAGCTTTCTCTTTAATTCAAATGGAAACTTTATGTTGTGCAATGTGCAACTAGCTAACAAGTATAATACTTGGCAGTAATTGGAATATTCGAGGCTAGAGTATTATTACGCTGCAATAGGTTGTAATATTACACAACCATACATATCAGCATCAGCAGTTTCACAAGCCAAGCATCTGTCAGTTGCAATTGCAAATAATAAATAATTATGACAATGACTGACAATAAGTGCAGTGAATTATAGTCCACTATTTAATCTATATGTTTAAGTTACTGTAACTGAACCAGCTAACAAGGATATTCTTATTTTTAATATGTTCTATTTTTCGACCAGCAGTAATTTACTTTGTACTGGATTGGGTAATGGTAATAGATAGCTAAAATACCATAAAACCAGCAGGATAGCTACTTCTATAAATTATTCATGTGAATATAGAAGGGAAATGATAATGCAGCCACTATTACCAAAACTAGAATGGAGAGTCATAAATAAATATGTTGAAGCTGACGATTGCAGAAATTATTTTTCAAGATATTTTAGTTCATATACTATATGTCATCCATGTTATATTGCTTTGATTCTTTTTAGTATTCCATATGATATAGATTTTTTTGATTCTCCACTTTTATCTGACGTACTATATAAGAAATGGCAACTGTTAAGTTCAGCGATGAGTTGACTTGACATATATTTATATAGTAATAATAATAAAGTAATGAAAAATCACATTGGATGAAATAAAAGGATGTCCTTATGCGATGAATGAGAAAGGGAGAGATAGCCATTATCACTTTTATACTTCCATTTCTCTTGAGGGCATTCGTAGTTGGTTGTGGAAGTCAAAAATTGTTCTTGGTTGACAAAAAATTCCTGTGACAGAGAGCTTACCTACAGAACTCCAGACGAATTGAAGTACTATATGAAATGAAGTATCGAATTGCGATCTAGACCTTGCTTTGTGAAATCCTGAATCCTTTACGTTTGACGATAGAAAGCATTCAAGGCTGACGACGCAAGTATAAATCTTCTAAGGAGTTTCAGATAAAATGGAACTTCAATTGATAGAAATGTCGCAGTGCAATCGATTAATTGCATCTATAGGGCTCTGTTTTTCCCTGTTATCTTGCCATATCATGAATGTACGTAAGTCCAGTTTGCACTGGGTAACTTAACTGCATTGCCTACTTCAACATACACAATTTGTATTTATGTAATGTGGACGAAATACGTGCATCTTACTTCACAGGATCATATCATATCATAACACACATTATAAAAATAGTAACCTTCAATTGTGAGTCCAATGTGCAATATGTTCATTCATATTTGTAATAGTATTCCACGTTATAATAATGTCTTAAGCAATATTTATGTGTACATGTGTCGGCACGTCTTTATATAAGAAGATAAGGGTTTGATAGGTATTTTTCTCATAAACTCATTTAACTAGCCAGAAATCCGCAATCTACTCAGACAGATTCGTACACATATCGTTGTTACTGCAACTGTTTCGTAGCTGTATGAAATCCACATTGGCTGTAATATAGAACAGTAACTTTTACTTATCCATGAAGCTTTTATGGACGTATTTACAATTTTTCGATGATCCTAATACTTCTCTCCCCAAATCTATACTAAAAAAAAAGTGCTGCTACTGACTTAGTACCTTAATGCATTTATCGCTATTTTGTCTGTAGTGTCTTATATAATCTATATGTATCATTTATTGGCTTACCTATTTTTATACCAGGATTCCTTTGTTACCTAAGACGTGAGCCAAAATACTTAACAATATAGGTAGGTATTTCTTTTTGGATATTTGCCAGAGCTGCTAAACGCCACAGCTTTCCTGCTACTTGTACGCACTTACACTTGTACTTGCCTAATGTTTTACTAGGCACTTACAACATTGCAACTTGGTTTCTTGCCGTATAACTCCGCATTCATTGTTCCCTATTGTTGTCTCGAATCGATTCGTAAGAGTTAAGAGTCTTGATACCATTAGTACTAACTAAATCTTTAAGAATCCTTAAGCCTTCTGCAACCGTATAGGTGGTTTGGTTGTCTCGTTGTCTGCCGTCTCCAATCTTATTAATGAATGAATGAAGGCAAATTGAACTCTTCTTGACGGTTTTAGTTTTTTATCGATGTAGATGGATCTTCTGTCACTTCTGTAATGTGTAGCGCCTGTTCTTTACACTACTATCGTCATTATTCCCTTTATTTAAGTAGATGATGTGATGGGTTGTGACAGCGGCTCTTGTATACTTGAGTGACGTTAGTTCAATGGTGGGCGTTGGTTGCAGCTATCTAGCTTAGTTATGTTGTGTAACATTTAGGACTTGGTAGATGGAGATATTTAGTAACGTAACCAACCAAGCAAAGAATCCTGAACCAATGCGAAAAGAAAAGTTCTAGTTTTACTTGTAAATTTATGCTACCTGCCCATAAAACAAGAAAAACAATTCTGTTAATACATTTTGTTAGTATTTCATTGCAGTCGTTTTGTGTTTTTCTACCATTCTCCATTACTTACTTGTGTTTCCAGTTGGCAATACGATATCTACGGTGTGTTATAATTGCCTATGGAATTCGATACAAAGTAGCGCCATTACTCCCATATAGCTTCACTGAAACTATGTCCTTATTGTTTGGTCCCCCTTTCATCGAGTAAATTGCATAATCGATAGAGAGATTTTGACTTCCTTCTTACTTTACACAGGACTCTATATTACTAGAATTCTCAGATATATTTTATACTACAATACAGTAAAGTAAATACTTAGGTTTCGAATTAGACTTCCTATATTGGTCGTTATAATTTTGTGGGAGGCTAAGCTGAGGCAGGTAAAATATATTGTGCAAGATTTTCATTATGACAGAAAATGAATGGAAATTCTGATAGGTTGTGAAGGGGCAGCAGGAAATTCAGTAGAGAAATAGCAAATGTAATGTAATAGAAGAGAGTGAGTAAAGAATAGCGTAAACGATTTAGGGTTTCGTTATGACGTGAAAAAAGGAAATCCTCAGTTTCCCGTCTTAAATTGAGAAAGCTGATTGTGCGTTGAGGGTCTTTTCTATGACAGAAGAGGATGAATTTTAATAAGGAGTTCTGAGCATAATAATACTCACAAAGTGGAATTAAATTTCACATGCTCACAATCATCTCGAATGCCTTGCTTTGTCCAAGTTCAGTACATTAAAACTACATTACTGATGATTGCATTAAAAGTAATAGAGAACCTATATATTATTACTTATACTATATGATTATGTGTTAGGTATGAGTTATAAGGTATACAGTATACTGTGACGTACATTAGTTTATGTTTTGTGTCAAAAAGTAATGCTTAGAACGTAGTTTTGCAGTTATTGCAAAATTATACATAAGTATATCTTTACTACTGCTAAGTCTGGTTCCAAAAATATTTTGTTGGTATTACATTCGATTTGAAAAGAATCCAAAGATGAATACATTTAGACATGCTTGGAAGCTTTTAGTAGATGGTTATTATAATTATTAGCATAGCATTAGCATTTTCTTTTTAGTATCCTTGTGAGAGTCAGCGCTTCCCTGTTCGGTTATGTATGTATAAACATCTTTATCTCCGTAATACATGTGTGCAAACTGAAGTGTCCTGTTCTGTTTACTCTGGCATGTTCCAATTTTATACTATGCTTGTAGGCAACCCTGCAATGCTGCAATATCTATGTCATGAATTTTAATACGATTTGGATAATAAATATGGCTGCTTGCTAGTTTCAGGTAAGCATATTTCATTTTCTGCAAATATGGCAGGTTTTCCTTTTGCCGGTTTCAGTCTTCTCCCTCGAAGTGTAGTTTAGTATTTTTAATGGGATTCCCTCCTTTTATACCTACTTCTTAACCCCTACATATCTAATAAACTTTGTATAAAAAATGTGTAAAGAATAAGAATCGTTACTGTAAACATTTTTAAATTTTATATTCTTCCACGTGTTCGCTTTTAAGTCACATTTTAATATCTCCTGAATCTGCATGTTTGTAAAACTTTACTGTGTGGTATTAATTCTCATTTTAATGCTTGCATAACCGAGTTTAAACGAAATTGCGTTTTGCCCACTTGAATCACTTACTAATCGATATAATTCGAAGGCAAGCAATCCAAAATACTATAAAATTATGGAACCGCCTTCAATTTTTCGTACAGCATTGTCAGAACTTTTAATGCAAAAAGAAGAAAACAGACCGGGAGAATAACTTGACGGAGGTATAATTGGTGTCATCGTTCGAAGTGAGAGGTTTATTTTATGTATACCCTGTATACCATTACATAGTCTCACTTTCTTGTGAGTAGTGAGGACTTCGATCGCTAAGTCTTTCATAGATACGCTTTGCAGTTTTTCAGAGTTGTAAATGTCAGCTATTATCATAGCAAGTTTTATATTTGATTTGGCTTAACTTTAAGTTTACTTACTTATAGAACTCTTGACTTTAGGCAATGAGAGCAAAGTGTTACATATATGTCTTCTATATAAATTTGTAGACGCATAGCAAATAGTGACAGATTTTCCAGTAGCAGAACAGAAAGGAGCCTCGGCTGAAAAATTGATCTTTACTACATGGAGAGTTGAAAGAGTTAGTTAGATGAGTCGAATTTACTGTATGAGGCGACCGTTTGGATAGAATATTAGACGCGGAGTCCATTAGGTAGGGAATTGAAATGCCAAAGTGAAAAACGGGTGGGGAAGGGGCGTAAAACTAGACTAGACCGAAACGCTTGTAGTATGTCATCCTCTTAGCAATATCAGTTTTTTCAATTCGCATGTCTTATCGGCATATTGCTTGACAGGTTTCCTTTGTAAAAATTCTTTACTGGATTAGATCAGTAAGATGGTAGCTAACTCTACTTGAAATCTTTTTCAAAAGTAAAAAGTTAGATAGAAGGACGAATTCCTTTTTTGGATTCAGTTATTATGGAAGCAGCTTTGAAGACTAGTTTGTTGAAGTCTTTTGGTTTCTGGATCTGTTAAATAATTGCCATTGTTCTTTTTAGTGATCCACTTTCAGGGTATTCTAGTCGCTACTGAAATGGAAGTTGCTATTCTTTCCTCGAACATCTTTTTTGGTCATCATGATTTATTGATATCATTTATGTTCAAGTAATGTGCCTTTTTAAGTAGGTCTTTTATGTCCGACCGTATTGGCAGTTCCTCGGCTTGTGTTTAACTTTAATTTATTAAGGTTCTGTATAATTGTTAATTCAATCCGACGGATTTTCCTTATATACTCGTCTGCCTTTACTATACGTCTCTTTGTCTTCCTTTACGCATAGAAAACTATTAACTTCTCTGAAAGGTAATTTATGGTTGTCCAAGTGGTCCAAGTTGTACTTTCATCAATATAGGCAATCAGCTATTTAAAAAATCATTAACTACAGATGACCATAAATGTTCTACTTTAATATAATATTATTCGATGAGATGATCGGGTGGGATTGTATTATAATGTAACTTTCTGAACAAAGGAAGAAAATGTACTTCAAATATTGATCAAAACGAACTATATTGCCTTTTCAAGGTAATATTGGGGGAAGTTATGAAAAAAGTTGGTTTGCTTATGTTTTCTTAAGCTATGCAAAAAATATAATCGATTTTGCCTTTGTTTGTGGAAGGGGTTATGTTATATTTTACTAAAAGTTTTCCGTGGACATCTCTGTTTTTGTAACTATTAGTAAGGTAAACACTACGTGATTTTTGGTTACAAAGGCGCATACATGCTACGCATCTGCGACACAACGTGAACTAATGTTGTATTAAAGTTGTTGGCTGTGTTGGCCGTTGACTGTGGTTTGAATTTAAAACAAAGGAAAACTTTGGTGGCGAGGAGAGACTATGAACGCATTCCTAGATAGCATACCCAAAAGGCTAAGGAACTTTAGAAGAATTACATTACATTAGCGTTTTGAATTACTTTGCTCGTAGTTGCAGAAACAGAAAGGGAGCACGCTAAACATTACTTGGATTTTGTGTCTAGAAATTTTGGTATTTTTGCGGTCAGCTTTTCTTTCACTTGCTTAATTGCAAATACTAAATTAAATTTTCTTATAGTTCGAGTGTGGTTTCTGGTTGTTTCCGTCCGTTGACAATTCGTGTTTGGCTTACTTATCGTTTTGATAAATTCCTGTATCGTATACTTACACCATTAGTACTTCGTTTCTCATAGAAGCAAGTAAATCCCGACATATGCATACATATTACATTACAAAGGTAATCTTTTGCATAAGCACTGTTATGCAGAAAAAACTGACTACGAATATTCGTATAAAGGGTATTGTCAACTGGTTTTGGTGATTGAAGGTCAAAGGTCTAGTAATATGAAGAGTCGGTTCAGCTTACACATTGTCGTAAATCGTTAAGTGTGAAATAAGCATAAAATTTTAGAATACGTGTACATACACATCAATTCTAAACTGCGCCACACAACATGGGATCAGGTGGTGATGAATAATCGTGAAAATTAAGTATGACATAATCATGCAGTTGTGTAAAAATAATAAATTCCATGAAATGTTGTATGGGCAATGCAGCGCCAACGAAATAGCAATAGCACGCTAGAAAATGTTGCGACTTAGCAGTTGATGTTACTTTTATATAAATTTGTTTAACCAAATACAGCATCTATTATAAGTTACGATAAGCACATAAAGTGGTTATTGCGTTAGTGAAGTTTTCTGCTTCTGACGATAAAGTAAGTACATTTAGCATAGCTGTTCCTTCTGTATATGTATATAGCTTAGCGGCTTAGCTACTCAAATATAACTAATCTTCTTCTTAACAAATTAGGAACACTGTTCGTTGCTTTCAAAAATAAACACGACTTTGCATAACTAATGCGTAAGTTTACAAAAAAGATTTGCAGGTATACAGAAATAAGTCGATTAAGGAGCATGAGGGGTTGTTGGTAACAAACTATTACTTGTTGTCCCAAAATCCAACACTTTACCAATAGTTTAGAAATCGTACGAAACTATCAGAAGTTTCTGAAGCAATAACAACAAGACACGCATTAGTCATAGCAATTTATATAGATATGTTGAAGGATATATAGACTTTTACACACATATTCCCATACAATGTATCTTATTTCATGTTGTATGTTTGCTAGTGAAAGCATAATATATTTTTTGTTGTTTTGACGATTGAGACGACTAATGATAGTATGCAGAGTATGCAGTTCTATAAGGGAGATGCCTTGATTGATATACTGATTATGTTGTCTTTGATGTTTTACAGTCGTTCCACAGCCAGTCTATGTCAACATGCATGAGCTGAACCAAATGGCATCCGCCAAGTTGCAGCGCCAAGCAGAACTGGATCTCCCTCCGCCTCCTCCAGAATTAATGACTCCACCAACCACCAAGGTAATGTCATGTCAAGCAACCTAAACTCTGCTTTTTTACACAATTAGAAAATATAAGCGTTGTTACCTACACAAAATTATTAATGTTAGGATTATATTTGTCCACATATAATGTTATACTTGTTCGTAGAAAGTCTTCCTATTATTAAATCAGTTGAGATGAGGAAGTGCTTGGTCTGATCTGTTGTAAATGTAAGTTAATGCAGTAAAGGTGAAGATAAAAAAGTAGAGAGGCTGAAAAAGGGAGAAACTCACGACCAAAGCTATAATAATGATACTCGTGGATGCGTGCAACTGCATACATAAATGTTAAATAACCTAACGCAATGGTCGGTCATTCTTTATGACTATATAGAAATTGTGCTAAAGAGACTCATTTTTGGCATCATTATTTTCTACGGTGTCGTTTTAGAAGAAAGATGTCGAATGAAGGAAATCTGATAAATAGTTTGCAAAGTCTTTGCTTAGTGATATAGTAGCATTGCATAACAGTGTTCATTTTTCGACTCAAGAGAGAAACGCTTCGGTGATATCGTGTCGTGTCTTGTCCTCTCAATTTCATCGTCAGTGTATGTAATATCTAGTAATGAAACGACACAAGCAATGTAATGTAATTGTAATTTCACGAATGCGAAGCTGCGTTCTATAAAAAAAATTTAGATTTCTGTTTCTGTTTCACCCAATCATGTCTCGCACTCTAATGTTGTAGTCATGGAATAATCTACACTTTTGGATGTGTCATTCGTTAGCGTTCCTCTAGAGTTGTGTCGTTGTGTGTAGGAGTCGACTCTTTTAATGAGATAGAGATAGAAACCTATAGCTACAATATGAGTTAATCGTATGTTGAAAGTTACTGGTAAGTCTACTGATAAGATACACTATGTCATTGCATTACATAACTAGCGTAAAGTATAGCATTAAGTAGTAGGCGACAAAACTGCCCTGACGAGATTTCACAGCGAAAGAAAATAACAACACGCGTCTTTGTAATTGAATCGGCTCTCGTTTCGTTTACGTTCGTCGGACTGATCTGATTTTATGTAACTAGTGAGCTCATTTGGAGATTACTTCCGTTTGTTGCTGCTCTTGTCACTTTGTAGAGACAGCGTCACTCTTTATAGATGTAGTAATGTTATGGTGACATTATTATATATAGAGTGTATCTCTTGCCGAGTTTGTGTAAGTAATATAGTGGCATCGCAATCAGACTCTCCGATATCTCTGTGTTGCACACGGTGCACACAAGCAGAGCAGAAGCAGATCAAATAATCCATGCAACTCTGTTTCTGACTGGTAGTGGAAGACTTTGGCTATTTAGTCGGCGGAAGCTTAGCAGGGAATACTTATCAAAGAAAAGACTTTGAATTTAGTTAGTAGTTCAGTTCAGTTTGGTAGTACTAAATACGTATACTGTAATTATGTATAAGTTAAGTACATCTTATGCTGCAGCATTTGATTTGAATTTCAATGTAAGATTTAAATTAGAATTTTGTAGGAGGATTCCTTAGTAGCTTCTAGATTTCTAATCGTTTTTCGCTAGCTTAGTGCTTCCCTTTGGTAATTTAGAGATAAAACGCCCTTTAAACGCCGGTTTTGAAACTGAAATATTGAGTTTCTCAAGAGGATGGGAAACAAATCGCTGGTTGACAGACTGTATGAATAGAAAGATGCATTATGCCATTATTCCTTCCTCTATAGTATGTATCTGTGGACATTTGCAAGTCAAATTCGTTTTCTAGTCCATATAGGTTGAGTTAGAGTTAGGTAGGTAGTTAAGTAATGTGTTAGAAGCTGAAAGATATCTAGAATAATGTCGGCGTAGTCTGCAAGCAGAGCATAGTGCATGTAATATGTAAAGTAGGAATGTTAAAATATCTGCAGGCACTAGTTAGTACTGGATGTAGACTGCTGGAGAAAATGTGACCATGGATTGCTCGTGTTTTCATGGTAAAAACTAGTATTGTATTCTAATGTTAATGTTCTCTTCCTCGTGTGTGACTTTGTTCTTTCATTTAAATTCATGTGTAAGTAGGTATGGATGGATTAATGTTCTATGTATTTGGATTGCTTGCATGGCTCTGTGTGCTTTGCCATGATTATGGTGGAAATGCATGTTCCACGTCTGTATTTACCTACATGGGAGTTGTACAGTTATTATTCATTTCTTTCATTGTGTTGTTTGCCACGCCGAAGCTATGAAACAACTCAAATCACAGTCACCACCAGACGGGGATGTCCAAAGCAGGTGCATTGTTTCTAAAAATGTATTGCTCTTGAATATAAAATAGTCATGGATAAATTCCCTGCTTAGGTTGTAATATTATTTGATTGTGCACCTACCTGACTGGAGTTATATACTGAAATGGTGGAATAAAAACAAACTTTTAATATATTAGATAGGTGTAGGTTGTATTACAGATATAATACGTTAGTCTAGTTCCTTTGTTCCACTCTAACCATAAGACCATGTGGAAATCGTGAATGAATGTATTAATGAGATTTATTGTATGTGTACTACTGTACTACACTTGCTAAGCCATTTTACATTATCTCTACTTTTAGGAGGCGGTTTATATTGTAGACTGAAAGTGCATGCCACTTATGTAAGTAAGGCGGAATTTTCTTGAAAGAACACAATTGAATGAATTTAGGTATTTTATTTTCATGGCAGCTCGCATGTATGGAGGGCGTTTTGGATATGTTCACGTATTCTATTTGTAAATAAAAGTATAATGGAGAAATTCATTTTGATATAGGTACTTACTACACTGACTAGGTATTGTTTAGACACATTCGTATAAACGTTATAGGAAATGAACGATGGAGTTAAATTTTATGAAAGAGAAATAATTCTTGGTTTATTTTATTAGTATTAGTAGGACTGCTATTCTTTATTGCCCACGATTGTTACATTCAAAATTAGAAATCACGTTCTGTAGAATGGGAAGTGAGGTTTACGAAAATGAAAGTATATACAACGCACTAGTGTAATTAGAGACTTTTAAATTGATTAGATTAATTGTACATTGCCTTGGCGCGACTTACATGCAGAAGAGTTTTATTAAGTGAATGTAAAAGGTAACGACAACCCGACAACGACTTTGCATTTCTAACATAAATCAAATTAACACTTTTTCACACCCTTCATGAAATCGATGTGCTTATTATGTGCGATAAGTATGTTTTGTCCCTTTTGTAAGCTAAGAAGCAGCATAGCATACATTAATCTTAATTTCTAGCTTATATTTGTGTGCTAATATTCATACCAATTTCATTTTACGATTCTTTGCCATGTTGCGGTATTTAATTTCATTTTAAGCATTCGGCCTCAATAAAAATAGCTAAAGGTAAAGGTTAAGTATAAAACTTGAGGGAATTTGATAGCTGCCTTTACAAAAGCCATATCAATTTCGGTTTTCAAGGTGATTGAATTCATCGCATTAGAGCGTTAGATACTTAATCCGTGTTTCTATAAGGTACGCTGACTTTATAAGTTAATAATGGAATCATTGGTATTCTCTTGTAATATTCGTAGACAATGTGAATAATTATGTATTCCATAGCTAATACCATTTAAGGCTGTGTCGGGCACAACCAAGACTTTGATTTATCTGAAAGAATTACCACAACAGCGGCGGTACATGCATATCTTGTATAGAAAATGTTTATGGCCACAACATTTCTTTCCTTACTACAAGAATACAAAAGAGAATATAAATAGTATGAAGCTTTATACAGAGAGTTTAGCTTAGGTTTATAAAAGTTATCTTGATTCGAATGGATGCTATCTAGGGATTGCTTTGCCAGAAACACAAGTTTGTCGTTTGTCCATACTAGGCAGGAAATATTATGTGTACGTAGCAGCAGTTTGGAGGAACGACTAGGAATGTCTACATTTGACATAAGAACAATAATGCATGGTGTCCAGCAGGCAGTGCACATATTTATAGACACTGTAAGCACACAAGAAAACTAATGATAAAATTGGGACTTTGGGACCGAAAGTTAAACTGTCGGAATACTTCTCGCGTCTCGGGTTTAGTTTTCTCCTGACAGGAAATGTAATTGAATTGGTAGGTGAGAAATTTACTTGTCCAACAATTCTGAGCAACATACACATGTACCAAGACTCACGGACTAAACAAAAGTCAAACTAGCCATGGCCATGTGACTACGTGTATTTCTCCACGAGCATGAAATTGCAATATTCATTTAAATTAAACTGGTAACCTGGTATGGTAAAGTGACTTGCTCTTTCTGCTTTCTACTTATTGAACATGTTCTTGATAAATCCAGCTGTCTACTTGATTGTTATTTGCTGTTTTTCAAGTTAATCCATTCTTTCGATCGATTCATTCGTAAATTGGTTTGGGTTCTAGGGAATTCACTTCAATTCAGTAAACAGCGTACTTCCAAATCCAAGGTTATTTGAAATTCCAATTTCATATGTAAATTAGGTCAACCTGCAATGTTTGCTCCACAGCCTTCAATATTAAACTTTCAGAAGCCTAGAATTTTAATTTAGCCTAAGCTTTGCTTCTACTAAGTTGTACTTCCCTTTGAAACACTAATATATTTGTAGTTGGGTAAAGAAAGAATGTATGTCTCCACAAAGTGTGCAGCAAATTACCAGTATTTTACAGCTCCGGGTTTGTATGCGGGTAGTTTACAATACGGTGCATGTTGGGAGGCCAGAGAAACTAAGCATAGAAAAGAAAATATTGCCTGAGTTTTATTATGTGGTGACAAGAAAGACATCCACTTGCTATTCTAGCTGTTCTACTGGGAACTGAAACAAAACCATCATCATCATATACCTACTTATGTAATGTAGTGCCATACACATAAACACAGAAAATGTTTGTTGTCTCAAGTACAAATATCTGTTTAAATGTACAGACAAGACACTGACTGACCGAGTAGTGAGATTGTCTGCCAATATGGCTTTGTATGTTTCTAATTGGCTTCTAAAGTCAATTACACCTTTGTAATGATGGTGCTAAGGCTGTTTAATAGTCGTTGTCGGTTTGCAGACTGCCAGTCTGTCTTCCTTGAAATCGTGTCTGTGTGCTAACTTGTATATTTACAAATGCAATGCAGATAGATACCGTAAACGTTATGTAAGCAAAGTACATGAATAAAAGTAGAACGTTTTAGTAGACAGATAGGACAGGATTTGAAAAGCCGTAATAGCATGTTCGACCATTTTTGTTTTTGCTTCAAAGATGTTAGGGTGGTGCAATGTGCCATGCATGCGAGAATAAACAAAGAAATTCAATTTAGTTTACTTTACGCTCTTAATTCTGCAACAGTTACCGGTTATACTTATACTGCGATTCTAGAGTGTAGATACTTCGATACTTGATACCCTTTTATCGTCATTATACAGTAGTTTGGCTAACAAACTAATCTTACGTTAAGTTCAGTTCATTTCCATTTACTTATTCACATAGAAATATATTCACCTAACCAATCTAGTCACCCAATGCAATGACACCACTACTGGTTCATTCATATTAGGATAGGAATGCAAATAATGTTGACTGTCAAATAAACAAGAGTTAACTAACACTCTAACACTTCAACTTGAAATAAACTTTAAAAAGCTCATTAAATAGACATGATATTTAATTTGGTGAATCTATATACTCTGTTGCAGTAAACTTGACAGTCAAGTGCACCACAAAATAAACAGTGAGTAGCTGTGGAGTCAAGTGTATGTTATGTACACACGTATTACACATACCTCATTATGTTAAATGCTAAATACACGACACGGTTCTTGTTTTAAAGTTTGCAACTAATTCACCTTTGGATTGAATTACGGTACAGCTAACTGCATGATATCTTTATGTATGATTTATTGTGTTCATTATAATATTATACGAATGTTCATTTCTGTACTTGTTAGCCTACGTACGTTCATTTCATTAATTACGTAAAGGGACTAGCACTGCAGACAACAGTTTAGTGTTCGTTCAGTTGAATTGTTCTTTATTGTTTATATTAAAGGAAAAATTGTAAACTGAGGATTGGTGTTGTTTTGTTTTGTTTAAAAGTAGAAAAGTCATATTAGAGCTGAGTTTATTCGTGAGCTAAAACAAGGGGAGATGCAAATGCACTGCTGCGCGCAGAAATTCTCCAACTCTAGTCATGCCGTAATTTATTACTATTTATAAGATAATGAAACAACATTGAATTCAATAGAGTTGAATTGAATCCATCCTTCCTGTTTTGTCTGTCTGTCTACATGTCGCATTGTGAATGACTGTCCTCCGTGTGTAACAAAGTAGCTGATGCGATTCAACTACATTACGTAAAATACATCTGCTGGAGAGGTAATCGTGAGTTGAGTGAGAATAATTGGTATTGTTGCTTTTGCTGTCGTACTGTTATTTGTTGCAACTCGACTCAGAACTGAAGTAAACATATGCATGCATATAGCAAATGTACGTAAACTCTATACAAACTTTGCCACAGTTTTCTATAAGTACGTATAACTTTTTTCTGTGATAGGATGATTTAAGGATGCGGATGTGTTATTTATTATACTGCAGTACTTATTATGCTTGCTTAGCTTAGCTGACTAACTACTTTTACACTATGGGTTTTACATGACTTTTGTCTTTTCTAGATAACTTTAATGTGTGAGTATTTGGATGTGTTTTTCTGTTGGTGTGTGTAGTATTTACAAATCCGTATGCACATAGAATTACATTAGAATATTTTGTTGAGTATTACGGTAGAGTGTAGATACTATGTATTATATACACTTGGTCTCATCACTTCATGCTTTCCTGACAATGTAAATTTAAGGCAGGCCAATGAACTGGGCTGATGTTCCTTTATTCCTTTGATGTAATGTTGGGTTAGATTGGATTGGATACCAGGGCTGGTCAATTAGCTACATCCATGTTGTTATTATTATGACGACCGACAACTATTATTGTTTGAAGTTGATTGCAGGCAGATGGTTGTAAAAAATTCTGTGGTAGGGTAGAAGTGAACGTGACGTGGTGATGGTGTGGTAGGAAAGCCTCATCGTTCATGAATGAGATTTATCATTTTTATGTATTTTGTACTATCTCCTTGCATTATAATAATATTTCTATACAATACAAAAAACAATAGCTAACTAGTTTTTATTGTTTTCGAAAATTATGACCAGGCTTTACAAATAAAGGATTTTATTTGTTGTTATTTGCTTTAGTTGTAATAGTTGAAAAAGTGTAGTTACGAATTGCAGCAACATAACATAACTGTACCTATATACAAAGAGGTATTAGTGTGTGATTATATGGGTTGAATGGGTAGGTGTTATTTCGTGTTATTTTCTATCCTGCGTAATCTTTTGCGTACCATAGCCTCCGGTGAAGCGAAAGAATATTGGTGGATCCCATAATAAGTGTAGTTTGTATGGATCACATACCTTAGTCTGTAGCATTTTATTTTGAATGAAGATGGATTACATTTAATGAGACATGCTGAATTTGGTCTGTGGTGAATGAGATTTATCTTCTGATTACTCCATGCAGTTGTGTAATGCTACTTTAAGTCTTAAGTGCATAAAATCTACGAGACAAGGAAATATTGGGAGATTAACCTGTAAGCTTTAGGGCTAATTCTATAAAATGGCTTACATCAGGAAAATGAAAATTTAGATACAAATTAGATGCAAAGATTGTGCTGTTCCTGTTTAAAATTGTTGTTCCTGTTATATTGCTGACATGCTGAATTCTTTATGTTGCAAGATTTCCTTTTATCGTAGGATTAAATGAATGTGTTAACTTTATCTTTCACTTTTGTTGTGGAAACATTATAAGTTCATACCCCTTTATTCGTCTTCCTTCGTGTTGTTCTGTATCAATGTTAATGTTAATTCATGCTGTTATATTACTAATATTGCTATAGGGCATAGCTACACTATCTTATTAAGTATCCTGAAAAGGAAGTTTTTCAAATATTGATAATAGTTTGGCTGACAATAAACAGGGAGTTAAGATTATAGGCGTTCTTTCCTGTTTCTGAAACACGAATTTTTATGATACGAACTTTAAAAGTATAAGAACTGTTAAGAGTTAGCGTGTGATGTGAGGAAACGAGGAACTTAATTTCGCAAGAGATAGTTTTGGTTTTTACTAATAATTGCAATGTCCTTATGTCGTAAAAGGCCGTTGGACGAGTTACTTGGACTTCTTATTGTATGTCAATGAATATTATTTTGCATATTTGTATTGCAATGATGATGTTTTTGTATCGGATGATGAGGTTGAGTTTAACAAACTGATAAACTCAATAAAGTATTATTTATTAGGACGAATAATTTCTCCTTCTAAAGGCTGCCAACTCAATGCAGAATTTGCAATAAGTAGACGAATGAGTATTCTTTATGTTGGGTAGGTACATAACAAGGTTTTGTCTAATCGCGTAATATATATCCATCCTTTTGTAGATAATCTGTATTCTATAAGAATAATTTCAACAACATAAACTGTTAGTGCTACTGTAAAGTTTTCCTTAAGGAGAAGCAAACCATTATTTACATCAGCTTACAATTGCGCTGTATTTGACGTTGGTATTTATATAGTAGAGTCATCGCCCACAAAATTTCATAATAGAGGATTCTCGTAACCCTTTTTGAAAATGTTCGATCTGAATACGTCAATAGCATTCAACAGTGGTAGGGAAGTTGTAGAGTGAGTTGTGGTTATACATTAGTTATGTCCAATTACACTTACTACAGAGTACTACAAGACGCTGTTTGTCAAATTGATGATAAATATGGATGACAATGACTGTGGTGGTCGTTAGTTGCATATTCATTGTAGTAAACTAGGTATTCAAAGGTTTCTCACACATTGTGCATGTTTCTTATCTTTAGTCTGTGTGTCAGTAATGGCAATTTGGCAATTTCAACAGCATGGCAAATTACTGATTGCTATTAGTCATGCTTATATTGTTTATTTCTAAAGCTCTTAGAGGCTGAAGGGCATATTAAATTATATCTGCTTCTTATCTTTAGTTAAGAATGCGAATGGTTCCTACCATTAGTGTGTTAGCGTTCTGAGATGAGATGTTCAGGAGGTGTATTAAAGGATTACATCTTACGAGATTGTTGACAGAATCGCTTTTCTCGTCGCGTAGTAAATGGCAAATGGTAGAAGTAATTTAGGCTGTACAACATGAAATGCATTACCTATGTCTAAATATAGATAAAACTTGTATTAGGCAGTAATGGTGTTATCACAAGGATGGTTCCACCGAAATCCCAAAGTCAAATGCATGAACGAATGTGAATTATGCTGATGAGTTGGTAATTGACTAAATTATAGTTGATAGGATGCAAAACTTAATTGCCGCTCCGCACGGTACGGTCTATTTGTTCAGCTGGATATTGAATATCCACCGTAAAATCAATGAAATAACCCCGGGGAGATCATTTATGTTTGAATCCTCGTTTGCAATCCCTTGTGCAGTGCAAATGTAATTTTCTCTGGTTAAATTAGTTGATTCGCGTTGTTATTCTATATAGATGTTATGTCAAGCAGCACTGTTGAATGCACAATGTTTGACTTGTAGTGATTGAGTTCTGTAATTAACAGAGAGAAAGATTGTTTTGTGACTGCATGTATATAATTATGCTAGGATGCGTCGTCTATTCATCTCTCTGTGTTGATACTAATGACTTTATGGAGCTGAGCTGCCATAGTGCAAGTAATGATGAGTTTTTGAATGGTGTCATTTACAAAATGCATGTTTACCTTGTCACGTGTCGGAACACTTGATGTTAGTAATTCTACAAATGACGCTGTATAATTAATGGTTCCTATGTGCTATTACTTTAACTCTATTACTGTATTTACATAACCTCGACACAACAGGTTCTATTCTCTACCTTTTATAAACCTGCAAAACTTACTCATTCATACTAACAAATTAATTTTCTAATGAAATATTCAAGTTGCGCTTGCATAAGAATCCTTTCATCTGCAAACGTGCAACTGTGAATACAAGGTGTGTGTCTGTGGCTTTATTTTGGCACTTGTGAATGAATTCGCTTCAGTGCTCGCTGTTCACAGTTAGCTTCTCTTCTGGTAGCAATTAGTCAATATTGATTTAATTTTTTTTATTACACGTGCAAGTAGTTTAAATTAAGAACCTTATCTATCCATCGTAGCTCGTAGGTAGCCTAATTGTAATTGTCTGACATTTAAAGGCATTGATTATTTTACTTACACAACAGACTTGTTGTAACCATCTCGTGTTAAATGAACACCTTGTTGGGTGTAAACCAATTTTCCACTACGCAATTGTAATTCTTAATCAAACAGTTAAATCGACCATGGAATATATGTACTCTGAGTATAGCTTACTTTGATTCAGATAGACTAAAAGAAACTAAGTAATGACATTTGTATCATCTTTATATCAGATCAGTAAGTTTCTATGTTAAATTCAAATATGTTATAGCAAGAAAGTTTTCTTAAATGGAATGTCCTGTAGTAGTTGGTATCTATTGTGCATGTCACAGGAAATTATTAGCTGCCTCATCCGTTGTTTAACACAGAAATCATAATTTTATGCTTGACCAACATGCTCTACGTTTGGCGGAATTCACTTTACGGTTTGTAAAACAAATGTGCAAAGGGAATTTCTCCGTAATTGTTCTCACGGTTATGTAAACTAAAATATAGGTGAATTGTAAGTTGCAAGAATTCAGAGCTGTAACGGACGACGTTATCATGAAAGTCTGAAGTGAAATGTGTCAGTGTTTTAGTATTTTATTGATTCCCTAAATTATGGACACTTTTATTGATTAACTGTAGCGCAGTCCCTGAAATTTGAGAAGCAATTAATGTGGGCAAGAGTCTGATTTCTACCGAGGAGAGAATAATTATGCGGCTAATGTTACAAGTTGGTCTGACTAGCAGGTTATATTACGCAAATTAAAAAAGACATGTTAGATAGCGAAACATTATGGTAGAGAATGCAGAACAATGAACATACTGATACATGGAAAATATAAAAAGGATTGTAGTATTATACTGAGAACAAAAAGAAAACCAAGTCAGGATGAATATTGTTGCTGGCTTCTCTGTTTCAAGGAATTGCTAACGGTAGTCTAGACTAAAACTAGTAGCTCTATGAATATTATAGATTTAATTAGTTGGGCAAAGTTACGGTTACTATTTCTTCCTTTCCCTGGAATTAGGACAGACAAATAGTGATGAAGAGAGCATAGAAGTCAAGAACCTGTGCTAAATACGCCCTGAGTATTACGACGTAATCATTATGGATTTAGAATTGAGCGTATCTGGGTTTCCGCTTAAATGAATATGGCAGCTCTTGGACAAAGTTTTAGGCGTAGGTCATAATGAATTCTGGAATAGCGGTATAATTGCTTTTACTTCAGTCAGTGCATATTAGAGTTGTATTTTAGTGAGTTGAATGAGCGGAGACTTGAAAATCAAAGAAATGTAAAGTACCTATCACAAGAATAGGAAGAACTAATGCTATTAGCTTAACAACTTATTATTCTCTTATCACTATCATCATGTGGCTCCTCTTGCTCGTTTCGTGACGTTAGTATGCTTTGACTTTGGCTGACTTCCATTATTTGCTAATTACGGCTTTGACTTTAATATAGAAATGGAGTGAATCTTTTGATTGCATCATTAGCTACCGTAGTAAGTTCTTGTAATATAATATATAATGCATATAACGCATTGGTTGTATCTTCCATCCTTTGCTTTTGTGATAATATCTATAAATTGCTGCAATTCAAGTTCTAGTTGTTATCAGTGCAGTATAGCTCAAAGGTTTGTCGTTAGCAACAGATTGAGGTTGGCTAGGCTTGGGTCGTCATTTCTAATGATGTACTTATATGGAAAATAGTGTTAGGTTGAAGGTAATCCAAGTAATCCTTCGTAAATGAAAAGACAAAGCAGATTGTCCATTGTTAGTTGAACTGATATGATCTGATTGACTGACTAAGGATGAACTTCACCTAGGTAAGAGAAATTATTAAGCCTGATAGGCAAGTTTGACGTTAAATTGAATTAAATTCAAGTAGCAGAAGTAAAACGGGATTTGGAGAGCGTCAAGTGATGCAATAAAGGAAAATTATCTAGTAGAATGTTCGTGTCTGTCTCGTCTTATATAATGAAGTGGTTCTATTGTCTATAGCCTGTGTATGTGATGTAATGGATATAGGGACTGTTTTATTGCATCTAGGTAAAAAAGAAGATGCGAGTACTTAGGTAGAAGCGTTGAAAGTGATGAGTTTGGTTGTAGGCTGGGAACGGCGTGTTCCCAGCTGGAATGGAAATATTGAATGGGAGAAGACAAGCCAAACAAGTGAAGCAGGACTAAATTGAATCAAATGGAATTGAGTGTAAATTGTAATAAAATAGAAGCGGATTGTATAGATAAGTCAGTTGAGGATATAGCTTAAGGACAGAATTGTTCAGGGCTGGATTGGTAATGTTGGCAATTGAGTATGAAAAGGTTTTGAATAAAAAGACATGTGATTGATTTGAGACTTTATGGATTTCTTTTGTCTGCCTGCAGGTTGACGGTTTGGAGCTGAGCAATTTGAAGAGCGAAGGCTCCTTGGCATCGAGTGGCTACGGAAGTCAAAACCAAATCGTGATGTGTGAAGACTCGAACTCGGGCGGCTCCGGCTCCTCCACACTGGAAGGTGAACATAATAACCCTGGCACTGTTGGTAGTGTATCCGTTCGTACTTCTATTCCATTGTCCTCGGAGGAATTTCGAATGGAGCTTGAAAGCATGATAAACTCTATGAGCTCTTCGTCAACTTCCTTCCGAAACGACGCTCCGGATCATTTCTACGACTTGCCCATTAGGAATTTCAATGGGCGCGGAGCCACCAGCCCTCCTCCCCCTCCTCCTCCTGTTCCTCTTCAGATGAATAATAACAGTGGCAATGATAGTAGCAATACTGGTTTTGCCAACCGTGGTAATTATGGAACTGTCCCGAGGAGTTTTCTGTTGCAGCACCGCCACCACAGCATGCATATGACTCCCAGCAACAATTCTGCTTTCGAGTACGCCAGTCTAGGCTCTGTTAACAATGGGAATGCAAATAACATTTTCGCGGATCCTTCTGACTCTTCCTCTCCTGACACTAATTGCAATGCCACTATCCGTAGCATCCATCACCGTAACTTCATGAGTAATAATCCTCATGTTCCTGTTCTAAACGGGAATAGTCTCCACAATTCCAATTCAACTCCTGGCACGTACAACATTCATAATCAGGTTCAAATGCAGGTGCAGAGAAATAATAGTCTACCTCGCCCTCACTCCTACGCTGCTCCTAATAATCACTCCAACTTCATGAAGTACCGGCTCTCCATGGCCAAAAAGAGAGATTTCGTTTAAATTTCAGATCTGTAATTAGTGTTTTTGTATCCCCGTCAGATTAAGATAATCATGTATTGTGTCTAATACCAAAATCAATTAGTCAACTAGTTGAGTCTTTAGAAAATCATGTTCGCCTTATATTTTTCTTCGAGTACAATTATTATTACCTACAATATTATTATCTATGTTCCCTCCCAACAAGTCAGTTTGTTCATTAGAATATTAATGTTGAATTAAATCCTTTTCTTATGTCAAATTCCAATAAGGAATTAGTTATGATTTTGAGTAGGATGCTCCCTTCACCTTCGTGCATGATAATTGCTACAACTTTTTACTCACACTATCATTGTGCGTTAAGTGTGGGGCTGTGAAAGACAAGGTACTCATTTTCAAACTGTCTTTGACAGACGCACGAGAGATTCTGAACCATCATTTTTGGTAATATTCTAGTAACTATGAGAAAGTTTGGAAAATTACTGTTACAGTTGTTCCCAGAAAAAATGCAAACCCTACTACATTCCAATATACCTATTTATACTTTTGCTTGCTGACAGACCTTACCCATATAACCCAATTTTAGGTTTCTGAGAATTTAGTTGCGCATTACTCTAGCAGAAATAAATTATGAGGGACATTTGCATTTACAGATTGACGGATAGGTAAACGTTCGTTGTTTTTGCCCCCATGAGAAAACTTTTGTAGGAAAAAGAACGTTTTATGGATTAGAAAATGCTAGCTCGTTCTCTGTTCACTCTGTCGTAACAAATAGAATTTCTTCGCAGTAGTAAGGCATTTAAGCTATTTGATATAGTTATTAGGTTTGTAAGGCTTTAAATACGTAAGTAATGTATAAGTGAAGTATTTCACAAATACAAATAGTATTTTATAACCAAAAAAGGAATTTTATGCGTCCTTAGCGAGACATTGTAGTTTAAAGGAATGCAGCGTATGTATTATAAGTAGTTGGTAGGCATTCATAAAGCAATATTACCATGTATTTAAATTTTGTGGCTGAGTGCCTCCGGTGTGCTCTGTAACGTCAAAATGAGTTCAGAAACGATAAAAGGACACGCACTTAAAGCCGTTTCGTTGTCATATTTTCGATTTTATGTCGTTATTTGTCGGCTGCGTCATTTTAAGCCGTAAAGTTAGTATGGTGAGCTAAAAACGAAGCTTTTGCATTCCTAGTGGCACGTAACGCATTACTGAAAGTAAGCCCTACTAAGCGACTTCCATGGTTTCGCTACATGCATATGTACGAAATACTACGCAAGGATTTATGTGAGTTTTGTAGCTTGTGAGATATGTTGTGGGTACTATTTTATGAGAGTTGCTGCTTTTATTGATAGTTATTATTACCATTTTGGCGTGAAATGACGTTGTGCATGGCATACATATCGTTTAGAAGTGAGGCTAATGTTACTCGCTTTTACGTTAAGGGGGAACAATATTGAAATTATAATAATTAGCTACGGAGAATTTAAATGAAAGTGATGTCTTACTTTCCTCAATAATTTCACCATACCAAAATACCTCTCTGAAGATCTTGTACCTAACCTTACCTCTCTGTTCCATACGAATAGTTTGGGTAGTTTTACTTACAGTTAGTCTCGGTTCAGTCGCAACTTACCTTTCCTAATTAATTATGCTTTATGATCGTTGTCGTAAGTCGTAATATATTTATGTTTGTTCCACATTCACTAATTTCAGAACTAAACTTAAGATAAGTGCATTAATTACAGTAATTTAGCTACTAAGTTATAGTTTAAAAAGGAATGCTTCACATGAAAACCCTCTTGGGAGGATAAATATAGGTTCATTCAATTTAATAAAACTTACCATTTACATATTATAACCATAAAATATCCAGTCGTGCTGTACTATATAAAATAGGTATATATAGCTATCAAGTGTGAAGAAGAATGAGTGCTGAAATTATTGTTGACAATTTTACTAATCATACGCAATTAACTCGTACTTCTTAGGAGAATAAATAATTTAAGTTAGCCAATATTTTTACTTACGTTAGTAATGAAGTTGGCATTTCTAATTTAATGTAGTAGGTAATTACTTTATCATTTAATTTCGTTTCTGCGAATAGTGTTTATAGATATACATATGTCATGGTAGAAATATATTAATCATAAATAAATTCTGTAATTTTGAACACTTTTCTGTTTGCTCTATTTTTTGCATATTTTACTTTTGCACGTTCTTTACATTTAGTAATTTGGCATTATGCATGAGCTAAGCTGTACAATTCGATCGTGATTATGGCTGATTTGGACCAATTCGTACTTGCCTCAGTTAAACTAATACCCACTGAAACTGGAAACTGCAAATTCGCATGAAAAGAACAGATTGATTGAGAGTTGCTGACCTGTAATGGCCGCCTTGGTTATTTTTTGTTTTCATTGTGAGCTGAAACTGAAACTTCTGCTATTATAACAATGTAACACACTTTATTCTTTATTTTCCTTATTTTAAATAGTTTATACGCTTATTTCCGAGGACTAATAATTTTGTGTGCCTACTACTTATTTTTATGATTTTATAATTTTGTGTGGTTCGTGGAGTGAATGTTAATTTTCCCCGTTTATTTTATGTTGATAATTTACAGATTTGAATTACCCTGCCCCTCCTGCTGAGATTTGTTATTGCTTGGACCTGAGTTCCGGGTATTGTACACTTCCGAGAAATATGAGACATTTTGGAAAATGTTGCTATGCTCGTGGTCGATCTAGCACACGCACCCGTCCCTCACAAGGTATTCACACCTAGTAGCCTTCCTAACCTGTACCGAAGTCCTCCTTGGCCGTCAGTTCCGTCTGACACTGACTGGATTTGAATGACAGCACAAAATACTTACACCGAAATAATAAACTAACAGAAAGTTCAAAAGAAAATGATTTATCTGCGTTTTACGTAAAATGTTCATGGAAATGATAAGGGAAAGGTTGTGCTGAAGTGGAATGTTGAATTAAGGATTACGGGAAAACATTAAGTCTAAGTTACTGTAGTGGAGTTTGAGTGTCTGTATAAGGAAAAACAATATTTATGTTTTCAGCAAAGATTAAGTGAGAGTTGGTGGGACTTGAATGGACAAAAGTTTTCATTTCTTTCTCTTTGTGCAAGATATAGCGAGTAATTCTCTAAAGAGGACAGAAACATTAAAGAGATCGTTTGTAAGATTTGCTTGCTTTAGTCAACTCTCTGTTCAGTCATCACTGACGAGAGTGGAGAAAGTTTTTCTGGAAGTGGAATGAAAAGTATTGTATTGCGGCATAAACTAAAAGTTGGATTTGTTTGAGCAACTGAGCAAGTGGACTAGCATTCCACTTTTTCGCCGAGAATCAAACATGCTATAGTTCTGCGGGAATAAAACTCCGTTTTCCTTGCACAATTAGAAAAGAACTGGCTATGTATGAAAAGTTTTGCAAGTTTTTGTTTTCCGAGGGAGTTATGATTCTATTTCGGTTTGGAATATTGTGACTAAATATTGGTGAAAATATTTTCTTTGTTTATTTTGTTGTTCCATTAGTGAAAAGAAAGGAGAGGGAAGTGGAGATAAGTTTGATATTGTATTGTGCTGGATTTGGATTTGTAGTTTGGCATTGTTTAATCTATTTAGTATAAAAAACGGCTAGATGCCAAGAAAGAAATATGAATGGAGAAAATGAAGCTAATGAACTCTGACGTTGATTGCGTGTGTACTTAGTGTTTACATTAGAGATTCGGTTTACATTTAGTGAAAATGAAGTTCGAATGCGAAGATTAAGTTTTTTGTTTGTTTACTCTGTTTTTGCTTGGTAGGCTATCCACTTGGACGACAGCCAACATCAGGATCGGGATCATCAGCCGGCTCCGCAGCCGGTTCACGTCGGAATTCTTGTGGAAATCAAGAGAAACCACCTCCACCCGTGCGGAGAAATTCTTCGATTTCCGTTTCACCGTCTCGAAATTCTCCAGCTCCGCTCTCACCGCACCACAGTAATATGAATGGCCAATTCTCCCTCCACCAACACCAGCAACAACCAATTTACTATCAACCGCAGCCACAAACTCAAATTCAAAACTCATCTCCGCCTTCAGCACAAAGTCATTATCAGCACCAACATCATCATCCCAATCAGAACCAAAATCATCAAGCCTCCAACAACTCCCAACCTCTGTACATTCAAAACGCGAATTATAACTACAATAATTCTACGAATAATTCCAATTCGCTGTCAAGTTCGCAAGGATCTATGGACAGTGGGGAGACAACGCCACATGCCTCAATGGAGCATCTCCCTCCTCCCCCGGCTTATTTAATGGGTTTGACATCCGAACAAAGAAATAGTGTTAATGCTGCAGCAGCTGCAGCCGCGGCGGCAGCAGCGAATAGTGGGATGGACGAAGAAGCTTTGAAGCGAGTCAGTGTAGCAGATACAATCAAATGTCTCACGGAGAAGAATCACCAACCAGTGAGTCCGAATATGGTGCGAAGGGCGCATTCCTTGAGAGCACCTGGAGAAGAAAATAGTCACGGGAAGGAAAAGGAGAGCCGCAGGAGGGGTTCAAATAGTTTAGAGTCGAGTAAAAATCGTGCTAGTTTGATGCAAGTGTTGAATCAAAAGCTTGCTCAGCATCAACCCACTTATGGGAATTTAGGACAACCTTTATCTTCTTCCGTTGTGGCCTCCACGCAACAACATCTTCAACAACAAATTCCAGCACAAATACAACCGATTTATCAACAGCATCAGCATCAACAACAGACGGTTGTGCAGCATCAGCAACACAAACAAAATGTACAACAACAGCCGATTTATCAGCAAGTGTACCAGAATCCAACGCAACCCATTTATCAGCAAGTGGTGGCCACATCAAATAATTCCACTAATGCAAGTCCGCGTCACCCGCGACGTTTTTCTGAAGAGCTAATCAAGACGACAGCCACTTTCGTGCAGAACAGAGTTCTCGGTAATAAAACTCCACCGCCCGCTGTAACTTCCAAAGAGATTTTTGTTCAAACACTGAATGCCAAATTGAGTCAAATGCGACAAAGTCCACCAACCGAAAGAAAACCTCCGCAAACGCAAAAGAACAACAGCAGCTTTGCATCGAAACTCGCAGCATCTGTCTCATCTCATCAGAAGGGAAATAGTGTCGGGGAAATTTCCGCTGCTTTCCGAGTCAGACAGTGGATTTCGTCAAAGACCGTTGCAGATCCGGCTGTCTGTCGGGAATCACTCATGGATCAGATTCGTCGCGGTACAAAACTCAAGCAAACTCGGACTGTCAATGATCGCTCTGCACCCAGAATACATTGACAAAACGTGAGCCTCTTGGTTGCAAAATACGAACGAATCTCTGAGAGTAAGGCTGCTGGCGATGAGGTGCATAATCTGGAGAGGCCAACGAGGCGAAGAATGACTTTAGCTCCAAATTTTTCTCAGACCTTGTAGATACCTCCCCAATTGTTAATAAGTTCCAACTAAAAATACACGTGTACAAAAAATATATAAAAATACATTATCATCCCTATTCCATTTCCTCCCCTCATTTAACATTATGCATGCAATGCCAAACTAGAATTTGCAATTAGGTCAATACTAGTTTGTTTTGGTTTAACTTTGCATTGCATAATGTAACGTCCTTTGTACATAGTACAATTTCACTACTATGCTGTAGTGAATGTATTTAAAATAAAACTCGATAGCTCCCTATTTATTATGTAATTAGGTTATTATTTTAATTTTGTAAGTCAGTTCGTCGTCCCTTTAGAAAACATATCATCTGGTCATTCTTAACTGCGTGTAACATAGCTTCAACTCAGAGATACGGAGAAGAATTCCATGAAAGCGATTAAAAGATCATTCTACTGATTCCACTACTCCTACTACACCAAACTACGTGTAGATACACAGTACATGTTATTATAGCAAAGTAATACGTAACTTATAACCAATTTACTGTCGTTCAACTTTAGTCACTCGTCCTGCCGAAGAATCATCGTCAAAAAGTAAAGAGCTAATTGTAATACATAATAAACAAGTAAACAGTAACTGGGAGATGAACAAATGATTACCGTATTTACTGTATTTATGTATCGAAATCCAACCCAATTTCAAGGCTGCACACGGATAGATGAGTAGACTAGTCCTTATATAAATCATGTAATGTAATAGTAGTCTAATACATAATATATTAACAAAGATACTTGTGTACGTTTAAATGTGTTCATGTGAGCGGAAATCCGGTTGTATTGTATTCACTCATTCACTGTAGGCATTCTGTGAAAAATGTAAATCAAAAGTCACGAGTCCCTAGCCTGAAACCTATTGTATGTACTGTGCATTGTGCATACTATTCAATTTGTAAAGATCTGTTAGTTGGTTTACATTTTCTACATCAGATTTTTATAGTTTTATCACATTTATCTCTCTAAACTGGAACGCAGATAGTCTAACGTAGTTATACGTTACATGCATGCATTTATAATACTTTACAAGAAAAATTGGGACTGCCAAAGAATTTGCAGCAATTTTTGTCACCTATTTGTTAAGTAGGATTTTATGTCATTGTGTAGTAATTTTTATAATAAAAATAGATGTTTTAAATGTTTTAAGAAAGCATGCCTGGGTAGGTTATACGAAATCAAACAAGAAACTGAAGGAAATCTATGATATTAAACGAATATCAAACTGAACTAGTTCATATCGTAATAAATACGTTTATACTTACATTACACTAGAAGAAACACAATATTGTAGATACAATTCCCACATTACTACTACATAGCATCACAAAATAGATGATTAGATTAAACTGAAGACAGAAAGGCGCTTTAAACCGGAGCAAAGTATAATTGCCTGTCTCCTGTTTATATAAATACAATAATTCTCAGGTTCAGGTTTTCTTTTTTGTGATAATGAAGTTATGGGCAGACAAGTATACAGCGTACTTGGAAAAGTATAGCAACTGTTCAATTTCAAAACAGTGGGGACAAAAATTATTAAAATAAGTAGTTAAATGGATAGGGCAGAAGCTGGAACTGTATAATTAGCCAAACATGAGAAGTTACTAAACTATAGGGGTACATATTGAAACTATTGTATGTACCAGAAAGGTACGTATTGTAATTTTAAGGATGCTTTTTTTCTACAACTTAGGAATAGAGAGTAAAAATGATTTCAGGTTTATATTGTTACTGGAGAGATGTACAAAATGCATCAGTAAACTTTTCTAGTTGAAAACGTTGGAAGCTTTACTTTTTGATAAGTTGAGTTTTTGTATATATTTTGTATTAAAGTTAAAGTTAGAGTTAAGGGGGTGTTTAAGAGTTCTACTTATTGAAGTTACTCCCGCATGACAACATTTAATTACGAATTCAAAAAGTACGACACTTGTTCACCCCCTTAAATATAAGTTATGTATGTCCAATGTAAATAGGTTAAGTACACAAACAATTATTTAGTTACACTATAGTCAACCGGACACAAGCAACTAATTAAAAACCAGAAGAACTGAAAACTCGCCTCTCTAAATTCTGATAAATAATTCTAATGATTTACCGGTAATGTATTTAGGTAGCTACTACTCACGCTAAGCCGAATAATTGTCATTTAAAACTTTAAAAGATTAGAATTCGTTGAAAGACTGAATTGAGCCAATTAATGTATATCTATGGGCATTCTGTACGAAACAATTATTTGCAAGTATAAATGCCAAATTGGTATATAGAAATATTCTCGTTTACAGTCAACAATAAATGATTGAAGACAATTAAACAATTAATTAAAATGTCGCAATTAGAACAGTACAAGTAGGTACTATACGTTTGTTACAATTACAACAAATTATTTTCATGTACCTATTTTCTGATCAATGTGTGTAACAAGATTCATATGCTTAACCTCATTCTAATCTGCTGTAGGAACGTGTTCTTGAAACTGACTCAGGAACAGATTTCAAAAAATCATGTATTATTCGAAATGTAATTAAATCAATGGAAATTTTACTTGTCATTAAAGCCAATGCGTATTGTGCTCACAGTCAAACTAAACCACATTCACCACAAATAATCTTATACAAACGTAACATGCAATTATTATACGTAGGTAATACCAATTTGGTGTTTGGCACAAGGGTAGTAAAATATTTTCGCAATCGTAACAATGATTTACCAATTTACAATAGCTACAGAGTATTCGTTAGCCTAAACATTTTCTGTACAATAAACGATAGGCTAAGAAACAATGTAAAGTCCGCAACCAATTACGACTTGTACAATAATGGAAAACCTTAACTATTTGTCTTATTACTAAGAGCTCTTCAAAAATGTTTCATGTCATAATGTCAGCTCTTAAAATTTTAATGTGCAAAAACACTATATTTCAAATACAATATGCCACCGTATATTTATTAGGAAGTTTTAGAGAGTTTAATTGATTGAATTGAGACTGCTTTTCCATGGATTGCCAGATAATCTTATAAATTGTAACTAGCCAATAAAGATTTATTGCACATTAAAAAATGAGTATATTCCTATTACTGAAACATAATTTATCTATTTAGCTAGAAAATAATTAGCACAGCAATCACGTATAAATTATGCTTATATGCAAAATAGGAGTAATGCCTCGAAATGCTACATACGAGCTACTAATAGGAAGATAGTAACAATACACGAAGGAGCAAATATTAATGACAATTAAAGTATGTTGCCTGAAGTTTACTAAAATTCACAAGCTGAGTTTGCCAGAAAATTAATAATTGTAACTGGTATAAATAGTTAAAGAAATGTCATTGAAGTAGAATATTGAAAGCTACTTCATATAATTGTACTGTATGTTCTACTTTTGAAGTTACGTGTTAAATGTCTTAAAGTGTCCGTCTTAAATTGGTTTAATTTTCAAGTATAATACAGTGTATATTGTAAAAACAAGTCTTCGTCTTTGCAAAACATATAATTTTTCAAATATCTTGTGTAAAGTATAGCTAATTTAATGAGCATTCAAATAGAGTGTAATAAAAGTAAACTGAGGGATTTAAAACATTAATAAATGAAACCTGGTCAAATAAATTGTAAATAGTTGTAAGCATTTATGCTATAGTTAGGTAAATGAATATAATTATTTACTGTACTGATATGAAATTTAATAGTCTAACCTAACCATTATTAGATTAATATTCTAGGATAAAAACAACTTACCAACATAAAATTACAAAGCGTATTCTCATTCATTGGGATAACAAGTCGTTTAGATAATAACTCGGTAATACTGCACGTTACAGAAAATACTTGATTCACAAGTAACTCTAATATTATTATTGGATCGGATTAACTTGTCAAATGTAACTCAGAGGTAAAAAGTAACTTCGCTAAATTAACGGCATAACATAACCAAACATAGTCATTAAGTCATTCACTACCATTTATGTTATCCACAACTAAATAAATAATAACGAAAAATTGCCGATAATTGCGGAGTACATTAAGCAATGTGTAATAACTGGGAATAAAATAGATGCGTTAAGTATACAAACTATATCAGGAAAATTTCTTTTTAATTCTTTTCCATTTCATATCACATATTATTGATATATTATTCATTATTGATCATTTTTACAGTACCCAAGATAATCACAGCATGTCACTTTGGTTTGGTATTTAAACCCCCATTCGATTAAAGGCGTTGTGTATACATTTGTCATGAAAAATTATTACATCACCACAATTACTAAGTTCCATGGTTCACCATTACATATCAAATTGCAATCAGAATTGAATTTTATAAATTATAATACTCTGTTTCCCAACTCAATATTCTTGCTAAGGCTATTTTTATTGTCGAAGTTATTATTCCCACCCTAATCATCATAATAGAGTATCATTTGGTAGTTGTACTTGATTTTAATTACAAAATGAAGCTCATTTGAATATTGGGATCCCCAATTTCACAGAAATAGTCTTTTTCACACTATAACGATTTACGGTCTTCTTCATCTTCTCTTTCTATTTCAGCAAGTCCATCCAGAATTTCTGTTTTGGCTGCTTCCTCAACAATCTTTGTTTCTTTCCCAAAATAACTTTTGTATGAGCTCAAAAGACTTATTGCTTCTTTCTTCGCCTAATAATACAAGCAAAAGATGCATTTTAGATATGATGACCTTGACGGTAAATAAATATATAGTATAGAAGTAAACATTATTTCTTACATCAAAATCTTCTTCTGACCGAACGGGAAACTTTTTCAACTTAAGTAAATATTTGTGAGCATTGTCATAATCTCTTATTTGTATGTAGCTTTTGGCAAGCATCAACAGGTTCATGCTGAAATTTTTTACACATGGTTAACATGGTTTAAAGGAGAATTTTTACACCTGTCATTCTATAGACATTAAAAACTAACATCAAGCGAGCCAGAGGTACAGCTAGGTGTTTTAATATGCAAAGAGCTTAACAAAGCCCTGAAATTACGGCGGAGAGATTGACATTTGATAATCGTAAATGAAAGATGGAAATTATTAATAAGACCACCAAACAAATTGATTTTGCGCTTTCTATAAGTGGAAAAGACAAAAAAGTTAGCTTTCCGCTTCCTATAAAAGGGGAAAAGTTAGCTTTGATAACTATATTATGTCATTGCTTTTGAGAGTTATGGTGTTTATATACATACGGACGGACAGACAACACGATTGCATTTGTGAACTTCTGGCTCCCCAAAACGTGTCCCCGTTATATTTACCTATAAAATAGCGGCCTAGCATCTTCTGCACGCAAAAAATGCTGCACAGCTTCTTTAAATTCACATGTTGGAGGTTTTGCAATGAATGCCTCTGCAGCTTTTCTTTGGTACCAAGGAACTTCGGCAACACTGAAGCACCTGCGGTAATTCATTTTCGGATTGAAATACTTAAATATTAATAACAAAAGTAAAATAATATTTTTTAGAATTACCATGCCCCAAGCAAATAGATACTAGTCGGATCACTGGGATTCAATTCAGTCGCTCTCTGTAATGTAAAAATATTCAATTTAGTTTTGTCAAGTTAAGGTATGATTTTCTGGAATCACAAATGAAGCACTTCACTTACAATTCAATTTTACAAATAGATTTAAAAGGCTTTTCTGCATGTTATAATTATATAGCAAAGAAGGGTTGTGGTTGTGATTGAACGTATTTTACAATGAGATTGTTCATCTGAGTGAATGAAAGAATGAAAACAACTCAGTGATAAACAATCTCGATGCGAATGCATATAATATAATACATTTTCCGCACTGCTGTCTTTTTCACAAAACGAAAGCATAATAAGTACAAGGAATACATGAAATGATTGCGTTGACGGAATTTACTATTAATATGTGAGAATAACACTTTTCCTGCATTTTCAACTGCTTGCTATAAGAAATTTATCTAACGATAACGAATTCGAAAAAAATGAGCTGGGAATTTCCATTACACATTTTGATATGTTTGAATTTGGAAAGTGCAATGCTAGCTTGTATACCACAAATAAAGTAGGCACTTTATAAAGACGATTATACATACATGGGTGATTTCAGGCTTTCCAATCCTTTGAACTTTTTAGGCCATAGAACCATTCTATCCTTTAAGAATTGAACTCAAAGAATCCTTCTTATATAATTCGAATCCCTATTGTAAGAGTATATACTGCAAATAATATATGCGCAAACATATCTGACCAGGGTAGAAAGTTACATTTACATTTAACAGTGGTAAGTGGCATTAAATAGTAAATAAAGTTAAATGCCAGTACCACCAAATGAACGGTAAATGGTAAAATGTAGTGACATAAGGAAGACATTAAATTATGCCCAGTAATTTAGTGTCTTCATGGAAAATGCCTTATCATTTATTTACCCCTAAAGTGCATTTTTACCACAGTGTTATGGTAAAATAGCCTAAAAAGTGGTATTCGAGCAACACTGCATCGGACCTTTACATTTATATTATTACCTATAATATTCGCATAGGCAACATAACAAAGAGAGGTTGCCATAAAATGCTAAAGTTGAATTTTTCGTAAACCAGCATGATGCACTGCAATTTTAAGTTTGAAGCCTTGAACTTACAAGCATATGTTTCTTGACAGTTTCCGACTGAAGAATTTGCTCTTTAAGGCTTTTCATTAGGCTGATTTCGTTCAACAAAATAGCCATCCATTTGTGCGCTGCAAAATTCTCTTCGTCCAATTCCAATGACGTCTTTACCATGGCGAATGCACTTTCGAGGGCTTCATTTCTTTCTTTGGCCACTGTCATTTTCTTTGCTCTTTCATATGTGATTCTGGCCAGGCGCCATAATAGTTCGGGCTCCTTTTTATCCTACATCCGCAGAAAAAAACCAACAAGTCTATTTGCCAAGTGGTCTACAAAATACTTAAACTCTACTATCAGCACACAAATATTGCTCTGTTCCTGTCCCTTTTGTTTGTTAGACCCTATATAGTGCACAAATGCTCAACTATTTACTCAACCATAAATGGGTAAGCATAAAAACAAAGAAGTGAAACTCTCATCATTTGAACCTTTTCTATATTGAATCTTAAATCATTCGAATCGGAAAAGTAAAGTTTCACACCAAATGTACCGTGTTCAATAAACTTACAACCAGTGATACGAATGTAACACGCAAATGTTTGCACAAAATATCTTTTTTGTGCACTGTTTTATTAAAATCAATAAAAATATAAGGTTCAACATACTGATAAGCATTATACTGAGAAATCGGCTCCATCCAACCATCAAAAATAATGGCAAAGGTATATCACGAATCACACTATAGTATTGAACACAATTTTCAATCTTTTTCTTCGTTCTACATTTGCGTACATTACAAAGGGACAAGATCAAAGTAAAATGGAAAATGCATTGTCACTGTAATTTTGTTATTTATATTTATATTGCATTGGCCCGTAAAAAGTTAATGAGATTATGCTTACTCCATGCTTATTCAGTAATTCGTAGATGGTATCAAAATCATTTTTGGAATCATCGCCATCTTCGTAAATTTTATCCGCAGCTAAAATATCCTTTAGTAAATTTACATCCTGTTTGTCATGGAGTCTAATACCAAATAGCTCAACTTCAGCTTCTTTCTCTTCTGGTTTGGGTTTCCCAATTGGTGACCAAGAGTCCACTTTCGCAAGACCAACAGAAGGGACAATTGAAAACGAAATAAATTTCTTGACTGCTGATGAAGGTAATCTTGGTTGATATCTTAGTTTTAACTGAAACATTGTAAAGTAAATATAAGATTATTGCAATAGTTCATTTTGAAATTGCACACATTGGTATATGAACTTTTTATGGAAATTGTAATTAAACTGAATTCAGAATTTTCTATTTTTAAAGCATTGCATACTAAATAAAAGATATTTGCAATTAAAAGCTGACAAAATATTTTAGTAAAATTCAAAAGTTGTATTTTTTGTAAGATTACATGAGTTTACATGAAAAGCTTTCTTACTCGTCACATGAGTTTATTATCAAGGTAATATCTATACAGGTACACGGTACACCTTTTGTGCATCTAAATGTATAAACTAACTTCAATACTCTCATCCTCATTCCACATTTTATATAAGAGTAAATGTATAAAATTCATTCTTAATTTTTGTGCATTGTGTGACAAGTTACGTTATGTAAAGAATTAAAGATAATGATTTTTAACTCACAAACGTATACAAGGACGCAAAATATACGTTGTAGTTGAGCAATCGTCTGGCACTCTGCATCTTTTATTTCCAATGTCAGCAGCAATAATTCAATTTGTGTTAACAGATTTATTTTTGAAGTGGGAGTCTCTGACCAAATTCAGCATGGAAATTTCAATTACAGCTTTTAGATGCTCTTTCTGAGTGATGCCTCTCTCTTGTGCTTTGACCAACCTTCAAATCCACAAATGCAGTAAAATATAACCACATTATTTAGAAATTCTTCGAAATAATAAGTATTTATTAAAATTTAAATGCTGAACTCCACACGGTTGCATTAGTTAAATTTCAAACCGGGAACAAACCATTAAACCAATGTATTACCGTATTTGTCCAGCTAACTATGTGCTCAACTTGACAATGCTATTTGCAGGATTAATATTTGACACTGATGCGAATGCGAGTCATAAACAATGAACACTATTAATTTTAGAAATAAAATCGGAAAAGTGGATAAAAGGATAATATTTCATTAGTCAACAAGTTTTCCACATTATTTAAAGTTAACGCCACGGTTTACCTTCGCATGAACAGCAAATATTCCCTTTTCACAAGTTAAACATATACAAACAAAGAATGAAGAGAAGCCGAAGAAGCAATGAAGAGAACGTTATACGATGAAATTTTGACAAGACAATAGGGAAATAATTTTATTGATGTAAATCATGTCAATCAAAATAAGTACAGTTAAGGTGAGAATTGCCCTTCAAAACCTTATAAAATTTTCTTTCCAAAATGAAAATATTGACAATGTGGTATATATGTAGGTAAATAAATACTGTGATTCCTACATCCTACACACTTAATATTTTTCTGTTATATTTGCAATTTTCATTATTATATTCGCAGAAAGGCACCAAATGATACCTAGACTGCCTAGCTAGACACATGTAAAGTGTGGTATGTGTATTATAAATGTGCAGTGCATACTATACATTTTTTGTAAGGTCCAAGTCCAAAATGGGATGTACAATTTTATTCGGAAATATACGATGTGACTGAATTTGTACATAAAATTTGATCTACTATTTGCATTTTTTGGAATAGGCAAACAAAATTTTTTACACTTCCGTGAATTTTTAAGAAAGTACAAAAGAATAATAGAATATTCAAAGGATACAATAGAAAGCATGAAAATATATCTAGTTTTTGTCTGGAGCCACTCTTTCTAGTCATCCTAGTCTTGGATTTTTTGTTGTCACGCTGTTGTTACCGAAGCAGGGATGCGTATACAACAATCTTCTACTTCCAGCCCAACTTACTTACAACTTGCTACTCAGAAAAAATATTTCTCATTTGTGTTCAGTTCTGCGAACATGACTGCGACTCTGCTTTTCCTGACAATAAAGTTTCCTCCATAGAATAAAATCACCCACAGAATACAAATACACACACATTCGTGTAATGTAGAGAAGAGATTTCAGAAAGCTTTTTTCTGGCTTTAACTTTATCTTACAGAAGACGTACAATCACAAACTCACCATTAGAGACTACTGAAAGTACGTAACACACTGTTCACAAGGACAATTGTATAACAGTGAAAATTGATAAAATACAAACCGCGAAAGACAAGAATAGAACTCTTAAGATGGCAACTGCAACACGCCTTAGGTAACGAACCGAAAAAGAAATAGAAAACTCGTACTTATATTGTAATCTTGGTAAATAAAACTTGTGGCTAACTTTCCTTTATGAGACAATCTCCCACTCACTACTGGTTGCGCAATTTTTTTCTTTTAAGCATCCTTTCAACTTCTTTCAATACTTTTCTATGAATTCAACCATGAAACTCACAGGATTATTAATAATGCTGAGCAGTAAAACACATTGTAAAAGATTTTCATCCCTTGAGACACATGTTTATGTACTTACAAAATACTAGTACATTCATTTATGCTTGATAGAACAATAAATTACTGCATATGTTCCTATTGCAAATTGCGTATGCTTACCATGTGTGTCTAAGCGAACATAAGAATTGAGATGTAATTGTTTCCGAAACCCTACCAAGGGAATTGCGTACGCCTTTGTAGTGTTTCTTGCACACAAATGCTTTTCAATGTAAGTTTCTGCAACTTATATCATAAAGTAGGATATATTGGGCATACTATTGATCTAACGTAATATTTAAGGATATACTCTGCAATTGTAGAGTTGAGTTGGGTATTGCATTACATACTCAGAGCTCAGAAATCTTATTATTCTTGAGTATCTTCAGAGTATTTTTTGTTTGCAACCTTCCTCCCATTGCCCATTTAGATCCATGGATAAAATTCTTATTAAAATAAGTAGCTACTCCTCTAACGGTTATTTCCAAAAAGCAATATAACGAAATATTACGCTCACTCGAAACTAAATAGTATTTTTGTATTAGGAAAGGATGTATAAACATTTTCGTTACTATTGTGCCCCGGGGACAGCGCAGTTTCAATCAATTATGCTTAAAATCGATATGGGTACGAGCAACGTGGATATATTTCATTCTGTAGTACATAAAACACATATTTACGGATTCAATACAATTTCAGGAGTTACATTTAGTAATTCTCTTTGAGGATTGCAGACATGTAGCGAAAGTGCACTTTCCTTGTGAGCTACACCAGAAAACTGTCAATTTAGTTTTACATTAATGAAATCTTACGGTTGGATGTTTCCGAGTAGTAATTGCTACTTTACATAACTGTGTGCATTCAACTGTGCATCCAAAGTCAAAATAAAAGTGATTCGGAAATTAGTTTTCATGTAAATAGATTATGCACACAAACCAACACCTACACATGTGTACATACACAGTTACCTACATACATAGTTTGTTTTCAGTCTATACAGTGGAAATGCAGTTCGGAACGATAGAGGAAGAAAGGCAATGAACTCCTAATCTCATCTCATCCTCATTTTACTACCAAAATGTAACAGTGCGGCAGTTGGTTTGTCCTGTCGTACGTTTTAGTTTATGTGCGTGCAAATAAAAGATGTGCCTTCAGCCTACGCAGCGCAGTTTCCTCATTCTTCTTCCTCCAAACTCTATTTATCATTTCACTAGGTTTAGAACATGTGCCTTTATTTATTCTTATTTTACTGTGTGCATGATAAAAATGTAAAATATTTATGAACTGAAATTTTATTCTTCTTTTCATGCAATACTTCACGTATTTATTTGTACTTAGTTTCTATTCATTCGAGATTTCCTGAATATTTTTGATGGTTCCGGGTTGAAGAAAAGAAAATTTATATTGGACTGTCGTAAAATGCTAAAGGACACTGAATGCTAATAGTTTTGCGCTTGAAAATCGGAAGAGGCACGTGAAGCTTTTAATTTTATTCTGTGCATTTACACGGACATAAATGTGGAGATTTTATTTACGAAGCACTCTGTTTCCTAACTCTTTTAAATTGAAGTTCTAATGGAAATTCAGTTTGTGAAGACTCTATGCAAACATGTTCCAAGTGTATACTGTGCCAGTGGACTTAAAATGTTACCTACGCTTCACTGCCTTGATGGAATTGCGAACTGAGTGGTATACCAATATTAGAAATCAAATTATAAGGTAGTCGAGTGACAGAAATACCTGCTTGAAAAGTTGGACAGCTTTGGTAATGATAATAATGAAGCACTCAAACACCGGAAACTTGAGAAAATTCAAATAGTAAACTCTTCAGTAATCAAATAGGATTCTACGGAAGTCAGGTCTCTTCTCTGAAATCAGTAAGTTAATTTACGACAACTTTTGTTCTTAAGAGGCTTCACACAGGCAACTTCCCATCATCACATCCTAACAAACAAACAGAGTAGTATCAGAAATTTGATTTAAATAGAACGAACTATATATTTATCCAGAATATTCCATTGTGTACAATTTCATAGGAAAATTACAATTTCGGTACTCTAATTTGAACACAGTTGACAATTATGTATACAAATACTGTCGCTCTATTTTCCGGCGTACAATCAATAGTATTTTATTAGATTCCGCTCCTACTAAACGCAGGTATTGGGATCCTCTATCAGAAAATTGAATGCTAGATTTAATCTGATAAAATAATTCAATTTCGGTTTGATGCTGTGTATTTGTAAGGCTTCTGTTTGTACTGTGCGTAATAGATAGTTGTAGAAAAGAGATTTAATTTTATTTACTATGGATTAGAGTTGCCTGTTAATAAACTTGGGAGAAGTAGCACTTTCGCAGGAAATCAATAAGGACTTCACCAAAGTCAACGTTACAGACTATTCTTCTGTGTAAATTCAATCTCTGATGATATTACCTATAGCAGTTGAGCGGGTTTTATGTTTCTACGTGTAGAGAGTATTTAGAGAGAGTGGAAACTCTGAGACTGCCTCCTCGAACATGTGCGCAGATATCTTCTGCTAGTCTCTCGCTTTTTGTACCATCCACAAATAACTTATACCAACTTCACTTCATAGGCTCTTAGATATATAGTCTCTCCTCTGAGTTCTCTGTAATCTTCTTATACGCAAAGATCGGCAGAACTGTTCATAATGTCACATTACCCGGTTTTCCTACAAAACTAGAAAATACCACAAACGCAAAGGTCATCTATACGTATTATTACATATAGTATATTCGAAAATTCTTTTAAGTAAATCGTTTGATGTGTAACTTAAATTCATATCATTATAGTAGAGATGGAGACTCAATTTTACTAAAACTAGTTTTCTTGTAAGTGTTTTCGACTTGGGCGTTTAAAATGTTTTGGGAATTCTATTATAGGAAATTTTGCGTAAAGCGTAAAATGTTTAGAATACTTGGTTTTGGCTTGGAGTTGGAATCGGAAGAAGACTGGCAGTTTCATTATTACAGAGTACTAGGGTTTTTGTGTATAGTTATGTAGAAATGGTGTAAGAGAGATTCCAGTACATGCAGAAAAGTATTCCTGAAAGAACAAGAAGAGAAATGAAACTCCTTCGGTTTATATGTGTTATGTAATAGTATATCGCGGTCATCCACAGATATAGGTACTTACGGAGACGTATATACAGGCTGACTTCCCGGACTTTTCTCGCATTTCTCCGTGTACGATCGTACCCGACACTTTGCACTCTGCACATTTCATTTTGAACAGACTCTCACTTAACACCACGTTTTACTTACACATTCTTCATCGAGGAAACAAAACGGCACACGTTCTCCACACTTGCACCAATTGTTTGTCCTGCACTGAAAATACCTTCTCATCCTACCTATTCCTGGCACCTGTCCCTCCAAACCTAAACCCTAGGCAGATTATTTAAGATTTATCACTCCGAATTTTAAGTTCAACGTTCAAAGCTCATTCTCATACAGTTATTTTGTAAACTCTCTAAGGAATTTCAAATTCATTTCAATTTTCAATACTATTTAGAGTATTTCAATACTTACAAATTCTCAATACTAAAGAAATTCTATTTAAAAGCAAGATCATACAAAACATTGCCTATCAAAATCCATTACATATTATGCAAATGAAATTGCACTAATTTACTTTTGATATACACTTTTATGTCCACGATATTTATCGTAGTTAGTATTTAGTTTAATAACAAGTATAGGATATTAAGAATAGCACATTCATCATATTATAATATAAACCCCAGATTTTTCATTTCCAGAATTACTTCAGCACATAATGCTTTGTTTCATTAAGTAAAAGTTGCATAAATAGAAAAAGTGGAAAAGGAGAAATTGTTTACCTCAGGAAACTGATAATAACAGGAAAAGTTGTATAATCTCATTAAGTCTGTGCACAACTTTTGAGTTGCTATCTAGCTCTCTGAATAGAGAGTGAAAAAATCAGAAGCTGCCTTAGACAAAAGAGACAAAGTGCCTCTATATGCTGAAGCTATCATTTGTGTGCGTTATAAATGCATAGATAGATAACATAAAAATAGCCCGCTACCTGAATTACTTAGATATGGCATGACATGCTACTGCTAGGTACTTTTCCTTAACTCGAGAACGCCTACATCTGTCAAACGAAACGAAACGGACTCATTCCTTTGAAAAGTTTCTTCTTATTGTAAGAACAAAATAAAAAACTTTTTCCTGTTTCTCCGTGCATTATGTCATAACATAAAGAACGTTGCACAAGAAAGAAGTAAACTGGTTCGTTGCATTTACGTACCTTAGTTAGAAAGGTTTCATTATTATTATAAACACGGACATGATACTTTGTGACAAATAAACGGTTTGAAGTTCGATCTAGTCAAACAGAGTTACAACTGAATATTGTGTTAACCAAGTTGGAAGACAGCCGACAACTTCAGTGAACTGTGCATCATTAGTGTGAATAATTATCGTGTGAACAGAACATCCTTGGATCATAAAGGTGCGGTAATTTAGCATTAAGTTTTAATTATTGAGTACCTGAATTCTACATAATTAAATTTATACCAACGATCTGTCTCAAGCGGTAGTAATAGAAAGCACCACTAATGAGAAAAGTCAGCGAGAGTTTAATTATACAGATAAACAAAAGCACGGAGAAGTCATACATGCAAGCTAAGAGGTAGCCAAAATAATAGGGAAAGACAGTTTTCTAAGTGGAAAGCTAAGAGACAAGAAAACAAACATTTCACGTCTGCGAGTTGACATTCCTCCGTTAACAAAAGGTAACAAAACACTATAAGACATACTTGCATGTTTTACCTTTCTTGAGTATTGAATAAAATATGTTGTGCAGAAGTATTGGGAAACAAAAGAGACCGAAGGTAGACTATTACGTCCATAAATACATAAGATAGGAAAGTTCATGGGAAATTAGAAAGCATACTTTCTCCGTGATGTGATGAGATCAGCCAACGGCACTTTCTTTTTGTGTTCCGACGAGACAACATTTCTCTTCCATTCTATCAGGAGTACACTTCACTTTGTTGCTTCGCTTTCCAGCAACTTGAGACGAATTCTCATCAGTGTCGGTTTGGCTCAAATTCCAATTGAAGTCTACCAGCTTACAATATAATAAAGTAATATTGTACTACTTAAGTTCAACTAATGTAAGTGCGTCTTACGGAAAAATTAGCCATCACAATTCGAAAAGCACTTAAATTTGAAATGTGGTACTTAAAGAAATTATAGTGGATTATGCCATGTCACAACATACAGGTAGACTCATTTCCTTACCACTTTACTAAGTAAGTATCCTTTGAGCTATTTCATGCTTCATTTGATTTTGGGGAGCTATTTATGAATATTTTAGGCAGTGATAAATATTTATTACTACATTTTAGCTCTGCCAATTTGTTATCGTGCCTTTACTCGCACTATTTGTGAATTGTGAAGGACATGGCAAAAATAAATTACATATTGATTCCTTACAAATATTATCCAGCCGTCAATTGTTAGCCTGCTTATTAAAGTTCGATATTTCATTGTAGTCGTAGTATAAAAGGTGTACCTAACACTAATAGCTTCTCTTTCTCTGAACTACCTTCGTTGCAAGCATATATTATATGAACCAATACAGGTACATACAAATAAAGCGACAATACCTTGTGAAATCTTGTTTTGCAGTATTTCTCATGCAACTATTCACATGGTATTATTTCTTTTTTAATTCGGTCTGGTCTGAGATCCTAGGGAAGCAATTTTATTGTACATCAGTGCGTTGACTAGTGTTAAAAAATATATTTTTCCATAACATTACTTCCAACGGGGAATTTTAGTGCCAATCTATAGTGCAGTTGTATAAATAATACTTTCAACTTTCAAATAATTTAAAGAGTATTATGTGTGTTCAGAGGCAATAGGCATTTGATCAAATTGAAATTAAAGTATAAAGCTTAAGTTTGTGACGCCAGTATTTTTGCGTTGACCTTATTTTGTAACGTCAGGCAATAGTTGTAAACAATTGATAGCATGCAAATCATTGAATAAATCAAGTTGTAGAAAGTTCATGTATATTTTCAGAAAATAGTTTTAAAACCATTTTTATAATGGTTTTAAAACTTGATACTTACATACAGATACATACATACATACAGATAAAACTTTATAATGGTTCATGAATTGAAGTGAGTATTCATTTTGGTCTATTTTCTATTGTATTACATAATCTATTGTATTTCGAATGCATTTTATTAGGTTAATGATTTAAATATAGTTTAAATATAGTTAAAAATGCAGTAAATATAGTTTAAATATAGTTTAAAATGCAGTAAGTATAGTTTAAATATAGTTTTAAATGCAGTAAATATAGTCTAAATATAGTTTTAAATGCAGTAAATATAGTTTAAATGTAGTAAATTATAGTTTTGTAGTTTTGCATTCAAATGTGTTTTGATTGTTTTGTTTAACAGTCGTTTTAAAAATTTCGCTTATCGTTTTGTGGACATTTTTCTATTAAAAATGATATCTGGTTAAATATTCTCATGTTTATAATAATTGTCGAACATGCTTACCTATTTGTAATTTCCCTTTTGTAAATTTTAAATCATATTGCATAACGGATAGGTACTATGTCTCTTTCTAATCGTAAAGCATACTTTTTATTGCTTTACTGCACTGATTATATAATGACTGCCCGAGTAATAAGAGCATTCCTTTTCTCTGTGAGAAAAACCACCACATTAATAATTAATTACTAATTGATGATTAGCATATTCTACATAACTGTAACTGCAAAAATATTAGTGCTGGGGTTAACAGTGGAAAATTCTTGATTTTGTTTTGCTTCTGTAGCTAAGTGTCAGGAGTCAGGACGAAGTTAGAGGAGTTCGTGCTCATTTGAAAAATAGCAAGGAAGGCAGCCTGGAACACTCTTGCTTTTCTGACAGGGAGACGTCAACATTTCGGCGGAATTCTTCTCTGAACACACAATAGTTCTTTTGGAAGTAAAAAGTAAGTTATGGATTTGATTTATTAGGAGTCACGTCGGATTTTGTCTTGCTTCCTTCAGCGTATCCTCTGAGAGTGTGAGATATTTCAGTTACGATTTAAGTGAGTCTTCAGTGGAGATGAGTAAATTGCTTTGACTTGAGTTCTGCCCTGCTGCAGATGATTCACAAGGAAAACGCAGATACAATTTGATATTAAATAATTGACGTCTTGACACTATGCTCCGTTTTTTGCTTACCTTATAGAAACGCTAGTGAGTCTTCTTGAGATTGAAAAGATGCTGACTTGTTGATTTATTCAGATCGCGAATGTATTAGTTTCCGTCTTCCAGAGTGCGACGTAAAGTGTTACTAAGTGCGTCTCAACTCCTGTAGACCTTGGTCATCAAATACTGCTGAGCTAATTTGGAATTTAGAAACCAGAATTAATTAAATGTTGACTGAGGTTGTGCAGAATAATGATAAAACTTCTATTTTCGATTTCAGTGCAGTTTTTCTAAAGGCGAGTTTCCATTTTCATCCCTGTTTGCGAGTTAGTAAAAGAAAATGTTGAGAAGACAGTTTGTAGTTTTCCAATTAGTTAGTAAAATTTATGATTATTACTATACAAGTACACAAATGCCAGTACTCTAGGCATACAGATACTGAATTACATATAAAAAGTGATGTTACGATGCTATAAACACGTAACAGAATCGTAAGTGTAAAACAAAACTCTCGCGAAATAGTTTTCTGTATTTTATGTTTATCAGCAGGAAGTTTGGGGCAAAGTGTTTACCAAACGCTTTCAAAAAAGTGCAACTTGTGTTTTATGGAAATTACTTACCTAGGCATTTCATTTATGGGATAAGTTAGGAGTTAAATTGCAACTAGTTCCAAGAACCTCTCAAAGTGCAAAGTCAGATGTTCCTATTTATTCATCTTCAGGTGCATTCAATATTATCACTTTTACGATCCACTTTGTTCTATTTCTATGTGTTATTAAATCCTGTAACACTGTTGTAAAGTAATTCCTAGTTTTAAAACCAAATATTTGTAATATTCACTCTCATCTGCCAATAATCAATACAAAAATAGTTTTCCTTCAAAATTCAGAAAAAAACTAGCTTTTTTCCTCAAGTTTCTACTCCGAAATTGGTTATGTAACTTTGGATGCACATAATATCCTTCATCGTACAATATAATGGAATTATATCTGTTCTGTGATTCACCACATATATCTGAATTCCAAGTAAGAATAAAGCAATGCCGCCTATGCACATATTTTAAGTACACTACCAGACTGAACTGTACATATGTTAAATTGAAATGCGATAAGATAATATTTATTGCTATCTATACTTTACCTCAGTACTTTTGCAGAATACTTTGTACTGCATATGTATTACAGATAGGTACATCAAGAATTCCACTGTATTACACTTCCTTCTGATTTGAGTTATCTGAAGTATTAACACGCAGGCATATGGAATATATTACCAAACTGACATTGACGTGATTGTAATGTAATTCTTCTTCATCGTCAAGTTCGCTTTACGTTTCTTGATGCGATATTCATGTGTTTGTGTTGCAGTCTTATGCAAATCTTATTAGATCGACCCAAGGTGTACATGTTGATTTGTTTATGAGTTTTACTATAAATAGGCAATTAAATATAAAGATAACAATTACACTTGAACTTTCAATCCCATTACTGCCAACTATTAATCTTATTTACCAAGTTGTTGCATTTGCATTTAAACCCATGGACTTGTGATTCATCTACAGTACTTATAAAAGTTGAAGATTCGCTTGACTAAATAAATGGAATTCGAATATGTAAGAACTAATGCGTTGGCTAAAGTTCAGGGTTTATTTCTTTATCTTCAAAACAGTATGCATCTGTCAGTGCATTTTCCTTAACTATTCAGGAATACACCAGTTTATACTTTGGGCTTTACAATCAACTCAGTCAAACTTGCAATGAATTAGGAATAAGATTAAAATCAAACAATTAAGCTTTTTCTCTTTTCTTGGTAATTGTGTAATATTACGATGATACAGACAATGCAGATAGGACTTCGTTTTATTTGCTCTTCACCAAAGGAAAAGTGATAAATTCTTCAAAACAAAATTAATGTCTTAAAAACACATATGCCCTCATCAAACCTACATTCCTGTATTTATTCTGTTATTTACCAGTATTTCAGAAAACTGGTGGTGGTCTTAAAGGGAACCAAATACAAATAGATAGACACAAAGTGCTACTATAAACAACACTAAATTGCTAATTGAATCATTGTCATTGTTAAGGTAAACGAAGTCATGAAATAACTTTTTCATTTCAGGAACAGGTACAGCGTTCATCGTCCCTTCACAAGTAGGACCATTCGACAATAAGGAAATAAATATTATCGTAAAGAAATATTGAATTGAGCAATAAAAATGAAACTCAAAAAACAAACAAATCTTCAGAAATAGTAGTTTAGAAATCAGTAAATAAAGCTGAAAAATATATTGGGCGCAATGCCATTTATTTTCAGAAGACAAGATAGCTTGGATTTCTGCAAAAAAACTTTTAACGTTTTAATTTGAAATAAAGTCATTATTAAATACAAGATTCCTTTGAGTGTGAAGACGATAACTGTATAAGGAAGTATTGAAATACTCTTTGAACTTAGTTTTGACTTAGAAAGATAAGATGCATTGTAAAAACGTAGAGGAAAAACTTTATTAAACCCTTTGAGAAGTGAAGGAAGACTTGAAAGAAAATAATCTAAGGAAAAGAAGAAAAGAGCGTTGACAATCAATTCTGGAGAAGGAATCTTCCAATCTTACATTAACAGCAAGTACCTGATATGTGACACACATGTAATGTAAAGTTGACGTGTGATCGTGCTCAGATCTCACATGGAACTGAGAAAAAGTTAGAATTTTAGTGATAAATCTTGAAAAAGTAACTTTTTAATTTAATGAAGTAGGAAGTAGGTAAGTTAGCTCCTGTGTGACAAGCATTAAAGTATCCAATGCTAACAATAAGTCTCGTGTTCATATGATATCCAGAGTGATTTGAACCAAACGTTTTCCTATTTATAAGTATAAAAGAATTTTATTCGTTTCCTCTGAGGGGAAAGGAACCGAGTTGCAATCAGTACAGTTTCCGCTGTTCAAAGACTTGCCAAGTTTTTCTATTCGTATCCCCGAGCACGCATCAAAGTAAACTTGATACCCTAAATAGGTACTTAGTGAAGAAAATGTGAAATCGGAGAAGAAAGACAAGCTTTTATTGCTTTCAAGAAGATATCAATTCTGCAGGAGAACTCTCCAGTTAGTGTTTCTTTGTATGCACTGTAAATTGGCTGTATTCATCCGAGTATTTATTACCTCTTACACCATCTGAGACTCTTATGAGACGGAATTACCATCACTATCAGTAAGATTCCATTCCATAACACGTTATTACGCATTAGTATTAAAATCACAGTTGGACTGCATACATCTAAGAACTTCTTAGAACTAAGTATTTAAAATAAATCAAACCTTTTTACAAAACTAAATTTAACTTGGGTAATTCCGTGCTCTTCGTTCTAAGGCAAGGGAACAAAGTCAAGTCGACAATAGAATCTTTACAAAACTTTATCCACATATGGATTAGTATTATTGGGACGCTATCATATATGTATACGTGCGTACTTTAAATTGAAACTTTTCTCTTGTGACTTTAGTGCAGCCTTCGGTTTATTAAACAATTAAACTCTGTCGAAATTGGTTCTATGATAATTGACATGCAAACTGCCATAAGAGACTGAACACTGCAGATCTACTCACTTTTAGGTTTCAGTTTAGTTCTCATTCAGTTGTCTCATGTCAGCAACATAAGTTAAGAGCTCCGGTGTCCTTACTAATAAATCCAAGTGTGTGCTCTCGACTCAGTTCTCGTTTTGTGTCCACCTATTAAACATTTCATTCACTCCCTCATTCATATCTTCATTCTAAATACACTACTCAAGTAATTAATATACTTTATGCACATACATATACATATTAATAACATCTGTATTACTAATTACTACTCTTAGTTTATTTTAGTATTGACTTGTACATAAAATGTATGTGAACATGAGTCATATTTAGTATAGAGGGAAAAGTTTATTGCTATCACAGTGAATTAGTGCACAATCTGTAAGGCAACAGAGACAGAGTACAAAGTAGACATTTGTAGTGTCACTTACATTACAAACGGGTTCAACTTTTCAATTTTTACTGTGTACTATTTGGTTCTACTTTAGATAATCGAAACGAACTATACATACAAACATGAACTAATACACCAGTACAATAAAAACACAAAACTACACAAGAGATAGTTTAGAGCATCATTACTAATTTTTATCTAAACACTAATACTACAGTACTTAGTACTTTACATATTACTGTAGTGAATACTATACCGTTAATCATTAGAGAGCATTGTTATACATAACAAAGTTACATACAACTGATAAATGAACTGTATAGTATAAATATTCATATTCTAAGCAGATATATAGTACTGTTATTATGCAAAGTGTATATAGTGTACAAATGTGTGTGTGATATAGAAACAATGTTAAATTATTAGCAAGGAGAGTCGCAAGCATTACCGTATTAGAAAGTGTAATATTCTGTGATCCAAGTGAAATAATACAGACGAGGCACATAACATGAAGGCAATCAACATCACATAAGTTCTAAAAGTCAAGAGTATGCATTTTGTTTGATGACGCGAAGAGACACGCCGACGGTGGCAATGGCAAGTGTTTCGTTGGTGTCACTGTGACAGACTCTTTGCTATTAAATTACATGTAGCGTCTCCAAATCTAATTTCACAGAGCAGAATAGAATAGCTAACCAAGCTAATTGCACACACCTACTTACTTAACGTGGCTAAAGGGGAGTTAAGCTCCTAAGTATTAACTCTATACTCAAACCTACTATTGTTTCTGTCTTATGCAATTTACAAACAATAAAATAACCCTCCTATATAACTCTCAATGATCATAATACCTTTACTTGTAAAAATTAGTAGTGCAAGTTTATTCGTACACTGATAATATTGGAATGACAGACTACAAGTGCTCTGCTTATTGTACTTTACCTAAGTGTAGCAACAATGTAGTACAATTACGAGAATTATACCTACACTAATAAAAGCTCGAGTCTTGATAAACAGTTATCTATTCTTCTATCGCTGAGTCGGAGGAACAGAGTCAGTAGCCAAACCAAACTGAATAGCACACACAAGAACTGTGCACCCAACGCAAAGGTTAGCTTAATCGGTTCTTTCGTGGTTTCGTTTGCTTGTGGTTTCGTATAACTCGCTGCAACTGCAAACTAAGCTATTGTTTATCTTGTGATAAAACTCCAGTACTCAGAAATCATCATCAAATTACAGGAAAAATTCCATTTCTCTCTACCATCACTGCAAAGCACTTCCCATTCTCTCAATTTCTTCAGAGGAAACCCAAGAAGACAAATCTGAGACAGGGGAATTGGATATCTGCAATATGTTTGTACATCATCAAGGCAAATGTCAAGTTTTGCTCATGGAAAATGTACGTGCATGAATAAGTATTTCAGGTTGTCCTTAACATAGAAGCGAAGCCACAGCAGAAATCAAGGAGCTACCTTTCGTGGAATTTTTCTGCAGCAACTGCAAAAGAAGGGCATCTTGTTTTGACCTTGTGCAAATTGCTATTTCAATATCACAGACGTCACGCTTTATTTAACTTGATCTGATATTATTGCTCCACCTGTTTAATTGCTAGCTTCTAAATTCACTAGTATCAATAAATTAGAAGCAACACATTTTTTAAATACTCTATTATACGCAATACTGCCATTAAATCAAAATCTACTACCTAGTTGGGTAACTTTCCAGGGTTTTATTACTCTACAACAGATCTGTGTTATTTTAGTTTACTGTGCAAGAGTTCGTCTCATCCTCAGACAGAAATAGGGAACGCACGTTTACTGAATACCAATTTAGTGTGTACTTAACACTTACTTGACTTACGTCTTGCTGAGTGCATTGTGTTGTGTTCTGTTGTGTATTAGTATGTGATCTGTGTTCACTTCTCTCATTTGAGTTGACTCTGAGCAGCTACAGTAGAAACACGTACACGGCAGACAACCCGTAATATATTGGGAATTGAGGAGACGCAGTTTGATTCCAGGTTTCAATTTCCGGTGTGAAAATGACAACTCCAACGACAGGGTCGCCGGAGAAGACGACGGCGACGGTGGCAATGACGGAGTCGAAGAGTGTGGAAATGGACAGCAGTGCGGAGTGCCAAGTGTACAGGATACGGTGGGCCATGCTCATTTTATTCTTGTGTTGCTCCATGTCCAATGCTTTCCAGTGGGTTCAGTACGCTATCATCAACGCTACTATTTCCAGATTTTATGACGTGTCCCCCTCAGTCGTCGACATGACTTCCATGATTTATATGATCACATATATTCCGCTTATCTTCCCAGCGACATTCCTTCTCGAGAAAAAGGTTACTCATATTTTCTTACTACTCATCTTTATCTTTTATGCTATCGCTTGCTACGCAACACATCCTGCTCCCTGCCTAAGCTAACTACTCCTAACACTTATTTATGAATACCTTTTACCGCCTACTGTCCAGTTAATCAAATTCATAGAGTCATAAAACAAGAATAAACCAAAATTCATGCTCTGGTAATAATGTCTGTAGAAATAAATAAAAGTTCGTTCAGCTCAAGTCTTTGGTTTTTTCATAAGTGCTATTTATTCTCAGCGTAGTAGATCAGTTATAACAACAAGATTCTCATTATAATAACAATAACAAAGTGCATTTTACGGAATATTTTGCATGAATAACCGATCTAGGAAAAAGGTCTTCTTGACTTGCACATTCCTGTTAAGATGAAAATAATGCCTTGCAGGTATCATTTCAATATTATTAGTTCTCATCAGTTCGTTATAGTGTAGGTGCCTAAGTCTTCATTCTACGTTTCGTTTTTGTGTTACGCATTTGGTCAGCGAATGCTTACTCTATTTTACAGTTTAAGAAATTACTTGAATTAATATTTTAAATAATGCGAAGTTACGTAGATTTATTAGCAGTAGTTAGATAGAATTAGTAATACCCAATTGACGTAATTTTCCACGAGGAAGAATTGAAATCTGTAAGGGTAACTTCCTTGTAACGGTGTTTGGCAAATTGAAGTATAAATGACTAAATATAGCTTTTGCGTCAGAGTTTATTGCAGTCGGCAAAAGTGCAAAAACTATTTATTAGTTAATGAAAATGGACATACGAAATTTGCCAAATGTTTTCGTAGTAAAACAAATGTGCTTAGTATATCGAGAAATGGGTTTTTATTGGCTAGAGATTGGGAAATAAAATTACCCATAGTCCCAGTTTAATCTTTAAAGTAATAATGAAGTTAAAAATTGCATATTTTCCCCTTATAATTTCGACATAACAGCCTGTATGTGATAAGCATAAATATTGGTATACTGCGTAAAAAATTTCATTTTCCTTAATTGAAATGGAATAGTGGGTAATGCAGTATTAATGATATTAATGGGACACCAACTGCAGTATTGCTTAGAGCATAGAGTGTGGCTGTGTGGCATTTGCCTTCTTTGTTAAGCAATAATCATTTCTCTCCCATAAGCAATAACAATTGTTGCGCTGTTAAATGATTCGGCAATTTGTAATGACAACATAATTGGAGTAATTCTAAATAGTTTTCTTACTTCTGTAAAGCTAGTTTCTAAACTATTTGATTAATCTGATGGCTAATTGTAATTTAATTACGGATAGAACGTGCAATTTGTATAGCTCCGAGAAGCACGGCATTCGTTTCAATTAAATCCTTGAAAAACGAGTGCAGTAACGTTACTTAGAAAGAGCAACATCTTAGAAAAGCAGTTAAGGGAATTCGTTTGCTACTAAGGCGTTTATCATTCCTAAGTATTTAAGAAGCGTTCTCTGTGCAGCTTATAAGATTGCATTTATCTGTGTAATAGTACTCAACACTTTGACACAAAATAGCTGAAAATGCAATTAAATTTAACAATAAGACTCTAGAGAGAAAGTCGACTACTTTCAGGTTTCATTACTTTGAACTTGTTTTCTTTACTCTCTATTGACCATTGACTAACACAACACTGCAAGTTAAAAACTGGTAATGCAAGTTTCGTCTATTGTCAATGGAAGAAAGAAAACTCTTACTATGCAACAGTCAAACGAGATTCTTTCTACTTATAAATTCCAGCATAAGCCTAATTAGGCCTTGCTCAAACGAATGAAGCAGGAAAAAACTATAAATAAGTTTTGATCTTTGTTACGATATTTTTTCTTTTATTCGCATAGCACATGTGACAAAATTACGTTAGGGTCTGCAGATTCCAAATGGAAACTATTTCGCAGTAAACAAATAAAAAAACTTATCAGCAATTTTTTACGAACACTTTGACAATTGCTAAAATGCTGTAAATAATTTTATAAATAGCACTTTCCCATTTTCACGTGTAAATTGCACTTCAGAGCATGTACAGTGCTATAGGCAAATGCCCATCAAAAATCCATCGTAAAATTGAATTAACATTTCGTACTGGCTGAACAGATAGTGAAACCACAACAAACATTTAAGCAGAGAATAGCATTAGAAGTATCAGCTTTGGAGATTCTGTTGCTGTCTAGTGTCTACAAACTGAAAACTAATAAATGCCCTTTTAGCCTTTTGGGTATTCCAGATATTATAGATGGTTTCAATGAAAATACGTTCAGTCCCAATGTCATTAAAATGGTATTAAAATACACACCGCAAAATTAAGTACTTCTTATCTCAGCCAGCCCTGCAGTGCAAGAGAATTTCTGACAGATAGTAAATACTGATGTTGAATGCAAACGATTATTATCATATTTATGCAAATAACTAGTTGCTTTGTCTTCCCACTTGTACTGTTGAATACGCCAATCCTTCTTACTTCCTCTTCATACCGTCGGAAAGAATACTTCATAATATTATATTTTCATTCTATAGCAATAGCGTATCAGGTGCATTAAAAATATGCGCAATGCGTTTTACATGACCAAATAAATATGTTACCTTTTCTGAGTCTCAAGAACTATGGTTGTATCATTTTTCATATTGTACAGCACTATATCAGTTCTGCCTTAGTCTGGAGGGTAATTTTTATGGAAAGGAGAGCGGAGAGCCGTATCTTTATGATTACGAATTTCTTGGTACAGCTGTAGAATATCACAGTCCTCGTTAAGCTAGACTTGAAACAAGTCAGAGTTAGCTATCTATATCAAGTAGCACGGCAATCAGCAGTTAAGATACACTAATTAATAAGTTTCCCTTGCATTTCTATGTCATTATTAGGAATAACAAAACCCATTTTATGCCATGCTTTACGTAATATGTAGTAACACTAAATGAAACCCATTTTAATTAAATTATAACTACGAAACGGTATACTATAATGTAATAGCCCTGTCGCTGAGTAAAATTGTCAATAAATTTATTGCAGGATGTACCTTTAGCGTGTATGTTGTGCTTGTATTAGTTTAAATCCCCATTACATGTGACTTGATGTTAGTATATGGGTAGCTTATATAACTGGCATTTAATTCACTCTGTGGGAAGTGGAACGAGTTAGGATGTTGTAAAAGCGAGGACTAAGCCGAATTAATTTAACAAATGGGTAAAATAACTCTTGTTTTTGTACTGATGATTGTTTAGGGGTTGCGGATTGCTGTTTTAATCGGATCGTTTGGAACTGCTCTTGGCTCTTGGATCAAGGCTTTTTCCGCAGCTCCCCATCTTTTCTATGTTGCATTCATCGGACAAACGGTCGTGGCCGTGTCACAAATCTTCGTTCTCGGCATTCCTCCACTCATCGCTGCAGTCTGGTTTGGTCCTGATCAAGTCTCCACAGCCACATCCATCGGGGTCTTCGGAAATCAAGTCAGTCAAATCATTTCTCTGCTTATTTACGTAGGGAGTAGCACTACGCTTCTAACTCTTGTACATTAGCCGTGATCATTTTAATAGTCTAATGCGTTTCTTAAGTACGAACACTAATGACGAAACGCTATGTCAGGAACTCATAAATTTTTCATGGAATTTCCGCTTCTCTAACTTTCATATCACTGTAGTTAAGTTACTTTACTCAGCATTTGTTTCTTCCCTTCTTGTGGGCTTCCAGAATTTCATTTCCAAGACATTCTTGATCACTACCATTTTCTTTGGTTTATTTCTCATGCTGACTTAACAATCGATTTGATTTTATTACATCTTTTCCCTCAGACAATCCCCAATCTCATTTCGTCAAGTAGAATCAGAGCAAACACTCCCTTTCTTTATTTGTACGTAGAACACAAATCCCTGCAAAAGTAAGTTATATAGTAGAATCTGGAAAAGGCATGTATACAAATTAAATGCATAATTAGCCTCTACAATTCAAGTAGGATTATGCAAAGGTTTTATCGCTTTCTATACTCAGTTTCAATTATTATTAATGAGGAAGTGCGTTTCTAAGTAGCTTCAGGTGTCGCTGCACACCTAATTGCTGCCAAATGTCATTTTCTATTGCAAAATCACTTTATAATGTTCAAATCCTCTTACACAACACTGTTTACGAAAATATTCGCCACTACTACATAGATTAATTAATCTTTCACGTATTTATTGTGCGCAATGTAAATGCATTTACGAAAACAAATTTGCATTCCATGTGGACGTTTGTAAGTAGTAATTTGGATGCCTCAACAGATTACACGTTGACAATTTCATTGCATAATAATTTGTCAAGCATATTAATGAGTATCAGATAGGAGCATTTCCATATAATGCACATAGTACTTACACATATAGCACTATTAGAAAACGATATGCAAATCAAATATTTGTTGTTTTCTCTAATTTTTACGGTTACGGTATCAGGAGATAAACAGCTAAATGTAGGGCGAAGTATAAATAGCCATTTACTCACGATCAGTTGATCTAGGTCTGGTTAATGCTTTTGAGTTAGATTTGGTCTGCACACAACACGCAGATTTATTGCACTTGAGGATTGTTGGTGCAATGCATATGCTAAACACAAGGACCATGTCCTACTCTCCTGGGTTCCATAGCTTTTTATATGAAAAATATGACAAGGGTTTGTCCTCTACTTCAGTGAAGCAGGAAAGAGAAATTAAAAGACAGAAACGCAATGACAGTTTGCAGAGGGAAAGGCTTTTTGTTCTTAATTGATGGATTGATGGAGTGTGTTTCCTACTCTGCTCAAATCTTTCCTTCTCAACTACTTGCAACTACTCTGAATAATAAATGCAGTAAATTCAATGCAGAAAAATTAATAATGCTTTATTTGCGGTTAACTGTCTGTGAACTAAATTTCAAATTGTACGATTCCATATATCTAATTTATGTAAAAGCATTATTAACTTTGTGGCACACTTAATTGTAGATGAATCAAGTGCCTCATACTCCCTAATTATTAAAATTGCAATTTTGAGTAGGTAGTTAAGTATTATTTAACATTTGATAGATAATTCAAGATACACTTGGCACTTATGAAAAATGGTTTTTGTTTGGACTTGGGAATAGTTTGGTGTTGCATTGGGTTTTGTACTACCCCCATTGCTTGTAAAGAATGGCACAATGGAATCTATTGCAAAAGATCTGAGTGTAATGTACTATGGGACTGGAACTGTGACGGCTCTACTTTTCATCCTTGTCCTCATCTGTAAGTCCATTTTTGTTTGAAACATACATAAAGTAGGGGAAATTAACTTTATAAACATTGGTATGGAGTTTTCATTACGTATTTAGTGTTTAGCAAATGCAAAGGAAGGATAATTAGGAGAAATCCATACAAAGTCTTCTAAGTCTATAGAAATTGTCTTTCGTATGGCCTTGCGTGACAGTGGAAAGGCAAAGCTTTAAAAATTAATTTTGTTGTTTTCAAGTTTCAGAGACATAGTTAATGAATGAATATACTATTGCAAAAGCAGACTACAAAGACATAAATTAGGTGCAGAATATTTTGACGTTGATAGTAGCAAGTCTTTTGTAGAGGGAAGAAAGTGTGCAAACAATTTGCTATTTTGGCTAAGGAAGTTGGTAGGGAATAATGCGAATGTCATGCCAGCATCTGTTTCTGGTTTGCTGAGGAATGGAACAGGAGAATAATGACTAATTGTTAGAATTTTCTGAGATTCAGAATTCAGAGCCTTTTGTCTAATTGGATTAGTACAATTGAGTTTCTACATAAATAGATCAATATTGAATCGCGGAGACTTGCATTAGAGTCAAGCTGCTTTCATAATAAGGAAGTTGGTCGGAATTAATTTGCCTTTGTGCATTGTATCTGTATTTGCCAGTTTTCCGGGACAGACCTCCGAAGCCGCCGAGTATGTCTCAAGCAGCCTTGCTCTCAGCCGAGCCGGAGAGCTATGTTAATTCCATGAAGCGTCTGCTAACCAACAAAGGATATCTCCTCCTTCTCCTCAGCTACGGAATGAATGTCGGAGTCTTCTATGCTATCTCCACGCTTTTGAGCGATTTCATACTCAAGTTCTTCCCGGTGAGTTCAATTCGTTCACTTTCACTTACTCTTAAGCTTTATTCATCCCTCCGTCTCATTTGGCTAACCTAGCACCAGTCTCTATGTTCCAGTTAATTCTATGTAAATATGGATACGGAATCTCCCATACAAGTACCAAATATTATTACATCCACTAGAATTTCCGTAGTAAATCTATAATACCACATTTCGATTTATTATCGTACGCAGGACGTATTTCGTGCCCTTATACAGTTAAGCATTAGACGCTGGATTCAATTTTATTTTTCAGCTACTCGGGAATTGAAATTGAAACATTAAAAGCTCGCAGAGTGGAAGTGACAATTGAATTTCTGTTTCAATGTCGCCCAAAGGTTAAACCTCTCGCTTTTACCAGAGTTCATTGTGATTTGATTTGGTAGGTTCTGATAATATGATACTAAAAAAGTTTAATGGCAATTCAATGAATAAGTCTTTAAAACAATGGAAAGCGTCTTGAAATTAAGAGAAGAAAGCCCATCTAAAGCATAGAGTAAAATAATCATATTAGCAATGCTGTAAAATTTCTAATTTGTCGTTGATCTCCAAATTTTCAAAGGTTTCTAAAAGATTTTAATTTATGAAATTTTTGATAGAATACTAAAAGTTAGTAGTATCTGAGAAGGAATTTGGGAAGTTCGCTGATGTGTAATTGGTATGTCTGTATTAAGAGTGCGAATAAAGAGTGAGTTAATCTTTTAATAGAAAAGTAAGGGGAAGTCTTCAACTTGAGTAAATAGGAAGTTAAACGAGGGAAAGTCACTCACTCAATATTAGGGAAGTGCAAACTCTTAACAAAGATTGATCTGTGGAAAGTACAATGAAACGTGTAGGTTCATCTAAAGAGAAAGTCATCTTTATCTATTTAGTGTGACTTTTGCGTGAATTGTCGGGAATTGAAGAGGATTGAGTTACTAACAGTGTGGAGTCTCAAAGTCCCCCACTCAGTATAGTAATGCATACGAAAGTTTTCTCTTTTATATATATTAATGGTGCGTTACATAACCAAAGCTGTTTTCCTGGTTTCTCAAAGAAATCGATGATGAAAACCCATTCTCGCCTCCTTTGAAAATGTTTTATTGGGCAGCGTTGGGTGAACTGCGATACAAAGAGACTTTGTGATAGAACTTATCGCTGGTCGCCTCTGCTTATAATAGATGAAGTCTGTGCCCCATTCTTCACAGAAGTTGAACACTTTTGTGCGAGATAAGAATATAACTTACATAATGTCAACCTAAAGGCAAGGGTGCAAATCCAATGGACAATACTCTGAAAGGCAAAGGCACACATACAATAGGAACATACATTACACTATAGTATGTTGCATTTCTTTTGGATACTTGAGATTCATTGATGGTGAGATAAGTTACGTGACAAAACAAGAATATTACATTTTCGAGAACCACGGTAGCACACAAAGACTAAACTGGCGATAGGAACCGCAAACACAAAATCTCATTGTTCATGTCACGAAGTTTCAGAACTTAACTCGTAAGGAAAAGTTCTCGGTACTTTCATTGACATACACCTTAACCCTGTATTGTATGCAGTATGGAATGTATGGAATGTATGTACCAAATATATTTGAATTTAGGTCATCGAGCTCATTATTTAATGATTGTGGCCGTTGTTTCATCAAAATATTGGTTTTTGATTATATTTTTTTACAAAAAGATGTTTAAAATAACACTGGGCAGGTATTCCGCAAATATGAGTTTGAGATTGGAAGTCATGCCGGTATAGGGTAATCTATTCATGCATTTTGGCGTGTTATATGAAAGATAAGATAAATTTTAGGCACAATATTTGCACATGAATAAATGTTAAGGTCGATAAGTACAGCTGATATGTCATTCTTATCAGTAGACTGTTCACGAGACAGCTACATGTAAACATAAACTCATTTAAACTCCAGTTGCGTCACGAAAACTGCCCACATCCTTAATACATGTCGCACCTCATTATTTATTCGGAATAAATAAAAGGCATGTCTCATACGAGTCAGAAAATCGTATGTCGATCACTAATTGTTAAGAATATCCTTTTTCGTTAATATGATTTTGTTCTCTACCATTGCATTACCCAGTTGATACAGACTAGGTACATTAGGAAACCATAAACCAATAAGCTACTTATATTTCATATTAATATTTGCATAATTGACACAATAGATGTAATACTTGAACTGAACAGTTGAGGCATTATACGTGGTTTTTGTTCAGTATCATTATAATATAGCAATCAGCGTGCTTTGATTTTATACAGTTAAAACTTTCATAACCGTACATTCCACAGATAAAAAAATATGATGGACTTTATATACAATATGATGGATTAGATGTGGACTTTAGAATAATATAAAGACTATTATCATGATTTCAATCTTCCGTTAACAGTGCTCTTATATGAGTATAATAAATCTGATTGATATTTGCATATTACATGAGTATTATTACAGCGAACTTTAGGGCAGGTGGCAAATACTTACAGACAGTATTTATGAAAATTAAGTTTTTCTCCATTTGGAATTACTTTGCACTTGATCCTAAATGTTTTGATGGAAAAATTCAATGTAGAAATATTTTGCAGCATTGATTGTTAAGATGAGGGTAAATGAAGTGACGAGCAGTAAGTTAATAAGGTTGGAGTTTGGTAAAATAATCAGTTTATGTTTTCAGGACGATGAAGATGATGTGGGATGGATTGGACTTACGATTGTCGTCAGTGGAATGGCCGGTTCTGTTGTAGGTGGTTTGGTTCTGGATAAAACCCGCAGATACAAGTAAGAATGCAGAAAATTAACGTAGGCACTAATGATTTGCTTTGTTTCTGTCTGTTTTCAAATCTTCGTCAGGTCTTGATTTAGGCATAATATTATGCTCATGAAAAGCTTCGTAATGCAATAGCAATGGGTCCGTAGTCAGGAATTGTTCATTCTTGCGATGTAAATATGTCTCATTTGAATGCAAAAGAGCAACAGGATGGGAAGTTTCAATCGAAACCCCTGAATCCGACATGAATAGAAATGCAATTTTATCTTTCGGAGTTCCGAGTTAAGAAATGTGTAGTAATTCATTTTTCAAAATGAGATATTCTCTTTCGATCACTCACTCTCTGCGATCTGATTACTTGGAAAGCTATTTGTGTAGGATCGTTACTGAAAGAAGACAACCGAAAGCACATTTCCTTTGGTTCGTTGAACAATGAAGATTATTTTCCATTCGCTCAGATTTCCTCTCCCATCATTTTCTGACAGTATGCTACTTACACAATCTGTAACTCAATGAAATGCGATGTGGCGTAAAATTTCCCTCTCATGTTTCCTTCCTTCCTTCTTTGTTTTTCGAACATCACTGAAGATTTGGTTAATTTTTACTCTAGAAGACTCAGGGGGAAAATATTATTTTATCATGCCTCTCACTCTGTCTCAAATGTGACAAGAAAAAATATTTTTACAAACAACGTATCGTTGGTCTTCTTCTAAGTAGACTTTTTCAAAGATGTTGGTAAGAAACCCGTTTCACACAGCAACATCAATACTATCTTACCACGCTTACCACCATCAGTGTAAAAAGTACCATATTTACTGGTTATCTATCGTAAGTTGTTTTGAATGGAAAGTAGCATTAAATAATAGCATTACCTTGAATGCAACTGGTAAGAAAAAAAAATAGTTTGACACATTTTTGAGGTATCAGCCTTCCTTGGATAACTAGCATATATTCATAAATATTTCAAATGAATATAGTAATTATATATTATTATGAATTATATAGTAATATAAGTAGTTGGTGTAGTAATAAATAGTCTGCTGTTGTTGACTTCATTAGCGAAAGGTGAAAGTGAAATATATTACACAAATAAAGTATCCTTATTAAATGAGTAGTTTTCGGCTAATCTTCATTAAATAGGCGGCAAAGCAAACATCACTGGTATTTGCACAGACGGATATGAATACAATTTTCACTAAGTACATCAAGTTTCATTGCGAATGGTGAAACTACAGTATTACGGCTGCTGCATATGCTTGCAGGAGTTAAAGGAACATCATAAATCTCTGCTGATTATATTTATCACATTTTAAATCTTTTGAGTACAATAAAGCAATTCTAGAGACATGCAAACATTTTGAATATGTAACTGTGGTTTATGCCACGTATGATTGATGCAGGCGCTATGTTTTATCAATGTAGAATTTATGTAGAACTTTATGTAGAATTTACCATGCTAAACAATACTATTGCAATATAAATGTCGCAAAATACGCATCAGAGCATTTCATATTTTACATTCTGCGCTACTACTACATGGTTATTCTTAGAGGAATTTCTTCGCAGTGCAATTGTGGTATAAAGATTGCAAAATACACAAGTAAGTTGAATTTGTCAGGTTCAGACCCAATTATCATAAATGATAAAGTAAGGATTAATTCAAATGTAATAATAGCAGGTTTGTTTATGGAATTCTCGTCGTTAGTTCAAAATTAAAAATAAATTGTATTCTGTGCAATCGAAAGATAAATTTCCGCTTTCTCATTATTCCATGCACACTTTGCACACTTATTTAAAAAGCAAAATTTTGTGTGCTTATCTGTTAAGATAAGGAAATCCGTAGGAATACATTTATTTACCTACTACTATAATACAACTAGACAAGTCAGAAACAAAAGATTATCATTCATGATTGTTAATGGAATAAAATGTGTCATTTGTAGTGTTGTGCGTAAACAACTTTAATAATCAGTCAACTCGTACGGCTGGAAACCCATTTGGTGTATGCTTTGCATTTGAAAGCAATTGGTTTAGAAGTAGTGAAAGGGAGAGAATAAATCAAGCTTATTGTATTACTATGACATAGGGAAACAACACTGGTGATCTACATCCTCTCTTTCTGCGGAATGGTTGGCTACACGTTCGTTTTAAGATATGGAGGCAGCATCATTCTACTTTACATGATTTTCTCCGCACTTGGGTAAGTTAACTTTCATTTACCGCATTACGCTTCTCCAGAATGCTTTCCCCGATCTACAGCTAAGCTATTAATTCCCGTTCACCAGCTTTAAAGGAGGAAAAATGCCTTCCTTTCTCTCTCTACGACTTTTTCCTTTCGACTTTTTCAATCGTCCAAATGGATATTGTGTGTAGTACTTTCAGCGAGAATTTTTCAAACTTTCTTTTCAATGCCCAATGCATATCTTTAAATCCGTCCTCTCATCGTCTCCCAGTCTTCTTTCTAAGCTACTCTACTCCCATTAAGACTCTCTTCTCAATATACTAACAGCTTTCAAGTGGAGCTGTTGTTATTGTGTTCCGGCTTATTGTTAGCTTTTATTTTACATAAACGTAAAATCAGAGCCAAGCTCAGCAACTCAACCCTTTAATACTACAATTTAAATAACAGCCACGGATCCAACCCTGATAAATGTAGGTCCACTATCCTATGCTAATGTTTAAAACACTAAAAATACATTAACTCACTACATTTACGTTTGCATTGGATGAATACGTCCTCTATTTGAATTTAAATATCTATTATACGTTGTAGGTTGATTAGCATCCTAAGCAAGCATACTTGCCCTAGGAAGTTGGAATTTCAAGCTTTCGAAATTTCCAAGTTTTTTATTATCTAACCTAATTACTGTAATGAAACTACTGTAACTATTACAAAATATACTTCTGGGCTATTATTTATTACAGTAAAAATTGTAAAAAATTTGTTAGATGGGAAACTAAATTTCGTAAATTTTTTCACTTTTACTAAGTGATGTAACAAGAAATTCTAGTTTTTTAATGCAAGAGCCTAATGTAAAGTGTATTTCTATAATAGTTTTTGAGACTTAAGTCCCCATTAGTTGCATGCTGTACTTGTAGTTTCAATTTTATTAGTTTTCAGGAAAAATCTTGAAATTGCAGACTATGCAGACTTCCTAGGCCAAGTATTATGCCTTGTATTGCTGTTAACCTATAACATAACATATAACACAAAGAAATGCTGTGAGGATGCTAGAACACTAGAGCACTGCTGACTACTTGAATGAGTGTTCTTCCTGGCATGAATGCAGAATTTGTTTGTTGGAATTAGTATAGTATGACATTAATTGCGGGAGTAGAGAGAATGTTGTATTAATGTAAATTGTTGTAGATTCTTCATGACGGGTTACCTCCCCGTGGGTTTTGAGTTCGCAGCGGAAATAACGTACCCAGAGTCGGAAGGAACATCATCTGGGTTGCTGAACGCGTCTGCCCAGGTCTTTGGCATCATAATGACACCGGTGACGAGGATTCTGTTCGGGAGTGAAATAGGGGACATGGGAGCGAACTTGGCTCTGGCAGTGGTGCTCGCTTTCGGCTGCCTCATGACTGCCCTGATCAAACCTGACCTCCGAAGAACAGCTGCACAAAGGGCCACTGCCTACAACACCACCCCTGCTTCCTTCGACAACGGCACCCCGGGTCCCCTGCCCCTAGAGCCCTAATCATTAGCCATCTCAACTCAACTCTCCCAATTTAACTCAATCTATTCAATTTAAAGCCTCAACTCCACTCAACTCACTCACTCAACTGCCGACCTCAAACTCACACTCCCAATCACCCACCAAAAGGACGCTCTCAAGTCGTAATGTATATCAAGTGGTAAGTGCAACTTTTCCTCTCATTCCGTTGTAATTGTCGTTAGCAATCTACCATCTCCTCTCTCTCCCTCAATTGACATTGTGTAGCTATGCATCAATTAAGGGAATGACCGTCGAAACGCAAAATTCAACTCACTTTCCTAAGTGGAATGATCTACCCATAAATTTATCTGATCTGGTCGTCTGGCCCCTGTTCACGAGAAAACCATTTAACTTTTAATTACACTTGACAAAGAGCTCTCTGCTCTCTAACTTCATAATGACCTGGCTGGTGCATTAGCATCCGTTACTTTTTATTGCTGAATTTAAAACTGCACAATCAAGAATCATAATAGAAAACAGGGACAAAGTAATAAATCCAATAATTATAAAATCCCATTTACAGTTCTTGTGTTTTCGTTTAAGCCAAGAGTCTCAATGCACCCTCCTATAATTATCTTAATTATCAAATTATCCTTATGAGAAATATATTTCAAAAATTATAATACATTATTGTTTGTATTGCTCTGAACAATGTGCTACTGAATGATCTATTGTTCTTATTGGCAGATTTATATTCAATTTATGTTTAAATTTTGAAATGACGTAACTCATGAAAATAATGTTAAAAATGGGATTGTTGGACGGTAGTGGTAGTGGCAGAGAGTTAGACTATGAAGTATGAAGGACACTGCGTGATGTCATTACGACTTAATTGGAAGGATGACGGACATCACCTCTCAGAGAAGCAATTACACGTTGTAGTGTAGTGTGCTGGGATTTGAGATGTGAGGGTGACGGGAAATTGAGTTTGATGTCGATGGAGGAAATCAATTGAAGTAGTTCACTTTGAGGAGTTTCTGATGTGTAATGTTGCGTGGGATTGAATAGATCCTCGGTGATCTTAGGCTATCCTTTGCATCTCTTGTCAGTTTGGTATTACATAGTGAGTACACTACAGTACAGTACAACGATGCAAGACCTGATTGCACGCTTGCATTGCAATATTGGCAATATGTAGTAAATTAGCATAAAATTTCCATTATAGTGTATAATACGAATTTGAATGCATTAGCGTGTATTGTATTCTGTGGAAAATGTATAAAAATAGAAGTATGTAATGTATAATATGTAAAATATGTATGTACACATTTTAAAGATCTGACTGTAGAAATGTATCAATATACTGTGTATTATATTATAGGAAAACTTATGACAAATAGGTTATGTACAGATATTATGGCTTCCTTCGTGTTTGTCGTCTCACTGATGTAAATGCACCGCACTTTTAAACGTATTTAGGTAAATCATGTTTATAATAGGTTTCTCTCCTATACGAACAACATGAAAAAGGTATACTCTTTATAAAATGTAAATACATGTAAAGATATAGTGGATAACAATAGGAAACTATTACTTGTGTAATGTATTTGTAGGGATGCACATAAGAAATTCAGGAGCACTTCAATCTTCCATTATATTACAGACAAAATATAAATCAGGAAGATGTTCTTTCTTGTTATGACGCATTCTGACTCTGCAATGAGAAAGTGAAGCCAAAGTCTAGCTAGCTTGTTATGAATTGTGAAATGGAAAACTGGAAGACTGATTGAGCCATTTGTGAAATTAAATGAGAAGCCCTGGGTTCCTCGATTTTTCCCTTAGCGTCACACTAACCATGTTTTCTCCTTTGAATTGATTCGGTTAAATCTGTGTGGGAAATATGTTTCCCTGCAATGCAAACTGTTAGCGAGACTGGAGTGAAATCGGAATCCAGAGCCAACAGTCCATGTCCGACAGTATTTTGTTATTTATGTTTGTCATAGTCCTGTATGGCATTAGGTAATGCATGTTTTAAGTAGTTGAATTTACCAAAGATATGAAACTTGGCGTGTCGCCCTCAATGCATAATCCGACTAGGCGTTACGTTACATTTGTCCCTAAAGCCTACTACAGAAATATGAAGAATGAAATCCATTTATGTCCTTTGTGAGTGTAATATCACATCGTATGTTTAACAATGACGCAAGAGGCAAGACTCTTAATATTTCTCAACACTTTCGAAAGTGCTTGCTTTGAAAAATTGCAATCTTTAATTTGAAGTCCACGTGATATTACATGGAAATACTGTAACCCTAAAAAGTAACTTTCACTTGACTTTCACTATGATTATTTTATTTGCCTTAGTAAAGAAATAATTGCAAAGAGACTGCAATAATAACTAACAATAAAAAAATTATTATTCATTTTGTGCTACATGTGCGAAATGTTCATCAGATTTCTTTGAATAATCAAATTCTATGAAATACGAAAAGAAACGTATTAGCAAATAATGTGGGGATTTTACTTTCTCTTTGCTTTCACCTGCTAAATAAATCTTTCTTGGAAAAAGGCAAAGTAGGCGCCATTAGGTACAGTCAAAGCAATTACAAACTTTATTAGGTTGACTTATGTATTTCATTATCCCAAAGCGGAGTTTTGGTGAGATTTACGTCAAAGGTCGGGTTGAATTAATATTCATAATGGAAACGATTTACTTTGCTCATTTTCTGCTCAGATGAATACTTTTGTCATTTATTATTTGCAACTAGTTTAATGTTTGTTGACTTGGCTGATCCACGTAACCTTAAATCCAGGTTTTAATATTCAGCCATCTCATTACGGTGGTAGGTTGGTGGGAAATGAAAGCTCAGAATGATTTATTGTCTGTAATATAATGTAATTCGCACATGATAAGAAATCATATAACGTTACTAACCAAAGCACACTGCACTGTAAAAGAACCAAAGAAATGCACTTTTCTACACAGAGAGTCTATCCGCATAAAATTGCACTGCACCACCGCACTATTCTGACATGATCACTACACAAACAATGAACAATGCACTAGGAACAGAACACAACCAACCAAATATACGAAAATACAACTGATATGCACAAACCTAACATGGAACAAAACCTGAACCATTTAGTACCAAATAAATGCAAATAATGTCACAGAACTACTTAGAAACTGAAAGACTCGTGGACCCAAAGAATATAATATGACAATACATAAAGATAATAACATGATATCTATTATAAGATAAACAAAGTAAACTCATGTGCTCGTTTGATGTAGTACATGCCCCAAGAAGTAATAAAATGTGTACCTTTCTAAATACAACTATGTGAAAGTAACGGAAAGATGAAGAAGCTCTTTGTGCCAAAACTTATGTAAACTATAGTAGTAATATAATAAAATAGATAAATGTGTCAATAGAGTCTTAAAATACCCTGAAAGATATCTGTACCTTTTTGTAAGAACGGTTGAGATTTTCATGAATTTGTAACGGTCGATAATGTAATTGTGTATTCCAGGTACACTAACAATTATTTATTTTACTTCAATTCGGTTCTGTCAGTCCGTAGATACCTTAATCATCTACACAGTTCAATTTATCACAATCAGGCAGAACAAAAGGTTTTCACCTGAATTAATCGATTTGCAATTCCAGAGGAGTCATTTTTATGGTTGTTCAATCTTCTTATGCTCTGAGAGATTTCTCATTCCCCTCATCTCACGTATATATAATGCGCCTTGTTACTCTACAGTCATTACCAATTTTGGGTATTTAGGTTTGCGGTAGTAATCAATCTAATGCAAATAAATAATTAAATGTTGCACTATTTCTTGCATTAGGATTGCAAAGAATCAATTCTATTCTGTGTGAAATATCTTTGGTTTTGGCAGTGATGAATTACTTACCACGGAGAAAATTAATTACGTTTTCTATAATTAGTTTGAAACCTAGTTCATATAGGTTTTGTGAATTCCTATATACGATTTTTTTTCTCCTTATACACTATGGTACAGGTTTTGAACCCGCAAATTAGATGATTAATCAATCAGACAGGTGTAGTGATAATTGAATCTGGAAAGAAAAACTTTTACTCAGTCAGTGTGATATTAATAGAGCATTGTTAAATTACTGCTGTAAAACGTGTGTTATGAATTTACCAGGTGGGATATAATTAGTATTTCTATTTTGCAGCAACCTGTAATTGTAAATAGGTACCTAAAAATAGCAGTCAAATTATTGTCTTGTATGGTGTGAATTGTTAACATCTTCGAACAAAGTTGCAAAGTCTCAAATATTAAACAGTATCAAGTCTTAAATCAGTTTTCCATATTTGAATGTAAAGTTAAGTGATCAACTTTCTGAACTAGACATTAAGTCTTTCCAACCGAACCTGCGTGAGAGAAGACAATAAATGTAATAAAGCCAAAATCGTGTTCCTCTTAATATTGGAAAATAGTATTGTTGGAATTTACCTTGACCTGTACTTTTAGGATACGTGACCGTGTAAGTAGGTCACCGTAGTTTGCTAGTATAAGTATTAAACAGTAAAAAATCTCAAAATGTCGTTTAGAGATTCTACCATGATAGAAACCTCCCATGGTGCTTTTTAAAATGTTTGTGCGTAGGATGTTAGTGTAACAGATGCCATTGTGTAAATGATATACAGTTTAACTTGTAACGAATATCTGCTATTACTATGTAAGTAAACATAATATGTACTGTGTAACTAGAAATATTATGACAGAATTGAATATAATTATGATGTATCTTTTAACTAAAAACGCTGCTGACAATACAAAAACAAGCATTGAAGATTTGACTGGTTTAGCATAAACCGTCATTCTCCCTGCTTAACTTGTGTAAAAACTGTAAATGCAAGATTCTGGAATTGTTGTATATTTTTAACTATTTAGTTTAATTGTTAAAAAAGTCTACCTTGTAAATAGTAATTAAATTTTACGCCCACACCGAAATGGACATTAGAAATCCCATTTATCACGAGTATGGGCGATCTCACAATTGAAATCCTACACTAAGGCTCACCTGCTGAATATATTATTCAATTTAACGGGTGCTTTATTAAAGCCTTAGTGAAGTATTGTCCAATTATCCTCAGAAAATCTACAGTGTGTACTAATAGTCATATAAAAGTAAAAACTCCAAAAATAATCGTAAATTTTGCTAGATTATAGCATATGTAACAAAAAGTAATTATTTTGCGATTATATTCAAATAAGTCAAAAATTAGTCAAAGCATGTAAATGACATCATGGTGTTAATTATTGCAATGCAATACGAAAAGTTATTTTAATTGCCTGCAATCTCTGCAAAGTAGCATCTAAATTATTACAGTATTGTTAATTGTGTGTCAAAAGTCATCACATACCTATAATATTTAATTATCATGGCGGAGGTAATCAAATTAGTAAATTAAAACTTTTAATATCATTTTTTTCTATTCATGCGATAATTAGGTCGATAGAGTAATATTTAGTATAAGTAGGTTCTATTACTAAATTAATTATTGTTCACATTGTATTAAATTGAATTTAAGTCAATGTGTTCTAATTTGGAACAATGAACGAATAAAAATATGGTAAAAGAAAAGAGTTAGTGAACCTATAAGTTGTCTGCGTTCGTTGTTTTATTGTTACCTACTTTTAGAATACGATGTTATTTGTATTGTGTGAAAACTAGAGCAAAAGTATAACATTTTGATATGTGAGCTCAAGTTACGCTTTAATTTTAGGTTAACTTGTTAGCGTGTATAGTATTACAACAGGATTTATCTGCGTATGCTAAAAATTGATGTAAAAATTGTGAGGAGCGACAATAAATGAAATTAATCCTAATTAGAACACGGGCGTTTCCAAATTACCACAAATTTATTGAGTAGAGATTTTTGAATTGAATTTAGAAATCAATCGCAATACAGGTTGTAAATTACTACAGTTAGTTTAGTACCATACTATCATAGAAGTATTTAGTCAATATATATCTGTAGAGTGTTACCATCGGACACATTTCACTGAAACCACCTAAAAAGATAATTTTTGCGAAAATGAGTAATGAGGTGAACTTACAATACATTTATAGAGATTCACGCCTCCAACGATAAAGTACATACTTACTTTTGCATGTAAATAATATAAACGCTAATAATAGTAAAGATACATCTTGATTCCCTAATCCATAAACTTAGTTGGCAACTTAAAGCTAGCATTGTAACATTAAGGTAAGTTGGTAACAAGAACAAGCAATTAAAGCTAACAATTTAAAAATTCAGTAATTTTTACTCTCCTAAGGTACATAAACAGACAGTGTATGAAATGCCTTACCAATTAATAATTTTTACCCGAACTAATCGTGGAAAGAACGGAATTTTGAACAATCCCAACAAATCATGTAGGACTTGGATTTAAATTGTGAAACTAGACTAAGTATTTATTTAAAGCTAAATTCCTTCTGCCCGCCAGCTATGGTTTGAGTAAAGATTTAATATCTTATGCCATGTAGGGTAATATTGTGTATTTTAAATTCAGACTGAAGCTCTTTTCATGAAGACCAGACCAGTAAGCCAAGGCAATGTAAATTAGGACAGTAAACCTTTTATAGTTTTAATACTACTATAAGGAGTATTTACTGTGTGTAATTTAATCTTACTATAAAAGGCTTACTTGCTCGTTTCTCTCTCTGTAACTTTTGACTGCAAACCTTCGAAATGATGGTAATTGCTTTCTGAATGGTTTGAATCAATATTCTTGACATTTACATAATGAAATATATCTACTCACTGTAGTATCCTAACTAAATTACATATAACAACATAGGAAAACAGAGTCTTTCATTCTTAAATCATTTAGTGCTTGATGGAGACGAACCACATTTTTATTTCTCATCCGTTCCCTTCTGTTCTGCTATTACTCTCGCTGACTTGACTTGATTTGACCTGCCCGAAATACAATACCATCATCATCATACATAAGAACAGTAGAACTCAGAACGATAACAATTCGAATGAAACATCGGCACATGACATCATGACATGACATGATACATATCAGTACAGAGTAGAATAGAATCGAAAATATCAAACTAAATTACTAGTACAATAATTATATATAATATGTATTATGATAGACTAACTAAATTCACTAGTTCTATTTATTATAAGCAGTATAATGTAGCTGTTATGTTATTTCTCTGTGAATTTAAAGGATGAAATTATCTTTAATTTCGGTAATATCCAGCAAGAATGGATTTTTAGTTCTTGACCAGGATTTCGTAGTCTGGATAGCCGATTTCCTTTCCTCCGTAAGAAATGTATAGTGATCCGTGACTCGGATGAACTTTTCCCACAGTTAGGGCACCTTCGTGATTAGTACGACCCACATAGAGAGTTTCCCCTTCGAGAGATACTCCGCCCGGAATTGCATTGTCTGGAACTGCGTCTCCACTGGCGGCTACCCAACTGACGCTATCAGCTGGAACGACCAAGACCTGCACACAAAACACATTTATATTTATAACCAATAAATACAGATTAACCGAAGGCACATCACATGACAGTCACCGCTTAGCCAAAAAATACACTCCACCTCTAAAAACAGTTTTATAACCCAAATAACGCTACCGACTCCAATTACTTATATTCTAATGCATTTAGACTCTCGGTAAATGCGACTGGACAACTTTGACTTCTCTCCTTTCACTTCAAGGAAAAGACCCATAAAATTCCCTGCAAATTTATTATCACCGTTTCGCTATCCTTAATAGATTTTTCTATGACCCACTACAACTAAGTACAGAGCAGAGCTATCCCTTTCCCAATAAATTTTCTCCTTCAATGAATAGACAACCAAACTATTTCCAAATGAAAGCTCACTATTCTATTTGAGTATAACCACTGCACACGGAAACAAATCTATGCAAACAATTTTTAAGCACTCCAGTCTACATTCTGCAAAACACACAAAACACAACTACGGTTCCAAATATCTGCAAAACCTACTTTTAAAAACAACCCTATTTTAAGCCTTACTTATTACTGAAAATAAATATTTGCTTACTGTCTGTTCGTGACAGTTATTTTCACAATCCAAGGTAGATAACATACACACTAAGGTCTATTAGTACTACACTGAAGGTAAATTGCTCTCAGAGGTTCCACTATCACATCACATCATACACGATGGAGACGACAAAAGTCGCAGTAATAGCGAAAGCTTTTCTCCCAGAACTTTCACTCGGAATTTCCTTTGTCAATGGCAGGAATTCTCTCTAAGTATCAACTTACGAGTCTTCAGATGCACGAAAGAGAACATAAGAAAGAAACATGTAACCCTGAATGATGTCATACAATATTACTCAGAGGAAGACCCAAAGCTCTACACAGACTTTCTTGTCTGAGATAATAAAATAGTTGTTTGATCCTATCGTCATCTCACATCGCAGACCTAACTGAGTGGAAGGATCTCTTTCAACAAAACGTACCGCATGCACTTTATCCTCCAAACTATAACACTACTACTTTTCACATTCATCTCTACAATTACTACGTTTCATACACATGTACGCATATCACATTATAATACATACGAATACATTCAAGAAATCACCCCTCTAACATAACTGCGCTATCTCTCTATATGGAATGATCAGAGAAGCCCTACTGTGTTATTGCAAGCTAATACGAGTAGAGTTTCAAGATATCTATGTTCGCATCCAATTCCGACTTCCTCAATGCTATCTTTTCGTTTTCCTTTTCCTGTTTATTAAAACCAATCATTTCAATACCAAATTATAAAATTTTTCATTTACGAAAATAGTTATTATTTTTACTTTTCAGGTTAACAGAAATCGTAGGACTGAATTGAAGTTAGAAAAGATAGTGGGAATTGGAAACATGAATGTGACATGATCTGGGGACCACATAGAATGTAATGTGAAGGAACTGTCCTTTCCTACATTGGTTATAATCATAGAAGCTCATAAAAATTTCATTTTAAATTGCTGGGTGTATTTATAGCTGACGACTCCCTCAATTAACTATTCATGGGGAAGGGTGTTCTATTCTCTCCCATTACATTGTGCGTCAGTTTGTGTCTCAGTTGTGAATGTCCTGCCACATTATCCTCTATAGAGTAACAGATCCAATGATTTTCCGTTATAATGAGAATGGCAAAGGGAAATCATTGTTTCTCTTAGATATAAAACTATTTATTACCAGACTGAACAAACTACTCACATAATGGTCATGTTCAACTTATAATTTACGAAATCCCTTTGGTGAACAGTAAATATGCAACTATACATATAAAAGTATGTATTTTTAATGTTGTAAAGTAAATACATCACTTGCTATGCTAGATGCCAGCCACAGCCAAAGCAGAATGTATATACGTGAAAAATAACTGCTCTGAATGCAGTACCTAATAATTTCTCTGCCACATTCCTAATTCTTGCTTACTATACTCTGAAAATCTAAATTGTCATTAAATAAGATTTTCTTTGGGTATAAAAACGTAACCTCTGCAGAAAGTAGTTAGATGCGCATTAGCCTGGTGTTTCTTTATACACAGGAAAGACTGCAAAGAAGAATAGCGAAGCGACACTGACTAATTGCCGGGAACTTACTTTACATAGAGGGAGAGTATATTTTCTAGAAAAGCGGAAAACTGAAACTGGTAATAAAGAAGGATGAATGGTGATTTATGATTATGCCGTTACTAAATACTCTTTTCCCTAAATTCATGACTGTATACAGATTAATCTTTCTAGCTTTGATAATATGAGGAACGGAAACTTTCTAAAACGTTCAGAAGACTCTTTGAGACAGTTTTTGTGTACAGGAGGACACAGAAAGAAAACTTTCTTTGCCGCTATTTCCTTGGCTTGGCATTGTACTGGGGTGCTTGAGTTTTGCTTACAATGCATTGCGGAGCATTGGAGTTATGGAGTGCAGAGAAAAGAATTCTTGCTTACCTGGTAAGTGTCTTTGGAATGTTCCTCGCCTCCCCAGGGAATATAGGCAACTCCGTGGGCAGGAAGCAACTTGCCGGGAAGAGTTGCACCTTCATGTTCCGCTCTGACAACGTAAAGGTCTTCTCCGTTGTCGTTTCCGCCAACGAGCGCTCCATCCGGAATAGATCCAGCGGTGCCTTCTGCCCAAGAAACTCCTTCGACACTTGGCACATCACGTTTCTCACGGTCACCCTCTTCCGTAGCAGCCGCCACTTCGTTGCTTTCTGCAGCTTCCACTTCCGGTGCTGGAGCCTCCTCAACGGTTCCCTCCACACCTTCAATTATCAAACAAACATTTCACTACTTTTTCCACACATAAATAATTACCCTAATTTCAAAATTTCAATTCAGAAACAAAAAACAAAAAAACAAAAAACACGAAATTTGGAAAAACTGAAAATGCACAGAAATAAAATTACTCTTGACTTCTTCTTCACCAGACATTGCGATGTAGTTTGGTTTGGTTTTGATTGGGAACGAGAAAGAATGAGAACACGACACGAACCCTTTAAAGTGAATCGTAGTACTGGGCTCTACACCCCAAAGCTCATGTACTTTTATTAGCGTCTATCGCTATAAGAATGGAATGGCTTGCTCTGCATATAAAAAATTCTTTCGGGGGGATCACTCACAAACTTACTATTACATTACAGAGAATATTATAGTGGAGAAGTGACGGACGAAGCAGAGCCGAGGGGAAGTCCTTCACTTACCAGTTCAGTTACTCACTCTCACATCACACCATAGAACATAGGAAGGCGCTCACAACCAACGAACGCTACTATTGTGCATACCAGAGAATCCTGGGCTACGTACCTCTAGAATGCAGATATTGGATACCTAAATTATGTATGTCTCTATCTATACACAGATATCTTCTACCTCACAATAAATACACAAGTCTACGGTTACTTCATTTATGTAGTTTACGTTTACGCTACTTTACTACGAACTACTACTACAATCCTAGTGCAAAACAGAACACTCCTCCAGACAAACACTACAGAGCAAACACAACTAGCTTTATTGTTACTACTAAATATTATTATAATGCTATGATCAACTGTGAGCTGAGTTCATTAGAAACTTGGATAGCTACGTGTAGGCATGAGTAATACCAATAATACAAACACACCTACCCTTTACTCTTAACTCGAATCTAAATGAATCTTATTCATCTGCCTTTCTTTCTATTGTAGGTTGATGAATTGCAGTCAACCAGATATGTACACATACAAGTATATACAAGTTCTATTGTGTACTTTCGAGAATTTACATACACTCATGACATTTCTTGAATTTAAGTTTGTTACTTTGTTAACGATGATGAACAATGCAGAATAGCATGCATATCGCAACCAAGTAGAAATACGCGTAGGAACTTGTATTTCCATCTTCTCTCCACATATCCATTATATGACTAACAGACGAAGCATGGAAACCGAAATAAAATACTTGTCCAGAATTTGAATGTGCTGCGGTCTTTCTCTCCCTCGTCGAGTACTTTGCTCTGCTGCAATGTCTCTTTTCCTCTAATGCACCACCGGAGCTATTAGCATAATACAATTCTTACCTCCCAAACAAGGTGTTATACACAACTCATACAAAAAGCCGCAAACTACGCAGCAGGATCTATTATCCACAGCACATCACACAGGATTACAGGATTCTCTTTGTTTCCAACAGAATTCAACCTATCACAAATACTTAACATGCTAAGCCACTCTTTTCAGCCTGCATAAATCGGATTTCTCTCTAAACCCCTGATTTCAATCACATCATGACAAATGATATGCTTAATACCCACTTTAATCCATGTGATAAGTTGTTCATTAAGCATTCATCAAAATAAATATGTAATTTTACGACGCTCATTCAATCAAATTTCAAAAATATTAAAGTTATGTAAGTATAGTATGCAGATAGTAAAGCTTTTTTTCTGCCAGTAAATAAAGTAATGATAATTGAGAGAGTTTTATTAAATCTACTTTTGATATTTGATTTAGGTAATAAATTGATTCCCGGCTAAATCTAAGTTTCAAACAGTTACCTGTTCTACATGCAACTTGTATTTTCCCAGGTCATGACAATATTTACCCTGAATTGTGTTTTAAGTTGTTTAAAATACCAAAGTTAGTTAGATATTCCAAGAAAAGCCATGTAGCCGTGTAAATAGTGGGTCTTTGTTGAAAAGTGTGTAGCACGCTTTTGTGTAGACATTTATTTATTGGGATTGTTACCTTGAGGCGAATTGATTTGATAGACAGAGTAGTAGTATATTGGCGGAGTACCTAATAAATGGATGCATGTGCAGAAGTGCTTAAAATGGTTTGCCGTAGTTGCGGTGGTTGGGTTAACTCACGATAAGTCATTTGACTCCTTGAGCCAGACTGGTTTTGTAAACTTTCGTCTGTCTTGCAAAGTTTAGTTGGTTTCATAAAGTTTTCTTTAATAAAAGGTATAGTTGGTTATCGTTTGCCAATATCTAGCGAGTAAGGTAGAAAGAACTAGGATACTAATAAGAGACTGACTGCATTGTAAATGGAGGTTCAGGTAGAGAATTAGTGGCTCTGGGAAACCGTGTCAATGAGAGTACACAATGCAGGGGAAGAAGAGCAAGAGCATTGAAAAGTTATGAAGGCCGGTTGTATTCGATAAAATGTAATCTAGCTAAAGCACCCGACAGTTTTTGATTGGAAAGAATGCACTTCTTGCCATCCTCATTGGCCTACCTACCGTGACTCAAATACAAAGCTACTAAACCAAATAACGCTACACATATCTTCTGTCTGTGTAAAAAATGCCTTTGAGTAATTTACATGGTTGCTAATAGAAAAGAACAGACAGAACGAGAACAGTAGGGAAGACATAAGATAAATCAGCACGTTTAACTAACCCAAGGAACATAACGCTAACAGAACATACTTGTGTTGACTGGGAATCACTGAACTGTCGAATCGCATCAATGTACCTCAGACGATGTTCAGGTGGAGGTGACTAAAGTAATTTCGACGTATGTAGAGCAGATGACAATGCAGCCACGAATTTTCAGGCATAATTTACACGGGGATAGCATTACCATTCTTTCACACTCTCAAAATGCTAGAAATCTCATCGTCAGCATTATTTCCATTTTAAAACAACCTACGTACAGTCTTTACCAAACTAAACCAACATTGCTAACAATGAGAAAACAGGAATTCTCTGTCTATTTGCATTCTGTCTATTCCTCCTTTTTACAACACAAGAAAAGACTCGAGTTTCGTGCATTGTCTGTATGAAACGTAATTTAATGATTCTTTTCCTAGATGAGTGTTCTGTAGAGCATCTATTGGTTCCAAGTCGTATAGAACCTGAGAATGTGTCATGTCAGGTAGTCAATTCAATTCAGTCATCCTCAGAACCAGGTTTGTTGATGAGTAAGGCTAATCGACATAATCTCCTCATGCAAATGCTATTTTAATTATACTCTGTGCATTCCGCATGGCATGCCAATATAAAATGATTACTAGATGTTAAAGCTTCTTAATTTTGGCAATGAGTCATACAATACTCTTTTCTATTGTGTACTTCTAATTGCTAGTAATGCGTAGTCAACCTTTGCTCACTGTGCACGTAGACCTTTTATTTACCATTTCTGCCATTTGAATTGCATTAAATTAAGTCGAATGAAATAATTTATGCTGTATTGACTGACATGACACTGGATTCGACTGGGACGGGACGGAAACATAAAAGTCCTTGTTTTTTTCGTTATGGAGGATCATTTTTAATAAATCTCATTTTTCATTCCCATCATCAACACCAACACCGTCGTATGATATGATAGAAAACACCAGCGAAACCAAACCAAACCACTCCACAAACAAAGTCTCGCACGAAGATAAATTTACATATTGGTATTCTTATCCCATAAAAACTACTTTATCTGCGTATTTGACAGCATCAACGCTTTGTTTCAATTCCGCAGTACTTCTTCTAGGAAAAGGAGTCAATCATAATGCTCCTACTCCTTAGTAATTTCAATATACATCCAAGATATAGATAAAGTTACCTTACATGCACAACATGGAAAAGCTGTCAAATCCGCTGTGTTATCAGTAAAAAAAGTAAAAATGGTTTGAGGTCTACTACGTAATAGAAGGCCTGATTAAGTCAAAAGCGCAGATAAGCGAAACGCAGAAATCGTGAATTCAATGGATTTGCACGGATAAGAAGGAATCGTTTATGTACCTTGGATACGCCAGTAGCCGTCAGCTCCATGACCAGTTCTGACGCCAAAGAAAGCTACGGTGCTAGGTTCAGGGTTGACCCAAGTGAGGATTGGTGCCTCTTCTCCTTCGCGATTTACCTGCAATTAATATTTCTGGTTAGAAAAACAACGCAACGAAAAGACAACAAAAAGTGTGTTTAAAATTCGCTGGGCATAAACAAATATCAGCGATAAGATCTTCCCATATGCTAACAAGCATTCATCACATTGTTAAATCTGTGCATTTAGCATCTTTCTTTGTTTTATTATTTACTTTACGAAGGTGGGCTTGCCCAGCTCTATTCTCTTGTCTAAAATCTGTCTAATTTAATTTAGTGATGGTTTCCAATTTTACCATGTCCGCGCTCCCTTATTAACATTTCATCATTTTTTAGTGTTCTCAACTAGTGTCCGGCGTTTAAAAGTAGTAAATATACACGTTGGCCTGGCCTTCTTTTTAAACTATCCTTTTTCTGGTAAAAGAATTATATATTTCGCAAATAGTGTGCAATTTGAAACAATTTGCAAATCGCACATGAAAATTATGAATGTAATGTTTGCGTTTTCTGTCTTGTCTTGTCTAAAATTATTAATCGCGACATGAGTGAGCAAGTGGAATTTCAACACTTCCTTATAGGGACCAAGACCATACGAAACGAAACCACGTTGGATTTGAGTTCTAACTCAATATTTTAACCTAACTCTAACGGAACATCTTTTAATTGAAAGCAGTGAGTCCAGACGAGGCAAGCAACAACCAAAACGAAAGCCAAGTTGTAATAATGTGCTAATAAACAATGAAATATCGTATTAATGAAATTCTTTGACGACAGCTTCACTCAATTCACCATTAACGTAGGTAATCTCATTGAAATTCAATCCTTAACCTAAAAGTTTTCAATATAAATTCAATGTGCATCTGGCTATGGTGAAATTAAATGGAAAACCCACGGGAAGAATCCGTTGTACTACATACTCCATAATAATAAGCAATGTACTCCGGTGCATGCAAGTTCACCCAACAAAATCGATAAATCAGGCTCTGGCTAATTGAGACCTTCAGAAACATAAAGCCATGCATGCACAAGTAGACTGCACACAAAATATGCCCATCTTTTATTCTATTTAGGCCACGCTAAAACTTTTCCCACGGAAACTTCTCGCTCTAAGCGCCAAGATGTATTCCTCGCGATGCAGATGCATTTTATCATTTTATCATAAGCATACCTATAGAAACTTATAATCGTACAGTGATATCACAACTGAACTTAATACAAATTATTCTAATGAAACCAGATACTATTTTATGTGAGCCCCTAAAAACTTTGTGGACACGACATAAATATGTTATGAATGTATTAATCTTGTTCATTACATTTAAATGAATGCACATTGCAAAGTACTACTTACTTGAAGTAAAATTCACTAGTAAATGCCATGCATGCAATAAAGTCTACAATTATTTCCTAATATCTTGCCATAAGAAGCTAAATCCATGAATCTTCCGCCTATAATCCATTGTTTTCTTAACCGCCCGGCCCTAACAGTTTAGTTAAGCCTCACAGAACTGTGAACTGAGACGACAGCGTAATAATATCAAAGCTAAGTAATGCTTACGGCATTATAATGGAATCTCCTGCTGACTTTTATATTATAAGAGATTTCCGAACCAAACCCAACTAATTTTCTTTTTCTTATGTAGGAGAGACTCAAGATGCTCACTCTGATAGTAAATGCTACTTGATACATTACATTACATTATTGGTGACGTCTTGATCCTTTTATGTCTACAGCATTGCATTACCCACATATCTTTCCGATGTAAGGTTGCTCTACTATTTACACATAAAATGTTACATCACATATTACTCCATAGATTGTTTATGTCATTTCAAATGTGCTCTCTGGTCGGATACGCTCATTCAATCAGTTTCAACTCGTAGTAGTAAATATTATGCTAATTCTAATAAATCTTTAATAAACCATAGATTAATTTTTATTGCAGAATAAAATGTGCCATCGCATCATCCCATTGCACAAGAACTATTGTACTGAAGTTTGTTACGCGCAAACCTTTTAGATCACCGCCTGAATTAACTTTCGATGGTTGTAGTTGAACATATCTAATAATGACTTACTCTTATGCCGGCGTAACTCCAGTTAACAGAGAATTTCTTAAAGTCGTCCCCATTTACTACCCCCGCGACTTCTGCCTCGGCGACATCAGGTTTCTCCTTGTTCAACCGAATGGCACACTAAATTCATTCAATGCAAATTAAACTTTATTTAGAGATGGCAACTCTTTATTATTGCAAGTCGCATCTGTAATACTATTGGTTAGTACTTACAGTCAATGTGTAGTGGCAGGGACCTACTACCTTGGTAAAGTACACCACGCATAAAGGAATAGTAGATTAGTAGAATGCAGCAGAAGAATAGAAAGCATTTTGTCAAAATTTAATTAAGTTCAGTCTGTAGTAGGCAAGTTGTGAGAATAGGTAATAAAAGTTACTTTTTTGTTGCCCCATCCGCCCAAGAAGATTTCATAGATGGGAAGTTCATCGGCCGGGCCAGAAGTCAATGCAATGTGGGCATCATTCCGTGCTCTCACCTCCAATTCAAGGTTTCCACCATGCACCGGCAAGTAGGTGTACTCCATGCTATCTTCCGTATGCACTTCTTTTACTCCTATTGTCAAAAAAACTCATTTGCGTAAAAACATTAATGACCAACTGCATTATGACTAATACAAATTCCTCTTTTATTACGTTCTCTCCAAGATTTACATACTCGCTAATTACTCTCGGCTCCGCTAACTACAAATGAGCAACTCCAACTAGATGAAAATATTAGTAATTACAACTCTGGCCAGAAGCATACAATCTCTCAAAAATTAATGTGCATGCATAATTTCATTAGTCATCTGAACTGATTTTCAACATTTATAATAACAATATGTTTTCTTAAGTACAGAATATTATGAATACATACTATTGGCTCTTATGATGACACATGCACAATTATTTTTTCTAATTACATGCAAATACTTGCTTTGGTTTACCATTTTTGTACATGATGGATATCACCGTTACAAAATAACAAGCAAAAGCAATTTGAATTCAAAATTTGAATTCAGATTATGGATATCAATGAAATATCTGCAGCTTCAACTTTTTGCAAGTTAATGTACATGAATACTGTTAGCATAATATTACTATTGGGACAAAACAAAGCTGTGTCAGGAAAGCAAAGTCAATTAAAAAGAAGTCTACAAATGCAATAAAAGTGTTACGATTCGAAAATACATCCTGTATTTATTTTATAATAATAAAAAGTAAACCATATGCGATTAAGACTGTATAACGCGAATTTATGCAATTCGTTGGCTTTTGAAATTAGCTTAAAGTCTGCAGTCATAAAATTTCTATCTTACCGACATGGTATGCCACGATACGATATTAACTTTAATGGCTTTGCTAAGGGCTTTAATTTATGCTAAAGTGAGTTTATGCTAAACAATGGAAAACTCGGTAAATAAAGTGAGTTAAAGCATATTTTCTAGATCAGGCCCTGTTTTGCAAGACGCGACACTATAAGCTACTTTTGAATGATATCCAGAAGTCAGTTTCTGTTCATTAATGAAATGACTGCGTTATCACAATAAAAAATAAAAATAATTTTACACATTTACTATACTATACATACAGCATATACTACTGTTAGAAGCCCAGTTTAATTTGTCTGGTGTAAGGTAATTAGGATTTCCCTTTTCTAGTTAACGAAAGAGATACGGGTCAAATTAAATATCCATTATTGGTATAAATATGAGCAAACGGATATCATACTCCTATACCAATTTTGATACGCGTTAATTCATGTACTTAATATGGGTGCTATCATTTACTAACAGTGTTTATTGAATCAAATTACATGTATAAATATTTTTACACATTTTCATGATGAAAAATTAGCACAATGTCATCCATACTGCTGGCCAAGGAGATTTCATTGCGCACTGGCTCCAAAGCAATCAATTTAAGGATAAAAAATGTGTAAAAAGTGTTTTAGGCTGTGTACACATTTAACAAGCAGAGGTCAAGCAGACTCTAGTTTGCCTCCTGTGTACACTGATTGTCTGTTGATTATGGATGTTTGCAGTTTTACAAACATCATCATCAACACCATTTCGCTAGATGTGGGATCGACATCCAAGTGTACAGTGCAATATCGTTAAAAATCTCCATGTGTGTGCAAAAGTTATGAATCCTTATTCTGTACCATTAAAGAAAAGTTTTCTCCCTTTTTTAGCTAATTTCAACACAGCCTGTTCATTAATTCACATTACAAAATTCCGAAATCAAAGTTTTGTACTAAACAAGAGTCGACTGCACCTCTGCAGTTTAATTATGCATCTGTTTAAATTAATGCATTTAATATAAGACGTAACACTCGACTCTCTCCAGAATACCAATTAGTAAACCATACATTATAATTTGTTTGTGTTGCGATTCACACGTTAGTGTACAACAGAAGTGAGTACACAACACAACGACTAGTAGCAGACAAAATACAGGAAAATATTTGCTTCGACCTTAACATGTGTATGTACATACGCAATAATAAATATACGTATGTTTAAATAGAATAAATAGAACAACATTGGAGGAGAGAACATTTGTGTAGTACAAATATTTAGTATGTAAATACAAAGTATCTCTGAGTAAACACAAAGCCCGAACGACACGACAGACAAGACAAGGCTCCACAGAAAGAAAACTCAAGTGACTTAGATCAAATCAAGCAGACCGAGAGAAAGAGTTTTCATTGCTTTGCATAACATTCCAAATCTCAAATACATCACGAAATAATAAATTTGCATATTATTAATGATTAATAAACAAAGCAAGTAATACTCCTTGTGCTGAATAAGTCTACTGTTTGTAGACACAGAGACATGCATTCCATTATAAATGGTAAGGAAGTACGAACTGCAGATATAGGCTAAACTTTAACCCAGCAGACCGAAAGTAAAACAAACCATGAGTATTAGTACCAGTTCAGTAGATTAAATATTTTTACTCTACTCTTCGTAACCCGTTTATGCTCAAACAAGCACAATGCATAATTATATTATTGCACTTCAGCTAAATATCCTTACCTACTTCTGCATACTTAAAGCCAGCGTCGCAATTATAGAAGAAAATTTAATAAGCTGTAATTGAGAAGTTGCAAGCTTGCATGATACAGTTACTTCAAGTTAGAAATAATCGCTGTATACACTTGAGAAAATCTTTTTCTTGCAAACTTTCTATTGTAGAACTCTAAGTTATTATTATCTTATTTATGAGTAGACTAATTACTTACAGAGTACCAGTAATAGCTCTAAGGCTATTACTTAATAATAAAACTGCATTATTGCTGCTCTACAATAATATGGCCTAGTATTCCTAAACTGCATTGCAAATGGTGGATAGTTACCAGACTAAAATGAACATAAAATGTGTCATAAAATGTTTTGCTAACAGAATTTAGAGGAAAAAACGCACTTGACAAATTTCGATCTATTTTGTAAAGAATAATAATTTTCCGCTGTATTTCAACTTTGCTGCATGCGACGGAAGTACTACATTGAAAGCTAACAAAAGTATAGTTCTTTCCCTAAACGAAATACATAAAAATGAAAATTTGAAATAATAGATAAAAAACGAGCTAATTATGGTATTTACTGGTAAAAGATGTTTCCTTTTGGTTTTATTGAGCTATTAAGTCAGAAGCTGTAAAACTTGAGTAGAAAATAAAGATGAATACATATCCGCCGTTTGATTAGGTACATATGGATTTGGAGCCAAACCCATGTACATATTTAACATGTTCCAGAGATGCAAGATCATCATTCATACTTAAGAAGAGTTGGTGGATGTCAGTTAAAATGCCATTGGAGTGGATAGCAAAGGGAGAGTGCATTGAATTGTTTATTAGTTAACATAAAGCATTAGCATATTTCTATCTGGCGATTCAATCCACAGCCTCGACTCGGTTCGATCCAAAAGGAGCCTCTTCCAAGTCGAACTGCATAGATGCATCTGAAAGAATGCCCTGCCAGCCAAGTCAAGTCAAGTGACGTGGAATGGAATATCTCATCATGATGATCAAATCTAACAAAACATATCCAAACCCAACCACATACAACAAGAACAAGCATCCACTTCCAACTCGGAATAAATGGAAAAACAAATAAGGAGATCTGCTCCTTGCTGCACTACAAGACAACCCAGCAGAATCCAATCCATTAAACTCAAGAATACTTACAAACTTACCACAGAGGAGATAATCCGAGTATACTGGTACTTAAGGCAAAGCAAAGGCAAGCAAACTCGCATTACCCATACATGCTTCTCATAATGCTAATATAAAACAACTCATCTTCATCTGTATAGAGATTCGAAAGAGGTTTACATACTCCCATCTTACTTACCATCCACTACTCTGAACAGTCTCATTTTCACAACCAAAACCAACACAGAGACTTTGGTTGAAAAACCCTTCAGGGATTCTGAGTGCGATGGGTTTTAGGTTTCGGTACACAGCAAAGCGTTTAAAGGGAAATGATTCGAGTTGAATTAGTCTTCTGAAAGCTGCTGGAATGAAAAGTGAACTCACCATCAATTTTCCAGTCTCCAGTAGCCCCCCAAGCGGTCCTCAACCCGAGATGAGTAATGGCGAAAGGAGCGTCATTGGTCCAGCTGAGAAAGGGCGCTGCGGCTCCGTCCAGATACACTGCGATCTTTCCAGCGTTGTTCCATTCGACAGCTACCGTCGTTTCCTTGTCCGCAGTCACAATATCCGGAGTTTCCGCCTCCGCTTTGTCAGGCTTCTCCTTGTTCAGTCGAATTGCCGATTTTTTGTTACCCCACCCGCCAAGGAAGATTTCTAATAACGGGGTAGCGTCAGAGGCACTTGAGGCTAATGCGATGTGAGCGTCATTTGGAGCCTTCACAGTAAAAACTTGACGAAAGTTCTTCACAGGGAAAAACGTATATTCCAAATTATCAGCGGTATGCAAGTATCCTGTAAACACAATTTAAATCAAATGTCAACAGGAATGAAATAAAACTGTCATAAATTATTATGTCAGCATTCTCTGCTTTGCAGACATGCATATTTCATTTAGGTAATTCTTGATTTTGTATACAGTAAAGATGAAGAAAACTATTTTACGAATAGGAATACATTAATTTTTATTTTGATACGTATCTTTCTTAGAAGTATCTGTAGTAATTAGTATCTGTGTGTGCTTCTAACCAAATTGTTAAGCTTTTGAAGTATTTCTTTTACTTTTATTAGTCATATTGAGACTTCTTTTAGGTAAATGGAATCCGCCCATTGTCTATCTTAATTGTTTGAAGGCATCAATCGAGCAAGCACGTGAGTTAGTGAAGACGAAACAATCCCTTTGCCTTACAGGGACATGATATGAACTCGGATAAAAAATCAAGACAACGCCTACGTAACTTTCAAAGATTCAATTGTGTCTCCGATTTAAAATGAAGAACTGTACGCTTTCAATTCTAAAGGATATTTCTGTAGGTATGCTGGTATGCCGCTGTTGGAATGAACAAAGTGATTTCTGCAATTTGGAGGCAAGACATTTTTCTTCACTTCTTATTTTCTCTGCCTACGTACAATAGGCAATAGACAAACATGTATTCAATTTATGCTTAGTTGGAATTATATCGTAATTGTGACGCATATTTTCAGAGGAACATGTGGTAAAATATTTTAATTTAATTATAGTGTGCATTTATTTATTTACTAGAATTGTCTACCAATGCAACTTTCTGCGAATTAATATCCCATTTTTATTTCGCCCTACTTCAAACCACACTTCAGGAAAGTCATAGGTTCAACTGATAATGGAAATTATGAAACTGTAAGATAAAAAGACCACAGGCACATAGGATATGTGAAATTTTAGTAGAAGCAGTATTTTTCCAAAGCAATTTTTGAGAAACGTTTGTTTAATTATTAAATATTTCCTTCGGCATTTTCTAAGAAAATTTTGCTGCATATCGTGTTGGCATGCAATTCTAATTTGCATGAATGTTGTCCACGATATCGCACGTAGCCTTTAGTAGCTTTGGGATAAGTTAACAATTGCTATCTGGGAATGGTACACCTGACAGCCGAACATCTGGTTAGCTGGTTCTGCTAAGCAAATCATGAAATTATACTTGAAATGCACACAAAGGTAAATATTTGTCGACTTTTTAAGGTGATTATTAAACTGCTGCTTGTCCCAGAAAGTAAATTAAAAGTAAGGCCCTGTGGTTTGGTTAGCCTAGTGTGGCGGAATTATTTACCTAATTATGCATGATATAAACTTTTGGCATAAAAATAATTGCGAATTGTTTTGAATTCCACAAATGTCTATCATTTCCCCCTCTATCTTTAAAATTGGTTGTTTCATTTAAATTAATGAGGATGAAGAGAGATTTAAGATTCAACGAATGTCACGCTGCTGCCTTTGGTCATCAACACCTCATAAAACGAAATGTGTTAACAGAGATTTCAGATAAGTCTAATGCTTTAGTGATTTGATAAGATAATATTTTCCAGGTTAGTTCTGGCTGTCTAGTCTGTGACTCACTAACCATTTTTGGTCAGATATTGAGTGTAATGTAATGTAAGAAAGGAGTTAACATTTAAATGTATATACGAAAACGAATGAAGAAAGAGCAAGGAAAATGTGTGAAGTGAACTGAAAAGTAGATTAGGTAGGTTGGAGTTGAAGTTGAGATTGGCGAGTCATTTGATTGATAAATATACAAAGTAGTAGGTGTTACACAACATGTACTCGCTCGCTGTATCTGTTAAGTAGATTTGCAGACGTGATCTGATTTCATAACAGAACAAAAACAGATGCATCTATTTATCTCGCATGTAAGTGCAACCTTGCTTTGCAAAGAATTCCATTCAGTCTTCAATTCAGTTCAAATTTGAATGACTGCACATAGCAATACAGTAATACAAATAAACCCGATTTTCTCTTGTTCCTACTCCATTGACATGAACCTCCATTTAAGCTGATTTGTATCAATTAATTGAAATTTAAGAGTAGTACTATGTACAACTGCCAATTAACTTGCAAAAAATAAAAACAAATTAATCTTAATAGGTTTTTCTTGTACTCTACAGTGGTATACGGTAGTTAATCTATATCTTCTATTCCATCTTGTTTCTTATATCCACAATCTCTACAATTGATTAATACTACAGATTTCTTTGATAACTGTTTCCATCAATCCCATTAATAATATCATAAATATTATATTGTCTTGTAATGATTTACATTTTTTCGATTCTACGATTTTATCTCTTGGTCTCCAAATGAACCCTATCAGACTTATATAGATTTTATGCAGTCAACAGTAACCTGAATTCTTCACATCTGCTAAAATAATCTCAATAAATTTTTTTAAATGTAGCAAATTTTGCAGAGCATAAAAGTAAATAATGGTTGAAAAAGGGTGTAAATCTTTCCGGAGTAAAATAACCGACAACACTGTAGAATGTAGTTCATTGTATCCATACAAATTCTCATAACCTCAGGAATGCATTCTATAATCCTATATTTAAAATGCAGTGGATTTTTATTGTTCTATTGTAAGTTATGACAAGGCATACGTTTTGCAATGCAATTGAACTGCAGGGATTATCGACTTATACATGGATACTCAGCATGCAGTTGAATCTCGAGAATGCAAAAAATTCGTTGCAGCTTCACTGCTTATACGAAACAATTACACACTTGACATAGAGATAGACAAGTGGTTGCAACGTTTCTCCGTTCAGGCTTCTCTATTTCTGCACTGAACATCACATATTTGATAAAGGATTCTGACAGAGGTATGCATGGAGGCATTTGCAATTTCAGAGCACAGTGCATTGGATTCCAGTCAGGTACACTAGTGCAGATATCATAAATAGTGTAAAGTGTACTAGCGAACAAGTGAATTCATAGAGGAGGCGTTTACGGTCTGGTCATGAAAACGTATTGCAGATTGAAGGTACGTATGGCATGGAGGATGAGATGACGATGATTCATCAAGCAAAAAATTAGCTTGATTTTTCAATGTACCTATTATAGTTGATACTTCTCCACTACTTGTTCATAAAAATGTGCTTGTTTACAGATATATGCCTTATAAGAACGTGTAATTGCACTGATAGTAAGTTTGAGAGTTACACCTACTTAAAATATAGGTGAGCTAATGAAACACAATAAAATGATGCAGTTCTAGCCGTCGGCAGCAACTGAACTTAGCATTAGTCACTATCTGTTTGTACTATCAACATTGTCTGTGTAGGAGTGTAATTTCCAACGGCCTGCATACCCACTTATCAATCTATACTGCATCTCCTTGCACTACATTGTAATTATAATTAAATGCACTCTTTCCTTCCACAAATCAAATGCACTTGCTTTCGCCAACTGTCAACTGACTCTTTTGGTTTTTCAATAGGAAAAAACTAAATGTACCATGAAATACATTTACTAAATACAGTATACAATCATTAATACAATTGCAAGGTAATATAATATCTGTGGCATGTGTGGACTCACAAGAGTGTGAGTATGAGTGTCATAAATAAATTCATTGAAAGAAATTAATGAACTCATATGTCGAATATGTCAAATTGATTATATTAATTTAACCTATTTGAACTTTTCAAGCATATTACTGACAACTTGAATTGAAATGGTCTACTTTTAGATTTATTAACTATGAAAGTACCGACCTATTTAAATATACTGAGGCGTAATACGGTTATTGTCAATTTAATTACTTCTATTGCATTTTTCTGTTTGCAAATGAGCACAAGTGCAGCGTAATGGTTATATTTGCATCTGTGCAACATTTTGTATGCATAATTTATAGTGGGTGTACAGCATTTATGCAGTTGTAAAGTGCAATGAAAAATTGCAACCTGCTTTAGCAATGTTTTAAGGTTGCTATTGCTGTTTCTGTTTGCTCTAGTCGCCTCCATTTAGCTGTACAATTTATTTTTAGGTAATCCTATGCAGTTGTTGTATTGTACAATAGAAATTCTGTTAGTATACGTATGGGAGTGTATTGTACGTTCTACTAAGCGGAGAGCACAATAGAGCCAAACCAAAGCACGATTAAGTACATAGCAGGGTAGAACATAAATTCGCTTTGGTTTCTCTTTGACAGATTACATTGGAGAACATAAAGACAGTCTTAATGCATTCATTGCTCTTTACACCACAACCGACACTCATAATAGTAAAGTAATGTGTTATAGAGAAAATTCTAATTCTAAGGTTTGGCTTTGGAAAATGTTAACCTTCCTTGCAGATTTCGTTGTATGTTATGTACTGTGTATGTATACGACTTTTTAAAGCAGCAGTTGATTGAACTGTCTTTCTTTACATACCTACTACCTACTTTAACTGTACAGATAAATAAATAGCCAGTTTGTAGATACGTCCCATTGATAACACAGATATTCCTTTATTCAAACTAAGACTAGGTATGTCAGGTCACATCCTATCTACTTCTATCAACAATATTTCACCATCCATACATTACATCTTACAAGTGGAGAATATGCATTATGCATTTTTATGATTAATCAAGTAAGTCAGACACGAGTACTCCGAAAGTACCTAACTTATTTAAGTTCTATCAATTTAGTCAAGTAGTCCACCAAGAAAAATGTTTTAAAACAGACACGACTTCGTTACAACTGTGTCTGTTACAGTGGGATAAATGAAAATAGCTAGTATATCATCCACTTTGTATATCAAGTCCCTAAACGGACACATTGTGGTAACCAGAGAACAACCAGACTTGTGCCTACAGCAAAACCACAAAAACTTTATCCATCTAATAGTCGAGTCATACCTATTACAAGTACAAACAACACGACACGGATAATGATAACTACAACTTCCAACTCATCCATTCCGATAAGAATAGTCAAGACAAAATATATTTCTATACTCCCTCCATCCCATCTTATCGCAGAAAAAGTTCGTGCTCTTTCCTAAAGAATTCCAACTCCAAGTAGTATAACTGACCTGACCTTTACTACAAACATACATTCAATATTTACAGAGATATCTACTCTGCAATGCAATAAACATAATTATATCTCGAGAAAACTGTTTTTTACTCTTCAAGTAAATACTCCTTGCACATACACAAAAACCTGTCTAAATCGAATTTAATCCAGAATATTCTAGATTTGGTTAGTACGATTTAACATACTTACTCCTGACTTGACTAAAGTCCACGTTAAAGAAATGCATTGCCATCTATTTCATTTTCTATTACATGCTAAAGTACAATCAACGCTAAATTTCATCTTTATCTAGTATACTCTAAGTATATATTTTTTGATATAACAATAATAAGGAATGCATGTTTAGTTATACTATTTGAGTTTGGAGTATGGATGAGAAGATTGAAAAAAATAGCGAGAAGCTGTGAATGTAATGTAGTGTAACGCAACCGAAAGTAAGAGAAGTTATACAGAGAGCGTCAAGTCAACGAAGTCAGCGAATTTGGCCAAGTCGGTCGTCTTCGTCTCTCTGTCGTGTCTCGACATTAACTTTAAGTTACTTATGGTCTTTTACTGGACTGGAAGAGACTTCATCGTTTCGCTCTTTGCGAATCTAAAAGTCCACACCACATTACACCGCACCGGCTCTCCTAAATTATACCCCTGTAAGTATCCAAGTATTTATACACAGATAATGTCTCCACACATTTTCATTTGCAATATGCTTAGAATATTCAACCATAAAATACACTACAAGTACCGATTACTTTATAAGTATACATTTTTATGTATTTATATTGCACTATTCATCCATGTATACTGAGAATTGCTCTATTTATATAGATTAATGTTTTCTATAGTTATACTTCTACAATACATAAAGAGTTTGGTATGCCTATGTACTATTGCTATACATAAAGATATTCATGAAGATAAATTACTGTTTTTCCCGGTTATAATATAATAGTCCTAGTTTCTGCAATATGTACCTATACATATGTACTAGTATGGTTGACTTTGGTTGACTCTTGTTGGCTAAGTAAGCTATGTTTGAATCAAGAATTGAGCATTGAGCTGAAGAGAAGTAAATGTTAAACTCACCAGGCATTTTGACGTTAGGCTCCGTTGACTCCTTCTACTCACGACAAGACCAACGACGAGGATAAGAGAACGACAGCGAGGACGATTAAAGGCAGACGAAACTTTTTAGCAGGAAAAAACTGCGACGTGTTTCGCTATGAATTTAATTTAATGTTTCAGAAGGAGAGAGGAAATCGCGTAGAGACCGCAGAAATAGAGCGATTCTTCGGTTTCTTCTTGCTAATGGTCAGAGTGCGAGTAGACAGATTGGAGTAGGGCCAGCAATGCTCTTCTGCTCAAACTGTGTGAAGTGAACGAATGGAATGTACTGGATGGACTCTGGAAAAAATCGTAGTTATAATAGTTATAGTAATGTTAATACAATACAATCCCCAGCAATGTCACTATAAGATACAGATACGTCTCCAGACAAAATCGGCTAAATGGATGCCAACATTCAGTAAGGGAGGATTTAATGGAAGGTTTTCTATACACTCTCTTCTCTTCCAACTATTCTATACGCAGTAATGTGGTTTGCTTTCGTATGAAGTTTCAGCTGGAGGCAAGGCAAGGTTAGTTAGTAAGATTTTACTTGAACTTGTGTACTTTAGTTCCTTTTGCTTAGCTTATACTCACCGATAGAATAAAATAGTAGAACTTTAGCCGAAGTCGATGCTATTCTGCAGTAGAGTACGCAGGCAGAGTGAATAGGTAATTTTACTGTGGGACAGCCTTTCAGTTTACTTTCCTTTACTTTTGGGATGGATACTACCATATACCAGTGGATACACAGATGCACATGGAATGGGAATTGCTCACTCTGTGCTCTGTAGGTGGAGAAATCTCTGACTATACAGTCAACTCAACTATATCTACACGGTATAGATTTAATATTATGCACTTTTATATCCTACCATGACTTGCTATATCCTAAAGTCAAGTTCTCGTTCGTGTTGTGTAGGATAGAGATAGTGGGATGCTCAACACCAATTCATAGACACTGGAATAGTAGTGTGGGACAGAAAAATAAAAGAAATAATTTTTGGATTTTCAATAATACTTTTGGAGTTATCTTTACAAGTATTAATGAATAGTAATTAGACAGGGAACATATTTCAATGAATATTCTGTGGTGAATGAGTTTATTAGTATTTTATCTTGTTACAATGTGTTGAATTAGTAAAACATGAATGAAATGTTGATAATTATGGCTTACCAGACAGCGAATGTATTCTGCTTCGTGGTCAGATGTAAACTTACACCCAGGATTGAATTGTTAACTATTATATACGTAGGTAGTAATCGTCTGTAGTATTACTACTTGCTTACTATGTTTACTACGTTAGTCCCTAGGCACAGTGAATTCGTCTGGAAAATTCTACTGATTAAAATGAAATAGGGTTTGCAATGGTTGTAAGTTGTACTGCAACTGACACAAACAAGATAAGCGAATGTTGTTGCCTGTTTAAGATGAAGAAATCTTTCCAGTTAAAGATTTTCTGTTAAGCATGCGATCTGTGTATTGTGCATGAGTTATTTAAAGGCATCGAGTGGGATTTGGATTTTTGCTGGTGAGGATGCCAGTGAATAAGCACAGATGTGTCATGAAATAGAGCAAATCAGGGATACATCCAAAGACAATTTTAACACGTAGTTTTAAAGGGCACATTAATACATTCGCCATGTGTTTCTATACCATTGGCTGACATTGCAGTTGAACTCTGTGAATGCGAATGCACTCCTTAGGCTCTGTGTACTGTACACTATACTTGTAGCGTAAGACCAAGACCAACGCGAAGAGATAGTCCAGTCATAGTCACGATATACTTCTTGTGGTGATACACAGATAACATTTTCCTAGAATCGTATACCAATTCATGTACTTTTCTACTGCCAATACAAATTCCTATGAAATCTGTTTTCAAGAGTGAGTCATCTCATCACATCACCACCCCAACTTATCCCGTGCTTACGTTGCAACATACCGGTTAGTTAAGGCACTAGCATAGCAGCATATCGGATTAGAATCCAGCTTAAGGACTTAACCAGATTATACCCTCTGATTCTCTTTTATCCTCGACTTTATTGTTTCTTACTCAACTTGGAAGATATTACGACTGGAACGTGTGTTTAGCTAAACTTGTCTTACAAAAGTTTCTATATGTAGATACAATAAAACTGAATGCAATTACTTTGTATCTAAACATACAACAGGAGTGTCTATAGGTAATATAAAAATATTTCTAATGTACATATGTATGTATACCATGTAACATTATGTTAACCTTAGAGAATTTGTAGTATTACAGATTTGAAAATGTGTAGAGAGTATGTATTTTACATAGAGTGCTATTTCATTCAATTTGTAGTTTTGTAATGTGTATAGGAGTATAGTGTTTAACTGAGTATGATTATATGTTTAGTGGAGTGAAGAATCTTCTGCTATTTATACACAAGAGAGGACATACCTCCGTGTAAATGTTGTAGTTTGAGTAAATATGGTATTAGTATGTGGGTGTAGACTACATGATACAATAATATTATGAGGAACATTGACTTCATCAGAGTTCAGCCTTAAGCTACTTGCTTGCAATAGAGAAACAGCGTAGTTAGTATTTAGTTAGCACGAGCTCAGTAATTCTTACTTGTATGACAAAGATTATAGCTTTCTGTGTACATATGTGTATAGCATAAATAAGATGCTGTAATGGTAACGTTTGTGAGTATACTTAAACTTGAATTTTCAATTTCAACCGTCTAACGTGTTTCGTGAAGGGCAAAGCGGAGTTACGTACCTTGTGCTGTGTACTGTGCAACATGCTGTAACATTCGTGCCGGCCGGCATTTTCCTCGCGACATCTTGAACTGCATACCGTCTGCCCTGTGCTCCACTCCTATCTCTACTAGTAGGTAGTAATGCTAACTCCACTTCATCTTTTCGCTTCGCCGATTTTTGCAATGCTAATTGGAAATGTATTTTAGGCCTCAGCATATTAGTTAAATAAGGTTATGCGCAATATTGATTGCTTTTGTCACGATTTGCAATTTGTAACATGTATACGGAAACCTCTGCACTAAAATCGAATTCAAATCCGCCTTGCTATCTGTGTTAAAACTAAGCAGTTATTGTATACTGGCTATTACCGTAAATAATAAGTCGGCAAACATAATTGACATATTTTGTATTTTGGAAATAACACTGGAAGCTTTTGTGAATAGTCCAATTAATTTTTAGATTTTATGTTAGGAAATATTTTCCGTTCCGTTGCAATTAGGGGAGCACTCCTGTCAGTAATAGAATCTTGACAAGGTGTGCTATTGACTGGTGTTATTTGCATACAAATGAGTAGTTTTACAAATCAAATTACGAATATTGTAGGTTACCTAACAATAATAAGTATGGGAATGCATAAGCATATAACTCACTAAATTTATATTCTACAGGTATGTAGGTACCTATAAAATGAAATGTGTCTACCCGAAGCTGTTTCGCCTATTATTATTTACATGGAGTAGTTTTTCTCTTAAGCTCAGTGTTGTAGACTGTGTCTAATGGGGGATGTTAAGTTAAAGCACTTTACGACCAATATGTATAAAATACGTGACTCTAACTGATTGTTAAGAAAAGTGGAAAGATAAGATTCAGCTTAGCTTAAGCATTCTTCTCAACACAAGAGACGAAGAGTAATTGTCATATTGTAGGACCAAACGAATTTCGACAACAATGCACAGTTTAAACTGCAAGGCAACACAGATAGCATAAAGTCATCATAAAAGTCTTCTGGAACAACATGTTCCTAAGTACAATGTTGCTTAGATGCCAAGCAGAAAGAATCTAAACTGCTACTTGGCATATGTGTAGCAGTTCTGTACTGTGACCCGACCGTGACACTAATGTCAAACAATTTGTCAATACGTGTCATTTAAAGTTCTGTGGTGTGTTGTTAGCAGCCATGCCTAATTATGAGATATTTGTTTTGTTTACGTATAAGGAATAATAAAGGTTCACATCCTGCTGGAAATATTACGGAGATCGTAAACTTTTCGTTTTTACATTGTAAGCAATATTATTAGGTTGGACTTGGAAGGAACATGCATATGTAGTGGCTGTGACACATAGTATGAGAAAAGTCTACCAACCGAATCTGTTAAATAACAAATGAAGTTCACGCAACTTAAGACCTAACTCGAATAATCTCCAAAGGATAAGACTATTGTTATATAACTTGTAGAAACGTTGTTTCTCAACAAAGCATATTCTTTAAAGCGATTCTTATATTAAATTCTTTGAATCCATTGACTTTCTAAGATGCTAAAAACTAACCTTAAAGGGTATTGTCAATCCCTGCTATACTACAATGGTATACATACTGGAAACTTTCAACTAATTTGTTTTCAACACATTTTGTGAATCGCAATAACATGCGCTACATTCATGTATACCCAAGTGTATATAGGTAACAAATCCTGAAAAATGAAATATATTCACTCCATAGAATTTATTGTTGCATTACAGGGTGTCAAGTTGCAGGCAATTTAATTTGCCGGACATGGGTACTTGTTTTGTGCTATCACCAATCTATGTTTTTCCCTGAAGAGTTATTCCATTTCTTTTATTACTTTTCTTCCGTACATTCAAAATGCAATAAAACCACCATGATCATTTAGTTGGTGAAATTAAAGCTTTGGTCAACTGGAAAGGGTTACATTGACTCCTACATTTTGGGTGACCCTGTACATAAACATTAGTTCATACCTACATTGAAACTGTTTGAGAATAATTTTACCTTCTAACAGAGTGACGCAACAGAGTCACAGTAGAGCAGGATTAGCATTGCAAAAACTGGAGTTGTCTTGCAGATGCGACTTTTGCAGTCGGAAATCGGGATCGTGCACAAAAAATACGGCGCTTGAACACGGGGTGAATTTATTAGGAGACACAACATAAAGGAGGGAAGGAGCGAAGGTTACTAGCTTTACAAACGGAGTAGAATGAAATTATACGTCTAGCCATTGTACAGTATAGGGTGATATGGAAGGTACTTGTCTTGTCGGGTACTCCACTGACTCGTAATGTTCAAGGAGGTCATGGGTGGCTTCACATCAGCCATAGCCTGGACTTTTTAAAGTTTTTCTACTTTGTTCCATTCCGTTGTTGGGCATTTGCCATTTTCCAACGTTTTGGACGTTTTCGCATTAACTTGCTAATTCTTTTGTATTCTTTTCATTTGGACAACGAAATGCGCACTTTAGTTTACATTTAAGTCTGAATACATGCAAGATTATTATTTATTAGCATTTAACACACTGCAAATATTCTCAATTTTACGCTTGTTGTTGGTGGATCTGCAGATGTATCCTACTGATACTACAGGAATGCGCCTTTATAACTACATCTGTTTGTATAGCATGTTTTGTGAAATGTTAAATTATATATACATCCTGTCACTATATAATTTAAAGTTGTACGAATGCAGTATATCAACTGAACTTAATAAGTATTAAAAGCCAGCCAACTGGAACTGCCAAGTGCCAACAGTCCAGTAGAATAGTCCTTCCTGCTGAAACTCGGATGCCCAGTCCAGTTCTACTATTTGTATTCTTATAAGTATTACGGGTATTGCCATTGGTATATCTATATACAATTTAAATATCTACATATTGAGTCTTTGTAGTAGCATAGCGTGTAATATCATTAATGAGAGTAATAACGTAAGTTTAATGGATAAGAGCTAATGAATGTATTTGAAATTGTTACATTGTGTTATTTGCTATCTCATGTCATTCTTAGGCAGTTAGTAAGCATTTCAGCTATACCTATGTGTTTATTTCTATTAAACTTTAATAGCACATAATAATCTATAGCATCTGTGTTGCGTTGAGTGCATAGGGTCCAAGAGTAGTGTAGAGTCTTGTCTGAATTACCTTATGTGACTCACTCATCCTTTCATTATTCCACACGTTATCCCTATTTCATCCATCCTACACAAATTAAAATAAGTTGAGCTGCATGAGTCTCATTTATTTTAATGACAACCGAGGAAGAATATAATATAGACTATTTCGTTTATGGCGCATTTATTGTTGGTAATGCTGTATTGTGTCGCTTTTTCTAATGTAGGGTAGTATGTATCTATGATTAAAAACACTCCTACCAAATTCACCATTGTGTTGCATAACCATTATACGAAATACGTTATTCTCTTCGACACAATCGACAATTCAACACTATATTGAGTAACTTTAATTGTATGCACTGCACATACGTAACCCCGAAGAAAGGAAGTTTTCATGTCATGCCAACTGTCAATTTGTGCATCTCAACTGTAATAGCCTACATGGTATGACAAAGCACTACTTCGAAAGCTGTTGACATTACCATCACATCTTATAAAAATAAAACTACCTACTACAAGATACATGTAACTGTTTATGCAAATTAATAGAAATGATAAGAAAATTTGTAAATCTTATTACAGGCGCCATTTGTAGTGATATCATTTACTATGCATGTACTACATATAAATAATGTATTTTTCGTGATCTTATGACCCTTCCTTCCAATTCCAAAATTCTCATGCCATAATATAACATGTATCACATACACAGAATCGTCGTATTTATGATTAATGCAGAGACATTTATATTAATGATGTCATAGCGGAGAGATTAGTGGAGCGGCTCAGATATGGCAAATGATGAATTAACTAGTTTGTCATCCAATCATCTAAGTTAAGTGATGACTAATAGAGATCTGATTTGGCTTGAAGACTTTCATTTAACTGTTTTCGTTCAACAGTTCGAAAATCTTTGTTTTCGATCACTGTCCTACTAAAGTGATGAAATAATCAATATCTGTCGATTAATCCGATAACAAACAGATTACTGCCAATTATTATGGCGTGAGATTCTTAGTAGAGCAATTCATGAGTCACATATAACAAGTTCTATGCACCAAAACTGGCAAAATAATAAATAATCCAAATGATAGTAAAAGGAAACCTATTTACCTATTTTTGCTGTAAGCACTTTTACTTTTAAGTGTAAAACATTAATTTTAAAGGAAATCTACTTTATTCGTCGATTTTTAAATTTTCTTTTCTACTTTTGTATATTGACGACAGTATCTTGACAATGATATCCATCTGCCCTTTCTGCAGTAAAGCCCACCAAGTCCCGTTTAGTGTTTTATCTTTATTACTTTAACATGTCCTGCCCTATCCTATCGGATTTACGATGAAAAGGATCATCCAAGACAGAGGAAATAGGAATAGATTTGGTTTTACGGAAGGAGCAATAAAAAGTCCCTTTGCATGAAAATCCTTTGGTAGTTTCCCTTTAGTAATTGCATTCATGAACGCTTTCTTCATTCATTCTGGGAGTAGATTGATAACATTCCCATTTTACGAGTCGGATGGGAGATAGCGAAAATGCAAAAATCTTTCGTGAAAAGAATCAGTCAAGTCAAAGAGAATTAAGAGTCAAATAATTCAAGAAACGCCACACCAAAATCACAGGGCCTACACAGCCTACCTAAAACATTTAGTCTCTGAGAACACACGCAGATTTCCTCGCCTTCCCATGTTCCCATATTCAGTTCCATTTTTCTTTTTCGTAGGAAAACCAGTTTCCTTTCAAACAAACGAACTCTGACAATAAAAATCCGCTTTTTTCTCGCTATTTAACACCAAGGAATTCTCCGACCCCGTCATGATAGCTATTTATCACTTCAAATCATATATACATGGGTATTTTTACCTCTTACTCTTTCCTTTATACTGGAGTGAGGTAGTTCTACCTTTCTTTAATAGAATTATATGACAAGATGTTAAACAAACTTACAAACCAAATGTGAGTAACTATAAAATGACAGGGGCAGTGTAGTCATTGTAATGCAACTTAGGTTCAATTCTTGCTGAACCCCAAACGAGGTCCAGGATTAATAAATGCATTTGCCAACACCAACACTAAAGTTTTAAGCAAGAGTTAGGGAATGTCCACAAATTATAAGGCACTAACCATATTTGTACACTGACTGATGCAAATTATTTAAGCTTCTCCTTTATTCATTATAGGTGTCTTGATTGGCGTATTTAGCTTCGCTGATGAGCAATAGTGTATTTTTGCAGTGCAATATATGAACAAAAGACATAAACAAAGCGAGTATCCCTAACACGACTTAAGTATAGGCATAAAACATTGCAAATCTCATTGTTATGCAATATGCAACCAAGCCATGTTTCATGACCTCTTATGCAGATACACATTCTTGTATAATATGAACTTGTGTGAAATTACATATCTACCCACAGCTGCAGTTCACACTAAAAATTAAAATATAAAATGGTTGAGGAAATTATGTACTTAGTATCTGATGAAGTTTACCTGATGATACATATGAGATAAGCTGTTATAAATTGGCTACGTATACTAAGTAGCTAAACTACGCTTTAACTCCTAATATTCTATTCAGTCCAGTATGCAGATTTAAGCTTCTGTGTATGGATTTTACTTAAATTACGATTACATGCTTCGGTTCGGTGATGCTACGCTATCAGACACTCAATGAATTCATTCATATGCACGGAATTTAACCTGCCTTGTTAGTGGTTTTACCCATTTAACTGGAATACAATAAAGACTGGAAGAAAGATACTCTACTATAATAAAAACTTGTTTCATCTACTACCTCAATAACTCAATTCTTTCTCATGCAGTACACAAACCCTTGGAATTTCTTACATTTCATGCCCTGAAAGCCTAATTAAGATTATTTATTATGAACTTTATGCTATTTAGTAGAAAATATCTTTCTGTGTAATTCATGCATATCATGTTTTCTCATTTATTCGTAAATAATTTCTAATTCCGTATTTCATTGTGTATTAAAGTCAATTACAGGTTTAAATCAAAATACAATACAACAGGAAATCTAAAAATTGCACTTAAATGTAGTTATACAAACTAATAGTCAAATTAAAGCTAAAGCACTTTCACAGTACAAAACATTGCATGCAAAATTATATACTACAAAGTTGGGGAGGGGATGATTGCCGAAGCTTTAGCAAAATGAATAGCAAATTAGCAGCAGTTACTCAATTCACTTTCAAGTTGTGGGGAGCTTCTGTAGGACTAAATAGCAACTCCAACTCAAAGGAACCGAATAACTGCTGAGCAGTCTCTATCTCTTCACCAGATGGCCATCGGCTGTCAACACTGGAACTCTTACACGGGCATGGTTTACTTTGAGATTTAAAATTGCATGTATTGTTACAGGAATAATTATTAATTATATCGTTAATGATGTTGTTTAAAACTAAACCTACAAAAACTCAGCAAAATAGCTTTCTTATGAAGTCAGACAGCTGCTAATTATTTACAATAACTTTGAATATAGACAAATATAGGCACTAATTTGGCTAAATGAACTTATACGCATATACCTGAAAATCTTCACTAGAAACTGAAGTCGTCATCATACCCTTCATAATCCAAAATATCATCTTCACCTTCGTCGCATACATTATTTGCAAAAGGGATTTTTGATGTAGTATTTACTGCGTTTGTCGTCTGAACTTCACTAACACTCTCCTTGTGAGACTCGATGTCATTGTCATTTACCACGGAAGGAGCCATGTCACATATATTTCCACTTACGTTGTCACATACATCTTTATCTGAACCCGAATTTGACCTGTTCACGAATTGTTTTGCTGCCGTAAATTCAGCTTGCTGAGATTCCAGATACCAATCAGTAATTTCATTTGTTACCTGTAGTTGCTGGTGATTTAACAGTGATTCACGATGCCACTCGAACGCTTCTTCAGAGTAAGGAACCGGAAGTGTATCTGGTATTGTCGGAAGAATAATTTTCAACTTCATCTTCTCCAATTGAATAGCAGCAGCAGTTTTCACATTTTTCTTGATAGTCCAGGGAGACATTGCAGCTCTGTTAAGTTTCAGATTTGCTAAAAAAATTCGGGTTTGCAGACAAAACTCGGGTAACTCCTTCACTAAAACATGGGTTATTCTGAGAAAATGACGCTACAATGGGTACAAAGGTAATTTCAAATGCAGGAAGTAAAGATTAGGAGGGCAACAACAAGGATAACGCTACAGAAAGAAGTTTCACGGCACCCCAGTTTATGATTATCATGAATAATTCAGCCAGCCGGCGGCTAGCCATTTTTATTGACCAAATTGAATCACTTAGCCGGCTGGCCACCAAAGACTGACTAATGACAACCTCTGAATAATATTTGGCTTTATTTTTTGGAAATTTGAACAGCGATATTTTATATTAATTGCTTAATTATAGTGTTTTATCTATGCTAAGTATTTTGTTACTTTTATGCATGATTTGATTATCGTCTTTATCGTTACAGGCAGATTGACTAATAATTACATAGTTTCGGTTCTGATTTTAGTTATTGATTTATTTATATATACAACAATTCCATAATGATCGGCTGAACTGTTTGGTTTGCTTGTTTCTTTTCTGTTTCACAATTGTAATAACTAAACTGGTTTACAATTTCAAACTGAACACTGCTATTTCTTTAAGTGTTTAATTATTGCACTCATCAATTATAATTTCCCTATGTCATTAAGGTATCTGTTCACACTTGTTGTGTTTCTGCTTACGTATGTTAGTTTTCTTGATTTAATTGTATCTCGCTATCTATTTTAGTCCTTCGATTATTGTTGTACACGTAATAAATAAAAACTATTCAAGTATAGCTATACTAACATAGACATTCTAACGATAAGTAATAATATGTATTATAATAATTGTATTCACAGCTCACGTATCATTAATATTCGTATATTACAGGTTTGCTAGTAGAATACCTAACCAACCTCCCTAACATAACTACAAACGTTAACAACTAGTTACAGAATACATATATAATATTGTATAAATCATCTAATAGTTTATTTTTTAAAGAATTTCTACAATAAAGTCTATTTAGCTACTAATTTTAAAATCTTTTACTATTGGAACTTAGAAAAGCACCTGTTCTACAGTCTCTGAAGACCTTATATACATAGAATTAAAAATCGCTAATTAGCCTACATACATATAGCAGCCGAATTTATTAGTAGCATCCGCTTACCTACAGTAAATGCTAACTTATGATTAAATTAATATAGTCTATGACATAGTATTTATGTATCTTCCTTCCTATCATCACTATGTATAATAGTCTCGTAAGATTATAAGAAAATATCATTGAATATTCTGAATGAAGGTGAGTCAAGTGAAAAGTGAAACAAGAGCGGTCTGTGTAAAAATTACTGAATACTTATGTACTTAGCACCTACTTTACATATACAGCTATAATATAAACATACATTCCTACATACATATACAGTACACTATCCACAATTACACACAATTTACTTGCAGTAGCACATTTATAATAAAACTACGGAATTTTCATACTAATACACGTAATACGTAGTATAAACACAATCTACAAATCACATTTACATCAAGTCACTTTTTACTCTATGTTTGTCTTATATATAATGACTATAATGATTGTATATGGATCTGTATGTATTTAGTTATGATCTTCTGCACTAATAATGGAATCAATACGTAAGTTACAATTAACTGTCTCTCTAACCCAAATGTAGTCCTGTAATAAATACAAATACGATAGAAGTGTAGGCAACGCTAATGTAAATTTGTGGAGGTTAAAATTCACAGTTTCCTTCTCTTCATGTCATTTCACATTTAGTAAACTAGTATTATTTCTGCTATTCTGTATCATTATAGCTAACCTTTTAAACACTTGTTTGCAATTAGAGATTTTGTTGTCGTATTAAAGTTTATTATTGTACGCAGCATTAGATAATATAGCTATTATTTCCAGTCCTTTTTCGCTGTAGCGAACACTGTCACTTAATTTAACGAGTATAGGACAGAAGGAATACCCATACTAAAGACGTATTGTATTTGTAAAATCTGTAGTGTAGCACTTTAGTATTTTATGCTATAAATTAATATATATTCATTTTTCCCATACTATTGCTTATCAGAACAAAGATTTAAGAGTCAATTCTTTCATAATTTACGTATTTTCTACGATAAAGCATTATTTAATGTTCCATATAAACCATAGCATTTACGTATTGTTTAGCACTGTCCTCCTGTCCCCGAAACGTTATAATTTAATGATTCGTTTTTCTTAAGCATTACTGTGGCTTACTAGTAGTTAGTTATTAGTATTACAGTTTGCCTTTAAAACAGATTTACTTAATAGACAAAGACCACACACCATTTAACGCACGTGTAATTTGCATCAAAATTACAAGTACCTTTAATTTTTGTTATTGCAACCGTAAAATTTCACGAACTAATGTTGCATGAAGAACACTTTTTGACACATACATATTAGTATTTTTATAGGTTTGCAAAAAGACAAATGTCTAATGTCACACATTGCTAAATACAAGGAAAAACATAAGGAGGCTTTTAAAGTCTAGAAACTAGATGAATCTTAAGATACGCACAATACAACGATATGTACATATCTGGATACTTGATTTAAACTTTTACTTTAACATTTTCAACGAGGTAACCATAAAATATTTGTTATTGCAGTAAAATCAGTCCAAAGCTATAGATATGAGATTCATGATTTGATGTATTGCCAAGACGTATAATATTAGACATTATACCGAATCGGTTACATATTCGGTTCGTTGAGTTTTAATATAATATACAATTTAAGTAGCTACTGTAATGCAACGTTAAATGGTATTTGGTATTATTGATAGAGGGTTAGTATAATGTACTACCTTGTTAGTGAAGGTAGTTATTAATTTTATTTATTATAGATTAGATAGCAGATAAACATAATATTCCATACCTATTACCTATATACAGCTAAGTATGAGTTACGTTATACTGAATAATCCTATTGTGTATATTATGAGTATGATAGTAACATTATTACGGATTGTTTGAGGATAATGGATATTTTTCATATAGAATACGTACCTAGCACAACTTATTACATTTTTATTACTTGTTATAACATACATCTTTTCCCGATACTGTTCTTACATTACATACCTAAATACAGAACAGAAAAGTATGTATACAGTTATCAAGTAGTATATAATAACAGTAACAATAATGATTTAACGGATAATATCAATTGGAATCATCATGAAGTTTTCTTGGTGAATGTTTCAAGTAGTTTTCCTTCAGTATTATTGGCAAACATGCAATTTTCGATTGCACGACAATAGATTTCGGTTAGCTTAGTTGGTTGGGTTCACACAGTCGCGTCATACTTATTGTTAGTCCAAGTATTACAGAGATATTTTATACACATAAATACCGTAAAGTACGTATATAGACAACAAGAGAGCAGCCATATCAGATTCAATGATAATCTACAATTTCATATAATAATAACATTACTTTGATTCGTTGACTTGCCTGACTGCTGCACACTGTTGTGATTGTATATTGAGTTGAGGTTAATTAGTTAGCATAGTATTAATTACGTAGGTACATTACATATTATTGGTACTCTCATACACATTCGTATAGAATACATATTTACAGGAGATACAGCACACCACAAAGAACATGTAGATACTTTATGCCTAATTTGTAAGAAAGGGGTAAAGGAACGACCTACTTAAATAGTTCTATTGCATTTGTAGTATAATTGAGATGGCAAAGTTAAGCAGCGTTGATGTTGAAGAGATGAATGATCGTGTTAAAGTCAGTTAGCATTACACGTACCACTCTTTGACACCGGGTTTCCTGGGGCCGCCACGGCCGTTGAAAGGAGGAGGCTGGGAAGTGGTGGACGGAACGTACTCATATCTGCCCTTGTCCTCAATCTTATAAATGGGATCATCCCTTCGTTTGCACATGAAGAAGATGATGAGAATGGAAACTATAATGATCATAAGCACTGCGATAATTATAATAATGATAAGTGTTGAATCTCCCGCGTCGGCATGAGCGGTCGTTTCGTTTCGGGGCACTCCGTGTCCCCCGCCTCCGATTCCGGGGTGGCCTGCTCCGCCACCACCCGCGAATCCGTTTCCGTCAAAGTCGAAGACGCGACCGGTGGGGATATCGGGGGGCACTGTGGGTGGGGGTGGGGGTGTGAATCGGGTGGTGGTGGTCGGGGAGGAGGTGGAGGTGTGCCGGGTGGACGTGGGCGGCTGTTGGCGGTGCGTCGGCTGGTGATAATTTATTGTCGTCGTCCCGCCGGGCACGTGTCTTGTGGAAGATGAGCCTTCGGTGGTGACATGGGGTGAGCTGCCCTCCCCGCCCCCACCGGAAGAGGAGGAAGTGGTCGTTCCGTGCGAAGACGTGGAACTATGGAAGAAGGTTGAAGTAGAGTGATCTGTGTTCGTGGAACCGGTGTAGACCCCGGTGCCGGGTATTGTCGTGATGTCGTCCGTGTCGGTGGTGGCACCGAGTCCGGAACCGGGGACGCAGTCTTCGTCGTCACATGGGACTTGGTGGGAGGAGCCTGGGCGCTGCGCTCCGCCGTAGCGCCGCGTGCTCGTCGTGGATGGAGTGCGCGTGGGCGTAGGAACGTAGACGGGGGTGATCAGGTCATCCCCGGAACCCGTGTCGAACACGGGCACGCATTCATCTTCGTCATCCATGTTGCAGCCTTGTCCACGATCTCCAGAGTACACCAGATCATCCATCACTCCTGGGGTGCCCGATGCCGTCGTCTGTGGCAAACCAAACGATACATCATTTCTTTATCATCACCTCCTCCTATCTCACTCTCCCTCAAAACCATTAAGGTCCACAAAACTACATTCTAATAATAACACTAACTCCTCTCTGTTAAAAATACTTAAGACTTTAATTAATCATTACACTTTTTATACAGATAGTCCAATATCATCATCATTATTTCATTACTATACCTAAATTATTAACTACTGATGATACATCTTCATTAAATATCACTCTATATCTTCCCTGATTATTTTTTTGATTCCTCAATTTTCTTAAAACCTCTTTTTTCTGAATCGTCATGTTTTTATTGTAAATTGGCACGCAATAGTGGTACTGGGTGTCTTATTAAGTTTACACACGAACCTTCTGCATATAGCGAATATCATCCTTGAGACTAGACGATGGAATAGATCCTATGGAAGTAATTTGGTGAACATCTCCAATGATGCGAACACGACGATCACGCTCCGTGGCCATATCAAGTGGTCTCAGTCCATTAACAGCCATCCCGGACAAAACACCCTGGAAAGATAACAAGAGAGGAAAATAAGTTCACGCTTACATAAAAATGAGGCGTATCTGATCCCTGGTTATAGAAGATACAAGATACAAGCCACATCGTTACTTGCTACAAAGGATGTTAGAGACAGAAACATTTCGTTTCATGTACATGTGTTCATTCATATAGCATTTATTAGGTGGTTTGGTTGGAATAGGAGAAGGAAGGGATTGTAAGTTAAAAAAATGTAAAAACGGAGATGTAGAAATGTTTCAACTCAGATACAGTAGAAGAGACGCTATCAAAGAAATTGGAGTATAGGGAATTTCTCTTTGAAATGAAGGAGAGTGTTTGTATAGACGGGTAACGAACCTGAAAAGGACGATCGACAACACGTTTAGTAGCTCTCCAATGGCCACCAACATGGATGACTGACTGTCCATTGAATATGGACAACTCATGACTCCCTGCAAGAAACCGAACAAATCAAACCGATTCAATTCACTGCAGTAATATAAAACCAAACAAAACCAACTTAATATCATATACAATAAAAATATGATTCTGTTATAACTACTATAACTTGAACCCAGATTGGAAAAGGCATTAGTTGCAATGTAAAAGTGGCAGACTGTGCATAGTAGTGTCTATAGAAGTGTACCTGGGAATCTTTTGTGTTAGATTTATCAAAGTATGATTTTGCTCTGGAGACGATGTTGGTTGGGTGTAGAGAGAGAAATTCTTTTAGCTATAATTTATAATGGGTAGACAAAAGGTAGAGGAGGGAGAGCGGTATTGGGGAAGAGGACAGAGGATGAGGATGAATTCACTCAACTCGGAATTCGGATGCGGAATCGAAAAGAAAAGGAAAAAAGTTGCAATAATTGGGCCAAGAAACTTGTTGTGACAGGCTGAAAGGACACACACACCCGTCGCCTGAATTTATAGCCCATCTGTGACAGAGACTGTTAGTGGGACTGGGACGCGTTTGGGTACGTGAGTTATAGATAAAATTCTCCTCAAAGAAGAACAAGAACTGTTACAAACTATGACTATTGTCACTGCTCCCTTTCCACAGATACATATAATAATATCCAATCGAATCCAATTCACCATTGTCTACACTCCGTCAGCAGCACGACTTCACAGTCTACCTTGGAATCTACAATCCTTTCTCTCACACGAATACACACTTCTGTGGCTGATCCTCTTCTTCAATAGACTCAAGTGATCTCTACGCTCCTATATCTCTTCCACATCCATTTCTTATCGTTAGCAGCTCAAACTACAATTTTTAACCGTAAATGATCTTAAAAAGACCAGATACTATTTTCTCCATCAAACACTGTAACTCTAACCCAATTAACGGACACGAACACAGATTTCCAAAAATAGTCCAGAAAGTACTGGAAACTTCTGTACCACTTTTTAAACTACAGTGTATCGCAAAGGTAACGTAACATTACATTTTCTTTTATTATTCGTTTACTAAAATTAGGAGAAAGTCATTGGAGAAAGTATCTACATTCAGATTGAAATAAAAGAGTACTACTTTTGCTGTACCCTGTAAAAAATAATTTTTAAGGCAGGAACACGTCAAAATGGGAAATAATTATTTTTCCATGACTTCCCAGGGGAATTATTTACAAATCGGTTATCCTCAGGGGATTTACGGTGTAGATACTTGTAAGTACGTAGTAAGTGTACATAAAGAATATGTAGTAGACATAGAGAGTTTCTTTCTATGGAGCAATTCGATTGGATTCTACTTACTCCACATCTCATCACATCCCATTCCACTTTCTTTTTGTCGAGTTATTCGGATCTTTAGAGTTGGTAGCTGTGAGAGTGGTTGGGAGTGTTTGGTGAGTGTAGTGTACATACAAATAGGAGGCAGGACATTATACGGAGCCTCTGCTCCTTTTCACGAAGCAGAACATAAATTTTATTATTACCGATTGGATATCTGGTGAGCATGTCCCAGTTGTCCAGCTGAAGCGTGGAATTGGGCCCAGAGCGAGTAAACCTGACCACGTGGTACGTGCGATCATTTACCTTCCTCGTTAGCTCGCCGATCGTGTGCTCCTTGGTTCCCATGTTGTAAGACGCCTTCACTTTCCCATCCATCTACATTTTTCAAACAGACCCTTGTCATTCTTTTCAGCAACGTTCATTTTTTATTTCTCTAGAATATGATCGAGTGTCTCTCCCCTAGCAAACAGTCCACCAAGCATCATCATCATCATCTCCAATATTTATATGCCTAACTACAACTCTCTTATACGTACATCACGTACATTACAACATAATCATTATCTTTCATATTTTACGTTACTACTTCAGACATAACTGAGCATTATTATGCTATGCTACGTTACATAAGGATTACATTTCTTCTTTCCCCTCGCCCAGTCTACTACTGATACTTGAAAGCTAGTAGATATAACAGTTAAGTGCCTATTGCGAGCACAAGTGTCTGTATAGCTCATATCTAATGTAATGTACGTATAGTATTATTATTTTACGAGAAACAAAAAGGGAAGACAAGGCAGAGAAAAGACATTGACATGAAAAATCGTAAAGGGAAGTCATAATGATGATGTTATATACATTAGGGTGATAGTGTACAAGGCTCGACATAATAATATAGCTTGTCATCATCATTAGATTGAAAATGTTATGATATATCTGAGAAAGATTAGTGGAAAATAAGGGAAAGCGTGGGAAAGCCTCACTTGAACAACCAATTTCAATCGACGAATGACATTTTAGAAAAAATTCCTATCAACATTTTCAGATAAGAACATTAGTCTCACTATCTCCTATTACCTCGTACACTCACAATAAGTAGCACAAGATAAATATAGAGAGTTTCCTATTATCTGTATCTAGAGTACTAGAAGGTGGTATGGTATTTGTAAGTTGTAACACGAGGAGGGCTCCATTATAAATGAGAATATGAGACACAAGCTGTTCTAGCAGCTATAGGGACCTAGATAGGAGATAGAGTTGGTTGGGTTGGTGTCTCAGATTTTGTCTAATGGAGAAAATGCATCAAATGGTTGTGGAGAGAAAGGCAGGAATTCATTTTGAATTGAACTGGTTGAGTCAAGTCATTGGATTGGAGAAAAGGAAACAGAGTGGAAAAACTCTGTTGAGTGTGGAGTGAGTTGAGAGGGAAAAGTCTTTACCAGTTCGATTTCGAGGTAATCAGTAGAGCGGGCCGAATCGATACGCAGAAGAACAGCATCGGGGTCAGCAGTTAGGAAGCCAAAGGCGACAGAATCTCCACGAGTATCTGGACGTCTTTCTTCTGGGTAAGTGAACAGGATGACTCCACGACCCGGGCCGAAATCGTATGAAATTGACTCTGCAGCACAAAAGAGACAAGCTGAGCAGTGAAACTCCAAAATCCAATTTTGTATTCCTTAGTTTCCATTTCCATTTCAATGCCTTTCATTCTCTACATACTACACCCCATACCTTCCTCCTACCTAATAACACCGTCCTCAGACCGGCTACCACTACGCCTGCATATTCATCCTATCTTCCCTAGCCCACTTCTAATCCCTAACAGACCCTGCTCCTTCTTTCTCCACTTCCCTCCTCTGCACCTACTTAAAACTATTTCACTTTCTCAGTCTATACTATCTTATACTGAAGTATATATGGTATATACTGAAGTAACAATAAGAATAATAAAGAAACCTGATGCGAACATCCAATGTCCACTCCAAATCCAAATGAATACTGTACAGCAGATGGACAGAGATAGGGTAACCTAAGACCTAAAGCCCTCATAATATAATACTTCAAGTAAGTACATACAAATAGCTTCCTTTACATTACACGCCATCTAAACACAGGCTACTTTTCTCTGCAATGTACTACATACTAGTATTAATCTATGTATCTAATCTAAGTATGTACAAATAGATTGGATATACTTATGTAACGGTATTTGGGGAATAGAAACCAACTTTCTCCAAATGAAAGGAGATAGGTATGCATTGTAGGAATACCTGCTTTCACTTTGCCCTGTTGGAATGGAAGTGAAAGCGGAAAGGAACATAAAGGTTTATAAATAGGTGCAAGGCTTGTAGTTCCACTCCATCACTTCACTCATTCGATAAGCGAACCTTTCCGTCCGTCCGTCTTCCTGTCTCTTCCTTAGAAAAGATAGACACGACAGATACAATGCACTTTCCTCTTATACTGTTTGCACACTCAAATAAATAATAGATGCAGTGCTACACATACACACTACACTGTTCTATTACTACTATCCTCAAATATTGTGCAGAACATCAGACAGACACAAATGTTTGTTTTGTCAATGGCAGATAAACTTTGAACAGATAGTCAATAATATAAAATGAAGACTTTTCAAAAGACGAAGCCTAGACCAGCAACTGTTTTCAATGCATTGTTAACTCTGTTCTACCTAACTCTACATATACATACCATAGAAAAGACAAACATGGTTTTTGTGGAGAAACAAATAACTCCAGTCAATTCAAAACATACATATTTATAAGTTATATCTGATTATATTGTCGATAGATAGTTTAGATATTTAGTATTACTGGAATTTAGATATTTGAATGACGTAACGAGAACTGTAAAAACCGTGATTTTATGTATTATGATGTGTATTGTGTAGTTTGGATTACCTTGGGCACAAGTGGGTCCTGTGTAGGATGTCATGTCACAGTCACAACCAGGTCCGCTCCATTGTTCGACACAAAGTCCTCCATTGGAACACGAGTCAGAAGTACATCTTTCGTTTGCATCTGCGGATAAGATTATAGAGGGAAATGATTCTTCTGTAATTTAACTACTTTTACATATTTATCTGAAGATAAATCTTAGCTTTACTTTACAGCCCATTTATTTCATTTCTTAATGTTACTGCGTCTCTTGGTAGCCTGCATTGCTGTGTAATCTGATCCCAAGACAGAAGATTTGCTCTTGGCTAACTTCATTCTCCTCCAAACAGTTTCTATCTACTGGAGTTCCCATTTGCCTTGCCCTTTTGTCATTACTATTACTATTACGAAGGGAAGGCAGAAACGGCTATCTTCTCATTCAATCTTGATGCATATATTTGTAGCTTTCTTGTTTCGTGTAATAGCTCTCTCCACTCCTACTATTTTATGCAGTAACCTCCATTTGCTGTCTATGGTGGCATGCAGAACGCAATAAAATGGAAAATTCTAGATATTTCTTTGTGGTTTGCGTATGGCTTAAATTTAGCATCTTTCTTCCACAGTGTTACATACTATTTCCCAAATATACAGGATGTAAAAGTGTAAATGCCAGAGAATTTCCCTTCAGTTTAATAATAAGTCCCCCATGAAGTCTATCTACTTACACAGATATACACATTGTAAGTAGATGTACATAAGTTGCATGCTGTGCATACTGTATTACCACCATCATACAATGTAAAGGTATACAGACGTATATTAGGTAGTAGCAAAGATAATATAGGAATAGAGCAGACCACTGTGGTCACGAAATGCATGGAGGAAGTGTAAGAATGCGTAATGCAATGTAATAAGAAAGTGTCTTGTCTTCTTCGGTTGACTCGACTGTTAGTCTCAAGAGAAGAGGAGAATAGTTATGAGGATTTATGTTTTGCGTTACTTTGCTTTATTCTTCTCCTTTCCTTTCCTTTGGCTAACTCACTCACCATTGCCATGCATCCCATCATACTCTGATTCTCAGTCAGTCAGTGAGTCCTACCACAAAAAACTAAGCCCACGAATACAAATACCCAGACCCATATGTATCCACTAATATTCTCCTTCCTACGTTTAGAACAGACCGAGTCAGGACAAACCGCGATCGTTAGGCTTTCAGTTGGAAATAGGGAAAGTGTGACTTGTGGTGATGCGATGTCCTGTCTTGTCGCAAATAACTAACCAGAACGACCAACTCAGTATGTTGTACTTTCTCTCAAATACGTTCGTGCGTCATCTGTATCTGCAGTGTCTTATTCTTATTGTTAGTCTTGTCTCCCTGAGATATTACATTGTTTACATATTGCATTACCTACCTTCACTACCTCACTCATCACACTCCAAACCTATGAACCTATACCGTCAAGCTCAAACCACGGACAAACACTTTGTATTCACAGTCCTCTGTTTTCATAACAATATCCTATTTTTCAAACTCAACCCGAATGGACAGTGTAAACGAAACAAAATCCATATTTCAGTTACATTTCTCTTCCCTAAGAAACAACTTAGGTGAAGATAAGGCTGTCTTGCGTGTTTATTTACTATTTTTCATAGCCCTTCCCCATACATACATACTAATCTCAATACGACTACAAAAATATATTAATATTGAAAATAGTTTATACCACTGTTTAAACATACACGGAGAACTGAATACATCTGTAGTAGAAATTAATGTTTTTAGGAAATCTATGATAATTAGGACATAAATATTTTGCACAAGTTGTAAAATTATACAAAACAGTGAAAATTAGAGACCAACCCTTAAATTGTGAGCTAAGGGACGATGAGACAGTATAGGAAAGCAGGTGAGATGTTATATAATGTGTATAGTGGAAATGGGAAGGGTTATACATTATATATTATGGATAGCGAGTGAAAGTGGATGGAGATAGTAAAGGGAGTATTTACCTTCACATCCGGCTACAACCATATTGGATGGAACAAGAGCATCAGCCGTGGGATTAAGGGCCTCTCCCCCCAAATCCAAACTTGCCAAGCAGCCCACAAATCCGTATCGTGACTGGAGAACTCTTGGTAGATTATCATACATGTTTTCAGGAACACCGCCTAAAATACACAACAACATGACGGATTACATTACACTACATTACATTACATGTGCAACCTAGACATACTGCAAACTCTTCTCCAAACTACATTACCTGCTTACATACCCGTTACGCTTACGCCAGGCTCCCAACCACATATTCACTCTGATCAGCTTCCAAATATACATTTACCCGGGCATTTCCTTTCTATTTCCCTTTCCTCTATTTATCAGAATAAAATACTACTTTGCGCTCTTGTTATTTACTTTGTAAGCAATATGCTTCGTGTAAAAATATTTGCCAAATCATTATTCTCAGAAAAAGAATGTTTCTTCAAAATAATCTTAACTATGTTTTCTACCGCCCTATTTGTTTTGCATAAACGTACACTAGAATCAACTATGTTACCTACTACCTAATCCATTAGCCTAAATAATTACACACTAGAAAAATCTGGGCAACTTTTTAACCTCCTTTTTCATGTTTAATTTAATTACCCGAATCGTGGTTCAAACTAACGTACCTAAGTGAATGTTAAAATTAAAAAAAGTACCTAAATGGTAAAGAACGGTTCAATAGTGGGTTCAATACGTTTTATGGAAATTGGAAATATGGGATATGAAGTAAAACGAACTTATAAAGACCATAGTGCAAAAAGTCTGAATGTAATGTCTGGAAGTGGTACCAACTTTGTCCAACAATGTAATTGTAATTTTGACTCATTTAGGTATATGGTTGATAAATAAAGGTAAAAAATAATTTGAAAATAAGTAAAGTCGGTAGGAGTAAGAAGAGAGGGAGAGGTCTATTGGAGTGTGGGGTGAAGATGTCTATGACTTTAATAGAGAAGGCTACGGATGAAGCAATAAGTAAGGAAAGTCCCATCGAGTTTTACGAAGGGAGACATAACAAGCCACTCAAAGTAGAATGTAGCGTAATACTTGCGTGTAATTTAGAAAAGCTCACGTAGCGGCTATAACAAAGTGACAATAATCGTGAGGACTACAACTACATTGTCGTCCCTTTTCGTGGCATTGTAAACTATACAGTTCAGCGCTGACCTGCATTGCTTCGCCTGTCTTACATACAAATCTGCTGCCTTATCAACCTCCACTACCTGCACGTTTAGACATGCTAAGGCATTTTATGTTATGTACACTGACACCGGTAATGATAGTAATGGCAGAGAAATTCAGTGAATAATGGAGGCACTTTCACAAAAAGACAGCACAGTTTCAGTCTGCTTCTGATCTCCTCCTCTCTCAGAATACTTATTCCCAGTCACCTCTCCTTTTCGCAAAACTATCACGGGATAAGATGAGACTATACTGTCCTATACTACAAGTATCCAAACTACTTTTCAGCCCTTGCACAGGTCTTACTTTCAGGAAATTACTCTACGCAATTCAAGAAATATTATAACTAAATATTTAATCTAAATAATAATAGCAGATTTATTTATTGTAGTATTTGTTGTATTGCCATTATCAATCATAGCAAAATAATTAATAATTTGTCAAAAATATTTTGTTCTATTTTGGAAATAGGTGATTAGGTGACTATGCCTAATTTGTACCAAAAATGTAGTACGTGTGCGTTTTAGTCTATTATGAATACAAGTGCAGATGCTGAATCTGAACCTTAAATTCGAAGAATCTGTGGCGGAGTTGAGTAAAAGAAAAGCTGAGGAGGTGCATTATAGGTAATTCAAGTTTTGTCATTGCATTGTATAATCTGAAGACAAGGACAGTGAAAAGGTTTATTTTTTGTAGATAGGGACCTGGACTGTACAAGATAGAAAGTAGGAAGTAAAATAAATGGAAAGGTAGTTGGAGAGCGTAAAGGAAAGCAAAGTCAGTTTAGTAGGTAGAGAAAATAAAGTGAATTGAAGAGGTCTGGTGTGGCAGAGTAAACTGAGACAGGACAAGCCACAGAAGCTGGAGTAAAATAAACTAAAGAGAGCAAGAGCTAGCATAATAATAATAACCCTTAAGCATTATTGTTCCTACTTGAGAATGCAAAATGTGTGTATGGGGTTTCACTTCAGAGTCTATTTGGTCTGGATCTCATCCCGTCTGGTTTAGTGCTAGGTACCTCTCTGTCTTGTCTTGGTGAGGAGGATGGGACTGGATAGCTAAGAGAAAGGATGTGCATATGTGGTACATAATGTTATGTGGTATTAGCAGATAGGAGATAGATAGGGTTATCTGAAATAGAAATAGAGTTGGCTTGGCTGAGGGAGTGAGTGGACTAAAGAGTGAAGTCGAATGTGGTTTATACCTAATATGGTTGTATAGGTAGGTAACCTATTTAGTTGCATAAGTAAAGTATGGCAGTAGTCGTAATGATGCTCCTGCTAGAATAGTAAACGTAATGATGGTGAAAGTTGAGCTGAGTTCAATTCTGGAAGATATGAATGGCCCACAGCTCATTTTCTGTCGTAGGAACGATCTTATTTCTTATGAATGATGGAGGTAGACTAAATTCGACTAAACTGATAATATGAGGCGAAATGAACTGATGTGATGTGAGTTGAGCTGTAGTAAAGTGAACTAATGCAATGCAATGCAAGTACTCTATCTCTAATGTAATGCAAAAGTAACATAGCGGTAAGATGAAATGCTAAGCTAAGGAAATTATGACAGAACACTCGTAAAATGCAAGTTTACAGTTTTTCTTTGTCATCCTGGCTGGTGGAAAACTAAACGAATGGAGAAGAGGAAATAGTTTCCAATGACAAACGTTCTACTTTCTCCTAATGTCTGTAATGCATTTGTCGTAGCATTTTCTACGTCTTTAAATTGTGTCGTTAAATAAATAGGAGAGGGCGAAAAAGGTTAAAGAAACAGTAAAACCCTTTTCTATGTTTTTCAAACACCTACCTACATACCTACAGGTATCTTCCAACTCACATCCCAGACTCAGCTACATAAATATTATGTATAGTAAATATCTACTAAGATTCTTCACGAAAGCACGTAATGTCTATGTAGACGATATGTAAATAAACTATTTTTACGTGAATAACCAGCTAGTAAAACCGAAATTTAATGGGATAACTCCCTGATTTATGATCATATTAAGATAAACTTATTTTCCAGTAAGTACTTGCATGTAAATCACTTTATTTACTTCCACTACAGAAATGCCCTGTGTAGAAAATCCCAGCGTGGCCTGTAAATACCTAAACGTACACAGAGTAGTGGTTAAAGGAGTTTTGAGGAGGAAAACGACTCACCCAAGTAGAGAATGCCATTGAGATCCAAATTCTGATTGGGGCCGAGAGTGGCCGTAATAGATAAAGACTCGTCGACCATGAGAGTGTGTTGTTTGGAGTTGGGTCTTCCTATGGTGACAGTGTGCCATCGATTATCATTCAGTGGCTGTCTGGAATTGTCTCTGAGTTTAAAGGGTCCGTCGCCCAGGTCGAAAGTGTAGTGGAGGTGACCCTTGACCATTTCTATTGCGATAAAGTCCTGGCTCTTCCCCCCGTTGTACATAATCAGTCCGTCAGGCTCCAGCGTTTTGAATTGGAAATAAATATTCGTTTGCGAGTACGCCTTGAGCTGCGGCAGACCCACGAAAGTGTGTTTCGACTTGAAAGTCACAGGCTTGTCCACAATGGGAGCTGTCTTCCCGAACTTGGCCGTCATCTCCACGTTGTCGATCTGCCCCACTCGGATCATTTCGAAAATGTGTTGAGAGTTCATAATGAGCTGCTGCATGTGACCCGCGAAAGGCGTTATCGACGTCGGCACTTTCACTTCGTGCTCTTTGTGGAAAGTCCCTCCGATGAACATATGAGTTACTTCCAAAGGCCACGTTCGAGACAGCACCTCTCCTGCAGGAATTGTATCGCATCATTATCATCTCACACCCAACCAATCCAAATATCACATATCTCTCTCTCTATAAATACTACACACTTCCTCCTTATATCCTCATAGTAAACAAGACACGCACAGAGTAACTCTCTTCCGATGTCCTTACAACGGCACATGCTTTCATACGGACAGGACAGTGCACTTATACCAAAGTAAACACAATAAAGAAGTGTGCGTCCTTAAATGCTACACACTTATGCCCTATAGAGTCTTAAGTCTGTATACTGGAGTGTTTACAATGATAGTAATTTCAGTAGCTTTGAGAACGGAACAGACATAGTAGCAGAAAGGGATATTCCACAGATTGAACAGATACAGTAAATAACTCTGTCGGATCCACAAACGTCCCTAGAGATAATGAAGGGATTTTCAGGCAACTCGACAACACAGACGAAAATATCGATTCCCACGCTTGTATTTTCTGTGCACTCGTCGCATTTCCACAATATCACTATTTATTTCTGTCAATCGGTATATGTATTCCTGAAAACTCTAGTTTTCCTCTTCTTCATACTTCATATACATAACCTTCATGTATGACTAACAATTATTATAAAGTTAAAGTATAACAAAATTCTATTTTAAAACACCTGCTATTTTATTTGCATATAAATATATATATGAACCAACTAGATATTGTAGATCACATTTAGGGCATTTGTTGTATATACCTATGCATAGATTATTCTGTTCTTCATACTTAGAACGTGTCAATGCAAAGTAGTTATAGCAACGGTCGCTCTTATTTAATATTTAATATTTAATATTAATATTTAAGAGCGACAAACAACCGTTGCTATAACTACTTTGGTGTCAATGATTACATCCTTAGTTTTGGAATCGTTGGGAACCTAATATGTCAAACTGCTGACTAGGTATACAATTCGTAGTCAACTCAACTAAAGATCCGCTTAATTCCAGTTCATCGTATCGGTGATACTATTCTAGATTTTATTATGACTAATTTCTGAATTTATTATTGTAGGGGAGGAAAGAAGAAAATATGTTTGAATGATTACCATTGACGGGAGGGATGTCATCGACTTGGACACGAAGATGATTACCCCGTCGGTTGATACGAACCAAATGCCATTGGTTATCGTTCAAATCACGGCCACTGAGCAACGTCTGTAAAAAGCAGAAATGCAACAGTAAATTATTAGGAAGAAATCAGGAGTTTTTCCCGGTAGGAGAAATGAGGGAAACGGAGTAAAATAATATTATTTAGAAAAGTGGAGCAGTTGCTACAGGCCTAACTTTGTAACATCCCTGATCTGCTGTAAAAAGAGAAACTGAAGTCGTATTTTTATGGTTAGGTAGTTCGTTTCACATTTGAGATGGGACAGTCAACGTAGTAGAAGCATAGATTTTACTCTTTAGTGCCGTGAACATTGTGAACAATCATGTAGACAACAAAAGAAACTAAAAAAATCTCTAAGCTCTATTCTATTCTGGACTGTATGAAAGAAAATCCTTTATGGTATTGGATTCGGTTGCTCGATGTTCTTTTACTTCTTACTTATCTGCTACGAATTCTATTATAACTTATAGCAGACCCTATGGAGTGTACCTATTATGTGAGCACAGGATTAGGAATACAGGACATTTGAATCTAAAGACATACAAAAGTAACAACGCAAAGGAAGCAAACATCAACTATTTACTATACACATAGTAATATTATTGTACACATAAAACATACCTAGGTAAAGAAAGGTACCTGCTTGATAAGAAATAGGTAAAAGAACAAAAGTGTACCTTTCTGCAAGAGTTATATAAGACTAGATCAGATACGTAACAATGGAAAGTAGTGATAGTCGAAAAGAAGTGAAAGCAGAAAACATTTACTCTGATGAAAAACTTTCTTTCACTTTTACTGATTGCTGTCTGGAGAATGCATATGTCGGTCTGTGCACTCCTAAGTGCAACACTCGGCAATTCTAACAAACTCTTTCGTATTCTTACCAAGCTACGCAATTCATCCTATTCGTAGACACCGGCTAGGTGCACTCTTGAAATAAAAGAACTGCCCAATGCAAGAAATGTACCTATCAGTAAATGTATCCTAAATTTTACATTTCAAATTTGGTATTTTTACATTGCAACCAGAATAACAGATTTTCCTATTATAATTATTCCATTATTTTGTTGATTTGAATATTAATTCCACTCTTAAATCTGTTTTAGTGCTTCCAATATTAATAATTAATATTTAATTAATTGATAAGTGCCACTTTAGTTAAGCTGGTGAAATAAAATTATTTTCTGTAAAAACTATATAAACTGCATTACTTTCTGCATACAATGAAATGGCTGTTGGGAAAAGTGTTAATTTGAGTTTTGTTAAAGGTACAAACAATCCATTTGGTTTTTGACGGTAAAATAGTGGAATTGTCGAAGGTACGAACACATAGGTGTATGGTAAACATGTAACGAACACATTTTAGATTCTCACGTTGCGCGTTGGTAGTTGCTTCCTACACTGCAGAATAGTATTTTAGAAATGCAGGTGGCAATGGATAGTGTATAGTACTTCCGTATGTTTGTGCTACATTTATTCTGTTAGCTGGAATACAGATACTAAGAGTGGACCCATTTTGCAAATTAGGTATAGATTACAATATCCATATTCATTAGCAGGCTATCAATAACGGTTTACTCTTCACATTCCCATTTCACAATGCAATGAAGTAATATTTACATACGATGCCTGTGTAATTACATTAACATTTTAGAGATATCTGTATAGTGCAGTACCTATTCTGTATAAAGGGAGAATATATCTGCTGCGCGTACATTCTCATTTGGTGTCACATTAAATCTGATGTTCTGGGAAATATATGTAGGTTAACTTCCGTGTAGAATCATGAGAACAAATTACAGGAGAAAACTCAATAAGATTTTAACACATGGTGCAAAAAGGAAAGTGGAAAGCTCCTCTTGTGAAATTGCATTCCATTAGAGAACAGATGGGAGAAGGTGAATTGACTATTTTCATTACCTTTTCTCTATCACCAAGTCGAACTCGCAGTTTAACCCTTGAGGATTCAAGTGAAAGTTCTAGAATGTCTGCAGAGGATGTGGAGCCCATGGCAAGAAGCAATCCTGAAACACAGAAACAAGTCCAAAGGCAAATTAGTTTTTTCAGACATTATACACTTTGCCATTTGCTATCCTTGTACCTACCATTGTACTACGGAGTATCATGGCTAGAAATAAACACTATTACGGATCTAAAGCCTAGTATAATACGTTGTTTAGAAATCTGTATACAATTTGTATGAGTTTCTAGAGTCTGGCAAACGAACGTAATTCATTCTGTAGGTAGTTCTCCCAGATTCTTCTTTAGTTAATGGTAAATTCAAATTGTCATCCGGAAACTTTTGATGAACATTGAATGGAATAAATCAAATAATTAAATGTAGTAAAGAGAATGACAAACTCACCTGAATGTCTATTAGTGCGAAATCTCAGAGTGATATCTTGTGCTTCAATTTTAAGAGGAATCCCATAAGACACTTGTATGAACTGAGTTGCATCAAAACTCAATGTGGCAGCGTCTAGAATAAACGAACAGATGCTACATAGTTTAGGTTACGCAAACACAGGTCGAATGCATTTACTTGCAATTAGTTAAACAAACAAACTTGTGTTCAGCTCTGTGAGAGAAAGCAGCTTGTTCCCCGCGTACACAGTAGCAATCAACTTGAATAGAGAATGTCGATTGCAAACAGACTTAACAAGCAATAAACATGATTTAATGCATCCGACCATATTCAAATCATTTCATTTGGATTCCTAACCCATTTCCATGATATATTCATTCAGGATATCTGCCATGAAACAGATTACTTCACTACGCTCCCTGTAAGCACAGGAAACAAATAGATTCCCCAAAGCCCTATACTCAGCACAATCTACAGACTCACTTCGTACATGCAATCTCCGTCCATCAACTGAATTTGTGGTCAACTATTATGTTACTACAGTACATATTAGTGTTATTTACAAGCCAAAGATTAGTTCACCAAATCAAATCTAATGGCAGCATTAACAAACTTTATGCATATGATTAATTGGGAAATTAAATTACATCCGAGCAAAATTACAAACATTGCGTGTCTCAAATCTCTATAAAAATAAATATTCCTTGACTAAAATGTACAAGTGTTTATCGTTCTAAACTCATTTTCTAGACGCTAGGAATTGCTCAACCACAATCTTTCCTATTTCTGACACAGCATAAATGAGGAATACCATGCACTTCTCAAACTTACATGCTTGCTCTAGTTTACTATGCAGACCTATAAAAAATGTGATTCAGTACACCTATATGTACAATGTATTTACATTCCCAGTTTAATAACCCTCCTCAAACTTATTATGAACCTTGCAGCTTCATATGCCACAGTAACTCACACGCGGTGTGTACTTCGATAAACCGTATATTTCTATTATTTCTCTGTTGTTTCATATATGATTATCCAGCAAACGAAATTTGTATTCCCTCTGTCTACACTAATGTATTTGTGAATCCCGAGATTCAAAACTACTCTCTATTGATATTTGTATGAAGTACTCAAGACTTTGAGGAACATGAAATAGAAATATAAATATTGTATTGAGGTAAATAATGGAAACCCTATTTATATGTGAAATGATGATGTGTGACTGCAATTGGAAAAATGCGTAGTACCGTGACATTTCTTCGTCGAATTGAAATTGTTGCAAAAGTATCATTTTCCTTTGAGTCTATTACTTCAGTGGCTATCCGTGTATGATTGGAAGGCATTGGAATTAGAAAGACAGTGTAATGTGCTACTTATTAATATATGCCTGAAAGTATCTCAAGGGAGTGACAGAAGAAATAGTGGAAAGATACCCAAGGGTCGAATGGATCAAATTACAATCGCATGCTACTAAATAACTACTATAGCATCATTTTAACCTAATTTGGCCGTTTTGACACAGAGATAATTTTACCCAAGAGATTTTTTCCCCTTATTATTCACATTCAGCTTCAGACAATATATCTGCATCTAAAGGTCCGCCATATTACCTTCCTAATAATATTATAATTTCATCAGCAGTTGTAGTAAAGTCTATCAATATCAATTATACCAAAGAAGAAAGACAACTGTATTGTAAACCATGGTGAAGAAATACATCTACCTACACAGGTATACTATTTTTAAAAAATTTTAAACTTTTCCTTTGTGGCATACAAATTCTACATGTTAGAATAAATTTGGCAGAGTTGAGTAATGTAAATTTTAAGCATATTATTATTCAGGTGGACCTGTCTTGTCATCAACTGAAAGGACTGGTTGTTTGTGCATGTAGCTCGCTACTTCGTATGTGTAATTAACACTTAGGAGAAATGACTGGGTTTGGCGTAACGTAACTTATAGAAGGGCAGGAGGTTTTATGCCTAACAACTTAGGACTAATAGAGTATTACATAGTAATCAGAATGGAGGTTTGCAATAAAGGCTGTGTTAGAGTTTGAAGAAGGATGCAAATAATCGTGGTGGATTGGCGGGACTCTGGAGTCTTGAAACTAATTCATCAGAAACATGAGAGGGTTGAGAGTAGAGAACAACTTCCTGTGCGAAATCTCAATGAGTTATGTTACTTATAAATAATGGTTGTAGAACAGCGCTGGAGTCTCGACTCTACTTACTACATTTAGGTCTGACGAACTGGCAGAGTCTAATGAAAAGAAGGTTGCTACACTCCATGCATACTTTCCCGCACGCTTTCTTCTTCTGCACTCAACTTTCACCTAGAACTACATTAGGATTCTAAACGGTGAGCTACACTGAACACACATGTAGCTATTATGTTGTTGTGTATCCGAGGGAGCGGAGTAGAGTTGGTTCGGAACTGAGAAGATGTAAGTATGTATGAACATTCTATAAAAATAAATGCCTGAGAGTAATGCATCTAATAATATAATAAAAGTATAGCAGCCCACGTGTATATAGAGTGTCCGTAGTTAAAAACTATCGATCTTACTTATGGTACAAGTGTAATATTTCTGGCAAGGTTTGCTTCTATGAATTGCTTCATTATTTCCGTAAAAGTACGTGTAGGTAGATAGGAACAAGAGAGCAACAGAACTGAACAACATTCGGTATGAGCAGCCGGAGGTATTATCTCCAGTAGTAATAGTAATTAGCTTTATAACGAGCATGCTGCCATGAAAAATCATTTCTTGGCTCAAACCGAGACCGCGTACGTGTACGGTGTTTATAAGCAAAACTGAAGAAATGACTGGGAGACGGAACGGAGCTGGAATGAACGAAGGTAAGTCCAAACAGGCAACATACTATGAATACCAAAGTATCTCCACTCTAAACCGAAAACTAACGATAAGTATTATACCCGATATTGGAGCTCACGTTACGGAACTACATGTACAATATTAAGAATAAGTAACCAAGTAACTTATGAGCTTTCCAAAAAACCCAACTCATCTAACATACACATGTACATACTTACAAACTAATATCTCCAACTTATTTCCACCCGAGTAATAGACTTCTGTCAAGAATCTCATGTATTTTTCACTACAGAACACACAAACAATACAAACTATGCTCTATACCTTTTTGCATTATTACTACGTGTACTTCTCCCTGAGACCCTGCCATCCTACACCGTACAATACATGCATGAACGTGTCCTCTCCTAAATACAATGAAAACTACTCCGTCAACGAGCTCACGCAACGTTATTACATTCCATTCCATTAGCTTTCATACTTACCTACACCACTTCCAAGAAAATATCCTCGTATCGCCAAACAACCCCCCTATAGCCTTAAATATAAAATATACTAGAAAGCAACTTACCTATTTACAAACTCAAATGTTACACCTAAGCAAAAGCTAATTGCGAATAACATGAAAATAGAAAGGCAACATGATTTCATGTTCAACAAGCAAGTTTACCATTAAACTCTCTAACTAACATTAGTTAGACATACAATACAACCAATCTCGAAACATTCAATATAAAATACGGCCCTATTATATTACATTAAAGGAAACGAAATAATATTATGAGAAACTGCTTGCCTAGACTTCCCGAATAATCTGATCTTGTTTTAGATATTTCTGTATTGGACATTTATTAATACTAGTGTGCTGTGCTGTGCTTTGCTGTAGGTAAATGAAAGTAGTAGCCGCTCCGTAGTGTTCCAGTATCAAATTCTAATTAAACTAGAGAAAATTATTAACTGGTCTGGTGTGCCTTGTAAGAAAACAATTTTAGAAACCAATCCGACAGAGCCACAAGAAAGCTAACCTGTATTTATTCCTAAATATTCCCCGAACGTAACGGTAAGTCTGCTATTAAGTGTAATGCACTGTCTACCTCCTCTGTGCTATTATCCCAAAATGTATACTTATCTATTTAGTATAACTGGTACTTGTATACATAGCCCGGCGCCCACCAACTCAAATGAGTTGAAGTTGGCGAGAGGGTTGGCCAACCCTACATTTTAGGTTGCATAAGTTGGTGGAAAGTTGGTGGGTCGTCTTATGCACAGGCCTAGTTGGTGGAGGGTTGGTGTGCAAATCAACGAACAGGGCTCAGTTGGTGGGATGTTGGTAGGTACACTAAAAAATAGTGGAGAGTTGGTGGAAAGTTGGAGGTCCAACTTTCACACAGTCTTTAGTGGGTTGAAAATTGTTGACGCAAGGGAAATGGAAAAGAGGGTGGGTGAAAAGTTGGTTGGTGGTGTTCCATAATTGTGTATTGAAAGTTAAGGAATTAGTAGATGCGTGATACATATCTTAAAACTAGCAAAATGACAAATAACAACAATATGCATACTAAAAATGTGTATTTCTCTACAAATAGCGTCTATAAATAGATTTCTGGGAACTTAATCCGCCCGTAAGACAAAAGAAATAAACGTATAGTTGGTAAGAGTGTGGACCCACTCCAATTTTTAGAAAGCCAAAGTTGGTTCTTAGTTGGTGGTTTTACTACACACACTGGCTTAGTTGGCGGAAAGTTGGCAGGAGCACTCTCAAGCAGGTTAAAGAGGGTGGAGAGTTGGTGACCTAACCTTCCAACTCTGATGAGTTGGTGGAAAGATGGTGGGTTAACTCGCTTGCATTGCCGAGTTGGTGGAAAGTTGGTAGGGCAAATTATATGTTATACAAAGTTGGTTGGTAGTTGGTTGGTCAACCTATGCACACTTCAGAGTTGGTGGAGAGTTGGTGGGCTTGTGTTGACGCCGGGCTATGCTTGTATACCAGTACAAGACTCTAGTATACTAATAATAGTTAGAAGCACAATGAGTATTACAATTAAGAAACCTCTCCAACCGAACAAACAAGACTCAAGACGCAATGAAATAGGAGGCCCAAATATTAAGCATTTAAATCTCAATGAGCATCTCATAAATGAGAACATAAAACTGACTTAGTGAGTTCCTTATGTTGTTTACCGTGTACGCACTCCGTGCTTGTGCCTATTTTCCTTGCAATGCAATTTTCTCTGTTTTCTAACTATTCCGAAACAGGAATAACTATAATTATAAACATTAGTGTGGTGTAGTAGAAGAATATAATTTCCAGCCACTCAGTCACAACTCAGAGTAAAAGTTAACTGAAAACGAATGGTTTGGCTTAGCTTAGCCTGGCTCACTTCATTAAACTCTGTCCTTTCTTTCCTTTTCGCAATCACAGAGAGAAATCTCAGATGCGACAACTTAATCAACTTACAGCAGCCATAAAATTCACTGCTACACTACATGCAACTTGTGAGAACCTTCTAATGTACCAGCAAAGCTAAACAACGTGATGAAATCAAATCAACGCGTACATAACCTAATGCAAGAACCAGGCTTCTCATTTAATTATCACTCCCTCCTTAATTAATATACACGTACTACCGCGAATCATAACTTTTAAGAATAACTTCCATGTTTCCCTTCGTTTTCAACTCTGATCCATTGCATCCATGTACATTTTAATTCAAAACTCTAAACACTTCTAGATCTAGGTTAAAATTATTTTATTACCACACTAGTACATAAATTACACAACTAAACTTTGCATAATGCGCATTTATCGTAAAGACACTAATACCACACTAGGTTAAATTTTATTATAGTATGTTTCATGACTAATAAATTGATACTTTGTAAAATAAAAACTTTTGCGCAGTAAATTCTATATCTGCATAACATTAGGTACTCCAGTGTCGTATGCTATGGCTTTTGCTGAAAGTTAATCACCATTAAAATTAATTAGCTCTTACGAGTATTGCAAGGTAATGGCTGTTGGATGGAATATTTAGTATGCTACTAGCGACCTTGAAAGTGGAGAGTAATAACGTAGCGGGACTTAATTTGCATAGTAAGGTAATGTATAATAATAATTGCGAAGAAGCCTTAGGGCACTGTAGAAGGTGCTGTAGCGTCGAACAGAGTTGGTTTACGAGAGAAAAACGTGTAAGTGGATTAATAGAGTGAACTTACTTTTGGCACAGGTGGGCCCCGTGAATTCCGTGTGAGAGCAGTCACAAATGAATCGATTCCATCCATCCAGACACTTGCCTCCATGCTGGCACGGATTAGAAACACATTGTCCAGCACTGCCAACTTGACACAAAGGACGAACAGAGCCTGTAAAAGCAAATGCAAACAAAGTGAGCCGAAAGCTGGATTAGCATTGAATACTATTTATAGTAACTACTAATACAATGCAAAGTAATGTTGCAAGTATTAGATGTGCATATAGTAAAGAAGTTGTAGGGTACATTCCACTTGTGATAATAAAATAAGCTGGTCATAAGATATATACTTCTATAATGGAATGCTGGTGCTGAGAACAATCAGGAGCTCACACCAGAGCAGACATAGAAGTTAACGGAACATTAGATCACACACATCGTTATCGTGTAATCATTATCCTTATCACACGTGCCATGGGATAGGAAGGAGGGCAGGGCAGTCTAGTGCTGCGGAGTGCATTAGGAGAGCTGAGAGAAAATCCGGAGTTGGCGATCCATCCCTCCATGATCCTTCTATGTGCACCATCAGTCTTTAATAGTCAAGTGTAATACACACGATGATGTGTAATCGGATGGTGAGTGTGATCTACTCTAATCCCTTCTAATGTAATGCAATCTAATGGGCAGAGCGGAGGTCAGAGTCAGACTGCCATGCACTCCATGTCATTCCGCACAGCTCTCTAACTCAACAGTCTACCATTATGCACTACAGGCACATAATTCAACCCGTCAACCGATCCTGAGTCACTTGAATTTCAGTTAATCTCTTTTAGTACACGTATTTCGTAATAGAGTGCTATTTTATTCCAGGCCAAGTCTACACATGTAACTTAGGCACATAGGAACTGCAATTAAAAACGGAATTCCACTCTACATGTACATACTTCCGCTACTTGGCAGTCTCGCTGCATTTTATTTACAACGCTGAATGCAAAACATTGTTTTCTCTATTTATACCATTAGCATCCAAACCAACCACAGTACAAATAGAAGTACTGCAACCAAGAGTTAATAATGTGCACGTGTCGATCTTTGGCATTGCGTTGCAGTTACGTTACGTAGTGCATACAAAAGAAATCTTCTTGATTGAGATTGATATATGGAGCGGAGAGGGTTACCATTACTGGATACAGAGTCTAAACTCTGTATACATTCATTATAAATAGGGAAGCTAAGGTTCAGACGTTTAGTTGAGCCACAAGAGAATAAATGAAGGTCTATGGCAACTCATCTTTTCTCTCACACAGTTGGTTCAGTCTGCACCAGAAAAGGACAAGGCAGAGTCAAGAACAACTTAGAGAGCTTATCCTCAATAGAGTATCAATCTTGGCTAAGTATATAAATCCCATAGATATTGCCGATTAGATATGCTTGGTATGTAACCGTGTTCGGCGTAAAATGTAATATTGCATACCACAGAGGTCCCTGTCTTTGTAGATTGCAGATAGGGAATTCGAAGCAACTACATACATTGCAATTTGCTGTGGATGTGGATTGAGGAGAGAGAGGAGGAGATAACTTGTGTAATACAATATTAGAGTGTAAGTGAGGCTACTTGGGAAATTGCTGTAGTCCGTCCCTACAGCGGAAAGTAAGGAGAAACTGTTATATTAGGGAAAAGTGGAACTAAGAGCACGGCGTATGTAGAGAGGAGAGCATTTATTATTGAGTAATAAAAAAGAGGGGAATTGAGGTCATTCCTTTCATTTTACGAGGGCAGAAACATTTTTACGACGAAACCCTCACTTGTCAAGTAATAAATCCGTATACATGATGTATGAATGCAACGTTGTTAGTCTCCCGGTAACTATGTCATGTATGTTACTTATGTAGTATCTGTGTACATAAGTCTTCCTTCTTTCTTCGACAGCTCACTTCATTGTCAGTACACGAGCCTCTTATCCAGCCACTGTGTGCTCCCCTCACAAACTCACAATCTATATAGCTACTCATCTAAAATTATAAACACAGACTTATGGATTGACAGACAACTTTGTTAGAACTAGAACAAACCAAGCCACGCAATATCCTCATATAAAATTCAAATACCTACGTACTAATAATAAGGATTATCTAGACTTTATCCAGACTTTCTAGTGACATGTCATGACACGGGCTTTCCATCAAACAACAGTTCAGAATTTCTAAATTAAGTTGTGTACATTGAAATATGACAGTTTCACATAGGGACCAATAGGGACATTCCTTTAAAATTACATGTGGAAAATTGTATGATAGCGATAGTGTCTGTACAGATACGTTAAGAATGTTGGCACAGCAAGTCAGTAGACCAGCTGGGTTTATTTATTGTTAGTGTATTGTGTTATTACAATGCTTAGTGCGGAAACTGGTAGTAGTTTAGACGCATTAAATTATGGAGTTGTATTAGAGAGGTATGCGTTAATATTATAGGAGATGGATAGAGGAGGAAAGCATAAAACGCCATCAGCCAATTGCAATAAGGCATTGTCAAGAAGAATATGAATTTTGATGAAAAAGAATAGAGTCCTCTATAAAGTATCTTTACATGGACAATAATACATTTCCTACACGAGACTGGCTGTTACACTTTTACTTATATAGGAACAATGAGAAGTGAAACTATTTCATTTCCGTCACACTCAATTTTGCCAGCGAAAGTTTTTACTTGAGTATTGTGTATGTATGAGAGGATGGATTCCTCGGTCGTTTCCCCTACCCGCCACAGTGCCATACCACAGTCAGTGCAGACAGGCCGGCGGAGAACGTATAAAGAGCATATTAGATGGGAAAAAAGAGAAAGCACAGCTTTCACCACATTCCAAAAGAGGGAAAAACAATTCTGGGAGCACTTGGCGTACAGGGTGGCCCTTATTTGTTCGAGTGGTGCGGAAAGCTGTTGGTTAATGTGAAAAGCCCTGAATAATCTATTTGTAAAGTTTCTTGCCTTTGCATGGTGGACTATGGAGGACGATCTGATCTGATGCAGAAAAGAAAAGATAGGATTTGCCACAGAACGCAACGGCAGCAACCAAGACGAGCCACCCACTTACAATAGATCTCTCGTCTCAAACAAGCTTAGCACAAAGTGCTTCTTTCTTTCACTTTCCCATTCCTTCCCGGTATCCGTTCCCTATTTTTGTTTTCCCTTGGCTTATTTTTATGTTATCACTCCAAAGAAAACAGTGCCTCTCTACTCTCACCATCCCATCATAAATTGTTACGAAGCGAACACTCACAACAATCCGCTTGTTTTGATTTCGGCTTCACACTCCAATTCAGTCGACAGCAAACCATCCAACTTGCAAATACTCATACCTCACCCAGAAATATAAGAAATGCGATTCTAAACAGAAAAATGTATTATAATACGCGTATTATTACCGCGAATAAGAAAATAGGTTTGGACGAGTATACAGTGTATAGGTATAGGGAAGAGATGAAGATAAACCCATCTGTGAGTCCTGAAACGAAACCCTTGAGAAATATTGACTTTGGCTCTAGAGGGTTTTATTCAGCTCATGTTGGTACACAGCAGACACATAGTGGGAAGAACTTGGTTGTACTTCGTACTCAGCGAAAATTGATAGACTACTTCCATTACTGCTTACTTACTAGGATAGGTGCGTTGCGTTCCACATACAGAGCAGAGAATTCATTCCGAAGGAAAAGTCCCATAGCAGAAGAGCATTTCTATGCATTTACTCAAGTAAACATTGTAAAGCTTCAAGTATTTGTATCTTAACTGGAGTTTCCATGTTTTCCTTCCAAGTCCATTCAAGAAAGTACAAATAGAGACGAGAAGGAGAGTAACACGATACTCTCGTTTTACATTTATCAACAACCAACCCATTGCACACTACTGTAGTCCTGCATTTGTATGAACAGTAAGCCGACTGGATTTGAGATTTGTTGCATTAGACACAGCATTCGGATGGAAAGCTTTTTAGTCCTTTGTTTTTGCCGAGTGGACCGACTGGACTGAAGTGTATCGAATTGCTGTTGATTCAATTCACTTACCAATATCTTGTTGTTGTGCAATGGCAGCAAGATCGATGGGTGTGCCATTAATGACAAGTCCCCGGACACAGCCCACGAAGCCCTTCCGCAACGAAGCTGTCCAGATCGGCACTGGATACAACGAGTAGTGATCCAAGTTCCCCAGACCGCCGATGTACAGCAAACCGTCCAGATCCAGCCGCGTGGACTCGCCTTTCGTATTGAAGTCTGTGGCCACATCATCCACGTTGATGGTTCCTGAGCGCCCATTACGAGTCAAGGCGATTTGATGCCACTCTCCATCTCCGATCGAATCTGTCGTGGCTGGGACGCGCAAAGAACCCGTCCCCAAGTCCAGATGCAAGTAGATCTGCCCATCCACCATCTCGATCGCAAAAAAGTCCCCCTGCCCCCCAAAACCCAATTAGTATTTAAATAACCAACCAAGACCCTTCACACATAATTCCCGACTTTTCTTAGTCGCTTCACTTCGCTTGGCTCTGTGTACCAAACCTAAGATAGAGCAGATCCCAGACAACATAATATCATCAAGAACAGCGAAGATAGTCGAATCAGACGCGAAAAGTGGAAATGGTAATGAAGTTACACTTTCTCGACACTTTCTCCAGCTTAGATCCGGTACACAATGCGATCACCAAAATAGATATGGGGAAATGAAGTTTTAATGAACCTGTCCATCTGAAGAACCACTTGCAAACAAAATGAGTCCATTTGGCTCCGTTGTTCGAACTTTTACGGACAAAGACCCCGAACGTGAAGCATTCCAACTAGGCAGAACCTACAACAAACAAAAAATATTTTTATACTTTTTTCACCGAATATTTCTAGAAATCGTCCCTAATGCTTCTTATACTAGAAAAAATATCCTTACCACTTATACCACTTAATAAGTTGCTATTCAAAATAATTTATTGTAATTAACTCCTACTTTATCATTCATTAAATCGATGATTAAAGTCTTGGGTAATTACTATGCTATGTTATGAACCCTTCAGTGTTATAGGTAACATTTAATACCTCGTTACCCATTCATAACACAAATTAGGTACCTTCTTAAAACTTTTACTAAATATTAACCGTAAAGTTAACCCAGAAAATATACATTCTACTTTTAAACAAAAAATGCGTTTTACGATGAAAAGAAATATCTCATTTAAAAACCTATTGTTGTGCTGGGGAGGAACATATATGGAAATAGCGGTGGCTTAGCAATGTCGGGAGATTAGGGAAATGGGAGAGTAACCGGAATTAAAGATGGAGGTTCTATAGTACATTAGTGGACAAAAGTAATTTCTTACCTAAGGTTATGTTTTATTACATATGTAAGTAGGGAGTTGAGGAAAGTACGAAATGAGTGAAACTGAGGAAGTCGGCGACGGAGAATGGAGCAGCAGCTGATTCTGAGTTTAGTCGCTGGTATTAATACTTATGATATCATAGGAAAGAGTAATAGGGAAACTTATGCTAAGTGGTAACTGGCTGAGCGAGTGAATGACTCGCTGAAGATTCTTACCAAAAAGAATAAAGATGAGGAGGAAACTAAAGAAAGTAGCATCTGCATCACACGGCATTAACTGCCTGTAAATGAATAGTCTTAAACTCCATAGTCAACCAACTACCAACAACCAGACTCATGTCTTGGCTCCGTTGCTACATTTTCTGCACACTTTAGTTTCTTCCTTCATACAGGAGCTTTCAAAAGTTATTCCACGTCCTTAACTCAAAATATCCCAAAAATTACCAACAATACCATAAGGAATGTCAGAAACTGTGAAAGACAAAATTTTAACATGTATGGGATAAAATAAAGAAAAAGTGAAATGTCAGTTTTAAAAAATAAAATAAAATAGGAACCTGTGGAAACTTTTGAATAGCCCTGTACACAGTAAACCATCTATACATTGTATCTGCCGTATTTGCATCTATATGCACGTAATACTAGTAAAGTTTGTAGTAGAAGTATTGTAAGCGGAGTATTAGTATATGTTGGGAGCGTAAGGCCTGTCTTGTTCTATGTTGTGAGTAAAGTATCCCTCTCGCTGTGTCAAATGAGTAAAGGTGAAAAGGAAGTGATGTATGGTGAGCATTATTGGAGTAGTTAGAGAGTTAGGAAAAGTTTTCTTTAAGCTGAGAGCTTACAATTCTCTCGCTCCTTCCTTTCTCCATATAATCTACCAAGAGAGTGATTAATTATTGCTTTACAGAGGTACACAAGGATTAATTAACACACAGTTTGAAGAGATTCCCTGGCTCAACTCACATCTCCTCTATAACTACCAGCCACTATCTCACTCCTCTCCCAGTCTCTTTCAACACTGTCCTTCCACCCCAATATACACAACATCATCAGATACATCTATCAACTGTCCTATCCTCCACTTTTAAATCAAACTCATAACAACTTAGAATTATGAGCTTCCCACTTATCTCATTACCCGCTTACTACAATGTTACGCATATCCATCCTCTCCATTCATTCTTAATCTGTTCAACCAATGCATTTATTAAATACGCTCAAATTATCCCATTGTCATTTTCCTATATCAATTTTTCCGCTACAAACTATTTACTATCCTAACCTAACTAGGCTAAGTAGCTAATCAAATATCTAATTAAAATAACGAATTAAGAAACTAACTTTTACTTAAAGATTATATAAAATAAGAATCTCGATTCCGTGGTATAATATGACGAATATTTTAATAATCTCTAATAGCATATATAACAGGTATATGTATACATGATATCATTTTGTAATTAAATGAACAGTAGTATAGGAATAAAAATTATTACGTATTTCATTAATATTATAATAATTATACAAATCTGTAAAAGACCACTGTCAATATAAAAAGGGAAATCTATGTTCTAGGAAAAGATTGGTGATCTGAAGGGATTGCTGTTTGAAGTGAAGACGATGGATTTTTCTGCTGATGATGACAATGGGTTTCCCAAAGGGTTTGGTCTGCTCGTCTCTTTCAAGTTTCGTCAAAGTTTGTTCCACCATTAGATGACATGGGGAAGGGAGGGAAAGGAGTAATAATAGTAGTAGAACTATGGAAAACAAACGAATTGTTGGGAAGGAGGAAGTTTGGCTATGGTACTAGAAGGAGTGGATGCGAGAGGATAAAGTGGAGGACGCGGGGAGCGGAGGCTGGGAAGAGAAAGAAGGAGCGGAGAAAGAAATGGGAGGAAGGGAAATGCCTGGCGCGTCTTGAAAGCTGTTCTCCTTTGGTTTAGGAACCTAAGCTAACGATAAGCTTAGCTGCTAACAGTCGGGATGTAATAATAGCCCTCTTGCCAACAAAAGCATTTTTATTTATAAATGTCAACAGCAGAAGACAGGGGAACATATTTTACATACACAAGTATATCACGAGTACCTTTCAGCCACTCACATGCACAGCCTCACATAAAATACTCACGTCTATACGCGAATCATCCTTTCTTACGAACCATTGCATCCCATGTTTATTTTCCTAGCATCCTTCTCCTCGTCGCTTTCTCTTATTATCCACTAATGGTTAGTGCTTAGGTTTCCACCGATTATGCATAATGTACCAGTTTATGCACATAATACCATAATGTGATGCATAAACGTATTTATTGCGCTCCCTAATAGTATTACTACTGAGACTAAACTGTTTTACATGATAAATACCGTTAGCCTCACACAAGACTGAAAAAAGTGTTTAATACAGCCGGGTGGTAGCACTTAACATACTAATTATTTGCACATAAATGTGAAAATAGATGGTGAATGAATTAGTAATTTTGTAGTGCTGCTAGAAAGATAAATGCAAAAGGAAATATTTAGTAGAGATTAGAATAAGTCTTACCAAGAAGGAGTCAGGTGAGGTGAAAGTGACAGTTCCCCCTGACATTGTCTTCTATTCAAGTCACCAGCAGGAGAGACATTAGAAAGTCATGTCAGCATGAGCAAGACAGGAGTTGCAGCACAAACAGAAATTGTACAAGGTGACAATTGGATTAGCACAGACACAATACATGAATACTTGTACGTAGGCACAAATAATAGTCAACACCACATTCGAAGTCCCATACCTCCCCTATTTCCAAACACCAATCCACTTCAAACAAAACCAAACCACAGAGCATCACATAAAACCAAACCAATCAAATACCACATCAAAAACATTTGTTAGTTTATTAGAAGACTACCAAGACCGATGAAATTCGTCGCTACCAGAATCTACTTCTCTCTAGTTTTCATCATTCAAATTACACATGGGATCTATCTTTTTTTACTTTTTCTCCTCTCCTTTTCATTTACCAGATCAAAGCTTCATTCAAAGCACTCATTTGCAAAATACAAATCACCTAACCAAAAACTTCCGTCCCATACGTAAGTTGTATTTTCATGTTTCAGGAGGATTACACTTTTCCTAGTAAGTTTGCATTTGGAAATTTCAAAATTTATATACTGAGATACGTAGTGCTTTTTGTTAATTTACATTTTGAATTATTTTAGCGATAGCAATATTGTTTGGCATCTATATAACCGGTGACCCGACGTTTCAACCCCAAAATCTTTTCAACCCTCTAGTTTTTCAACTCTACATCTTTTCAACCCCAAGTTTTTCACTCCCATGCTTTTCAACCCTCTACTTTTTCAACCCTACATCTTTTCAACCCCACAGTTTTCAACCCCATGCTTTTCAACTCTCTAGTTTTTCAACCCTACATCTTTTCAACTCCATGTTTTTCAATCCCATTCTTTTCAACCCTCTAGTTTTTCAACCCTGCATCTTTTCAACCCCATGTCTTTTCACCCCCATGATGTCTCATGACAATTCTATTCACTATATTCTGCACTGAGAGTGAAGATGTATTCAACAGTGTAAATTCATGTGTGCATTCATGTGTGAGTCTCTGCTGTCATCATGGCACTAACAACCTCTTATTCCCTGATCCTTAATCCTTGCTGCTAAATCCCGTCCCAAACTCTATTTTGAGAAAAACTGTTGATTTTCCTCAATTAAGAATGATAAAAATTCCATTTTGATGTAGATTGAATTATTCAATGTACAACTACTTTTGGGAAAAAACGAGACATCCAGTTGAACTGACACTTTAGAAAACACATGGGGGTGAAAAACATAGGGGTGAAAAACATGTGCCGTGGAGGCGAAAAAATGCAGGGTTGAAAAACTAGAGGGTTTAAAAGAATGGGATTGAAAAACATGGAGTTGAAATGATGTAGGGTTGAAAAACTAGAGAGTTGAAAAGCATGGGATTGAAAACTGTGGGGTTGAAAAGATGTAGGGTTGAAAAAGTAGAGGGTTGAAAAGCATGGGAGTGAAAAACTTGGGGTTGAAAAGATGTAGGGTTGAAAAACTACAGGGTTGAAAAAATTCAGGGGTTGAAACGCTAGGGAACCTATATAACCATTATGCGGAAAGTTTTTATTTCTGTAATGCTCTATAAATACACAAAATTCTAATGTTTATTTTTCGATTTATAAAATGGGTTGTTCTAATGCGCCAAAATTATGTGGCAAGTCCAAGTATGACCAAAAGCCACTGAAATGTGACCGACTCTCATTACTTTCCCTTAAAACCAACCTCATGGAGGAGGATAAGTGTGTGTTTGGTTTTAAGGTAATTAGTAGCCTTAAATGGTGAACGAAGACGAGAGGAAGTGAATTTCATCTGGAGTTCAGTTCAGTGTGCCGTGCTCTACTTACAATTAGACTTTTGGTTTTGATTGCACACGACTGTACAACATTACTGTCAACTCCATATGAGATGCTGATTTTAATTCTCTTTTATTAATACTCAACGTCAGCAAAACCGCTGGAAAGCCAATTATTAGTTTCCGAGTACTAAAGACTTGGAGCTGAAACTGAACTGAGTGAATAATCTGCACCGAGCTGAACCAACAAAACTGAACTGCACTAAATTCAAATTAGTCATTAGATTTGCTTTCATTTTGTTTGATGGCTTCTCTTTTGTTTTGTCAGTCCTGCTTACCAGATGAATATTATTCTGTTCGGTTCAGCCTCCAGTCTCATCTTTTGTTCCCACTCACAAATTAATTTTGAGATATTTTATATTACCAACCCAAGCATAATAAGTACAGCCTTCCAGGAAACTATACTTTACCTATTGCATTAATATTATTACAAAATAAATCTTCGCTGATGCTGAATGCTTTTATGCAATTTGCAATTCCAAGTCAATTGTGCAACACTTTCATCACGATACTTTGTCTATTGATACAAGGATTTCAAACCCAGCAAACCCAGCACTTAAAATATCAATTAAAATCAGTCGAATTGACATTTTTTGCATTAAAATACATTTGAATTCAAGTTGAATTCAGTTTCTAGAATATTTTCCAGTTAAAACTTTAGAAAATGCTTACAAAGGTTATTGCAATCAAAATTTTTGGAAATGGGGAAACACTTTGAAACGTTCTTGGAAAGTGTTATTGCTTTTTAATTCATATGAGGAGCAGAGGGCTTCATATTGAATAGAATTTTATTATCCATGGGCAAATTCTAAGAGTTGCAATTAGGGAAAACAAATTCTTTGGTGTAGGACTCAGCTCAGTCGATATTACCTAGGTATATTAAAAAGAAGGAAATTTTCTCACTAATAAAACCATATCGAAGTTAGCTGCGCTTCTTTGAGCTTCGATTTGTTCTTTATTGTACAAAGTAAGAAACTATCTACTCTAAGTAAGGTGAGTGGAAAGTTACTTGAAAGAGTTTCAAGTTTTACTTTAGCAAAGCGAAAAAGAATCCTTTTGTGTCCTCGAGCAAGACAAAGTCTATAATATTTTCCTTCATTCGCCTTTCCAATAAGAAAAGCGACAGTTTCTATTTCCAAGACAAAATTTAATAAAAATCAGTTCACAGAGAAGGAAGTCTAATCTCGAAAATACTGCATTACAAGTGGTTATACCTACTTAGCTGAAATGATACCGTTAACTAGGTATGTGTAATTTTTTAGGTATACTGCTTTTATTCCTACTTAACATATGCAAACTTGCATACATCGCATCCTTATTACTTACTATAAGAAAGCCACAACACAGTTCAGGGACGTTTAACCTGAAATATTTGCTTACTTTATTTATAAATTTAGTCATGGAAAATAGTATATAGCTTTTACATCAAAATACTTCATTCATTTGGAGAATTTTTAATAATCTTCAAACAAGTAGTTTAATGTCGACAACCAACATTTCAAAAAAGTACAGAACAGGTGCAATTACTGTTGTAAGTGTACATAGGTACACTTATTTAAAACCTTGCTTACTCTGGAAAGTGCCAGCATACCATGCCAGCAGCCAACATAGTTCTATAGGCTTAGTACGCTGCACTCATATCTGGCACGAGTGTCACTTCATTCCTTGGCAAGGCAGACTGACAGCCTCGGCCATCATAAGTCTGTTAAAACGGGATATAAATTCACCTTGCCTTTATTCTCAACCTGAGAAAGGAGACCTTAGTCTTCTGGCGGAAGAAGCAGGGGGTGCGTAAAAGTATCTCTCTGATCAGGAGCCGTGCGCTTCTGAGGTGCCAATTAAGATGACTATAAAGCCGAACTTTAACTTTAACTTTAACTTTGGAGAGGTACCTAACGAACACGATGTAATGTGTTCTACTTAGTTCTTTTGTGTGTTTGTGAAAGACACCCAGAAAATAAATAGAAATAGCGGATAGGAGTATTAAGGTTCCTGTCTGCACGATTCAATGTGACGTGACTAGGCAATTGGCTACTCTGTCTCTGTGTTTTTAAAATGATTATAAGTTTTAACGGTTTGGCATATAATTGCAATAAAACATCAGGAGAAAGCTCAATACACGTGGTAGGTCGCGAAGAGCTTTTATTTCTAATTTTCAAATACGTTCAAGGTAAAGAAGATGTTTTACGAAAGAAAACAAGACTTGCAAGCAATATCTCAGGCTCAGTTTAAAAAAGTTATAGGCAAGATGGCAGAAAGTGATAATTCCGAACCAAATTTTTTCGACGTAGTAGAAAAAGAACACATTTACATTTCATATTTCCACAGTAGTTTTAGATTTATCTGCGATAGTACAGGTCACCATTTAAATGACATAGGCAGGAACCTTAAGTGAATGAGTGAAGTAGTGATTCTCACCAAATAGGAATCGGATGTGTGGAATGTAACAGGATCTCCGGTGTTCGGATCCTGGCATTGGAACTGCAGACGCCCGCTGACGCTCACCAAACGATTTCCGGATCGTGCCAATTCCAAAAGACTCAGACGAAGTGTATCCGCCCGGTATTCCACCTGCAATGTAAATTCCAAAACCCAATCAAATGAATGGCTCGACTCAATCGTCTGTTCGAAACTTTGTTCGTGGTTCGTGGTTTATAAGATTTTCTCCTGAAATCAAATTATTGTACTTGTCTGAGATGTAATGAAATTATCGAGTTTCTGAGTGAATAAGTCTGCGTATTTCAAATAGCTTCCTGTTTTGGTACTTGCTTACTTAATTCGGTTTTCTCATTTCCTCATTGAAATAATTTCTCCCTAAACACTACTATACAACCCTTTGTATAATTTTCATTATCTTTACGTTGAGGAGATACGTTCTAGCAGGACAGGCTATGAAAGCTTTTTCCTCCAGGAAATCCTCATTGAAGCATTATTGCGTTCAAAGGAAACGTACTGACTTGGACTTGATTTCAACCTACATGTTTACTCCTGTCTAATGGTAAATATGTACAACAGAAGTAAGTAGTTTAAACCTACGGAAACGTACCTAGGGGTATAACAGCGGATTCTAATTCTATATCTGTTGTGGTTTGTGGCATACGCTTCCGTGCGTATTACACCCAAGACAGATATTACTGTAATTTAATTTCCGCACTGACAATACGAGAATGTCAACTTGTGTAACGTACATCCATTGACAATGACGCAAGATTAAATTAATATTTGAGCCATAATTTTTAACGGGGACGAAAACAAATGACACTTTTAGGTACCGTAATGTATTTACTTTCTGCTTCATGTTGACATTTTATATTTCTCGCAAACTCGCAATCTGTCTTTCTGGGGGCTCTAAGTAAATGAGATACTTCCAAAGCAAAAAATTTGGCCACCCAGAAGTAAGTAATATTATAGCATTGTTATAGCCACATATAAGGCTATACCTCTGGCGTGGACACAAGCCCACACAATTCAGAGAAGTAAAATAATGTAAATAGGTATATGGTCATAGTAGGACGTAGCATTAGGGCGGGAGGTGTAGTTATTGTTAGTCTGAATAAGGGTATGTGATGTGATGTCTCACTCTCAACTTGGTTTCGCTTACAGAGAAAGAAGTTGGTCTTTACTTTCCATTGGACGGAGACACAGTAAACCAATCAAGTAAACCCACTGAGAGTCACAAGCAGGATTTCAAGCAAGACTTTCTAAAAATGAGTCTCCATTGCATTCTTCGCCGAAAAACAAGACGATTGTTCTTTTCTCGCTACAGGGTCCCCCAAAACCAATACCACACAAAGGAAGCAGTCCTTCTGTTCTGTACCTTAGTAGACCACTGTCTGGATTTATATTTCCCTTTCCCCTTACAAAATGAAAAGGAGAAACAAAGCACGAAACCAAGAAAGAAATCTGGCTCCCCCGCAGGAGGCACGGAAATTATTTTCATTTGGAGCAGAAATCATATCACTCAACCAACTTTTGTTTCTTGTCTCCGCTCTGATTGAGTTCTTTATTTTCTTTTCCCAGAGCACAACCTAATGCTGTAGATAACGTATGTGTAGATAGGTAGTTACCTGTCCTCTAGCTCTAAAGGGTCACATAATACATAATACTCACAGTAGTAACTACATGGTTTTATTATACCCAATAGTCTTTACATCTATAGCCAGATCGCTCTTGGTCAGATAACTTTCATTTTATCCAATATTTCCCATTTCCCTTCACATCTGCATTAGTTATACCATTCTTCATATACCAGAACATTTACAATATACAGAAAGGTAATGGTAATCAATAAAGAATAAACAAAGGATATATGCATTATAAAAATCCGAATATATGGACAAAAATAGTTTACCTTTTTTAAGCAACCAATAAAATTTGTGACAGCTCGAATTCCTTCCAGTGGGCGTATTGCATCGAATCCACCAACTGTGACCCGATTCGAAGATAACAACGTAAAAGCACCCGCCAGCGTCCATCGGTCAAAATGAATTCCATCCACAGAAGCCGTGATCTGCCAAAGCAAATACAATCGAATAGAATTCCATTAGATTCAATTTGCAAACAAAACTATAACTAGATAAACAACTATTTCCCACAAATACGAGATTAGTCATAGGTAGGAGTTAGTCAATTCTATAGGTAAACCAACGAATTCCAAAGATTATTTTACTTACACGTCTACTACTCTACGTGGGTGTCTAACTACATAACTGTACTTATATTTCTACATACGCTGCACAATTGATACGTGCAAGGACTTTAATCAATTCTTTTCCTTAATGCAATAAAAGCTTCTCTGTTTTGCAAATGCTTACAAAATTACAACACATGCTGCAGTAAGCAACTTGTCATTTTCCATTTACATTTCACATGCAATAAACAAAAGGATGTACAACAACGGAACACAAAGACAACCTGACAACAAAACAATTAAGTATATTAAAATCCTCCAACATACCAACGGACCCAATAGTACAACTGAGTGCGAAATGGAATGTAATTTTGACACCTAGATTTCCAAACTTCAATCAAAAATACCTGAGCACAATAATATGATGCATTTCAGAATTTTTCCAATTTTAGCATCTGCAAATAGAATGTTCTTGTCATACAAAAGTAACGTCCCGTGTACGGTAAACTATGCAAGGATTCAAATCAAATCATCTGCAGTACAATCTGCAATCTCAAACGTCACTCAAGCAAAATGCCAATTTTCTCCATCGAATTTTTGCGAAAATCTATTTCTCTCTTCAGTTTCCTCTTTCATGGAAAATGTGTCAGGGTCTTCTCACGAAAAACTGAGATGAATCCTCAATATTACATTTCTGCATGAAACGTGACTTCAGCTAAGTTAATTAAAATATTCAGGCTCCCTTACAAAAATTCCTTTAGTACATATTTCGTTACTAATTGGTATTCGTAATTCGTTACTAATATTATACCCTTGTAGCATACCTAATAGTAATTAGCCATGCCATAATGTATTCAATTTGTGACATTGCTAAAGTTCTATTTCTCAGATTATGAAGTTTTCATAGCGGAGATAATCTAATATAATTATCATGGTAATTATTATTTCACAACCAAATAATTTTTAACGGAATATTATAATTCATAACTCCAAAATTATATTACAGATCAATTTTCGATTTTCTTAGTTATACCTGTAGTTGCAAAAGTTTGAGTTGCGAAACATCAAGAACGGTTCTAGTATAAAGTTATCTGCATATGTAATTCAAGGTATTAGTATTTGAAGTGTTTTCCGTATTGGTTGGAAAGGTCTAGGCAATCTTTTGAATCTCAATAAAGATTAGAGTGAAGCGAATGGAAATCAACGAAGCAAAAGGGAATAGCGTATGATGATGATCACATGCATAGGTAAGTAAGTATGCAATATCTGTTCAACTCTTCTGCTTGCTGAAACAGAGAGAGAGAGAGAGGCGATGGTAGTCAGCATGCATTGCATTACCCTGAGAAGTCAGTTGTAGAAATGCGGAGATGAAAACACAGATGAATAAAATTGTTGGTGGAGTCTTTTGTTCGTATACAGAGAAACTTAACTATTACAGTATAATACATTGGTATTGATATTGCTATTGGTTCTGCTGAACGTACCTTTCCTTTCGTTTGGATCGTTTCGGTTGTTTTGACTTGACTCTCTAGGCGGCTTTCTTTAGTTGGTTTATTCTCAATTGCATAGCGTTACATTACATTACGTTTCAACTTGATAACCTCACAATTCATCGCACCATTCGGAAAATAGCCTGAAACTATCTGCGACTTGCTAATATAATGCATTGCACTCCAACTCCACATCAATTCTTTTCACTCCCTAATATTACTTATCTGTCGAGAAGTCTATAGGAGATAAGCCCACTAGAAAAGTACAGTACAAGAGGGGAGGTTCGGGTTTCTTATTTCTTGGCATATGGACCCAGTACTAACTAAATGCATACATATGTGTTGATACTCGTGCAGTATTCATAAAGAATATGTATGTATTTTATGTATTTTCTGTGTACACATAAGGGCATGGTTCATTGCATTCAAATTCACATTCCAGCCGAGAGAACTGACTTGGCCTTCCACTCAAACTCAACTGAACTGACTCTTTTATGAAATAAATCCCTTACAGAAGATTCCCAATGAATGTGTTATGTTTTCATATACTTCTCTCCCAAATATGTCAGTTAAGTTGAGATGAGCACACCACTAGTATGCATTATTATTGCTTTCCCACTGTATTTCTCCATTCTAACCTGAATAGGAAAAGACGTACAATAAAGGTAATGGAAAGGGGTTATCATATGATACACAATACTCAAGATACTTGAATAGAAAGTCATAGGGCTAAAGGTACGACGTTTACTCTGTTGAAATCAAGTATATGTTGAAATGCGTTTGGTCTGGTGGTCTGGTCCCTTTGCTACACTACATCACATCATGTCACGTTTCTTTATATCTCTCCCAATTCCTTTCTACGAAACATAAGCCAACGTAACTCATTCACTCACGTCAGCATCATTGTGTTTGCTATTTCGTATTTGATCTCGTATACCCATATGACAGCGAAATCTGATTTCTCTATGCATTTCCCATCTGTAAAAAGTAAGTATCATTGTAGTGCTCTCTACAGCTGTGATTTGAATACGAATGGACTATAATAAACTATACCTGAGTATCAAGTCACAAGATTTAAATGTAAATACAATATTATGCGAACAGAGTGACTGGCCATCTCTACATAATATGTACCTACATAGTAAAGAAATATAACTATCTGTAAAAATCAAGTTTGAGAAGTGGGAAAGGATCTCGTGGAGAGAGAGATTGGCGTGACCATGTGAGTTAGACAGAGTTGACTTGACAAACAGATAAAAAGGTTTTGCGCCTAGCGTGAGACAACACGTAAGACGACGATTCGGTTATCTGTATAGGAAGGAGATGGTAACCTTTGGTGAGAGCAATAAGCATATCTATCATTTGAACTAAATGCTAAATCAAGGAGTTGACAAGACGAAGAGAGGAGCTCAAAGAGAAAGAAATCTCTCGCCGATCTCAGGCAACTCACTCACAGTTCCTACTTTCTCCAACTTTCCAATCGCAATCTCCCGCACGGCTGGAGACTCAGACAGACGCACCGCACAGAAATAAAATGACAGAAAACCGGATATGCCTGTGGCTTGTTTATAGCTCACCACACACTCTAATAAGACTTTCTTATCGGCTGCATTACCAAAATATATTTTCTCTATCTCCCGATTCCCACTTCCCAAAACTCATTTCCCACTACTTAAATAGTACACTTAAAAAAATCTCCTCCGTATTATGCGTAATCCTCTGCTATGCATTCAAATTTTATGGATTTTTCAAATAATGGTCCAACTTTAGTAAAACAAACCGGAAACCTATAAATAATAATGGTAATTACACTTAAATTACTACCTAAAATGTTGTCAACTAGACTAAAATAGTTCTACGCTCACGCGCCAACATTTTCAAAGCATACGAAACCTATAGTGTAGATATTTCAGAGATTGCGAACCTACTAAGGAGTTATAACACTCGGGAAATAAATCTATTCGAGCATTACATTATTTAGCTGATGTGAGATCGTTCCTGTTGATAGGGAAGTAATATATCGCTATAGAATTTCTCATTCTCATTCGCAATCACGTTTCGTTCACTTGAGTCAAGTCACACCAAACCAAACCAGCCAGACGAAACGAAGTGAAAGCAGTACATATATTACCAAGTAACTATAACTTTCTTGTGTTTCACCAATGGAACGTAAATATCCACTTCAGCTTCCCATATATGCATAATGCATTTCCTCTTTGTACTAGTGTGACTATAAATACGCACTAAATATATTACAGTTTCCCCTTCCACTAGAAATTGTTAATTTGGTTACTTTGACTTGTTACGAAGGCAAAAGGTTTTACAAATAATGTATAATGTACACTACTAAATAATTATATTGCAGTATCCAGAATCCAGGTATTGACCATAGAGAAACGCGGTGTAGTAGATGTACGATATAATTTAAATAGAAACTGTACTACAGTTAGTCCATTGTATTGCTTAGCAGAGAGGGCTACGGAATACAGAAATGAGAATGCGTGTGTTGTAGTCTTGTAGTTGTACTGGTATAGAAAACAACTTATAATCCATGTCAGAAAAACACGTTTCAGTTGAATTCGCCATTGTTTACGGTTCTATTATGTTGGTGGTGCGGTGAGGAGATACTAATAGTACAGGTCGGCAGAGTGAAAGCAGAGAAAGTCAAAGGAAAGCAAGGAATTATCGCTCCCTCCGTTCAATACAATAAGCAAGCAGTGTTCAGTTCACAATTCAGTTGAGAGCACAAGATAAAAGAGCGTTTCGACAACTCAGCAGAAAACAATAGCTTTTATTGGTTCATACAATGCATACAAAGCTTTGCCAAAAGCGCTAACACCAAACTTTCCATTTTACCAGATAAAACAAAGCTGGGAAATATTGGAAAGCACACAGAGCTCTATTTATATAATAAACAGCTAGCATGGCTTAGCTCTACTAATTGTAAAGTGACGCTAGTGTGCTTAGTCACTGAATACACTAGTTAATACAAGCTCTGCATTCCCCGCTAACATTATTTCACAATATCGACAATAGAAAGAAGTGTGTCAGTGAAGAAAAGAGAGAAAGAGTTTCATTGTTGACTCACATGACATAAGCTGGTTGTTTTAGACATCTTTGTGTGTCACAGAGAGCAGTTGCAAAAAACAAACGAAATTAAAACTTCACATTAGCAATTCATAAAATCAATCATCAATAATTTTCTTAGTTACCTTATCTAAATACAAACGTTAACCAATTATTGGTTAATTTCCTTAGGTTCTTTTGTAAAGCAATACTTTCTGTTTCTGTCCTATATAAGGTAAGGCTGGTAATGACTAGATTATAGGTCAAAATCATTACTATAAATATTTTATTGGCGTGCGTCCACATTTCTCTTTCTGTGAATCGCCAACCTGCGTTTAACCTTCAACAGAGTCGTGCTCACGATTTTATGAGAAAACTTTCAACTTTTACTGTAATTACGTGACTAATACTTTTGATGTATGTATGGAGGTGAACCACAAATAATTCTAGTACATTCATTATTTCACTAACATAACTACTACTCTTTATTGCCTTCATTTTCAATTTCCACGTACAGGGAGGACAGAGAAGAATTAGAGTTCTGGGTATTTCTATTAGAACCGAGAGTAAAGCCGGTGGATTGAATCGAAATGACATTTGCAACTGTACCTGCTGCTATTAACTATCTAGGACATATTGCAACTTGATTAATTTAAAAAAGTCCATTCGTGCACTGTAAAATATGGAATTCTCCCATTAGTATCCCGTACGTCTTATTCATTGCTGTTACTGCTGAGCTGATAAGATTTCCACGAAAGACAAACCGTTTTTTATGAATTATAGGAACAGCTAGCTGATTTAGTCATAAAATATTGGAGTTGAGTGAGTTGTGGTGGCATTCCTACCTCAATGTCCCCATCAGAAACTAAAAACTCATTTAGACAGTAGAAAATAAAGTTCGGTTGAACGAAGGAAGGCGATTAATTGCACGTAGAGTGAAATCGCAACTGGAGAACATTATTATTGCTTGGGTAGAAGGTGCCCCTCTAAAGTTACATTAGTTTCTCTGCTCTGCATCGCATGCTGCAATTTTCATGAGTCGTGATTCTTATTAGAGAAAAAGTTTATGTGAGGTTCTTGTGTAATAGCACTACTAAGGTATCCTTACTAGCAGAGCTATTTCACCTCGCATACCTTTACATTTTGAGTGCACACGTTAAATCCGTCACTCAGTACACTCTGCCTGGCATTTTCATTTATAAACTGTAAATTATTATGTAGGCAGTATGTAAAGTGAGTTGGTGTGTAATGCAACATAGGCTGGAAGTAAGTAGGGAAGGATACACATTATATTCGTGCTTTGCTTTCCATCAAGTATTAACGTGAGGCGGATAGCCTTGCACAGTGAGTTGAGTGACTTTCTCAGAAAGTACCTAAGTACTTATGTCCTAGTGTGCCTCAGTGTGTGGGTATGCTACGTAAATACGTGTGCACATAAATACATCTATAAGAAATGTGTTCCTCTATTATGAATGAATAAATGGTGTGTGATGTTAAGAGAAATTCTGTTTCACTAACAATTCGCATGATTACCACACTACAGCACTCAACTCAACTAATGGAATCGTAAAGGAGACTGCAGTGTTCCATAAATGCATGCGAACCGACTAATGTGTGTTGGCAATACACTTTACTTTCATGTCAGTGTCAAAGTGGTCCTTGCAGCCGTGAAAGAGTAACTTGCTTCAGTTTCACGCATGCAAATTCACCGCAAAACTGTACAGAGTCCTTTTTAACCAATAAACGCTATACAATCTACCCACAAAACAACCAACTATTTCTAATATTCTACTATTTCCACACAGTTTCATTGCTCATCACCTTTTTCAAGGTTTTTCCCAGAAACATCCATTCGAAATTTCCTGGATAGACATATGCAATCTAAATTCCACTATCAGGAAATCAAGATAAAAGACTCCGCAAGCTAAAATTAACGTTTACATTGCCAAATTATCTTTTGATTTCCATTACAGTGACCACGGCCTAATTTTTAATTTGGCACGTGCCATTAATGAGCTTAATTACCTGCACCGAAACAAAAAAAGCAATTTAATTTCCTACCCTGCATATTTCTGAAAACCACTACGTAAAACATATATGATATAGCATTTTATATAACATTTGCAAACCAACAATGCAATAGTATACAACTTGAAATAAGTTTTAGGTACGTTACTGAACGAAATCTAAACAATTTTTTGTGTTGTGTATTGCCCTTGGCATTATTGTGGTAATGTAGCTGTATTTTCTTTGAGAAGAATAGAAAAATGCAAGTAAATAACGCACCATTACTCTAAAACGCCGCGTATGCCAAATGCATGACACACATATACATTAAACGAGAACAGGGCGCATTCTAAACGTTTAGCGTTTCTACACATAAAATATATACACCTTACTCTGACATTTCAACCTACAAACACTTATTTGCGTTCTAGCGCATATTATATTAATGAATGTGTTAACCAACTCCTCATTCAAATGTACAGGGCCGACAGGGTGTAACACGAAGATGTACCAAGTTTTTCTTAATGCTATATCTCAAGAACCGTAATACATAGGACATTGAAATGTAAATCGTTGGTATGCCTAGCTATTTATCTAATCCTAGTATTAGCGCTGAGCGCTCAAATCAAGACTTGGAAAGTGAAAGACCCCAAAGGGCCAAACCAGGACAAATAACCCCTTAGTTATATACATAGCCCGGCATCCCATTGTCACACTTACACTACACTACACTTTATTTGGGTGTACAATAATACACTTACACTACACTACACTTTATTTGGGTGTACAATAATACACTTACACTACACTACACTTTATTTGAGTGTACAATAATACACTTACACTACATTACACTATATTAGTTTGCATAAAATTACACTTACACTACACTACACTATATTAGTTTGCATAAAATTACACTTACACTACATTACACTATATTAGTGTGCATGAAATTACACTTACACTACACTACACTATATTAGTGTACATGAAATTACACTTACACTACACTACACTATTATCAGTGTGTATAAAATTACACTTACACTGCACCACACTTCATTTGTGTGTACAGTATTACACCTACAATACACCTCACTTTCTTTGTGTGTATAGTATTACACATAACACTTACACTACACCACACTTACACTACTACTGTCATGGCCGCCTTAATGGGAGGCCATTCTGGCTTTTGCCGGGCTTCGCAAAATTTTAGGGTCCTCAAAATTATAGGCATTCGCGAAATCTAACAACTGATGTTCAAAATCAAAAGAATTTATGGAAAATGTGCTAAAATTTTAAAAGAATTTGCTCAATTCTCAAAAAAATCCTCAAAACAACCTTTACACTACACTTACACTACACTACCTATTTAACACAACTCATACACTACACTTACACTACACTACCTATTTAACACAACTCATACACTACACTTACACTACACTACCTATTTAACACAACTCATACACTACACTTACACTACACTACCTATTTCACACAACTCATACACTACACTTACACTACACTACTTGTTTAACACAACTCATACACTACACTTACACTACACTACCTGCTTAAGACAACTCATACACTACACTTACACTACACTACCTGCTTAAGACAACTCATACACTACACTTACATTACACTACCTGCTTAAGACAACTCATACACTACACTTACACTACACTAAAAATAAAGTGTACCTTACACTTTTTACACTCTTTTACACTTACACTCAATAAAGTGTAGTGTATGCCGGGCTATGGTATATATATTATTTGAAAGGGTATTTCAACACAATCTTATGGAACCTGGTTCCCTTTTACTTGACTAATTGTTAGATTATTCAAAAAGAGGAAAATTTGCAAAAAAATTGGTTTCAGAAATTCTGGGCCAAAATTTTTTATCTCAAAATATGTTCATGCCAATCGAAGTAGTTTGAATTTCCCTGTTTTTTGACGAGTTTTACACTAGATACTGACTTGTCATGGAAAAGCGTTCAGCGCTGACCCTAGGACGCTGCTAAATTTTTGGTGGTTTTTTCTTAGACACTGCTTGAGTCAGGCTTTCTAGCGATGTACATCCCAAGGTCCCATGTAATACCGTTCCTGAGATATAGCATTAATAAAAAGTAGGTAAATCTTCGTGTACTTCTTGTTACACCCTGTACATGGGTAAATAATACAGAAGAAACTTTTTTCGTTCTCGTGCTTTATTTTTTGCTTTAGCTGCCTGCATTGCCTGAAGGAGAAGTAGAAGCAAATATGGGTCAAACCATTTTCTATGTCAAAGGCAAGGGAAAGCAATTTGAAGTAGTTATGTTTGCAGAAGTTATTATTAAATATACTATACACGAATAAACCGGGTACCTATGCACATAGGTATGCTCTATAGAAGTTATGGTATTCTTTCTGTATAGAATATTGTGTTTCGTGTATACAGAAGCAATTCAGATATTGTGCACTTTAGCAGACCTTTGCCTTTGACTGACTGATCGTGAGTGAGTTGAGCTGTGAACATAACTCACAACGTTATAAGTTTTAAGTGTACGAAACTACGGTGAGCATAAAGAGTAGAAACTTAGAACCTACTTGTGTAGAGTCAGCGAACATGAAATACAGTCAGAATCTGCAAGGCAAACGACTTAAGTTTTTTTCTTTGTGTATTCTGTATAATAAATGGGACAAACCATGATCAACTAACAGAGGAGTAATAAAGCACACGAAAAAAGTAGGATGACACGGTGACATATGAAAACAACACGAACCAGAGAGAAATGTGTAGTTAGACACGTACAGTATTTACCTTTACGTCACCTACACTACAGGAAACCCAGTTTCAAACATTTAGCATTTACCGTAAAAGTTGTATAGCAATATTTCTGGGTTATATTTTGCCTAGAAAAAGTAGAGTTCCGTACCAGAGATTTTCAATTACGTAACTACAACCATACAAATACGATAAGTAGGAAAAGATATTCAAAGGAGAGGAGAAAAGGTTTAGAATCAGTCAACTTTCTCCATGGTATTTAATACAAAGCTTGGTATGACACGGGAATGTCATGATATGTGAATGTAGAAGCGGGTAGTTGAGTATAGAAAGAGGAGGCGGGTGAGGAATCGTGTTCTGTTGGGTGTACGGGACTGCTTTGCCCTAAGACTGCCTTTCTGTCGTTTTATGCGATACCACACTCTGGGTGAAAGCAGAAATCCGATTAAGGATTTTACGGAACTAGTGTCACTGCGTCAGATCAAATAGTCTTAGTTACACTTTCTACATTGTACATCGTAGTAATGCACTACAGATATCCCTGTATACTACAAATAATAGTCTTTTGGTTTCCTTCCATATAAACGAGACAAGACAACTGAAAGTCAGAGCAGTCAGTCGTCTCTACGTGGCTTTCCTTGTCCGTTACTTGTGTATGCAATTCTATTTATGTCTGCTCTGGATAAGATGACTAGTGTAACTTATATGTCTAAGAATTGTGGAGTCAACTGACTTGCTTTCCTTTTCTATGCTGCTTAGAATCCTGCCAAAGAGGATTTCCATGGCGTGATTCCGAGAGAAAAGCTAAACTGACAATGAGCTCTGTGCACTGTTTTCCTTTGCTCTGCTTCTGCCATTCGCTCTTAGTGACTTTAAGGCTTTTAAAAGATACTCACGACGAGTTGAGACTTTAGCCGTGACTTAGTGAAATGTATCTTCCGTGTTTCCATCCATACTTCGCTCTTCTCCCAGCTCCCTATATCCACTTCCTCCTTTCAATTCCTCACAAAGGATATTTAACTCCCCGGATATCGGATACCAAGTACACAAGACAAGACGATACGATATGAAACCTGTCGTTCACCCCGCCAGATAGAGAGGTGTGGATAAACTAAGCTTTTCTGTCCATAAATAATCAAATGTGAATGCAGCGCTAAGTATTCCAAGGAATTAAGCATATCAGATGTCTGTTTATCTACCTATTTAGAATACAATACCTTAAACCTTATTGTAGACATACACCACTCTTCAATACTACTTAAACCCACACATATTTCCAGTACGACTTGAATACAAAGAACATTCTAAGTGAATTCGTATCATATAACACCTTATACCCTCCCTATCTCCAATTCTCTTATCACTTGTCGTAGAACTTGATAAAATACTTCTTTTGTATACCTTCATAGTACAAAGGTAATAATATTAACCCATATAGATGTAGCTATACTAAAATGAGTTATGAGGCACATTTTGCTATCAAAGTCGATTTTTACATGTAGGTCTGTACATGACACCTTTTAATTTCCTGGTCAGGTCACGCTCGTTATATCTATATGCTAGGTATGCTAATACTGTTAAATGTGTTTTGAATAGTGTACTATATGATGTATTAATCCACTAAGGTATATTATACCTTTACATACTACATAGATAAGAAGTAATAGCATTATTAGAAAATGTACATGAAAATCCTGTAAAAGTAGTGTGAAATATCTTATAGATGGTGGAGTGGAGTGTATAAAAAAGTTATGTACTTATGTAAAGGAGACAGGAAACGTTGTTATCATTATTTGGAACATTAACACAGAAATATATAGTTGATAGAATGTGTTTGAGTATATTACTTAATTGCATTATATAATCAAGGACTATGCTAATAATCGGATAGTATAGTGCATTGCGCCATAAATATAACCGTCTGCATTTAATGAATATGTGTACTCCGTGGAAAATTACCAGCGGAATACTAAGATGGTAGTAGTACTCTGCAGGAAGAAGAGGAACGATTGTGTTAGCGAGACTAATGTCTAAATTTGTGTGTATTCTTATTCTTATAGAGAAGGGAGTTAAGTAGGGAGAGGCGGCAGTTTGTTAAACATAACATTATGCATTATTTAGATAGATATGTGGATAGTTATAAGTAATGTAGGTAGTATGTATGTATAAGGGACATAAACGCATGCATGAAATGCAGCTGAGAGCGATAATACGATGACTTGGCGATTGAGAAAGCAGTTTAACTCTGTCGGTTATGAAGTGCCTTCCGCCCTAAATACTAATGATCCCTTTACGTTAAGGACGGAGTCGAGTTAAGTAAGAGAACTGCACAACTCTGTAGAGTCAAGTCGTTGGGGAAATTCTTGTCTCTTCGCCTAAGCTTTCCCACCATAGTCACAGAGTCTGATGACTGTTCTCTTCACTCGTGCCTCCTCCACCAGAGTCTCATCTGACAACCATTTCCTCCGGCTTTGTCAGAAAACATCTAAAACACACATACAGCCTTCCACAGAAAATTCACACACATAAGCCTGTAATATAGCCACATTCAACTCTGTACTAAACTTGAAATGAGAACATTTCATACTGAGAAGTGCTCTTCGTATAATTCTATACAACATTTCGTTTGCGTACACACAACTCAATTCGTATCTACCAAGATGTGTTTACCATCTGAATAAATATGTAATAAGGACTAAAGTCATATCGTTTAATGTGATGCAACCCATACTATATAATGCAAGTGTTATGTGGCACAGGTAACTATTTTCATAGGTGGCTAACAATCACTGTACAATCTAATGCAACTTTCAACATATCGCCAGATAGTGCAAAGAGTCTTTACGGCGACTTAAAAATACATGAGGGTTGGGAGTCTCGTCTTATTTACTCATTGTGCACCTCTTTCGCCAAATCTTAAGGCTGTCAAAAACTCGGTTCTAATTCTTCCAATGGGAGTCCCAAACTAATATCTTTTCTAATCAATGTTTCCACCTTTTAAATTACCACTTTATCTTTTCAACAATTTCTTAGTACCTTAAAAATAAATAATACTTGTGAAATATTCCCTTATATTTGATATCCTGTTAACAATACAAGATTACGTAATGTAAAAGTCATGTAGCCAATTGAACAGGGTAAATGAAACACGTTATTCCATAAATGAAATCTTATTTGTCAAATCATTGTTTAAGGTTAGCAGAATTGGCAAACCGTATCAGTTCAGGATTCCTGTTCGAACAATGTAATTTCACGTAAAGGGTAGAATAGAGTGAACGAGGATTTCGAGTGAACTGAAATCAACTTTCTCTTATTATCTATCCAAGCAGTAGTTTCTATTTCATAACAAGGTTCTCTAACGTAGGTAAACAAGAGAGATTGAATGAGCTACGCATCCCATCAAATTCCAAATCCCCATTGTCTTTGCACATAGATTTATTTAGGGTATACATATACTTATGAGGTACCAAGGGACATACGCATCTCTGAGCTGCTTCATAGATAATGCAGAGATACAAGCCAGAGCAGAGACGATTATCGTGTTGACAGGATGTGAGTTGGTGGAATGGAAGCAACTGAACTGCCGACAATATAGGAAGTAAGTGTATTATGCGAATATCTAAATAGTATACATATTCATAACCGTTTATGCTGCACAAATAGTTTGGCTGCTGCAGAACTAGAGTATAATAATGCTGTATAGATAAATAAAGCAAAGACTTTATTTCATTGTTAGTGTTTTGCAGAGTCGAGACAGAAGTATACTATTAGGAAGCAGATAAATACGGAGCGAGACACGCACAAACGGCACCCAGCAAGCAATCGTTTCACTTTACTTTTATTGCGTAGGACGAGCATTGCCAAAAATGCCATTTTCATATCCGTCGAAGACACGTGTCGTCTCGTTTCACAGAACAAAGCAACGTTCAGAGACAATGCAGAGAATCGGCGAGATGTAAAAATACTACATTGTCTCCCTAATGCCTTCTTTCGGTATTATACAGTAGGACTCGTTAAATATAAAGATATTCCAGAGATTCTAAGAATGATAATGTGACTGTTAGGTATCCACTTCTTCGTTACTGAGAACTTGGAAGAAATTAAGTACATCAATTAACGCATTTATAAGCAATTAAACACGAGCCAACTCTCATTTGCATTCTTACAATAATTATAACAGAAAGTCTTCCCTGCTTCGCCCTTTCCAAATATTTTTATCGGTTTAAGAAATTAAATTGCAGTAAATAACCCTGTTAATAAAAATATCTATTATTTCAATAAAATACTTCACTTTAATACATAGGTTTAGAGTTTTGAGAAGATATGATATGATCAGAAATTTGAGAAATTGTATTTAAAGTTTGTTATATTGGAATTGCGAATTGCACTTAACTTAAGAAGTACGGAGATCTATACTGGTTATGCTGGTGAAAGTTTTCGATTGAGGAACTTGAAAGGACTGAAGTAGAATTGCAAAGGAGATGACTAGAGAAAAGGAGTCTTCAAATGTTATGTGGCAATATCAATATGGCCAATATTAACTTAAGTATTACGGTTGTAATGGTATGCTTTACTATGTTTGAGTAATAATGCTATTAAGTTGCTACTTCTCTGTTTCTTTCCTAGTCATCTCTTCTCTTTCATGTGTTCTAACTTTCCTAAAGTTGACTCTCATCATTTTCTGTGAATATTGATTTTGTAATTTTGTGTGAGAGTGCGTTTGCCGAAAGTTTTCTTTAGAGTTCTACATGTGCGTATAGTACACACACATTATTCTACTATTTAATACTGAATATATTTCTATTATTAGATATTAGAAAACCTCGTGTGCAAGAGAATAATATTCTTCTTAGAAATAAATTACTTACTTATTTGACTTGTAAAATCAGTAAAATGTAAACTATAAACATAATATTTTGAAGGAAATAATCCAGTGAGAATTACGACAAAGTTGAGAGTTGAGTGTGACTTTTTCACGGTCATTAGTATTCCAACTTCAATCAATGATGGCTATTCAATTCCCATGTGCAGCATTCACAATACTTGAAGTCACATTTATAAAACATGTCACTATGTGTATGTAATACACTAGATTCTGAATAAACACGTTTTTGACTATTACTTTTCGTTGCCTAAGACTGTGGTGTATAAATAATGTACGTGTAGGTAAAATGTGCAGTAAAATGCGTGGAAGTTGGAAAGACTGTTTGTAATTTCTTACAGTAATTCATGAAAGATGTATTCGTGGGGGTACTTAGCATTAGTTTTGGACGGGAAGTGCCAACGGACCAGCAAACCTGAGTATTTTAAGTGAGCGAAGAATTATACGCACTTTCCGCATTGAGTTTCCAGTTCACGCTTCCCTGGACAAATCTTGTACTTAGCAAGCGTCGAATATATACTGATATATGTTGGAGAGAGACGTAGTTAGTATATAAAATGGCTGAGCCAACATGATTTGTGTATAGTTGTAAACGGTTGGACTATGTGGACTAATGCCGTGCACACGAGAGAAGGTAGGAATGCGATGTAGGCAGAGATAGGGAGTCGATATGTGTAAAGTAGCCTTGGTATTGAGTAGTGGATAGGGACTGGAGCACGAAAGCCAAGTAAAGCCAAGACAAGCCACAGAGATATGTTAAAGTCTGTAGTGTTGGAGGCGAAACGGGAAGCAAGGCATTCATCATGATGTGAAATACCTTTCTGCCTCACTGAGTGGGAAATAATTAATTCCTGACAATTAAACAGTAGTTCATCCGTTATCCGATTGAAATCGAGGAGGCATTAAAACGTCTCCTTTCTAAATATTCCACTGTCTTGTCCTCTCTTGTTCTCTCGCACGGCTCCCAAAAGATATACGACCAGAATACACTTGAATTGCTTTTTGGCTTTCTCTCCTCTATTAATTGCACTTATTACATCCACAGTCCTAACTTCCCAGTCTATGCACTTCTCTAGCTCTAATGAGCTCTCCCTCTATATATGCATTAATGTCCAGAGAAACTCTACATTGTATAATTAAACCCGAAAAAGATCTTCCTGTGCCAGCAGTTCTCACAATCGTTACACAATCAGTCTTAACTATGTGCATTACTTCGTTTCTGTATGCACTTGCTATTAATTCCTGAAGGTACGTAATTTATTAGTCATACACACAAACTAATTGCACCTACATTAATAAGCAAAACATTAACCCATAAAATATTCCCCTGCAATGTCCACAACTTTCTCACTGAATATGTTTACTACTTAGCGAATATACTAATATACTAATACATCCATTATCGCAACCCAAAGTTTTTAAATTTTGCAAATATTGGATTGTATCTTGACATGACAATATATATTATTGGTTTTCTTGAGATAATACTAAGTTAGTAAATAAATCTGGCTGGAGAAACAATAGAGACGTTGATGAATGAAGTGTGAACAATTGTAAAGCGAATTCATGGAGGAATGTTGAGATTTGAAAGAGAAATGGTGTAACTACAGAGGTAGTTGTATTTGTATGTTTGCTGTGGCATTCATCTCTGGTACAATAGCAAGTGTGTATAATTGTTAACTAGCTAGAGTAGTGTATGGTGTTATCCCGATGCTGTAGTTGGTAGTGTTTTGTGCGAATTGGTTGATGGAGGAAGAGGCGTGAAAGAAAGGAAGCGGGGAGACCAACCGGGGCGACAAGGAAATTGGGAGCGTGTGTGTAGATTTGGTGGTGGTTACTCCGATGGAGCATTAGAGGGTACTTGGAGGAAAACTTAGCTGGGTGTGATTCGGAGAATCGGATCTGCTCTTGATTTTGATTGTGAGTTGAATTTGAATCTAATGTGTATTTCATTTCAATTTGGTATCCTGTGGTCCTGCCCTACTTTTTAGTTTAGTTGTCTGCTTACTCCTGCTCGCTTCTAGCTTCTGTGGGGAATAAGTACAAGGACTTCGGTGTTGGTTCTCTTTCGCCTTACTTAAGTAATGTTGCCACTGCGGAAGGATATTTGTGTTAGACAAGCGAGAGTCGCCCTGTGAAATAAATGTATGCATAGCACTTATGTTATAGTCGATAGATCAGAAAACGAAACCGCGACTGCAGCAAACTGCAATGAACTGAATGAGTTTTGAATTGAATGGATTCTGATTCTCGTTTCGTTTACTGTGAAAGAGACTTTATAATACTTTCCCTGCTCTGCACACATACTTTACGAATCTAAAGAGGAAATGTGTTCCCAAGGAAAATAATAAATGAATAAATGACGGTGCCTTCGCTTCCCTTCCTCTTCGGTGTGGATAGAACACAGGAGAAAGAAACTAAACCAAACTACGATTACTGCTACTTGTGATGAAAGGACTCTCTGCTCTGCTCTGCCCTCGCATACCCTCCCTCCATCACCAAACTCAACTCACAACTTTTCGTGACTTTCATATCCGGATTCAAAGGAAACTGCATTCTTGCGAGAAAAAGGAAAGTCAACAAATGTAGAAACACTCGTTCTCACAAAAGCACAAGTCATCGTAATAATCATAAGGAATCGGATGCACACTTCTTTTGTTCACAAATTAAACCAGAATATGCTCTCCCAATAGCTTACTTCAAAAAATACGTTAAATCCTAATCCAATTGTAATGGGACACTTTTCAAATTACAACCATGATTAGTATATAGCAACTGTAAGCGCCACGTTTCTATAAACGAGTGCAGCCGTACAGTGTTAACTATTATACTTATTTCAACGCAAAATCATATTTGAAAGTTCGCATACGAAGCTCTCTAAACCGAACACTAACTACGTGTAATAAAAGTATACCTGTTAATGTCAAATTTCAATATTATTAGGTACCTACATGCTTTTACAGTTTCTTTCTCATTTCCAGTGACTTTTTCCAGCTGTTTCTTTGATTTTTACCTCCTAATGTCTTTCGTGGAGATGTTTTACCCAGTTTCTTTGCAAACCAGCTATAACCATTAATTTATCAGCTCAGCATTTTTCACAGCTTAATTTTTTCTCGGGTTTTATACTTCAATGTAAATAATTTATAGTTACTACATTTACCGTGCGTTAATTTACATGATGGATTTTTTGAATATTATTTGACCTTACTAGACCTATGCACCTAAATCATATTGTAATCTACATCTAATTTATTATTAGTTAGTGGCGTTAGAATTGCTTCGCTGTAACATTAAGGATAAGTCTGAACGCACAATGGAAAAAAGTGCTCTGGCAAGTAGTAATTAATTAAGCACACACATTCGTTAAAATTCTGAAATGAATGAATAAGCAAAGTATTGAAATAGAAAATAAATGTGTGCACATTTGCCGAGAGATAGAGAGCGAAAACAGAGATTTCTGTTCCGTGAGTATTTGAATTACACATGATCATACTGAGCACAAGAAGATTGAATGAAGAGCTGTGAGAGAAAGGAGGCTGAAAAAATGATCACACATTTCACTCAAAACCAGTTCAGATGAGTTGAAAAGAAATTGAATAGAATTGACTCTGAAAAGAGGAGATTAATTAGTAAATGCCAATATAGAAGAGAGAATTAAAAGGAGAGTGAGTGAGTGGACTGCTCTAATTGATAAAATCCCTTAAGATTTGGGGAAGGCCACTTATTGGAGCAGGAGAGCTAAAAAATCATTACCTCTTGAACTTTTCGATGTATCCTTACAGAGTGCCATTCATTATCATCAAAGCGAACGTGATCGGGGTGAATCTTCGCGTCCAGCGGCCCACTCCCCAAGTTTATTGAAATTGTGATTCTTCCTTCTCGGAGAGCCAATGCTAAATAATCAGCTCCGTCTCCTGCAAACACAAAAAAGTACAGCAATTTATGAAAAGTACACAAACACATCGATAGATAAAGGTTCAAAGCTCAATAAACTATTTAGTTGGAAAAGAAATTAAAATTGGTTTTCAGTGAATTTTAGTTACTTAATACTAGTTGCCACTAATAAAAGGGTTAAATTAGCTGCAGTAACTAATTGTAAGTTCGAAACAAGAAAAGCTACAAGGAAATAGGATTAACCAGAAGTTTTCATTAGCAAAAAACGATTATATTTACTACAAGTGAAATAATAAGGACAACATGTTATGCTCCGATAGAAACTAGAGCGAGTCCAAGTTTTAAGCCTTTGCCTCTTAAGTATTTAATACAATTTTGCGAAATTAATAATAAGAGCTTGTAAAGGAGCTTAAGGAAGGGACTTGATGTCGCCAGACGGAATTTAATTTCTCAGAACACGAGGAAAGGGCATTAAAAGCTACAGCGCAGCCAAAGTATTTATGTAGGCTTAGATTTTTTCTGTTTTTCTTGGAAACTTTTAAATGCCAAGTTAATACCTAATAATATCCAGTAGCGAATGTAATGTATGCAACTAATTGCGTAGCAAACAGAACATTTCTGTAAATAGAATTAGAAATAAAATTCCTTTTTACGCGTTCGCCAAAAATAATAGGGGGAGAGGGATTCCCATCATTATGTCCTCGAATCCAATAGAAAAAGTTCAAAAATGCTGACGGTGCAACTTACACTGCAGTGCATGTATTCTGGAGGAAAAGCAGTAACTCTGCGGAGACAAAGAGTTACATACAATCGGAGCAATTAGACTAAAGTCAAATAGCGTAACCAATACTCCCAACCATTACATTACAACAAGGACGGACGCTAAATGAGCCAAATAGTTCAAGTCACTAATACCACAGCATTGTTCTCTCCTTCATTCAACTTTTTCCTCTCCTCTCATATGTATTGCATTATAAGGTATGCAATCGTGTTTATAGCAGTGCATTAAGGGGCTCGTTCATTAAATTCAGTTTTGTTGCCAACTAAGCAATATCTTTCTGGAAATTGTTCGTTGCTCAGCGTTCAACTCATTAAACCCACTCGAGGAATCATTCTGTGTGATCCTTCGTGTGAAAAATTGTCCTTTTTTCTTCCGCCAGCGAAAAGAAGACTGATTTCTCTTTGTGCACATGTATGTACAGCAGGGCCATATCTTTTTATAGAAAAACTCGCCAAGAGACACGGAACACGAGCAATTACGGTGCATTTCCTTGCCATTGGCATTCGCTGTATGTTTACTCTTTTATAAACACAACACGGAATAGACTCTACCTTGTCTTGCGTATTATGCGTACTCCTTCAACCTAGCCAGTAGCAATGTTACGTATGGATCACAGGACAGGTACTCCAACTACTACACACAATAGTCAATAAAATCCTGGATGGTATAATACCAAAAGCTAATACCTAGGTAAGTCAGGGCCAAACGAACAAGATATTTTGTTTCCTCTCTCCCTCTTCAACAAACAAAACACTAACTCAAGTTGCTTTCCCAAAATAACAGTTTCAAGTACAAAGCTGTATTCTAACAACGTTACGACCTTCCCCTAGTATTCTAGTGGATACATAGTACACTGTACAAACCTTGTCTATTGTTAGTAATACTCAATGTCTACTCCGGGCTCCCTGAGATATTTCTTCCAGTGTACTCATGCTACTACTGCTAAGGGTAAGTATGTATGTATGGATTGTTTAGCATTTGCCCAAGAAAGAAGAAGGTTTTGTATTTGGACTGCACTGAAGGCAAAGTAAAAGAGTCCGTTCGCTAACGTAAAGTCATGAGACATTTGACTGAAAAAGGAGTCTAAGTCTCTGGAGAAAGTTGAAAAAGGAAAAGCCATGTAAACGCAGACAGGAGGAAGAGGGATCTATGCACAAAGAATAGACACAGAGTGCATGCAGTATAATGTATTTATAAATGTATTCTATTCTATTTTCCACTTTTATTTCTCTTTTCTCTGCATGTCTTGCTTTTTGTACATAAACCAACTTCGGTTCTTTTTGTCCCTGCAATATAAAGACACTAAGCTCAAATATGTATCAAATACAGAGGAAACACGGAGTCTCTCTTGTGCATTCGTATGCATGTAAGTTATTGTATATTGTATACATGTCTCTGTACGTATACACTGCACAGAAATGTACCAGGCCATGGATAAGTAACTTCATCCATAGTGTTACATTGTGTTATTTTATGTTAGTCCAAGTTACATAGGTAATGTAATGTAATGGAAGGTAAAAAAAGACTTGGAGAGTGAGGGAAGAGAAAGTATGGAGGCTCAGTTGAAGGTATGAAAGCAAAAGTTAAGGGTTCAAGTCACGTTCACTTTCCCCAGACATTTACACTTGAGTGCGACCACGACGCCAATTTCATGGGCTAACGCTTTCTGAAATACAAAGAGACGACGACACCACTGCCATTCCCCCTATCTCTCTGTTTGTACGTACTTACTCGCAATGTGCATTTGGACAGGTACTTACTCTGTATCAGAGAAATTCAACTTCTGTGTCTATGTGCATGCAATGTGTTCATAACTAATGCAATGTGTGTATGAACTACCTGGTAAATGTCCCTGTCTCCAGAAAGACAAAATATCCATCTGTCTCATACAAATTCCTCCACCAAATCGAATTCTCTAATCTATACTCAGTCAGTCACTCTCAAAGACTCGGAGACAAACTTCCATATGAGGCTCCTGTATCGTTTCTCTATCTGAATTGATTAACCATACCGCTCTATACTTAATACTTTCACTGTAAATAGTATCTGTTCCTTAAGATAAAGCATTGCAGGTAATATTAAGGATTTCATTTAATATTCAGCCAACCATGAAGATAAAGTCGATATCAGCTTGACATGAACTTGATAGACAATAGGAAATAACTTTTTCAATTTCATCGGCACTACGCAGCAGACGCACAACTTGAAGTATTTATAAGTACGGATCCAATAAGCCTTTCGATTTTATTACAATCTGGTTTTAGTATTACTACTATCAGATCTTCTCAGTTTCGACATCTTTATCCTTGGCATACTTATACATACCAGGGAATGGAATTAATTTATTCCTGTCGATGTAAATTGGTGCCTGGGTATTAAAGGTGAAGGCATGGCTCTGTGTTGGCTGCATGTGTTGCGTAGTCGGATGAATTCGTAAAACGCATATATTAAGAGAAGAGAGAAACGCAAATCTAGACAAACGAGAAGTCAATGACTTGCTTTAGTTTAACTGGCTCTTATAATGGTTTTCTACCTCATTGCACCATCACATTACTTGAAATTACCTTTAACTATTTCACTAAGGTTAACTGCTGAATCGGAAAAGTTTCAAAAGTAAGTAGAGTCGTGACTGCAGTGCACGGCCAACTATAAATATCCAAGTAGGCATCCATACATCATTCAGAATGCAAATAACTCCTTCCAATTCCCTTCCCACGTGGTGAGCCAGTTGATTTTCCACTGGAACTCAAATCTCCTCCAATTATTCCATTTCATTTGAAAACTTTTCGAATCGAGGTAGCGAAATGCGTACCCGAGTTTCTTATCGTCTACGAATCCTGGTTCAACTTGTGTTGGCTTCCTACATTTCTAGGCTATTTCCAAGGAATCTTCTTTGTAGTGTACAAAAATAAATATATATTAGCTACTGAGTAAATAGTGCATAATATTACAATATGCATAATAAGTAGATCCACCTACGCCAAAGCATGAGCAAACACACAATATCTCAAAGTTGGAGAAATTCAAAAGAAATTCAATTGCAAAGGGTATATGTAGGCTACCTGGGTAATTTACAGGATTTTCTTACTGATTCGCTAAACACAAAGCTGGATTTAGAGCATATTAATTTGCTCGAGTGATTCTAAGACTTACAATAAGTGAAAAAGCGATTCCGATGGAAATGGACAAAAAAATTATGCGAAAAAGGAACTTTGACTATTATATTCAATTCAGTAGGATTTCTTGGAAAGAGAGCGAAATGGAAAAAGCCAAGGATTTTCCATAAAAGTCTTTTGTACTTATTCTAAATATACTGTAGAGAATTTATATCAGGGTGTGGACTATAAGTAGTGTTCATTGGGAAAGCCCATATACGGTGTGGACTAGTGAAATAAAGAAAGCAACAGAGTAGAATGAAACATTGTAATGCAATGTAAAGTAACTCACTTTTCTGAATGTAATAATACAATGTAACTTAGCAGAATAGTGCAAAGTTTCTAAAGCTGAGCCTGTCTGTCTGCTCCTACCTACTCCACTCCACTGTACCCATAACCAAGTTACCTTCATGCAATACTAATACAGACACTCCCAGTTCCTTCCAAGCAAATCTAAGGAGTTCTTTGGAGGAAGTCTCGAAATGATGGCACACTTTTCCTACTGGAATAATCTGACTAAAGAATCTGTAGCCATTTATTATTTTCCTTAAGGAGCCCTTCTCCATAGCACACACGGTGAGTGCCACTTTACAAAACTTTTAGGAGCAAACTGGGCTCAATTATGCAAAATTCTTGAAGGCTCGGCTCTGCAGGTGATCCTCATTGATTTATCTTATTAGTCAAAGAAAATGCCTAACATTTATGAACCTACATCCGTAAACTTGCCCAAAATTAATACTAAGGTTATTAAGGACACGCGTCCTTAATGTAACCTAAAATATTTACCATTCAATAAGTATCGTCAGTAAGAATGCTTGAATAAATCCCAATTAAGTACATAATAGCATGTTGGAGCAGAGTTCAAAACAGCTCAACCGAAAATTGGTTTTAATTACTTAAACTGAAGTTGTTCCTAGTAGGTTTTCTCATGCTAAACGAAATGGGAAGAATTTTTGACATTTTTCTATTGGAGAAGGATAGAAATTCTAACTAGGGTTCCGCCATTACGTAATTTGTAGGTATTTAGCTGAAGTGCCCCCTTTATTAGGTGTACCCACCTACCCAATGAAAATTACAACAAAAGAAAGCGAAGTTGTCTTATGGAATGGAAAACTACTTATTATTAAATGATTTTCCCAGCATGAAATTCCGGGAGCGGGTCGCAATTACGATATGCATTAAATACATAGCTGCCTACCCATTCTCTGTTATTAAGTATTATTACATAGATTCGATCAAAGCGTGCATTCCATTTAGCCACATACCGACGTATGGAGCACACAATATAACGGTAATTTAAGAAGGATATTCTTTCGAATTAAATTATCCACGCGGCCCTAACGCTTTTTTCATTGCTTTTATTTATACGACACGACAAGACGAAGACAAGGAAACAAAACAAGCAAGTCAAAACCTAGCAAAGAGCAAACAAGGAAAGAAACTACACAAATCCTATTATTCCCTAAAGGAAAGGGGCATTCACCTTTCAATAAATTAGTAGGCACAGTAAATTATCCCTTTTTAAGCTTCTGTATTGTGTGGGCATGTCGTATTTACATGATTTTCTTTCTCAGCAGTTTTATTCATGCGGAATAAGTAATAGTCAAGCAGAATCCTTATTTTATGTACCAAGCTCCTAAGCAAATGTGAACAAACAAGAGATAATCAACAATGGACCCAGAATCAAATAGATCATTATTCATATTATGTAAGTATAGGTTAGAGTTCGTTATCTCCGCGCAGATTGAATAGCAAAATTACATAAGCGATTGTGCTATTACATATACGGAGAGTACAATAGATTGCGTAGCACAGATTTCCATTACAACATAAAATCCAATGATGTAGTTATATTTGGAAAGAAAAGAAGATGAGAATCCTTGGAATGCGAAACTGATTTGATTGGATGTGGTTTTGGTTTCCTGAGACTGACTGATACTGCTTGGAGTATCAATTCTTGAAAAGTGGAGAGGTAAGTAAGAGGACAAAGCAAAGAAAGAAGAATCAGCAAGATCGTGACTAAGCGAGGAATATTATTACCAGGTTGAAAATGAGGCAACTTTTCCAGTAAATCGCTTAAGCTTTTCTATGTAAGCAAATAATGATTTGAAAGAAGATGCAGGGTGACTTTCTCTGCTTTCTTCCTCATTCTCACCATTGTATATCATGCCAGTACAAGTAAATAACACGATATACTTTTTTCAATTTACTCCAAATTAGTGTTCGTCTCCCGATTATAACTACTTTTATATTTCTGAGCGCAATATTTATGACATAAATAGAATGCTTTTCTATTATTTAAATCTTTAGATTCTGTAAATACGAATGAAATAGAGATTTGAGTGTGCAATTACAGATTCGTCGAATTGAACTGCAGGAAGAGAAGAGTACTTTTATATGGTAGCTCATTATTCCTTCCTCTCTTCTTTCAATTGGAGAAGATTCGTGTCCCTACATCTATCTTCAGTTTAATGTGGAGAATAGTGATACGTTTTATAATTCTTTTCTTATAGGTACAATGTACTTACAGTACATAAATAATTTACATGTCTGTTTTGTCTGGATCATAATCAGAATTTAAGGGAAATGGTGTACACGCGTGGAAAGATGAAACACACGGGTTAATAGAACATGGGAAATGAAACGAGATAGGAATTGTAAGTTGTGAGATACGGAGAAGGAAAAGGAAGTTGATTGACACAGGAAATTTGAGAGATGCTAGAAGAGATATGCCTTGGCAGGGAACTTGGAAGCTATAAAGCTTCACGAGAATGTACATTACTGTAATTATGTTTCCAGTAAAATATTACATTTGTACTTTTCTCGTCTACATATTTACTGGTCCTATCGTGGTGTAACATGTAATCCTACTGGTACATAAGCCTCGGTGAAGATGATACTTTAAAAGGACTATAACATAAAGCATTGTAAATGAAGTGCTTTAGTAGTATATGCTTTCAATAGATATTACAAAAGACATTCTGCTCTAAAGGGAAAGTTAAAAAGTTTCTTCAGACTTGAGTTGACTTAACTTTACTTGCATTAATCGCCGACTTTGACTTTTGACTTAAGTTAACTGAAGTGAACCTAACTTTACACTACTTTTACTTTACTAAGTATTAGAATGCCTTCTCAACCAGATGAGTTTCAGTTTCGCCTTCCTATTTTCTTCAACTTTTATGCTCTCACTCTATATATAATAATACTATATCCCAATACCATTATGAATAGTACAGATATCGTGTGAACAAAAGTATCAATGAAATAAAAGCAAAGAAAATGAAACTTACGGAATCTGCAACGGAACTTACAATGACAAAATATTACCTGAATCGAATAATATACAGCTAACCTTACTTTTATTTTCTGATATGCAAAAGTAATACCAACTCAAGAATTCCTGACTATAAAAAAATCATCAATCATTATATAAGTTGCATGGGCTTCAATTGTTATTGTTAGCTGCTATTTAAAATCCAACCTTTCATCATATTCAAACAGATTTCAAAAAGTCACCCAAGTTGTGTCGCTCCTAAGTTTCCTGGAATGGTAAATTGTGTCTTGCTACTGTATTGTACTGTTGGAGAAGTTGAAGAAGAAAGGAAGGAAAGGCTAATTGTATCACGAAGGCGCGTATTCGTATTGGTAGGATGTTGACTTTTTGAAAGGGAAGAAGTTAAAGTGAATTGAGGTAAAGGAACAAAACGAAGTCAACTGCATTATCTATTAAGGTAGGAGAAGTAAATAGTTTGAGGAGAAAGAAGGATAATAGGAAATGGAAAACAATCAGATTCAAGCGAGATGAAAGAAAATAAAACAGACACATTAAAGGCGAGTTTATAAGAAGACAATTTCTGTAACTAAGCCAGCTTTGGTAAATAAGATGAGAGATAGGAAAGAAATGGCTAGTATTTAAAGAAAGCTATAATTTTGAAAGGAAGGGGATCAGTTTCCAATCCCATGAAAGAGAGAACAAAAACCAAAAGTGCATAGACTGTGGCAAAGCAAGAGAAAGGGAAGGTAAGCTGCAAGTTGACGAAAAATTAGAGAAAGTGGAAAAGAAACCTGAATAGAAGAGAAGACCGTGACCGTGTCTGGTTTTAAAGAAGAATGAAACTTCATCCAACGTGCTTACAATGGGCTTTCCTCCACTCTCCCCAAAGTCGTACCCGATGTACTCTCCGCCGTGAAAAGTTGCTTCAGCCGGAGCTTTGTCTGCAAAACAACAAAGAAAAGTCAGTCAAATTCTTGTTCAAATGGGAAAAACGAACAATACCACATTTTATGCTAACTAATATTTTTGTGACGTTTGCTAAATTGTAGCTTTATTTTAAATATATAATTTAAATCTAATACAGATACTAAAACCAACAGTTATAATAGAAATTGTATTTTGGACGTAAAGTCATTGTTCATAGAGGTTGCACTGTAATTTTCCTCACCTTGGTAGGCCAAATCCCAATAACTATAAAAGCACATTAATGTCATGAGAAATATGATGATGCAGTAACGGAAAATCAAATCTTAAATATGCTTTTTAAAATTACATTATTTGATACTTTCATGAAAAACTTCTAAATAAATGATTCCATGAAATATAAACTACATTTATTCCGAAACGAGATCTTATAACCTAATAATTTCATTTCATTCGTATATTACATGTTTATAAGTTGCAAGTTATGTAATACCAATACCATTTGTAAAATGTAGTGCACATGATATTGTGTAACATATTTGTGGCTACCGTTAGAAGGATTTCTGCTCTTTTGTAATGGTCTACGTTTTGTTTCTAATATTTGTTTGTGCTTTAGTAGTAGTGAAAGAGAGAAAGTTGGTCAACAAGCAGCTGTGGTGATCAAAGACGAGTATGATATAAATCCATTTTCTTTGCAATGAATTTCGGACTGTTTTCTCAGTAAACCAGAACAGAAACTTTGTTAAAACCTAAGTGCATTGTGGTAATAAAACCTTTCAAGCTTAACAATTATCCCGAATTCGTGAATGTAGGTATATCTTTATGAGAACTATATAAAGGTGTACTGCTTTTCAAAAATAATTAAATTACTCAGTATTTGTAACGTCCTTAAGGTCGGGAATGGAATAAAAGATGATCCACTAAAAATGAATGGCAAATGCAGCAAATTAAAAAATCTCAATCCGTTCTCCTTATATGATGACCAAGTGGTCATTCACAGAGTAAACCTAAAGTAGTTTAATTCAGCTACTTGGCCAGCTAAAAATATCCAAGTCAAAATAGATAGCAAACTGGCTCAGAAAACGAATTACTTTCTCAAACCCTATCGTTTCAGGCAGTTTTTGAAAAACGAAAGCTTGTGGTGCAGCGGTAGCTACCATTAAACAATATTTAGTTTAATATTCATAATAATGAAAAGTATGTCAGAAATCAGCATTCTAACAGCTGTTGTTACGTAGAATTCCCACAATATCCTTCATAAACTACATTTTGATACACGACAGCACAACACAGTATTTTCCTGCACCAAACCTTGTAATTTATGCGTGTGGTGAACCAACATCTGTGCTATCGCTGGCTTTGTGTCGTTCCTCTTTGGAAAGCAAACTAATGAGAATTTTATCAATTTATTCCTAATTACCCCTTACGACTTTGTAAAAACTAGTAAACGTATTTTTCTAATATCTAGAATTATGCTCATAGTATTTTTGACACAATTATTCATTTCAACTGAATATTTGCATAACAATAAGTATGCAAATATTGCTTAACATGGGAGTTACTACATTCAAATGAAAACCGCCTTCTTTTAAACTTAATTATAACAAGTTTCATAAATAGGTCACACTCTGCGTAGTTAATTGACAAGACGAATGACAGAAAAGTGAAGAACTGCAAGAGTATAGTATTAGTAAACAAATGGTCATCATAAATTCTATTTGAGTTATAGCGACATAGCTACATGATTACTATAAAACTACAGGCAAAGACAATTGGTACGTACTTTATGCAATTATGATTTGGTATTTACACAAGCTGGATAAAAGAATGAAATGATATGCCGGAAAGACATATAGTGGAGTCTGAGAATGTGTCTGATATTCAGTAGAGGAAGGAAGGGAAAGTGAGTGTAGCCAAAACGAAAGGAAGTGTCAAACGTCCAAGTCGAAAAGCCATTATAGAAGCATTAAGCTAAGTGGAGCTAGTTAATTATTAAATGAGCCAGAAATTAGCGACGTTTTTCCACCGCCTCCCATTCAACTAAATAAAATACTGACACAACATACTAGAGCCTAACTAAAGTACCTCCTATTGTTCCCTTCTTACATAATTCGGCAGATATATATACTTAGTTACAATTTGCATTGATAGCGCTGTATGAAATCCTGCTGCTCTCCCAACGACAATAATACTGGGATGCATCTAGTGTGTAAGTGTGTGTTTGTATGTGTATAGACTTTAGTAATTTCGTTGTATTTTCGAGTGTCCTTGTTGTTGTCACTCTTTGTCAAAGTATTCCATTAACCATATGCACAGAGTAGGAGCATCTCTTATACTCTGCTCAATGGCAGGGAATAACAAAGAGAGGAAGCCAGCCCACAAAGAGTTTTGGTTGCTCAGCCTTAGCAACAATTCTAAATAACCCGACCGAACATTGTATCCGCTCTTCCTCTTCATGCAATGTGCTACTCATTTGACAATGAATTGAAGTAAATGGCACGCCCTTGCTCATTTCATGAACGCTCACTTCATTCTACTCCACTAAAACATGTTTACTGTATTCTAAAAGATTCTCTGCTTCTGCAGAATCTATTGCCACATACATTAGGTCATATAAACCAACCACTTACTATGCAAATAAAGTGCACAAAGATTAAACAAGTCACTTTTTAACAAAGGAAGAATATATACCTTATTATCTGCATTGTAGGTATAAAAATAGAATTTCTCATTTTCTGTGTTGTGTGACTATGTAAGTATCTACCTGTTTCTTGTGGTTGACCGAATTCCCGCAAATACGATTCGCAAACGAAAACTTGGAAACTATAATTAACTACTACATTTTTCCTTTATTAAACCATTTTGAGCATAAATATTTTCGGGTGAGAGCACAGCAAGCCAGAAAAGTAGATTCACATTCTTGATAGTAAGAAAGAAATAATTACTTACGAAAGAGTTTATTTATTTAAAAGCATTCCTACTTCTTTATTCCCGTAAGGATTGGAGTGTACATACTTTAAAAGAAAAAGAAAGTACTGAAGCATCTTTGCAGAGAAGAGCAATAGAAAATAGTCTCGCTGAGAGATAGAGAAAGACTGGAAAAGTTAAGACATGGGAGTGAAATTCGGTGAAAGGACAAAGAGAGAAAGAGACAAGTTCATGGAGTACCTACAATGATTATTGTCATTCCATTATTTCTAACTTTTTTGGTTGACTTTACATTTTAATCAGTAACTCGGAACGAGTGCATACACACACGTAGTTTTTGAGTTTAAATGAATATTTTTCGCTTTGTACTAGTCATCCAAGTTTTGCGAGTTGTCATGCACTAACTAACCGTTTGGCTATACGGAGGAGCTGAGAATAAATGGGAAAGATATTTTTAAAGTGGAGTGCCTTGTCCGTGTAATGTTTCGGGTCTGTGATATTGCATTAGATAATGTTATGCTATAGTGGAGTGGATTCATTGCTCCGTCTTCCGTCTCTCTCCCCTAATATAACAGCCGACGCAGTGGAAAGAACAAACTGAACGGCCAAATGAAACTAAATGCAAGTAAAGTAATGTAAAGTCACAAGGGCAAAAAACGGTAGATTCCAATATAAGAGTCTTTATGCATCCATTCCTATTCAGGGAAAGAGACTCAATTTATTTTCCCATGAGAAGAAGTCTGAGTTCTGAGTTACTTCAGTTTGGCTCCTTTTCTACAACTAAAATAAAGCAAGGCTTTACTTTACATTACGCAATGCTACGTATAGTACTTTCTTTACATTGCATTTGTTAGAGCGGAGTTACTGAACAGAAATACGTTGTAAAAGAGCCGAGCTCTTTAAAACAACGTACTTTCTATAATGGTATTCTCTCTATAGTCTACTGTCTACTCTACATTACGACACATACATTAACTACAGTGTTATACCAAACCAGTCACACATTTTACTTTCCTCATTTTACTCTTCCTTTATTTCGCATTACAGAGCAGTTCAGCTTCATAGACACTTTAATAAAATAGAGGCCTTCGCCTATCTATATGTCTCTATACTAACAATTAGGTTGAAGAGACCTTAAAACTAAGTATTCCTTCAGTGAACTGCTAAAAGTCAATAATGCAGTTGACATTAGTATTACTACACGTCTAGGTACTCGAGGACCTCTTGCATGCAATACACAGATAATGTTACGTCATAATATCACGTTTAACTGCATACAGAGAAAAGAAGGCAAGTCGCTCATTAACATTGGCTTAGAGTCATAAGCTCTGAGGAGCACACCATGGAGTATTTTTATTAGCCTCTCCCAATCTCTATTGCAACACTCAAATAATAAACATGGAGGCAACGGTCAATTCAATAGCCTTCCTTAGTGATAATGTTATTTACTTTTTTATTCCCTTTATCAACTCCTTTCATGAACAAAATACTAATCTAATTGTTCCAATGGGACTCCAGCACACAATCCAAACACACAAATCCCACTAACCTCCTACAATCCACCTCTCCACATTATTATCGCACTTTATTCAGCAACAACGTTCCATTGTTAGCAACATTTATTGTAATTTTACCAGTCCAGTCTCATATTATATAACACTACAACTTTCCATATTAGTATATCCTAGAAACTGATAACACGGGAAACTCAGGCATGTAAGTGACATAAAACCCAATGCTACATTTTATATACAGTATAAGTCAGTCACCTTCCTGAAATACTACTAGCTGTTGTATTTAGATTATGTAATGTAATGTCCCTATAACTTGTCTTGCAGTGCAGGAATGAGACGCCTTACAGAACCCAGTTGAGGAACAAAACACAATGGAAGAGTTGGAATTGGCGTATTATCATCTCTGTCTCTAAAGAGTCCATTAGAGTTCGTACGTGCAGAAATTATGGCAAAGCATAGCTGAGGGAATCCAGTAGTCTACACACTTACCTACACAGACACTCTTACTTTATTCTCACTTCCTTCAACTCCTTTATCCTTAATATACAAAAAGGACCGGTTTAATGTGGAAGACAGTATATCTCCTCCGAAGGTACCTAGCGACGATAAAAGGTATCCCCATTCAGTGACAGAAGTAGGACATACAATATACATAGGTATGGTTCATGCTTATTGGCAACACAATGTTACACAGTTCATTCTTTTAGGTGATATTGAACAGTAAAATAAAGGTTGCATATCCATCCTAATCACTAAAATAACGGTGACATCAACTATCTACAGTTTTTTGGAATAACTTAAATTATTTAGGAAAAGATATTTGTCAAATGGCAATGGAAATAAAATAAATATTAAAAAGGAAAAGAGAAATTGAATAATAAATATTGGATATATGTACTATTCAGCTAGAATATTTTTTACTGTCTTTTCTGCCAAAGTATCATTGATAATTGAAAAAAGGAAATATAATTTTAGGTGGAGAAGGTAGAGGAGAACTGATTTGCTTTTAAAAGTGTGCAAATAATTCATGGTGAAAAGACAAACTTAAAAATTCACTTAGAAGGGGAAAGTAAAGACAAAAAGAGAATCATTGAAGCCAAAGAAGTTCATCTTTTGTAAGGAGAGGATTTCATCCTTGAAATGAAAAGAGTTAAAGGAAGGGGTCTGGTGACAGAAAAGAGAGAGACAGTGGAGTTGTGATTTTATCATGGAAATGAAGGTGATGTGATGTAATGTGACGGGAAATCAAGTGAAGTGGATGAAAGTAAAGTTATGACTTCAACTCTTTCTTATCGTCAGTAATGGAGTTGATGATGGGGATTTGATTCAGAGTTGACTGTCATCGTTTGGTTTCCTCTCCTTCCAATCTACTCTTTGATTTTCATTATTTGACATGCCATGAAATGCATCATCACATAGCATCCGGCGCAAAATACATGTTATCAAGAAAAATCAACTGACAGTACGCTGACATTAAAAGAAATCTCATTAGGCACACTTCTCCTTTCCAACTTCATTTTTCCCATTCTCTCTACTTTATCACCAAAGTTAAGTTTTGTTAAGCGCTAGTATGTATAAGTAAACTAATAATAAATAACATCCCACCAAGTAAGCTTCTGACGCGTCTGGCACTCAAGCCCTTCGTCTAGACTTTTCTTCCCACTTTTAGATATGCATTTATGTACCAACTTTATGGAATCTTTAAAAATGCTGTAAAAAATTTTGCATTCCCAGACAATGCTAAGCCCAGCACAAAACATACAAAAACACTGTTTAGTGATACATGCTAGGGTACACGATATTCATTATGGGTATCTGCATAAGAGCTTATTTATTGTTAGCATGTAAAATAAGTCCTCTTTGAATTCCAAACAGACCATAAAATAATTTATATCAGTAAATGATTTTTTCATCTTAACGATTCGTGATATGCGAGTCTAGTCTCCAAGCGATGGCCGCTGCAATGAAGTTAAAACCATCTATATGATACAAGTGTATAATAAAAACAAAATTCCCAAAACAAAATAATGTGACTTCTTACTATTCCTCTAATTATTATTCTAAAAGTCCACTAGCATAGAATCATTGCCCAAAACCCATTAACTGCATTAATTGTGCCCCCTATTTATCGATGTAAAACCAAAACTACGTATTACAGACCTAAGGAATCAAGTTTATTATATTTAATATCTAAACTAATTTTGTAAGTTACCTCTATCTATTCGAAAATATTTTTTACTGGTATAGGAATACATAAATATGACAAAGAGAAGTCTTAAATAAAAATATTTCTTCGCGTAATATATTTCATTCGACATGTGTTAACGAAGTGTTACGTATAGCAAAATGGTTACTACAATAGGAAATGTGTACCTATCCAAAACGTCATTCTACTCCAGCATTCAAAATTGAGCTCATAATGAAAGTACCTACCTACCTTTTACTATTCATTTCATTAAAGTTTCTTCTTTAGTGGAAATACATGTAAATGGACGTGATTTGAGTTGCAAAGAGATGACGACAAGTTCAGTTGAGCAGCAGTGAGTGCAGCATGCAGGCTTTACAGGTACAGACTGCACCTAACTTTAGAAACTACTATAGAATATACTAACATTTTATGTCCTGGGTAATAATAATCTACAATATTGTGAGTTAGAGCCTGGAGTACTGTGGGGAAGGTTTGCACATGCAAGTAAGTACACCATTGTAGACAATGTTCAAGTCATACAGTCTATTATTATGTTATTACTTGATATTATTAGAGTGAGCTGCGAATCTATCGCCTGAATGGCCTCCCCATTCACAGCGATGGAGATTTGGGTCTATTCAGGGGAGCAGCGAGGCAAAAGGAAGGTTTGACTTAATGAATGAAATTCGAGGAGAGCGTAAGGAACTCACATCGCATAACATCATCAGCGGAGTCATTATCATAGAGGAGAACAAGGCGTTGGGGTGTAAGGCGGAAATATCTTGGAGGGAGGCTTTTGTTCCTCACTTTCCTCACTCGCTGTCCCACTCACAATCAGTTACATTTGCATTATGCAGCTACTACATTAGTCATTCAAATACAAACCTTCCTCCCAGCTAATTCAAACTCAAAATCCAACCAACTTTCCAACTTCAACTCGAGTCATGTTAAGTCAACCCGAAAAAAACAAAGCCAACTTTCGTCACACTTGTTTTCCAATTGTCTCCACTGTAATGAATGCAAATATTCCTATTCTCTCTCAACTCATTCATTCAAGGAAGTACGGTCCATTGTTTTGTTTCTAAGTTTATCACAGAAACTACGCATTGGGATAATATACAGCAAACCATAGTATTTATAGTTCAAATAATATAAATTTTGAGTTTTTATGCTGTCATAAAATATCAATTAATATTATTTTTAGGTTTCCAATAATCCTTTAAGAATCGTTAATAGATATAAGGATCTAAGTGACATCTTTTTCTAAAACTTTAAGGATATAATATAAATAGTAGGAAGGAAGGTTATTCAACTAATGTGAAGATACCAAAACAGTTGAATAATGAATGAGAAGTGAATGGTTGGGGTTGACAAAGAGACTGCAAATATTAAGGAAAAGAAGCGGACTGGCTGGGAAATGTATCTTTTGGTCAAGAAGTCAGTCAGTCACAATGTAGAATTAATTGGGTAGTTTAGTGTTTAGTGTGGTTGTGTGGTCTGGTGAGTCTGTCTGGCTGGAGCCGGTGGTGCAAAAACTAGCAATTATCTCCACAGGAAAGATTAATTGAATTCCAATTGGGTGTATAAAGACATTATTGCGCGTAAAGTTTCTTTATAGGAAGATGTCTTTTCTGGTGAAAGTAATAAATGTACATCTCTTTCTTTTGTGTTGGGATGTGATGTGATGTTGTGTAGAGGAGTCGACATAGACATTTTTGTCTGCGAGAGAAAGCAATATGTGACTGTTCTTTCTTTCGCGTTCAACGAACGAATTGAGCGAAAAAAACCAACCAAGAGTTGAATGCATGTAGAGGAAGAGAACAGTTTGAATGGACGGAAGATTTGCTCAATGTGGCTGTGGCAGGCATCTTTCTTATAATAAAAGAGAAAAAAGTATTTTCCAGAAGCATAAGACGTCCTCTGGACAGGACAATGAATATAATATAACAACATGAGCAAAATAGAAAATTCCTTTCTCTGAATTCATGGGATTGACCTAAACTATCTGCAGAACTCTATTTCCATTCCATTCAACTTGCTCCATATTTTCCTTTGAACCACTTTTCTCTCATTCCTATTTATTTTCCCAACAGCAGCCACAGGAAATTACCCCAACAATACCCTTTTTATGAGGGAAGCCAACATTTTTTAAATGCAATTAAAATATAAGTATTTTCATACCAGTCCAATTCACTACAGGGTATTACTTAACGTTACCATAAATTCTCAACACAAAAAATCCTCACTGCAACTGCAATAATTAAAGTCCCTACCTATTCAATTAAGAACAATCGTCTCAATAAAACAAACCTTATATACTGTTCCCAGAATTAGAGTGCTAAAAGAGAAGTAATAATACTTGGTCTTAAGGTATTATGATGTCAAAGAGGTACCTAGTAGTTACTATTAGGATGTAATGAATATAATGACAAGACGAGTGAGTTGAGCTCCTGCACTTCAGTCTCCTTGACTGAATGCAACAGAAAAGCAGACACTTGCCTATAAAAGCGAGAGTACCGAGGAGTGGGAGGAATTCGTCTAATATTCGAGGCATTGAGTATGAAATACAGTGCAAATGATTTCGTACGGAATGGAATTTTTGTTTGGCCATGGCATGTGGCTTGGCTAGAAGGTAAAAGCGTAAGTGGCGAAGAATAAGGAACGAACTCTTGAGTTGGTCGTGAGAAATCTCAATTATGGCAAAACGCTTTGGTAGCTCTTGATGCTTGCCTTGAGACTTGAGGAATCGACTTGAGCACTTGAGCACAATGGATAATATAATTAAGTATGAGGAGCAATTTCCTCTATTTTTTGCTTTAATTCCATTCCATTCCACAGGAGCCAACATAATTCTAGTCTTCTTTAGTTGAAGAAACAGCGTCACGTCACATTACATTGCAAAACTCCCATCATCACAAAAACTACAACTTGACTAGACTCAACCTTACAGTATTCAACCCATTATTCTCCTCTTATTCTAGCACACAGCGCTTTTTCAACGCGGCTAATTCGTTCGCATTCTGAAAATACTCTGAATACCCGATCGTCTTCAGAACAAGTCACCTAATTTATATTGCGGTGTTAGCAGCGGTAATAGATACACTTTATTATACGTCCTCAAGAAATAAAACACTCCTCCTTGCACAATAAATGTCCTGACTATAATAATCCCATTAGAGTATTGTACAAAAAACCCAATCATCCTAAATATTTTTAATCATATCCATAGCACTAAATTAACCGTAGAAGTACATGATCTGTGTCTATAATTTATTTCCCGTTTTAGTGTCAGCTCCAGAAATCTAGTGGAGAAAGTTGCCGGTGAAAGTCAACTTTCTCTTTTATCTAATACTCATTGTCAGGACGGTACAACAGTCGTTTCATTTATTTTATTTCCTTGCCTATTCATTAGTTAGCAACAGTTCAGTGGCATGCATCGCATGGCATGACAAGCCAAACCTAACCAAACCATTAACTGAAGCCAAAGCAAATCAAAAGTTAAGGTTTAGCATGTAATATGAGAAAAATTAGAGAGCAAAAGTATACAGAGTTTCCCTTGGTATAGTTCGACTCTGTAGTACCCGAGCCATAAAATGCAATTACCCGAAACATAGTGTGCACTTATAAACCGGAGAAGACAAGACAAACTGCCTTCGTCTATTTAAAGTCTCTTTGGTTTAGTTTTAGTCGAGTTCACTTGTCAGTAGGGTGCACCGTACATGAGATCAGCTAAGTTTCAGTTTCACCAACAAAGATGAGTACATCCCACCAACCTTCATCTAACTTCTCCTTCCATTCCTTTTAACTACAGCACAACACACCATACCAGCCGTGTGCCAAGACTACCTACAGCTCCGCTCCTCTGGTTTGATGTTTTCAAGACAACCCTTCCGCCTTCCATCCCATCATATTACTTGAAGCCAACCGACCAGGTAGCACTATTCTTTATGCATGTCGCACGTACCGTAAAATACCCAAAAATTATATCTCCCTAAAAATCTTCTTTCTTCCCAAATTCTACTTTTTTCACGTAAACTAATAATACCAATAGTATTTCGCGTAAACTAATAGGGAATGCGAATGGCACGAATACGATTAATACCAAGTGAGTAATTGTCACGTAAACTGTTAAGCTACCAATAGTTCATTTCGCGTTAATTTTAACACGCACGAATACGTGAAAACTTTACACGTAAACTGTGTGTTACGAATAGATTTACGAACCGTATTAATACACAATTATTAATTTCGCGTAAACTATTACATCGAATAATAATTTCAATAAACTAATATTAATAATAATTTCACGTAAACTTTTAATACCTGAATACAAAATTTCTTTGCATAGAAATCGCCAAAAAACCTATTTGAATATTTTTATAGAAATACTGAAAATCCAAAAATTATATAACTTTTCTGGGAAATTAGCTTGGCGAAGGAGAGACAGCGATCATGTTTGGAGTATTTACGGTAGCTATGTGTAGTATGTAGGTTGGCGAGCAAACTAATTTCATTTCATTTGACGGTGGAGCATCCTTTACTTCTTTCAAGTCTACCTCGAGCATTCTAACCGCGATCACCATTTTGACTTGACTCTAGTTGAGTTTAGTTCGGCAGCAGACGGTTCTGTTCTCTGTCCTGTCTTCCCACAAAACTTTATCTAAGCGAACCATTGAGCAACTTTCTCTGTAGCTTTGCTTTCTTTCACAATAGCGTAAGCGTAACCGTGCCACTTACTACTAGTTGATGAAATTTTGGAGTGAAGTAAAGAAGGATAGATGCACAGTGTCCATGTCTCTACATCGGCGACCCTATTGTATTGTATTTAGTTACCTTATTTATTATACGAAGCCTATCTAGCCCACCTAATGTATTAACCCATTCCGTCCGCTGCAGAATTTGTTCAGAGTAGTGGGACACCGTACCTACTACTAGATTGGTTCTCTTACATTCTCCGTTGACACGACATGCAGTAGTTGTAGCAGTAACCTGAATTGTTTAAAACCTTTCAGTACACACACGGATATCAGTTTCCCATCCATTTTCTAATTGTACATTAAACAAAAGAGTTTAGCAGAGCGTATGCAATTGTGCTTGTAAACAATTTATCAGTTCGCTAATTAAGGTCTTAAGAAATGTAGAAGCAAAACAATACTTAGTAGTACTACAGCCGGGTCAATAGAAATACTGCGATTGATATTTGTACCACGAAAACATAATGTATTATGCAAAACTATTGATGAGTTGGGGTTAATGATGTTTGTAGGGCATTACACTGAAATCTACAAAACTATGATTCAATAGAGAAGGTTCTTCGAACCAACAATCCCTTAGCATAAATAATCGAAGACTTAATAATTACATTCTTAGGAAATTAATTAGGCATCTGAAAATAAATAAAGAAGGTTAGTTTATTGATAAATAGGAATGGGAGGAATTGTGTCAGTAGATAAACTATTTATCCGTATTTTCGCAAGAAGGAGAGTGAGGCAAACTAAATGTTTCCTCTTGATGAATACAGGCAGGTTGAAGTAAACTTGTTATAGTTCTGTCGTGTTGCCACACTCAGTTCATAATTAAGCTAAGTAAATTCGAGACATGTTATGTTATTTTGGTTGTGCATTGGATGGGCCCCGTCACTCAGCTCTTCCTGGAACTCTCACAGTCAATCTACATACAGTTTGCAACATTAATAAACTCAAACATTCTAGAAAGCTACTAACAATAACTATACACCTAACTAAGGTTACTTCCTATATCCGAAATGAATTCATTCCTACCCAGGCCAAACCAGAACTGTATGGCGGAGTCAATACGGGAGTGAAGCCTGGACTAGCTGGGCCACGTTAACGAAACTAAATTAAAGGAAGAAGTCAAGGGGGAATGTTGGTGAACGTCTGTATGGAGAAAGGAAGTCTCTCTTTGAATTAGACACTCACTCCCATCCTCCGCGTCACTTCTCTGTCAATATTTACTTTATTAATATCAACTTGTTATCTCCTCCAAAAATTAAATTAACCCAACACAAGAAGTTACTTCCATCCAAGATCTGTCCTCTGCTGTCCTTACAATCATTCCCTTTCAACATGTATAAATTTGACACGTATTTAACATAAAATACAACGTACGGATAACTTTTTCATTTTACATGGAGTGCAGTACACTAATACACCAACTTTAGTAAAGTACTAGTAGTAAACAAGGCGATATATCGATGGTGTAAATAGTTCACTTAACTTGTATAGTTTTATCTTTATTTTGTCTAAAGAAGCGAATCAGGGAGTATAAACGTTCAGCCAAGTGTACATGTTCTGGAAGAACATTCACTTTTGAATCACTCCAATAAGCCCGTAATAAAGTCTGTCCAGTTCACTTTATAGTATTTGCAAACAAGGTTTCAATACCCAAGAGGAAATATAAAGTTTAACTCCCTTTACGAACCTTCATGTTTTTCCTTTCAAAAACACACTCCGAACGTCCAACTTTTATAACTACTTCTTTTACCATTTAAATAGTACAGTTTATTTTTGGTCCTATATTTATACAGTTACATGTCAAGGATATACTTCTAACTATTTATAAATTTTTAACATCATACCTTGGCACAGTACAAAGCTAACTTAGGAAACAGGAAGTTTAAAACAACTTAATTGTATCAAACTCTTTGATTGCAGTATTGGCTAACTCCAACCTGACGTTTCTATTATAACGTGCTTATTTCCATGTGCAATATACTTTCAGGGTTATTTCTCGAATGCAAGAAGGTAGTGCAGCTAATGTACAAGTTTAGTTTACGCAGGCATGCATGATGTGATTACATTTTTTATGAAGCCGAACATAAATGGACAAGGAAAAGAACTATCAGGAAAATCTACATTTTATGTACACCTTAGTCTACAACTGACTTAACAGTTGAGATCCGCTTTACTCCTATCGTTAGTATCCAGTATCATACTCCAAGTTGTTTAATATTCTTCAAGTACAACTCGAAAGTTGGTATAGTAGCTAAAGTGCGTAGGTTTATGGAAAAACGTAAATAATTCATAACTCAGATTTCTACATGGCACAATTGTTCAGCGCTAACCCGAAGTTACACATCATGCATGTTTATTCCTTTACATAATGCAGGCTCAGCCGCTTCCGCTAAATATTAGAAACAGGAAGGCATGAGAGGCACGCACAATCCGCACAATATTGCCAAGCTTGCAAACCTTATTTCATAATAAGGATAAAGTGCGTACACGTGGTTTGCGTTTATGATTAAGGAATTTAAGTACAAACTAACATCAGCTCCTTTAATTAATTATGTAAATAAGCATACATCTCATTTTCAAACCCCTTTAACCTCCTACTACTCAACTACTTATTTGTGATTATGTAATACTAAGTACACATAATCAAAATTGCGATTATGAAAACTTTATTCTCTACACGAAGGTCAACAACATGTGTTTCTGAAATTCAAATGGTAATACCTTAAATTTCGGTAATTACAATAAGCATTACGGTCCATATTAGGACATTTATTTAAATTCTACTCAAATTCTGCAAATAATTCACCAATTAAGATTAGTTAAACTAATTGTGCGACCTTATAAGCAAATTTAGGTACGGGTTTGCTGTAATAAGAAGCTACCACTAAGTAGACCGAACAAATATTTATACACTTGTGACACACCATTCCTAACCATTGTTCTTGGGTACAGATTATATAAGAATTAAAATATGTGCTCTGGCTAAAATTACGGTTACATCACAGATATACTATTACTAAGCCTTTATACTTTGTGGAAATGTTTCGTAGAAAATAATGTAGACTGAAATAGGTACCAGAGAGATTGTGGTACGCTGTGAAATCGCCTAGCAGTAGGTAAAATTAGGGAAACAATATCCCAGCGCTCTATTTTTAGTTAGGAATTATCCTTAGGCACTGTTGTTTTCGTAAGAGTCAACTGAACATAGCTTAGAAAACGTTGAACAGAGTAAACAGACAAAATTAATGTTGACGAAATACAAGGATAATATTATGAAAAGAGAAGATCTGGTATAATAATTAATAATTAAAAGGATATAGTGGGGACTGGCGATGCAGTGAGGACAAGCGTTTCCATTTGGAAACTAATGCCAAGACAAACTGGGAAATCGACACAATAAATGGATTTAGCCTGTAAGAGAGACGGAGCGTGGCTATCTGTCTTTCCTGAATATTTTGTTAGTATAACTACACCAAGCGTACAGAAGTCAATGGTCAAACAAAATAGATAACGCGAAAGTAGGTTTATTTGCACAGTGCTCGAGTAATAACAGGAGGATATTACAGTCCCGAGATTCATGTGCACGTGTACAATCCACTATTGACACTATGACTGTACATTTCTCCTAATCTTTTATGATACTTAAATACAATGACTGTTGCAAACCTCGATTGAAGAACCGATAGCATTAAACCCTCTGCTTTCACAAAATATCCTTATAATGCTACATTATTCCATAAGATTGAAGATTCTTAATAATTATTTTCAAAACTATTTGAAATATTGTCTTTCAAGGCATCTGCAAATACTTATAAGAAGAAATAAAATGAAATAACGTAAAATTAGCAAAGGGCACAGCAAAAGTACACAACTGCGTTTTTCTTAAATATCAAGGATAAATTCGAACAATATTAATAAAACAATTATTATCACTGCGTTATACTATGCACAATAAATTACTTAAACATTTCTTTTGTTGACAGAAACTTTACTTAGCATACTTAAATAGGAGACTTTATATCTGCAGGGCAAAAAGAAATAGGTGTAAGCAGAGAATTTCTTAACCATTTCCGCATTTCTTTACTTTGTCAAAAAACCCTACCTAAGCAATTAGCATTAAAAGATTTCGATGTAAATAGTAGGAAACTACACTATAATGGAAAATAAATGGAATTGAAGACTGTGGGTGTGTAAAAAGTAATAGTTTGTGAAGGATCTGTTGTGAAGAAATGTATGATAGGAGTAAATAGGCAAAAAAGATATGTATGTGTGAAGAAGGGTAGCCAAAACGGCATTTACCGAACGGTATTTTATCGGTAATGCTTAAAAATATGTTATCATTGCCAATAGCGCGTACGTTTCAAAAAAGCTTTTGAGGCAAAGGCAAAGATGAACAAAAGTACATTGCTCTTATTTTTGTATTGCCGATGTGATTGAGTAATTGAGTATTACTTATCAATGACCAAACTTTTTATAAAACAACCAGTAAAAACCATTTTAAATACCATTACCATTTTTGTCACCACCTTAAAATACCATTTTTGTCACCATAAGGAAAGAAGCGCTACTTTTGAAGGCAGTCAATATTACGATTATGCCGACAGTGCTGGGTTGACTTTTATCTACCTTTGAAGCCATAAATATAGAGATCCAATAAAATGAATAATTTTCATAAACAACCGTTTTAGGTATGCAAAAATGTGGATTGCAATGTTTTGCTTTAAACGTTTTGGGTAAATTATACCGAAATAACCGATTACCGGTAATGCATATTTACCGGTTTTGGATACCCTAGAGTGAAGTTGCTTATTTACTTTGAATCTCGTAGCGTGTGTGCAAACAGAGGAGAGATGTGTGAAAGTACATATTCAGAATGAGTGAGTTCCACGTACGGCTTTGGATTTGGGGGAAGAGGAAGGAGAAAGTGGAGAAAGGGTTTTCCATCTGACACTCGATTTTGTTTGGAGAAATCGCGTCTGAAATGTATGTGTCTGTCGGGTGTTGTGACGTTGTGATGGTTAGGTTAGGATTGGTAGGTTCGTTTGGCTTGGTTTAAAATTGGTATCTCCTGCAATGCACTTTTGGTTAGGTTGGCCAATTCATCTTAGGATGTTACATTATATGCTAACAATAAGAGACGACACAGGAGAAACATGGAGGGAGTGAGGGCACCACAGAATAGCGTGCCTTTCATCTCCTTCCCCTATAATGGTTCTATGTCATTTGTCTTTCAATTCGATCTGTCTCGGAAAACGGGATAAAAGTTTTCCTCTTTTACCAACGTAAAAGTACGTATGTAGACAAAACATGGATATCTCTACTTACACATGCTAAACTAATACAAGTAGCATAATATCTTTAGCGCATTTGTATACGATGCATTATGCATAGCAGAGTATGTAGATAATGTAATGTATACCAGGGACTATCTATCTATTCACCACTTTCTACTTTCACTCAATACTTTCCCCTTTCGAGATAGTAGTGCATTGCACAACTAGCTTGGCTTGGCTTCCTCTGCTATACTAGACTAAGCCCGTCGTTTGCTGAGGAAACGTTCCTTTACAATTTCACTACTGCAAACGTCCCCACAACTTAAAAATCCAGGAATAAAATAAAGTGAGCTGCTATCCCGCAACCGAACTGATACGAACCAGTTTGGCTTCCACTAGTCGCGATAGGCTAGCCAAGCCACAGCCACATGTATATACATAAAATCGTAAAATACCTCAGAGCATAGCTTAACTACTGGTAAAAAGTACAAAGGCAATATAAGTACTAACTTCCTTAAAGAGTTGATACTTTTTCCAAGAAAGTTATATATGTATTAGAGCTAAACAGCCCCAGATGAAGAAGTTGAAAGAAAAAAGAAATTTTTTAAGCGGATCGTCTTCCTTTACGTTTACGTCATGTCAGCTACTACTTCTCTCTTTCACTTACTTTCCTTTAGATTTCTTTTGCGGATTTCATAAGACTGATACTCTCCCGCACACAGAAGATTCCCTCACGCTACTCCACTCCATACTCACTTCACTTTACTGCTCCACAGACATTCTACTCTTCTGCATAAAAAGACACAGCGCTAGATTTCTCCTCAACAGCCAAACCTAAAAGAACTCCAAGTAGATCTTCTTATCTTAACTGAGATCTCCTCTATGGCATTATCGTCTCACTCATCTTCACTTCACTTTCAGCCGACTCTCTCCATATTCACCATGTGTGTTACTTTCCTAAACATAAGTACCTACCTACATTCATACATTCTCCACACACAAACTTCTCCAATTCCTATAATTGTGCTCTAAATCTCCACTAAACAAACCACATCTCCACATCGACTCTGTAGTGTCTCCTCTCCACTGGATTCCCATTCTACTCCAACCAGTCTAAACTCTAAACCGCAGGCAGTCCATCGAGTCGTTACTATTCATTGCCTCCCTCTAATATTTACACGAATCGAACGGAACTCAATCAATATTTAATTCTTAATCAATTTCAAGTCACATTATATGTACATCGTAGTACACAACCTACTAATACATACAGCCTTTCTCGCTTTCATTAATTTAAAAGCTACCACCTATTCATACTCTACACTATTAGATAAATGACAGCACGTCAACATACCTATCTAAATGTAATACAATATTTATTATTATTTTCTATCCCGTTTTCTTCTCCCTTCGTACATGTAACACTGAATTTCCTTTTCACAAAGTGATTCAGCCCAGCTGCAATACTTATTTTATAAATGTTCCTTTACGTAGCGCAGTCAGTCAAAAAAGAAACCATCCCTAAGCTCTAAGCAAACTATCAGAAAACCAAAATAGAGTGAAATGCAATAGAGCAGTAGACACAAGCACAACACATGCATCAATTTACTTAGTTTAGTTATCCACCTACCTAATATATCTAAAAGCCCACAATAGCAGCTTTCACTCGTGTATTAAGGTAGCCTTAGAAAATCTCGCTGAGCTTTTCCTACTTTCACTCCTCAAATTCATCACCAAACATTTTCCTATTTATATACAGGGAATGCAAAGGAAGTCGAGTTCCCCTATCAAATGCCAGTTCATATTCTTATCTCCAAATTGAGCATTCATGTCTTTCGGCCTCAACTTTCCCTTTTGATCCTGCACCACTGTGCACTAGCTTTCCTCAGTCTCACATCAGCAGATACAAGTACAGATAAAACAGACAGCCTAGTCTAGCTAAACCCAAAATTGCTACGGGACAAGACAATCCTGAGTTTCCTCAGTCAAGCGAGCAAAACAGCCTCATGTAGATTTTTGTATAGGAAAACACGGTATGTTAACATGTAGTGTATCTCTGAATGCAGTATCGATAACTGCGCATTTAGTTTCCAGTGGTGTCTTTAAAGTCACACGGTTAGGCTTTAGACAAGAATAGAACAGTCACCTACCTAATAGCTAATAGTATTATATTATGCACGTGGAAATCCGCTTAGCATGTATGCCGTTAAATAGATAAGGTAAGTCGATGTGTAGGTATTTATGTAAGGTTTGAAGAAAGTACCTTTGTTCTTTAGGTGCTTTCGTTCGCTTATGCTTACTTGAGTTCACTTGCTTTAGCTTTGACAATCTAATGTGTACTTAGGAAGGTAGAACATTTTATCCAGCACAGCACGTATTTATATAGCATAAAGCACTCCGTGTCTTGTCTGCTTTCTCTAAAGTGTAAATAAAAGAGTAACGTCTACAATATTCCATTATTGCAGTAGTTTCCCTTCCACTAGACTAACATTCCTGAAAAGCTGTACCTAAGTGTTACATTGAGTACAAGAAAAGGTACGGTCTAACATAAGTTGTGTTTCTACTGTGTATTTGTGTGGAGGAGTGTAGGGCATCATAGCACGAATCTATTGGGTATCTGATCTTTTTATAGCATTAGAAATATAAGTAGTGCATATGCAAAGAAAATGTGAGATCAAGACGAAACTAAACTTGGCTTAACTCAATTGAATTGAATATCAACTTCCTTTATCTCTTAGCCCCTACTTACGTTGTTCTGTTCATGTTTCCATCAGCTCATAGATATGCGACACACTTTCCGCCTTCCCCAAAAGAAAATGCACTTACCTACCTATCCATCCATCCATCTGTAGTCTTAGTCGAAACTTTCTCAGGTACATTACTTCTGCCATCTCTTCACTTCTATCCCATCCCAACCAATGCATATCCATTTCATTCCCCTTTGATTTACTAGCCATGCATATAGGATCGTCTTTGCACAATACACTTCTTAGCCAAAATACTTTTCCACCTTCAGCATGGAGAGATTCAAACTTTCACTTTTATACTTTCACTCCCACGACAAGTTTATATTTACCAAACTTTTTGATTGTCCTGTGATGTGATGTGATGCTGTGTTTCTTAAGACTCAGTCTACTCGTTTATGCCTACAAATACAGATCCTGTATTCATCTTCGTGTCTACCAGTGGAATGTTCATGCACTCAGTGAACAACAGTCTTCTCGAAAGACAGGGAGACTTCACAGCAACTATACATAAATAGATCACATGTCTCACGCAACACAAGGAAACAACTAGCAATGTAGACTTGTTTTGTCTTTCCAAAAAGTTCACTCGCTTCTTCCGTGTCTCATGATACGGAACCTAGGTATTTTATACGGAGCTGCACGTAGTTTACTATTTACTACCATTTCTCTATCTGAAACGGACTTTCTGCACTATAACCTTTTTATCGTATAAATATTATAAGGTATACCTATTTGTTTCATATCTATATAATACTACGGTAAATTTAATTACTCTCCATTAGAATTTTTCTCTGGGAACTCATTACACACAATGCAAAACGAAATAAAGCATTTTCTTAGAAGGAGATACTAAAATTATAAATAGTTTTTCCTAGATAAATTTAGTAAATTGAATAGTAATGTAATAACATGAAATAAATTCAAAAGGCTGTGGGTTGGTTTTCCGCCGTATTACCACAAAGAATGATAAAAATAGATAGAAAGGTTCTCTTTGACTTTGAGTTGATTTAATTTAGTTTCATTTCATTTCTGCAGTGAAATGTGAGTCACAACAAATGACAAGAATGCTGAAGGGAAAGCTTATCAAAAGTTGTGTGATTGCGTTTTGTTCTGTTGAGTGCGTCGTGTGTAGTGTATATAGGTAGCTAAATAAAGCAGTAGTCCATAGATATCGACTAATAACGGTCTATACGATATGTGGCTAAGGTTGGTTTGCTATCTACTGTGGGTGAATTCGTTGGAATTGAATTTCGTTTCTATTGCATTACATAGTTGACTAAGCTCTGCTAGGTTAGTAGGAGCGAAAGTGAGTTGTCGCAATAGATGATGCACAGAGTCGACTATGGACACATATGACTGGAAGTGAGTAGGGCAGATAGGGAGAGAGGATTTTATTTGACAATGTTTTGTGTAGCGATAAAAAGCTCTAGGTAATGTGGAGCACAGCGGTGGAGGAAAGGAAAAGAGTGAGATAGCTAAAGTAATTTTATACAGTAATAATAAGGGAGATGTAGCCATTACTTGAAAACACGCACAAATACACTTGTTTTATGTAGTTCATAATATAAACTGCCTTAGCTTAAGTCTCTTATCAAAATGGAAAGCTGCTCATAACATTCGTTGCGTCAACTGCGTAACTCGAAGCTTAAAATACTTACACACAACATACTTACTTGGAGCACCCTGTACATGGTGTAAACACCATGCGATGCGTTCTATATGGAATATTTGTAGAAAGTGAAATACATCCACCTGTTTATAGTAGATTCTGATTTTGGATACTCAGTGACTTGGTTACCTTGGCTTATAAAATAATCCGACACTCGTCTACATGTACTTAGAGTATTTCCACCCGACTAGCTACTTACAGATTCCATGCAGTCAGTGAAATATTCAGTGAAATATTGAATGCACGTTACATAAAATGTGCTAAGGTACATAGCTATTTAGTATCATGTAGCTTTTACATTACAAACTGCAGCTATTCAACTAAACTCAACTCTGACTTTTATTCACCAATCTGTTAGCAGATAACGCTCTATTCTCCCTCTATGGCCTACAGTCAAGTCAGTATGTATTTTATATGTGTCTGCTCTGTCTAGCAGTTCTTCCCTTCCTCTCATGCTATAGATTTTAGTTGGCTGGGCTAGAAACAAGATGAGATGAAGTTGACATGATTTTTGCCAGAGGCAAGCAAACCAGTTTGGATTACACTTTAGCCAACATACTCATTTGCCTCTGAGCTATACTCCAACCATGTACAAGTACATTCCGCTGCCTTTCCTTCGTTAATATTATATATGTATATTATAAAACATTATATAATATTTCTTATATCCACACGAAACATGACAACATACGTAACTAACGTTAGTATGTATCTAGTTACACTGCATTACATTAAATTACATTACTTGGCCAGGTTTTTCCTGGAACCAATTCCAGCCAGGACTTTCACTAGCCGAAATGCGCTTGCTATGTGGAATACATACACAATCAGTTGAAACTGCAAACCTTTCTCTATTATTTCCTCCACTTGACTTTACAGAAGTGTACTATCGTGTAGTGTAAGCTTGGTGATGCTTTCCATTTGATTCTAGTACCAGAGGAAGGATAGCACAGAAGATGCAGTGGTGTCTGTGTTTGTTAAATGTGGGGTATACTTTCAATGTAGTATTTGTAGGTGCGATTTTATATTGTATAATATGATGAGATGTGTCTACTTGGAATAGTAGTCTTGTGTAGTGAAGTGGAACAGAGGTTGGTTTTGTTTGGCATGGTCCGTAATACATCTGCAATGTACATATTATGCTGTCATACACACGTACGTTTGTCTGTTCATGTAATTCTGGTAGAACAAGGAAAGGCAATGTATGTAATGTACGGGAAGAAGGACATGAGCACAGAGGAGAAGAGGAGAACACAAGCAACATATTAAAATATGGCACACTAGGGTCTAGATGGTTTGGTTGGTTCTTCCGTTGTCTCCTCTTTCATGTCGCACTTTATGTTCTCTTCTTCCTCTTAGGCACATCTCACAACTGAACCTAGAAAACTCTTACTTGCGTTAGTTATAATATAAAGCTGGATGCTATTATATCATAAAACAGAAATGTTCCAGTGAATCTAAATATATTCAGTATACAACAGAATACTTAGGAGTGGAGGACTACTAGCACCACTGCCTAAGTAACATAACATAACATAACACACAGCGGAATGTAAATGTGAGTAATGCATTGCAACAGAGCAGTGGAGAACGAAGTAATATCTGTAGTGGAGAACAAAACAGGAGAAGAGATAGTGTCTCCAAGTAGTGCGAGGACATATTCTAATAGGAACGAAGGCAATCTTTTCTCTTTACATGGAGTACCTACTTAGGACAGATAATATGAACATGGAGGAAGTATATCAAGTCTGAGTAGTGTTATGTTATGTTTTTGGTTGCTCTGGGCTGGCTGGCATGGCATGGCGTGGCATGGCACAGCTTCAAATAGTACATCGGAGCAGAAGAGCAGTTTGCTGGGTAATAATTCCCGTCTTTTGTGTATATGTAAGCTTTATGTCGTTTTCCGTAATAAAGGCTCTTGTATTAGTTTCTATCAGTTTATACAATACAAAGGCTCAGTCTTTAGTCTCGCACATCACATCAGCTGTCAATAAAGAATGGGAATTGAGGTCACCGAAATAAGCAGGAAGAGTTTCGCACTGAGCAGAAGCCACCTCTACATAAGCACACTAATATGACACGACAGTCCTACAGCGTTTCCTCCAGGAAAAACCTCGTCAGGATTTTAATGGCGAGAACAGAGATAATTCACAGGGTTTAGAACGTGAGCTGACGACGATCTGTGCTCCGAGTTGACTTGCCCTGTCTTCACTTCTTCCTTCTCTTTGTCAACCTGACGAGCCACGCTCCCCGAAAAGACAAGACAGTTAAACCGTTCAAAAGACATTAGGAGGCGAGCAGATAGCACCACTTCCATATAAACGCCAGAAAGAACGCTTTTTATTAGGCCTGAGTAGGCACAGCCCTATGACTTCACTTAACTTCGTCCTCTCCTCTCTCAGCCTCTCTCGCACTATCGCCACCAAACTGTTTTCATCCAATGGCCCACACTACACTCTAATGTCGTCAAAGGGAATCGAAACGCTCCTTTAAATCAGTCCATGGCATCTTTAGTGCTTTCAATTCAAATACGACACACAAACTACCCGCTCTATATACATACAAATACCTTTCCACCTTCCCTTTCTGTCTTTACAGACACCAAAACCTTCTCAGGCACATTCAGATCTGTACAGAGATACCCAAATAACTAACACACACCATCCACTCAATTGTCCAAAAGAAAGATACACAAATGTGAAAATTTACTTTTAACTGAAAAACAGATTAGAAAATCGCACGCAGCTATATAGACATAATCTAACGTAGCAAATTCTCATGAACTTAGGTCAAATATTTACCACGATCAACTATTAACAGTAGATTGCAACTTCGAAAATAAGTAGACCGTTCTAGCTGCTCTCTATCTGAATTATACATGTAGAAACCCCAATATTTATTAAAATTACAAGAAAATGTACAATTCTCACATTTGCAGATCCCAACATATCCCGATGCAATGCATCCCAACGCAGATCTGTACAATTCTCACATTTCTACAAAATAGCAACAATTTAACTTCTTCAACTGACTCGGGGTTCACTTAAATTGTTTGGAGCCATTCAATGTGGTAGAAATACAAAATACAAAATTTAATTAATTAAAATACAGATACTGGTTCTCCATTAGCAATTTAATTGATTGTGTTAATAAAAAATTGTATAAAAATCGAATGTCAAAAATATGTAAAGAGAATTTGCATTTGATATCCTTAAAAAGTATTTTTGGAGAACACTTTTGCGAAAGAAAGCTGTTTTACAGATATAGCGTCGCGAATGTCAGAATTTAACCAATTTTTGCACTTGCTGCACATATTATACAGCAAAAATCATAAACGTTTGTAAATATCTACTAGACCTACTCAACTCAAAGGAATTTACATTCCCAGCTGTAATTGTTATCCCGCTCTGAAGCATAAACTGTGTGTTTTGTATGATTTAGGAAAGGAATTCGAAATCACCTTTAGAAAAACTTACGTGATGAATTGTGTGAAGCCCAAGGACAAACGTATAAAAGTCCCGCAGAGTATTACGAGTGAGGAATGTGGGTTGTGAAATGAAATGACATAAAATAATAGAGGATACACAACAGACATAAGATACGAAGCCAAGAAAAGAAACAAGTCAGAGTCGAGTCCCGGGGATAAGAAAAAGTGATGAAAAAGTCGAAATTGATCTGCCTCCTTCCTAAGAATTCGATCGAAAAAATGTTTTATTTCTTCTATTCCACAGCAGCTCCATTCAATACTATCACATCCTTCCCCTCCTTCAGTTAAGAATGAAAATACGAACTTTCACTTGTCTAACATACTTTACGCATCGAATTCCTCTTTTTTATTGTGCAGATAAGTTATAATGTAAAGACAGATATGTCACAAAACTTACAACTATTTTCTTCGAGAACGTAGGTAGACAGACAGCCAATAATGGAAAAACTCCTATAAACATTACTCTAAAGTGTATAGTCTTTATGCTTCCTTTGTTTGTCAATGTACGTTTATTTTCTTGTAACTACCTCCTAAATATACGGATAGTTTGTTTTTATGGTTTTCTACGGAAATGCTATACTTAACTGCAGCTGCGTACACTGGTATACAAGTGAAGGAAAAATAATGCACTACAAACTATGCTGTAATCTGATTATATTTCCTTAGAAAGTATATTTGAAAAGATATTAACAAATTTCACACGACAAAATATTTGTACCTTACGAATAAATCTTAATTTGGCGATATAAGCAATTAGGAATTGTAAGCTAAAGAAAAAAAGTTCCCCAGAGACCCTTTTCTTTGAGTCTTTATACTTACCTGTGTAGGAGCAGTGTTAAAAGTTAAAACAAGGTAAACATAAAGTGCAACACTTTAGAAATAGTATAAGCATCAGTGTACATGTTTCAGGCAGGATACAATTCGGGTAGGAAAGAGTATTCTTTGAATCGGGTAGATACGGATTTACTTTTTCAATTCTGGTTCTCTCCCTCTAAATGCACACTTTGTCAATAGAGTCTCTAATAAGAATGAAAAGGACAAGGGAAACAATAGGAAAGGATCGGTAGTCGATTCTGTGGAAGAATCGGAAGGGACGCAATAGAAATATCTTCATTTTACTCACAGCGACTTCCTTTTCTAGGTTAACGTGGAGATACTTCCCTTTTTTGTTCTTTTCCTTCCTACAAGCCTTGCCCCTTATTTTTGGCTTAGAAAACTGTTACGACTTAAGAATAGACGTTGCTTTTGACTTGACTTTCCATTTCATGCTTTGACTTTCGTTCATTCTCCTCTTTTCTAATAGAAAGTGATTGACCGCAAATCTATGTCAGGCTGATTGCCTTCGTTTATCATTCTCCTTGCAGTCGCTCTTATACACAATTTTTACTTCACTGAGTTTTACTATCATCCAAGCTCAAACCCAATGAAGGCTTAACTCGTCCAATAGAATCTCCGCAATTTTCAATTTTATTAGTGTCACTCCCTGTGCCTGTTCACAATACACAGAAAATATTCTTACCCTACCATCTCTAGTCACACCACACTATAGTACAGGGCCACTGCATAGCAAAGCGTCTATACCTACATTTATTATATTGTACATTACATCAATTGAGACCCAAGTAGCAAAAAATCGTAAACACCCACGATCACATGACTGTAATTTGGAAGCCCATTCCTCAATCCACCTTATCTTACTTTTGTGCGTGTAAAAGTGGAAACCAATTGTGTGTGAAATTATCCGTCCGTCGATATCCAATTATCATGTAACAATATAAATGACTATAAATGTAGTTTCCAATTGTTCTGAAATGAAATTGATTAGGAAGAATTCGTGACATCACTCGATTTCCCTTTTACACTCAATTATTTACTTACTATACCTATGTGCATTACTTAATAGTAGAAAAGAGGAAGCACAGTTAGGTTTAGGAAATGACACGTTTGTTTTGGCCTTGTCATGAGAATCAACCAGAAATAGAGAAATAGCTACGCACTCTGGTGATAGTATCTTTTCGAAGTATAGCTGATGACTAAATTACGTAAACTCTGGGTAGTGCTCCCAGCTGAGAACGAAAGAACTTGGTCGAAATAAATACTTAAGTTTAGTTTAGATGGGAGAAAGAAAACTTTCTCCAGTGAAAGTGCACAAGACGAAATCGTACATCTACTATCTTTTGTTTACGGCAGGGCTGTAAACTTAACGGCTTTGACTTTCAGTGACTACACCACACTAGTACAGTTACAGGTTATATTACATTACAAGCAACATCCTGATGAGAGTACCCGAATGAAAGGAAACCACCTCTGTCCAATAACATCAGAATTGCTAACTTTCTCCTGATCGCATCTCTCGTAATCAACGAGATGAAGTAACCTGACTCAGTGACCGACTTGCTTTTCCTTTCAGGGAGCCGACTAAAAGGTCCCTCGACCACAACACCTTAATAGTTACTTTAACTTAACGTAGGCGTATTCTGTATTCCCGACATTTTGAATTACACGGTAAGTAAATGCGTACAATACAATAATTAGGTATACTGAGTCAGTCTACAAGTCTCCACCACCACAGGAGTAAATAGAAACATGTGAGTTTCTGGAGTTACATTAGAGAATAAGTAGTTAAGAGTGAAAACCATAATGTTGTTGCAGAGTATTGCTAATTAGGAGAAGAGAGAAGGCAATAAAAGGCAGTCAGTCAGCGTCAAATGAGAAGTCGAATTTAATGTGCTGTGGTGAAATACTTTCTCTCCGTCTCTCTTTATATAACACAGTCGTATAAAATGTCGTAGAAAGGCAATGTAAGTCAACTCAGTTCTAGACTATAAAACCCTATTATACCCGAATATAAGTAAGTACAGAAGAGAAAACATCAATTTTACGTTGGAACATGTAGTCAGAGAGATTTATACTTTCCATATTACTGAAAACGAAAGAATGCCACCAGACATAGTTGTAAAATACTTATACACTGTCTCGCTATATAGTACATTACAGAACAGAATGACGCTGTAATAATGTAAAAGTAGACAAAATCTTACAGATTGCCTTACAGTCTACACTTTTGCAATACATCAGTAATAAGTACTACAATAAATTCACGTGCTGCTGCGTACATTCATTTTTATACACCCAGCACCTGACATTTGATTCTAAAAATGTATATTCTCAATCTCCATCATTACTTATCTGTATTTATCTATATTAGTACCCATTAGTATCCACATCCACTACTAAAATATTTATAAATAGGTAATCACTTAATGACATAACACTGAACATAATATTGTGTATTGTATGTAAAATATGAAATATGTGTATATGTTTATTTTAGATTTCTTTGTATTTGTCTGCACGTCAGTTACATTACAATTCATCTCGTTGCTATTACTGTGAATCAAAACGGCCATTTAGCTTTGACGCTGCTGTTCAAAAGACAAGACAGAGAACTGAGCCAACTTTCTACTTCATCCAATTCAGTTACACTAAAAAGCGTGTAATCTTCAGAGTATACTGGCTGCACAGAGAAACTTGGCACCCTTACAGTTTTCTAGTGCTGTAAGTAACAGGAGTGAACTGTAGTGTACATCATATGTACGTAGACTAAAGAAGTACATAAATACACGGCTGTGCCTTGATGGTGGAAGTAAAAGTGTACAAGTGAGGAGAATGATCAAGAGTGAATAGTACATGTGACGCAGTGTAGCGTAGTGAAAATACAGAGACTTTTGTGTCCATTCTGTACAATATAAAATAGATGTACAAAGATAGATTACTTTTGGTATGTTGAACCTAAAAAGAAGAAAGTTGCGTTAGTATTTCTATTTTCATTGCGTTACATCTTACAGAGTATAACATATTGCATTACATTCGTAACTTAAATTGACGTAGACTTCTAGTAGACTGGATTGTATGTGCGGAAGGCTCCTTTGCTTAGCTGCGAGTTGAACTAAGCTGGACAGACAGGACTTGACTTGTTTCGGTTGTTGAGAGAGAAAGTTGACCCCATAACACATGATATAAGACTCTTGTGCATTTACTTGTGTTGAAAGAGCCGTCAGGAACACACATCACTCACCGTTTAAGTGAAGTTAAAGCGTGTAGTTGCTAAGTGAGAGAGCAAAACGCGTTTCCACCGCATTTCTTTAGGTGTGTCCCTATCTCTCGCGTCGGAGGTGAAATCTGAGAAATGGGCCAAACAAACGTATAAACCTGAACTAAGTGAGTAAGCTAAACTTTTAGAAGCTAAGCGAAACGGTGCGCTATAAGAATGTTCCCAGCGTTCCCGGTTTCCTATTCTGTGCAAAGTAATGCAATTTCGGGGGATGTCAAGCTTTGCAACGCAACGAGTCAGTTTCTCCAACTGACTCTAAATACACACAACGGAATGTTCTCCTCTTACATACATTCACCTCTAGCATTTAGGTGAGTAGTAAACTATGTTACCTTTCGTTATGGTTATCGTTATGCTACGCAGCAGTGTAATGCAATGAAACGAAATTAAACACTTCATACATACACTGACGTGTTATGAATTCCGTTTCCAACCGTACAAATCCCCACATCCTCCAAACACAATCACATAGTACCCAGCTAATACGTTCTACATATGCACACCTACCTATAAGAAAGACATTGCGAAATGACTATAGGGAAAAATAAAAAATTGTATCTTTTTTCACCGAGACTTTTCCATCGTAAAGAGTACAGATGCAAAATGAAGTGGTAAACATATTCCTTTTCTGTTATGATGTAAAAATGAAAGTGCTCTTGCTCTTGTCTGCTCTGCCTCTGCCCTGGCATTTGGATGACAATTGTACTACTATGAATGCTATACAACACCCGAGGATCTTTGTCAGCTCGATCTACTAGAGTTTAGCCAATGTAGATATGCACTTGTAAGAAGGTATTAGCTTTTGTTGGAGACACATTGTCGTCTCGTATTAAAAAACCTGATAATATTACAGAGTTATAAAAACTCTGAGAGAACTTCTAACTATAGGCACACAGACATGTCACAGCGATGTGAACAAGCAAAAGAGAAACTTAACAGTTCCACAGAAGTAGAGTACCTACTGTAAGTTTTCTCTTCATGGCTATCCAGGGATACGATGAAATTGCCGTCTGTTCCGTTCTGTCCATTCCATCCAGTCAACTCAAGTCAAGCTCAAAGGAAATGAAATACTTACTATAAGTATGTATGGATGTACAAACTTAAACCCAGTCACTTTGACTTCACTCAAAGGCAAAGGTAACCGAACTCAGCCAACTCACTCAATGTGCAAAGTGAGAAAGCCAAAGTCCACCTAAATCAAGTCTTCTCAAGGAGAAGCACAAACCAAACCACCTTATTCATATACAAGTCACTAAGTGTCGAACACGACACGCCAACCAGTTCCATTGACACCAATCTAACGATTCTTCTCCAAAATATACATAGTAGACGTTAACAAAAATTACCAAAAAAGGTAGAAAATCAACGAATCTATTTTCATATAGGAGCAAATTCAGTATATTTACTCTATCTGCAAACCAAGTTACAAAATTCGAACGATTTTCCGGAAATTGTAGTTTTGTTTTCTCATTTACAATTAAACTGAGATATTCTTCAAAACAAAGATGTAACGAAATATTCGAACTGGAATTCGAGCGGACAGGCATACAGATACAAAGCAATGTGCATTATTCAGGGCTTAGTGAAATTATCTTGAAAACTTAATGTTAAATTATTGTTGTTAACTTTTGAACTACCTTGTACTAGAGGATTTGAAAATGAAATGGTTATTCATAGAGTGAAATATATTTATTGTAAAGCGTACTGGGTATTTGGTTATTTTAGATTGAAGTGAAAGGAAGCGGCTGTTGAATTTGGCTAGGAAAGTGTCTGGTTTGGCTGGAGCTTTGGGTTTGTTGGGTGGAAAGTGTAGTTGCACAGTTTTGGATGTTGGCATTGGATGGGCAGCAATCTGAGTTAAAGTGGAGTATCGGGAGCGCCTAGCTAGTAGGAAGGTATGCATGGGTAAGCGAAGACTTGACTTTGGTCTGCCTGGTGTTTCGACACTGACTCTGGTGAAATATCCTCTACTTAAATTTAGTTCGGTTCAGAAAGCAAAGAATGGATGTCGAGTTGAGTAGTAGAAGCTTGCGCTTGGTTTGGTTTGCTTTGGCTTGGCTAGCGTAAGTCTCCGACTACTTTGGCTAAGTCAACTCAGCTGAACTGAACTGAACCGAACCGGCGGTTGCACTCCTTCCTTTTCTTTCCTTCTCCGGATGCGATAGTCAAAAGAAAAGAGGAAGTTTCCCTTTCTCTCTGGATTTGGTGATCGATATCTAAAGTGGGAGCAGCAGGGCAAATGAGAGGGTTTACACTTACACACATCTTTTCAATCTACTCCCTCCATACAACGGGGCACCTTCCTAAGTACCTCAATATGTAACTACTCCTCCAGAATAGCATACACAGGTACCCTAAATGCATCCTAAGAACAGGAACAACCAATGGAATAACACTTTCATTGTCACTCACGACTCTCTCTTCACTCTCCTTCCAAGATCTTCCTTTCAACTTTCATCTCCACCTAAGAAAGGCATCTTCCTCTTCCCAAGTATGGCCACATACAATGACAAAAGTGCCTCTATAGGGAAACAATGGAAAACCTACTTCAGGAATTCCTCCCTTTTATACCATTACTATAGGTAGTCTGGTCATGACAAATTCCTGCACTGCATTGCAAAAGAATGTTATTAAACTAGGACAATGACACCATTTCGTACCTAAGTATTAAATGGCATAAGCGTTTCAATTTAAAACTCTCTTGCATTGCAGCTACCTCTTACACTTGTCATTTTTACACTATCAGCCTTGATTTACATACGTGCAAAATACAAATCTGCATTTTAGTTCGGTAATAAGTTTAGACACAAATTATTATTATAACCATAAGGGTATTAAAACTGGCCTTGTGTCAATACGTCAACAAAATGAAAAGAATAAATGCATAGCACATGCATGTGCTGATTTCGTATGTGAATTTAGCAGAGGGAAGTGAGAAGAGATGAAAAGTAACCTGAATCCGTCAGGAAAGTAAGTTTAGTCTAGAAAAGGGTTGTGATGTAGCAACGTGCCCAAATTTAATAATAGTGACAAGACGAAACACTGCAGGAAGTTACGTAATCCATCTAAATGTCTGGTTTAAGACAATCAACTGGCGAATTGTGCTCTTTTGTCTTATGTTTCAGCTGAGCTCATCAAGTTACTCTATGGTATGGCAAGAAAGGACTAAATCATGTTTGTCTGCATTTGACAACCTGGTCTGGTCCTCCATATGTAAGTGTGCTCCATATAAACATACATACTAGTGCACGATGTACTCACCTCCCATTGTCATTGTCTATGCACTTCCGGGCGCAGAAATAATGGAAAGACAAGACAGCACTTACTTATCTTCGTGCAAATAGTCTCCTTCTTTCTCACGACCAAAACTGACAGTCTGCTCTTCTGCAACCCTTCCTTTTAGACTATGTCTTCTGGTAATATAGAATAATCCCAGTAGTGTGTGTACTAGACCCGTTATTTATAACCAGACCCGACCACATGAAGAAACTGTCCATATCACATTGCACTGTCTTTTGGTATTAGTTCACAGACGAGTGACGCTCTTCCGTTCATCTCGGGCACCTTTATAACATAGTGCTACTCCCTTGTCATGATAAAACGTGTGAGTGATCTCAACGTGAGAGTCTACGAGAAAAGCTGAAATCCTGAAAGAGATCCCAAGTCCGAGCTAAACAGTCAAGTGGAGAAAGAAAAGAAGTGAGGGAGCGACTCGCTCAGATTACTTCCATTTATCGATCTCACACTCTCCAGTCAACTTAACTCAAGTCAACTCACTAAAATCATATAAACCTAAAACAGTTGCAGAAAGCATCTTGTCTTGACCTCCACTCTCACACTACTATTCAGTCTCACTCACTATACCAACCTCCTCTAACTTATATTACAGTATAAAAACTACTATTCTAGCCATGCGATCGTGTCACCACAAAAAATACGCACATATAAGCCTGTCAAGGTTTCGGCTGCAATTGCGGCTTCCCACGTCTTTTCGCCTTTCTCAATACAACAAATTACTGATTTGTTAGTCTATTGATTATAGTGGAGTGGATATCTTCATTACTGCCATCTCTAATAATAAATAACGCATTTTTTCACTTATTAGGCACATTCAAGGCGACTGGTTTTCAAAGAAATCTATTGCACTATATAAAGTATATATGAATTAATTCATTAAAATTCTAATACGGCAACAAGGGATTAAATAATGGATTTATGTGCAAATGCGTAAGTCCATCCCTGCATCTCACGAAGGTTTTGAATGCATTGGTAGTCCTTGACCCTTGAAGCATTATAAAAGTTAAAAAAGACGAAAAAGCAAATTCCTTGATTGTCACTCACCAACTCCTGAAATAGTATAACAAAAGACTTAAATAGCATACAGCAAACTCAAATTAGCATACTTACTATAAAAATTAATTAGTAATTAGCAGATAAAATACATAAGTTAATCAAAGCAACAGCAGACTACTGTTATTATTCTATAATTGCTACTTTCAATGTTAGCATGCCTAAATTTTTATATGCATTCTTAATATTTTATCTTTCTTATTTACTAATCGCAATTATTTTTTAGCTAAATAAAATTGATGGAAGATACAATAATCAGAAAACTTATTAAGAGTGCAGAATGTTTATACCAGGATGTCTTTGTCACAAAATATTGCTGTGTCGTGAGTACGGTTATTTAGTTGTGAACTAATAAAGTGGTTTGGTTGGATTGGTTTGAATTGAAAGGGTCTTTGGTGTATTTATGTGTAGGCAGAGGGTAAATATTGTGTATACGTTGGATGTATGTGGACATACTGAAATGAAAACAGTCTCCGGAGTGTATTGCGTTAAGAAACATCTTTCCGTGGGTTTTCAATTTATAGGGAAGTGGAAAAATTGAATGTTTAGTTGGCCGTGAGCCCTTGGAAGTGATACGTGGTTTTAGTAAGTAATGCTGTACTCTTTACTGCTCTCAAGTTTCGAGTACAATTCGGCTGCCGTAGTCTCTCAGTTTCAAATCAATCACTTGGCTCTTGGCAGATGCCCCCAGCCCGGAAATCAATACATTCTTTGCTAACTTAACCCCAAAGAGAAAATTCATGTGCCTAGGGCTTATATATGAAGCTATTATCATAACTTACATACCTATGCAGAATATACATATTCGTTTACGTTAACCTTGTGATTAAACAGATTGCTTATTCCTTACTTAGTATAAATTCCGTTGCAGAATATACAGGGACTATTTATGTACATATAAATAGGTATTAAATACGCTACGAAGCTAAGCTTTGAATTCTCTATTGAAAATTTCATAGAGAAAGTTGCATAAAGAAGGCGTACTGAAAATTATAGTGTAAGTGGAGAAAGGAATGAGATTCAGTTTGCAATGCTAAGCTGAACAGTTTATGCGATTCGAAGAGGAGCACTCGTGTTTCTTTATGTTGCTCACAGTCTTTGAGAATACAGTCCAATATATGCCCATGCACTGCAGCTACAGCTACAGGGTACAGAACGCGAAATCTAACTACCAATTCTATTTACTTCTTCTAACGCTGCATTTATTTAGTACGGAGTGTACAGAGCACACATAATACTCCAAAGTTACATTACGCTCTTCTACTGAGGAAAAGATGAGAGAATCCAGTAGGAGATCTTCCCGAAAATCCTGGAGAAAGAATGGATGAGCAAAGAGATTAGTCTCTCCATTCTAAAACTCCCATTTTCCACTTCATCTTCACCAGTCCAAAAGCTTTACACACACAGAAACTCTTTACATGCTAAGCGCTTAACCTTTATATATTTCCTTTCACTGTACACAAGACTTAGCTACTGCAGTAATGTCCCTATCATGTGCTACACAGTTCAAATAGGTAACTCTACTCCCAATTCCAAATCACTTCACAGCCAACTTGGACCCAATTCCATGCACTATAGGAGTAAACTCTATTTTTTCAAACGACTCAATTCGAATTGCTACTTTATGTTCAGAAACTCTTAAGAAATGGCAGTCCCTTTGGGGAATTACTGATAAAAACAAAACGTATTGAGAAAAATCGGTTGTAAACTAGTTCAGATTAGAATTTTCGTGGTTTGCTTAGAGAAATTCTAACATGGCAATATTTCTGAGAAATTTTTACATACAATTTAAATTTTTATACGTAAGTCGAAACCCTGGTTGTTCCGACACATCACAGAGCCTAGAAAACGACACCTTTTCTCTTTCTCATGTGAAATAGTTTGACTGGTTGATCCTTTTTATAATTCTTTGCATTTTTCCTCCTTTAGGAAGGCATATAGGCAGTGACAAGATAAAATATCGTAAAAGTTTTTCTATATAAACATGGAGATATTTTATACAAAGATATATTTATGTGTACACAGAAGGAAATAGTACTTTTGAGGACGAGGAGATATCTCAACAGAATATATTATGCAAACATGTAAATAGAACAGTTCTTTTACTTTATACTATTCAATTTGGAATATGTAGAGTGAATTAGCATGAAAAGCTTTAGCCTTGAATTCACTTAAAAAGACGGCGTATTTTGCTTTCTGAAATTCCCTTTACTGCTGTAGAGTGACAAGGAGTGTCTACTTACGTGTGCGACATACATATGTACATGTGCTCACCCTGTGTGCTGTGAAAAATCTAACTTTGAGTAAGACGGAAATTAAAGACAAAAGAAGCTTATGTCTCCTTCCTTCCTGTGCAGAAAAGAATATCCTTGACTTCAGCTTTTCATTATGCCACTTTGTTACAAATTGTCTCTCTGCAGCACCCGTGCAGTTCCTTACCCGAGTCAAGTGAACATCTTGCATTACAAGAAGAAGCACACAAAATGTGCATTAGGGTAGCCAAATAACATTTAGTTTCCGCTCAAACTCCACTTGCACAGATTCACTGACTCACCATTAAGGGAAAAAGAGCAATCATATGAACGTTATACTACCCACACTCCCATTCTACCTTACTTAACATTGCATTCAATGGCAACTCGATTTATCCACTAGAAATAGAAATCCAATGTACCTCACACTCACAGCACAATGCACCAACCAAAAATTCTCCACCTAACTATATAAGCCTGTCTAAAGTAAAGCCCTAATGTATTTTAACAGTTAACTTGAGAATAGCAGCGAAACTACCGTCAACTACTCTTTCTACTTCGCTAAACATGCAATACTACCCATTCAAATACTTTCAATATAACCATCTTACATTAACTGCTTACATAGTACAACCCAAAATAAAATATAGATGGACATATTTATTGTTCTATTTGCTATACTTCTGTAGATATAGACTTCTCTTGGACTTCTCAAAGAGCATTGCGTCAGAAAAAACTATATAATAAATAGCTATGTTGATTGCGCACTCAAGTTTTAAATTAGGCACTGAGAACAGTAATTATTATTTAGAGCAATAACAGTAAAATTAAAGATAATTGCCACTTCCTTAGAGTTGCCTTGTAAGAAGCGAATTTAATGGAATTTAAATTACAACTAAATATTAATTATAATTGAAAAGAGGAGAGAAGGAAGTAAGAAAAGGTTCAGAGTGATTATACTGAAAGCGAATCAAAATTTAATAGAACTAGTCTAGCTTTGTATCATCTTGTGTATAAAATATAGTATACATTCTAGGGTAGATGTAATATATATTTTGCCTACCATGGTGGTACAGAAAACAGGGAAAACATACACAGCATCTAATCTAAGATGGTTAAACGAAATCCGTTGGCGTATTTTTATTTTTAAGAATCCATGCTGTACAGTTAGTACATGCTGGTACGTGTAAGTATTTCTTGTACACATGAACTGAAGAGACTTTGACTTTCTTCCAGCTTTCTCCAAATGGCAAAAGAACGTGGGTTGGTTATTCGGTGTAGTGTACTGTTCTCAAAATTCTAACTTCGGACAAGGAAGACGAGTCTGCTGGGACTCTCTTTCCTGTACATCGAAAGTTGAGTAAAAAGAGAGGCGCAGAGTCTTCAATCTAATCCAACTCTATTCAAGTACTCCTGTAGTCAGTACAGAATAAATACTACTACAGAATACACTACAACTGTATCTCCTAGCAATACAATAGCGTACACGATGGACATAAATGAGAAAGGGAGAGGGAAGAAGTCGAATGCTTACTACAGTCTACCTAAGTGTATAAAGAGAGATAAATAGACAGAAAAAGAAGGAAATAAGAGTGGCAGAAAAAATTTTCCAGCTCGATACGAATACCTCTTAGCAATTCGATATGACTGCAGGGAGCTTCCCCTTCTTCCATCACAAAAACACAACAGAGAAAGAAAGGGAATAGCTAAAAACTTTCTTCGGCCAAAGTAAAGGCAAGAGTTTCTTTTGTAATTCTAAGAAGGAAGTGATCAGATGGAAAGTAATTTGATGCGATCTACCTATTTAAATATAACGCACTGTCATGTCGTTTTCTTGGCTTACAATAATTCGTCATCTTCAGACATAATGCCAGTAAGGACTGCTGACATTAATTCAACGCGTAATCCACATTATTTAAAAGTTTCTATTTATCGGACCCTGAACCTATATAATTGCTTTACAGGATTATTAATTATGGATCACGGATTCAAAAAAGCAATTTCTTTTGATATTTTATCTATCTATTTTTTACCGACTACTATCTACAGATATTGATCAAGGAAATTAATGTAATTTAAGGAAAGTTTTGTCAATCGTCAATTAATTGGGAAATTAGGGTTTCATAGTACAAGCATTAAAACTACCTCAGGACGGAGTAAGCAAGTGATTATTTTAAAACTTAATCTTAAAACGTCCATAATTGTGACAGGATTTTATTTCTTTAATTCACCTTGCCGAGAAATGCAAAACCCATCTACATTTCAAATACCATTTGTTTTACAGAATCTGTTTATTAAAGCACACGGTGTTCCTTGCATTATGGTTTCCAGTGGCAAGACTGCTGTTGTGAGTGCCGTGACTTGTGGTGGAGAAGTAGGTAGATTTGAGTTTGAATGTGTTGGTTTGAGTGCCGAGAGTGAGTAGTAGGATGTTGTCTCATTCTTATGCATAGCATTTAAAGTCGTGAAAGATAGGTGATAGGTACAAAGTGCATGATAGAGGGAATAGTGTAATGAAAAGCAATGGATGTTGGGTTATTAGGGAGGAAGTGAGATGAGAATCTGAGAAAGCAGGCCAACAACCTCGTGAAACGGACGCAGAGGCTACTCTTCTCCATCATCATCATTATTATCATGATAGTTATGTATGATATTCGACAAAGAGTGTAACAGGACATTCTGGAAGCTGATTATTGAGAGGAGGGAGAAAGGGACATGGAAAGACTGCAACCCGACAATTTTCAACTCTCAGCTAATAATCAGCTCAATTTGAACTCAAATCACGACTCTCTTCTCCGCAACGGAACTCCAGTCAACAACGGAAACGTAATGCCATGTACAGCACAGCACACCGCACTCTCTGCCCTAGCCAAATGGTAACTTACACCAAAACCTTTAATATCTTCATATTTACTTATACATTCTGCACCAATTCCTACTTTTCCTCCTCGCAAATCGTAACCTACGCTCTTCCTACCTACTTCCATCCTTTCAATTTAGAAACCAACTCAAAACTCAGAATACGAGCCGAAAGGAAAATGAAACCAATACTTACCAGAAACAAGCCACACCAAAGCAGTGCACACTCAGCAATATCTCTAAACTACAATCTACAATGCGGAGCCACCAACAACTTTCATTATCTCTCCTTACATTTTTAACAAGACTTCTTAAAAAATCATCTTCTTGCAAGTTATAGACACGTATGGAATGGAATAGTAGGTTTTATTGACAGCTGAAATTAACGGTTTTACAAACATGTTATCTTCCATTCATGTCATTCTAGCTACATAAAAATGAAAAAATTGAATTTAGTAAAAATTAAATATTATCATTATTATTATCATTATTGGCTCAAGTGTTCATTTATTTATTAGCAAGTTAATTATTACAATACTAAATTGTATGGAAAGTTGACTGAATTACCCTAAAATCTTAATGCTCTTTAATTAGAAGATACTTTTTTAAAACGAAGATGAGTTCGGTCTTTTTGCGGATTGTTTGTGTTTGCAAAGAAGACAAATTCTTTTATTTTCCAGCGTTATTAAAACAAATCCTTATTATTTGAACAATTACATGAAATTTTATTGACATTACATACTTTTCAATGCCTAAAGGCAAATATGGTATAGCACAGAAGGAAAATAAATGGATTTTAGTGAAAGAGGACCACAGCAATGAGAAAACGAGGGTCTTTTGGGAAATTTGTGATTTCTCGCTCTTTCCAAAGCAAAAAGAATGTTGTCGCTTCGGAATTACTACCTTTCCTATTAGTCCCTTCTTTTTGTGTAAGGAGCATTTCTTCTAGCAAGAAACTGACGATATAGGTACTATGACTATAAGCCCCAGGTTCAAATACATGGAGCTTCTTGGAAGCATTAAAGGAAGTACAACGTTACATACAATTTAAGGCAATTTCTCTTTTGGTTTATGTATAAGTTAGGCTGGTGAAGTTGAGTGCAGAGAGCTAAGTACGTCTGGCAGAGAGAAAAGAGAATCAAGACGAAGAAAGGCAATGAGTCTCACACTCATCTATATAAATCATCATCAATTATCACAGTGGAAGCTTATATGGCTCATTGTGCACCCCTAAATCCTTCTTGCATCACTTCACTTCACATTTCTAACTACCAGAGGTGACTACTCCTGACTACACTGCTGTCTTTCGTCTTCCTCCCGCTCTTCTCCCGACCAGCTACTCCACACTTCAAGAATGCTCCAAATGAATCCCAGAAAGCACCTTCCTAATGCATCACATTCCCTCTAGAATATAGATCATTGTGTTTTACATCGTACATACTTACGCACGTGCTCTTTAATTCCGAAAACTTCCCAGCCAAGTATTTCTACTTTAAATATACATAAGCATTTGAATTTTACATAAGCTATACGAGAAAGCATAAAATATGCACTATACACAATATAATTAGTCACCCAAGTGCTCTTCAAGCTAAGTCTCTAATTTAAGCTCCCATTGTTCTATTACACTATTGACGGATAGACAATCCAACACACTTGCAATTAGAGTCAGGAAAGAATCTACAATCAGCGAAACGAAATTCCTTTATTATCTCCCTTAGATTAGACAAGTCAAAAAAGATCTTCATTTTCCGCGTAGTTAATGGGACACTTCATCTTGAGGCAATTCTTTAATTATCTTTAAACATTAAGGCAAACTATCACTAGACTGTTACTAATATCCTATCTCGTTAACCCTTTTGCAATCTCAGGAATTTTCTCCGATAAATGTGATTTAAAAATCACATTTACGTATCAAGCAACTGTTCTCGTATCAGTACAGAACTTAGTAAACAACTCATTTTTACACAAGTAAAGGAATACATGCAAAATTTGAGAACAGTAATCCAATATTTGCGCAAAAGTAGACTGCATTAATTTGAAACTATTTGTAGCGCATATAAAATAGGTAACTTTTAGTTAACCCATTAAAAACACTACACTAGCACAAATGACAGTGACACATGCAAAACAGAACATACTTTTCCGTGTACAAATTGACATACAAATAAGAGACAGAAAACAAGATAAAAGTTATAGCAAAGAAGAAGAGTGATTGTCACAGTGAAAAACATGATGCCATTCATTTACATTGCGTAGTGCTATCAGTAGCAGGCAAGAGAGAAGATATGTCATTTTAGTGGTTGTCGTAAGTAGTGTTTTATATCTTAGGTCTGATAGAGTAGAGGGAGAAAAGAATGGAAAGTTTTGTGTGCCTAGTGGAGTGACTGTGAGAGGGAAACCAATACCACAAAGTTGATTATGCAGTTATGCTTGTCTGTTAGAGAGAAAACTTCATTTAAAATTTAACTATAAATCGTCTTGATGTTCCCGTAGTCTGTGAGCTCGTTTGCATTTTGTTGACGAGAACGAATTCTACATTTTTAATGAGCACGGCGGTGCATACACTACTTTTCTCTTCTTCCGTGTAACTTTCGTTGACTTTGAATTGCGTTCACTCACTGTATCTCTCATTCCTTCTCTACTGCATTGGCAGTAGTACTGCTTATACTAAAAGCACTACTGTTGTAAACAGACGTGGTAAACGATAACCAAAGCAAAACTCTTCCATACTACATGCATTCTTATATGAAATGTAAACTATCTAACCATAGTAGTGTGTCTTTGTATAATAGAAACATGTGTACTTCTGTAATCTGTACAATAGCTAATATGTGCGAACATGGAGAAAGATTAAATACATTAGAAAGAACGTGGAAAGTAACGCGTATGGATATGGGATGGTGAGACAATTACATGCACACAGATAGACACGTAGGGTAGGTTGAAGGAAATACAACATTGAACTTTAACCAGATCACACACAACCACAACAAAGTTAAATCGAGAAAGCCAAACCACAAAATAACGTTATGCAGTAGTATTGTACTTATGTAGATGCACACATACTAACTTGCCAGATCGCACTCGCAGTACAAACACATTGTTGTAGTACTTAATGTATGCATACACATTTCAGTTCTCCTCCGAGAGAATATGCAGAATTGCACAGACAGAGACACGCAAACATATGCACAAGCTGCGCTTCTCTACATTTATTTCAACTTATCTCCAGCTCAGTCGAGTTGACTTCCTTTGGTTGTCAGTCTCATCATATTGTAGAACATGCAAAGTATGTTGCAATTTGCAATACAATTGTAAAACCATTTCTACGTATAATCTACTTACACACGTACAATGGAACTCTTTACGCTGCAGTTCCCATTGTCTAGATATACCCAACAACTTTCCACAACTCGGCAGACATGTGCCTACAATATGTTATCCAACAGCACAACTTTCCTACAATCATTAGGACTTTACACAAAGCCTACTATCTAATACATCCTCTGCATAAAACCCACTGTGCACTACTCAGAATCGTCAAAAGGTACATAATATCTTATCAAATTGAAAAAATTCATTTTCAATTGAATTTATTTTTACAACTCGTCTATCAAATTCTACTTTCTCAATTTTCTGTCTCAACTCGAGTGAATAATAATCCTATGTTCCGAAATTCTTGTCTGACCTTGTCTACTACATTTCATTCCTATTTCTACGCCACGTCTAGCGTCTACACAAAGTATAAGCGAAACACTTTTATTAAGATATACGGCTACTTCAATATATTTGCATATGAACATTTTAAGTTTAGCATATTCGCATTCATACACCTATACCGTACCTAACCTAAATAGGTATATAAGATGTTAACCATAAACCATTTTATTGCTTCTCGCAGTCAGTCAGCAACGCAAGGTTTCAAATATTACATACTGAAAATAGCTTTCTATTCTCTTACACACAACAGCTGCCGCTCAACCATTCAGTGGACTTTTGCCAAATAAGAAAATAACAGAACAGAAACAAGATTTCTCCCAGTTCGTCGCAAGTCACACAAAGTAAGGGCAAATGTGACTGTACATTACTCCGAGTTCTTTATTGTTTATTAGTAGGAAGCAGATGCGAACTCCAAAGCAATTTCAAATTTGATCTACTTTCAAATAAAAAGCTTTACTAATAATTTATTGATTTAAATCCTCATTTTTAGATATCGGCCACAATAATCCAAGATCATGTGCGAATTTCACTGACTTCAGTACTTAGTACGTTATCCTTATCATCAAACTACATATATTGAGACCACTTCTTAAGTACTACAAGAAATCGTTGTGGTATATTAATTAATATATTTATTTATTTACTTCAAGTCTTCAGCAGGCTATTGCGCCATAAGATGTTCATTTAATGCAAGTAGTAACAAGCAGCAAATCTATAATATACTTTTTTATAGTACAAATTATTTCTGTTTTTTAAAATAATGCGAATGCCTTCTTATTAAACCAGTTGGTTTACTGGGGGCACTATGAGGTTTTCCCTTGACAGAAATATGTGCCTGAGTTTCTATATAGTAAGGCATAACGGCATAAGTAACACTTTTGTATTAAGTATTGGAATGCCGAAGTAGGTTTGTGAAGATAATGTGTATTTGCATATGGTTGTATTGTATAGTATTGTTATTTTTGTTATAGTTTGTAGTTATACTTACATTAGGAATCGAAGCGAGAGGAATACAATTTAACTCCTCCTAACTCTATTACTTTCGACATCCACATTTTGCGAAGTTTCATTGAATGAGTTGCCATTTCCCATAATATTCGATTTTCCATTATTTTCTTGCCTATAATTCGAGGCGAACTTGAATAGAGTGGAGCCTAGTAGGCGTTGAGGAAAATTCCGAGGAGAGAAGTGAATTTCTTTCTAATGCTTAGGTACATACTGTTAGCAGTTAGGCGAAAGTCTTATACTATTTACTATTTATGCTTTCTAATGCTCTTTCTTATCTTACAATGTGGTATGGTATGTGTCGACTGTAGGGTAGGGTATAGGACATTGGTTGCTACTTAAGTATTATTATGAGAGAGACAGATAGAATGTAACTAATGCTATACTGTGCCAATTGAGCACACCTTCAGTTGCGACGACAGAAGAATGAAATCGAATTTTTTGAAATGGAATTTTGGAAAGATTGAGGGAACTTAAGTTGACGTCGCCATTTGGATTGGTTTGACTGTAGAGTCAAGTTGAGTTTAGTTTACTCTTGTGCCTATAAAATATAGAGAGGTGGATGAAGAGAAAGGCAAGACAGTGGCTGTGGAGTGGAGTGGGAAAACAAGAGAGCCGAAAGGAGAAACTTCATCAACTATTATTGGTTTCTGGGTGAATTGTTCTTGAGTTCTGTTGAGATTTGGTTGGTTCTTTTAGAATTCTGGTTCTGGGGAATACAGGGACATATGTATTTACTGTATGCGGGCATTCCATTCTGATTTGATCTGAATTCCCCATGACTCTGGTTTATAATAGGGAATTTTCGATTCCCAACTAAAAATAAGACTGGGAGGGTGTTCTACTTACTATTCACCAATACTAATGCGTGTGTGCATTGCATTACCAGCTACATAACATAGGATTAAGTATTGTCTTCCATATCTGCTACTTGAACATGTGAACATCAACTTAAACCAAAGCAATCCACTTCTGGGCCACGATAAGAATATGAATGTGCCTATAGGCCTAATATTCTATATCCATCTTTGTACGATTCCATTCTCCTTCCCTTTCTTTTTCCGTCATCTCCCATTCTGTTTTCGTTATGTCGCCATTAGATTACCTCTATCTTTTCCAGCCAACGAGCAATAAGGTCGCCACTATTTTGACCTCGTCTCATCCGTTTTAGCGCACTTCCTTGCGCCTTCCTGACTTTTCCAATAATGCCATGCAAACCAAACCGAACCAAACCATCAGAAGAAAGTGTGCATACCAAGCGGAGGTGCTATACGAACAAGAATTTATAGCAGAGCAACCAAATTGCGAACTAAGCTGCTAGTAGACATACTTCCTAGTAAAATACTACTTGATAGGAATTTTTCAATCTATCCAACTCTCCATAAATGTCTTCATAGAAAAGGACCTTGTAATTTCACAGCGGGAACTGGATACATTATGTTACTATTACATCCATACTTACTACCGCGCTCTCTCCACATTCTACATTACAAACTTACAATAAGATACTCAATATTGATCCCGTTTCATTTTCCCGTCCCGTAGCACAAATGTTACTAACATTAACAATATATTATGAGAATGCATAAACTCTTGTCTGTTCTTTAGTATCTCATTATTCGACAGATCTTTATCTTCCACAGCAATGCTTACTTGCTTGTGTATTTACCAAATATATCTATGTACGCATTACTAGCAGTGATAAATATAAAATAGTGCGGATACTACTACGATGTATGCATGCATGTCCACAAAAGGTAAACTGAAGGCATTCCAAACATTTTAATATACAAAGCGAGAGAATAAAGTACACCATGTAGGCGTAAGATTTGATTTCGGTAGCACTAAAGTCAACAGTAAACCTAAAATACACTAAAACCACAAAACGAACGTCAGTCTAAATAAAACTGAAAATTCTGCTTTCCTTTTCCATGTACCGTGCCATAACACACATGCACACCATGTAATAGTGTAGTGTAATAGGAGAACAATGTTTGTAGTCATAATTCGAAACTGTGACTTTTTACGATGTCACTTAAACCAGAAGTTCCATTTCAAATTTTTATACCTACTCGTAGCATCATATCAAGATCAACCGACAGTGAATACGCAATTGGCTCTCATTTCTACTACACTCCTAATATGCGGTTTAAGTCCACTGGCTCAAAAGAAGACTCCGCAGAAACCATTGCGTGCTCGCCTCTAAATTGACAAAATAACTAACAATAAGCTAAAAGTATAGATGCATTTCAATGAAAACTCGATTCCACATTCAACCTAATCTAATCTCCATCGCATTCCATTCCTTTACATTCTCGGTGCGTTCTATCGCTTCCAAATCCACGGAGTACACGTACCTATTGATGTCACTCCATAGTTCCTCTCCTATACACTCCCCACTAAACCAATAATACTAAATACTATATAAACTACATTCCCTCTATTATCAAACCCAGATTACGCAATACGCTGTTGACAAGCCGTCGCCGTCTCCGTCTCCTGCAAAATCCGCCAGTTTGGCTTTCGCTGCGCCTTCTCTAGTCAAGTCATCAATTTCCCTTCTAAAGCTCCTTTCATGCTTCCCTCATAAACTACGCTACCGTACCGACTTACTGGCATTAGCGAAATCTTAAATTAAACCATTCAGCCAATTGGAAAATGTTCTTATTTTCTCATTCATCTGAATACTTACCATACCGAGCTACCTATACCTATGCAGATAGTACAAACTTGATTCTATAGCACGCATTTATAATACTATGATTTACTATTAATATGTCTCTGTCTAGGTAACTACTTTAACCATTGTAAATGGCAGTACTTGCCTTACCCACATATTATGCTGACACAGGAGCTCAAAAGAAATATTCAGAATAAATCTCAAAATAGTCATAAATCTTGTCTGGAATTCTTCTCATTTCTTTATGTATGCTGCCACCGCTAACCATTCTCATTACACAAAAGTTTTACTTTAGTTTCCAGGTACCTACCTACATCCTACTTCTGCTACCTTAAGGCTTCACAATCGTACTTTTCTTATCACATAAAAACAATCATGACAGCATATAACCTTATACTCGTGTTCATATACTGTAGGTATATGCTACACCTGTCATTAAAGACAAAGTCTTAAATTGTATGCCTAAATTAGTTAGTCACAGTCAACAGTACACATATACCAAAGAAATTAGTATTACATAGCAGTGCATAACATGGTGTGTTCTGTAAAAATGGTTCTTTAATAAACAAGTGAGAACTTCCAAGTTCTAATTTCATTTGCTCATGTGCATAATTAAGTCCTGTAATATAGGTAATCAATATTTTTTGCTCACCACACCATGTATTCTCGCATAGTTTGTAGTTTACGCCTACACAACCATATAAATGTAAAAATAAGTATTGCTAGGTTGCTCATTTCAGGAATTTTTAGGTATTGTGTTACTAAGAATTGGTAATTATTATGTATTGTAGTGTGGTAGGTCTATAGGCACTTGTGACTTTGCAGACTTTATAGTGACAGGGCGTTTTGGTAGATAAAGAAGTAGAGAAAAGTGCATAGGAAGGGAAACAAGGTAAGCATTTGGAATGTCAATCTTATTTACTCAAGAGTCTGCATCACTCAAAGGGAAAATGGCAGTGGAGTTTCATAAATAAGGAAAACAGAACTCGGGTCAGCATTGAGAGCGATAGGAAAGTTTTGCACAATTCCTTTCATGGAAACAGCAAGTGGTAATATTGGTGAGACAGGAGAAATCGTAGTTATCGTAACAAGTCCCGTCAAAGTGTTTCCTCTCCAAGAGCAATACCACAAAATAGTACAAAAGCACATGACATATAAACTCATCTAGTGTACAATGACTGTAGCGTAGATATAAGTTGGATATTTATTTGTATAAAAGCCTGACTTTTGCAATTGAAATTGTGGCTACTTGACTCTGACTGACTGACTCTTATGAACGTTTTCTTTCTTTGTACATTTAGTTCGGGGGCTTCTAGGAAGTAAATAAGTACGTACTAGTATATGGGCAAATATTTTGCCAAAAGTTTTTTCTTTTCAACATCAACTTCAAGAGAAACTATTGTTATTAAAGAAAAACAACACTTTGGATTGGAATAAGAGGGCAAGACGGAGTTCGACTGGTATTTACGGGATACAAGTAGATACGCTCAAACCATGATCACGACTATGACGGACGGAAGCTGGAACATTACAATTTTCCTATAAGAATAAAACTTATGCAGCATCCGGCTCCTAGTCTCAAAGTAACCAGTTAAATTATAGATTATAGCCTGTACCCGAGCATGTCAAACTCATAATACATATGAATCAACATCGTTATGTCTGTATTATACTTCTTAGATCCAGATGCACAACACAGCGGAGACTTAGATATTTATGTGGCTGGCAGGGCATGGCATGGCAGTTTGGATGAATGCTACGTCTGCAATGTTATATGCGTGATGGAAGAGGATTGATATGAAAATGACAGGAAACCACAAGCCATGAGACGGAAAGGAAAAGTCTGCTCAGCAAATCCAATTCAATTGACATCACTACAACCAAAGGAGCCAACACAACAAATCGCTAATGGTAAGTACAAGAAATGTAAGATCACTTTTTGTCGTAAATCATAGCTGCCAACGATTCGCCTCAAGTCCACATAAACATACCAGAAACTTATACCTCATAAAGTCACAACCATTTCATATTTCCTTCCACATGCTACCAACAGATAGTAAATCTTATTCATTATAGTCTGCTTAAATACAAATACTCCCATATATTTTATCGCTGTAATAATAGTAATGCAATTAGTGAATATTTGTTGGCAACATCCACACTAATTCTCTTTTCGTCATCTACAAAAGGCAGCAACATTTTTTGATGTATGTACTACTGCAGTATAAAAAGTGGACTAAAAATTCACTTAATTTTGACACATTTTTTTATATTCCTTCATTTCTAATATTTACAATGTGGAGACTAAAAATTTTAATGTTTGTATAATTTTGTAGTATAAAACTTAGGTCGATGCAGGAACGTCATTATTTTATTAGACCATTCTTTGTGCAGAAAGTCGATTGATTTTATGAACGAGCTTAGTATTTGATTTATCTACATTTTAAATGTTGAATACTTGAAATGTGGGGCAAGATTTTTGATATAATGAGAGAAACTTATATTCTTATGAATTTGATGGATAACATGGTGCTGATGTTTGAATTTCTCACAAATAGGTATCAGATACGTGACTGGTAAAAGTGGGAGCATGAGATTAAGCAGTTATAGTTATAGTTAGGTGTGCATAGTGAAACCTCAACAGACACAAAGAAATGATTGAGTCAATATCTTAGGAAGGAGAATTGCAGACTCAGCATTTGACTAAAGTTCTAATCTGATCTCGTTGCTCAAAGCATTTGACTACATACTTAAGTAGACGCTACCCAAGGCATTAGCGATCACAAAGAAGACTCCTTTCGTCAGTTAGAAATGGGAAAGTTCACCCACAGAACGTTTGTAGCAAAACTACTAATGCAATACAGATTTGCATCTTTTCCAGGAATTGGGTAGGTATGCTCCTTTGTGCAGTTATATTAGCACCAGCTACGTAACATGTAGTGAGACGGTTAGAAACATTAGTAGAGCTAGAATTAGCAAGGCAGAGAGTGGGTATCTCACTGTTATGCAATAATAACATTTGTTCCCTCGCAGTTTAGTTCCGCTGGATATTTGTAGCCATCCAACTGCCGTAGGTACAGTAGTTGTTCTAGAGTTTTGGATGAGGCAAACGAAGCGTCTCTAATCAAATCAGTTAAAAGACTCATTTCTCATGACATGACCTACTGATTTCCGGAGAAAGATTTGCATTAACTCTCTCCTCACACCGCTCTTCTTTCATTCTTCCCTTAATGCATTACTTCAGTCTCAACTTTCTTTTTCCTCTCGCAGTTTACTTTACTCTCACTATCGTTTCGCGGATTTAGCTTTACAGAATGAGCAATCAGCCCCGGATCCCTCATACAATAGCATTTCGTGTAAGAGGATTAAATTATTCCTCAATTACATTAAAAGTTTCTCTAGTAATATATACTTTTCTCTTTAGTTGTACTTGCTTATAATAATAAAACTACAGTGTTTCTCTAAATACTATTACCAAATACCAAAAATCTATCTACGTAATCTATTAATTGTAAAATAGTAAATAAAAAGTATTTCCATTTACGTCAAGTTGTGTAAACCTTTGAGAAATGAATTCTTATTACTTGCAATAATTGTAATTGTAGCTTGACGCCACGAGTATCTTTACCTGAAAGTATTAATATACATACCACATGTATATTAGGTTTGTTTTTTCTCCTTTTCTATTTCTATATGAATATTTTACTAAATAAAATTGGTTTAAAAATCTTATGTAGAAAATAAAAACCCCCTCTTTGCTTCCACTGAAAAACGAAAACGACGTCCGTAGTAATGATGCTGTTGTTTAAAATAGATAAGATTAAGCGTGAGCATTTAGCCTTAATAAGGATCTTTTATCTTTGCCCCAGAATATAAACAGTTCCAGACTAATGTGAGTAATTTACATAGGAATTTGTTAAGTGGGGCAGGACAGGTAACTCGGCTTTATCTCATCAGTCCTCTCTCAGCTTCAGCTCAGTTAGACAAATAAAACGAGAGCATCGCTTTAATTCGACCATTTAAGAGCATTCAGCCGAGTTTCGTAATGCGATGCGTTCTCAGTGAGTGATGCTTAAAGTAAATCAAACAATTTCCCTGCTCTCTATACTCCAGCACCGTCCATGTCCATCCAGCCACAGCATGTATGTATGTACCCTTTGTAGAAAGTAACTGCTGCTCAACTCTGTAGACTCACTTGCTTTCTATCTATCTTTGGAATCAACAAATGTAGAATGCAATGCATTACACTCTACTTCACTGTTCACCAGCTCCAAACAAATTAACGAAATGGAAACGAGGAGATACGCACAGAAGGGTAGGACAGTACATAGACTTATTAAAAGTGCTAACTCTCCTTTCCTATCTAGACATACTCACAATCAGTCAGTGTAAACAAAGGAAAAGCCTTTAACAACCATTTTTCCCAAACTATTACTGCAAACTGAACAGGAGCTAGAGTTAGAACCAATATAATTACTACTAATGAGTACAAACCTTATTGAACTAGTTTTCATAATATATTGTTTGGAATTTCCGTCCTTGACACACAAACACAATTCAAAAGAGTGAAAAATGAAAAATTGTTATGCTAAATTTACCACAAATGGTTTTAGACCAATAAACAATCAATTTCATGTCTTCGTGCAATTATCATCTGTCGTTTGTAAAAACAACTGCTCCAGTATTACATGGCTAAACATATTGGATTAGACATAAACATTCGGTTGTGAAACAGAATGACATGACAGACACAAACAAAAAGCATTGCAGTCATCGCAGTTAATGGTGTGGAATGTTAAACCACGTTACTCATGGAAGAAGGAAAGACAAATTGTATTTTAAGATGCGTTGCAATACATTTCTGTTTTCAACGAAGGAAAGGCGAATGTAGCACAGCTATTTCATGGTTCACTTTGTTTTCGATATTTGACTTTCTTAAGACAGACTTGCTGTGATTGACTGCGAGGTCACCGGTCAGCACTATGTGCAATGTAAATAAATGAAACAGAACTTTGAGAACATAGAACAATTTTAAGAGAAATGTCTAAAGCTAAATATATATCCAAAGTTTCTACTATACTATACTATACTTGTCGAAATAATGTATTACATGTATGTGAGATTAACAATTTTTTTAGTAGCACCATCTTGTCATTTTTCATACTTACAAGGAAACATCAATTTTTGCAAATTGTATAAACTAAAAATATTCCTAGTATTAAAACGACAATTTTCTCCACTCCAACCTATTAAATAATAGAATAACAAAAATAGAATAATTTGAGGTTTAAATGAAGAGCATAAATCTAAAGCAGTATAAACAATTGCCACAGGTTTAATTTAGTTGAAGTGACTGTTCCTGTTGATGTGTACAGTTTGAAAGATTTAAAATGGTGATTGTGACGAGAGAAAAGCGTAAGTGTTGGTGTGTGGATTGCGATTTGCTCATTTTCATTGTGATTCAAGTCTTAGGAAGAATCGGGTTTGTGTTCCCAGATTAAGCATTCCTGTCTCGACGAAATGGAAAGAGAGAATCCGCTCTGGTTTCCTTGGCTTCTCCACGGCTCAGCTTTCTGAATTCTCACAATGCATTGGTGTCCTTCGGTTTCTGGCTGTGTGTACATACAAACACTCCTGCTCAACACTCTATTAGTCTCGGGAGTAGATTTCTGTAAACTATTCTTCCACGAACACTGACATTTCCTTTAGACTGAACAAAGCGATATTGCCAGCCATAGCAAAAGTCGTCCCCTCGTTCTCTCTCGGCAGAGACTAATAACGAATTGACTTGGTATCCATCCAGTAGACTTAACTAACCCAAAGAAAAGTGGCTAAACTGTGCAGCGTATACAGAGACTTTACGAGGATCTGATAGTGGAAGTATAGGTGGAAGCTTATTCTTTCATTTCGCCTGAAAACATGGGATCACACGAGGACAGAGCAGAACGAAGCCTTCACAACTCTCCTTCACAATAATGCAATGTTTCGTCGAACGAAGGTTTATTTGACTCTAGTGCTATTGTATTGGTTAGACTATCGGCTAAAGAGATCGATTCACTTACTCACTCACTCAGACATACTATCGCGTCTTTCTCACGAACGGGAATGATGTGACTTTCACAATCAGTGAAAGCAGGGGACGCACGCGGCAAGGAAACCAAATCAAAAGCAACAGCAAAATAAAGCAGAGCGGAGCATACGGGAGCACGAGACAACACAGCTCGCTAAAGTGTGAAACCGTCATGAAGAAAAATTGAGCCGGATGCTCCGAATTGCAAAAGCCCGGATCTTTCGTGGCCTGTGAGTGGCGGCGGGCAGCTGGAAAGGTTCCGTTATGTTTGCTTCCCACAATGGATAGTTACTTATCCTTAGTTAGTTAGCCAACCCAAGGCTTATAGCTTACTCAAGCTGGCTATACTTATTTACCTGGGAACAGCAACACAACAGAGAAGTCTATTGTCACTGGACAGAGGAGTAAAAGTCAAGCAGTATATGTATGTATTTAATATTGGCATACTAAAGAAAATAAAGCTTAACGAACTAAGGCGAACGAGAAATAGACACTCCCTTCCTTTGCTCTCCATCTGCTTACTTAATAACCGAATGTATCCAAGAACCTAGTGCCTACACAACAGAGGCAGTGCGTGTGTGCATGCTCTCTCCTTCTGCACTTACTACTTTCCCTACCTTGGTATGTGGTATTGGTATGGTATGCTGTTATGTGCGGCTGGAAGTAAAGTCTGTCGCTTCAAAAGTGTTGCTCTACTAATATCCATTAGAGAGCTTCTATTATTAGTATTAGTCCTAACGTACTTTCCCTCAAAACTAAAACTGAAACCTTAAAGTGAAAATACGAAACTACATTTTTTCTGAGACGAAAATTGTTTTTACTTTACTTTAGTTTTAGCGTCTGGTCATGCCATTTAGAAAGTACTGTGAACAACACGAACTAAGGAACATTGAAAAGTGGGAAAAACTTTTAGCAGAAAGTGCTCTTCACCTAATGGCTTCCCTCGTCCTATGTAATAATCTCCTAGTAAACTAACGTTACGCAACAGTAAGGCCACAGGAAAGACAAGTCAAGGCTAAAACATCCACTCTGTACTCCTAATGCACACACCACACACCACAACAATGCAACGCAGCCCTACTCAAATTATTCTCATACCAGGCAAACCTCAAACACTTACACTATCCTTTTCAAACACACGCGACTTTATTTCTCAACCTATTTCAGATTTCCATTTCAACAGAAGGTCTTTTTGCGAAGTTTTAGCACACAACTGCAAAAATTACACATTAATGATTTAAAACTATATAGAAGTTAATGTTTAGACTCTATGTAATGGCAAACGCTGAGACTTGTCAATTCTGCCCTTTTATTTTCAATTTATGTTATTCAACGTTATTTCCCATTTAATATCCCTAAAATTTGTCACGCCACAAGAATTTATTGCTTGGAGGGAGAAATAATTACGATTGGTGAAAGTTTACTGTGATGAGTCTTGGAAATGGTAGTTTAGCTCTTAATTTGTGAAGTCTTCAATAAAATCAAGTTTGACATGACAGTGATCCTTATCGCAACAGGACATTAAATAGATAAAGGTGTATTTGGGAGGTAGTGAAGGCATTTGGGCATTGATGGGAGTTATTGTAAGTATAGTGGTAAGCGGATGTCCACAGGAAATAAAGGGCCATAAGATACACGGGTGAAAGTAGTGAAAGTGACGCAATGTGTTGCGATGGTCATATCACATCCCATCAATATTATGGTTCAGCAGTCGTGTTAGCCGTTTGGTCACAACCTAACCTCACCTCCAACTGGAAGTCATTTCGTTCCGTTACATTACATTGAATTGGATTCGACCACACTACACGGAGCACAGGGCACACCAAGCCATTAGGTTTCATATCGGGACATTCTACTCATAAGTATGTAGTGTCAAGTTGGAGCAACTGCGTCTGTTGCTACATGCCCATTCCAATTTTCATAGAGCACAGCTCCAGCACAGGGACAGATAGAGATACAAACATACGAGGAGCACTCATATCGCATCATCATCTGTTTCGGCCACACACGACACCAGATAAAATCCTGGATATGTACATATTAGTATGTAGAGGCACTCCAAGTCCAAGTCACTGTATATTTATAATAGCAGCTATGGTTTTCAATTGCGTATGTGTTATGCATATAGGACTCCTGTTTGTACTTGTATAGGGAGAAAGAACGTGTAGTTACTTTGCTTTCTCTCTTCGCCACTCCACTCCATTCCCTCCCAAGAGAGTTGAGAAATGAAAATGACTTTTCCTTACAAAGTTATAAAAATGTCGATAAAGTTTGAAAAATGTTTGCAGCATGATTCCGCTTTCCAAGGGTTGGGCTTACTTTAGTTAGCTTGGCTAGCCACATAAAAAGCTCAACTTTGAAAACCATCAGTTGAAATGGTGTACATGGAACATAATACAAACACATCACAGCGACTCACCAGTTGACTAACAATGCAATATGTATGTGCTTTACTTATCCTACAACATAAGTAGGCTCTACTTTGTATTCCGCTTCCTAGCTACCTACACATAATAATATCTTCCCCTTTGGCTTGTTAAAATTTCCAGCTTTAATGTTGTGCTGATGTGAATCATCATTCCTCTACTTACTTTCCCAGTACATACTCTTATACTCTTATTTACTCTACAGTGATATACTATACTGAAATAATTCCTCTAGGCTACAGTAGCTACAGTACAGGAAAAGTGCATTTACTGGCAAATATTTACATATATCTCATGAATTGCAATTGTGAAAAGACCCTCCTTATCTATTCAAGGTGTTCTCCACCACGTGGTCTACCCTAGCTAGGTATAGGAGGTTTAATATACTTTGAAACAACATTATTGACTTTAATACTTGAAAGGAACATTAAACGGGAAGGATATACTGCTATTACTAGTTATAACAAGGTAAGGTATGGTACAGATATAGACAACACAAGGAAAATTTAACTCAACACCACTGGGAATCGAACCTATGTTCTCTCCCCCCAAGTCTCGTGTACACTTGACTGAAGCCAACTGTGGTGCGGTGAATGGAGCCCTTCTATTTCCTCCATTCATCGCTCTAACTGTCTATTTGTCTCGCAGTGCCCTGGTCTAAGCTTCAGCTTCTCATCCCCTTTAGTCAAATTAAACCCTATACCTACTGGGGATGGGGCATGTACGGCTCTCGTAAGTTCTCATAGCGGCCTGTAGTTCATTATGAGCGTTCGTCTATTAGCGTCTAGCGTACGTCTGCCTAGTCTTGTGCTACAGTGTTTCATGTACAGGTTCCCCTATCCAGCGGCGAGATAAGGGTCTAGCTAGTGCGGGTAATCCCTTGAATCCACTAACTAGCCCTACTAACTATACAAGACTGGCTAGGAGCTATCGGCTATTATCGCTTGGCTATGTAAGAGCTATCTAGGGCTGGAGTAGAGGGTGTACGTTGAAGCACACCTTACTCACTTTTGTACCCCGCATCTTGTGAAAAGACCCTCCTTATCTATTCAAGGTGTTCTCCACCACGTGGTCTACCCTAGCTAGGTATAGGAGGTTTAATATACTTTGAAACAACATTATTGACTTTAATACTTGAAAGGAACATTAAACGGGAAGGATATACTGCTATTACTAGTTATAACAAGGTAAGGTATGGTACAGATATAGACAACACAAGGAAAATTTAACTCAACACCACTGGGAATCGAACCTATGTTCTCTCCCCCCAAGTCTCGTGTACACTTGACTGAAGCCAACTGTGGTGCGGTGAATGGAGCCCTTCTATTTCCTCCATTCATCGCTCTAACTGTCTATTTGTCTCGCAGTGCCCTGGTCTAAGCTTCAGCTTCTCACAATTCAATCGAGAGATTCTTCAAAAAGTAACGTTAACGAAATCAAGGGGATAAAAAGGGTCTTATTTACGTTTCTTATTGTTAGGCATGGCAGAATGCATTAGTCAGATCATAAGTACATAGTTAGTTAGATTTCCTTATTTATTATCTGTGCTTGTAAATATCCATGTTGAAATTGCAACATTCCCTCATTTTAGATGGTTTGTGCAACTGCATGGAAAACATGATCTGTATTTGCAGTTAGACTGAGAGCAGCTCATTTCAAGTAGCGCTTACATTACTTATCTTGTAGTTTCCCAATTCTCATGGAGAATTTCAACTTGTCATGGTGAATCTACCCCTCAGGCCTTCAATCCCATTTGTATATGTGGAAACAACCTGCACTCTCTCCGTTCATGCGATTCCTTTTTAGATAACTGCCTCCTACTAAAGTTGGAGTGTACATTTTATCAGATACTACCTAATAGCACTTACCGTATAGATTGCTTATATGGACTTCAACAAAAGTTTCCACACATTTATTCTTACATGTACCTTACTCTAATGTAAAGGAGAAACACGCGGTCAGACTTCAGACTGTACACAACTGAGAGCGTAATGTAAATACTCTATTTACATTATACACAAACCAAGCCAGAAGCTTTCATATGAACAATTTGAATTGAACTTGGACCCTCTCTTCAGTAAATTATTTAGTATTTATTGTCAATAAATAATTCACGTAGCGTTTTTACAACTACTTTATTTCTTATATAGGTATGTTATACTTTCCCATACACACAATGCTGAAGATGTTTGCATTAGCGTGTGTATGAGAATTTGTATGTATGAAGAATGGGCAGGGAATTGGTTTCTATGTAAGAAAAACTTATTTCCAAATATATTTACTTAAACTAACATTTGCTGCTAAAAGTCTAAGGTAAGTAAGCTTTGATGACTTCCAATTTCACTATGTAAGCATTACAGTACTTTATGGACAATAGAAACTTCCATGTACCTACTAAGTATTTGATTAACTGTACAATGTGCCGCACAATAACTGCACACGTGTAAAAGAAGTACTGAATATTTATCACTGAGATCTTTAAATAGCGTGACCATATCAAGTCACAACAATGAAACTTTCCATTATGAAAATCGTGCTAATCTCCCGGATCCACGTATGTACATAATCACAAAAGTATACTTCTTTTCATAAGTGAAAGTATTAACCTTCATTTTGACATTTGTAAATAAATGTTTTACGCATTCTGAGTGTATGCTAAGGCATTTACATTATGGCTTCCACAATTGAGCAGTTTTTCTATTAACTCCGTAACAAAGTAACATTAGGATCATAAAATTGATAAAAATTGGTTTGATGATTTAATGCATTTACATACAGATATAGAGATACTATTCCGCATTTTTAAAAGCCTTCAGTTAGATATTATCAAACCTAAATCTTATCTACTAAGTGTGCGTGGGGAAAGCGTTTCAGAAATGTGGCACCTTATTTTTACATTTTACTCATTTGCGTGAGATCTACGCATTATAACTTTTGGTGCATACTTGTATCTATTGTGCGTAATCCGTAGACTGCATTCGCAACATAAAAAATTAAAACCTTGTACCACATAATATTTACTGCAATATAATACATCACATTTGATGTGGGTTGGCAAGAACGTGTTCTCGAAAACCCTATACCCTTAATGCATCATTTTATTTTATAGAACTGAAATCTTGAGTAGCATATACGGAGTTAAAAAATATAGGAACTTTCCCCTTTTCTAAACAGAACACAATAGCGATTAGATAAAGCTGAAGGCTGACAATGTCAACTACTTAGAAACCATTTATGTTGGAAACGTAAGCTGCTCGCCATAGCAAAACTCGTTTGTGTACTTAGCCTACTATAGCAGTACAGTCCAAACCAACCGGGCACTAGTACTACTCACTTCACTCAGAATTACAAACAAACCGACCCCATGTACAGGCAAACAAAACTAAATCCATTTTCCTCCAATTTCCATGCCGTCTTTACGATAAGTTAAACAAACCCAGACAGACATATACTGACCATTTCAGATATTCCTCTCCTAATCTTAGTCTTTCCTTACTGCTATATTTACACATTAATATGAGCACTCCTCAATTCCCATTATTAGAAAAAGTCCATTTCGTATGACAGTTGTCTCCTACATGGTTTTCGCATTAATTAGCTCTTGAGATGAGAGACACAGTAAATATGCCCACCTACACAGACACAATTCTAGTAAGCAAAAAGTAAATAATGACAGCAATTTGTTCAATGTTCGGCACACATTGCCCTATTTATTTAAAAAAAATTATAACATGTATTCATAAACAATACTAATGAGTCTTGGTAACTGACTTCAAAATTGGGTGCTGCTAAGGTAAACTAGTTCGTGCTCCCATTACACGATAATTGGCAAAATTGACGAAGAGCAAAAAATTACATATTTTTTTATTTATTTGTCTGTTTTGATTTCTGTTCTTTTATGAATGTTTTGGAAACATGTAGGAATATTGTTAGCAACCTTTTTTACACAATAAATACATATACTGTGACTTTATGTGTACATTTAGGCTTAGAATAGAGAACACACTACGTATTTATTTTATAATGGTTACATATAAGAGAAGAGGGTCTATTTAGAAGAGAATGCAAACAGAGAGCATTAGATTACATTAAATTACGTTAGATCACAGAGCAGAATAGCAATTTTCAAGGAACTGTCTATTCCGCCTATATAGAACACAAGTCTTGGTTGTGACCTCGAAAGAATGAGGGCAATTCAAAATTAAAACATACAGAGAGAGGAGAGAGAAAGAGTCACACCGCTGAAACAGTTTATTCAGCTATAGCAGACAGAATGGTAAGAAGAGAGTATCTTTCCTTATCGCATGCACCCTTATGGTTACATAAGTTTGTTTGGTGGAGCCTTTCTGTTCTTCTTGTAGGTAGGTTCTTTAATGTAAGTGATGAACACTTACAATCAGACACTTCTATACCTACAGAGGAATTACAAGGAGCGGAGCCCTCCCATTCACTCCAGTAGTTTTTACAACAGAAAAAATCTTTAAGAAAGAAAGATGAAACTGTTAACATAACATTAACTGTGCCTACCTAATACAGAGGTTGGATACAGACAAATGGCACGTAGGTAGTATACGTAACTCCCAAAACGGACTAAAATATCACCGTGAAATTCGAAGCGAAGAGAAGAAAGGATGTTCCCTTCCATTTAAAAACTCAAATATCCACTACTTTTATTATGTGAATAGCACACCCACGTTATACGCATTACGCTTTTAGCATATATTGAGTATAGTGAGTTATCTGCAGGAGTATAGAGTGGAACTTACAATATGCACATACATATCTCCATTATTATCATTTAAAGTGAGCTGACTTTCACTACTTTCTTTCTTAGCATTGAATTGCATTTACTTTACTCTCGCCTTATAAATTTCGGTGTTACGCCAGGGCTCTTTCTTCTAACGTAGCGTGGCCTTTAAGCTAGTGGGTGAACAGTTGCTATCTCGTGTTTAATATACATACTTACCTACTAGATATTATGTACATATGTACGTTGGGTTAGCACCGTCACTCTGTCCGCCTTGACTTCCCTGCCTCCTTGTCTTTTCCTTCTGTGTGCCTTTTTTCAAAGAGTGTCCTACTTTTTCCACAACATGAGTTGCATTATGCATTTTCTCGCTCCCTTTTGAATCCCTTTCTCGCTTTCTATCTGTAATCGACTTCTCTCATACTCTTTTTCCGCCACTTTTTATTTTTCTCTTGTACAAAAGTATAAAGTGCCGTAACGGATATGAATTCCTACTCTTATCTCGGCAAACTGCTAAAAATGTTCATATTCTATGCTAAACTGGATCTGCCCAGTAGTTTACAAGAGTTTAGCGTGGAAAGACTCTGGTTTCGTTTGGATTGCTGCAGTTCAGTTTAGTTTAGTATCGACTTAGTCTTAATCCATAATCTAGGGCAAAGCACGCTTTACGTTTATGCATTGTAGTTCATTATTTAACACAGAGTCTCACTTGAGCATAAAGCAGCATAACGCATAACATCATGTAATATAAAATTAAAGCAATCTCTCTCTAAAAACGTGTACCTACTATAATAATGCATTATACTTGTTATACATTTCCATAATAAACGTTATCTCTTCTGGTTCATGTCCCGCTATATCTATAATATTTACTGCTGGTAATTATTATGGCTCGGGCAGAGAGCGCTCACGGATAAAGCTCCAAAGAAATGGCTTTGCATTCCGATTGAGTTGCTCAAGGCAATTTCAAAGGCTAATACTAATGTATGTACCTACGCTACAAAGGTATACGCTCCTGGAATATATGTCAGTTATGTAAAGGGCATAGTGGCATTGGTGGAAAACCGTGTAGCTGAGAAAAGATCAATTGACTAAACCTTTTTCCTTCCACAGCACATTTTAATTTTCTTTCTACACACGAATTTTACTACACATTAATAAATTTATATGGTTCCCCATAAAATAAATGCAAACGAATGAATGCATTCGTTAACTATGTATGTATGCTAAGGGCAGATAAATGTAGAGTATGCTAAGAATAAGACATGCATGGCATACACTATGTAGCGAGCTAAGGTATTTATTCAACGACTCTAATCGACAGATGTACTTATGTTGATTGAATCAAATCTTTATGTAGGTTACGCTGTTATTCAATACAAAGGTCGAATTTTTTCCTTTCCATGATAATCTAAATAGCAACCTGCACCTAATCCACCATGCACATTGTAAAAATGAATGTAATCCAAATAATCTACCTTAAGCCAGTCAGCATTATACAAATTCATAACACACTTACCCAGCGACATAGAAAAATACAAATAACCTTTTCACAGCATATTTTATGTGCACTATTCTTATAACTTGATCCAGATGCAAACAGTTAGGACAACTAGTGTAGACAGTTTTACTAGCGAATAACATAGTCCCTGTACTTATTGTTAATATTAGCACTTGCATACAAACAAACTACCAAAAGGTAGTATGCAAAACCCTTTGAACAAATTCTCACTTCTTGGCCTGGCCTAGCCTGCATAATCCGAATTTCTTATTGCTTCTGTCTTAAATGTCCTATGAAAAAATAATGGCGTGCTCTACATTCCTTTGTCAAAGACGCATTCTTACTTAACAGTTCCTACCCATTCTAACAATAAATGTAGCATCAGCAGATATTTATTATTAGTTAGTGTTTTACAGCATGCTATAAATAAATACTATTCCCAAACTATTGCATTGCTCTAATTATTATAGCCCTCTCAAAAAAGAATTCTAACTGTAAAACATAAAAATGTACTTTATTTAATTCAATTGCATCTATTTCTACAGTAGTTCATTGTAATGTAGTTTTGTTTTACTATTTCTCAATGTTTACATTGGTAACACTGTAAAACCAGTATCGCATGCAAACGCGATACAATAATAGAAAACACTGTAGCAGCAAACACACATATCCAAACACGTTATTTAACTATAGAGGTGTGTACGCAGTAGGTACCCATAAATAAAACCTGTACATACATAAATATAAATAGAAAAAAGAACAAATTAGAAAAAACAAGTCAGGAGTACATACTATAGAAAAGCAGTTGTAGGCAAAGTGTAATAAATATTAAGAGAGAGAAAGTTAAGAAAGGGAACAGCCTTTGCCTTCAGCTTAGCTCCACAACAAACAACCGATGTTCGCACACACATTGTTTATGAGGTTTTATTTTTTACTTGAGAAAATAACTTGTGCGAGGAATATGCTACTGCATACAGAATAGGATATAAAATCTATAGGTTAGAGCCTACCTTCATTTCGTGAAACACGTAACAATAAGAGTTTAATGTTATACGATATAGTGGGGAAGAGTTTTACATAAGATATATCCATATCAGACGAGACGACCACGAGGGGCGGAAATTCGTATATTTATTCATGCACAAAACAGAGCCATTACATCAGAGAGTGTGCTATAAAAATAACTGGTGTACTGTATAGTGTTACGGGCCATGCCAATTTATATACATTAGATTGTAAAGCAATAGAAAGCAAGGGCATCTTGTACACAAAAGGGTAGAAAAGCGAAAAACAAAAGAAAAACTAATAAGAGAGCGTGGATTGTTGACATAACTCTGTAGATAGAAGATGCTTATCCTTTATTCTTCCGTTATTACATTACACTTTTGGAGTAGAAGCTATTTAGCAGTGCAGATCCATAGACTACGCATTGTCCTTGTACAGAAAAGAACGCTGTAAAGGAAATCATCTAGAAGACTAGCTGACAGTACACAGTAACTTCAAATTACTCTGGGATTACTTAATCGGTGGTTATAATAATCTCTTTTGAGTTACTGCACCAATTGTACATATTATAACACCACGCTACAGCAGCACTACAGTAGTCACAACTACTCTAATTACGTAGGTATTTATGTATTCAAATATGTATCTTTGTGTACCATAGTGCAACGATAACAAAGACAATGTACACATTACTTGCAACAAGGCAAGGCAGTAAAACGAGTTCAGAACCCTTACAATTCCAAACAAATCTACAGAGAAAAGCGAAGATTAAAGAGATACATAGAGACAGAAATGATATTCATTTAGACACAAAAACAGTTTTCTTTTGCACAACCAAAAGAGAAACTAACCAGACAAATGAAGATGAGATCAGGATAAAATATATTATAACATGGGGTTTGACGTCTTTTTATGCTACTACTAAAGACATTTAAACCCTGTGCGTATGCTTCGCTACTACAATAGCTTCCAGACTAAGTACGCACATTCACTTTGTGCATTAACGTCGTACGTGTCTGTACTCTTCTTAAAAGCTTTGTAAAATTCAAAATGCCAAATAGTGTCAACGTTGTCCTTTCCGTTCCTCTTTCTGACTTTGACTTTAGCGTTACTGCCATCATACTTCATGTACGCCTTGACTATGACAAACTCTTCTTTTTCTAGCTCCCAGTGAACCTTCTCTTCTAATAAATCCACAAACACTAATCTTAAAATAAAGATATGAACTATTTTCAGTAATACCAATACCATTTGCAAATAACTTTGTTCCCTACCTCCTCTGCTCTTACTGAATGTTAGCATTCCAACTTCAAATGTACTCATGACAAAAAAATGTAAATTTAATTAATAAATTAATCCACAAAAATTGAGCGAAACTTATACGCAACTATTGCTTATCAGTTATTTTATATAAACATCAAATTAAGAGAGATTTTAAGTAAAATGCCACATTTTTATTTTTATTGCATAAACTCAATCATCATCTTTAGTCAATAGGTCAATACATTCAAATCGCTCTATTTTTATATAACATAAAATCGTAAAACAACAAACATCTTAGAAAAATTCACAATGGCCATTAATGGTATTAGATTGACAGCAAGTTGATTCTACTAGGAAACAGTCCATTTGTCTATTACAAGTCTATTTGTATTCCAGTAGTTATAGAACAGTATAGAGAAGTATTTAAGAGCTGGAGCATTACACACTTGACTTGGAACGGTAACCAGCTCACACTTAACACAATTTTTCATTTTTGCACCAACAACCATCCGTCGCACTATCCTTCTTCTTTATGTAAATTATGAGCCATGCAGATACTAAAGTAGAGCACTTGACTTGAGTCACATTTGGTTTGAGTACACCATTTCTTGTCATGCATATAATTCTCCTAAATATAAAACTTTATATTACCAGTGCAATGTTGCCTGACAGTATACGATTGCTTACAAGATTACAAACAGCAAGTTGAGGTGCCTAATGAAACGAAGTAGGGTGCACATTAGTTTGTACGTTAGGAACACAAGTAAATACATTTTACACTTTATGCAAAACAGACATGACAAGAAAAATCAGAAACTAAAAGTAAGGAAGCTAGTACATATGGCGTGTTATAATGTGCAATTATGATATCTTGTCTCGCATATCATAACACACAAGTACCAATTTCAAATCCTATGTCCCTCCTATTGCAAAATATGCATATGTTTCCTATAAAATATTATAAAGAGGTATATTGATCAGTTTCACATAGGTTTGGTGGCAGTATCTAGTGATAAGCTTAAGTAGTACTTAAAGCTGTGTGTGTATCCGACTACACGGGTATATAGATAGCTAATGTAGGGATAAAAGTGCACGGCTAATAAAATTTTAAGCATCTGAATGTGTAAAAGCCCGAGGAGTCGTGAAGTGCAAATAGGAAAGATAAGAAGTGGAATAGAACCATTTGGCTAACTTGAAAAGAAAGTAGTTACTTATTCCTGGACAGAAACTACCTAAGTAGATGTATTTATTCTAATATACGACTGCCTGTCCCATCCATTTTATATTTTCTTGTCAGATGTGATCTGCAACGAATTCATTTTTCTCCCACTAAAACTTGACACTAAACCAGACGTGATCTCCTATTACAACAGCCGAGGAACCCATCTCCTTACAAAACTTTTCAATGAAATTCCTGCAGTTCATGTCTTTGTTCAATTTAACTTTAACATTGAAGTGTCCCTTTGCCCTCCGCTGTCTATGTGTTCTAATGTACTTTTTTAATATTTGCTTGCTCCCGAAAAGCTCAACTACGCACAAGAACATGAAATCAGGCGATTAGTTTAAGTAAAATAAACAAACTATTGAAATGTTCTGGTTTAGATGAGATTCGGTGAAGGCTCAAGGCTCAAATAAATTCCTCATTGAGTCCGCAGACTATATGTACTATTCACAGAAATAATTTATTCCCTTCTGTCTCTCCGCAGAAATGTAATTTATATTCTCCTCTGCGTCTATTCTAGTTCTCCCACTCCGTCCTACGTCTTATCTTAATAACAGCCTTAACCATTTAGTGCGCGTATTTGTATTAACTCTACTAGTAGGTTAAAAAGCTACACAGTAGAGTCAACATTGATTTAAACATGTTTCACCTCATTATAATGGAAACCACCAATCATTGTTTACGCTTTAAATAAACATGTCTGCAACAAATTTATCTTTAGGTGCTAACTTAACATTGTGCACTGACAATCAGTATTAATTCTGAGTGCGAAATTCTTAACTAAATCCAAAACCATTAATAATATTATGCACTACACAAAAAACCAGTAGCCGAAAAGACGGTAGTGTTAATAAGGAATTTGCACTTATCCGCTGCATAAATTTCACCACCAAGACTATGACAGTAGTGCTTTCCTGGCTGTGATGTAATTCTCTAAGACAAGTAAAATCTATTTTTTCAGTATTGTAGGATACATAAGGCTGTTTCTTTCTCTTTCGCTAAAAACAGTTTTAGAAAAAGCAAATTCCGGAAATCAACAAATTCCTGAATTTTAGTCTTCCGAATTTTACGGTATTCGCATACACCATGAGCACTATTTACAATGAGACAGTGACAGTTTAAGATACTAGAGTATTAGCTGATGAGTTATTTTGAGCTATTGTCTTTGGTTATGCCATATTGCAGTATTAATGAGTTTCACATTTTACAACAGACATTATATTTCAAATTAGATAGTAAATGTAATGTGTACATGGGTGATACATGTGTAGCTTTTACATCCATTGGGTTGGCACAGATGAAGCATGTTACAGTAATAGTGTTCTTGCAGAATTTTCAATATTTGCAAAGAGAACTCTATAAAGTTACATTTAGTTAGTGAAAGATTTAACATCGGTAATTTCGTTTAAGATAAATGGACAAGTTATGACTTGGAGTTATCAGGCAAGAGCAGTGCGTTGGTGTTTGTTTGCACTAGGCACATGGAACTGAAAATGGGGAAATGATGTAATGGTATTGAGAGTGACAGGATCGCATAAACTATCTGAATAGATGGGTATTTGCCATTAGGATTAGGTTGGTAAAATTATAAGTAGCTCTGCACTGCGGTGATTGTGTGCGGTTTGGTTAGTGACTGAGACAGATAGTAGAGAAATATACATTCATTTATTGTGAATATGTTATAAATTCAAAGACCGAACTTATATTACCTAATAGTTGTGTATATGTTACATTATTAACTTGGAATAGAGTCAGATAACACTCCACAGTGAATTTAAATTCTATAGAGACGTCTGGAGTAAAAATTGTGATTGTAAAGTCAGCATAAGCGGAATGAAGTTAACACTGCTGTTATTTGTGGAGGTATTTCGTGTTAAAGACATAGACATCAAGGTAGTCTCTTTAGGCAGACCAAAAGGCCAGGTTCAGCTATTTAAAAATAAACGAAACTAGTTGTAATATTGAAGACACGCAGTCAAGTCGAGCAAAATGAGTTTTTAAAGTTCACCGTTAAAAGAACCTATGCTAATCGAAGCAAAGACACACGAGTGGAAGAAGACCTCCAAAAGAGACGCAACTCGTAAGTCACTCAAATTGTAAATAGTTATAAATCAACTCCTACACTCACACTTTGTTGTGACTTTCAGATTGATTGTAATTTTACCAACGTCTCCCCTCCTATATGTACCATACAAAATACCTTTTTCTAGATATTTCCTTTTCAGAATAAATAGAACTGAAATTGCAAATGCAAGGAAATAGAACACAAAGCAAACAAGATTTATACTTACACTGTAACTCAAGAAAGTCATCACCAATCAACAACCATTACGTGTAATTACAAACCGATTCTAAAATCAACTGTGGCACGCATTCCTCTGCAAATGACAAAATTTTCTTCCCAATACAGTTTATCTGTAAAGTACACAAAGCCATTTTTATCTCCTAATGGAAAATCCGTGTCATCAACGGTTAAGACAAAAATTCTCATCTCTTCTCTGTTTGGTAAACCCACGTGTAGAGAATTGGCAATCGACTGAATCTACGACGACATGTTTGCAACCAGAAATAAATAGACGTTATTTTCTACCTTGCTCAGAATAACAAGTTTTTTCATGTGCAGGAAATTTGGAGGAACCTTAGTAGTAACACTTATTTTTAATTCTACCCTGAGGACTTTAGTAAAGTAAACATACTATTGCGTAATAACATTTAACGCAATGTTTACGATTAGATAAATTTGAGTCGTCAAATAAATTGAGAGACACTTCAGGAGTTTACCAGAGGTTGCATACACTATTTCTCTACTAATGAAGAGTAATTAATTCTGACAAACCATTTTGCTACTAATTGCTGGTACTTCCCAATTTTTTTCAATTACTTACTGACACAGTAAGAACTTCTATTCAATGAATTCTTTTATTCTTCTGCAAACAAAGATCGCGTTAAAATCTGTATTACTTCATTGTTTTGACCTTCTTTTAGCAAGTTCATTAAATAACACTAACGATTACACGGTGAACAAAGCGATGTGCTATGTTAGACAAAAGGTCTTCTCTTCTCATACACATACTAAAGAAATTGAGATAGGAATGAATACCTTCCTCTTACTATGCAGATGTACCTAACAGACTGAAGACATTTAAAATTACCCACTTCGCAACTAGAAACTTTCCGTCTGCCATGGATTACTTATGTGCATAATTATATGGTTCAGTGAATTAGCAGACACACAAACAATAATAATCTTTCTTCATATAAGTACACTTGTCTGATCTCTTGCATCAGCTCTTTGTCGGTTTATTTCATAGATCACACAAATACGGTGCAAGACTCGCTGCACTTGGTTGTAATAACTGTCTACGTACAACTCACAAATAAAGACATTTTTAAGAAAGTAAGCTTCCAAAACAAAACGACGGCTCACTTCCTTGTCTTCTATCCACTGCTCTTTCAAGGAAACTCTATTTTATTCATACAAAACTGCTGTGCTTTGCATTATTTATGTTCACCTTCCATCCAACTAGCTTAGTCGGTGACAGCAATAAATTGCTCATGTAAAACCACACGCTTCGTTTGTGCTGAGAAAGTGGAACCGATTGAAAAAAATTGTCAAACTTGACTAACATTTTGTTTCAAGTAAAAGTTGACACTAAGAATGCTCAACAGCAAAACAAACTTTTCCTCTTGGAAAAAATTATTAAAATTTTCATGTATGTATAAACATTTTATAAAACACTATAAAACCTTTCGAACATGTGACCTAATACAACAATAATTACAAATATTAATGTATTTTTAAATTTCTCAAATGGCAGGGAAGTATGAATATTGTAGTTGTAAAACAAGGCTGTGAGGATTTGTTAGATTTTAAATGTAATCTACGATGTTTTGCAGATGTAAGGTTGAAAATTGATACGAAGGCCATATGTTAGTGTGGTGACACTGAGGAACGCATTGTGCGTGTTTAGGATCATAATTAGCAACACATGGTCATTACCATTACAGCTACATAAGTAATAACTTACATTTCTGAGACATTGAGCTTAGCGTGCTTCTACTGATTGTGGAAATAATTCGTACCTAATTGGTTGTATAAAATACTGGAATGGAAATACTCTTAAGAAGGCATAGTGCACCTTAGGCACTTAAGCGAGTTAAAAGGATATACTGCACTGCGTTTGGAAAGTACATGGCTACTATTGTAATACTCTACATAAAATTTGTAGGAAATATTATTCTACTTTATTACTGCAACTGTAAACTTGAGCCCCTTAATAACTTACATTGTACATTATATTTAGGTACGCATTTAAGTACGTTCGGGGACGAGGAGAGAGGACTGGCAATAGTCACAATCAGAATACTAATAGAAAGCACACTATTGAAATACATGGATGAGCGGTATAGAAAGTTCCAAGGCTCTGCATGGATGTGATGTAAATGTAATAGCAGAATTCGGGAGTCGGGAGGTAATTTTATGCAGTGTAATACGTTGCGAAGGAGTCTGCATGCATAATAATGTTCTTCACATAATCCATACACATGTATTTTACAAGAAAACGCTGTTTTTGTTCCAAGAAACTTCTACTAAATACTAAACACACCTACGCTTCCAACTTGCATTCGTACGACACACAATACATACTACTAATAAGTGTTTCTACTGCACTGCGTAGTAAAACGGAGTTTATGTATTTATTTTACCCACCTATAGCACAAACTCTGTATCTCCATACATTATTAGAGCGATGTACTGCGGTTTCCTTCCCAGTTCTTGTTCCCAGTCAAGTTATATAATTTTGCATTAGATTACAAACAGGAAAACAGAGTTATCAGTGTGTGTACGAGTTTGTCCGATTTCTTTAAAGAAAGAGAACGGGCGACTTGTAATTTGAATATTCTTGGGATAAGGCTAATCTGATTAGCATGCAAAACACAATATCCTGCGTCAGCCGAAGTAAAGCGAGATGCTGGCTCCTGTTTTCTTCATCTTCCTATTCCTTATTATAAAATAGTGGTACGGTATTGCATATTTAGATATCCAAACAGTGAGCACAGCAGCAGTGCACACAATATTGAATCATTCTTCTGCTGGCATGTACATACATGTACACATACACAAGAGAGAAAATATCATCAGTAATCGCAAGTCGACTCTCGCTAAATAGGAGTAACACATTGATATTAATATTTTCTTTAGTATAACTGAATAATATTACGTTCTTCCACACAAGTGACTTATATGCTGTCTTAAGTCGATGGTAAACTTTAGTTAAGGAGTTGAGTTAAGAAGCTCAAGGAGACTTAAGGGAAACTGGAGCACTTTCTTCAATAGATAACTTAAACTAACACCATGTATCTTGTGGATATAAACATAATTGTAATATCTTAGTAAGACTAAGACAGAAATAAAAGCAATACAAGGCTGAAATGTTTTGAATGGAGAGTAAAGTCGGGAGGATGGTGTTGAAACGTTGAAAGTCGGCAGCTCAGAGAAATTACTCTGTAACACTAAGCTAAAACAACTATAGAAACTAGCAGTGCAGAATATGACTACCCAGATACCTACTAGCCTAATAATGTAAAATATTAACGTGCTGTGTAGATTGTGTAGAATGTATAGAAATCCTGAGAGCTTATAGTGGGTTTTAGTAGTCAAGTGTAGATAACGGGATGAGAATCCGATTCTAACAATAAGAAGGACTATGTGTGAAGTATGTAGGACATTGTTTTCAGTTTTGAGATGTCTAGCAATAAGTATGATCTGTGTGTTGGTTATTCCGTTCTGATTTCATTTCTTATCTTTCTTAACTAGATAACAACGTACATGTACATCCTCCCTCCATTTCTATATCCATATCTGTCTTTGGCAAGTGCACCAAGGGTGATAATATGGATACATTGCAAAAGGCTCCTATATGGAAATAATACTCTTTTGTGTAGATGGGATCTTAGAATTTTGCTCTGCATGACTTGTCTAGTATTCTCGACTGCAGTCTCAGTGCACAGAGAGTGGAAGAATGAGAAAGCATTTATGTATTTCATTCAGCTGAGAATTTCTGCAAGTTCTCTGGGCGTATTTTATGATATAGGTAAAGGCTGCAAAAGGCAGCTGATGAGAATTTATTGTAGGACTAACCATTGTGCCTCTTCACCACACACTCTGTACGCCACACCATCTTCGCTTTCTCCAATTCAGACATCCATTGCTTATTACAGATAAATATATACTACTTATTATAAGTATAGGTAGAACAAACAGAACAGACGGAACATAAGGGAAGACACCTCATGCTTCTCACTATCCACTTACTTTCTCAGCCTCGCCTGCCTGCCTGGTCTGGCCTGTCTGTCTGTTTGTATTGGAGCTAAGAAGAAACTTAGTTATAATGCCGTGCTGTGCCGTATCAAAAGAGAATGAGAAACATTCTTGGGCAGAGCAGAATGGTTCGTGGATGGATCCTCTTCAGAAAATCGAGGAGACTGCTCCAGTCTAGACGTTTCCTTTATATTACCAAGGTATTTGCTTTTTCCCTGTGGTTTGGTTTCCCTACTACGGTTAGGATTTGGAATCCACTTACAATTGCAACACTACAGTATCAATCTGTCTGTATTATTCTTAAGCTATCTTGCGATATCTCGTTTTCTTCCTAATAATACAGCTGCCTTCATTTCGTTTCGTTCTGTTCAGTCAACTTTACTCGGTTCACTTCCTTTCTTTCTTCTCCTTTCTTATCTTTTCTATTATAAATATATTATATCGTTATTCTATACAGAGTAACAGTAACAACAAACGATTCACATGAAAAAGTGTGAAGTGGAATGGATTCTCATGAAATTCCATCTTACTTATTATGATGTTATTTGTTGTTTACTTCCTTTGGCTCCGCTAAGGCACTCACTCAGCTCGTCCGTCGACTCGATTGCTTTGTCAGACGTTAAATGTATACGTAAATACAGATACCAAGTCATAAGTCATATTTTATCATCCGAAAAAACTGCGTCGCGGATTGTAACAATGTACATATTTATTACGCTCTACAGACTATATATGCCATTTCAATTTTGACATCCTTTTTCAAGTAGACAAACCTCTAGTCTACAGTAATGTATGAAATCGCGGAATCATTATGATACTTTACCATAATATTATGGCAATTTTGCCATTACTTTCGACATTGTATAACATACACTTTTATATAGAACATTTTAAGTCCTACTACTGTGGAACTACAAGTTTTCATTTTCACATCTCACAGGATGGCTCTTTAGAAGTGGAGAGCTACTAAAGTGTGTAGATAATACTTTACGTCGTTACTGCATTACCGTTAGGAATAAAGTACTGAATATTAAAGAAAGTCTTACCTCGTTCGCAGAAGGCTCCCTCGAAGTCGATGTGTTTGCAGTCACAAACAGGACCCGAGTCAGTAGAAATACAAAAGCCGCCATGCTGACACGGATCGTGGCGCTCACACGCCTCTCCAGGTCCAGAAACCAAACCCTAATTAATCATCAAGAAAACAGAGTCATGAATAGGACAAGAAAATGGGAGAACACACGAGGAACATCGATTCTAGCTAATAATTCACATAGCATAGAAAAGTAAACCAAAAAGGAACTTAGGTATATAACTATTATGTCATGTCACGACGATAATATGTTCTGTTCAAAATAAATACACTTAGCTAGGTGTGCTGTACTGTACAAATTATAATTGCAGAAGGATATAAGGATATCTGTATGGGAATATAGTCTGCATTTGTATTCGTTGTTAATTATTGTCAATTTAATTCAAAATAGTGGCTGTCAAGGTTTAAGAGCTGCTCTCTGTTCCTACATTCTTTAGGTTAGGACTCAGCGCTTTGAAATTATGCAAAGGTCTGCTCACTCAAAGTCAGCTTAGAAAATTCATAAGATATTCAAGCGGACCAATCCATTCCAAGATGACTGTGACGACGACGACTTTGACATTTGCGTACCCTCCCTTTCCAAGCCGAGGTAAAGCGACCTGGCCAACATCAAAAGCGCTTTGCATCACATTGCGAAATAGCTAAGCTCCTTGCTGCATGCACTCCTCTATAAACACAAAAGCCAGCCAACCAGGCAAAAACATTTATCACATCACATCACATACAAAGGACATTCTCTTGAATAACATGCATAGAAGACTAAGTAAGTAGAAGTAAGTGCCTATATTCATCTTACACACTAGGTAAGCTACAAAGTGCAGTATAAAGAGTATACTTTGTGAAAACATGTTTGAATTCTGTATAGCTACACTTACGCTAAGAGTATTCATGTATGTACGTGAATGTGAACTAGAATTCTAGTCAAAGTCAAGTAACTCCGAATCCCAATAAGATAATCCTAAAGTTTTCTGTAAGTAAAGCTACTTTAGTTCAGACTGGGAACGCCATCGTTAGCTACGGTTTCATTTTTGGTATCCCACAGTTTGTTCCTCCAACTTTTCATAATATTGCATTGCACTATACCAGTGTACAATATATACGTATTTATACTACGATTAGTTAGTCATGCTAGAGTAGAGCTATCACCATCTCTACTACACTAACCTACAGACGGCCTTGTTCGAAACTGAAATAAACTTTTTGAAATTCATTATAGCGTGACTTTTGGCGATTTTCATCAGGAGCATGAATATTAGTCCACTTTACTACTTTCGCATACTACACGACCAACCACACTGCACCTCGTCCTTTTTATAAATGCGATGTGATGCGACTCTAGCCGAGCAGACCTTTCCAAACCAGCAGAACCTAATAATATAATCGAGAAGACTACCCATTAGGACGTACCTACTAGGAGCTTTGACCAACTTTCCCAAGTCATTTTTCTGAGCACCTTATTAAACGCCATGCCATTCCACTCTTCTCGTACATACCACCAGTCTTGCAGTACTTACCTTACCCAAATAATACTAAAGCCTTCAATGTCAGCAAATGCACGGATCGACTCAGACAGAATCTACTATATGTAGGTACTTACAATCAACCCAGCTAAAAGTAAAGTGCTTTATGACGAGAACCACTTTAATTTCAAATGCACCAGACAGCTTACATTAGATATATTGCAGTTACCTAAATTACTACATGAAAACCACCTACCTAATTTAATACATTTTATGCGTTGGCACATGCTTTAGTAACCTACTCCTTCCATCCAACCACATTAGATGTACAAAAGGATTTATAGATTTATTTTCATCGTTAAAAGTAGAATGGTGTTACTGGGAGCTTCCATCCTAAAGATATCATGAAACTTAATGACATACCCATCCTATGCGTACTATTTCTATTCGCAAAATAGAAAATGACCTACTAAATTATTCAGTTCTGTTTTGTATGCATACTACATCCACGGCTAACTTGCTTTTATTTTCGGTAATTCTGTAATTGCTCTTGACTTTCTTTTTTTTAATTTTACGTTTAGCAAGCTTTGAAATGCAAAACAATATTCCATTTGACAGTGGTATATTTTGATAGTAGTAAAGAATAGTGATAATAATATAACGATTTAGAAAATCATTTATCTAAATCTGACTGAAATATTTTTGTTGGAAAGGGTGAAGTATGTGAAATGTTGTTTAAAGTTGCAACATGACGCATTGCATGATGTGAGTTTGATTGACACCAAATACAATTGGTTTTGCTTAAGTGGGAAGTAATGTAACGCTGCCTGATAGTATGTAGACATATCCATTCTGGATTCCGTTGGTTCAAGCAGGTCCTAAAGTCAGTTGTTAATGGTATAGTGACTACTGTAGTCAGTTGGCTAGAAAAATATTTATGTTTGAGCTAAACGAAAAAAGTGGAGTCATAAGTCAGAAGAGAACAAGTCAGTTAGAGGGTTGAAGAATATATGCAAAAAGAATAATCGACTCTTGCACCAATATACTTTTGTCCTATTGCACAATACTCTTGTGTGCCACAGAACTGAGCGCTTAAAAACTGCAGAAGCGAAGTTATCTGCATTACGTATGCAAACGTAGAAGATCATAATATTAGAACATGACAAAAGGTTTCATTTCAACAACTGCAATTCGCTCTCTTTGACGATGAATGAGTTTCTCATTTATACCCACACTGTCATACTCTGCATAGCTTCCTGGCAGCATTTTAATGAGAAACATTCCAACTGTAATGTATCCTCCGTGTAAGAACTGAAAATAGGTATACCAATAGTCCCGTAGTGGTATGTTATGTGCACGTATAATGTGTTCGTCACATATGTGCATAATTCTTCCCCTGCAATGCAATACACAAAACGTAAGAAATGCTGAGAGAAGAGAAACCACTGAATGAAAAGACATGTGGAAATAAATTGAAAATACTTTTGCACTCGTTCAGTATAAATTTACAACACATGAAAGCTCTTCATCTTTCCAATTCTTAAGTAATAGAAAAAAGATGAAAGTATTTGCAAGAACATTTATTCCGAGGTTGTAGTGATAAGTGTAAAATTCCATGGTGAAATCTGTGGGCATTATTAGACTACACAGAGAAAGACCGACACAGATTGGTATGCAAGTCCCAGTTAAGATACGAAATATACAAATTATCTGCTTCATTTAATGTCATGTGCCACAACTAATTTACAAGTTACAAAATATATAGCTGCAGAAATATGCCTACGGGTGGCCACATAATCTCGTTGCGATAATCACTAATTCGTCTTCACAATACATAAATAGAAAGCCATCCGTCTACTCATAAGTGAAGGTTTCACAACAAATATCAAGGTCAATTGCAAAACCTAGCTATTACTCTATTTTATACGTGCAAGAAATTATAGCATTTTTCCTTAACTTTCAGATACAATTTATTAATTTTACAAGCACATAGCAGCCCTGGTATTAATTGAAAAATCCATTTTCAGCAGTTGGATAAAAATGCCCATTACTTCGTTTTATAGCTTAAGACTGAATTTCTTGCCTAGAAATATATAGCGAATTAAGGGTACTAAAATATGCAAATTCGTTATTGATAATTTAAGAACGTTAATGGTTACAATAACCAATACATTGACTATATGGCTAAAATTCAATTTGCGGTCAGCAAATTGAAAACAATTTCAGTGAAAATACAATATGCATTAAGTTCTTAACGGAGCTTGTTAGGTTGGGTAACGACGCAATTTGCTTTTCGTTTCGTTCTATGGAAATGAGGGTACGACCCACAGGAAAATACTCGTAAGCGTATCATATTTTGGTGAGAAGTGATAGGATATTTATGCCTTGAAATTGGATACAAAGGGCTATACAATAATCCAAGGTGAAAGTACCTTAAGAAAAGCATTTAATATGTAACCCTAATAAACGTGTCTCAATGGTCATCATAGTCAGTTTATTCTTAATGCTATTTACTGTTGACGGTGATGCTTTGCTATTAGGCAGCGTGTTCTAACCAAGCGACGGGTTATGCGTACAGTCTGGAAATATAATTATTGTAATAACCGAGCTTCTCAAGTATGTGTTAAATGAAAATGGCACATTCTACGCGCTCTTTTCATGAGTTGACGTCTACTTGAAGTCTAAGTCAAGATAAGATACCTAGCAAACCGAATAAGCTCAAGACATTAATTCGACATGCGATGCAGGCAATCAAAAGTTTGTTTGCAACTTGAAATAGAGAAGATCAGATAGATAGAGAGCATGAGTTTACTTTACGCTTACGCTAAAGAACCAGAACCTCTTATGTGTACAACAGAATGCAAATTCGGAAGTAGGTTCTGCATTAGTTTAGGCCATGCATCTCAAAACAAGAAATACGCAAACACTAGCTATTGCAATTCAAATTTTAGGAATGCTAAGTTCAATGCCGCAGGATTGTTTCGTATATTTAACAAAAGAATGGTTTCAAAATAATGCAGGTGGGTCTTTCAGCTGAGACATATTTAAGACGTACAAAACGATTTTAGGTACATTGTCAATGTTAAGTTCAAGTTCAAAATATTAGGTACAGATGGAGAATGCTGTTGATTACATAATACAAACATTGTCTACAAAATCGTATTAAATTGCAAGAAAGAACGTTATTTTAATACAACAAATGCTATAGTATGAAAAGTAAAGTTGAGACTTTTACTTCAGACTGTCTTTATAACACACAAAGTAGACATATGTATGGTAATTAGAGTTTCTACCCACTCAAGACATGAAACATTAATATTTACAAAAGTATTTATTTTTAAATTACATACATTCGCAGAAACGACTACTACACTACTAACCGTACTAACTCAGCTGCAAAGGCTGCAATTCACAGTAAATGAAAATGAAACTAAAAAACTTCGGTCTGATAAGGAAAGAGCAGCGAACTGCAATATCTCTAAAATGTAAAACATACACAGAAGCTAAACAAATGTTTGCAAGTCTTTGCATGTAGTGAAACTTATAATGAACATGAAACTAAAGAAGAAATCGGAGTTGGAAGGATACCGAAGTAAGATAAGACAGATGAGTGACGAAGAGTAATTAATGATCTCAAATGTTAGCTTTAAATATATCGGTAGCTTTATAAGAGATGCAGATGTTCGCAAGAGAGTTGTGTAAGTGTGAGGCTATAGGAGACTCGAGAGGAGTCTACATTCACTTGAGATGAGACTTTCATTAAAGTTGCTAAAAGAAGCCGTCAACAAGAAAGCATGGCAATTAATATGTATTTAAGACTAAGGATTTCAAGCAAATCTACAAATATCCACTTTCAGTTACATAGAAATTCCATTATCCAATAAAATTACATTTTACAATTTCCATTACTTATTTTTACAGCAAGTATATTGGGAGGATATTTCTATATAAATGTGTTTCCATGTGTAGAGAAGGTGTTTGAAACTACTTGAAGGTTTTGCACATATCATTACTTTATCTGAAGGGCCTTTTCCATACGAGGGTGCCGTAGGCACTATCCTATATAGAATTATATTTAAAAAGAGACCCCGAGATGGGAAAGGCGTTAGTCCACTTTGGTTCTCCTAGCGAGCTTGATCTTGAGCTTATCCGTGAAAGTAGATAACTAGCCTCATCTCTTCTTTGATTGCATATATTGCATCACTGGCACATTACGTCATACTACATAGGCATTGGGCAATGCGATGAATACGTAAATTTTAAGAATAAAAAGATTCATTGTCATCTTCACAATGACTAGTCAAGGAACCGCGGGTATCGTAACAACTAAAACCGTTACAAAATAATACATACATATATTGAATTTTACTATGTACTCTTGGTAAGAGCAGGGAAAAAGACGTTCCTGAATATTCGGCACGTTTGATTTTAGCTTGACGTTAATCAGCAACCATGAAAAAGTAATGCGAATGTAATGTAATGTAATCTGCGAAAAAGGGAAATAAATCTATACGAGCGAGTGAACGAACTGAAATAAAATATATAAAACAGTTGGTGACAGGCAAACAAAACCAACTTAGCGAAAGTCAATCCACTTCACAGAAATCAACTACCTACCGCATTTCCCTTATTACGCCCCTGTGTTATATCTCTTGGATGAATTCTGAACTTACAAAATTGCAAACCTTTCGTTACATGATAGGTATTGTACTAGCATACGTGATTAAAACCAAGGGATATTAACGAGATCCATACTTATGAAAACCACTATATAATTTCATAAAAATATCAACGAATAATGATTTTGTATAATACAAATTCTTTTAAAATATTATTTTTTAGCTTTAATTGTGTTTAGATTATCATCTTGCCCATGAATGATGAACGGATGGACTAAATTTGAGGGAACACGGTAGCTTAAGAAAAATCTTCTGTTTAATTCGATGCTTTTTATGTAGAGAGCCAAGTTTGCTTCTTTGACTGTAAATCAATTATGCAAATAAATTAGAGAAGTAACTGAAAATAAACGGCGATGAGGATTATTAGCTTTCTATTTATGTTTGTGTTGAAACGCAGATAAGTCTGAGTGAACTTAAAAGCCCACGTCACGCAGTAGGTAGGTATATAGGATGGGCGAAAACAGCTTTAATGACATGATTACTTTGTGTCTCTTCATATTTACAGATATGAAGGGAAACATACTTTTATTTAACTAATGTTCGTTATCCTGTCTTCCGAAACTGTCTTTTACATCCAATCATTTCAACCGGAGAAAACTAGAGCTAACTAGCTACCAAGTATTGAATTGTATGAAATCATTCAAGGGAAATATTATGTTAGAAGTTCAATTTATAGTTATTGCTGTAAGAAGTGGAATGATTAACAGTATTTCAGAATACCTATGTAATATTATTGCCAAGAAAAAAATCTAATAAATTCCCAAGTCGCGAATTCAATGTTTCCCTTTCATCGGAGTCTCAATGGTTAACAGATTTACATATTTATACACCAACCTGCATTTAAATACGACTTTAATCCTCACATGAAAATCCCTGACTAGTTTTCTTACGCAAATGTGAGCCTTCCCAAACACGCGGGAGTCCAATTAGATTTGTGTTAGAAAAACGCAATACCACACACTCAACGAAAGGCTTTAGCGTATTTCTCAAGATATTTGAAATAATTGCGTGTAGAATTGATATCTACATTAAAACGAAGTAATACTGTAAATAAATAAGGCAGATTTTTTTGGAGCGTGTGCAAAGCAAAGAAAAAGAATATTTTGCAGGATTGGGCAACGAACTGATACTAACTACCGTAGCTAACTACTAAAAATAAAGAGAAATCTAAGACAAAACCGAAAGACGACACATAAACTTTTAGATTATGTACTAAATGTGAATTTCGGCTTTACAAGATAAATAAATAATGTAAATGTCATGATACACTACAGTAACCGTTAAATGCAGACGGAGACGGGAGACAACAGACTGCGATAGTTGGGTTTGCTATATGAAAAGTTGTATGGTAGGAATATGACTAAATACTGAATATGTGGACATCTCTAAAGTTGCGACATTGGAAATGTAGTCGGGGAAGAATATTACTTAGCTAAACTGAGTTAGGAGTTGGTCTTGACGTTGGCTTTTGCTTTATGTGTTTTATAGAGAGAAGGTTAATCCTATACCACTTCCTTGTACTTAGATTAAATTGAAGAAGCCAGAAAAGACACAATGTACGTAAGTAGGTACATGGTGGAACAGAAGACAACCCTATCAGAAAAGTACAAGCTACGATACACTTTACGCAATAAGTTACTAAAAAATGTGTCCTTTGCGTTAAAGTTAAGCTCTACCTTCAGATAATATGCAGTTTCTTGTAACTTAAGCTGATGTCTTAGAGAGTAGTGCTGGAAGCCACGTAGTCAATGTGTAAGCAGTACTATATGACTTGTAGCATGTATAAGTAACCAGTTTCTCTTTTCTTTACTCGGAAAGCTATTGCTCTGCTCTTGAGCTATAAATAATTTTCCCCAGGAGCCTTTTAACTTAACTCTACTCAACTTAACGTGACTTATGTTAACTTAACTCAAATTCCGTGTAGTTAGCGTCAGAATTAAATAAAGGTCAACAAACAAAACACGTTCTCCATGTAACCGAACACATTATCGTCTGTGCCATACGAAATACTACAATAAAATTGAGTTACAGAAGGTGCGCCACGAATCTGCATGAAAAAACGGTACACGGTATTGTTTTGGCCGAGTCACAAAGAAACAAAGTTGGTATTTACTAGATGTTAGATAGACAAGACTCTAGATTTAGATCTAGGTAACCTTGATTAGTATTAGGAAGTATAAGAACGGTTTATGAATGAACTTGCCTTGTATTCGATGATATCTTGAGGTTTTGGAACATCCGAGTCTTCACTAGAGTACACTAAATTTCGAAAAGCTCCACGAAATCTTGGCTCAAATACTACACTGGGTAGGGAAAGTTGAGGGAGTCGGTTATTATACCACGGAGGTAGTCCACCGACATACAAGGGAGTATTACTAGTCATATTACCGAAAACAAGATCACGACCCTTGGACACCCTCGACTGGGTCACAAATCCGTCGACAGTTAAACTCGTCTCGCCGCTGTTCCTCCGGATTTCGGCTCGATGCCACAACCCATCGTTCAGATGACGACCTACTGTCATCATCTGCGTCCCGTCTCCCAGATTGTATCGGAGTCTCAAGGATCCCTCGACGAGTTTCAACTCGAAGAAGTCGTCGTTGCCCCCATCGTCGGTGTACAGAAGCACACCGTCTGGTTGACCAGTGTTGAACTCGAGGAGGAGAGTTGCATTGAGGCCACAGTTCCATTTGCGGAATTTCGCATAGGAGGTGTCCGACCCTTCGAGGACAAAGGCAGAAGTGAGTGTGCTGGTGAGGAAACACAGGGAGAAGATCACTGTCAGGTAACTGAGAAAATAAACATTGGGGAGGAAGAATGATGAAGAAAAGCCAGTTCCGGCTGGGTGAGGATGCTGATGCAGCGTGGAGGATGAAAAAGACGCTTTTCCTCGAGTCGGCATCCTCAATTCGGCCAGCCAGCCAGCCACGCTCTTTCCGCTCTCAACTTCAAGTCCTTTCTTGGACTTTCTCTGTTGCTGGTGTGGTCTGGTGTGGTGCTAGCCTAGGACTGGTGTGACTCTACTCACTGGCTGCAGTATGACAGCTAGCTGGGATGGTCGTTTACAATGTCTTGATCATCTTCATTTCGGTATCCCATAATATCCAATATTCAGCTCTCAGCCCCAACAATAACAACAACGCAGCACAAGTCACTAACAAATAACACTATCCTTAGAGGTTTGTCTCCGCTTCGCTTTATTGCCTTTGATCCGAAACGAACTCTTGTTGTGGCTATTCACTCGCAAATGTCTCAAGATATTCTCTCCTTTCGTTAATGGCCAAATTGTTTTCTTCCTTCACTTTACTTTCCTTGTCTTGTCAGCTTTAACTAAATTTTCATGTCAAATTCCCCGTCTCCACGGGAAATAAAGCCAGACTGGGATCTTTCCTCTACGTTTCTTGTTCTTCGACTCGTTCGACAATACAGTTGCCTCTGTTGGGTATACCAAAACAATTCAATTATGCATTATTATGTAATCCTCCTTCCTCCTAGCTATTCTGTCACATCACAACGCAAAACTTGCATTTTAGTCTAAATAAATTACATCAAGTTATGTTGCACTACGGAATGCCAATGCTATTGAATTTCCTAAGCTACGTCTTTCTGCAACTAAATTATTATACAGATAAGAAATCTATAGTTTGTCTCTAGAATCCATTATATTAAAACAGAACGGATTCTTTAATACTGCATTTCCAGTGTTTTCTTGTTTTTTATTCTACTTAGGACCAGTTCTACCGCATCTTTAACAAAATATATTATGTACAAATCTACAACTGCTGCCAACAGCACCATACTGATAACTTACGTCTCTCTCTACTTTGTAATATCCTACAAGTATACTTATACTCTATGCTAATGTCATATTGCCTTCGTCTTCCTTCTCTTTGTCCCGACTATTTATACTTACTATTTAAAAAAACAGTACACATAAAGATGCACAGAAAGAGACAGACCCATTCAATAGTCAGCATGCACTCGCTCCTCCATCTGAAACATTCTCTGTTTTGTTTTGCCTTCCCTTTTCCTCAGTATCAACATCAACCTAACTTTTGTAGCAACAACTACGACATAACGTAGACCATACCGTATCTACAATAAAATGAACTTTCCTACTCAATTTCTATTACCCACTTGCTGTAATGTAATACTTACTTTACTCATATGCATGTAAGTGTATCTCTATCACTACATTATAGTAATGTAACGTATATGCCCATAACATTAAAGGACAAATGTTACTTCTTGCTTCCGTGGAAATCGGAAACCCTTCTATGTCCCTAACTATTCATTGCAGTTTCCACTGTACTGCTCAACGGCTGCTTGTCGTTTGCACTTTACAATTACAATTCAATTCATTGCTTTTCTCAATGAATACAAAACATTGTACATAACTATTGTAATTACAGATACTACAACAAACCATAAACCTTTCCTTTGCCTTCTCGCTTGCCAAACAACATATCTATCCAACACAGTCCTAAATTTGCTTCATGAAGAAAGGAGCAATGGAAATGATACTCTTCGAGTCGTAGGTGTTTTTATTGGCAGTTTTGCTGCTTGTTAAACAGAGTACTTAATACTTCCATCACCTATTATTTCACATAAAAAATTTTAACAGCTAAACACAAATGCTCACTGTTTACCGTTTTAATTTTTTATTCTTTAGAAGTATAGACTTGTCAACTGTCAATTCATGTCGAAAACGTTATTTATCCGCAACAGCGTAGTATTTGTACCTATCCTTCAACAATAACACAGCATGCATTATATATCTTGGCATTTGGCGTATCAAAGGTTGCTATTACACATTGTATATCGTTCCATGCAGGCTTGAAATAGAAACATAACATGCGTATTTAACTTATATATTACTTAAGTATGTCCGATGAAGAAAACTTCGAGACAATACATTCTGAAGGTTGGATGTTGAAATATACTCACTTGTACTACTTAATTAGACATACGTTCTGCAGCGCTACTAGAATCTATCGAATTCGATTAGTGTGTACTAAATAATTGGGGAATAATAATGACCTCAGAAAATAATATTTGCCTTGCAAATTGATAAGGAGTTACAGTTACATTATACCAGTACAACCAAAAGTTCGATTTCCTGCCTCGGTTAAAAGCGGTATAGCAAATTAAGTAAAGCTGTCGCATGACTTTGTGATTGTACTGTACCTAATGGGAAATCTGATTGGAACTGCAGAAATCTGATAGCAGCTAACTATGTAATAATGCATGGCATGAAATTGCATAGAATAAAACGGTTGCATTGTGGATACGGATATAAGTTTGGCTACAGTAGAATTGTCCTGTCCTGCCCAGTATTTATATATTGAAAAGAAGATAAGCTTGATGTAAGAGGACTGCTTGCTCCGCAACTGCAAATTATGTCTCAGAGTAGTGATCCATTTCACAAGTACATATATATTATACACTTTAATTGCAACACATTTTAGTATAGTGGATATTATTCTACATAAAGTATTCTACCTTGACCTTTACTATTGGTATTACTGGTTTATTGAAAAGACAATTCAATTTAGCTGCTAGAGAATTTCCTGCAGTATTTATGGTATGACTATGACTATGACAATTTCACCCTATAGTGTGGTGTCCTGTGTGTTTATAATTGCGGTACAAATAAGTAGAGCACTCATAAGTAGGGAAATTAAGATAGCTTCTGTAATGAAAACTATTCCTCGTGCCTATTTAAGCGTTAAGCGTTTACCTACGTGCTCAATTATTTGTGTTACTAGCGGCAATACGAGAATTGTAACAGCATACGTACAATTTCGTTTTCATGCTAAGATTTATTAATAATATATGATCCATTAACTGTTAACTAACTTAGGTAGGCCTGCACAGTGTATAATTTGCTAGGAATATTGATTGTATGTGTCTTGTATGGTTAAACTGTGCTATTAAGAGAAACCTTGAAGCATGATTGACAGAAATGTTTAAGGTAGGCTGTTAAAATGACAATGAAATAAAATGAAGTGAGAACATTAACGATTACTTCAGTAAACCTCTATTTTGTAGTCCGGTGGTTATTCGGCTGTAGCAAAATATTTCATGATTGTGGAAAAATCAGAATATAATTTGTGGATAAGTTTTGTTACCTATCAATCATCTCGCATGCACTATTTGCAAGAATTTAGAATATTTAGAATAAGACATTATCATGAATGCACAATGTCTATGGAATTTAAGGCAGGTTTACTGCAGATGTTCTATTTTTAGTTTTATTTTACTCCGTTTAAATGGGCACTTTGGAATCGACTTTAGTTTTGCGGTCAACTTTGAGTGGCACTTTCAAGAGGGAAAGTGCATACGTAAACATAACAGAATATATATTTTATGTAGAAAATAAAATGGGCCTACGTAGGACCGTAAACACAGAAATCGCTTTGCTAGGTCTCCGAGAAGACACTCGTCAAATTTTTATGAATTATGGATCGCTGTAATAAAAGGCAGGTAAAAGGCTAAATATGATTGCTCTTTAATCGAAGAACCTACCTAATTGCACCTTTACCTAACAATTAGAATTCCGATATTTTAAGGTAAATATCTCAACTTACGATGATTGCGGGTTTACAGACTGCCATACCAAGTAAAAGTAGGTGAAATATACACAAAGTAAATTCCCATGAAATCATGAAAGTATTAATTTAGGGGAACAGAGAATTCCTTGAAATAAACCTACAATAATCTTTTGCTCGAACTCGTTAGTTCCGGCGAACTAATAAATAAAACATATTTCGATTCTGCCTTATCGGCTATGCGATAGCAAAGCTTAATTTTGATAAATATTTAAGCTTTTTAGATTTGGTAATGCTGCTTGGGTTTCGTTCTTTGGGACACGTAGAAGCGGCCGTTACTTACCTAATTAAAGATTAGTTTTTCTTTGTTCAACTAATGTTTACCTTATTAGGATTATACATGTTACGGACAAGTAACTGTATCATAGATTTTACATTGTACCTTGATAGTGCATTCGTGATAGTTTGCATTTCGTAGGTCAACCAAAACAAAACTAGCAAAACTGAGTCAGGGCCGATGGGAATTAGAAACTTAAGTCTAATAACTGTCAATCAATTATTCTAGTACCTTTACAAAACTACAAACAATGAAATAAAGTTTTCCATGCAACAAAATGACAAGCGAAAATTGCAGAGAACACGAGACTGAATTATTCCTTCTTCGGTTTATAATTAAAATTTTCTAGTATTCTTATTTATATCATAGAAATGATTGTGAACATGTTTTATCTCACTTACGGTCAGGTATATGTTAATGAAATGAAATCAGCGATCGATGCATGATGAATGATGAAAATCAATATTCACATTATTATTCAGTGATCTTGTCGTTTAAGAAAACCGCCTTTTTGTAACTGAGGAGTATGGAAATTATTTGTTTTGTACGTGGTGGGAAAATCGAATGTATTTGAAAACGAAGAAGAATCTGTATGTAAAGGATTATAAGTTGGAGAACGTTCGCACTGCACTACACCGCAGAAATACAGAGATAGGTCAGGGTCACGTCACTTATCGTCTACTGTCAGCCGGACTAGCAGAGAGTAGGATTCGCAATTTCAGTAGAAGATCAAATAGTATGCGATCATCGGATTTGATTGCTGGAGGACAAGAAGAAATGGAAAAGCAATGAAATGTCAGTGGCACAGTCGCTTTAAGTCACAATCTATCGATTCACCCCCGGATTTCGGATTTAAGGATTCAATGTGGCTAATTGAACATGAACACGTTCAATGTTCAGTTCAGCTGAGCCGTGTCTGTGTCCGATTGGCGATGGTTCTCAGTTTTAGTTTTACTTTCAACTTTCAGACTACGGACAATAAACACGAGAAGGAAAAGTCAAGTATGTAGCTCTTCGACCGCCGACTTTCTCCCGTTTCCGTTTAATGTTGCATTTGTATGTATGTATGGACTCCGTTTTCCAATAACAATTCTAGAATAGTACTAATAGTAACTAGCTACTAACTAGGTCAGCATAAAGTTACCTTGGGAGAATCCCTTTTATCCCACAAACTTTATTCGTGACGGTATTTATTACAGATTTCCTTCATAATTCGGCGATTGCTTCTTTTAGGATTTCAAAAAATATGGTGTATTTTCACAAAAAAGTTGAGGCTTTTTCTATGTGGAAACTGATGTATTGTTTGTAAGCAGACTTCATTGCGTTAGGTAATTAATTAATTTTATCAACCTAGGAAGGTAGTTTTTGTTTAAAGAGAAACCTAGAAAGTTTAGATTAATTTATTCATTCACTCCATTATATTACCAATACTAGGAATTGTTGTAGAACAGAGGAGATAGTTAGTCACTTCACTTCGGTGTAATATCAAATGAAACACCCAGAAGATAAACAAGAGGCTTACAGTGAGTCAAACTAGATCAAACTTTCTTTCATTTGCTAATAAACATCACGAAACTATTTGACATGAGTTGTTCTGAGTCACAGGCTGACGGTTGTGATTACTTTCACTGAAACTGGAGAAAGTTGACGAGATATTCAAAAAGAAAAATAATGACAGCGTGAGCAAATAGTTAGCATTTGTGCAGTAAAACTTTTGAATTCTCTCCTCAGCTCAATCAATCCGAGTAAAATATTTGTTTGAAATGACAATTGAAATTGTATTTTTGATTTTCCAGAGTACACTTATTTGGAATTGGTTGAATGGAAAAGAACTTTCTCTATTTTCTTTGAATGGTGGAGAAACGAAGAAATAATGGAAAAATAATCGAGGGTCCTGAAGAAAATAATATTTATTTATGAAGGAACGTAGGGGGAACACGTGTGTAAAGAAAATAACGAGCGAGACTACTTGGATCAAGTTCACTCATCCTGGAATAACTAAAACTGGGAAACTGTTCCTTGCCACTTTAGAGTCGCGGAGCGAATAGTCAACCCAACTCAGAATCGCTAAAGTACGTTCGTACATAGAACACGGACTCCGACTCGATGTCGACAATCAACGAATAACCAAAAAGTATTACTATATATACTGGACTGGACGACCTAACTGGAGTCTGGTTGGTTTGGTTTGGACTGGAGTGGCTGGAGCTGGAGTGTGCACAATGTAGACTCTCTGTCTGTCTCTGTCTCGATCCGTTCAGTTGATGTTAGTTGATTGTGACCGAATTCCACCGACTTCCACCGAAATTTCAATACCGGGCAAGTTCATATGGAATCTGGCGGTACTATGTATTTACTAGTATGATATGTATGAACATAGTAAAATACTACAAAGTTACCTAGTAATACTACGGACCAACTAAGGAAGGCACGGCAAGTCAACTCATATCCTCAATAGAATTTCTTCATGGTGCGGGTACCTACCCAACTGTCATATGGGTACCTATACTCCGTAGTATAACTGGATTTCTCAGTGCACTGCTACACTACACCTAATGCCAAGGTACAAATACTACAAATATGACCGTAGCTATTCTATAGTGCAATAGTGAAACTAACTATGTTATACCGTATGCTATTATTATACACTTTTTCACCATTTTCACTATATTTTCACTGAGAACTCATGGTCAGTCTTATATGGCTTATCTATGATTTGGTTGCATTGCTTGTGTTTCAGTTTGTTTAGCAGAACCAGAGAGTATAGCAGATGCACTTATATGGATGATAGTGAATTTCTCCGACTACTGATATAGATTTGAGGAAGACTCATGCTTCATTATAGTGCAACGTGTTATAAGCCAACGGTAAGCCAAAAAGCAGCACTTACTATCCTATATAAGTAGGAACACTGTACAATGTTCGTTCCCGTATGAGAAAACTCACCGGAAATTTCTGATCGATCCGCTACCGTCGACTTTCTTCCAGTACTAGTGTGCTCAGCTATGTTACCCTGCCCTACACTGTGCTCGTGGCAGAATTTCTTGGCTACTACACTGACAGTGAGACAGAGCGAGAGAGTGAGTTACATATAAATACACACAGAAGTGCCTAAACAAGCATAGTTCAGCAAATACATACGTAGACTACTAAAATAACGTGTAGGAAGAATACACTGCACTACAGCACTATCCATTTTACTGCTTTAGTTAGATTCGTGTAAAGCAAGGAGTTCGACAGTCGGAGGGGATCGGGAGGAGATTCTTAGTTTCCCCTATCTCATTCTCCTAAGTATTACAAGCAGAGTCTCCTCTTTTCTTACTCCAGTCAGTCTCTTCTACGCTGGACTCCCGAAAGTGCATTCTCTTACCCGCTTTCCCATTCGACTCTTACTTTCCACACGAACAAGTGCTTTGCTTCCTGCCTTGTCTTGTCTTCCTTCACTGGACTGGACTTACATAAGACCACGCAGATATACCAATAGAATAGCTACCTAGATGCACAATGGACTCCTTATCGCTCCGTCTTCTCCGTCCACTCTGATAGCTTTCTTTTGGCCACTGTTTCTTTCTTTCCTTTCCAAAGTGTCTAACCGTTTATAGCAAACTCCTGTATAGGTGGAGAAATAGACACGGAAGTGTATTGTACAAGAAGTATACCGATATACTATTAAATCCTAAAGGATTACACTTACGTAGATTACGACAGACTGGCTCGAGTGAACGAATATCTTTCCTCTCTATTATTGATATAAGTAGGTACATACATAAGTATGTCTGTAGTGTAGCCACCTCCACCAGTCCAGTATACACTATTGAAATAGCTGCTTACTTGTGTGACTGTGAATGTCTTTGTGTACTTTTCGTATGGTTGTGGGAATAATAGATGGATGGATCCAATATTATTATATTGTTCAATGTTTTCTCAAAGTCAATGTATTCGTATTACGATGCAATGCACTGCTACTACGCACGTATGTAATATTAAGTTACCCGGAACAATATTCTTTCCGGGAGTATGTATATGAAATGGACTTGTTTCTTGTGTGCTTTGTTACGTTACATTACATCACTGCGTTAGTTTAGCTTCGACGAGGACCATTTCTCCTTTCTCCCATCCACTTTCCCTTTGTACCCAAGAAAAACACCACTACTCTCACTTTTCTTCATGGTGACTCAATTCCACTTTTACATTCAGTTTTACTCATTCTCAGAGCTTCCCAGCCTGCCTCCCTGCCTCAATCGACTTCACCTCCAGCCAAATACCATAACCATAATTATTAAAGTCGGTCTTGCCCTCTTCTCAGTCCCGCCTGCTGTATTTTCTTCATTCATCTTTTCCAACTCTCGTCCTGGATAGGTATTAAGTAGGCACTCTGTCTAAACTAACAATCACCTTCTCTTCTTTCTACTTACATTTCCCGTGGCTGCGTGACTTTATTGTACCATTGTACTTCGATGCTTTCCTAGGCAGTAGGCACTCAGTCAAAGCTCAGGGTACATCTTTTTCATTACATTTATGGCCGAATTCCTCCATCCCGTAATTACTAAATGTAATTTTATTTCCCCTTACTCCACACATCAAACAGTAAGGCTCTCTCGTTCAATCAATTGTTTTTCGTTAGCTACACCTACACTAAACATACATGTTGCCGACATGACGTCTATATTTGTAAGCATCATTAATTAAATATTTTATAGACACGGACATTAATACTCAGGAGTTACACAATTACTTACTTGAATACTCTGAATGAAATGTCTTGTAGCTTTATCATAAATAACTAAAGCGGATTACTTTGTCTAGACATTTGGCATACAAAAGTAGTAATAAGTATTTTCTGCGAGAAAAGTGTACCTCAAATATAGTCGGTTTACCTCAAAAAAATAATCGCTTTACCTCATATAAATACATTTAGCTAATAAATAAATATTTATCCAGTCTCAAGTATCATTACTCCAAATAGATAATATACCTTTGCCTCAAGTTTCCTCGAAGTAAACAGATTATTTTTGAGGTTTAATTAATTTATTCTCTATAAAGCAATTACATTATATAAAATTGCATTTAAAAAAATTAGTAACTGCCATAAGTGCAATTTTAATCCACTTCGAAAATAAAGTAAATGGATTGATTAGTTTAGTTTAGTGTAATTTAGATTAGTTTAGTTTAGTCTAGTCTAGATTAGTTTAGTTTAGAAGTTTAGTTTAGTTGTGGGCGAAGGAAATATCCTTCGCCCACAACCTATGCATTTAAAGTCCATAGCGCAATCAAACAATATTATATGACAGTTAACAGTAATGATAAATTGTGAACCCAGTTTCAACAGCCTTATTTTATTCAATAGAATTTGGTATGTTTGCTAACTTAATATTTAAAAATCACATGCAACATTAATTATTGTGTATTCTGTATGGCGACTGAAACTCGAAATCATGAGATACGTTATTCCGTGTCTCATGTCATATAGCGTAAGAAAACCTCTGTCAAAAAAGCACAATATTAGCAGGGTTGTAAATTGTACTGCTGCCGTGCTCTGCAAATCAAAAGTACAAATTATGATGGAATACTTTGCTTATTTCAGCTTCATTGGAAACCATAAACGAGTTATGACAATCCAAATGGATTTGGTTTTGGATTCTTTCACATAATAAACAATTCCTTTCCATGAACTTATGAAAGCTAACGTAAATATCTTATTTTATAAATGCCTGCTCTACTTCTACTGTAGTCAGTGTTTCGTCCGTAAGGATGTTCAGTCAATATTTTCCTGAGTTGATTGTCGTGTATACTAATGAATAGTTAAAATCTGTCTTATCATTTATAAACTATTACAGTATCCATATCCATTACCTTTCGCTGAACTCGATATCATCCCTATGTACATGGCATGTCATAACAAATTCAGAATGACTCCATTATGTAGGTATAGCGTTTGACAATGTTTCGGTTTACAGTTTTAGCGTTTTTCTAAAATGGATGACACCGCATCTTGATAAATGACAATTACAAATGACAAACAAACTGTAAATTCACGCTAACGACTGACAGGCTACAACTGCCATATAATTGTTGTTTCATATGTTTCTGATTCCTGAATAGACTATGATCAAAGCAAATTAACATTCAGAATCGTGCCAAATTTTGCATTGAAGCAAATCTTAACCATGCATTCAATGCACATACGTGATGGTAGTCCAAAAACAATTTTAATTTTGTACCCTGCCTAGTGTACAGTACAATACTATTAAAACGTTGAAATGTAGTTGTCTCTTGTGTAATTATGCATGTTGTATGTATAGGGTTTTCCCCTCATAAACAATCTACATTTGGTATACCCCCCATTAAGCTATAACCTTATTGTATTATATATAATATTCGTATGAGAACTAAACAGAGAAATTTAGTGAACTGTAGCATGCTGCATTATTGGTGCTATTGTATTGCTCCAAATTATTAACAGCATTAAATTGAAGTAAAAGAAGCATTTAGTTGTTTCTGTTCTTTTCTAGTATCGTCATTTGGCATTTATGTATATTTTAAGTAGTTCAATTCATCATTAATTGCCTCTTGTCCTTTTCACTGAATTTCCTTCTAGTGCCAAACAAAGCAACGTGAAACAAAAGGCTAAAGTGCTTAAGTGCACTAAACTATAATTGTCAGTTCGGGTTTGTATTTTGTATACTCTAAGTTGTGCTGTAGAAGGTAGTAGCTTTCTGCTGCTCTGTATAAACTTTCTCGGAGATTACGTTACTATTACATATCAAGTAGCATCGTATTACACAACATTAGCACCAATACAAATTACCAAGAACTGTGAAAGCTGTGTAAAGGCTTCCTTTTACTTTACTCTCCTCAATGTGTTTTATGTTTTGCATTATTGTATTGTTTAGGAAGAAAAGGCCCTTAATGTTATTGTAGTGCAAACAATCTTTCTAGACATATTTAACTTAAAAGTTGGTTTGTCTGGTAATAATACACGGAATAAGTATCCCTTATACGTATAAACTTAGCACTTACACTACTACAGTAAAGTATAGTATTGTATGTGGATGAAAGGTAATGCGATACGATATGAAGTAACACGGTTATTCAACTCCATCATTTACTTTCATGAGAAGATGAAGAAATTCAAGGAGAGTGGGTGGGATGGATATATGATCTTTAATGTCCAACTTTATTTCGCTTAAATACTTACTTTGTTTCCTTTTTACTAGTACACACTAGCAAGGAGGTATAATAACATGTCTTTCGAGAGCTTGCTTACATAGGTACATCCTCTGATTAGAATACAGACAGTCTTCCAGCTTATCTACCTACAATTACTGCCATCCTGGATTGGTGAACTGTTATCAGATAGGCAAGAAACCTGGTTTCACTCTTTTACGTTCACTTTACCCCTCCAGCCAAATGCATAACCGAAACAGAGAAGAAAATTACGCAAACTTTGCATTTGACATTAAAGATAGGTACTTTATTACAGTTACTGAGCTCATGTATTACTCAAATGGTCTGGACGGGTAGACTGACATTCAACAAAATTACATCTTAAATACATTGTCTCTTTCTCCATGCCGCCGCTGGTCACAGAAATAATACGACTGTCAAACATATCTGCATTAGCTTGGTAAACTATACAACGTCTTCACGATAATTCCTTCTGATATAAACCTGCATGTCATAACAGTGGTTCTTTACATGTGGAAAATCCCCATGCATTCCCTACAGTAAAATGTCTTACATCCTACGCGACCGATACAGATGATGATACATAACATATTAAGTAAGGATCTAATACAGAACTCTACATTTCGGTTTTCATATGTGTTATAAGCGTATGCATTATGTATAATATTCCCATGTAACCAAAAGAATAAACTTACCTACCTAACTTTTATACAGTACCAAAAATCATGCATTATTGAATACTCTAAAAACGAACCATGACATTTGGGATACCCTGTAACTCCAGGCATAATTACAGCGGTGGGTTGTAGTTTGGCATTCCTGGAACACAATATCATGTTGCATGATCTGTGGACTGTATTTAAAATTAAATACGTATTATAATGATAAGGAACAATAAAAAGTACGTATACAATTCTTAACCCACTGCAAAACATAATCAAGCTCTGGGGCAAGCACATTATCAGTAGTATTCATTATACAATACACAATAGTATTAACAGTATGATTATCCCAGGAATACTTGTAATAAGCGTGGTTGCACTATGAAGGTAGTATTTACTATTTACTATTGTGTGCAATCTGTTTGTTTGAGTTGTTTGTGTATCTGAATTACTAATGGTATTCCTTAGTAGGCACTGCGTACACAATTGATTTTTTCCTCTTTGGAAATGTACAGAGAGTTGTGCTATGCGAAGAGATTTGGTATTAACATATTTAATGTTTTGTCTTGAGGCTTCCTTCATCTTGTGCTTATCTGTGCAGAATAGTAAAGAGAGGCGAGCCGGTTATTGTGGATAGTAAATGTATGTTTGAGAATCCACGCAATTCATCTCTTAAGGTTAAGTTTGCAGTTCAAGATCAGAGCCTACGTAACAAAGCGATAGTTGGTGTAGTGGAGTTGCGAAATGAGAAACTAAATTCATTTTCCATTTTAATTGAGTTGGCAAAAGAGAGGAGGAGAAAATGAAGGCAAATTATTTAATCGAATTTTGTGTAGTTTTCTCGTTTTCTGCGTTCTCTGTGCATTCAGCATATACGCCAGAAGAGGAAACAGTGCGACTTGGTATTCAAAGTCAACCTGGCAGTGGTGCTAATGAAGAACGGGAAATAAGCGGTATTACCTTTATATTGTATACTTGCATAATATTTTTTAAGTGCTTGCAATAAACGGTTTAATGGAAGACGCATATATCCGTGAACCGATATTAACTATTAACCTACTTTTATGGGTAAGCGAACTGGAAAAGAACAATCTATACAATTTTAACGATCCGGAATCAGCACTTCAATCCTTCTCCCTTCATAATTTACGAGAGGTTAGGTTTTTAAACCTCTGGAGGATGTTTGGATTGGGAATGCCATTGCTATGCAGTAGTCGTAATCCTTTTCCAATAGCCAAGTGATGGCAGTATAATTAAATATAGAATTATTACGATTCAAGGGCAGTGTGGACTATATGGGAATCGAATTATTTACGGTTTGCAGACGAGACGTTGTTGATAAATAGGAAAAGTGACCTTGGGACAAGAATGCCTAAGGTACTTCTCCTGTATTTACTCTTCGGTCCGTTTCTGGTGGATCCTGCCGCCTTGAAACCGTTGCAAATACAAATAGAGAAGCAGAAGCAGCAATCAAAATTTCCGCAGTCATCCGGCAGCAGCAACGCAGCCCAATGCTACACCAGGAAAGGCCAAGAAGGAAATTGCACAACCTTCAAGGAATGCTTTCCAGTCGAATATTACGGCGAAGACACTGAGATGAAACCTGATCATACAGCTTTGGTCGATGAAATGTTCACTACTTCCAAATCGCCTGGCTGCGTCTCCAGATTGAATTCAGGTTGTTGCTTCCTTTCCTATTACAAATGGGAGGAAATCCTTTTCATTATACATTATTCCCGCACATTTATTCTCCAAATCATTCGCCCCGCTTTTATTGTCAATCGATCTGGGTCGGTGGAGAACCAAATACTTTCTTTGTACTTTTTATGCTTTACAAATAAGATTAGGTACTCTTTAAATAGTTAGAAATCTAGTTAAAACCATTTTGCTGTTAAACTATTTCAATATTTATGTCTCATTTGGACTAATGAATAATATAGTTGGGGATGTTGAGAAAATTATATGCTGTCCCATATCGAAACCATCAACGCCTTCAAGTTTGACGAACTCTACTGAGATGACTCAAACTGAAATTCCTGTGAACTCCAATAACACTAATTCTACTGAAGCTAACTTAGCGGAGGAATTGGACACATTAAATTCCACAACTATTTCCGAAACAGAAAATTCTTTTGGCGTGCCAGAAACCTCCACAACTCCTTCGTCCTCAAATATTGGCAGTGAAACCGAAAAAACGAAGACTCCCTGTGACAAAACAACTACTACTGATGCAGTTGCAGAAACCGAGGAAATGACAACAATAACTCCTACTACAAGTTCAACCACTTCTGATAGTACAACCAGTGCCAGCATTACTACCTCTACCCAAACCACAACTACTTCTACTACCACCACCACTACTACTACTACTGAGACAACTTCAGTATTACCAAATCCATTAGCTGCTAATTGTGGAAGGGTTAAAGTCTACTCAGCAACAAAAGCTTACAAGATTACAGGAGGAAAAGCTAGCTATAAAGGAGAATTCCCATGGATGGTTAACTAGTGCTAATTATTAATTATTATGCATCATACAATACACAAAGAAATTCTTACAGTTATTTATTAATAGTTACATTAAATGCGGATTAATGATGGATGATTTACAGGTAGCTATATTTGCAAAAAATGGCAAACATATGTGTGGGGGCACCCTTTTGAATTCCCAATATGTTCTCACAGCGTCACATTGTTTGTCAACGTATGCGGACATATTAATGATGATTTGATAAAAGTAGTATTGATAGAAATTTTTAAATTTGTGTATACATTGCTTTAGATATAATGAATACGATGTTGCCCATCTTACCGTCACGATTGGAGATCACAATATTCAGACTGTTCGTGAAGGTCCCCATGAAACTAGAAAAATTGCGCAGATTATACTTCATCGCGGTTTTGAAATTAGAACTTACGTGAGTGAATAGTAGAAACGAACACTAAAATAGTATTTACATTTTCAATCAGTAATATTTTATATGCGATAGGGTATCCAATTTCCTTTTCTATTAGAATATTGACGAAACCGATAATTGTAAATATTAATGCGATTCCTGGTTTAAAAATTCAGGAGAACGATGTAGCATTGATGAAATTGGATAGACCGGTCGAATTTAGTGAATACATACAGCCAATTTGTCTCCCGAAGGCAAATTCCTCTCAGAATATCGATGGATATGAAGTTGTTGTAGCTGGTTGGGGAAGAGACCGCTCTTTCGGCTATCCATCACCAACCTTGAAAAAGGTTAACATTCCCATTTGGAAACAGTCTGAATGCCAAAGAGTCTATAATACGTTTGCTCCTGGGAGATTAACTCCGAAAAATATTTGTGCAGGAGATGGAAAAAGAAATAAGGATGCATGCATCGTACGAATCCCTTTTATAAAATCATAATACACTTACATACACACGGCAAGCAACGACGTGTGCCATTTCACTCTTGATTCCGGTCTATAAGAGAACATGCTTTTTGCACAGGGAGACAGTGGTGGGCCACTAATGCAAAATTTAGGTGGAGTATGGCATCAAATCGGAATCGTATCTTGGGGAAAAGGATGCGGCAGGTAAATTATTTAAATATTTTTACACAGAAACCAGCTATCAATATATTTTACTTGTTGAACATAATACTTTTTCATTTTTTCATTGTTATAGCTTTCCTGGAGGTTACTTTTCAATTCTTTTATATCAGAATATTGTTATTAATTTTCTATACAATATGCTTCAAAAGAATTAATGTCGACTTTCTCCATAGTACATAATATTATACTGTACCATTTCTTTTTTTCCATGAACACAATTCTGATTTTTGACACAACGGAATTATGTGTTTGGCAAGAAATATTTTGAGAACAAAAGAACAATGTCTTAAGCCAAGCCAGCAAACATTATTATTGATTGTGATAGAGAAAGCAATTCAATGAAAAGAGAAAGCCACATAATTTCTTTTGGGGTTTTTACGATGAGAATGATGATATTATGTGTAACAAGTCTTTAATACACTTTTATTCCGTAGTGTATACTCGAGTTGACCAGTTCGTACAATGGATTGAGAAAAACATAAGATGAACTTGTTTTCTGTTTATATTACCTAGAAAAATGATTACCTACTGTGCAACGAAAGTTGCCCGATAAAACTGTAGACGGGTAACCCAAAAAATAAAAACATGAATTGCGTTTCTAAGTTTTCTCAGTTTTCTTTTATTTTTGGAATTTTCCACATTATATCCATAGTACATTACATTTAATTGTACGTTTTGTAGAATCTACTGTAAGTTCTACACAACATTTTTGTAATGTATTTGTATACTATTTCACTTTAGTAGTACTTCATTTCTTTCCCGGAACATTCCGTACGTAGTCGGGCCCGTATTAAATTCTATGTATTTAACTTGTTAGTAGAAAAATCATATTATACATTATTTCTATATGTCTCAGTTCGCTTTATGAAACAAAGTTCTCCACAGGGAAAACCGACAAAAATTTTTAAGACACTATCTACTGTCTAACAATTTTTGTCTAACTGATGAATTCGTTATAATTAAGGTTTTGGCATATAGGTAATATACGAAAGAAGTAAACTATAGAGCTGTTATACTAACAAATAATCTATTTTTCTATACTCTGTCTACTCTGTGTAACAAAACAAACTACTGGAAATAATCTGCATCTCTACAAGCTAAGAACATCTTAACAGTGATACATAAACAGTGTAGACTAATAATAATAGCTCCAGAAATCGTATAATTTACTCACATAATTCATAATTATACACAGTTTGACTAATTAATCATAATGAATAGCAGTAACCATAATATTGAACTTCTTTAAACAGAAAAGAAGCGTTTTGAAAGAAGCTGCCAACATTTAATTGCCAAGCAAGGAATTTCCATTGACATTTGTTGATTTATTGTCTTTCTATTTAACTTTACATTTTTTCTACTAACAAGTTAAATATTTTTCCAACTGTACTCATTCAGCGTAATGGACTGCATTTTTTGCTGAGCATGAGTAAATTAATGTGCCTAATCCTTGTTACAGTCCTAAGTTACAGTTACTGTATAGTAGGCACTCTACATTTTTACTTTAGTTTTGAAGATTCTATTAGCTAATCGGTAACCATTTGAGGTCTGTCGTACCTGCTATTATAACTGTGTATAGTATTGCGTTGTAATAGTAAGCATTACTACTAGTACAGTATGGAACAATTCACTTCCATTGAATTGAATATTTTTGGTACTTTTAGAAACTACGGTTTTCTTTAGCTTTATCTGTAAACTCTAATAAATCACGCATTTTGTATTAATTTTGTCACAAAATCGGAATTTCATTGATTTTTCAATTTAAATTGATGATCATTAATTTTGTAGAAAACAATACTTGTGAAACAGAACAAGCTATTCGATTTCCCAATTACTTTCAATGAGAACCTCAACCTTAACTTAACACTTTTACTATTATAACAATACTTTCACTAATTTTATACGAAAACAATTGCTTTATTGATACTTTCTATTTTACATAAAGAACATTAGCATAGCACACTTTTGCTTTATTTACTAAAATAAACGGACTGACTCGATAAAGTATTTCATGAATCAATTTTCTTTGATAACTGAAGTTATAACATCTATTACATCTAGCTTATTCCTAAACCCAGTGCTGTAACATATTTTCCTATCTCTCCTAGATTCTTAACTATTTATTTATTTAGTTAGTTTGTTTTTCATGAACATTTGGAATACATTTTTCTCCAGAATTAATACATATTTTATTACATTATAATATATTTAGTATTAGAATTCAAATAGACTTTTCTATTAGTAACGATAAGCAAACGTCTCATTCCTTTACAACACGCTTACTAATTCTATGTTCGTATTTTATTTCCGTTTTACAGTTCGGTTAAGAAAGCTTTGTCTTGCTGCATTGCCCTTAATGCCCCCATTACCAATTCCGTCCTCTAAAACATTATTTGAGATCGATCTTGGGTTCACTATTCTAGGTTGAATTTAATTCAACTATACTTTGAAACAAAGGACAGAATGCATCAACATTTAATTATATTTTAGTAACCGTAAGTAATGCCAGTACTGTCATTATTTCTGGATTCGAAGTACCTCAGTTCAGTTAAACAGGAAAATCAGTAAATCATTCTCTTTCAAGTAAAATTGGCAGCTATTGCTTTACATTATTTTAAATAATGATAGCACATTTAACAGAATCGATTTTACTTTGCTTTCACCGCGACTTTCACCATAACTCTTTGTTGCTGTTTTAAAATTCATCAAAGAATCGTGTTCGCAGTAATCGCATCTAAAAAATTAAATTTTTGTCACACACACAATACAACACACAAATCATTACTTAATTCTGTCTTCGTCAGGCTCATTGGATTGGATAAATACTACAATAATAAATTACACCATAAATTGCTTGAAACAGCTAGGCATAATACACTAATTAACTCACTATGCGTTTGTTTTATTGTATCGGCAATAGTTATGTAGGGAAAGTACGCTTTCTCCGGTGAGGTTAAATATTTCTACGTTTCTACTACGTAGGAGTTCAAGTTCTTTTGCAAGGGTCTAATTACAGGCAGAAAGTTTTGATAAGAAATCACTCTCGCTTATTTTTCAGTTATGTACTTCGATTTGCCAACAGTTTTGATTAACTTTAGCATTAAATAGTCTAGCTTAACTATAGTTTGTCCGTTTATATTTATGCGTGTAGTTTACTGTAGTATTGCATTGAAAATACACGCATATTATTACCGTGTATTAAACATTTGACTGAAGTGGGTAAATTAGCACTTCTACTATTTCATTCTAGCTAATCAAAACTAATTATTCCAGTAGGAATATTTCTTTTAATTATCATATATTATTAACAATGTATATTATTATGATTTATGCTCTTTTTAATGCCAGCCATGTTAACCTGAATTCTGAGTGAAACTTTAATTGCTTTTCTTTTCGACCCCCTTTAGTTATGCCTAAGGTGCAATTTTTTAAATCTAAACGCTTTTTCATTATATAATAGCATTTAAATACAATATTAATATAAACTCTGATAAAGTCTCTTTCTGAATATACGTACATTAAATTATTTTGTAAACTCTGGCTTATAACTTGATTTGGAAGCAAAACCTGGACAATTAACAATATGTAAATTAGCAGCCTACCCGTAAGTAAGTTAAAATGAGCTGATCACTATTATTGAAACATAAACAATGGTGATAAGTAAATTACCACACTAACTATAAGCCTTGCTTTCCATTTCCAAATGTTAAGTGATGCAAGAGTAATAGAGAATACCTGATATAATTATATTCTATGACTTTTAGTGGTTTGTCTGACACATACTTCAAAGAGTACTTATACAGTAATAGTATTTGTTTTGATTTTTTATGCCTAATACAGTTTCATTGTACAACTAACCAGTCTATTGGTATTCAGTAACTAATACGTTAATATACATACATCGAGAGGTACTTACACTATTCTTGCAGAATACACCTTTTGACACAGAGCTAACACAACACGACAATTTTTCCATTTTGCCAACTTTCTAAGCACATTTAATTCTCTCAAATAAATAAGACTTTTACATTGAAGTCTCTAAACCAATTCTTAAAGTTCTTAAAGTTCAATTATCCAAGTTTCGGTTGTTCAATTTCGAACAGCAGGAAAAAGTCACCAGATTCTTAGACCTTTCATAAGCACTCTTAAAGATTTATTAATTGACAGCGTAATTGCAAAATTGCTTAATAGTCTCATTGATTTGAGAGAATTTCAAGAACTGTACTGTACTGTAATAAATAGTAAATATACATGGTAAGTATACTTATACTAATTTCACAGTTGTACTAATAATTAGTGGTAGGAACCAACATAATTTTTAGAGATTAGATTAGGTGATTAGGTAGAGTAGAATAAGAATTACTTAGAGAGCAGGAGAACGCATCTTTAGATTACGCATTAGTATAATTAGCGATTTGACTTCTTCGACCCAATTGAATTGAGAGAGCGGAGACGACAGAGAGACAGGAAAGTAGCTGTTTAGCCATAGCCAACAAAAGCTGACGGGGAGGAGGGATACAACCTTGTTAGAGAGACATACAATACAACAAAACAAAACTAATAATGTAGTTAATTGATACGTACAGAATGTTATACAGAGAGAAAGAGAGAAAGAAAAGAGCAGCAAGAAACGGGTTCCTTCTTTAATTCATGAAGAATCAAACGGATGTTTCAGATTTGTGCTTTGAATTCGTCATCTACACATAAAAGGGGTCACAGTATATCAATTAGCATCATTCACTCTTTTCTAACTAATTAAAATGGTAATCACTACATAAACGTCTAAAACTTAAAGATTTAAACAACATGATGTTAGTAAACTGTATATGTAACACCAAAGTGAATAAAACCACTCCACATATATCTTGATGTAACACTACTAAACAATAAACACAAACGACAACAATCTACTAACATCATCTACAACTGTTTTTATTTAGCAATAAAATACTTGTACTGGGGAATTCTAAAATGCACGACTAAATCATAATTATGGGTTTCTTATGTCTAAAGCGTGCCTTTCTAGTTTTCTATTGTAATTATATTTTTGCTTTGGCTTCTATCTTGGTGAGGAGAGGACAGGCGACACGAGACACCGTAAACTGTTGCAAAATTAAATAACAGGTAAGTATAAGTAGTAAACGTACAGAAGGGGATGTACCTTTTAACAAGAAAACTTCTTCCTGTTTTCTGGAGTAAGTATTGTTAAAAACAGTGTGAAAATAATAAACAGAAACAGTGCTTTTCGTGGTTGATTACATAATTATAATACTATGAAATGAATCATGCACGTTTCTGTTTGCCAATTCAAAGAAATCAAAGAGGGTAACGAATTAATTAATTAAATTCCAATTCGCGTACCAGCCCACTTCGAGTACCATCCGCATTTGTTCACTTTTCTTTGCTTTGCACTAAGGTTCCTTTAAGTTTCCCTTCCATTTCATTCCTAAAGATTATCACCAAATGTCAAATCATTCAAAGTCATACAAATTCTATCACGGAAGCACGCAGCAGCTATAACACTCTAAAAGTATATTATTATTAGTCCTTCAACGTGTTATGCTAGGCTAAACGCAATTGTATTAGTAATAGCATTGGAAAAGGACAGGTTGGAAACCCACCATATACAGTAATAAATCACTGAAAAGAAAAAGAAAATTTGATAGTTATTTCCCCATAATTCTTAAGGCTCATCAATTCAAATTTGCTCATCGTAATAAATTTTCGTGTTTTCCTAATGAATTATAGTGTAAATTTGGCCAATGATCACACGTTAATTATGTTTTCAGGTAACCTGATGGTTATGCAGTGTGCAATATTTAGTATGTATTGTTAGTTTGGTTGGTTTTGAAGGATTTCAGGAAATGCGATATTAGAAACTCAGTTTACGGCATCTTGAGTTTACATCTAGCCATACGTAACAGAACAGCAAGTACGATTAACCGTGCAATTACTATTGCGTACTCCAAAAGTGATATTCTAACGTTACGTCCTAAAACATTAAATTTCTATGGAATCATTCATGCTGTACTCATTACCATTACTCAGAATGCAAAGCTGGTGGATTGAATTGCTTCAATATGTGAAACTCAAATTAATACTTAATGAACACGTGCTACGAAATTGTCGCTATCTGTAAATCGAAATAATGGGAGTAGTAATAAAATACAATTAATGGTTAATCAGAATAATGTACTTTAATGTTCCTTTCATTGGATTTCCTATTAAATAAGCAGTTCTTTCATTTTATAGTAACTTGGCTTTAAAAACAGTTAAAGAATAAATACTACATTTTACTATCAATTTCGTCTAATAATTTCATTGTCATAAGTAGTGTAATATTTAAATAACCTTTCGTAGTTTATGAACTGGCTTTAACGTCCAATCACACACAATACTCATGGTCAAATAATAACACTTTACCGGGTAACAAAGATAATGCAAAAACGGTCATCATTATTAATTACTTATTAATTAGTGTAATTCGATCAGCAAATAAATCTAAAAAGAAATACTACAATTCAATAAAGATTAGGCTTCTTTCTTGCATTAATACTATATTATACAAATATATTTCTTTACACGAAGGCCGTATTTGATTCATATATTAATCAAATAGCTAAATGCTTTGTAAGTAATGTGATTGTAGTAATGAAATAGATTGGATTTAGAAATCACAATAACACAAGTACCATCAGAATTTAGAACGCATATAATTCCAAATAAAATCTTACGTTGTAATTAAGCTTCAGGGTTTCAAATTAGAAATTAAGTATATAGGTATTTAACTAATATTGAATTGAGAATACGGATGTTTAAAACCAGAGAGAAATTTTTGAAGCAACCTTGGCTTCTTTTATATAAATAAGGAACCAAAACTTTCTGAATAATTTTGTGAAAGATAACAATACTAATACGATTTTTCAACTTTTGCTTAAAAGTCACATTTTACATTACAGATAAACCGTATCAATAGTTTAGTTAGTTGAACTTCAGAGAGACGCTAGATGCGCACTATTTTGTAGTATAACTTCTAGTTCTAAATGCCTATTGTATGTTATAAAAGTTTCTAATAATGGAAATATTATGTAAAATATGTAGCTATTAAATGAGAAAATATCAATTCTATTTAATCCCATATCCTAAATAATAAAAGTAAGAAGTATTTTGTAGTGTGTGATTCTGCAGCTTATGTTTTGCTCTGTGTGGTGCACATTTAGGAATTCAGCAATACAAAACAGAAATGTGAAAAATTGAGTAAAATAAAGTTATCAAATTACATACAACAATAATACATTCGGCCAAAATCACTCACCACTATAATCTAATGCTAGCTAAACGTATATCAATACATACAACAGTAATTGTAACAGCCAAGGCATTTATACTTAACACTAGTAAAGTACACAGGTCTTATTTGATATAAGTAAAAATTCAAGGTTAGTAAGTACATACAACTGATAATTTTGCTTTCCTATTGTACAAAAACAAATTTTATGTGCTTTCGGCAAATTTATTCGTTTACAACGAAAAATGAGGGATAGCAATTTAGCGATTCATATCTTTACTGCTTAATCGATCTTTTTTCAAAACAAAATGATAATGAAACATTCAAAATGAATTGGAATCAATCGGGATGAGCAGAGGAATAGTTTAGAATTTATACAGTTATGTTAAGAATAACAATTTAAGTACAATTACCCCAGACAAAATTAAATACAAAATAACTAGTAACAAATAACTGGATACAATAGTAATTGGAATAATTCGATGGATATTTTCATGAAATATTCATGTAATGAAATTTAAATTACTATGAAAATGGTAAGGATAGGGTCTCCCTTTAGAAATTAGCAATAAAGCTGTGTTTAGTGTTGTGGTGTTGTTTAGCTTTAGCAAGTGGTGTCAGTTTCGTGTTTCCATTTCATGTAATAGTTGTAAGTAGTTAAGTATAGCTTTGTTGCAATTTGCAATACAGTACTTAATACGCTACAAACAGTTGACTAAATACTAAATGCTACATATAAATGCTCGATTACATATGACTAAACTAATTAGTCTGTTAATTGTAATTGTAAACTACTAATACTAATGTAAACTACAAAAACAGAACATTCTAAAATGTAGTAAGGTAAATATGGGTAACAATTAAATATAAAGTGAATTAAGACTTGGGTAGACGTCAAAGGACTTGTTCTACCTTGATGGTTATTCCATCTTCTTCCTCCTCCTCACACATCGTTGATAATCGGCGCTTTTCCTCGTCACTAATCGCGTCCTTTTTGGTACCCCGCTTTCTCGCACTCTTATCTTTGCTACAATTCCAAGTCAATCAAAGTCGGGTTACGTAACTTACAATCACAAGCAATGAAGCAATGGCCGCTCTTTTTTCAAGTAAAATCAATAACTAATTCAGCTTTACCGAAAATCCATTTCAAAAAGAATTACAATAAAAATTCAAGATGATTCGCAAAGATAAATTTTAAATACTCTATAGTAAGCAAATGGAGCACGGAATTTCAACGCTACTATCTTCTTGTAGTTTGAGGTAGTCATCTTCCAAATAGTCGGAATCACTAATTGTACTCGAGTCACTAAAATATTTCATGTTTTAAAAAGAACATACTGTGTTACTGTGAGCTGCAAAATTTTTGTTGACACAAGGGTTTAGATACAGAAAAAAGATTCAGCTTTCACTTACAGTGAAAGTACTTTAGTGCTTTGCTTTGCAGAAATGGATTTCCAGATAAAACATGGATTTTACACTGTGCTATAAAATTTATGCATTCTATAATGGGAAAAATAAATTAATGGCAGGAACCTTTTATCGCTTGACTTTTTCTCCTTTTCCTTGGGCATATCTTTTGTGTTGACTGTATTGAGAGTCTTCCACAAACTGGTCTTATTCATTTCCTCAGTTATATTAACAGAAGCCATTGGAATTTTAATGATGTTTCCATTGGCCAGTGGAATAGCCAAATTGCCTGAGTCTCCGATAGCAAGAGTCTGCTGCAATATATCAGTTGAATAAAACACATTAGGAAGGTTCTTAAAAGTTCAGAGAGATGAAATGTTAAAGAAATGTTAATATTTAGGCAATTAGACATTGACACTACTGTACTGTAAAACGTACTGTCGTAAGTGAACTTCTGACACTTGACTTAACAATTACTGAATTGCTTATGCAATAATACAATACAATTAGGTATATTAGAAGTTAAAAAGTACAAAACATTAAGTTTAGGTCAACTCAACACATAGGTTAGTATTGACTTGACACGTGACATGACATTATCAAATACTATGACACTCAAGCTCCAGCCAACCATAGCTGTGCACGTCAGATGACTAATTTTGCAATGGTAATGAGTTTACTGATTGAATAAAGAAAACTGTTAGTAGTTTATGGATATCACACTTACGCCTTCATTATTTCCACCAAAATTCGGATTAAACTTTTTCCTCGGGTCCTTCAAATTCAAGAAAATTTAAAACTTTAGCTGTTATTTCCAAAGTTTTAAAGAGCCAACTAAGATTTGAGTAGTTATGCTAAATAACGAATTAGTAATAAATGGCCAGAAAATTTTCAATAATTATTTAAGTACAGATACTAAATGAAATTATATCAGAATTGAATGAGATTAGGAATGAAGTAACGAGAACCACGAATTCAAAACTACAGCGCATATTAACATCCAAGCAAAATAAACACAAACAAAATCATCAGAGTCGCCAGATTTGAAATACAAATCATCTGTCAGTTACAAATAAACAGAAAACAAAAAATATTTCGTATTGACATCCATAGTACTTTCTAGCCATAGAGCTACTAGTATTTATTTAGGATACAGTACTATAGTTCACTGCTTAGCTTAAGTACGCTAATAGAAGGCGAGGAAATTTCTTTTTAAAATGTGTGCATGTTGTTTCGTAAATATCAAAATAAGTAGCAAATATCTTCAGAGAAGGCGAGCGAATGGGAAATAAATATCTAAGTTAGTAACAATACCTATTTCGATACCGACGGTGCACAGATATGAAATATAATAACAATGACCAAAGGAATACTTTTTGCTCGTTAAAGTAAAAATCATGCAATTGCTGGCTTCAGAAGGGTACAGGTACTTTGAAAATAACAAAAGGTTAATAATATTAGTGAACACAAACGCGGCATGCAAAAGAGAAAAGCACTTATACGTATTACTAGTATTGTAGTACACACCTCAACTTCAACATCCTTAATCGGCTATCAAGTGTCACGCGGAGAATACAATAATACCCATTCAAAGAACAATACAGATCAATAATTGGTAACAATGTCGTTGTACACTACTAAGTAAACTAAAATCATTCGTATTAGTATTAGATAAAAGATTTTGTAGTTAGTTCCTTTAGAATAGGCAATGAACATTTCAGAAGCAAAGAGTTGCTTTATTTATTGTACCTACTATGTCTTAAAGCTCTAACAAGTAATTTTATAGAAAACAAACACCGTAGAACAAATAGTTTAGCCAGACACGCGGCAACGCTTAACACCGACACACAAAGGTTAACATCAAAGTGAACGGTAAAATTAACATAAGAAATACACACTGAATATCACAGGTTGATAAAATGTATATCTGTATTTTATGTATTACTAAGTAGTAGACCCATAAATAATTAGTGACAAAAGCAAACAGCAAACTACAAAACATTTGAAAAGGAAGGATAGAAATAGGGGTAAAGTAATTACTAGGTAAGAGAAATAAAGAAACCGTTTTGGTTCGTTAATTTCATGTAACCAAGTAGAGCACATGAATGAAGCACAGAAATACTACTATCGAAAACAGTAAGCTATCGAAACAGTAGATTTCTAATTCTTTTGAAGAACGATACCTCTGCTTCCTCAAGCTCTTCTTTTTTGCGCATCTCCTCCTCCTGATTTCTTTTAGTACTTTCGGGCATTATGTCGTCCAAAATCTTTAATTCGCGTTGCGTAAACACGAAATCCAAGAGTTTTCTAACAATTATCATCACAACCAACTATACACCAAAAAAACGCAATGAGACAATCTGGAAAAACATTAAAACCCCAAAAACTGTTTACTATTTCTATTTCACTTTACCATTAGAGGAAACAGAATAGAAGTCTGCTTAAATGACTTAATCAGCCACAACATGATTAGACAAGCCAACTGTATCAGGGTAAACATGTGGACTCGTAAAAGAGGAACCTGGAAGAAATGCGTTCTTTAAATATAGCCAAACATCAGGTAAATTACATTTAAAATATGAAAAATATCGTTACTTGACGCAAAAACATGTAATCTGGTTGATATTTCGTAGGCATGAACATAATGAGAATTCGATCGAAGAACTGCATTCCCTTGAGAGATGCAAACCCCATATAGAGGAAGACACCGTAGAGAACTGGCATGGGAATATTTCTCAATAAAGGCGTCATCAACACTGATAGCCCAATCATCACGAAAATGCCAATGTGCGTTACACGTTGCTCTCGAACTCCCAAAAACTGCGGTTTCTCTCCTGGAGCTGCTGACTCAGACTCCATTTTCAAAGAGTTGACATGATTGACAGAGAGAACCGTTGCAGCCACAAACCATGGAATACCCAGGATTGAACAAATTAAGATCAAAATGGACAACACAAACAAGTCCAAGTGATACCCGCATCCTTTCTGTAAGAACAAAGGAAAATTCCAAGTATTATTTAATAATTGTGTTAGCTAATTATTAATTACACTGCGTTTCTCAAGGGTAGATAGAAAAACTAACCTTGAGCTTGTGTTCCTTTCGATTTATGATGACAGCAGTAATCTGTTGATCCATGAAAATGAGAATTGTCGCCAACAAGGCTGGCAAGGGTGCAACAAATACAGTCCAAATGGGATTAAAGCCAAAAGGGGGAATGAACCATCCACGGGTTTCCAAGGTCGGTTGGAATTTCTCAGGTACTTGAAGTTTCGGTGTTCGAACACCCATTGCAATGTCAAATGCCGTCATTGATACGATGGCAATAATTACTGCGAAATCGCTCACTATTTGACGCACCTAAGCATTCAAGAAAACAAAAGGCGAAAATTAATTAAAACTTCAAAGAATACTCTCCCCACCACTTCATTAATATAATAACCTTTGTTGGGAAGAATGAAGAGTTTCGGAAGTCCTTGAGCGTAATGGAAATGATGAACGTTCCAATAAATAGAAGACAAGACATGAGGAAAACGTCTGGAAAGTATTTGCAACCTCCACCAACTAAATTCCCGTGGTACTAAATAAAATAAATTTGACTTAACAAACTGAACTTAACAAAATAAAACTATCTGATTTAAAAACTGTCAATAAATGAGCTTACAGCCGATTCACATTCTTCAAAGCTGACCGTTCCCCAAGTTATGTTATCATTCATGTAGACGAATGACGAATTTGGCTTACACTCACAAGAATACCCATCCGTAAAATCTGGATGCATGTTGATAGGATATTTCTTTTTAATCTCACCGACATTTTTCACAGCCTGTATGCAAAAGAAGTTTATTTAGCTGGTTGGGTAATTTCAAGGCAGTAAAATTATACGATGCATGATATATACGATATTATAAGACTATATATATCCAATATGCACATTCCTAAAATCTGCAAGATAAAGTTCCCTATCTGCTGGAAAACAAACAGTTTGCTTTCCTTTCTCTTTACTTGAATGCGTCTATGCTCTCCAAACACTTTACATGCTAATCGTAGGCGTACTCATTATACATGGAAGATAAAAAGAAAAGCGAGAACAGAAGAGAAAATATTTCACAAACTGTTTTCCTATTTCTTGAAGCATACACACAGAGAGGATGATGAAGAAAGTTGGTTCTGAAAGCGAGTTAGTGGAAATATTGCGGAGAGAAAGAAAGTTTATGCATGTACATGTAATTTAATGTTGAGACTTGAACCAGAAGCATAATGGAGTTCTTGCTATCCTAATGATAAGCAAGGCACGTCCAAGAAAGGAGACTATCACATCCGAAAGCTTTCAATTAATTAGTACAATAGATACGGATGGTCGACAGAGTACACACTACAACAACGTGCTCTATTATGCCAGCCTGGTTGCTTTCCCGATAAAAATCTAATTAATCGTTCAGCCTCCACAGCTCATTTAAAACATTAACTTTCCCTGCCCTGCCAGATGTCTGCACATAAACTCATTTCTCTTCATCCACCCACTGCCTGCGACGGCCTCAAAGAACGCCCACTCCACAATTAACTAAAATTCCCCGACAAAATTAAATGATACTTTTGCACACTAAAATATCTAATTAATTAAATGCGTCTCACTTCAACCATGAAAATAAATGCAATAAGCGTCGCAAAGTTCTCTTCTGTGAATCGAGTGATGTAGCACACGAAAGCACTTGCATCAACTGCAACCAGGATAAATAAGATGACAGCAACCCAGATTCCAATCCACAAACGTAATTCCAGGTAGTTCAATTCGTGACTACTACAATTTCAAAAAAATACAAAATGTTAGTACAGGAAATTCATTGCTCTATGTATAGTACATTACATGAATAAAGTTTAGAAAAACGTACTCGCAAAATTCGACAAGAATCGTTTCAAAGACGAGTACAGGACCCGTAGAACCGAGGATGGTGAGAGGCTGTCCGGAGAAGAATCCGTAGCCAAGTCCACAAACAAATCCAGACACGAGTGACTCTATAGCTGCCATGTTATTCTTGGTAGCTTTGCCGAGAAGTCCACCGAATGTAATAATAGGAGTTAGACAAGCGAAGTAGAGAAAGAGCCAGCTGGCCAAGCACTGAGTGGACAATGCGTCTTTGAAATCGGAAACATACCAAGGAGCCTTTCTTTTGATATCATTCATAAGTCCACCAAAAAGTCTTCCAGTTCGTGTCAGTCCCGATTCCTCACGGAGCTTCTCTTCTTCTTCTTCTTCCTCGCCTTCATCTTTCGGAGGTTGGCCGTCGGGTCTTTTACGGGGATCCTAATTGGCCATTCACAGAACAAAAACTATACTCATACTGCAAACCAGCCGAAAACAAAGAGAGAAATAAAAGTATCATTGAGTAGTCATATAAATCCTACTAACTTGGGAAGGGATTGCAGCTGGAGGCTCAATTCTTATGCTCGGATCCCATTCGCCTGGAGGAAGGACGGTCACCGCGTCCAAAAATTCGTCCACGCCTGCTAACAAATGACCTCGATTTCTTGCCTTGTAAGCTACGTCGTGGAAAATTTCGTCCGACATTAAAGTGGCCATTGCACGACCAACTTCATGATAGCGGCTTATTCCTCCCTGCAAACAAAACATTCCCAAACATTAATACTTTCACTTCCTTCGCTCTCAATCTCAAGTAGCAACTCAAGTGACACCACCATACAAAAAAGAACTATAAAAAACCGGGGTTTCTCAGCTCACATAGTAAACTTTGACTAATCCTTTTACTCACACAATCATCAAACACTTTAGTGTACCTTAATCACATAAAATGCATCTCAAGAATGCAGCTCAAACAATTGCCCTCATTACAGCAACACAAGAACACAATATAGTGTTCTTTTACGCTTTGATTGTGGTTTAATGAACCGAGACGTGTACCTCTACATCTCAAATCCAGTTTCTAACCAGGAGTATACAGCATCTTCAAAGTTCACGGATTTAAAGAAAAACTTTAAATTCCTACCTACAAATCATCAAGATAAAGTACTTCTTCTATCAAGGTGTATATTGCAAGTTCTTATATAACATACATTTCAGACATAAGACATTTGTATACGGCTAAAAAAGTATTAACACGAAAAAATGGTCAATTAAACATCGCCAGTATTTATTTATACAGATTGTGGCATGTGAAAAGTCTTAAGTATCTGCAGTACAGTCCAGATAGATTGCAAATTACAACCTTAATAATCAATGAATCATCGTAAAATGAAAGAATATACGAGCTGAATACTTTTTAACAGCAGAGCTGGGTTTGTACTTATTTTTGAACTGCAGAGAAGTGTGCATATTTAATTTAATTTGTAAAAATAAACGATGATTTCAAAAGAAAAATATGCTTAGTTAGCGATTTCAGTCATAATCTCTGACTGGAAATGAAAGATACTTTAAAAATAAAATTGTATGTCTAATGTCTATCCTTACGATTTAATTTAGTAAAGAGTTTTTGTGTTCACGTTACTCATGCATGCTACAGCTGCAGTAATATTTCATTCCACTGCATAAAAATAGCGAATAATTAAGTTCAATATTCTGAACAATTCTTCAAGTCATTTCCATATACTCATAACATAACCGTGCATACTTATCGTTAGAAGGTAAATTAGATACTGTGGATGATAGAGTAATGGTAAAAGTTAAGAGTTGGCATAAAAGAGAAAAAGTTGTTTAAATGTTGGAAAAGGCGAGAGAAAAGTGACTGGTACCATGGGTCCCAACAAGACGAAGAGGAAGCGCGTGGGAACTGGAACTTCAGTCAAATCGCCTAGCATGACAGCTGACGAAAGGCGAACAAAGGCTGAGAGAGGCTTTTCCAGAAAATCCACCTCGCCCACAAGAATATTCGAAGCTTCGGCTCCTTGTGGAATCTTTCTCATGAACTGCGTATTTCCCTAGAAAAACAACCATCCCAAATACAATAACTCACATTAAATATTCACACGAAGATTTGTTCCTTGGAGAAAACTCTTATTGGCTTTCTTCTCCGTCTATTTGCATCTTTATAGGAAATACAATGGAGAAAAACGTGAAGCAGCTGAGCATAATGCTACCAGAACGAAATTTGCATGATAATAAATACAATTGAAAACTCAAAGCTCCTTATACACCCAAACTACAAGTTTTCGAAATAAATCTCATGTCATACTTTGGCAGCATGAGTATCCCCATTCTCAGCCGAGAGATTAGTACCGCTCTGATTCTTGCCAATGGATCCTCCGCTAGGACTTCGGTCCATTCCACTCCCATTGCTGTCCACTGTAGGTACATTTGAAGAACCTATACAGTCCCACCAAAAAACCAAGCAACACACATCAAATTAGAAAATTTAGCAATTTTTACATCTCAAACATGTACTTTGAGCTTTCTGGAAAAATCCACTCTCAGTCTTTGATGTATGTGATTGTGATTTAATTAAACATAGTATTTGGTTACGCACAGATTTTCTTGTCATACGATGCAATACTTAAGCTCAATGTTCACAAAATTAATTAATGTGATAATTAGATATCATCATAAGTACTAAAGCATTGGATTTTTCCACAACGTCAAAGATTGATTGGAGTTAATAATTTAACATCACACCACATTATGGTAAATACGATTTACGATTACAGTAATTTACTTCATGTACTTTGTATGCAAATTGGTTTGATCGAAAAATCGAAGTATAATTAGGTAACAGTCAGTTATAGCGTTGTTAATACTTTTTCTCAGCAGTAATGACTACATGTTTGCTTGTAGTACTGCATTATTTCTACGTACTCTACGCAACTCTATACTGTACTCGGTCCTTCCACAGTAATACAAAGTCAGTCACTAGAATTCGGATCGATTCAAGAAATTATTCCACAGAGCACCAAATGACTTTTCCTTGCTATTTCTAAAACCCGAAATGTTAAAGAAAAGCCACTTTTCTCTATAAATTGGAAAAACAAAAGAGAAAAAGTCGGTTTTGCTCCGTTGATACGATTCAACCCTTTTTTACTTATTCGACTCAATTAGTACTTAGAGAAGTTGCCATTACTTCAAAGAACCAAAGAATCGATCCCAATTCTAATAGTTACACAATAGCAGAATACTTGGGTAGCAGCAGTAGTAATAAATCATTGCGCACAAAAACATTTAAACTCCCATCAACAACCAATTCAAGTAGCAAGTCAAACAGGACATACATATTAATTCCATTACGCTTAATTGCATTCGTTAGAGCCAATGAACCAACAATCCAATACAACACATTATTAATATCAGTAAGTGATGTTGTGATAACATCATAACGTAAATCATAATATTATTAGCATATAAATCACAGTATGCTTTACAACTATAGATCATCGTCAGTAGTAATCAAATGATAAGATAGGGCAATGCAATCCACAGGGGGATAAAAAAAGGTTCACGATCAATGAATAAAGCAATCTGTACCATGTCTCTTCGTATCTTACTGATTTCCGAAGTTCCTACACTTGAAGTCAACTTAGACCAACTCAACCTGAACCTATGTACATTCTTAATTTAGAATATAATTAACAAATATAGAGAAAAATGCTATGACTAGCGATGGTGTTTAATTAATCTTCGTTTACCAATATCTACAACCTGGAACTATGTTATTAGATCTTATGCAAGCAAATATTATTTCAATATCCATAAATATCTTTCTATTTTCTTTCATTCTTCCCCCATTTATAACGTTAACTAAATTCAGTATTACTACTTACGAGATTACAGAAAGTGCACCGCAATAAACTGCGAAAAATATCTATATATGTGTCATTGTAAAAGGTTTGTGAATATTCTGACATTTTACACACAGAATTAGAGAAACAAGAAATACAATACATTCAATACAATGAAGTACTTCACCTAGTACTGATTTTTGGGTCATTGGTTATGCATAGATTAAATATTACAAGAATGAACTTCAAATTAATCAAAATATTATTAAAGGTGGAATCGCAACAATATCAAAATTGGTGATAAGGATTTTTAAATCGACAAATGTAATTTTCATGTCATCCTTTTTCATTAAAGATTAAAAGCCACAGTGAGTATTAATATACAAACCATATTAGCATGATTATTGGTTTCCTCAATGATGGCTGTAGCATGGAATGGAACTACAACCGCAACTATACACCAAAACCACCTGCAGTATGCTTTATATCATTTTACTAATAGTTTCCACCTATTTCAAACTTGCAATTCTGAATGAAACGAGGTCAATAAACGTGTAGGTAAAGATAGTTTGAAAAAAATGTCCCATAATAACTGAAAATAGTTTCCTATGTTTATTTTTCCATGACTTACTTTTTAAAACATTTCCTATTGAAATGACATACTAAAGCTTATTAAACACTTTCCAAAGTTTGCACTACTAAAAATAGCAAGTTATGGCTCAATTATTAGGCTGCACTTTTGTGAGACCACTTGAGTAAATATTTGTCAATTATACTACGTGCGGAGATACACAACATCAAAATACTTCACGCTTGGGCTTTACAGTACTTATACTACGTATTGTAGTAAAATCAATTAGTTCAAAAACGCAGCCGAAACAGACTCACAACCCACTTAATAATAGTAAGTCTAATTTTAACCTCCTAAGTATTGACCTACTTCAAGTTTTAATGGCAGGAAAAATGACACAATACCAAAACAATTATAGAAAGAACCTAGGAATAGTAATCATGAATTCATGAATATTTTCTACGGCACGGCACGGGGATAATTTATATATATAAGAGCACAATATGTCAGCACCTTCCATTCCGTAAATAACGTATTGATTTGTCGGTGCATCTTGCACCTGGGCCGAATTTATTGCCGTAGAAGTGCTACTTTTAAGCAAATACATTTATATTTATTACAATAAAGATTTGGAATTGTATTTTATGTTTTGGCAAGCACTTGAATGCATTGATTACTCCAAAAATACTTTTGTAACATGTCGCATGCTTCATGATAAGGTAATGTAGCGAAAAGTTCATAACAAAAAAACACATAACTTGCGGATCACCTACATATTACGATGTAAATATATTTATTTTAAATTAAAATCTAGAAAATGGTGTAGTAGTTTCTACACTGATTATCTGATAGAAACACAAAAAGGGTTGGCACGCTAAGTAGAACCATAAAACATTCATTTTAATCTTTAACAGCAAGAAAGTAAAATGAGTAAGTTGCTTCTTTGTTTAAATTACACGAATGGGTAAATTTAGTAAGAGTTTAGTTAAAGGAGTCATGTCGGAACTTGTGTGTGAACATATTAACAATAGTCAAGCATGCTTAAAATATTTATTCGCCGCTTTTACATGATGTAGTACTAAAGCAGAAAGCGTTAAAAGGATTAGATTAGGTTTCAGATTTTCGGTTTTATGTCATCATCACATGGAACAATTGTGCTCAGAGCAAAACAACTTCACGTTATTTCATCCTACCCAAATACCTACGCATAATCCTAGCCCACTAGGAATTCACAGAAATTTTGCAAAACAAGTATGCAAACACAACGGTTTATTACACTATATACCAAATCCCCAAGTAATATAATTCTGATATTAAATTAAAATCTTATTAAGCATAGAGAATAGCATATGTATAACCCAACTGTATAGGTATAATCTATATTATATGACTTTTCCGTTTCTGTATGTTATAAATTTGTGTTCGGTTATTTTATGTCCAAACTCTCCTACTTTCAATAGTTCTTATTGCATACAATATGCAAACAATATGTTTATATTTTATATTAAGTGAAGTTTTATATTAAGTATATTTACATTAAGTTTTAAGTAGGTGCTGAGCAACATTTTAGAATCAATACTAGGTACATTATATAACAGTCTCAAGTAGTACATATATAATAGATGGAAACAACGTGTTAGGTAATATCAGTTCTTCTAATGGAAAATAGTTCACGTAATAAGTATCATATATCTATTCACCCTACGCAGAAAATAGAATTATTCATAGACTGTTCAATGGGCAATATTTACCTAGACCTTAATACACACGGGTCATCATAAAATGGAAGAGAGCAAGGAAAAGAGAAAAGGATTGAATGGCAATGCCAGTGAAGACAGCAAAGTGCTGTCAGTTATTAGCGAAAACCCTTAGCCTACTTAAAGAAAATCGATCGATTTCGTTCACAGGTCGATTTCTTGCATCTCTTTCTTGTATAACAATTACCAGCCGTGCCAACTCAACTCCGAAGTAAGAAATCCTATACGGAAAGTCCACGGTGTTCGTGTTACCGCCTAGGAATAGCGCAAAATATAAACAAATATTTATATAACCTTCCTCCATATGTAACTTAACGTGTACCAATCACAATTCAAGTCAGGTAATAATATTACCGGTTCTCACCGAACTCTTTCATGATAACCCTAATAGCCTAATATCTGCTACACTTGTTATATATGGTAGAGAATTTTTAGTAATAACTTTTCAAAAGTTAGAAAGACAAATCCTAATGAAAATGAATGAGGACGGATAGGTAATGGACGCCTACCTGAACTTACTTAACGCTAGACTTACTCAATAAACGTGGAGAAAGTTTCATTGGAGAAAGTTAGAAATTTTTAGGGTGGAAAATTTTAGTTGGCAGGAGGAAAGCACCGGGAAAGGGCAATGAATTCAACTTTAAATGAATTCCAAATTAGTTAAGTGGGACAGAGACGTTGTGATATTCAGCGTTAGAAAGAAATCCTTTGGTGCACTCAAAACACGTTATGGTTATAGAGTTAGAGTGAAACTCATACAGAAAGGCAGACAGACGAGATGAGTTGATAGTAGCAGAGACGTGCAAAAGAGCTGAAATTTTTACCAGGGAGAGAAAGAAATCGGCCAAGAATTTTTGGGGGTTCAAGAGAAGAAGAATAAGAGACTTCAACTTCTTCTAGTTTAAAACCAGACTCCTCGACTACAGTAGAAACAAAATAAATCCAAAGAAAATCCAAATGCCCATCACTTGCAACTAATTGTACTACTTTGTAGCATTTTTTATAATAAAACGCTATCAAAATACAATAGAGTAAACAATTTATTTCTACAATACCCATCTAAGCTAATCGTAAGTAAAGATAGTAGTTATTAATACAACTTTTAAATCAATTAACTGTTCAGACTTTCAAATAAATCACATTAAAAATTATACTTCGTCGGAAACTGATTGCCCTATTTAGCTATTGCGTTTTTCCATGGTATGAAAATTACAACATAAAATTGGTAAAGGATAAGAATAGCGCACAAACGTTGAATCTGCATAATAATATTGAATTAAATATAAACTTAAGAAATAATTCTAACAGGGCAGGAGTACAAATACTGATCGAGAATAATATTCCACAATATTACTTATAATATTACATAGAATTCTATTACTTTGCTTAGTATGTCTGAATCAGTTATTATTAGAAATAGGAACCCACAGGCTATTATCAAATAAATAACAGAATCTTATCTGTACGTATATTTAGAATGTAACAATTATCTGGAGGATCTTCAACTTTGGTGAATGTTTATATTCTAATATATTGCTTACCTGTGGGCGCTTTTAGAAATGTAGCTAGAGTTATCATAAATATTGTCAGAAAGAAACATCGAAAAATCCAACATCCAACATTACGGTGAGTTAAGAACGAAGGAAATTTACCCATCAACAGCACACAAAAACATTATCACCCAGTAAATAGATTACATTAAAGTGTTCATTCAGAAGCATATCTGTGCTTCAAAATCATTACAGGAATATTTCAGTCAGACTAGGTCACCAACACCAACCAATGTGAAATGATGACATAAATTACATGCTTTGCATTGCCTTCTGCTACAGCATCTGTGTACACTTGTAGGTAGTAGGTAGCAGACAAATGGAGTATATTTTAAAGATAATTTTACATTTCCTACATGAGAATGAAGAAATATAACCCTATTTTGCATTTTACTAACAAATATAAACATGAATAGTGCTGTATCCTGAGTTCACGTAGCTAAACGTACTTGGTTAAGTTACTGCTGCCGTACATACAAATTGAACATAATACGAAGTGGAGAAGAGTTCAAAGCTCTCCTTTATATTTCTATAGGTAATGTATTTAAGGAGAGCTACATAGAAATCCATAATACTGTTTACACGTAGTAGCTATATCATCCTTTAAAATGAAATCCTCTATTCACACCACGAAGTTGACACGAATCGCGCAGCAGTCAAGTAGAATGTTCCTGAACATTCAACTTCAAGAGGTTGGCAATCAGCGTGGGGGATAAAAATACAAATATACATAACATTACATCCATCCATTCAAAAATGCTTTGCTGGGAATGCATAAGTATGAATTACATTTAAAAATTACATGGAAAAGCATTTGCATTTGAATTACAGCCCGGCCAATTCACTTTCATTACTTTTTAAAGAAAGGGAAAGCGCACAGAGAAATTCAGTTACGATGCCAGTCTTTCTTTGCATGTAACTTTATTTGCGCAAAGGGAGATTTGATGCACCAAGCTTTCTTATTAAATTATTTACATTTCCAAAAGTCTAGTTTCGAAGGAAAATTTAATATAGACAAAATCCTTTTATTTAGTTTCATATTTACAGTTCCACTTTTGGTGATAGTAAAATAATACTGCAACTTAAGGCCTAAATGATGCATGTACAATTTTAGCAAAGGTAAAAACAACTGCATACGTTTATAAACAACACGAAAATTCGTATGGACAACATATTCAAGAATACAATCACTTTTATTGATGCCAAAATAAAACATCCTACTTGGTCAAACAATCTTATATTATTTGGAAATGCGCTAACGAAGTGGAAAATAGAGGCGTGCAAGCAAATTGCTTATCTTTGTCTGTCCATTTTAAAAGCGACATTTTTACAGACAGTCTTTCCAGCGTATCAACATCAAAAGTTCAATTTTGTCTGTAGTACTGTCAAATAAATGTATCGATCAACCGGAAAAAGGGGGAATCCAATATTACGAATTACTTTGACGAAACTTGTGAAAATTCTTTGAATTTAAAAGGGTAGAATAAGTTACAACAAGGGACAATTTCTATTTCGCACAAAATTCAACTACTTTGTAGAATTTCCGGGAATTGAAGTCTTAATCACTGCCTTACTGTTGAAGTACTTTCACAGTTTCACATGGTATTGTACATTATATGTTAAAGCTTACTCAAATACCTGGAACAGTAAGAAATTGTCCTTTGAAATCCTGGGAACTGGCATTTGGACTTGGATTAGCACTTGCATTCCGAGAACCATTATTGCTTTTCTTTTCCTGAAAACCTATACGCACATAGCATGTTTCTTATAACAAAATCATAAAATAATAAAATCCCAGAGCTGTACAGGAGAATCAGTTAGTTGCCCATCTAGTTTCTAATTTCTTTGCAAAGCAAAACTTTGAATTTTACGAATTCTGCAAATACCTTTAACGATAGCAAAAAAGTTTGAGTAATCAAGTACGAAAATGTCAACAAAATTAAATACCCTTTACTTATCCCCAAGCTTAATAGTTAAGAAAGTAGATAGTAGTACAAGAAATAGAGTAGTTAAAAGTGGAAATAAGAAACTAGTTTTCGTGGTGATAATTTAGCAATTTGAGAAGTTCTTACTGTGACAGTAATAATACTTTACTTAAATACTTTCAGCACGAAACTAAAATTTAGCGATCGGTTGAGTGAACATCGTTCAATTTGCTAAATTAACACAACTCGACAAACTACAATCGTAAAGCAGCTATATAGAATATGTCTTGTGTCTTGCAACTTTCCATTTTAATTTCTCGTACGTCATGACATAGACACAGTGGAACTAGAACTAGAACCAGAGGGAAAATTTTGCTCGCTAACAAAACATGTCCAGAGGAAAACACTTCAAAATGTCAAAAGATAAATATTTGACCTCTGCTTGTTCCCCTTACGCCTACATGTGTAGTACAACAGCATTTTAGTGACGCACAAAGATTGAAAGCTTACTACGTCTTGATATTATTAGTAAGACTTTATACACTAAAGTAATTGTAAGTGCAAGAGATCAGAAGTAACAGTGCTTTACAAAATATACATTGCCCTTAATTGAAATTGTGCAGAACATTTACTATTGTCAGGTCAGTGAATACCTATAATTACTGTCGTTTGCTAACTAAAAGAGAAATTGTCGTTCGACAAGCTTAATAAATACATTCATCATTACTTTACATGACACAAGCAATTCCCATACATATCTTTAGTAACCTTCTTTAGTAAATTAGCAACCAGTCCTATTGGGTTACCACAAAAGGTTAATATTAAGTCCCACTACTATGGGAAACATGAAACAACTTTCGTTCTTAGGTAGTAGAATAGTAGTATTCTACGTAATTACGACTCTATATGATATTCCATCAGCAAACACAGAGCAGAGTTGTTTACGAACCAATTCGTGAACATCTGTCAGATTTATTAACTAAATTAAAAAGCTAATTAATATTCGCTGATTTCTACAGCTTTTTACATTATTTATGAGCATTCATACTGAAACGAGCTTGAAAGTGAATAATAACCCGTTTGCAAATAAATTACTAATTTGCAATGAACGACTGATCTCAACTTTAGCGTTGAGGCACGTTGAATTTTGGATTTGACGGAAATTAGCTTTTGGCACCCACAGGAATTTATTTCGTACTGTAACTGTTTCAATGCATCACGGCGCAACATCTAATTAACTAGACTTCTTTTAGTGAAACTACTACAGGCTTCACCCTTCATTAAATATTCAAACAGACAACTTACTTTTACTAGAGGAATGACTTTTGCCGATTTCGGCCAACGAGCGAATGATAGGAAGCCTTGACATGTTACTGGAAGAATTGTTGTGGTGGTGATGATGGTGATGGTCTTTCTTATTCTTTTCGTGAAGATGTCTGTGTCGCCGAAGGAGAGCTTCGCGAACTTTGTCTCTTTGGCTTTCGATAAGGTGACCTGCGCTGATCATATTGTCCAGAATCAAATCGGCTATTTGGTCCAGGGACCCAGCCTCCATGTCCAGCATCACGATATTGTTGAGCAATAAGCTTCTTAGCTCGAAAAGTGAGTGGAGGGACAAAGTCGCCACGTGGGGCTTCGACCAACGGTTCCCACCTTCCTCCACGTCTTCCTCGAACTTTATCCATCTGCATTCATCAATTACAGTCATTACTGTCCTTCACAGTCTAACTATTCTATGATTCTATAATGTTTTGTGGATCTACGCATTAAATCTTGTACATTTTTGCTTATTGCAGTAAACTATTCTTTAACTTGGAATTATTCCAATTAACACTGATGTATAAGAGAACGTTTTGTTACAACGGGGTACTACTTGGTATTGTATTCCTGAATTTATCATTATTTAAGAATCAAATAAAAAAGCACCTAATTAATAAGCAATCTGAAGAAAGTGTATGTCTGGCTGAAAGTACATTACATGATTATTCATGTATTGATTATGTAGCTAATTTTAATGTATGCATGTGACTTGTCATTAATGGCAAATGTAAGTGATGATGTATAACAATGTCGTTCTCTGATATTGTAATGACCTCTACTGAGGGTGATATCTTAATAAATTCAATTCAACTCTTTAACAAATGGAATAAATTCCATTAACCGTGTAACTACGATTACGAATTCATATGATGACAAATTCACGTTTTCTGACTACACATTAAATTGACGTAAGATTAAATCTAAATTCATTGAACATTGTTCGAAGCGGAACAAAAAAGCAGTGAAAAAGTTATTCTGTTATTACGCAATGTCCGCCTACATGTATTCAGTTTATCTTTTGAAATCACGTGGAGTCATCACTCCATAGCTCTACTAAATACAGATGTACTTAAAGCTTTTAAAACGTCCTTCGTGTTTTTCTAACTTTTACAATGAGTTTGCATAAACAAGTTTCATCATTACATTTCTTTCACGTGCGATCTAAAAAACGGCTATGAAATAATTGAATGAACTGCGAAATCGCATTTTGCTTTTCCCTCTTGTTCACAATTAGTTGTACACATTTAGCAATCAGACGTAAACAGAACTGCTAAATTCTATTTTTAAAACTGCTTTTCATCTTGTCTGCCCAAGATTCATTTACATGCTTTTTACATTTACCCTTTGAACATCATGTTCAAGTTCTACACAAATCGCTTTGCTACTATAACAGTTTAATGAGATTCATTATTGCCAGTCATAACAACAAAGCTAATAATAACTTGTGTAGAACATAATAGCAAGATAAGACCTTCAAACACTTCCAAAGTGACCAGACCTGACAAACTTGTTTCGGAATCTTTTTACCAACACTTAACAATGGGTATGCTTGCGTTTTTATGTAATATAGTAAATCTATGTTACGTGTTCGCGGATTATTGTGATGTAGTCGATAAGAGCCGAAAAAAGTTAAAAGAGTAGCTGCTTATTACACTTATTACCATTTTATCGTCCCATCACAAGGACACCTTTTCAATTAGATTCGATGAAATCGCTGATGCATGACATCAATACAATATTAACACGAACCAATAGGCAATGCACAACGAAACCTGCTATAACCGGTCAAAGTAAGTATGAAAAATTATGAAACTAAGACAGGGTCTTCCTTGATACCTGCCAATCATGCAAAATGAATAACTTAAATATACACATAGTACATATTCGATTACTGACGCCTGATTTGATTGGACTCGGCGAATACAAACTCTGGATGAATAATTAACTCCGTTTTGTAAATTCCATAATTATAGGATATCTTTGACTTTGCGGTAGCATAATATTGCATAAAACTGATTCATCATCTGCAATTTGACAATGGTATTATTATTACCCTCTTATTAATGAGTACAAAATACAATTCATCTTACTTTGCTCTCAAGTTCTCGTTACTCGTATAGTAAAATGAATGATGGAAACAATACTGCATTGTTCATAGGAAGGCTTAGCTTTGGTAAGTATAAATAAATAAACTTTGAATTTCTCGCTTTCGTCCTTCTACAATATGACGTGTAAAATACAACTGCCTTGCCTACTCAAATATCGACCAGTCTCGGCTTCTGTCATTTTTCAAGTCGCATCCCATGCTCATGTATACCTACTGTTATTAATTATCTTCATGCTATTAGTGAACAAAATACTTAATAATACACAAGATTTAATCATTTGGCCCGAAATATTCTCTGTCTCTGAAAAACGTAATTCATTTGGTATTTTAGTGTTTTTCTCAAGGTTAATGTGTCACGCGTCACGCACGTCGCAGTTCCTGAAATGTGTAAGTTTCTTACACTGTACACCCAGGTATATTTTTACCCTAGGTAAATACGTAATATCATTACAAGGAAAATGCCGTATCTCATACTCTTTGTTAAATAGTTTGCTTTTTAGTTCGGGAGAATATTCTTAGTTCCCCAATTCGTTTAAGTACTTACTATTAGCGTTTCCCTTCATGGAATGTAGCATTCCCAAATTGTTGCAATTTGTTCCCTAAGTGTTTTATTTAAAAGTAATGGAGTGCCCTTTCCATTGAGGAGCATAAATTTTTCTGCTTTCTCTTTCGATTTGGTTAGATACTAAGATGGGGTTTTCTCATGAAGATTTATGTGTCTTTTACCTGGCAGTTTCCTTCCACTCAAGTTCTCCTCCCTGCTGAACCAGCTCCTCCATTTCAGAAAAGAGTGGATGTGATTCATGAGTACCATCATCTTCCTCTTCTCCGAGAATAAATTGGACTCGCTGAGCCGGCGGCGTTACTGCAATTCGAATTTTAATAAAAATCAATTAGATTAAGCATTTTCAAACGGAGAATTCGTCTAGTTTCTCTGCCAATTTCTTTGTCACAGCAAAATTAGAGCTTTCTAAACTAATTCTATGAATGCTCTATATAAGCTGGGTTAGATTTACATCAGCAATTATAACAATCGCTACAATTAACCCATTCTTGAAGGTGATGTAAAACAGTGCGTTGCGCATAGTCTACTGGTTGTTATTGTGTTTATGGGAATTTCTAATAAATGTGGTTTCTAATTACATAAAATATCGCATTCATCTGGCCTACTACACAGTACTGATGCAATTTCCAATATGCAATGTCCGAAATTAAACATCTGTCTTTCAATCTACTGTAAATGTTCGTGTTACGCTACAATACTCTAGTCATCCACGCTACCAACACTACCAAGTCATTCAGCAAGGGAATTTTGGTTATACTCTTAAATTATTTCTATGAAGCCATAATATTACTGGGTAATTCAGAATTACCACAGTAAGAGGATTTAGAACTTTATTTTGTGATTAGTAATCGGGAGAAAACGGAAGGATGCTTTTCAAGCTATAACGGGAAGCATTCATATTTCATTCTTTGAAAATTACATTACAAATAAATCAATGTCGAGTGACAGTGGTAGTCAAAAGTGTGCAAAAGTGTAAATGTAAATATATACAAATGAGAAAGATGTTTTCAGAATTTGTAAGCGTATTTGCATCATAATTTATTATTAATCTAACCTTAACGTACTAAGCAGCGTGTAATACAATTATCTGCAATTTAAAAGTTATTTCTGTTTAATGTCTTTTGTAATGAATTTTCATTGGAAATTTTCCTTCCATCCTAGTTAGTTGGTTTACAATATATCTGGTTCACAGGCGTGAGTAATTTTATGGGGAAGACCATTTTACGAGCTCTTTTAAATAGCAGTAGATGCAGTTCGTAATTAGTTCCACAAAATATTGCAAAAGATTGTGGATCAATAAAAAAACTTTAAAGCAAAATTTCTATTGCATTCAGAATAAAGTTACATCATAAGATAAATTACCTTGTATTCACACACGTACAAACGAAATTAAAAATAGTTAAGTGCTCTTTGTATTTATTAACAAGCTAGATCGAGCCCAACCCAACACTTACACCGTATATGCTACTTTACTCAATCGGTAATACTGTTTCACAACATATCATTATCATTAATAGCATACGTTATAAGAAACATGCAATCGTGCTCACAATCAAACGAACGTCGATGTCTGTGTAAGTAAGTAGTATACAAGTAAGTACATGTAAACATATTGCTAAGCACAACACAATAAAAAATTTATTATGTTTTTCAAGACACGTGCGTTCATCGAAAACACAAAGTCATGCAGTGTCTATAGTTAACTCGCAAAGTCATGCTAAATGACGAATGATGACTCTTGTCAAATAAGCCGAATATAGATCAAAAAGGTTAACTATGTTTTACAAGCTGGTTACCAACTGGAAAAGCGATAAATTTTCAGCGTATGTTTTGCCAGTGTATCAGAAACTTGTTAATGGGTTCATTGGTCAAGGAGGCAAACATCTTTAGTTTTAGCAGATAAGCGTATGAAATATTATTTCGTTCGTTAAACTACTCCGTACAGATTTAAATGGGGTCATAAATAAACATACCTAAAATTATACCAAAAAAATTACAACTGCAAACTTAGTTCTTTTGAACTGCAAGTACAAATTGTATCAAATCTAGAATGTCAAAAAATTTCCAAAAAATAAGGTAAGGAAATGCTTTTGTAAGTAAAACTCTTTTACACGGAAATGCAACTTTTACAGATGGTCAGTACAAGCAAATACAAATACTTATTCAGAATTTGCATGCATCATAATACTTAAAGTGATAAAAATGACCAATCTAATTTTAATGCAACCTTTGAGCAAGGCAATAGTATAAAAATAATTCGAAGGAGAGAGTTTTTCAATGGGTACACCAAAAGATATTGACGTAACCAAAATAAGTCATACAAAACAGAGTTATCTATTTTAAGACACAAAACAGACTACACATAGAGCTAAGACACAATAAACTAATAAAGGAAATGTAAAAAAAGGACAGGAGCCTAGCAAAACAAAGAAAATTGCGAAGGGCCGAAGAGAGGAGTAGCTTACTGTATGCTTGTCCATCTTCGGCAGAAATAGACATTAAGCGTGCTCGAGGTGGTCTTGAAATAGGAGGAGCTTCCGGTAAGACGGGACTTTCATTGTCATTGTCAGATGCTTGCAAATTACAAGTACAAAAGACACGATAATAATAATGTTAATAGTCCACCAAAGTACAAAAGTCAAATCATACGTACGTAACACACTAAGCTACCAATTAATTTTGATTATGAAAACAATTTCCATAAAGCAAATTCGAAACACATTTCTTGCATTTTATTACACCTATTCTGAAGGTCTACGACACTTTACCTTGAATTGTAATATTAATGCGAGTAATATGCATTATAATTATACTATGAATAGAATATTTCTTAACACCGGCTACATAACTCTTAGCTAACGAATTATTTCTATCCCGAAAGAAATTAAGCAGAAAATTCAGTACAGTATTTTCTTCTTTTATTTCAATATTTCTAAAGAAATGCAAATGGAAAGGTAGGTCATGAGACAATTTTGCGCATTAACATAGTAGTCACTATTATGCTTACTCACGATATGACGGTAGCTTTTCATGAGAAGGTAGAATTGCTTTTTATGAGAAGGTATAATTAATGTAAAGTTGTAGTGAAAGAGCATTCAGAACACATATACATGATCAATGCGACATGCTGTTGTGCAATTAGTCATAGAACCCCTAACTTATTAGCATGGAGATGGTAGCTGATATTTTTCTATTTTTAAGTCTCCTAAAGGCGCTACTTATGTTTAATGTTTGTCAAGTGTCATAAACCATGTACGTATAATTAAAAGTCTAGGTATGCTTTTATCTGACACGTATTACGTTATATCTAAGACGTGTCGAAGTGATAGCTATTAAGTATCATTATAATACATAGTTCAGAGCGATAAAATACATTCTTCATCTAAGATACCCCTGTCTTAAGCTTTTGCTATGCTTTTTTAGTTTCCTTGCATGCAGGATGTTGTTTCGTTTCATTACTGTTTGGTCCAAGTGGTAGACAATACATTTCTTTCGCGATACAATGCCAAAGTAATTTGGCTGCGAATTTGTGTTAGTAGTATTTACTACATTGTCATTGCCATTTTTTTGTAGCTTTGCCAGAATTGCCATTGACACAAAAGAAGTCATATACTTAAGCAGCCAAATTCTAACTTTTTGGATGAGTAACAATAACAGAAGATTCAGTATGGTGAAATCTTTCTTTTTGTATACACACATTACACAATATCAGTTTACATCTACACATCGCATTGCACATACTAAGTATGAAGATGAGTAAATACTATAAAAACTCCTTTACGATATGCATATCCAACATATGGCCTACAAAACATTTATTATGATCATAAGGGTAAGAGTGTATTCTAAAATTAAAGTAGATTATTATACTACAAGTTTATTAGGTGGAGCCGCATGCATATCGGCTGACATTATGTATTAGTCATAGGTACGTATGTATGCTTACAGAACACGATTCAACGTTACGTGTTCTAAATGCATACGCAAAAGTAAACTGAAAGCACTTAAGTAACATCTCTCAACAAATTTAGGTATTTTTCAGCTAAAAGCGTGCCAAGTTGGAAGAAAAATATTGAGGAAATGTAGGTATAAAGCGCTTGAATAGATAGTCTTATTTTTGTAACAGGAAGACGAAGAAAAAGACAAATATAACCACACTTACAAACCAAGGGTACTATTAGGACGCATTAGTCGACGCAAAACCATGTTATATCACACTCATTTCATCAACACCTTATTCCAATTTACTTTTTGAAGGTATAATGGTTCATGGTTATGGCAATGGCAGGAACAGGCAAGAATACCACTTTCCATGTGATATTGTACAGAGCACATTATAACACGAACTTAGCAAGAACCAATAATGCAAATAAATTGCAAAAGCAGGTTTCAATAACATATGACTACAACTTGGCAGTAAATTGTCAAATTATCGGTCTTGTTGAGAATTGTTAAGCTACTGGAGTTTGTAATATTAATGGACTGGTCTACAATAGTACAATTAGTGCAAATGCCTGTTGAATAATCTCTTGTTGATAATATTAGTATTTAAGCAAAGTAAATCTGAACGTTAATATACTAATCGCATATACATTTGTATATTATAGTTTCAACTTCTCATTATCCATGTTAGTTACATTGGTTTTCCAGAAATATTCATTACATTTGTCAAATTAGAATTTCCAGTTGGAACAAGCGTGGACCAGACACATATCTATTATTATCATGGTGCATGGTAATTTACATACAAAATTCATTAAATCTTTTGCAAACAGGTACTTTGAAATGCCTTATTGTACTGTAAACAATTTGGAACATTTTTATTACGCAACAAATGCAAATTTAGTAACATCCTAAAGGATTCAAAAATAAAATATGATAAAATTGTAACATGTCTTCTACACTATTCCTTCGGCAAGAGTAAATTATATGCGCTGGATATCTGCATTACCATTCATTAAGTTATAAAAATAGGCATGGCATAAATAATGTGTTACGTAACACTGAAAAATGATTTGCGCTATTTGAATCTCATTCCAAACATTTGACGTAAAGTTGTACTAAGACTGCATATTATAGGTATCTTTATACATTATTTTAGGAGTTGAATACTTTTTTAAAGTATCATTTGCAAACTTGAATAGGAATTATAATAATAATAACCTTTAACAATCCAATCGTCCACAAAGGCGGTAAAAGTTTCTATTAATTATCGTCTACATAGGATTTCTCCGTATTGCATGTTCATCAACAGTCAACAATAATTTATCGGCTTATTGGTGATGAATAATCCGACCATAACTGCGTCAACATTTTGTTCCAAAAATAACCACTGTGCATCATTTATAAACTGAGTATCTACATTAACCAAATGAAGTGTATGAAGTTGCTGTATCTTTACAAGTGCACACTCAAGTCAACACGAAAGTAATTCTTATATACCTTGTTCTAGCCATTGCTCACCAAACTACTGCTATTGCGATGTTCATAAAATTGAGTTTCATATTACTGTAGATCCGACCTACTCCAATTTTATCTTATTTGCTCCACAAAAAATGCAATTTCTTAGATTGCGCATCTCAAGTCTCAATACCTATACAAGTATCAAAACCTTTCAAACTGAATAACCTACAGAATATACAATTTTATCTAATTACATGTATTATCAAATTGATATATGCTGCCAAAAATCCGTAACATCATATGCAAATATTTGTAAAATGAACATATTCTAGTAAGGCGCATAAGGAGCCTCAAGCAGTATTACAGCTTTGATGTAACTGCATGTTATAAGTTTATTTACTTCAAACGTATACATGCTTAATTACACCGGATATAAGGAAATGAGGTTCGTAGTTACACAATGAAAAGCTACTCTTTTAAAATTGAGTCATAGTAGTTTATAATTTCGCAACTCCGTTTAACAAACTGCCATTCCCTTACTTGTAATACGAAACTTTCCTAAACATTATTTTCAATTTCAGCAAAGATTAATAAGTACTGCAGTGGTTTTAACAAAAAGTTGTTAGTAAAATAAAGTTATGTATAAGTATACCTAAATATTACGATATCGATTATTGAAGCGCAGATATATAAAGTAAGTGCACTTTCTAAGCCTTGCAGAGCTAATTGAAAAGGAGTTCCAACTCATGTAATATTTGTTTGAGGGATGGGATGGAATAGAGTGTAAAAATACATTAGCGGCAAGTCCCTGACTCTAAATTGATGATGAGTTGTGTCACAATTACTTATAAATTGTACATAAGAGCTTTTACTTTGCAAATCAAGAATTCTACAAGGAATACAAGAAAGAATGATAAGAAAAGATATCCGCCCTTTGGAGGAGATAAAGCAGCGTTGCCTTACCCAAAGGCTTCAAGTTGTTTTATTCGATTGTGTCTGATTGGTTTGCTTTCCATCCATTTCCTTGTAGTAAAAATATTACACTACAGAATGTATCTATTCCCTACACACCTACACACCTAGTAACAGACCCTTCATCAACTATTTAGAGGGATTTAGAAACCTGTGCATTTTATCATCTGTGTGCCAATAGTGTATTGTACTTTGTACTCTGTATGTAATGCAATTGCATTGACATAGATACTGCAAGGATATAGTCAGGATATGCCAGAGTTAACATTAAACCAGAGAAAGCTTTGCTTTCTCCTAGCATAACCCACTCCTGTCCTTGCCAAATCTTGTAGGGTCATATCGATCTATTCTTCCAGCACCAGCTCACTTAAACTCACACAGCTACAACGAACTACTACCCATCTACGTCATCACCATGATGTCTTCCACGTTTACTTACAAATGAAACTAAAATCCTTTGGAGCCTTCAAGGGTAAAAATATGAGTTTTCATGGAAAATAGAAAATTCCATTAAGGAAGGGAAAAATGGTTTACGAAAGTAACAAACTAGAATACAGATAGAACATAAAACATTCGGATACACTCGGTCGGGAACTCGTTTGCGTTGTAGCTAACCTATCATTACACAAAAGGAACCAAAGAAAATTAAATTTTCTCTTTTCATTCATAAGAAAACTGATGATCCAACCTACACACAAATATGCATAATCCATATCTGTACAAAGGTAATGGATAAACTCATCGTGCAATGTGCTAGTTTAACATTTGATACTAGCGGAGAGACCTTCCTACTAAGTATACAAAACTCCAGAAAAATAGAAATGGTTCGGAGAAATTTTTGGCCCGGGATCGATTGTGTATTATTAGCAGCATTGCATAGGTATAGACCATTTTTGGTACCTCTCCATACGCGAATATCGAATCAATGAATTAAACAGTCCACATAAGGCGATTACAACAGAGCGAACAAACGCAATTGGAAGTACTGTCAACTGTACCAAATACTGCTCAAAGCTGTTTCGTTTCAAAGACACAGACAGAAAGAAAAACAGAACAAAGCTATCAATAAAATGCAAAGAGCTCCAATTCTTTTCTGCTAGTTCTCCTATCTACAGATATGGATTTCTCTCTGCTCTATTTTATTTTTCACTCAGAAGTCCTTGTGGACATTTCTGCTCTCAAGAATTGTCAACCAGCAACAAAGACAGAAAATTGCGCTGTTCATCGAAACGTGCCTTATATTCCCCAATCGAAAAAACACAAGAATATCCAATGAAAGAAACAAAAATTGTTTTGTCCACCGTATCTGCGAATTGTGCCTTCAAGTGTTACTGTCCACACCTTGGAGAATCTTCGTCCAGGTGTTACTCACATTAATATTAAATACGTCATTCGAAAAACAGAGAACTGGAACAACTACATATAAAATAATAAAACCTAGTTTCTGCCTTAGAAGAGCACGAATTTTAATTGGAATTTTATTATAGAAATATTTTTGAAAACATGAACATTACAGAGATTTATTCTATTCCTGTAGGAAATTCTTCCAAGTATTGTGCTTCTCACAAATTAATTTTCAAGAATACTTTCTGTAAAATTGTAGAGTATTTATGGTTAGCTACATGTAATCACCATGTAATTTAACAATTTCATAGAACTCGAACAAGTACACAAATCTAAAACGCTCCTATAATTTTCGCACTCGGTTGTGTAACAGTACACTCTCTCACATGTACATTGTATGCTCATTTACAGTGGAAAACATGGTATCTGTAGCAGAGACAGCAGGATTTATTTAGACAGAACATGTCTTTGCATGTCGTCCTTAGGCCATTAGAAGATCAAAGAAAAGTCAAAGGTACAAAGCTTTTGGAAAGCCGCTTTTATTTAACGTGAGTTGTATGAATGCTGTTTCGTTTAATAATGCCACATTCGAAACTGGATATTTTGGCGTGGCATGCAAAACATAATAAGATAACGATGGACTTCACAGAGAGAGATGCAGATGCAAAGAATATTCTTTACAGAGAACAGTAGTGTACATTGCAATAAAATAATGATACCCCAATAGAACACGTACAGCTATCGTACATCACTCCTGACTTCTGACATCCTTTACAAATACTCTTTTCTGGGAAACGAAAACTAGACTTTTCAAAACAATGTTACATGGTTGTACAAAAGCTACTTTTCAAACCCATTGCTCTATCCAATAAGAAAAACGAGAATAATTTAACTAGAACTGGTACCTCTTTTAATGTCCATAATTTTCTTGTCAGCAGAACAAATACGGCTAATTGTAACTAATACGGTCAACAGTAGCTTTGTTTTACAGGCATACCGTAAATACACATTTCACACAATGATGATTGTATAAACAAACGAAACAGTAAATCAGCTGAATAAAGAATGGAAAACAAAGTATTGCAGGCTATTAACTATTGTCAGGAGTACCATTAACATCTAATCAGCTTTCTTTTAACTGTCTAGTAAGCATAAAGACAAAGACTTTGTTTTCGTATGTAGAAACTGTAAGCCTGCCTTACAAAACAATTATTAGTCCCGACAAGGAAGTTAATACCAAGAAGATGAAGAGTCAACAAACTACTATAGTCAAAAGAAATACGTGAGTTTGTTCATTCCTTTAATGATAGTATGTTAGGTACTTATTTTTTTACTGTCTGGAAACTACAGACTACCATCTTAGTAATCCAGACATTCCTCTTTGAACTATATACAGGCAAGAATTAAGATGATTCACTTCAAACATCTTCAACCCAAAGTAACTGCATCTCAAATTCGAAACGCATTGATTTACTTTTACAATTTAGAAAAAATGCTGTTTTAAAGACTGTCTTTGAAATTGTATTACTATTTTCGTTTTCCATTAAAGAATTCTATAGTTTTTATCTCGGGAGTCATTTTTCAGAAAATCATCTAAACTACCAACGGTAACCCTTGTGGATGTTAAGCTTGACTTCATTATTGAGTAATGACTTTAGTTCTTCGAAATCGTAGTGAAACTCCATTTTAGGGAAAAGATTCTTCACATAACCTACTACTACAGTAACAACTGCAAACAAATAAACGTACTTATTCAGACTTACTCGCTATAATCTGTTATGTTTGTTTGTAGATTGATTCAGATAAAGGCATTATGCTTCAGTAAACATAGGAAAGCCTGCACATTGAAAATTTGCAAGGACTGAGAACCAAAAGGAAACAAATGACAAAAATCCGGGACTTTATGCTACTATGCTCTATGCTTAGGTATCTACTCTCTGAATTTTGTTAGACTCCGCGACTCCAGTCAGCAGATCTCAAGACTAGGGAGTCATTGTCATTATGAACGACGACACTCTGATAATGTATACTACAACAATCATGTTAACACAGCAAATGTCTGCATAAAAACTACCAACAACTCCACCACATTGAAAAATTAATTACAACAAGAATCACACCAATGTTCAATTCAAATCGACCAAATCAACAATTACCCAAGAAAATCATTTCATTTTGTAAACTGCTAAGATTTGACACCATTGAAAATTGCAAATATATAACAGCCGAAGCCTAACAAATGCTGATGTATACAATTTCAGCATTGTATGCATACAAAAACCACAAAATATCCAAAACTGTAGAGAAGTAGCACAACACATGGAATTGGGATACGATACGACATAGACATAAATAAGTGAACTTAAGCTTAGGGGCATTGTGATCAAAATTTCTTTTACGTGAGTATTGCAGTAAGAAACGGTAAAAAGGTAATTTACATTAAAAGCTGTAAATGTAAAAGTAAGCTTACTTAAATGTAAAAATTGGTATCTTACAAATGCGTGGTCTACGAAACCAATGCTTCCCTACTGCAATGTCAATCTGCATTATTGTCGTCCTGAAACTCGAATTCTTACGTACAAATATTTACATGCATTTACTAAAATAGTGGTCACCGTCACACAGTTCACAAAGTTACGAGAATAACATAAATAGTCAGTACACAATACACAATACACCAAGACCAAAGATTACTTCATTAATAGGGTTACTTTTTAAATTTAGGCTTTGCAGCTTAGTGTGACCAAAAAGGAACCTCTTTGAATGAGCGACTAGGTAAAACTAGGCACAAATCGAACAAAAGTGAATATGTGACATTGATTTTGAACTTGGACATAATGTATAATGCTTGTAGTTATGTAATGCTAATGTGGGGAATATTTACGAAGGAGTAGATTGCTTTGTTGCTATACAGAATTAATTTACATAACATTGAGAACATTTCAACTTTTAACCATTAGTAAACATGTATGTGCATATCAATGATATTTGTGTGCGACATTACCAACGGATTCGGTAATTGTTAATTTTCTTACAATACCTTAGTTATTCATGTCATTCAAGGCATATATATATGTCATTGGCAATAATAAGGCAATGCTTACTAATTACTAATTGATCGTACCTTTAGCTATCAGTTCAGCTCCACTTTCCACAGTTTAGGCAAATGTACTGCATAATGCAGCACAAGACATTTAACTGGAATTGTACGATCATTTCTAGTGGTTGTGATTAAAACATTGTATACTGAATATCCAAAAATTTAAAAAAGGCCTTTCGAAGTTACCTTTTCAAAAAATACTTAAAATACTTTTACTGGGTAATAAGAGACACTGACAATGCATAAACAGCTAGAGAACTTTGTACGAAATAATTACATGTGCGTTAATTACATATGCATTAGCAATCTATCTGAGAAGTCATCTAATACGGCATTCGACAATTCGAGAATTTTTAGTTTAGAGATGTAAATACCTATCTAGGTATATTGCTGATACTAATATGACTACAATGTGAATGAAATGCTTGTTTAATTAGTGTGTTAAATCTACTTGTCCATCATGTCCATTGAGGGACACGAGTTCAATTGGTACTAGTTTCACCTGGAATCGATATTTTCTACCATTGCTGTTATATGTACAAAATCCACAAAGTTACAGTTTATTACTAGACAAACTACTTCACACATTAGAGCTGCCAATTAGAAAATCGAAAAGTAGTGAAAAGTTAAGATTTCTTTTAGTTACGCAATTTTCTACAGTGATTAGTGTTTCTAAATAATAAATAATCTATAATCAATTATGACCGTGTTAGATTATAGAGGATGATAATTATTGAATTCAGAAGTTTAAAATAAATGAAACATCTCTTACGAGGTCTGTCTTCGTCTTTAGTGTCTTCCTTGCCATTCTTTCCATGATGATGACGACGATGCCTTGACCTCTTAGATCTGTGGCCGCCTGTCAGTTGAGGCTGCTGTCCTGGCACGTGGACTCCAACAAACACAGTATGTGCTCTGTGACCTGTTGAAATGCAATAAAAATTATTTTGATGATAAAAATGTCAAAATGGAGAAACTAATATGAAGAAAATGAGCGTGATGATTCTGCAAAAAGAAGCCAAATCTTTGTTCCGTTACTATTCTAATACAGTCTCATTATATTGTTCTTCCTAAAATACACCTTTCCGCCTTACTTTGTCAAACTGTTTTAAAAATTACTCATACATCACATTGCAAAACTACTGATCAATCTGCATATATAACAATTATAATATAAAGAATTTCATTAGTTAATAAACATTTCGGTGTGCTATAATGATTTGAAATGTGGGAATTCAAAATTTGAACAAAAATACTTTTAGTTACATGTATGTAATACGTAAACGCAAGAAATTCCGTGAAGCAAAGTCCTATTTCTCAAAACACAAAATCTGACTCACTTAATTATAATGAAACTATTATATGTAATATGTGTATAGTAACATACTGTGACTCATTCATTATCTAACTTATTAATTTAATCATATTACCTAATCCAATTTCTGATTTTGGTGTTCCATAAGAATGTATTCATTCTACCTACGTGTCTCAACGGAAACAATAACCAAATTCAATCTGCTATTTTAAAAGGAAATGTTTAATACATTGTACTCGGGAGGGTGTTTCCCGGTAAAACAAAACTATCTTTTGTATTGATCATCGAGAATAAAAATACCGTTATAATTGACTTATATTAGCTTTATACTGCACAACTGTAATAAGTAATCGTCCGTAACAGGAATCTGGCAAATTTTAATCCACTGATAAGATATTAATATTTACTTGGAAATCAGAAGGTCAACAACATGACATAAGTATATGAAGACAAGTCTGAAATTGAAATGTCAACTTTGCTGTCGCCTCCTCCGTTTTTACAACAAAATCAAGTTTACAATGACATAAACAACTAATGCATCAATATATCGACATGAATCCATATCGGCTTACTAAAGCCTTTTAATACAGCTTTCACCCTGAACCTGAACAGCCAGTGAACCCGTTCAAACAAATAAATTGTAAATGTAAACGTGGGTGTAGCTAGTCCATTTATGGTATAACTGGTATGCTTAGTGCACAAATACATTGAAATAAATAAGTTGAAGTTTTGATGACCTGTCATTATAAGAATTGAATTAATTATATTTGAAGTACTACTATATTGCTGATTCCCAAATACACATTGTAATGAAATAATAAAAATACTGGGTAGTAAAGTAATAATCCAAAATTGTTTTCAAGGTTAAGTTTTCAGTTTTGACACACGCTGACGATAACACATTATCAGGACAAATGTTTACTTCCAAGTACAGGCTTTCATCATTTGTTTTCTTTTTGTCGGAATGCACTTTTCCGATCTATTCGACGACTATTTGTTGTGACATCAATAGTAATGCAAAACATTTGACATAAATTTTATGGCGTGATTAAATTAAAGCTTGTGTATGTTTTAACGTATTATCAAAAACATCACAGTTTGAGTGAATCATTCAAGAATTCTGAGTTATTTTTATTCCTACCTATCTATTCCACTCACGTAGATGATTTATCAAAGTTCTTAATATTATTTATTACCACACAAAAATGTAACTAAAGGTTTACCAGTACATCCGATAACAAACAACTGCTAATAAAATTTACGCATCAGAACAAAGGCTAAATTCTAAAAACCGTATAAACAAAATTCTCGTGCAGTGGTATGAGAGTTCATGAATATATTAAAATTATTGGAATAGTTATTGTTTCATTACCTTCAAAGTCCACCTCAGAAAAATTCTGGTGCATCTGATGTGCACCAGGATCCTTCGGAGCTTCTTCATCAACGGGTGCTCGCTCCATGACCCAAGGTCTGAAAAGTAAACAATAAACTAAATGTAATGTTTATGAAATGCAAATAATGCATACAACCACATCTTTCAATTAACACAATTTAGCTCTGCAAACAACTCTCCGAAACTTTCGACCTACCTTGAATATTGCGTAGCTAAATTCTTTACTAATAACATATGCCTATCATAAATCCTATATCTACTTTAAATAGTACAGGCATAATATATTGCATAATCTATTAACTACTATTAATATTGGTGCTCCATGTACTATATAATAATACATATAGTTCGCACTGCATAAGCTAAAAGATAACACTAATGTTTGTACATGCTTTAAAACGGTGCATTATTGTGCTATGTTCGCATCTCCTTAGTATTCTCCTTCATGGAACAACATTTCATTCACAAAACTATGTATCAATGCAATCCCTGCATATATATTATTTTGGCATTTCTTCAACTATGAGTGCTTGAGTGCATAGTAGAATTTTTTTCTACGGAAGTATATACAATTACACAACTAAAGTGTTACGTAAAGAGAAGTCGTTATCGCACAGGAGTATTCCTACAGATTCCTAACTACTTTAGCATTTCCTCGTTAATATGACGTACCTTCCTTTGCTATGTGCACGAATGAATACAACCGGTAAAATCGCAAGCAGTTCCGCTTGTCAGTGAACGAAGTTAAAAGGGTTAAACCTCCTTTGAGTTGAGTTTCAAATGACGGAAGTTACATTATATGGGTTAGTCGAGTAAAAAAGACTTCATTAATATTTTAAATTGTAAGTAATAATAGTTAATAACTACTTCTGCCGAGTTCTGCCTACCATAAAACTTGAATAATCTTAGTTTACAAGAATCACAGGGAAAAGTTTATTGATGGTCATTAGTATTAAAAAACTGCATTAACGACAGCAAACAGGATGACATGCGAGTATACCTAACTATTAATACTTCAGTATAGCGAAAAAGAAAAATACGACAAAGTAATACAGACGAGTAAGAAGCTTTTAGATTCTAGATACTTCACATTATATTGTATCAAATAAGAATGACAACCCAGTAGTGCACTATAAACACAAACTCCACTTAGGCAGCGATTTGTCTGTGTAGTTAGGTTCAAAGATATGTCGTTGTCGTTATCTGAGTAACTTCATAAATGATGAATTGAATAAATTAGAATTTTAAGATCAATGATCCTCCAAGACAGCTACTTTATTTGTAAGCGGTCGACATTAGCATTGTAGATAGTAAAACCAGATAAAGTTGTCTTATTAGGAATTTTCTAAAGCGTCTACTCGATGTTCTTATTTCCAGACCATATAGTCAACTTAAGATTCGTCAAACAACACAATTAAAGTAACTTGGTATACCATACGATTAGTGCTTTGCTCCGTACTCCGCCTATTCTTTACAGTGTTATTTCTGCCTACACAGTACCGCAAATGTACTTCCCGTTGATTAATTAAACCCAGTCGGTCTATATATACTATTTCTTCTGCCATGCCTGCATTCCCATACAATGGATTAATGGCTACGCAGACGTGCATTGAGCAATGACGCAAAGAAAACATGAACTCGTCCGGACGTCATATAACGCATCAAAGAAACTATTAAGATTTACCAGAAACAAGTCGGGTATACGGTACAGAGGTCAACATAATCGGTATTAAATTAACCATTATCAATTATAAGCATGAACATTAACTTTTATAACTAAAGAAAAGGTATGAGTTATTCTTTGACATCTTTTATCTAAGTTTTATGAAGAATCTGCTATTAAGTTAAATAACTTACATAGCACATTTATTTCTATCTTAAGGCTAAAAGGCAAAGTTTGTATTTTACAATGAGAAACTGAGAAACTACTTTGACTCATTTGTGTACACTAATTCTGTACAAAATAAAAAGATTTAAACATGAAAACATATTATTATCAAAACCTAACTATATGTATTTGCCTGCACTTTGCACCTTGCACAATTATAATATGAACAGAAATAAGACATTGTTATTCAACATCAAGAGCAAACTTGTTATTAAAAGCAATAATTTACTACACGTTTCTATATAATTAAATCTGGTCTACGACGCTTCGTTCATTATTAACTAACCAGTAAGTACTAAGTACGTATTTGTATTTTGTGCTGCCAAGGAGCGTGGTTGTGCATACGATTTGAGATGCTTTTAGAGGAAGGTAGAATGCAAGATAAAGCTGTCGGTCTGATGAACACTGAAACCTACTCAAAGACAGATGGGAAATTTCCTAATTTAGTTCAGCCTATACTTTCATTATGTAGTTAACGTTTAGTTCATAAAAATGAATCTTTCCTCGGTAATACTAATATACATAAACCAATTCATATCGACATTGTCCCCGATATTGATAATGCATTACATGGAAACTAACTACAAACCAACACAGATAAAATACAAGAGTCCATTACTATTATAAACATGTACATCCTACGCATCATCGTGTCATGAATCATGAGACCATGATATACCTAACAATTTTCGTAGATATTCCATGTTATGCAAACAAAGTAGATAAATAAATACGAGATACAGATACTCAATACTCGTGTACTGTAAGTAAGCACATCCTGTCATGCTCTTCGATACTAAATATGTATAAGAATTCTTATTAAACTTTTAAAATTTACGTGCTAATCGTAAAACGGTTGTAAGTCTGTAAGTGGTTGTGGCTACTTAAGAATTTCTAGAGAATGCTGGAATGACTAATGGGAACGGTACCTTAGTTTAGCGTTTACAGCCTCTTGAAGGAGTGAGTGTAAAAGTTGTTAAAGATTGAGTCAGAGTGAAAATTGAGACAAATGAATATTTGCAAATGTGTATTTTTCAGTTTCGAAAGTCAACTCGTAAGTTTGAGCACTTATGAAGATGCCCGGTGGTTTCCGAGAGCAGGGAAGTTGAAAAACTGTGGATAAAAGTTCAGCAGAGTTCAACTGAGGATCAAATGGTTATATTTAGATGTCAAAGTTAAACTAGTAGGGTGTTTGAGTTGGAGAATGCCTATAGGAATTCAATTTCGAAGTTATTCAAGAATGAATGAACACAGCATAAAATATGCATCAGCAGCACACCATAACAAACAATGCAACACCGACTCGTCACTCGTAAGACGTAAAGTGCTCTAGAGAATGGAGTTGGTCTGAGTAAAGTAAACTGTTCTGTAGTGTCGAAAGTGAGATGAAGAGCGTCTTCTGTTCTATAGAGATTTGTTGGAGAAAAATGGACTTTCGACTTATGTGACGGAGACACTTGCACTTGTAAGTTTGAAGGAATAAATAGACGAAGCGTATCTACTGAAGCGCAAACTGGTAGACCGATATGTAAGCGTACTGGTGACTTGCCAGTGGAGAACTGAATAGTATAGACGGTCTGAGCACAATAGTAATACTAATAGGCAGAAGGGAAATGAAGGAATGCCAGACGAGCCAAGTAAAGCTAAACCAGACAGACTAGTAGTGTTGTGGATGGGATAGATCCCCAAGAGCAGTCAGATTCGCTGTAATGTAATGTAATAATTACATTAGCACGTAAATATACACATAGGAACGGGAAACAAGCCCCAATGATTGAATTGAAACACAGAAGTTTGAGAAATGTACGTAGGCAGGTTTAGGTTATTTGACTTTGTATACCTTGTGCACACAGGTAGGATGATTAAAATTTATTGTGTGATATGAGGATGTTTAATGAACATAATTTATACATATTCAGTCAGATTGGACTGGCGGCAATGCAGATCCGTTGTGCACACACAATCAACGACTCTGACAAGCTAATCGCAGAGTGTAATACAAGCGTTCGATTTTACTCACGTCACATCACCTATCAAGTATCAACAAGAACTGACCTGTATTCAATTCTGTTTAATAGTTCTCGTCTACAAATATTATTGTAGCGTAATTGCATTTACTAATTTCTGTTCTGTTCGAAGCTAAAGAAACGGTTTGAATGTTTACGACTCTTCTCAGTCCAAACGATCCTACCTTAACTAAATACACAGCATCCACATAAACTGATTATCAGACTGACTTTTATGACGTTGCGATATTTGTTGTGCTAAAGATGCTGAGAACTGTTCGTTGTACTCGTACTTGTGGAAGCAGTCGTTTTCGTTGGTTTGTTGGATAAACGTATATTTATAACAATAGTAATTTGACTTTAGCTCGAGTAATTCACCACAGTTTCTATGATGAGTCTTCCTGTTCTCGTTACCTTGAGTTTTCGATTCGTATTGCGACGCAGAACGTGAGTGTAAGGCAGTTTCGGAATATTCAAGCAACTTTTGCTTTGTTAGTTCCAAATTGCAATCAGCCTCTGCTCCCATTGGATCATCACTCTGATTACTATTTGCATTCACTGTGATGACTTGATTAAGATTTTCATAATCATTCCCATTAAAGATAATGCCCATGATACGCTACATAGAGCTACTCACATTACATCACATTTGTTTCGTCCAGGCCATTCAAGTCACTTTAATTGTACCACATAGAAAGTCCAATTTATACAATTTTTGGAATGTAGTGTCAGAGATACCAATGAATCTACTCCGCAGAGAGGAACATCATATCCACAAGCGAACTAATCCTTAATGGACACTCTACCATACATAAAGGTTTAGCATACTAATTCTAAAGACCTAGTAGACACGTAATTTAAGGATTTTCTTCCCCTAAATCAAACTAACTCAAATCCTCAGAATTTCACTTAACCAAAACCCTGGACATGAAAGAACACAAGAACAGCAGTACAGTAATTCCAAAATCAAACACGAATATACGCTATCCAGTATAACGGCCGTGTGTGTATAACACTGTAGCAGATGTGGATATATTCTCGTGACTGTATGCGACAATCCACATCGAGGGATCTATTATATCCGAATTCTCAATTCTCTCTTCTTGCTGTACAGAATATTTAGCTCAGTCCTCCTGCACTGCACTGGTGCAACTGAAGTAAAAATTCAATTTATTTCAATTCAATTCAGAAATAAATGAAAAGTAGATCAACAGAGCACAGTCCAAATATTCAAGCACAACACAGAATTCTAAATCCAACAGATTTGGTTATATTCATTCGGTGAGAGAGAACCGAACGTGACAGACCCGTCTCCTTCCTCTAACTGCCTGACACTGGCACAACCCTAGCAAAAAATACTTCCAAGCTGCAAAGGATAAGGAGTTAACTCAACTCACAGGCTTCGTTTGCTTGTTTGGGACTCCCGTCTCCGTTTTCTTCTGTATTGAATTGGCTTCACTTGGGTGGTTGGGTTTGCCTTGCTTTGCTTTGCTTACTCAACTGAACGAAGGACTTTCTAGAATTTCTGTCTCGGTTTCTTAGCCTTCGCCATAGCCTTAGCCAACTGACTCAAGCTAAGAAACCAGCGCGACCAGCAGCATACACCACCGGTTTCTCCTCTTCAACACTGCGCTACTCAATTCAGGTTAACGTTTCCATTGCACTCTGCATCCCTAATATTCCTATTACGTATTACTATATCAAATTGCACTTTGACTAAATTCAATGCGAAAATCTCTAGATGCACTTCCAAATTCCACTCCAGTCTGAATATTAAGACAAGGAACCGAAAAAGTGGTTCACTTAAATGTATAAATGTTATGCTATGTCCACTTACAAGTCAGAGACTCTCTTTTCATGAAATATCATCGCATCGCCATCATCATAAAATACCACAATGGTTTCTATTTAAAGTGTACAACTACTTTCATTTGATTTTTTAACAGAACAGCTAGACAGGTATGCTAAAATTTCGTTAAAAGGAAATTCTAGTAATATAAAACTTTGCTGAATTTCAAACCATTATTATTTGTGATTGATGGTACTTTTCAACATAAATGCAAAGCGTTTCCAATGAGTGCTCAATCATGCATGTGTTGGTATAGCTATAGTGGAACATACTTATTCTGTATATGCAGTTCAAAAATTTCAAACACTAAAGCCAAAGCAAATAAGATAACAAATGTAGTATACAGAACTTAGGAAATCTCCCAATATTTTACTATTCATTTCATTGAAATATGCAAAGTGCTTTAGAAATATAGATATAGCCTTGATGTCTTGTCGTTTGAAGGGCTTCATACGAAACCCGAAATTATAAATATGAATCATATTTTAGCATGTCGACGGCATCCGAACGGTGAAATGAAGACGAATGGGTATAAAATAATAGTTATGAACAAAAAGATCTACGTAAATGATGTAAATCCAAAATAATAGCACACTAATAAATTCATATACACCTCAGGCATAACATCAATGCAAAACTTACAGCTGCAAAAGTAAGTAACGTAACTTATGTACGCAATGATATAAGTATAGAAGTATAGATAAAGTGCAACATATATTTATTAACTTTATCTAACCTCGATTTGTAATACTGCGGATATTATTAGCTAGTACCTATTTACAGATTTACTAACAATATGGGATAAAATTATTCTTGTTGGGTATCACAAAGTACCTCACAGGAAAATCAGTTGCTGTATGGCATATGCCATATAAATAAATAAGTACTAAATAAAAAATCTCTTCTAAAAAGGGCAAAGTATACAAGGATACTTGTACTATCGGCACTTTCTAGCTACCGGCTTGCCCACTCAAGATAGTATGTATGTAGTCCACGAATTGCCAAACGTCACTAATTCTATTTATGTCACTTTGCATAAAAGCAAAACTACAGATACATGTGTGTAGAGGTGTGCATATTCTGTCTTCTACTACGCTGCGCCGTATTACAGATTTGACGAGAAAGTAAAACAGACGGAGGAGGAGAGCAGCGAACTTGAAGAGTTAGCTTCCCAGTTTTAGCTTTACAATTTCCCTTTAGGTAATCGTATCTTGAATCCAGAATGTACACGAAGCTAGTATAAGCTTCACGAAGTGAAAACTAAACAGCTGCTTCTTTGGGCTTTAATAAAACTCCTACCGTATCAACTACAACTCCACTGTATTCCACAACTATATAAACCTCTACATTTGCTGTTATACAAATTACTGAATAAGTAAGTATATTAAGTTCAACACTAAGCACCTACATAAATGAAACTACATCACCTTATCGTTGACACTTCAAAATATTTTCTGGTAAATCGTCGATCCACTAAGATTTCTCAGAATTTAAAGTAGTTACTTGTTTGTATCCTTTAAAATTAATATTTAATTAATTGATGTACTTCACTTCTTTATCGTGTGTTGTGTATTTTGTAGCGTGCATAGTAGAGTTGTAAGCAAATTCGTGTACCTATGTGTAACTGAACCGACTTGAGTATACTATTCCACCTTTCAAACTCTATTCGGCAAACTTCGTACTCGGCTTTTCACAACTCGGTCGGTCAGTGCTACTTCTACTAACTCCGACTCCACTGCTACTACTATATTTCGTGGCTGCCAGAGCAGATTCATAGTAAAGGCGCTTACTCACTACTACCCTTGTATTTTCAGACTGGTGCTGGTGCTACATCCGTCAGGAACATGGTATAGAATATAGAATAGAGACACTACTCATTGAACTCACTATTTCTACCCTTATAGCCTTATTTAGTCCATGGAATAAGTTGATGCGATGCGCATAAGCATAGGAAGTACAACGTGAGGAGCTAGGAAAAATACCGACGAATTTACTAGAGTTCGTTTCGGTTTCCGCTCTGTACCGAAAGGACATGGCAACATAAAACCATAGTAAGCAGTATATGTATACCAACATTAATACATTAACGTTCATGGTTTTTACTACACTACTACTTATATAACCAAAAAGGTTCAGGCATCCGTATATCTGCAGATACAAAAAGTGTAAGATACCTATACTATTTTGGTAATATTAGGTTTAAATGGTAAAGGTGCACACATTGGCTTGCTGAGACTTATCATTGTATTTGCAGAATTAACTACAATGCTATTTGGATGCCACACGTAGTGACAAGTAATTAATCAGCTAAAATTCAGGTAACCTATTTTGCATCATTTATTTACATTAGGCAATAGAACAAAAGTGCTGAATATCAAAGTTACAAAGTACGACTTTATGGGTCCGTTGACTACAATTCCTATTAATCCTTGTATGTAAAGGTTTCACTGCACATGTAAACAAAAGATTACAAAGCTCGGATCTTACATTACGTGATATTATTAAAGTAACACGTTTGTTTCAAGTCAAAGTACAAAATAGCGTAGCATTACAAAAGTCTAAATCCTTTACAACCAAGAGTTATGTTATAAAATAAAAACACGAGATGCTTGATCTGCTCATGTTTGGGAAATAGTTTTAATTATTGAACCCAAAGCCACTATCTAGACCATCTAAAGCCAAAGCGTAACATGGCCTACAATCTTTGTAATATTATACCTTGGGAATGGAAGTAGTTGTTACGTGTAGACACATTATTAACTCGGCATACGGCATACTACATACTGTGTGAAAGCGAAAGAGAAATAAGACCTGACAAAACACCAAATTGTGATCTGCTATGCCTGTGAAAAGGAAAAGACCCTCATACCATTTGCGAAATATATCAAACATTGAGAATGAATGCTAAAGAATTGAAAAATGCACACAAAGAGCACAATTTAATTCGCTAGGTACTCACATTTTTATAAATATATTTAAATCTTATACACTAAGTTGAAGAATTACAAAAATGCACTTTCCACTGTATACTCAAAGTTAATTCAATGCAAAAAGTATTAAGGTATAATATTTAAATATGATATTGCACATAAAAATTAGTTATGCATAAGTATTTTAAGAAAACAAAGGATCATAAGATAATAGTTACGGAATGCAATAGACAATGACTTCAGTTGCGATTCGTATGAAAAAACCATCAAACTATTAAGTTCTTGATTTTGATTTTCAATCCTTCAATACATGGATATAGAGAAACAGGAAACTTCTCATGTAAAAGATCCTTTGTTGATCAAAGTTTGCACTTTCCAACTCACCATGCGCTCTAACAGCGTACATAAAGTGCGCAAGAAAAGAAAGTCAAACGCTGCTGGTTGAAATGGATTGTGCAATACTACTGTTCTATACATTGATGCGTTATGGTGTCTAATATGATTGCATGGCCTGGATGACTATAAAGTTGTATTCGGTTCAGCTAACGAATGATAAAGCATTTTTTGCCAAAAGCATTTGTCCACCGAAACTTATTAACTTAGGCGCGCTGATAAATCAGATGTAAGGCTGAGGTTTGAAATATTAAGGTTAAAATCATTAGCAAAGGTTGCGTACCCTTACGAAAATATCCCACTAACTAATCTAGCTGGATATGGTGGGAATTATTGACGAAAATCTTGCCTATGACAACTGATATTTGATTAGATTCTCATGTAATCTAACCAAATTCCAGTAGAATTTTAGTGGATATTTGCAAGAAGTATCCATGGCTACATACTAAAATTCGTCTGAAAATTAACTAAAAGTTGATAGTATTTTATAACTTACTCTACTGTATGCAATCGGATTTCAGTTGAATTTCAGTCAGAACAACCAATCCATTTCTACTTGTTCTAACTGAAAGCTTATTAAAAATTAGCTAATTTAAGAAATCTAGTTTCTTGCTACTGTCGCCAAATATTAGTGAAATAATACTACTGTTAGGTTCAAAATGGGTTAAAAAATATTTATTTGTCTTTATGAATTATAAAGCTATTTATTATGAAATAAGTCCCATCCTGGAAGAATTTATGTACGCTCGTCGGAAAATTGCTAATGTTGGTTAGCGCCAATTTTCTGGACAATTTAAAGAACCTGCAGAAATCAAATTTTATCACAAGTAAATATACTTCTAAGATATTTGGATGAACTTTCCAACTAATTCGGCAATTATGCCTACGCGCTGCTTCATTTCTTAGAAATAGTCATTTTCAAGAGTTTTAACTGCTCTATTCTTAAGAAATAATGCAACGCGCGCATGATTACCAAATCAGCTTAGAATTTCAGTCAAGTATAGAAATTTTGGTTTCTTTACTTTGTCCAGGAGAGATACGTGAACTTGTGTCCATGCATTTTGCGAAACCCCGTAGGAAATGACCTATCTGACAGTTCCCTTATTTCGTTATTTCATACTTTTCGACATGCAACACAACTTAGCCAGAATTTTTGGAATGTAACGCAGCAAAATACGAAATTAAACTTTACAAGACATGTAATTCGTATTCATTCCATAGTTTAAAATGTGCACACTTCTTGTAGTTAAAGTTTTAGCCGTTTTTGATTATAAATACCATGTAGCAATGCAATACAACTTTTAAATATGAATAACAAATACACGTTACCATGGGTTATCTGTGCACTGCTTTGAAAAATTTGCATTGCACAAGGTGCTTGCCTAAACCCACTGCTATCTAACCGAAAAGCAATGGTACGGTTCTATGGCAACTCCCCCTCCACAAAATGCTACTTCAATCTAACTAGAATTTTGCTACTGAAAACACAATGGTTGCAAACAGCTACCTAAAATTTGCTAAAAATATGCTACTGTAAAAAATTCCCACCAAATCTAGCTGAGAATTAGTTAGATATAGCAAGAAATTTTCGTAAGGGTACATCCACAAACTCTGTATTCATAAAAACTTTTAAGCTTACATTCATAAAGCTTTTATGTCTAAGTATTTCAAGTTTTATTTTATTAACTTCCGAAATAGACTTAAATACATAAACTGTGAGCCCAACATCATAGTCCTCCTATAAATTGTGAATGGAATTCAGCACGTTTACTCTTGGATGCAGTGTACTCCTTACACCGTAATCAGAATCAGCGTGTTTTCTGCTGCACATTGGAATATTGAAAACCTCAACTGTGTAGGCTAAAGTGGTTGCCCTAATGTCAAACAATTTGGGAAATTCCGGAGGAGTACACAAATGGCCTTCAATTTACTTGAACTATTTACTATCAAACATCTTATGAAATATTCAACGTATCTCCAAATCCTAAACAGAAAGACCAATTTGTAAAGAAATACCTCGAAAGCTTTCCCACATGAAAAATAAAAATAATATCATTGTTCTGAATTTGTTCCGTGACAGCGAATCTGCATGGGAGGCCTTCTCTTGTATTTATAGTATCTTCTTGATACCGTATTTATGTGGAAAAGCTTAGGATCTGACTGACTATCTCACTAAGTCAGGTGTCAAATAAAATAATATATGTGCACATATCTGCTCTTATCTGACGTGACTTCTAAGGTTTATTCAGTAGCGGAAAGCTACTGTATGTTTTCGGGATGTCTGTCTGTCTGTCTGTCTGTCTGTCTGTTAGTTAGTTAGTTAGTCAGTTAGTTAGGTAGTTAGTGAGTATATGCCATATCTCAGGAACGCGTTGAAATATTTTGATGAAACTTTCAGTGGACCTTCTAGGGACAAATTGTAGGTCATCTTTCAAAAATGGTGTTAATCGGTTACTCCCTTCTGACCTTTAACCTCATTTATGTCCAAACACATGTTATGTGTTATATTGCTAATGTTGTGTGTATGTTGTGGTATGTGTCGTAGTCCTTACTAGTGATCACTACATGATGTAGTCTGACTGGCGGCCGCTATACGTCGTAGTCTGCACTGGTGACCACCATACGTCGTTTTTTGACTAAATTGAAATACTTTAAATTTGATTTGAATAAATTCAAGTAAATTCGAACTTTTTTGAATAAATTCAAGTAAATTCGAAATGTTTTGAATAAATTCAAGTAAATTCGAAATGTTTTGAATAAATTCAAGTAAATTCGAAATTTTTGAATAAATTCAAGTAAATTCGAAATGTTTTGAATAAATTCAAGTAAATTCGAAATGTTTTGAATAAATTCAAGTAAATTCGAAATGTTTTGAATAAATTCAAGTAAATTCGAAATGTTTTGAATAAATTCAAGTAAATTCGAAATGTTTTGAATAAATTCAAGTAAATTCGAAATGTTTTGAATAAATTCAAGTAAATTCGAAATGTTTTGAATAAATTCAAGTAAATTCGAAATGTTTTGAATAAATTCAAGTAAATTCGAAATGTTTTGAATAAATTCAAGTAAATTCAAAATTTTTTGAATAAATTAAAATAAATTCGAACTTTTTTGAATAAATTCATATAAATTCAAAATGTTTTGAATAAATGCAAATAAATTCGAACTTTTTTGAATAAATTCACATAAATTCAAAATGTTTTGAATAAATTCAAATAAATTCGAACTTTTTTGAATAAATTCAAAGAAATTCAAAATTTTTTGAAAAAATTCAGATAATTCAAACTTATTTGAATACATACATTTGTTTTGCTTCCGCTACTGTCTTATATCCGTTTTGCAATGGTTTATTATATGGGTAAAAGCTATCTTTGTCATTACTTGAATATACATAAAAACTGCTTTAGTAACAGTAACCCTAAAGAGAGACTCCAAAGTAGTAATAGTGTGATGCGAGTGATACTAAAACATTCATTTTCATGACAAGCAAATTTCTAACTCCAATTTTCTATTCCTTCAACACAGCAGCCTTAAAGTGTCCCAAAACAGCAATGCTTTCACGTAAATAATTTCCGTCACATAATCAGTAACTTGTCAGAGAATTTCCGCAGCTGAACAAATTGTGCATATATTGATGTGAAACAAAGATGGATTGAATAACCTATCATATCAAAATAACGTACATGCTACGTAATACACAGCCCTGTCAGCCCTTTACACGGAACGAATACTCTTATCCCCTAAGCAAAAACAAGCAAAAGTTCTTTGTTGGGCCACACTGTCGTATGTATTTGTATGTTTCGGATCACACGCATGGAAGAAGTACCTGGTACATTTCTTAAAAAGGAAATGAAGTCGATCGTTAATAATCTTAGTTTCAAGTTTCAGCTTAAGTTACTCAAAAATAGATCAACAAATGAAAATAGGTAATGAACTACCTCCGTTTATGAGCAATGAAGTACTATAAAGTAGGTTGGGGTGTTAAATACAATTACTAAATTATAATTATAATATTAATGAGGTTTGACCAAAAGTATATGCATATGAAACAATAAGTACGCCTGCGTTCTGCACCTGCAGTAATATTTCCTAATGACAAACTCCCCATTGTCCCACAACAAAGATCACTAAAGAGTATCTTCGATCATTTTTGCATATACATCTCAATCAAGCATTTTGCATATCGATAGCTGATTCAAAATTTTGTACTTAAGTAAAAAGCTTCAAAATTTCGTTTGTTTAGAAGAATACAATGAAAACTAAATAACGCCTAAAATATCAGATGGAAAATTAATATTAAGATTCTAAATTCAACTTACAAATGTCTTAGTAGGAGTGGCACGGGGCTTTTATCTCGATCCAGAAAACGAACGAACTTTTTTTGTTTTTGCTTTAGAACAATGTTATTGTTATTAAAACAAGTAGATGTAGTATTAGAATCACCTCCTCTAAATTTACCACTACTCTTCTCTCCGATTGTGATTGGAGATTGAGATCTTTGTTTAGAAAATGAAGTCTTACTGGCTTCCATTGCTATTGCAGATCGTTACAAATATTTCCAAGAACTACTATGTGGTATACGTAAATAGATTTTAAGTGCAACTTGAAGGCATCATTTTAATGTTAAAATGCAAATTTTGGCTGTTAGTTCATTGGTATCCTGTTTTCTCACGTTTAAATCACAGGTAACACGTAATCACTTTCTTCGAATAGCTTAGTATAGCTGATATATCTACTCGTACAGATAATAGAGTCAGAACAACTTGTCATATTTAATTTAAAAGTACGTCCCTAGTGGTGTTACATAATAACATTTTATGCGCTACCAACGTATAGACACAAACAGCGAGCAAGAACATAAAATGTATAAACACCACCATAAATTGATGTTACAATAATAGTATGAAACGATGAATTACAAACAATAAAAAGTTATGTGTTAATACTTTCAAGTATTTCATATGAAGCAAGTTGTCCAAGCTGTCAATGTATCGTACTTTCTATTTCGTAGATGTAGAGTTAAAATTCCCTTGAAATCTAGAATCACTTTGTACTGCAGAGAAAATGGAAGCAAGTATTAAGCCAACTAGAAGTTAAAAGACGAAGTAGAAGTCAGTGTGTAAATAGAGCCGGTGAGCCGGCGTCGTTAGCTTTGCCGCACAGAAGACACTAACTGGTCATCATGAGTAATTTATGCAACAAGATCCAATTCGCTTCACTATTATAACTGTAACTGCACCACTAGCTATCTTGAAACGTCTAATAGTAAAACCTTAATACTTAAACGGGTTATAAATGGAAAATGTGTGTAAAATACATCATGTTCTCACGAAATGATTAACCTTAAACGTCTCTCTATAAACGTTCCTCAAACAGCACATCATATCAGTACAACTTTTTACTCACAATAGTAATAAAATAGTAAGAATAGTAAGAAAGACTATATTTTCGACACTGCCTATAACTTGACTTGGATTGATGACTACAAAACAGGCAAGTATTAAAAAAACAAGAATAGTGCAAGCTGCACCACTACTGTTGACGTCTGTCTTTCCATTCTCTTTCGAAATCGCCTACTCTTACTCAATTGACTCAGAAACTAGTTTTCTTCTCTCATGGTAATTCACTTAAGTTGTAGTCCACTCACTCACTCTTAAGCTATTGTGCTGCTTTTCCTCCAATATCCTAGTCTCACTCTTCTCCATTTTACCTAGGTCTTACCTAGTATCCACAGATGCTCTTTACATATTATTCGCGTCATGTCCTACTTCCCCGAATCCTTTGTCTTGTCATGTCAAGAAGGCAACACAAAAGTCTCCTTTTCAGAGTAGCTAGCTTGGCTGTGTACTGTACTGTGCTGCACTATTCTTCAGAAACAATGTAAATGTATCAAGACGCAGAACAGAGGTGGCATAAATGTACCACGTAATGTGAGCAATTTGACCAATTTGGCTACTTTGAACTTCAACGATAATTATGTACTAAGAATAACTAAATAGAAACTGTAAACTGTGCACCTTGAGGTTAGCGACTGTGCAACTTGAAGATTATATCACTACATATGCATAGTCAACTGCCTTCTAAATCAAACAGAATAATTGGTTGCAGGACGGGCATACGTCAAGAAATACTGCATCCTTTACAAAAGATGTTCAAATGAAAAGGATTCACTGATGTGATTTTATTATAAACCATGAACTATATCCTTTGATTTATTGCAGTTGAGAAGTGACAGCGAATAGCATTTCCTAATGCAAGTGTTATGCCTTTAACGCTATTATTGGGAGGTGAGTGACTCAACTTTCGTCAAAGTATGAACTTGCGAAACATTCTATGTACTTTAGCTTGCTTGCGTTGCACACGGTGAGTGCATGCAGTTGAGAACTTCTTTTCTACTTTTAGATGATAAAATATAGCCTCGAATTGGATCGAAGAGCAATCGTTCAACTCAAGAAAATACCCATGTCTTTACATACAAATATAACGTGTACAGTACAGCCAGAAGGCATTTCTATTCCTAGGTACTTCACTCACACTTTCAAAGCAACTCTGCCCTCTGATCAGCAATCAAGAAAGAAGAGTCGGCTCACACTCTATACATATATGTAGTATAGAAACTTTATGTACTACCTATATTATACGTGTCCTTAGTTTCCGTAGTTTGCCATTCATACCTCACAAATTGAAATAATACTGCTTCCAGGCAAGTCAGATCGGTTTCAGTCAGTAATCTCGAAAAGCATTCAAGATATACTACATGATAATAAGCATTGTCATAGGTAAGCAACATTATACGTAGGCACCGATGTAACAGGATACGGCTATACAAACAGAATACATGGTTAATGTACAGAAGCAGAACCTTTTATTCATTGCACTTCAATTTGCAAATATAAATTGCAAAGCTAAAAGGGCTAAACTTTTGATGCTTGTGAGAATGCTAAATTTTACTACGTACTTTTACCAACAAGAATCGTAGGTACCTTTACTTTAGTTGTACGCCAGCAATTTAATTAATTTTTATTTGCTTTTGTAGATTTTTCATTCTTCAGGCAAAATGAATTTTCTTTCGTTGTACAAATGCCAGTTTCCTATTTTATTGCATTGAAAATAGTTATGTCATAAACATGATAAACAGCAATTTTAACATTAACACATCCGCTATCTTACAAAGCTAGTAAGTCCAGATTGATTATTTCATGATTATGGGATTAGTATTTTGGTGTACTGTTCATTTGTGCAGTATGCAACAATTGAATTGGTTTACCATTTACATACAGGCACAACACAAAAGCTATTTACCCCTAATGTCTACACATAAAATCTCTACCGCTGAATAAAGCAAATGTAAATACCCATAACATAATAAGAGTCAAGTCATGTCATAGTACTTACTTCTCAAGAAGCAGCATGATGGCTAATTGCAATGAATGAAAGTATATAGGATCTCCCTTCTTGTATTCTCGTATTACTTTGCTTCAATAGGACATTCTAAATTCAAAGAACGTAGTTACAGTGAGTTCGTCTGCATATGAACCTGCACTGTACAACGTCATTGTTCAATCCGAAGATGCCGAAGAACTCAGCTTCTCCTGCTCAAACTGTATTACAGTATAGGGTTAGAGTTAGATTAAATAAAAGTTATAGTAGCCGCGCCATGGTAAGAGATTCTGAACTACAATTTAGAGTTACAAGGTTACAACATTACAGTGCAACATTTACATGAAAAAAGAAGAACAAAGCTTTAATTTACGAATACTCAAGACTTAAACAATATGGAAAATACCCATTACTTATGTAATAGTCATCTTGAAACCTACGTGCCAATGTGCCACAGAAAAATCTAACTTGTTTAATTACATTTAAAAATTAATCTAAAAACATTTTTCCATGTAACAAACGTATGTACAATGTACAACGTTTATAAATGGCAGATCCGGTTTAAGTAAGTTGCATAATGTGGTTTTACGCGAAATCCACACACTTTCTATCAGTATACTTCTTACTGTTTTTACTCGGTTACTCGTATTCTTTGACATAATTTATTTTATGAGTAGCTTTACACAAGCCAATGGCATAGAGCGAAAATAAAAATAAACTACTGTACAAAGAGTTTTAACCTTGTAAAACTATATGCGGAATTTTCTTTCCCTATTCCAGAGATCATTCACATTGCTTTGCGTAGTGTAAGTATGAAGTGTTTTGCAAATGTCAACAATTTACTAAGTGATAATGCAAAAGTTCATTAACTCTTCTCAATAGGACGTGATTTTATAACATATTCTACCTTCTACACTAAGTCAAGTATTCCGTATGCGTTATTCAACATGATGCTGTACACGGACAGCCAAGGACAGAGGACGCAAGACAGAAGGACAGCTTTTACATTTTAAGATATCAAACAGTAATAAAATTTCAGAAAATACTTTAGAAATAGAAAGTAGCACAACACAGTGCTAACATCGGAACAAATGTTTCCTAGCCAGTTGAAACAGTCACTCATTTTACTAAGTCCATTATGCAATTTTTTAAGTAATTTTGTGACCCGAACGTATACGTATAACCAACAACCACAGTTCAAGAGCAAATTAAAAGTTTGCAATTTCGGAAACTGAACACACAAAATATGGGATACTAATAACAGAAGCGAAGATTTACTTAAAAACTGAGGATAAATCGACAGATGCCTTATGCTCTGCTGATTAAGCAGACTAAATGATTTCTTCTCAAAAATAATAATGGTATACCGTACGACAGTAGAAGACTCAGTAGATTCAAAAGCCGCATTAGCCATAACTTGATTTCGAAAAGCCTTCCTTTAAAGATTAGTCGCACAGTTAGCTTAACATTTTAGTTTGCACGAGTCCTTGTATCCCAATAAACGCTCAAAGCATTAGAGCACAACAATGACAAAAATGAAACTATTTCTTTAGTTATCCAGGCGTTTCTTAGCGTTTAGGTCTGTTTCGCTGATGATTATGGCTATGTTGACAGCCTGGTAATGACGTCTGAAGTTCAGTCCGGGAAATTTATACAAATGATTATATGCCTAGTAACTAAAGTCAAAGTCAAAAAGCCACTTTCGAAAATAGCCTTCAATACTACGTGAACAGCATTACGATTCAAAGTGCACACTACTGAAAATATACAACTCAGAGATATAAAATAAAAAATATATACTATCATACCTCATTAAATCATATTTTTTGTTCTTATTGACACCCGGAGCTGGAGACATGGTTGAGTTTATGTTGTTTGTCGGTCGGTTACTTTGAAATGTTTGTCTTGATTATTTGCTGCGTTCTTCGGAGTAGAACGCAATCTTAACCGTTTATGAACTTGCAGTACACAATTATAAACCCGTGTATTATTTGGCAAAGTAACTTTCACTTAACGACTGATGTTCTTCAGTCCTTATAAATGTTCTGACAGTTTGTGGCAATTTATATTTGTTGGCGATTATATAACTGAGAGAGAACAAAAACACTTTTACGCTACAAGGAAAGTCAACTAAACTACAGTTCTTTGAACAATACTGGTATAATGGCTGAAGCAATTTAGAAAATAAATCAGACTTCTTGACGGAGTTCTTTATTGAGTTAACTCCTGGTTCTTTATTTCAGGTCCTTCTGGTTCCTGAATGCTTCTTAACGTTCTCGCACTGCAAAATTATAATTAAAAATCATTTAGTTTACCATATTAAGTTTTCATGTCCATTTCAAATGGTGAAGAAAAGTCAAATAGCTAAAGAGAAAGTCCACGGAACGAAGCACATAAATAAAATAATAATAGTAAAGTAAAGCAATGTTTAGTACTCACAGTACTCACGATTAACTATTAACAGTGAAAGCTCTGTTTCCAAATGTGCCTTCATTATCGAAGGCTTCTGTACTAGAAGAAAAGCGGATTGAAGATCTATTTCTCCCAGTTCCAGTAATTTCGCTGCTTTCACTGCAAAGATCAAAGTTCAAATCTGGTGAAATAAACAATCCAAAACAGGACACTAATTATGACTTGAACACTTTCCAGGGAACAAAAAGCCGAGGTGAATTTTACGTGACAAGAAATTTTGGTTTAATACACTTAAACGCTACTTTTATTAAGCATACATTTTTGATGCTTGACTACGTTTACACCCTATTTTCCCTTATCCGCCTACAATACTTTCACTTTCCATGGAATGGTTTCTCACTGTAAGCTGATACCTTTCCTACTGAGGTACCCTACTGTGATATTTTCTAGATTCTCTGCTGTGCTGGTTATAGAATGGAAGGTGAGGTACAACTGAAAAGTAAACCCCGGTTCACCATTCAGCCGAGTGTTGAAATCGAAAATGAACTTTTGTGAGAACATTCAGCATCTTCCAATACCTTTAATAGGGTAGAACAACTAACGCAGCATGCAAAAAGTTCGTAATGAAGTACTTCTTCCATGTATTTTGTTTTGCTGAATTTCGCTACAAAATAGTATTCAATTATATATATCACGTATTCGGTATAGCTATAGAGTTATTTAAACGCATCGTGAAGCGGCTGACTGTTTTGGGCTCATGTATTAGTGTTAGATTAACAATTTGCTTCATTTACCTTACCTAGAAAGTATCCAGACTCCGTCAATGAAAATACACATCATGGCTACGATAATACTGTGTTCTTCTATTATTTCTACTTATAACTGAATTCTCTGACTCTGTTCAGTCACATACAAAGATAAGCTAAACTGTAGTGCACTACTGCGAGCTACTAACTAGCACTGCACGATCAATTCGTTGTCAGTCTACCTTTAATTAACTGCTATTATACAATCGTCGTTTGCAACAGCTCTCTCAAGATAGTTGACATACATGACAACGCTTTCTAGTCTTGCCTTTCCCAGCAACTACAGACTACAGCTAACTTAACTTTATAGCAACGGATACATTGCTCTATATTTACTTTAATTTACAACGTGCAAAATTAAAGTGCATGTGGAAGAAGTAGCCTAGGCATGGAATTAATTATATTTATTTATAAAGGCATACGCTCTCGTCAATGCATGTACCATAGGGCAATGTTTACTTTATAAATTAATTAGTTTATATTGTGTGACATTCCTATAACCTATTCCGTATCATTTGCCTTGAATCGAACCTTACAAATTACACTTTATGGAAAGTATTATTAAATATATCGCCATTGCCCATAGTATCGCCCCCGTTGTCGTGACGTGCTAAACTTGTCTTCGCAAAAATTGAGAACGATTGTAAGCTGTCACTTACTGAATGCTCTTTAGACCAGATTATATTGCATTACATGTAAATTAAAAGTATACAAATCAAACAGTGACATCAAAATTATTATGTAATTTGCGTCGTGTGTATAAAAATATTTGCCAAATTGTGGCTGGTAATAATCTGACGTGCGGTAGCACGTGAACAATTCTAGTCATAAAAAGTATTTAAAATGCACATTTCCCTTCCTATGAACACTAATTGGCAGTACCAATATTTAGCTATAAATCAGAAATCAGTCAATTATTAAATTATTAGCCAAAACAAACACACTTACCAACTTATTATTTGCGATATCCTCAAACTATGATTATGATCTAGTTACAATACTGTGGTGAAGCGTGAATTGTCGAAAGTAAAGTCTTGTTACAATGCGATGACATCAGTCTTGATATCTGCAGTACTTGCCAGTCTGAATCGATTAACAAAACACATGTAAAATTAAGTACCATACGAAAATCTGACAATTGTTTCATAGATGAAAATAAAGAAGCATGTGATATAATATAAAGAATATTCACTTAGTAAATCCTAAATACAACTAGAAGTGCTAATACAAATCCTAAATACAACCAACACCCAAGAAAATTGCTTACCGAAAGACAATATTATAGTGTTGCATGTTCATATCGATATTGTATGGATCCGGCAGCCAATGTAAGAATCATCTATTTTCTATTTCTGTATAATAATGTGGGACATATACTGTACTGTAGTGCATGTGGAGTTGGAATTTCAGAAGCCGATGCTAACAAAGGGCGTTTCTCCAAAAATCTCGCGTATCAACAAATGACCTCTTCTTTAGAAGCAAGAGCAATAATTTCTAGAACTTGATAACTTTCTGCACTATTACCACTATTACGTTAAGTCACCTTACACAAGCAGAACACTTTGGCACTAAAGAACACTATGCTGTCTCATCGTAACTGAAAAAAACTTTCCCTGAACTTATAACTGAACCCCACATAGGCTTGGAAGATTTTCCGACGATTTCTAGTATTGCTGTAACAAAAAGATAAATGTATTTTCTAAGCATCAGATTATGTACAATTTAATATTTAATGCTGATATTGACTTTTACCGTTGTGCGGTGGCTGATGAGTCATCAGAGAACTGCTTTCACTTATAGCATTACTGATGTAGTTATGGTGTGCTAAACTTTTCAGCAAACGAACAAAGTCTAGTGTAGCAGTGAGAGAAATAACGGTCGATCCCCTACCTTCTTGTTTCGCGAACTTCATTGTTTTGACCATACAGTAAATATTTCTATGCTTGATCAGCGTGCATTCGTTAGTTATGGTTGCATGAAACTTACGCTAGTCATTTCAACGTGTTTAAGAGGAACTTCCGTATACAGGAGATAAACGTCAAGTTGAAGAAGGTGGAACAGTACTGAACAGTTCGATTAAATTTTCCTTTGGTCAATTACGTAACCCTCAACTTGCTGTATATGTGCAGTGGAGCCAGGTCAACATAAATATACAAACATAGTATACATAAGTATAAGTATAACTCACAGTAGTCAGGTGGAAAATTAGCTGTGAATCTTCGATCGCTTGTCCGTATTTTTCTCAATTATTAATATCATCATAACCTAACATGTGCAATGTGCAACACTGATACCCTGTCATGCTGAACATAATGACACATGCGTGACGGCAGGGCAAATACAATTTATCATCTATTATAAACGTTTCGTTAAAAAAGATTTCCAAAGTACTTAATCTAATATATCACCATCGTCCTTCCCTAGAAAGGGCGATGGGCAAGTATTTCTGCTTCCTCCAGATTTATTGCGACAGTGCATCTCAGAAAAGTGCATTCAAAAGTTCGCAACATAATCTTCCTAACAATGTACGTTAAGCTGTTTTCTTGGAATTCAAGGGCTCCCGAGCTCGGGAGTCTCGGCCGAGTCAAGGTAACTAAAATGCCTCTAGTACACCCTAGAGAGGACCCCCAAGCGAAATGAAAGCAAAGTGGTTTTGGTATTTATTTATTAGTGTTAGGAGGATTCTTTTTTGAAACTTCAAACAATTTCTAATATGTACTCCAAAATCTAGAAAAAACTGAAATACGTATAAGGAACAGTAACAGTGGGAAACCTTTTTCTAATCGTGAAACATCATCATCAGGACAAAGTGAAGTTTTTTTCTACTACCCAACCTTGACAGCTTGTATTTTATGGGTTTCATCAGTTGTAATTGTCATTATTTAAAAATTCTTTCTGTAAGTCATACTGATTGGATGTATCAATATTGTAATTAAGATGGGTTGTTGGGGAGGCTTGCTTTTGGCAACATCCCTTAACTTATACCACGTTATTTGTCAAGTTGTCCTAAATTTTAATTACAGACACTAGTTTTATGCCAAATTTCAACATGTCCAAAATTTAATTTTCACATAAATCGACCGTACTTGTGCTTTATGTATTTAGGCCTAGTTCTGTACTTTGATTTGTACAATTCATTACCAAAGTAATTTAGTATTTGATCTGTATAATGAATTTATGATTTGATTTTTCTTTTTAATAAACATTACTTAACTAATATGCTCTGCTACGTTAGGTCTTAGATGGGGATAGGGCACACAATACAAGAAGGTCACGGGCTGCGAAAATCTAAGGGAAGGGACCGGTCAGGAAGGTAAGTTCAATTACATGCGTGGGCTTATAAGTTATAAGGTCACCAGTTTTGAACACCTAAAGTTCAAAATCAGGAAATATGTGTCATTGTCATTAATACGACCAAATTGTAATTAATTATTAATTTATCCCAGGATTCCGACAACGTAACTTTTATTGCAATCGAGGAACTATTTCGGAAGTAAATGACTATACAATACACTATAGAAACTGACCAAATATCTTAAAAGATAATTTACAGAATTGGTGAAGTCTCTCTGATTTTATTCCCCAAGTGAACTGCAGGAATGCACCCTTAATTAAACGAACGCTATTCAGTGTGGCTGGGAGTACCAAATATTTACACAATGTTATATAATTTACTGTTACCAACAAAAAGAAAAATTGCCAATAGGCATAATATACTATATAGTATCACTCGTTAATTTATTTTGGCAATAAATCATATTATTGTTAAATGTTACTATACATGTTTACTAAACATGTGGGGTTCAACGTAAGGGTAAAGACAAGAAGTCGTGTTAGAGGTAACGTTGACCTCGCCCCGTAACTTGACATTTATGTCCCATGCCAAATTTTTATTTGCTCATCTTCAATTAGTGGTAATTCAGTTTAATTACTTTTATGTTTGCAAATTCGGCAAACTATACAGGTTTGTGTACTTAAACTTACCATTCGTTTCCATTTTCAGGTTCCCTTCTTTCCTTTGTCGTCTTGAACTGCAGTCTGACATGGTAAATTCATCATAGAAGGAACATCTATTTAATGCTTGAAGTTTGAACCTTAATACATTTATAAAAAATTAGTAATTAAATTAGTGTTACAAGTTACAGCACACCTAAGAATTCACATGAGCTATTCACGACCTTATTTTATGCAGACTGTCTGTCATGTATACTCTACTACTTTCCATTGAATATTTATTTTTTACTTACTAAAATCACAACACATACTAACCTCGATTAATGATTGACTGGCTCGGCTGACTGACACTGAATGCCTGATTAGACGTAGACGAATGATGTAACCGGATGGAGGAACACCGAAACCCAAATGCGTCATTCAAGAGGGTTATAAAATTATCCGGAACTGAAATTTATGAATGAAGTTGCAGAGGCGAGGTGATTGGCCGTATATTTAACAAACATTACCTCACTGAAATGTTTGTTGTTGTTTCAGGATGTAAACCGGCAAAATTCCCGCGAAATTTATTCATTCCTTCTTGTACTGCAGCTCGCAATCGCAACACATTAGATATTTTGTAACATTTCAGGATTATGAATGACTGATGAAAAATGAAGTATCTAGCAAAATGGTTATGTGCAATATTTTTATATTTTAGAAATGCCATGTGTAAACTTTTTATTTAAAAATTTAAAAACAGCGAGTTGAGTTTGCTCATCAGAATTGTTTGCAGCATGTATTACAAAATAAATGTAATTTGGCAGACTTACAAAACACGCCGGTCTATTAATTAGTTTCGTATGGTTTCGTCTTTCACATAAACTGAAATGTCATTAATTTGAACATTGTATGTTACTAGTTCCAAAATATACGCTTGAAATATTTCAAACGTTATATTTGACTGCTTTAGATATATATATATATGAAATATACATACAATATTTTTGACTTGACTGCATCAGAATATGAATGAAATATTCCTATAATATATTTGACGGTTTCAGAAATATATGAAATGAATGAAATATTCCTATAACATTATATTTGACGATTTCAGAAATAATATATGAATGAAATATTCATATAACATTCTATTTGACGGTCTCAGATATGAATGAAAATGAAATATTCATATAATATTATATTTGACGGTTTCAGAAATATATGATTGAAAATGTAATATTCATATAATTGTGTTTGATTGCAAATTCAAATTTGTTCATTAAATGCAAACTTGTTTTATTAAATTCAAACTTTTTTGAATAAATGCAAGGAAGCTACATGAAAAAGTAAAAAATAATGTCACTTCCTCATTTTCATTATGCACCACATGTATGCAATTGTTCAGTTTTTACGAAGTCCAAGGAGTCTATATTTTCATTTCTGGTTTAGCTTTTACCTTATTCTGCGCTGCTGCTACTAATAATGTTGGCTTTAATTTGCAAATGACTTAATACGATTGATTTGGGCTTGGATTTGTGCACTCTTACATAATTTTATTAAATTAATTTGTGAGATGATGTACACTGAACAGGCATTAATTTTCGAAAGGTGCAGAGTGCAGACTTGTAAGTTATTTTATAGAAATATTCTTTTATTTGCAGTAAAAATGTATTTAACTATTTCTACTATTTATGTAACACTCTTACAGTTTGGTATTAATTAAGTTTTAAACGCAAAGTAAAAGTATTAGTAGGCTACGTAATAAAAATTGGGGGTGTCCCTAAATTGTTTACCAGTTGCTACTACTTTTCTGGAGAAAAATGAAATCCAAAGAATTCGGCACGATTAAATGAATTTCGCATTCCAAAATTATCATAATAATATCCAATTTCATTGCTTCTCTCCGATCTCCTGGACTAAGAATTCATGGGACCCAAAAGTTTATTTCTGGTTTTACATATAACAAACACTGACCATTTATAAAAAATTTTGATTTTCGCTTTATGCGTGCTATATCCTTTTTAGAATTTCTTTGCGGATGAAAATGAGTTCATTCATCTTGCTATGAAACAGATGAAAGCGCAGAGACATTTACTTACTTTGTAAATCTCTATCTTTTAGTTACTTAGATAGATAGATAGATAGATAGATTTATTCAACTGTATAATTGATTTAGCCATTGGCCTTTACAACACAGTTATAATTTATATATTATTATTAGTAAATAACACTTAAAGCATAGTTTATACTTAACATAACACCAGGATTCGGTTTTGAGCAAGAATCTGCGGGTGGTAAAAAAGCAATTACCTTTGTGCCGGGGGTTCACAACCCATAGCGTGTGAGTAATTATGTAGGGTGGCTAACCGGACTCATTGAGAGCCGCGGACCTACGACCGAGCTTTTGCAAAGGGTGGGATACCCACATTGCCGCCTTCCTCACAGATTGGTCTTTTAGTTACTTACATTTCTTTATTAGCTCTGACCCACATTCAGTCGTATTTTGGATAGGGTAAGGTTAATTTTAATACATGTATCTAATTCTATGGGGTAAGCATCAAATTCGTCAACTGAAGAATTTTCATTCCAGTTGAGAAGAGAAGAAATTCAGTCGAGTTTTGCTAAAAAGAAGACGCAAGGGGAATAAAACTAAATAGTAGACTCTCAGAAGCATACTTAAATTGTGACAATTTTTGTTTGTTTCTCAATTGCCATTACTTTGTCCAGGAGAGAGGAGCGCACCCTCAAAAAATAATTTTAAATCAATATTCATATCATCGTGTTTTTCTAAAAATCTCATGTAAGAGCACCAAATAAACTTTTTTTTCAGAACTCAGGTAAGGAACGTACTTAACCAGGGAAAAAATTTTGGTTTTTGGGGTTCTATACTTTGTACTGGAGAACAACGGGGACCTTTATTAAATCATTAGGGAAACCCTGTATGTAGACACTAACTTTTAATAACCCGTCTAATTAGGCTTATGCATTTGGAAAGTGGAATGTGTAAAAGGATTATAAGCCATAGTAGGTTGCTTGAGTGTGGGTACATTGTTAAATATCGTCTTGATAATGTTTATATTTATCGTGGTGTCCCATTACCATTATCACATGGAATTGAAGCTGTCTTAGAGTCTTAGTTATGTAATGTTATGTTCAATAGCATTGAATTTGTTTGGGAGTGTTTTGGCTGCTAACTATTCGCATAACACAATGCATTACTGTACATACTACACAGAAAAACTATAGTAATATAACATCTTGGGTTTTGGAATGTAGGGATATATCTATAAAACTCACAAGTTTGACTAGGTATATATGTTTTGTCCTGATATAAAGAGAGAACAGGCTGGGCAAATGTGCACTGACTGTTGGCACCTTTGAGCATGACTATGGCAGTGTTACTCTACTCCACTTACTTCGCCCGACTGCAGCATTGACTGAATTCTCAGTCAGTACGTTACAGAAGGGCAACCCAGGTAGGCTGACATTCCCTTTCCTCTGCTCCTAAGCTTCTGACTGCATAGGTAGGTATTCATTCAAGATACAGGTTATACATACAAAGTAGTTGTATTTGTGTATTGATATTGTAATCTTATGTTTACATACTTTTGAGAAACTGATTTGCCAATCTTTTCAAGGTTAAAAGTCCAGTATAGCTTTGAATGTCAATCCTGACTAAGATAATAATTCATCCTTAGAAATCACTGCAGTTGGGGATTTTAACAGACCAAAATTTCGCCAGTCTCATTTCGTTTCGTTTTAAATTATATTTTCGTATGAAATTATTTCAATTGCTCACTTAATACTTTCTGGCAAAACTTCTGTCAGCTCAGACTCAATTGTGTCATCATCCGCTTAAAGAATAGCATATCGAGGTAAGCCTAAATACTTTCTTTGAAGTATACAATTCACTCATACATTACTATTACATATGTAGGCTTAGGATTGTAACACTGTGATGTTGCATGGCGTAAATAATCTGATGTCTTATCCTTTTTTTATCCTACTCTACACATGTGTGTATACCAATCTTTTGTACTTTATGTAGTGTGTTGTTAATACAATGAAGTTAATGAGTTTGCTTATTGTTCATAATCTTGCAGTGGGGATTTATTTTGTATATACGCTTACATTTCATATGTGTTTGTATAAGTAAAAAATTGCTTTTCCTTTACTATTTCCTTGTCAGTTAACTTACAATTACTCAGCGTTGTGATGTAATGTATGCATATTAGATAAAATGGCAATTCCTTCGTCTATGTGGTAGTTTGTAAGGATATTGATTATATTTATTACATTGGCTTGTTTCATTTTCCCCTGATCTGATGTAGTATAATTTTTCGGAATTATTTAACAGGGAAAAGAATCGTAATGTCTTTGAGAAGAAATTTAAAGCGATTGGTTGGCTACGGCACTGCTGTTGGAGTAGGATATTACCTTGTTCAATCATTGACTGAAGAACCTGCAAGTGTAAGTCCATAATTAAGAAAGTCTTCAAATGTTTAATAAAAAATTGCCTTGAAAGTGGGCAGTTATTGTACCCATTATTCATTGCTGAGTGCCTACCTGTATATTGAAATTGAGGCAATGACTACTGCGATTCATCTGTACCGTTAAGATTCGTTCCTAGTCTTTACCGTTTTAAATATTAGTTCTGTCGAATGCACTCTAATAAATTGTCTCACATTGTATTAACTGTTATAAAGATTGACCTCTTCATATCGATTTTATTGCTATGCTAAATAAGAAATGCTAGGCACGAAAGACCTTATTTGTTCTCCGTCAAGTAATTGTTTGGCTTTTTGGTTCAGTCTAGTGAGGTTCTTTAAAAAATATCGCTGGATGCGAGTTGAGTTTACCTACCTATATTAATAAACATGAAACGTTTTCATTTCATTAGTTAATGCAAAATAGGAATGTCCATGCTATTCCCTGTAGTATTAAGTAAAACTTCGCAATCTTGCTTAAGAAATTGTTTTGATCTTCGTTTATGTAGAAAATTGTGGACAGACAGATATAAATTGCTTCAATGTCTGTGATCATTTTGAAACAGGCTTGGGGGCACACGTCCGCTGAAGTGAACCACTTAAATGTTAGAAATAAACGTCCACTTCCAACGCGGGCTCAACAACTCGAGTCTTTAGAAACAGAAGCCTTTGATGTCCTTGTAATAGGTGGAGGTGCCACAGGATCCGGATGCGCTTTGGATGCTGCTACAAGAGGTACTCTATTAATTAGGAGTAGCACTTACCATAACATGCTCATTTGCGGTTAAGGATTTAATTAATTTTGATACAATTTACGTAGATGCTTTGCGTTTTGTTTTACATTTATCTATTCGTGTATTCTGGTGAGAACTACGTTTCTAATCTACCGTTATGCTTGTTCAATTGTAATCTGAATTCCGTGATACAGAATAGTTTTAAAGTGGGTAGCTATTAATTACATTATTTTACTAATGTATGTAAGGATTATCTCAGTCTTTTGCTGTGTGGAATGATGTGGTAGTAATGTCCATATTGTTACGCTATGCAGCTTTCAGATAAGATATAGCAGTTTTTTCTTACTATACTAACAATAGTAGTAAAATGCATGGAACTGACAAAGAGATCAACTGGATTCAATTATCAGAAGAGATTTTATTGTTCGGCAATTTTAACGTATACGAAACTACGTATCTCGAGCAGAAATCTATGAGTGGAATCTTTTGTTGCAATACACAAAAGATGAGATTCTGTATGCCTGTCATGTCCTTTTCACAAACTTTTGCAGTATAGAGAATGAGATTTTATGTTTCCTTTAATTAATGGTTCCGAAAAGCCAAGCTTGGTTACTGTCAAAAGTTGATACGTTCTTCCACAGTCACGTCTATATAATATCTCTAGTTACTGTGACTCATATAATTTTATGTGTCTCCTAGGATTAAAAACCGCACTGGTGGAGCTGGATGATTTCTCTTCTGGTACGAGTAGCAAGTCTACCAAGCTTATCCATGGAGGTGTGCGTTACCTCCAGAAAGCAATTTTGCACCTGGACTTTGAACAATACAGAATGGTAAAAGAAGCTTTGCATGAACGTGCTAATTTACTTCAGATAGCACCACACCTTTCATATCCACTTCCAATTATGCTTCCAGTGTACAAGTGAGTTGTCAATCAGTTTTGCTTTACGATCATTCAAATCATAGTTTAAGTCAGTTTAGTGTATAATTCGCCCGGGTTTTTGATTTAATACCTATCCGTTGTTTATGTTTATTGGTATTTTACAGATTATGGCAGCTTCCATATTACTGGGTTGGAATAAAAATGTACGATATTGTTGCTGGAAATAAATGTGTCAAGTCGTCATATTTATTGTCCAAAGAAAGAGCTCTAGAGTATTTTCCAATGCTCAGAAAGGATAAACTCTGTGGAGCTTTGGTCTACTACGACGGTATGCTCCGTTTATTGGCATTTCTTGGCAGCAAAATAGAACATGTCTTTGTAGTATACTAGTATAGTTTGCTCTCTACAGATATTATTACCTTTGGGATTTAATGTAAGCCTTATGACTTGTGACTTTATTAGATTTTCTTTATGTTGGAAACGTGTACAGTACATGTAGGCAGTTTATTTCGTTTTACTGTATACTTTATGTTATATTTGCATACTTTTGCTTTTATCACTCCTACATTCTTTACACAGGACAACACAATGATGCCAGAATGAATCTTTCCATTGCTCTAACTGCAACAAGGCTCGGAGCGACTGTTGCTAACCATGTACGTGTTGTGGATTTGCTTAAAGAACGGGTAAGCACTCAGCATTACTGCTTTGCATTTTATAAATGTGACCACCTTATAGTCAACCGAAATATCATACCAACTAGTCGTGCACATTCACCGAGTGTAGTAAAAAGTAATATAAACTGTAAAAAGCTAAACTACCTAGGCAGATTCGGCGGATATTGTTTCTGTAAATATTTAATGATTTACCAAGAAAATATTTCCTTTGTAACAAAATTGGTATTCAGTTATGCATTCCAGATAGTTTGGTTTACAGATAAAACGAATGAGCTCTCATTGACTAATTGCAAGTTTGTATGATGTAAAGGAGAAATAGCTAAAGTAATCACGAATCAAAGGGACTCAAATTCAGCAGTATTTCAACTAATAAGTCAATGAAATACAACCATCACTTTTTCCATAACGCAATAATATTCATTTAGCCTGGATGTACAAATTTGACTTTTTGACAGGATGAAGAAGGAATTCAAAAGATCGTTGGAGCTAAAGTGCGGGATGAAATTACGGGCAGAGAATTTAACGTGATATCAAAATGCGTGGTTAATGCTACTGGACCTTTTACAGATAATATTAGGAAGATGGATGATTCAAGTGTCCAAAGTATTTGCTCTCCCAGTGCTGGTGTTCACATTGTTTTACCAGGATACTACAGGTATTGTTACTTTATTCCCTCCTTCATAAATCTAGTCTCATATTTCAGTTTATCTTTTATATCTTTATTACACTGTGATATCCCATGGCCCATGCTTTGATTACTGCTACAGCTGCAATAAATCAAATTGCATATATCATGCCAACATAGTTTGCAGTTCACGTATACCTTTAGTAGAATTGTCGACACTTGCTACTCTTCCATGAGTACTAGTGCTCCAAATGACACTGTGGTTGTTTTGTTTGGTAACAAAATTCAGCACCCTAAATGTCCCCATTTTATTACATGATGTCGTTTATGAGATTGTATGGGAGGTAGTTATACATTTCTATATACCTCACTTATTGTATTTATTTAAAAATGCACTACGTTCCCTCTCCTAACGATATCATTTGTTTGGGCAAAACTTGCATTTATTTTGCTCATACTAATATTATTATACCTATAACTATTCACAAGTTACATAAATGCATAACAAGTAAAATTGTACCTTAGCAGGTATGCTTAGCTTACAATAGATGTACACTAAATGTAAGATTAGAGACCTAAATCTGATTTAACTTAACTAAAATGAACACTGTTTCATAAAAAGGCACTCTTAGCGTGGCTGGAAGCAAAGGACGAAGATAAAAGGAATTAAGGTAGTCCTGCGGCTCGAAGGCATGAAAAATAAATGTGACACCCATCAGACTCTAATGAAATGATCTGTAGTGGGGAGAGAAACTGCTGTGACTTTCTCTCCTCCAGCTTTCTACTTATTCGCTGTTCTTGCTTTAGTAATTTCAAAACTTTAGATATTTGTAATCCTTCCTTGTTGAGTAATCCTCAGACCGAGGACTCTTCAGTAATGGAAATGAATGTACTGCTTCGTTGACAATGCATGTTCGTGAGCCTCTTGAGCAAACTCGCTAGCCCGCTTCAGATCATAGAGTATATTCTGAAGATGCTTAGACAACCGGAATGCACGAGCTTGTTCATCACTTGCCCATTTTTCTCTTACTGACTGAGTGTACTGAAGAAGCATTAGTGCTTTAGAGGCCGCGGTTGAATGGTTCTCAGCAGCTTCTGCAAGCCTCGCCAATGTCTTGTACCTGAAATGAAACGAAATCCCAAAGGATCACTATTTTATTTTACATGAAATTTACTTCTAATGCCTTTCTTTGTAACGGAGTACCAAAGTGCGAGCAAACTGTAAAATTTTTATTAGAAAACTCTTTCTTTCCCGTGACTACAAAACATTTTATTACCCGAATTTCCCATTCACCCGACTATATCCCTCTTTTTTCTAAAAGTTTAAAGTTTGGAAGGAAGGAGAAAAATGAATAAAACAATGTGACGTGTCTGCACAGTGTCTTGCGAAGTAAATATACAAATAAACGTACCACGTAAAACCTTCTCCAAGAATATATCTGATACGCAAACATTATTCAATACAGATACCCAAGGTTGAGAATTTATTCTCAACCTGATTTGGGTATACAAATGCTTACAACGAAATGTTATTTCCTGGAAACTTATGTAGATGACAGAAGAGAAATTGGATGTTTGATTTTGCAAAGTATGCATTCGCATTTGTAATGTACATACTGTGCGTGATGTGTTTACTAAAACAAACACTTAATATTACCTATAAATTAGGACTAGCAGAATGCAAAGTGATTGTTCTGCGACATAATCTGGTTTTATTGTAACAATCTATCATTTATGACTATGACGTATTTGTTTACTTAGAAAGGCTAGTCTCCTTTAGATAGTGGTATGGAACATTTGCAATTATCTTTATGTAATTTATGTGTAGTGATTGATTGCGCAAGCTGTACAGTAAGCCTAATTGGGTTATTTCAAAATTGCTTGTATTTTAGGTGTATTTGAAACAAAAACCGTTCCATTTGTATGAATCAATCGATGCGTTCCATATGCAGAAAGACAATGCAATGTGGAGATAATACACTTATATATAAATATCCAGGAGTGATAGCCTTTAATGGTTATTGGATATTATTAGCCCTCTCAAAGTGAAGTTGATATAGGATGTACCTAACGATGAGTATAATTGTGATACAAGATAAATAAACACATACGTACTTGTCAAAGGCAGAATTATATACATCTTGTGCAGCCATCACAGCACTTTGGAGTCGAGTGGCAATCGATCCGAACTTGAGACTAAGGATTTGGGCCGCTTGAGCTTTCTTCGTTAAATCCATAACTTCATTAGATTTCCACTGCGTTAGTTTTTGGGCAAAAACCGCCCACTGTAGTGACAGCTGCGCTAATTTTTGTCTGGCCTTGAGTGCTGCTGATTCTTTAACTTGAAGTTGACCAGAGGAAAGTTCCTCCGCAAGGCTGGCCAACTCAACCACGTTCACTATGTCACTAATATTTAATGAACTGCTAGAGTTATGAACTGTGTGCCTTTTCTCTTTGTTACTACTTGAAAATATGAGTTTGAAACTTTTCTTGGGGTTGTCTTTCTTTGCAAACTGTGGCAAACTTGCATTCTTGCTGTTTCCCCAATCCTTGTTTTGATGCGATGCTAATGGCAATGGAATCAGACTCAACAACAGGAAAAATATGAGAAAGTTTTGTTGGAGGATAAAAATGTGAAGGATGTTCATGATGGCACTCTGAAAATAAAATGTAAAAGATACTAAACTTAGTAGCGTACTTAATACTTAAATAAATCCTCACGTGGAAGGCATCTTGGGTCTTGGTAATGAATGCCAGTATAATAAGTTTTACTTTGTATAGGGATATACCATTTATTTTCAGTATAACATATGTAAGCCTTGTAATCTCACACTTCTGAAGAAACCAAAATAAATTGGTTTTATTCCCTAAAGTATCGTCAGAGCACTAGAAGATTGAGAGCAGAAGTGTAGGAGAGATTGTTATTGAGATCCGATGCGAACTAGCGTGAATGCGACAGCTGTACACTTGTGGTTACTGCTTTTCCTATATGTACCTATTTCCTTTTTTATAAGTATGTGAGGGAGGATTGCTTTTTATACGTATAAACTATTCTTAAGAAATCTTCTATACCAAAGTTTCGTTTTCTTAGAATTAGAATAGTCAGAGCCAGGCTATGCTATTTCAGAATCTCTGAATAACTTTTGACAATAGATGAACTGAGAGGATAACAATTAAAAGGATAAGAAAGGAGTGAGTGTGTAACAATAGTAGGAGCTTTCTTTTGTCTTGAGCCAACCCAATTCAATGTAATGTGTTGAAATAGCAAGTGGATTAGGCTTATAAGCATTTTTAATTGTGCTTCGTTTGCCAAAAGTTGGTAATACTTTTACTGTGCAGACGTGAGTTGCAGTTATAATAAAATTCGAGCTTTACGTTGCGAACGTAATTTGCCTAATTGTATAAGGTAAGCTTTAGTTTACTAATTAATGGGGATACATCATTCATTCCTCAATTCTAGTTAAATTTATTAGAAGTTCAACTAATGAAATTGCAATAAATTGGATTGAATAATCATCATCTTGGAATAACAACACATGTGTAGTTGATAAATTAGATCTTTCCAATGTCATTTGGCTGTTGTTTTTTTTCATTACGCTCGCAGTTTTCCAATTCCTAACATTCTTCGCCCAGCCACAATGTGTAATTTGTATGGGTGTATTTGACATTAAGTGTCTACGCTGTAATACAATATTGCAGAATGCATTCAATGTGATGAAAGAATGAAAATTATCGAAGCATTAAGTCAGTGGCAGTATACTAGGCTACCTATAAGAATTGACTGATATTTGCTGCATTTTCTTTGTAGAAGCTTTCAGCGTATTACAATCCAAGTAATGTAATGGCAACGGCACCCATTGGGCCAATGTTTTCAGGCATAGAAAGTTTAGAGCGAAAAACATGTGGATGCTAAATTGTTTTCCATATTACATACTATTCCTCTTAACCCCTTTATATGGGTTGCTGCTTTATGCATTTTAATATTGTTCTGTACAACTGTTACAATATCTACTCAGCGTTTCTTTCATCAAACGTTGCATGATCTTATTTTCAAGCATTTTTCCAAGATCTTATAGGTTCATTCAAAAATAGCATTTCTACATGATACACTTTATTTCGTTTTGCTAGTGCTAACACTCTTGGGACTTGCCTGTAGTTTTGTTTGAGTAGCTTATTCGTTTCTTTATGTGTTCTCTAGACATCACATCATTTATACATCATGTAATTGGAGGAATTCTTCATTATATTTTAGCAATATCATGAGTTTTCTCATTATGCTCATGTAACTGTAAGATAATGATTTGCTATTTTTTTATTTCTTAGTCCTGAGGAAATGGGTTTATTGGATCCTGATACTTCAGATGGCAGAGTTATTTTCTTTCTTCCATGGCAGAAGCTTACCGTGGCTGGAACGACAGATACTCCATGTGAAGTGAGTCACCATCCATCCCCAACAGAGAAAGATGTTCAGTTTATTTTGCAAGAAGTGAAGCACTACTTAAGTCCAGATTTGGAAGGTGAATAATCTTAGTTCGTTATTTGGCTGTTTAAAGCTTTCCGTTTTAAGTTTTGTGGATTCAGTATAGTAAAATTCGAGTTTTATGGAGTTTCAACTAAGTGCACTCAAAGGGTGATCGTCTCAGCTTTGCTCTTCCGACTTTTATTCCTTGAAAAAGATTACCGCTTTCTGGAAAGAGTAAGTGTGGGTATGGTTTGGTAGGGAAATCGAAAATATTCTTGCAGGGATAGTACAGATCTTCTCAGCCGAAGGAATAGCAATAGTAATAAAAGTGAATGGATGTACTTCCGAGATCAATGCCATTAAGCTGGAGACTTTTCTCGTTTAATCTTTGTGATGCTTATGCAACTCTGCGTCTTTCCTAAACTAACATTAGGTGACCCTGATTTGATGGGTTTGTTGTAGATATTCTATTTAGCTGAATGTTTGGTTTGATGTAATTGTATTTTTTGAATAGTCCGTCGAGGCGATGTTCTCTCAGCTTGGTCTGGCATCCGCCCGTTGGTATCTGACCCAAATAAGCCAGATACTCAATCTTTAGCCCGAAACCACATCATTCATGTCAGTCAAAGAGGCTTGGTCACTGTAGCCGGAGGAAAGTGGACAACTTACAGAGCCATGGCCGTCGAAGCTATTGATGCTGCCGTAAAAGGTATTTTATTTAATAACTATTTGTGTTCTGGACTTCTGGATGATAATAATGGGTATTAATTTACTTTGCTTTTCCACATAGCTCATAATTTAGAAACAACAGACCCAAGCCAAACGGACGGTCTTTTGTTGGAAGGTGCTCATGGATGGAGTCCTACTATGTTCATTAGACTTGTACAAGACGTGGGTCTAGAGTAATATTTTACTTCTTATTACTTATTAATTAAGTAATCATAAAGAGTACTCTATGGAAAACTTTATTTATTCATAATATTTTCATTGCCTGTATACATAGGTCTGAAGTTGCAAAGCATCTTGCACAGACTTATGGTGATCGAGCTTTCTCTGTAACAAAACTGGCTTCAGTGACCGGAAAAAGGTGGCCTATCGTTGGCAAGCGTATTCATTCGGAATTCCCCTACATAGACGCTGAGGTATGATTTCTGCGTCAGACTTTGGCACAGAGTTGTTTACTGTGAATTATTTATAATCTTCCTTTTTGCTTAAGTCCAATTTCGGTTAAGTGTTAATATTTGATGTTTTCTTCCTTTGTTTTGACCGACTTAATGGATAGGTTCGCTATGCGTGTCGAGAATATGCTTGCACAGCTGTGGATGTTATTGCCAGACGAACTCGATTGGCTTTTCTTAATGTACAAGCAGCTGAAGAGGCTTTACCGACTATTATTGATATAATGGCCGATGAATTGAATTGGTCAAAGGCAGAGAAAAAGGTATATTTATTTTTCCCCTGGGATACCTTTGGCATTCCAGATTGTCTTTTTTGCAAGTAGGTATGCATTGTGAATTTCGGGGACTTCATTATGTTATCATTGTTTTCAGAAACAATATGATGATGCTACTAACTTTTTAAGAACTGAAATGGGTCAGTACATGAATGAGCGAAAGGTTGAAGGAGTCGAAGTGATTTTGAGCAGAGAGGAAAAAGAAATTTACACAAAAAGGTTCCAAACGTTGGACCAAGAACGGAAAGGCTTTATTTCTATTAGTGATTTACGTCGTGGACTCAAGGTAATTTGTTAGTAATGTGCTAAAATAACTTAAGAGATACTTTTTCGTCCATTTCCGAGCACTTTGTGAATTCCAGTACATATTTTTGCAATTCCAGCAGCCGTAAAATCGTCGCTTCTGTATTGAAGCTTTCCCTGAGTTTTTATATACTAAAGCTTATGATTATATGATTTGATGGCGCTTGACATTGCTTTTAGTGTTTGCAACTTGTAAGCTTGCCAAATTGATATTATACATCAAGAGTGTGCTTTTTATTACAGAGACAAGGAGAAGATATTCCGGGAGATGTTCTTCATGATATTCTCCGAGAGATCGATACAAACCGTAATGGACAAGTAGAACTCGAGGAATTCTTAGCTGTGAGTACTGTAATTTAAGTGCATAATTTACACAATATTATTTATAATGCATTTTCTTGCTCGTCTCGCTATCAACTATGAGAAAGCTAGATGTTATTCGATGAACTTAATACAGCCTATTTCGACGAAATGGGCTAACCTTTAAAAGTTAAGAGGTGAACTGAAACTACTCAAAATTGAAATTTTGCTTCCTTGCTTATTTCCGAAGTACAAGTTACTGGCGAGCTAAAGTTTTTCGCTCGTTTTACATAGTTTTGCTATTACGTTTATTGTGAAGTTAACTTGTATGCGTAGAAGCTGGTCGACTCTTTTCTTTTCAAAAGGAATACATTTACTTGAAAAATCGGTAGCTTTTAAATTTATTCCCTTAGGGAGTCCGAGGGCATAGAAATTACCAGCCCAGAAGTGTAAAAAATTTTGCCTACTCTATACTGAATTTATTTATAAATGACTGAATCCTTTTGTAACAGATGATGGCAGCTATAAAATCTGGAGCTGTTGTCAATTCTCGATTTGCAAAAATGGCAGAAATGGAGGAAGAACGATTACGAGCCGAAAAAAGACAAAAGGTTTCTGTGGAAAGAAGTGGAGGTGGACTTTGAAAATTTTATATCAGAGTTTCATATTGTCAATGAAAACTAAGAACTTATGTAGTACTGCTGAAGAGCATTAGCAAATATTGATATTGAAAACCAAGTTGCTTCCTTACTTTAAAGGTGCTATTTAAATAATAGTCCTAGTCAGTTCTTGAATCTATTTATTAATAATTGAATTCCATTTAAATCTGTAGTTCACGGAGTGGCATGTTGCGAGTCCTTTCGTAGCTATAGAGTTTCTTGTAATTTTTATGTGAGTATAGTAAGAAGATCGCGTTCTGTATCTGATCTGGTAGAACTTCTTCCAATTTAAGATTCAACAGTAGGTCCCGCGGTAGTTTTGTAGGTTGATAGGCCACTACGCATAGACAATAAAGACAGATGTACATAATCATAATCATAAACTCAAGTAATGTATGAAATGTACTACTCAATTTTGTAGATTTGTTTTTATGGATAATTTAACATGTAGCATTAGGCGATTTGTAATTCAGTACGCTATTCCATGAGATAAATTGGTGATGCGGGCCATTCGGACACGATTCCCGCCGTAATACACTGTAATAAAAGTTGGGTTTGGATTTACAATCAAAACAGCAGCTGTAGGCCAGTCATTGAGTATAGCGAAATATCAGTGTATTTTAAATTTAGTTTTAAAAAGCTGCATTTAAATTTCAACATCTGTCTTGTATTCGTCCCTTTCTGTGATATTTTTTCATATGCATCAAAGAAGCAATTGGAATTGGTGACGGTAGATGAAGTGAAATTTAAATATTTTATTAAAACTGCAAGATTGTGAATAGTTAATTGAATAATTAGTTATCGTACCATGTTTAGCTTACTGTTAACTTTGGTGATTGTTCTTAACACTAATGTTTAAATATGTGTCATATGAGTATGCATGTTTTGAAGGAATGATGCTACCTTATGATACCGGTAAAGTACCTAAACACAAATAAATAGTAGTGTTCATATCTTTAAGTGCAATTAAAGTCGACAAATAATTGGTAGTTTGTGAAACGTTACTACATGTATACAATACATATGTATGCCCACAATACAATCCTGTGTACCATACTAACATACTTTTCTTGTAATTGTAGTATACCACTGTGATAGCGTGTGGCATTAATGATTTTAGTGGGTTAGATAAAGGTAAATCAAACCTTTGTTTTCCTACCATCTTCCATATTTAGCAATAAAGTAGAGTCTTGTATTCAATGTTGCAAGTTTACGAAATAAATGTTATCCTATAATACTGTATTGAAATGTATGTGCTAAAATTATTTCGCTAGTTGATACTGTAAAAATTATTTCGCGTCCCTTTACTCTTGAACATTCTCTTGAACATTCTGATTGCATCTCTTCAGCCAATGTGACCAAACCAAAATATCTTAAATATGGATTTATACCATTTTGGAAAAGGATGAAATGAAAAAGAAATGCAAAGTTTACCCTAAAATTTTGTAGTTTTGCCAATGCATTCCAACATATTGGGAAGCACTATTGAATGTGGTCAGGACTATTACAATAGTGCTAACCACATTTAAAATATTATGGTCCTTAGAGCAATCAAAGATCATTGTGTGTCCAGTTAAATAAAGTGAAGTTTGTGTAAATGTAAGTTTGTACAGTACAGACGTTGACGTAGACTAAAACTACTTACCATCCCTTACACTAACCTTTGGGCTTCGCTTTGTAGTGGCAGTGGCATCAAATGACCGAGTTAAGAACCAAAGTCTCAACTCTTATCCGCTTCACGACTTCTTAATTTACTTGTGGCAAATTTCCCTATGTATTCCTCAGGTGTTTGGACTATTTTATGCCGTTTTATGAACACACAGTAAAGATCTTTGTGAAGACATCATTATGCTATCACTACTATGCTAATATATTATGTGCTCAATCCATGTACACCCTAGTGGGTGTGGATACTTCCACGACGGTGTACATGCGTCTATGCACGTTTAAATGAGCTCAAGTGAGACTAAGCCCACTTAATTATGTACACGGGACTAAGAAAGTAAAGTTGTATTAAATTTACATCCTTGCAAGGATTAAATACGTATGAAACTGCTTCCTAAAACACATAAATATGCTGACCTAAAGATGATCGCATAATATCAAATATTCATGAAGCCCGGACTTCTTGAGACATCATCGAGTGAGCACGCAAGGCTATGCTACTCTCCGTTAATATATTTAGTGCTTTAAATTGGCCGAATTCGGTGACAATTGTGATGCAGCGACCCAGTACTTACGGTGAGAGTTTTTGCGTGAAAGTGAGGAGTTTTCCCAATATAAAATATCTTTTACCCTGCTTTCACTTTCTATTGAAAAATATAGTCATATAATAGGACTTTTAGTTTTTAGGTGTAAAATATATTAGACGTAACAGTAAAAATATTTTACTGTTTCTTCTTTATATTGGATAATACACTTAAAGAGAGTTTTAGATGAAAAATACAGTACACCGCTTCTAAGACTTTCTTAAAATTGTATTTTCCATTATAGGACGCTAACTGACACCATTGTCCGTAACTGCATGATAAATTGGACGAAACAAATCTCTACTGTAATATAAAGCGCCTTTTCTCTCCCAAAGAGAGTCAATTTTTCTAGAATTTCCTTCAAATTCCTCGTCTTTCAGAAGTCTTTCAAAAAGCGAACGGTCACTTCACTTTCCAGAGTTACTTTGTAAATAATCGAATGCACCGACATATAGCTGTGTAACCACCACACATTGATCCTTTACATTATTCAATCAACTATCAAATAATATTAAACATTTATACATTATATCACAGATATGTATACTCCTGGGTATTTAAAACTGAAAAGTGCAATATCATTAAGTCCACAAGTGGGCAAGAAAATTTCTGGTAGTATCACAGATATTTATTTAGCATGTTTCCCGATATCATGTGATATGGGAACTTACCAAGTTGTAACTATCGAGTTGTGCTTTGCTTTTTTTAAATCTTAACCAAAGGCCAAAGGCATCACACAGATTTGAAGGTACCAATGAGATTGTGCAAAAATTTTGGTAACTTTTGTTGGCTATTTTGCTGACTTTGTCTGTATTCTTCAGAGGGACGCTTTACCATTAAGCTATACAGTAGATATAGCGAACGAAATATACGAAAACTACCATGCGCCGGGAGGCATATGTATTAGCACTTGCTTCAACCGTGCGATGGGGCACAATCAGTGCACTTTAAATTCATTACAATGTAGTTTTGAAATCATTAATTCATTATTAAGAAATTCATAAAGAGCAAGCAGGAAATATTTACAGGGTATGTACATCACAGTCATACCGCACACATACAGCGTCACACTTTCATACTTTCAAACAACCTGCAGTAGGAATCGAACCCACATCTTCCCTAAACTGGTCAGACAGTCAGAAAACTTAGCCAAACAAAGTTCTTCGAAAATAATAGGAAAAAACCTCATTGTTAAGATACACGAACTGAAGATAAATTGCAAAATAGTTATTTCATAATTGAGACTTTTAATTCGAAATATGTATTTTGTAATACAGGTACCTAAAGAGAATATACAATTACAGTACTATTCCTGTAAGTATACCGATTAGTATTACTACTGTCGATTGCTATATAGTCACGTGCTGAAATTATGGTTCTTTTCAATCTTTTCTTTTGTATTCAGAAAATCAAGAATGTTTTTTCTCACATGTAGTAAATAAATACTATTTTTGGAAATCACAAAATTCAGTTCACAAACATTTACTACTGAGTACTGAGAAATGCAGTATTGTTAAATAGTATTAGAGCATTTTTATGGGTTACTAATATTGGTATTGGTACCCTTTTACCGATGAATTTTGAGTCTGGTGCAGTTAGTTTGTAAACTGCAGTGTAAAACTAGATAAATGAAAGAGAAGGGCAAAGGGGACAAAGGAAAGCCAATTGAAGTGGTACGGGGAAAACAAATGATTATCTTTACACGTTGACTGCTGTTGGCATCAGTTGACTTTCACTTCCCCGCTATCTGTTCAACCACTACTGTCGAATAGCAACTCTTACGAACCGGGATGACGATTAGTATGTGTATTAGCATCCTTGTACGATAGTGAAATGTGACTGCAATAGTAAGGCACGTAGCTAAATTGAATTGAGCATCACTGCACGTGCACAGATACAAAATCAATTGTGGGTTAGAAATAAATAGGTTCATGCAAAAGTCCTTTGAATGCTATAGTCAAAGCTTCTGTATAGTGTCCGTAGCAAGCACTACAAATTCTACAAAAGTACGTGTAGGAATTTCAAGTTCCTGGAATCTTGCACTACAGTACGTTAGTAGCCATTCAAATAGAATCACAATCAATCCATTAAGTCATAGGTACTTACTTTAAGTTGCCCAACGTATAATTTAGAGTCAACTTTTAAAATGTCAGTAACCCTACTAAAGTTGAATATACAGCCCAAATATATGTTAATACGGGAGAGCACAATTTATCGATAGTATTTATTACAGGAACGAGAATGCAAAGCTAGTACTTTTAGGTACTCATTGACATTAATAATGTAGATACCTACATACTTAATTATTCATGTTATTTAGTGCAAACGAAGATTTCGGATGTTTACGCTGTAAATATAAAGTAACTACACATTGCATATAAGGTCTACTATTTTGTTTATTATCATTCAGTACAATTAACCGAAAATTGCATTTTAACTATAAACTTGGGAGTTATACAATGTTATGCTATTTGTAACCAGATACATTGGGAAATCGAGGAGGCCGAGGGAGAGATACAGTAACTGTTTTGCATAGGTACATTACTTAGCTCTTAAACAATAATGAATTGACACACATTTCGCTCCTCAGAGCATAATGATTCAATGTGGTATTTTAAAGGGATATCTAATGGTAATGAACATCCCTCTCAACCGAACTCATCAGTTCGGGCTCACCGTCCTCTCCTCTTTTGCTTTGCTCCTTTCTGCTGCTGATGAGGCTGGAAGTGAAAGTGCAAATTCAATGGAGTGCCTTGATTGTCAGTTGAAGTTGAGATGAACTGAGAACCCTAGCTGGCTCCTCTAGTCAAGTCCCCGGCTTCCTTCCATTGAAAATTTGCCAGATTACCTACACTACACATGCATGGTTTCTTATTATTAGTAACCGTTTCTTATTACAGGAAACGGTTAGCTAACTTTTCCGAGTGTTTCCCAATGTAGGAAGCGGTTTGCTAACTTTTTGGTTGTTTCCTATTAGGAAGCAGGATGCTAATTTATTGGCGTTTCCCATTAGAGGAAGCGGTAAGCTAACTTATTAATGTTTCCCATTATAGGAAGTGGTAAGCTAATTTTCTGGGTGTTTCCCGTTAGGAAGCGGGAAGCTAAATTTTTAGGGTGTTTCCCATTAAAGTAAGCGGTAAGTTAACTTTTAAGGATGTTTCCCCTTATAGTAAGCGGTAAGCTAACTTTTAGAGTGCTTTCCATTAGGAAGCGGGAAGCTAATTTTTACAGCGTTTCCAATTAGGAAGCGGGAAGCTAACTTTTGGAGTGTTTGTCATTAGGAAGCTGTATGCTAACTTTTTTGGGTGTTTCCCATTATAGGAAGTGGGAAGCTATCTTTTGAATGTTTTCTAGTAGGAAGAGGAAAGCTTACCTTTTAGGGTGTTGTTATTGTAAGCGGCGAGCCAACTTTTTGGGTGTTTCCCATTACATGAGGAGGTAAGCTAACTTTTTGGGTGCTTCCATTACATGAAGAGGTAAGCTAACGTTTTGGGTGTTTCCATTACATGAAGAGGTAAGCTAACTTTTTGGGTGTTTCCCATTGCATAAAGAGGTAAGCTAACTTTTTGGGTCTTTTCCATTACATGAAGAGGTAAGCTAACTTTTTGGATGTTTTCCATTACATGAGGTAAGCTAACTTCTTGGGTGTTTCCCATTACATGAAGAGATAAGCTAACTTTTTGGGTGCTTCGCATTACAGGAAGCGGGAAGTTAACTTTTCCCATGAGGAAGCGGAAACATAATTAGTTAACTGCATTGTACGTTAAAACATGTATTTACGTATGTAAAAAGTAATAGCGGGTGATTTCAGATAAGGACTTAAAACAGTTTCTTAAATGTTAAACTCAGAAATACTCAAAGTTCTCTCAGTTAAGAAATAAATAGATTTTAGACTTTAGACCACATGTAATGTTGCGTTGCAGCCTCTTTCTTTTACTAGTTGAGTTGTGTGTACTAGTTCGGAGTTGTGTTTAACTGAGTATTATGTATTCATTCTCATATAAGCCCAGAAAGTTTCCTGTCCTTTCAGAATCATGCTTGGCCATGTAAATCTCAGAGTAACGGTTGATTGCCAGCGGTGTAGTGTACAAATACAACGTAGCAGATGCACCATGCAATACGATTCGAGGACGGGGTTGAAGTTCAGTTCAGAGATCAGTTATTTTCTACGGGTGCCTTCATTTCGGAATTATTACAAATACAAGGCATTATTATATAATCTTATCTTACGAACCAAAGTATATTTACACAATAAAAACAAGTTTATACAATAATGATTTAATTGTTGCTTTTGTAGTTAAAGTAAAACTTCGGTCATAAGCCCGTAGGCATGGCATGAACACATGACAAAACTCGTAACTTACCACATCAGATACTTTTTACTGTCTTGCAAATTAGTAATAACGTTAATATTGAAGGGAAATATTTCAAACCAACAATAAGCGAGAAATTATCTGTCTTTCATCATTTTAGCCCAGTGTTCATCCAAGGTTTTACCAGTTAGTCTTGGCCAAAGGGTATCTGCGTATTTTCCTTCCCTACAATCCTTATTTGCCCAGTAAACCATATGAGGTGAAAAATTGGAGACATCAATGATGTACTGGAGGAAATATGCAGTTATTCCGTAGCCATTTGTGTAACTATTATTTGTAGAAGGCTTTCTGGGTTTTCTATTTGGCTCGTAGTTGTAGTATCGAACCCAATCGGCGATTCCTTCAGTGAGCCATCCGGGACAGCCACTAGGATATTGTTGGATTACGTGGGCCATCTCATGTACCATAGAACCGAGATCATCCTTATGTTCTCTGTAGTAGTTAACACTGCCCACAATTTGTGTTCCAGCAGCATATGCTACACCATTATAGGTTGGATCAAAAACGATGTTAATGTTTTTCGGAGCATCGTAGTTCGGCGATTTCAAGAGTTCACTGACTTTAGGGTACCATTCAGTTAATTGCGATTTTACTTGATCACCGAAGTCTTTTAAGTCAGGAGCTCGAGAAGTATCTACTGTAATAACCAGTGGACCTTTACCTGAAAATCAATATGAGGTTATTAGAAAAGCTGAAGACAACATTCGAAAACTGCGTTTGATGTATTTGTGACCAGTTTAAATTTTTCAGAACTATTCACAAACACAACTCTTTTGCATACAAAAAAGGTATCAAGTAATGGGTGTCCCAGAACACTGATTGTAAATTGTAAGATTTCATTTATATGCAAACTCAAGAAACTTAAAAATCAAGACATTGCAGTTTTATAAGCATTTTGAATATGGCAATATGGCATTGACATTTCAATTTTCAATGACTTGTGCACTTAAGTTTCTGTGTTTACGAGAACTGAGTTACAGTTAAAGGAAAAGCGATTTTAGTGGCAACTGAATAGTTTCAATACAGCCTTTAATAAACCATTTTTACTAAAGTATCCTTCTCCATTCTTCAGTTTACCTGCAAACTAAAGTTGCTTACCAGTATCGCTAATGACATGACATTAAAAAAATAATTAATGCACTGCTAGCTAAAATATAGGACTGTCGTTTTGTTTTAAAGAAAATGTCTCTATTGAACAAATTCTGCAGAGAAGTCATGTAAACGACACCTTCGGACCGACATCGAATTATAATAGATATGTTTTAGGTACATAATTTTTGCATGTGATTTAGTAAGTGATTTGGAAAATAAAATGTACTACTTACACATAGATTCGTATTCTTTCATGTATTTGTAAATGAATATCGCAAGTATCGAATTAATTCCATAGTCCAGTATAATTCTGAATTAATTCGATTTTTCGTTTAAAATCCTCGCATTGAAGAACAAAATCGGCACTCCGAAATAATTCCACATACACTTACACCATTCAACATACACATACAACGGTCGTATGTGGTAAATGAACTTATGTATGACTGGTAATGGTAAGCCTACATTACACCAATAAAGTACAATCCTAATTACTAGTAAATACCGTGATAAGCAAAACACACAGTATAAAAAAGTCGTATAGTGCAGTTCTGTTCAGTTCAGTATAGATAATGACTAATGAATGAACAAACCACAAGCTATGCAATTTATTTGCATTTTCCTGCTACTCTACTACTACTCTGTTTCTATGTTTGTCTGTTTCTGTTGAACAATTTTGTTGCATAAAATAACTTTTTTCATAAAACCATTAAAACGTTCGTCTCATGTTTAATCTGCTTATTTACCTTTGTTCATCATATCACTCCAATGTTGTTCCAATGTTTTTCCTGTGAGTCTTGGCCAAAGGGTGTCGGCGTACTTTCCTTCACGACAGTCTTTGTTGGCCCAGTAAACCATATCAGGGGAAAAGTGAGTTACATCAATCATGTACTGAAGGAAGTAAGCAGTAACACCGTATCCATTTGTCCAGTGGTTGCTGGCCCCAGGCTTTCCGGGTTTCCTGTTCGGTTCATAATTGTAATAGCGCACCCAGTCTGCGATACCTTCAACAAGCCACCCTGGACATCCATTTGGATATTGCTGAATGACATGAGCCATTTCATGAACCATGGAACCGACATCATCTTGATGCTCCCTGTAGTATCTAACACCACCAACTATACGTCCACCAGAAGCGTAAGCAACTCCGTCGTAATTTGCATCAAATGTGACTTGAATTGTTTGGGGTGGTGAGTAATTAGGAGACATTAGAAGATTACTAACTCTGGAGTGCCAGTCGGTAAGGACATTTTTCACCGTATTACCAAAATTAGCTAGATCTGGAGCTTGGGATGTGTCAACATTGATTTGTGCGGCAGCTAATGTCAAAATTACCAATTACAAATTTTATTTTACCTAGGCATACAATTTTGAAAAGTTCGTATATGCTCACCTGCCGTTCCAATGCAAAGTATTCCAAACCCTAAAACGATTGACACCTTCATTGTGCCTGTTGCTTTTAGCTGTTCTTAAGCCTAGTATGTATAACCTCGGTGTACTTGGTAGTTATTAAAAAGCTCTCATCATTCTCAATTTCTTTTTATAGGAAATTTATTGAATTCGTAGAAAATTATATACTGATTATATTGTGTGGTTTTCTCATTAAATGAAGATAAAGTGTTTATCAAAATATTGATTTATTAAGCATTAAACCTGTAGTAAACACCTAATATGTGGTCAAACTTAACTTATGTAATCCGTCATTTTAAGCACCGTCACCTGCAAATGATCCTAATATATATACGAGTTATTAGTAGAAGTTGCGATTTGGTTGTATTTGCGTTTAATGAAATAACTGTTTTTATTATAATTTATCCTTACCTATACACATAATATTTGAGCAAGTGTTTTTACTACCACATGGTAGTGAAAAGGGAGCTATACATGAATATAGGTAGTAGGGTAATAAAATATATGTACTACAGTGATTTTCCTCATTTACCCCATTAATGTTTGTCCTTTGTGTGTTCCGTGTGTTAATGTTTGCGATCTGATTGAGAATTTGAGATAAATACTGATCATTTAGCTGTTTAGCAGAAAATTTTCCCTGAATAAAACAAATGCATAATGAACTGTTAAAATAATCTTTTACGAAGTTGTAATTCATTTTAGGGCTTTTAAAGGTTGCCAAAATTCGCTTACAGCAAACCGCAGTTGTCTTTTTTGGATATTTGATTGCTTTACTCTTAGCTGTGTTTTCTATACTTCTTAGTTCAAATGTCCTACATGAGCTAATCTTATGACATATTTTATGTCTTCAAGGTTTCTTAAGTTTATAGGGCAATATGCATTCTAAATTGCTGGATATACAATACTGGCATTAAAAATGGATGATTTTTTGTCTTTGAAAAGTGTACTTCATGGTCTTCGATAATATATGGGATATTAACCAGTGTAGTTGTATGGTAACTAGATAATATTTGATAGTTTCTACATAAATTTTGGCTAAAAATCGGTTGGATAATATAATGTTATTTAGATCTGCAACAATCCAACAATGCAAGTTTATTCTACATGTAACAAGTACCTATTGTTTTTGAGAGTTTGACATAATTAGATAGAATATGTTAACAGTTAATTTAACCCACACATAATGAATGTCTAAACTACATTAATGTACATTTAATATTATACCTAATTTAATAAAAACATTTCATTGCTCCTTTCTTTATTCCGTGTTTAAGATATTTATACCTAAGAGGTTTACTCTGGAAGATGAAACTAATTAATTGTCCCCTAAGTAAGTAAGAGATATTCCTTTGTATAAAGATTTTGGCAATGCTTGTTTACCCTTCCTTCCTTAACACACTTGAAGGCGTGACTAATTATTTGACTTTTCGCAATTGCCCATCTTTGTATTATAAAGCCTACAGATTATACAGATTACAGTATCATATCATAACAGATCGACAATCACTAAGAGTTGGCAGAACGAATACATCAGCAACTTGACAATACGATAATACAGGTAACTTGATAAATTTCCATAAGTTTGGTAAAACAAGGAATAAGTTGGCTAAGTCGAGTGTTCCTTATAACCGATTGAAGTTGCAACAGTTGCAATGTTTCACGAAATCCTGAAAAATGGTGAAAAATGACATGTTGCTTATTAATGACTATTTATATCGACTAAGCTAATGCATGGTACCGCATATGCAAATGTAGCAGGCAAATGCTTTCTTCTGGATGATTATGACTAAATGTTAATAGTGTGGGCAGACAAAAGACAGCACAGATGCCATTGCCATTCCATGAAATTATTTAGGTATGTACAGCCACGCAACCTTCGTAAATATTTGTCTTTGTGGCCATGAATTTGACTTTCCTACTACAATTTGATGTGGAAAGTCAAACCCAAGCTGTACATTCCATAGTGAATTCATGCAAGTGTAAATTTTGTATTAAATACGCATTACATGCGGGGGATCATTGTAGACAGTCTTACACATATTATTATTTTAAATTCTTTTTAAAAACTTTACGTAAATATATTACACATCCCCTCGCCCCACTCTGTCTTACTGCTACAGTATCATTTACATTGAGATTTGACTCGAATTATCATTCTTTGAAATAAGTCTAATAATTTTAAAGAAACAATAATTCACTTCGGATAAGTACAAAGTATGTACATGGCTTTATTTAAGTATCAGGAAATGGCATAGATCTTAAATGTAATAAGCGTAAATAAATTGACGAGGTCTCATTAGGATTCGTTTCAGCAAGTTTTTTAACATTAGAGATACTTTTTGTCCAATAAGACTCTAATTGAAAGCTGAATAATCTAGAGGGCAGATACAAAGATGTGCAAATCTAACCTTTTCTTCACCTGGACAGCAAAAGCATTGGCAAGCAACCCTGAATTATATATTCATTTTATTAAATCTCAGAAATCATAATCGCTATATCGGCGTTCCTAGCACTTTTGGTAGACTTACTTTTTCAGGTACAGCCTTACATTTTAAATATAGATATGCACCAAACGTATTTCATCAGTCATTGGACTTGAACGGCAACCGACTTTCCTCTTGGACAACCCCCATCAATTTCATTTTTCCCATCATATAAAATTTGGAAGTCGTAGCTTTGATAACCCGATAAGATAAGCCGGAACATCCGAAAAGTGGTTCCAAAGTCTTTGTAGGACTCTTATGTGCTTCAAATTAAGTTATAGAGTTATAGAGTGCAAAGTTATAGAGTGCGAGTAATAAGTTTGTGATTACACCTGTATTAATCAGAAAGGGTATGTGAATTATCGTAAGATATATAGCTACTAATTAGAATTACAAATTGGAAGTAAGCGTGCGTTTTACATGAGAAACGCATATTTGTTCTAAATGCTGGAGTAAAATGACCATGACATATTACGTTTAAGTCCCAGTCATAGAGCTCTTAATATTTACATTCATTGAACATAGGTACAGGCAATAACAGAATTGCAAATAATTATTCCCAACACTTTGTATTCTAATTCATGATTCATCTGACTAAGAGAGATAGTGAATAAAATAATAGAGAGATGATGAGTGTTGGGAAGGGTTGTTGCATTGTAATAGGGAGGTAGCCTGATTAAATGTAAGGTGGATCAGAAATGGGCGTGTTTCTTCGGTCAGGCAATGGCAACGCAATACATACCCTCCGCGTGCCCTCCGCTCTGAACAGAATAGATGGTACGGGACGAAGTGCTTGAAACCACACTGGAATCAGCGTGTAAAATGTGATGTTGGGAGAGTTGCAAGTTGTTGGGAGCAAAGCCGCTCTTTATTACTCAGCCCGTATATAAAAGGAACACAGAGCATCGCTATACTTCTTAGGCAGAGCAATAACATTACAGCCCAATGTAAAATGCCACAGCGATCCTTCCCCGGTCTGGCTTGCCTTTGCTGTAGTCAGCCCGTCCTATGCACAGCGGCATTGGCAGTCTCTCCTCTTTATTACTTTATCTGGGCATTGCTTTCCAATTTCCAACCAGGGAAACAAGAGCCGGAAACACTCTGGATGGATGGGGAAGTGCAAGTGAATGACTCTCTGGCGTGGTCTTCCTATCTCTCAAATTCCCACTGGTTGGATTTCCCTGTCACCCAAAAATACCCGCATACAAGGAGTGAAGAACAGAACTAACCCTATTAATTACTTAATTGTCTAATTTTCAGAACTATAATTTACTAATTGGTCTAGTTGAATTCTCGGTGTATTAAGAATGCACACCTTTGTAATTTCATTATTGCACACAATAATTTGACTGACAAGGAGGAGTGCATCTGTAGTTATTTTGCTAATTGGAATAATTATATTTACCGACCGTGCAATTATCTTGTCAATGAATACTGGATAGTACCTGAAAGCAGCATTCAGTGCAGAACTGCCATATCATTATGCACTACTTAATTATGGACGTAAGTTCCCTTTTGAAGTTGCATTTAGTTTTTAAATAGATTTCATTCAGTACATTCAATAGATCTTATAAATCTTATTCAATACAATAGACTAGGGTAATTTAGCGTACATTTAGCTAAATGCCTTAATTTTCCATTTACCTTACGTAAAACTGTAGGAGCAGGGATAATATCATTTTATAGAAGACAAAAATAATACATTTGCCAGGGAGGGAAAGAACGGTTATGAAGGAATACTTGTGTAGGATTCTGATGGTGTATGAAAAGGCAGACACGAAAAAGGAAGTCCAGCGAAAGGCACATCTCCCTCGACTCCACCAAGCCTCTGCTGCCTGCCCTGCCTTTGAGAAACGCTTTTCATCTGCTCGGCTGTCCTCTCCTCCTGATTCCGCGGACTTCCTCTTTCTCCCTTCAGAACGGCCTCTCCTCTCATCATCTCATCCAAATCCTGTCTCCCAGCAGGATTCCAAAATATCCGAGAATATCCCATACCACCTACTACAGTTTTATTCCCTGTTCAGTATGTTCTTCATATAATAATATCGAAGATGCATTAGTAATGGTATTCCATAAATATTAGAATAAAGTGCATTCATGCGTAAACGGACACAGAAGGGATATTTAATTAAATTAAGATTCTAATAAGCAAGGAGTTTTTGTGAAGGCTTGTTGGGACAGATGCGAGTAAGAATGAAACGCGAGGGTGAACTGGAACTGTGGTGCGTTGCATGATAAAAGTTTGTGTAAAATAATCTGGCGGGCCACTCTGTATACGATGAAGACGGAATACCCGGGTTTTCTATGCAGCGAAATACCAACCAGGAAGATCACATCGGCAGTTGATTTAAAGTAGGTGGAGGCTCTAAGAATAGAGGAGAGTCAGTTTCCACGAAATTAAGATTTTCGTTCTCTCCTTCTGCAGTACAGCAGTCCTACGGAAAATAATACGCACAAAGCAAGGATTTGGTCGTGGATTGAGACATAGGGAGAGGACTCGAAAGTTTAGCTAGCGTAGCATCTCACAGACCAGCAATGTTTTTGTGTTGCAGTGTGTTACGTGATAGTGGAGTAGTATGTGGTATGTATGTGAAAGCTCTAGGCAAAAGTAGAGCCGAGGACAGTGGAAGTTGCGAGTCAGCACTCCCCCTTGCCAATCAGGTCAGATGAGGGGCTGAAGAAAAGGAGGCGAAGCGGCAGTCCCTCAACACACCCATCCTCTTCACAATGCACCTCGCAACAAAATAGTTCTTGATTTTCCAGTGATTTTCTCAGTGACCCAAGGATATTCCGAGGTGATTTTAATTCCTTAATTAGTTGAGTGCAATTTGCAAATTATGGGAGTAAAAATTTGTGGTGGGTGGGGGTGTTTAGTTGTGTTTTAGGAAAAGGAATCGATTTAGGCGGAGGGGTTCATGTAGGTTGGAGCTGTGAGCCTGGGAGAAACGCCAACGTAGTAAATATTTGGTGTACGGAAAACATTGGGAAGGCCATCAGAGAAGTCTTGGAGACAAAGTTTGCCTTGGGAGTTGAAAAGCTGGAAATATAGCCACCTCCACTCTTCCCATCTCGGGCCAAAGTACACTCCTTTTATTTCATTCCTCTTGTGAAGTGAACATTGAAAGCTCTCTTCGTCAAGACCCAAACCAAAGTCAACTCTATTATTATTATTACTCTGCACAGAATATTATACAGAAAGCAAATATTGTGTGTGTACGAATAAAAGTGAAGTTTTGCTGGACTGGACCTCACCATACCATTGAATTGCACGTAAAAAGAGATTCTGCCAAAGAACATTGAATTTTGATTTGGTTTGTTTGGAAGAGACCTCCTTCCTGATTCTCTTCATTTGGAATAGGAAGAAGGGAAGGCTGCTGCAAAGGCACTACCTAATATATTATTTTGCTAGGCCCACTTCTTTACTGTGTTTGCTAGGGAAGGCGTAGGAATTAACATTCAGCATTCTGCACCAACTGATTGACTTTCCAGAGTCACTTCCTTCCTGCCCGAAGCCCGACCCGAAATCCGACACCCTTGTCTCGTCCTCATCTCTGGTGTAGGCAGGCCTCCTTCTTCGTCTCTGTATCCAATTACTATCACACACTCCAATTAAGGTGTACATAGAGACCACAAACGAAGATCCTCTGGGATGTACCTCATTCATCAAACACTACACGACGATTTATTTACAACCTGGCTCTACTAATAGGTAACATAACTTCTTACGGTGCTGACCGTTCCATACATTTCATCACTATGTTTGTCTTTCCATGTAATGCAGTCTTCCACAATTACCTTTGTGCAATTTGCATATGTAAACACCAAACAGGTGATGTGATAAGCTGTCTCTTGTTTAACTAATGAATGTTACCATGTCCTTCCAGATTCATCTCGTCATATCTCTAAAGCAAGCAATACTTAACCGAATCAAGTGAAACTCTACTTCTTAATTACATCCGTATCTGGATTACACTACAAGAACAAAAATTTCAAAGCTGTTAATACTGAAGCCACCTAAGGTGAGTATTTTCATAATACTTTTTACCAATCATGCTTAGTTTAGGTTATTTATTCATTGTTTACATTTTTATGCTCAATTAGTACGCATTTTTCAATGAAAAACGCATATCGGAAAGTAGCTAACGAAGCACAGATTGTGTAAAGAAAGTATAACATGAAACTAATATTATTGCAAATTAAAATACAATGAAATAGCAATGATTATAGTAAATAGTAAACAATGCTTTTCAAAGTAAAGCTGCAACAATTCTAGAACTAAAATCAATAAAAATCTGTCTTTGTTAGTCAAGTGAATCATTCTCACTCAAAATAAACATTCACATAAACTCTCAATTCTATGCGTTATGTGTGTAAAGTATGGGGTTACTGTAAGATGACGTGCATGATTAGTATAAGAATAAACTATTGTATACGCAAACCATATATGCTGGAATATTGAAGTATTTATGTTGGGAGTATCGTTTGGAGGCATTTATATAGCATACCTAACACAAACACAACACCACACTTTTGAACGCTTGAACGGAACGGAATAGTTTAGTTCTGTGTAAGTGATGTCTTAAATGTATTTTAGCAACATAAACTACTGCCTTTGGTTTGCTTGCACGTGAATACTTCGTAGGTATTATTGTGTTGTATTTGTATTGTATATTCCTTATATGCTTAACCTATAGTAACTTTAGGTACATGAAAAATAAATACGAGGTAGCTGTCACGGATTGAGTTGCATAGCTCCAAACCAACTAAACAACAAATGTATTTTATAATTTAGATAGCTTGGCCTAGGTAGTAAAGCGTGATCGTGGTTAGTTCTTTCGTAGAATTTAGCATGATAATGCCAAAATGAAAAGTATTGGACATACAGAACTAGCGACCAGCGAAAGATCATGCAATACAATGCAATGCATGTTGGTTGGAATTGGAAGAATACATTGAAGAGCAATAATCCAGCAGTAAGTACGTGTGTATTATTATATTATACGGTTTACATTACATGTATGGCCATTTTGTGTAGTGCATGCTGCATGCTATTGCTGAGTATGATTACAGTATGCATAAACATGTAAAATTTTGATTGCCTCCCCGATTCTTAAGATCTCTGCTAACTAACCAGCGTCAAACCCAAATCTAACAAGACTACTGCACTACTGTTTATTCTACATTGCTAGCTAAGCTCTATCTGCTAATTGTAAGCTGAGGCTTTGGCATGGAAATTCAGGATCAAAGACATAATGTGTCATGTTTAAATGCAGTAAGTATGGAAAAGCACATTCATCTGGCAGAATAATTTTATAGGCACATAACTAAGCTCTAGCTCGGTAGCTGTTTGTGGAAGGAGTAAAAGTATACCTTTTTGCTTAAAGCATCATATTTACATACTATACGTGCTTATGCATCTAAGGTTGTGTTCTAGGTAATTGCAATATTATAGCGTAGCATATGCTTGGATCTAAACTCATATCGGTATAGTAGGTAATTGCATGTGTCTATGTAATATATGTAACTCAAATGCACTGCAACCAAATTATTTTGTTACGTATGCACTATTGTAGAGTAGATCTATGTAATTATGTATGTGTTCGAGTTGGGTAACTCTACTGCGTACTGCGGGCATGTAGTGATGATGTCAGCTAAGACAGACCAATTTAAACAGATGTATGCATATGGTATGAGTTAAGTAGATTAAATTGTGTACTATTGGGTTTAGTCTGAGTATTGTAATTTTGTGGAGCGAACAAGATATAAACATAATATACGAAAGGAAGTGCAGAGTGAATATTTATAACTATTAACTATCCTATCCTATATTTGTATTGCAAATAGATTGCAATTCAATGCATTCTTTTTGTATCATGCAATTGATGTATGTATCGTGTATCCAGCCTTTTGCGTGAAAATAATTACTATCAATTAAACTGAAGGCCCGTGAAATAAGTATATTGAAATGTTATTAATTATAACGACTAAAAGTCTTGAAATATTGAATATTAAGTTTCTACGCTTCCCTACATAGAAGATCTATTATACTTCCAGAATTGATTTTATTTGATGTAGTCATTGTTTGGTTTCTATGTTTTACTGATAATTTAACTTTCCAACTGTTCTTCCATAAAGGACAGTCATTGAGTCGTAATTAAAATTGAAACTTTTAGCACACTACGCAATAGACACAATGGATTACAAAAATGCAATACTCAGTTAAATATTCTTTGTGTTTTTAATTTTTTGTGATTTAGTTCATAGCGTTAATAGGAAATAGTTTTCAATAGCTTAAGTAACGCAAAATAAAGTAGACATGGTACACGCTTAAGTGTTTTTCTAATCCTTATATTGTTAAAGCATTTACAATCATTTGTAGGTAAGTATACTACACTTGTACTGACATGAGTATTTAACATCATTGTGTAATAACAAAATCTCCCTTTGGCTGTAATAGTCTGTAAATCTGTAATTGTACCCTTGCAACTGAACCTTGCTTGAAGCATGTGTATATTTACTTACCTCAATATGTTGTAGCGGTGCAGATTGATTCTGGACTACGACTGTAAAGTAATAAAACGTGTGAATTGGGATAGTCTGTAAAATGAAGAAGTCCCACTCTTACATATATTAAATTTATTCATTAGATGCTATTATGTGCTGTAAACTCAGTTCTTCCTTACGTGTATTATTGTTCCTGTTCAGTTGATGATGTGGGAAGTGAGAAGGGCATTAAAGGGTGTAACTAGGTTTGGCCTAACTAACTGCTGCTGGGGCTTAACTGACTTGCCTTGATTTGGTTTCAGTCGGCCCTTTCTATTTGCTCCAAGAAGAGGATTCTTTTCACAATAAGCACCTAGCCAGTCTTGTCAGGGCATTGCAAATGCCTCAATGGCATAAACTGATAAAGAGAAATAAATGATCATGACATAATAGAAGTACTTGAATTTGGTGTAATTTTTAATGCAATAAATATTTTTCAGACTTTTTTCAGGTCTGATCAGAAATACTTAACATTTTGCATTACATGATATATCTTCAGTTTCGGTACATTAGTACATGTTCATGTGTTCGAGTTACAGCCTAAGAGCCTATTTAGGTATTGTGTTCATAAAAATATACTTTAGCCGTGTTGTATTTATTTCATTGCGCGCTTTAAAGAACTGTATGTTTGGGGTACAAAATGCACACAATGAAAGGTTAAAATAACATTGAACTTTATAATGCATCCTCCTTGAGGCCGGAGGAGGTAAAAGCGAGGGGAGGCAAAGTCCGAAGTCAAATTCACACCTTTCAAAGACCGGGTATACTTAAAGAGATCTGTGCGTGTAGATATGAGATACTGATTGTGAGATGAGAATAGCATGAAACAAAGAACATTTGCTTGCTATGTGAGCAGTAGTAGCCGTCCAACGTGTTACGTAAGTCAAGTGTAAGGATGATGCTTTATTGTATTAGGTCAGTATTTGGAATGAGTTACTTCATATGTATATCATATTAGTTTCTATTAATCTGGGAGCATTATTTGTATTTTTTGTTTATAATGTGCATCAAACTGACCTGAACTCATATAAAGAGTCTGAAGTGCTCAAGTTAATTGCCTTCAGCCGACTAAATTTGAGTTTTCCAAGTAGTGTGACCGAGTAAGGATTAAGATTACATGGTAGAAATAATCAAAAAAAATTATTACTACTCATACTACAACATTACTATATTCAAAGTAGGAAAACCTAAGCTTGCGGTTAGTGTACTGATACTATGTGGTTTACAAAATAGAAGATACCTGCCTATAAATACGATTCCATAATTTATATAATAGTCTATGATATACCAAGAAACAATATTTATTCAGTCAGTAGTACATAAATAGAGTTCGTAATGCTTATCTATATCATATATCATAAGTCCAAGAGATCACTACACGTAACTACGGTACTGTTAATGTAAGAGAATATATAAAACCGGTTACGTTGCAGTGCAATATTCGGGTGTTTCTTTAAGTAATTGATTCCATTTGAGTTTCGAGTCAGGTCCACATTTCAAAGCAAACACAAGGAGGATCGGATAGAAAGGAAGTTTAGACAACCGTGACACATCTTTACTAAATGTTTATTCTCTCATGTTTCTTTACTTTCTTAATCCCTCGTTTCAATTTCATTCACAGACATAAACTTGGACGCTTGATACTTATGAAGATTGCCTGTTGCCTTACATAAGATTTAATAACTTCATGTTGTTTATTTAAGCTTGCAATGTAGAAGATAGAATGTACTCGCAATAAAAATCGTCATTTTATTACTTTACTATGTTGTAAACATGATGAGTAAAAAGGGGTGCAGTAAAATCAAGGAACCGCTTCATACAGTGTAAAAGTAATCCAAACATTATAAATATTATGATCAGTAGAGAAAAACAATCCGTAGTTCAATCAGCGATAGAAAAACTCACGAAGACCAAAAGTAAAATATTTTTGTCGAATGGTTTGGAATTACATTCGCGCTGAATCCACTGAATCGGTTACATATCGAGTTTAACAATTAATTTACTCTTAGACTTGGGTATGTGGATTTAAATCTGCATTGGTGATGCTTTTAACATAATTTATTACACTGCTAAAATATTTCACAGCAGCACCACCAACTGAAAATACAATAGAATGACTACTTGACATTAAATTTTAACTCCAGGGGTAGGCTAGGAATAAAAAGTTGGGAAGTAGCTCAGTCGTAATATAGAGGAACCATTTTGTTATGATTTCTGACATGCCAATTCGAAACAAGAATTTTGCAATAGTAAGTATGAAATGAATATCGTTATTTGCAGAAGGGATTGTTGGTGTTTTGCTTAAAGAGTATTTTAGTGCCTTTATATACAACTTGGTTCGTGTGCTCAAATAGCTGCTGGCTAATCTCGGTTCGCTCGGTGTGACTGGAGGACTACATACAGTAATAAAAACCCCTCATCTTTGAGCTGTCCACGGAGTCAAAGCCAAGTAGGGTAGCGTTTCTCTTTCATTTAGAAATGTTTCCAGCAGTGCAAGCAGAATAGAAGGGCAAGACAAAAGCTGTGACAAAACTGCATTTAGAATTACACAGAATGCATTTTTCTTTCGGGGCACGGCATTTTCTATTCGTTTTTTCTTTTGAGCTAGCTCGCGCTCAATTGAGGCAGACTGGATAGTATGGTAGTACATACCACGAATTTTACGTAATAAAGATCTGCGTTTTGGTGTTGTATAGTCGCTCAAGCGGATGAGACGGTGAATACCAATGCCAATGTCCAATGTTGAATTGAAGTACAATGTACCGGCAAACATTATTAGCAAGTGGGAATGCAGAGAGGAAGGAAGGGAATCGAACCGAAAACAGATCAGAGACACACACCCTCTGCATGTTTCTCAGTAATTGGATAGAGAGGATGGATGGATGCAGGGCCTTAAATTACAATTGCAGTTTGCAGTCAGTCGACATATCGGATGTATGCGATGCGGTGATTCCTTCTTTTCTTCTTTACCCTACACACTACAAGTGTGTAATGCAATACTCTGCATAAAGTTTTAGATACGTTTGTATATCTGCATATAAACCGGGGAGTTAAGATTTCGGTTACTCTTATAATCGGAATGGATATTCTAATGTTGAGTATACAAATGCGTACTTACTGTGCAGTCGTGTTCATAAAGGGAAGTATTGCTTTACCCATTAATAGCCTCTGGTTTATGTGCGTACCACATAATGGGTTTAATTCCACCCGGAGAGTGTTGGGGACACACGACTTGATCCATCCTTAAATATTACTCTCATTCGGATGGTGGATACTTTCTATGCCATTATCTGTGTAATTGTAAGCTTATTTGTCTATTGTTGCAGTGACAGATTTAGGGATCCATTTGGATATTCAAGTAATGGTAATTATGATCAATGTATTTTTAAACTTGTCATTATCAAAGTGCAATGAAAATTTGACCAGTTGAAAAGAATTACCAAAACGGAAATAATAGGTTCCACAAGGATTCATCTACTTCAAGATTGGGTGACGATGATCTGATGATTAAGTGTATAGATCGCTCGTTTGATATAGGTATAGGTAATAGGTAAAAGACATGACGAATGAAGATAGAAGAAATGAAACAATTTTCTGCCTTTCTGTCAGTTGGTTAATGGTTTAGACTGTAGTGAAGTTTGTATTATTTCCATTCTACGCTGTAATAAATCCTCGCGCGATTCGAGAAGGGGAATATTGTAAATGCTAAAATCCAAGAATTCGATATCTTAACTGTAGATATGCAGCTTAGCGTTTATATGCGTTTAGCATCGATTAACGATCGTTGAAAAACTCACGATGAGACAAAGATCATTAATCTGTTTAATTTAATAAAGGATACTATTTAAATAATCCTCAAAATTGATGAATCTGTCTGTCTCAGACTTTTAAATGAAGGGTGTGGATTACCCCACACTATAAAGTACAGCACACAGTATGCAGTATGAGAAATATGAATTTCGTTCATCCAAGGGAATCATGCTAAATTGTGTGACTGTTCTGATTACATTAGGAATCCTTTCATGTGTTTCACTGAAAATTCCTGTCTTTTCAACATTTAGAAAGCTTAGTGCGTTCCCATTTACTTCTAATGGATTTCAATGATTGTTTAATAAAATTGATTTCTGCATGTTCAGAGAAAATCAATTACTTAGCAGGAAACCGATTGTGATGAAGACATTGATTTCTTTATAAAATATTCCAAATGAGGAAAAGTAGTATTTTAGGTGTCTCGGTGAGAGTGACAGACATAGCAGGAGGAAGAAGTGATTTATTAAAGCCACATTTCCCCTCGCCAAGAAAAGAAGTGAATAAGAGAGCAGTTTGCAGAATGTGTGGTGTAGGAATGCTGGATAGAAAAGTCAATTGAGAAGGATGGATGAGCTCTTTCCCTTTTCTGTGTGAAATAAAACCCGTAAACTGTGTTGCTTTGTTTGTCTAAGCATTTCTTTCTCTTCTTGTAATGCTCATTTTCATCTCTACAATGCCAAACTAAAGAGTGTGCTCTATTCCATTCCATGCATGCACACCAAAGACAGGACGGTTGCACTTCCGTTTTATGTAGTGACACACTGAACCAACACACAGATCTGTCCTCCTTCCGTCTAATACCCATGTTATTTTCGTTGATAAGGAAGCTGCTCTTTCTTTTCCTTCGTCTTTGCTCCTTTTCTTTCTTTACCATGCGTTTTGTTGAGTTCATGTCTCTCCAGTTACGAGTTTGCAAGCACCAGGTTAGAAAGAATCCCCTTTTCCTTTTTGTGATGCATTCGAGAATGGTAAAAAAAACATATAACCGCTGCATTTCTACGTTCCCTTTTTTCCTTATGTATCCTTTGCAAATATAAGACTACGAAATTGAATAAAATCTCATAATTATCTGCACTCAATTGCACTATGACAAACACTACTGGAGCCGTACCATGCGTTATGACCATACAGTAGAGTAGAAGGAAAAGGCCATATTAAATAGGTAAAGGTAAAGAGCAGTCCAACTTACTCTGCGAATTTGGGAAAGGAACTGGAATGATGGAAATGTAAATAAAGAGATTAGACAAGGTAAAGAGATATGATAATGTTAGTGTACCTGTACCACCAATTCTGGCTAGGCATAGAAACATTTGTAATTAATGTTTAGTGTACTAATGTGATAAGAAAAAACCTATGTTGGCGAGTGAACCCTACGGGATTCGAACTGGAGACCTCCGAGAAAACCATTGAATGTGCGTTTTTACCCGTAGCCTCACTTGTCCCGCTTTGTTGATGTTTTTAGTGTGTATGTCTCCGAAGTAGATACAAACAATTTAGTAGTTATCAAAACCAGTGGAATAATCGAGGTAGCAATAATAATATTAACTATATAAGAACTTTTATTATTTAATAGTTGATCTTTACCAATAAAAATTGTACTTGCAGCAGCTTACCAACTTAAATAGCATCGAGCAATGCTGAAGCAAAGGTATAGGTAGGTTGTAAAACACGATTTTGGATTTGTGAAGTAATGGAAATGGAGTCCAGGGAAATCAGGTTACGACTGACGATGAGATTAAATCCAATGACTAGGCACTCGTCAAATATGCTCAGATAAAAGTCTTCCAAAAGAATGTGGTTTAGAGTTTCGAATCAAATTAATTTTCCTGTGTGGACCTGGAAAGGGAAATGTCCCCATAGATTCCGGAATGATGAGACGATGTCTGTCTTGTTGCTTTGTTTCCTTGCCTCTGGACGAAATCCGACTGATCTTAGGATGACAAGGAAGCTTTGTACCTAAAGCTAACCATTCCTACGGTGACAGATTTTCTTTCTTAGTCTTCTCAAGCCCTTTCTCAAGTTTCAAGATGTTGCATTTTTCTTGCCTGCATGCAGTTGTCAGATCTATATAGGTTTTGGGGTATTTACTTGCATTCTTGTCATCTGTTCTTTCGGTTGACTTGCTTTGTACTTTGTTGTAAGTTTCATGGCCGCACTGCAGTACCTTCGGATTCCTTTTTGTCCCGAAACTCACAAAAACAAAGTAGCAACCAGCAATCTTCTACAAACCTCACTAAATCACATCATTTTTTCTGTGATCACTTAAAAGCACATAAATATACATCCTTTCTGACGTCTTTCTTTTTCTTTCCCAAAATGTACACACAATGTGTTTACGAAACCCAAAAATCGTGGTGGGAAACTATTACTTCATCTTCAGTGTCGTTTCCTTTACATAGCAGTACACACATGCTAACCAAAGACAAAGACACTAAAAACTGCAAACACCATAATGCATTTTAGGTGTGCTATATATATAGAAATGTCGTACATGCTGTTTGGCTACGCCCGCTCTACTATCCCTACTGGTCTTGAGCTTTTAAAATTCTATATACGGGTAGTTCATATTTAAATACGTAGTATTTAGTATTTGCTTAATATCTAATGATGTAATAATATTCTACTACTTTTTGAAACAGTAGCCCTTTTTCCGCAGAGTACCCAAATGATTTAAAGAATTGAACACGTCAATAATTTTAAGTCATCATTAGGTTGGTTCTGATGTGACCGATGCAGTTTGTTGACAAATTCATTATACGACCAATATAGATTAATTACCTGTAATAAACTTTGTAGCTTTGCTTTGTAGGAAAGGTTAATCTAGGTTAACTAAAACTGTTAAATAATGAAGGTATCGTAATTCAAGATTGATCAATTGATTTATACTTACGGGTACATTTTTATTATCGTTTAGGTATCAAACTGGCAGAATAAATGATGGCTAATCAACAAGTTCAAATCTCAGGCCAGCCTACTATTATTGCTCCGGCTGGCCAATTCATCAGAGCACAAAATGTAATGCAGGCGGCCAATATTCTACAAAATGGGAATACAATTGTCACTGCAGGTATGCTTTTCTACATCCAGTCTAAAATTCTTTTGTAGTATCTGTATTTCTGTCAAAATGGATAAGTATTATTTAAAATGTTTATAGGTCCTGGACAAAATGTTGTCCGAGCAGGAGTGCCTCAGCAAGTCCTTCAATTTCCCATACAACAAACGATTCCTGTTCAAATTCCTATTGCAACATCTAATGGACAAACTATTATTCAGACGGTTCACATCCCCATTCAGACTTTGGCTACAGCTATGCCAAATGCCGGGGGACTTATTCAAGGAGGACAAATACAAATTCTTCAACCACAAATTGCACAAGTACTTTATCTGCCTTTATTATCCCAATGCTATAATACAGACTCAGACAATAATACTTCTAGTGATTTTTCCTCTATATAAAAGATAGCTTAAAATATACCGGACTACCGGAATTAATTTTTATTATTTATTCTGAAAGAGCTTAATGGTAATATTAGGTTTAAATAGTAAGTATTCCATATATTCCGTTTAAATAGTAGACCGTTGTGAAGTTCTTGTGCAGTTGTTAAATATTTATGGAGTATTTTCATTCTACGTTGATGTTTGCACAGATCAGGGATTTTTACCCGGAGGGAATATCCTAATCCGTACTGTTACTATAAGTTAAGTATGCATGTAAGTTATACGATGTACTTACGCATTACATGCATTTCCTCTATTAGCTATTTCATCACCGGATTGAGTAGGGCATTGTGAGTAAATGAATAGGAGACTGCAGATCGTGAGTTCGACTCACGTTCCAGGCAACTATATTAAATTAGTGTTTCATTTCCAGAGTAAGCTTCAGTTTATACAGCTTGCTTCCAGGTCGTGCTTGAAGAGACAGAATTAAACCAGTCAACCTAAATGAAAATCCGCTGGGAGTCTTCTTCCTATTATTTCACCCTCTTTTCTCTTTCCTATCATAAACATTGTATTAGAATTCGGTTGTATGAGTTCTTATTAAATGAGGGACATGCTACTTGTCTATGGATAATATTGAATACTGTAAGTACTCACTAGTAGGTTATTATTTTTACACTTAATTACTTTTATCTCTATTGATATTCGGCTCATCAGTAGTAGACAGGGAATCTGCCCAAATCTAGTCCGCTCGTATCCGTGATTTATAGGCTTGACTTAATTAGGGTTTGGATTAGGTCTTTTATTTACACTGATTGATAGCGAGTCTTTGAAATAAATACTTTAGTTTTAGAAAATGTGTGTATACTTCTATAAAACTGGATTAATTTTTAGAATCATCAACAACAGTTCGCTCAGGTGATAACGCCCAATGGACAAATCCAGTTGGCTCAGATTCAACCTGCTCAAACCGCAACGAGTCAAGCGGGCACTACTAATTGGACTCAAAATGCTAATGGGACTATTACTATTCAAGTGAGTGGTGCAAGAAGTTGGCTTGTTAGTATCAATACCTGCGAAATACTGATTTCATTATTTTTAGAACCGTATAATTTTAAAATGCCTTAGGTTAACTGTAATGGCTGATATAATTAAAATAACTCGGTGTATTTTATTTGCAGACATCCGTCGGTAACGACAATAACACAAGTACGGTCTCACAAGTGTCATCTACAACTCAGGCCTCCAATGGTGTTACATCGACAACGCCAACTGTAGTTACTGCTCAAGCTCAGCCTGCTCAACAGCAACAACCTCAACAAATTACAATTCAAGGGTCTAACCAACAGTTTACAGTAATCCCTGCTAATTCCCTTGGTCAGACACTCGGGCAGGTCAGTTGTGTATGTATTCAATAAAGAAAATAAAATTTAAATGTCCATTTTGAAGAATATGACGAAATTTTACAAAACAACTACGTAATAGTGTTTTAATTACGAATTGCTTTCTGTTTACAGTTACCATTTCAAAATATTCCTGGTCTTGGTAATGTGCAGCTCATACCTGCAGGAACATTAACATTAGCTGGCCAGGGACAAAATGTTACGCTGCAGCAACAAGGTTCTCCTACAACCCAACAACTTGTACAAGCAATTCAAGCATCTCCTCTTATATCTGGCCTAGGGAATTTAGGAAATTTAGGCAATCTAGGTAATTACGGTTAGTACGCGAAATAATGCTTTTCACAAAATATTCATCATCTTGTCTTAATGAGTTGACTATGGTGTATTAAAGGGTTCAATGATTTTTTAGGAACACAACAGTTGCAGCAGGATCCTTTAGATCCAACCAAATGGCAAGTGATAAATCAGACGCCTTTGGTAGTTACCACCGCATTACCTAATGGAGGAACAGTCACAACTATTAAAGCGGAATTAGAGAAACCTAAAACAAGACTTAGACGAGTAGCATGCACCTGCCCGAATTGCACCGACATTGATGCAAGGTAATTACTCCAATTCGGTATTCCGTAAGCGGACAACTATTGTTACAAATGGGAAGTAATGTAATTTGCTTTCTCTGGCTTTTACAGAAATAACGGAGAGAAGAAAAAGCAGCATTTATGCCACATCCCTGGATGTGGGAAAGTTTATGGAAAAACCTCCCACCTAAGAGCTCATTTAAGATGGCATGCTGGAGAAAGACCGTTTGTATGCCAATGGCTTTTCTGTGGTAAAAGATTCACCAGATCGGATGAGCTTCAAAGACATCGAAGAACACATACAGGAGAAAAACGCTTCCAGTGTCCCGAATGCCTTAAAAAATTCATGAGGAGTGATCATTTGTCGAAGCATATCAAAACACACACAAAAAATCGAGGCGGGGTTGATGCTACCGTCGGAACAGGAAAGCAAACAATCATTATAGACGGGAAAATAATAAAAACTGTAAGAAAAATACTTATTTTCATTCGGTATTCATTTTTTAGGATGTGAATGTGATTTTATAAGATCAATTGTATTTTACCATTAAGGAAACTGTTGAAGAAGTTGAGGCAATAGGATCTGATGAGGAGGGCCTGGGTGATGAGGAAGTTGACGGTGAGGGGGAAGTGGACAACGAAGAGCAGGAAACAGAAGAAATGATGATTACAATCAATACCGATGGAGAGCAGCCAGAGCTAGTGATTAATGATGGTTCTATAGAATCTCAAGGATAGGATTTACTTCTGTCTAATCTCGGTAAACTGGGATTTAGACTTGGTACGACTTATGACTCTGGCTCTGGTCACATAATTCTGATCTAGACAAAATTACAAGTATATATACTTATTCATGAATGTCTTTCCCTTTTTCCTTCCTACTCACAAATGATAGAGTAAGTAATATCTGGCTACAAGTACAAAAATATTTTGTTTCTCTTAAGTAACATATGTGCGATATGTTTAAAGTAAACTTAGAAATACCTATTTATACTAATATTAAATGTTGTTCACAAAATAGACATATTTAAGTCAAGTCACAATAGTGACACAGCTATAACAAGTTATTTAAGAGGCAAAAGCATATATGTTAAGATTAGTGTAGGTTTTTGCATTTAATATTCTCACATTTTCTACCATTGCTTGTAAAAATAGATAGAACACTGTAATTTTGCGATGTGTGTATTTCTATGTATATTGTTAAAATATGTATTTTACAGAGCCCTACATTATTAGTAGGTATTTGTCTACATTTGTTAATTAATCTTAAGTGCATGTATTAATTATTCTGAAGTCAGTAAATAGCTTTAGCACGAGAAGTCTGGTGAAAGGGACATTAAAATTACCTAAGAAAGGGTAATGAAGATAACCAAAGTGTGTATCACACTGTATCATATAACTGTAGTTCAGTAATAACATAGTAGTGCTATTTATTGCCGGTTAATCTTTAATGCTGAAATTTTAAGGCAGCAGCAACGGCCATAGATAGAAAAGCAAAGGGCTTACATAGCGTTTACATGTAATTTAACTAAGATGAACTTTTATAAAATACATCTTTATTGTGATAGAAATACAAATGTACTGAATGATGCTTTTGTTAAAATGCATATTTAAATGTAGGCTTAGTTGTAGTGTAGAGTATCACAACTAAAATACATTTTTGCAATTCTGTTTTATATTTCGTTTAGTTTTTATTGAATTTGCATGAGTCACATCTATGATCTTTTATGTAAGGTTGCAAGTAAATATTCGTACAAGTAGAAGTTTACATTAATTAGATGAATGTCATTTTTCATTGCCTATGTAATAACTGTTTCTAAAAGAACTGCATGTTCGCAAGAAATGAAATCTGTTTTCTTCGGATTCTTTTGGCTACTTACTATTGCTATACTATTTTAATACCATGCATTGTAGACCTAAGTTGAAAATGAATTTGAACGTAAATTGTAATTTAGCTAACTATCAAAATGGTTGGTGGGTTAGCAAGATCTTGTTGAAAGTGTTGGTTTAACGCACAAAAATGTTATAACTTAACTTTTATTCTTTACTGTCGCATTCTTCGTTTTAATATGGTATGTGTAATAGTGTGGTGGTGCCCTTTGAATATATATTACATTGTATTCAAGTAACAATAATGTACTAAGTATAGGTGTGCACGAACCGAAACTTAAAACCAACAAATAAAAGTTACAAATTATTTTACATTTTAGAATTCAATTTTCGTGTTTTTTTCCATATTTGTCTTTAATCACTTGATAAAGTATAATCATTGAAAACGCCTTGGCATGGCGGACCTTTGCACAGTTTCAGTGTCCTCGTTGATAAATTGTAAATCACAGAAGCAGCAGTTATTTCTGAAGGAATTGGTGCCGTCCAGGCCAAATCTTTAGGGACGGAGTGCTCGCAAACGGAAGCAGGAAATCCCAAGTGATCTTTAAAAGCGTTTTCAAAATGAACTTCCTCAATTGAAGGCCATGCTTTAAGCAAAGCTCTCTCAACTCTTTTATCCCGAAATAATGTTGATCCTCCTCGATTTCCTTCTCTAATATCATCTCTGGTTGTAAACGAAGGAGCTTTGAAATGATTACTGTGAGCAAGAATTTCTTTCTCAAAGGGAACTTGAATTACAAAATATTCATCTGGGGTTAGCTCTATATTTAAGGATTCGTCCTCGGCAGTGGCTACGATTAGATTACTAGAAACATGTCTCGGCGTTTGTAAAACTACTTTCAATCCCATGGAAAAATTTGGAGATTCCAAAAACATTCTTCGAAGTAACGTTATTGGCATCCAACCGAAAGGATATTTCACAGGATCTCTTTCAAACTGATCGTTAGTGCTGTATAAACCCATTGCAACTAGGCCAAGACCGTCTACAAAGTTAAACAATCATTTTAAGTAATTTAATGTTCATCAAACAAAGAAAGTGGTTAATTATATTTTTTTGAAGTAGGTTTATATCAAAATAAGTAATATTTTGATGACATTATTTATATAATTAAATATTTTTACTTTGGTTCATTCCAGAGCGACCAAGTGTGCCTGCTTCGGTAAGCATGATTAAAGGTTTTTTGTGTTCACTTGGGTCGGGATGAACTTCCAGCAAAATTGCAGAGTCATTCTTTAAAATAAACTCGTTGATATCCCAATTTTGGCCTATAATAACGTGGTTGTTCAAAGTTCCACTTTTCAGTGAAACAGCACCAGTACATTCATCACCTGGTTGATCTTTGTCTACAGTTGCATTTACAGACGATATATTTTCTTTAGCCTTGCTACTCAATTTAGATTTGATTCTTGTATTTCTCATTACTCTTGATAAATCATAACGAGAATTAATAATAAGGATATCGTCGAAGGAGACATTAGCTCCGGCTGCTATTCCTTTCAGTTCCTCAAGTCCGCTGGGGAAATATTTTTCCAAAGCAGGCAGATAATTTGTTTGAACGAATGTAATACATTCATCCCAAGGCGGAAGGCTTTTGCCAAACTTGTAAAAATTTATACTGTCTTGGATTTTTTCTTTAGCTTGTGTACCATGGCTTTCACCTCTGACAAATGGTAACCCCCTCACAATGATGTGTTGGTAAGTACCCCAGTTGTATTTTTCATTCGAATTCAGGATTTCATTTATTTCCATGATTGGAGTTCGGTTTACAATAAATAATGCTGTGAGTGTTCTAATGAAATGAATTCCAATTACTAATAACACCGACTCAGATCTTTATTTTTTTGTAAATGTAATCTGATTTACAGTTGAATAATATGTTGTTTGTAATTACAATCTCAAAGCAGCAATCACACTGTTGTTCGGTGAAACCAATGTTTTCCGACGTAAAAAAGTTCCATATACAATTCGGTGTAAGTGTAAAATTTAATTATTCCTTTAGAAAATGTCCAGGAATATTTGTGGAAGCAATCTATCATGAATTGCACTTTGGTGGGACGTAGTAGGAAAAGATGTAGCCTGCATTTTCCCGGTCAGTGTTAAATTATAACCTGGTTGGTGAATAGATACACTTGACCAGCATGAAGAATGAGATACATGCATGTAGAGGTTGTTAAAGGAAACTTTTCTGCAATTCTATGAATGAATATGGGAATCTGAAAATACCTACTAACTATCCTCATATATGGCGTTTGTGTACACATAATATCTGCAAATCCTGATCCTGATGTTAATTCTGCTAGCACTCTAATGCTATATTCGTGCAATTCCCATTCTACTGTAGTAGAGATTAGACAAGTTATTTGCCATGAAATCTGTAATGTATATTTTCCTACTATAGATGATTGTTACCGAATTGTGCAATCTAGAACCATGTTAATACGATAAGTAAATTGTGTACAATTATTTGGAAAACATTAATATTTTCCTATATATAACTGTGAAAGAGCAGCCTATCTTGACTTTATCTGAAACTACATTAACAATGCTAAAAATGCATGAAATTCAATTTTGCAAGGTCGAACTTGTTTTGTGGGCGATTGTGGGTTATTATTCCATAATAAAATACCACAATGTGCCCGTTTCCGCTTAAGCCATCGAATATTGACATTTTACAACAAATAAACTATAGCTATGAACATATATTGCGCATGTAGATGTCAAATGTACTTTGTTAAATTCCAATCAGTTAACAAAATCGTTTTTCCGGAAAACGAAAAGACACTTCCTTAATCTGAGACAAATATTAGTATTAGGCATGTGAAGGAAGTTACTTATACTTTCATTATCCCAACAACAAAGTCGCTAACATTCTGGAGAACAAACAAGCAAACACAAAGAACTCACTGAGGGATACATGGTTGCAGTGTTAAACATTTTACCTTATCTGTGCACTACAATTTGTTGATTGTTCGCAGCAAGACACATCCATCAAGATACACGGCCAGAAGGAAACAAACAAGGTAGTGTCCGCAGCATAGACAAGGGCCATTGCACCTCCGCTTCTTCGTCGGACTTTTTCTCACGAATTCTTTGAACTGCAGAAATCATAACAAACACAGAAACCTATCCTCCATTAATAAATCCTATTACATAATCTGGATTAGCGTTGGAGAATGCATTTTACACGTGCTAATCTGATTGTGGATGGTCTGATATTTTCCTGTCAAAATTCCCTTCCTGCTTTGCTACTCTTTTGGAAGTAAGTAATAAAAACCCATGAAAATTAGGAGTTGGTAAAGGCAGTTAATTTTTTGTCCCTGTAACTTGCCGCTGTCTTTCCCTTCATCACTGTGATGACACCTTTCCTTAACGAGTTTTCGTTTGCGTGCACATCTTTGTTAAACCATGATAAACACAACAACAGCCCATACAAAACTATGTTTTTGCTACTTAACTAAGATCCTAAAGTAATATAAAAATATGTTTTGCTGTCCCGATTGTTTTATGTGTTTTATAGGAAGCTATTTATGAATATTATACCATAAAATTACTATCCATTAAACAAATTAACGGGGAAGATAATTATTGTATTGCTTATTTATAGGAAGCAACTTATTTATCATGTAAATAAATAATATTAATAGTTTTCACTTGCACTTTAGCATTTTACAGTGTACTAATAATTATGCACTAATCGTCTGTCATTTTCTCACTTAAAATGAGTTTACAAATATCAACTGCCAGTAATCTGACTTATCGTGATTATTTATAATGATTCATTTCTTTTTAAGTTGATGCATTGACGAGTTCTTAACTACGGCTGTAATTGACTATTTAAGTGCATTTCATTAGTTTTACGTTTGGTCATTAGTTAGTTTATCGTGTTAGGATTATGAGAACCACATAACAAGAACTAGCATATTAAGGGTGCCTGCTGTTTATAAATCACTCCTGCTCAATCATTCAACTGTTTCTCGTGTAGTGAACAGCAGGTACATTTAATTATTGTTCCCGTACTTCCTAATCATATTTATTATTTATTTCACACAGCAAAGCTAGCACTATTCCCGTCCTTGTTTATTGCATATGCAAATAATATTATAACGCTAAAGTTGTTTTATTTATCACACAGCATATTAAAATCTGTTTAAGCTGCACATTTCACTTATGTATATCTTTCATTTGTAAGGGACTTGTTGTTTACATTTACAACTAATATTAAAGTCATGAATCTTACATAAAACGATGTTGTGTTGTGATATAATACTATTACCTATGTCCACATGCCTTAAAATTTTCTCACATTTATTAGCGAACAAACTGTTTGTTTTCCTTTCCTTGTATTCATTTCAGCCATGCAGTTTTAGCTATATAATAAACAAATAAACACTAACTGATGCATAGTTATGTTGCAGGAGCAAGGGGTTTGCCAGGAACCTTCTTCGTGGAAATTAAGCCGTGAGCACGGCAGACTACCTACACCTTACTTTAATGTACATATTGATCATTTATTTGAACGAATATTAACTGCAGTTCATTCCACAATTAAATTACAAAATTAAAGGAAGCATAAACTGCATAATTTAATGTTTTGTAAAATTTCATAAAAAACTTTCCTTGGAAAATATTTTATGTATAGGTATGCTACGTTCAATCAGGTTGAAGACTTGTATTTATTGCGAACTCTTATAAACAAATGGTATTCTCCCTAATTCTATTTCTAATAATATTATTTTTTGAATAAAAAGAGTCAGCTAAACCAAGCCAGGAAAACTAAATATTATATCTAAATATACAGATAGATACGTATGCAAACATGCTGATAACTTGTAAAGTTACCACACTTAACGTTTTCGTGCGTATTATTGCGAATTACATGGTTATCTAATGACAACATGCTCCTGATACCAGGATCTAGGAACTATGCAATTAACAAGTATTTACTTGCAGCGATTACACGCAAGGTTTTATGAAAGGCTTATTTATTTGCTAGTAAACTTATCGTTCTAAATTTTGTAGGAAAAGGAAGTCCAGAGTTAACAACCCAAAGTAAATGGCAAAGCGAATCGAAAACGATAAGAGGACAGGATGATTGTGAGATTCTCTTTGCTGATTGCAAAGTTTCTGTATCATTTCATTCTCTACAATATTCATCCTTTTCACCAGAGCTCTTGGTCACTACAAAATAATAATAAAAGCGTGTTGTGTAGGTACTGATATTTGTGCTCCCTCACGATACTGTTACTCTGCTACTGCTTACTGCACTATATCTTTACATTTATAAGGGAGATACATGAAATTGACACGGAATGATATAAAGTGTAAAACACCGTAACAAAATGAAGTGCAAAAGTCAGTGTTTCCGTATTCACAGTGAGAAAGCAAGGGAGGTAAGAGGATGTTTTGTTTGGCAGAGTTATTTCCGTTGATTCCGCATACTTAGCGAAACCGGGAGTATAAATTGCTACCAGTTTTAACTTATCTAACGGAGAATCTTCTCTTTAGAACATTTTCAAGTATTTTCCTTCTCACTAATATCCACGCCCTAAGCACTACGCTTTTGCTAAGTATATTATTCAGTAAGAGTGAAATCCCATGTTGTAATTGGAATGTCAATTTACACTACTCTTGCTTTATTGTATCACTAATAGTTAATAGGACGTACCTAAAAGCCATTTAAGTGGTATGGATATAACTACGTTCGTTTCTTTACAATGTGAAGTTTATGGTATGAAACTATTCATTCTCGAATAAAGGCATTTTGAGCCTTATGGGCCTATGCAACCGGAAATTGGTACAAAATCACCCAAAACTAATGTAGCCACCTTATGCTACTTAATCAATTGAAACAAGATATTTCCTACTTTGCTCTATTAATGAAATATAAATGAGAATATAAATACTATTACTAATTCCCTTTTGAAGTTTAACTTACATAGTAATTACTTTAAACAGAGTTTCTTTTGCAAAAATATTTTAGCTCTTCCTTCCTGCATACATCTTTAAATTTATGATACTACGATTTGGTAAACACTAAGCACAGTAATGCGTACAGTAGTTAATGTTACGTTTCGCAAGTCAGATTTTCAACCGATCAGGTTTCAATTAAAATGCACAGTACAGTAGTAAATATTACATTTTTCAGTGCTTGCTTAAGCTTGTGAACCACAATAGTTATCTGTAAAGTACTAGTAGGGGATTGCAATTTATAATGAACCTGCAAATTCTTCATGAATTTATTGCAAACAGAGAGAGGGATACTACTACAGATCGCAAATGACAAAAATACAGATGATATAGACTTATTGCTTCAATGTAGTGTACAGTGTACAATTAGGAAGTAAAATAAATGACTTGAAAGGAAATAGCGAAAAGAATGTCTCTGTATATTATTGGCTTAATGATAATTATGTGTTCCTAATTGTGAGACTCTTTATGGGAGAAATGCCGAGTTTCTCTCACTATTCTTCTGAGGATCTTACAAATTCGACGTTAGGTGCACCAACTTAAGTGTAATTATCATTATTGTGTTACGATCACGATCGAGAGGAGAGAAGCAGACAGAGTCTATTCGAGTGGTCAAAAGTGTATGTCTGGGTACCTACTTAACAATGTAACACATCATTTGGATTTCATTTTATTTCGGCTAACTTGTCTTCTAGTGGTCTGCTGAGAATATAGTATTACTTCATAAAAAGGCACTTACAAAGAAAGAAGCATCATTCACAATACCTTGGAGATATGCGAATACTTTGCACCTTTCCTTTGTGCATGCCCACGCGGACTTCTACTTAGCTTTGTTCACAAAACCATAAAATGCATCAATAATGTTTCTAAATAGTAAGCCAAGTGTTACCTATTCCATTCTAGTGTGGTAAATAATTGTTCTGGGCTATCGTAAAGCATCTTAAAAATGAGAAACAGGTAGACAAATATTACACGATTAGGTAAAAAGTGAAGTAATCAGTTATGAATTAAATGTGTCACTCGTTGGTTTAAGAGAATACATTTTTCGCCACTTCTTGCTATAATGTGCATTTGTGCAAGTAATCATTCATTACGAATGTTACGTTGCATTACTATTGCATTTTTCTAGTGTAAGTAATTTTTGTAAGAAAGGAATGTTATTACTAATGTGCAGTTTGCATTTTATTATTAAAGTATATGTTAAGAACTGTCCATTAAAGTAGAAGCTCCATAAATTTAACCATAGTATTATACATATAGATTTGAATTCTAGCGGTATTATTTCAATCTTTTCTTATTGTATGTGATTTTCTCTTAACAAGAATTAATCCTTAGTCTGTCTGCTCCAGCAGTAGAAGTAACATCTCAACAATTAATCTGTGTCTCTCTATTTTCCAGTGACTGCCTATTGTCACTCTTGTTACTAATAATTGTCATTTGTCTTCAGTGCCTCTCTACAGTTAAATAAAAGTTAATTAAGTGAATTTGGTTCCCCGGTTAGCCAGTCATTTATTACTAGACATTTTAACTGTAAAATCATCCTGCTACCAGCTAGCATTGTCATCCGACAAACTCTTGATTCCATCCTCACACCCCCCAGACTTACTAGTTACTGCATTTTGTAGCCGAACCACCAAACATTGGTCCTTCGTCAGCCGTATCTTCTATCGTCACAGCCAGTGATCCAGCATAATTGAAAATTGTGGTAAAGGCCTGATTCTGGAACTTGTAAGTTGCTCTGTGTTGTCAATCATCGTTTTCAGTGTATTGTACTTTTGATGTGTTACCTCCTTGAGTCCCCGGTTACTCAACTTTGACATTTAATACTCCAGCAGTGTTTAAGTGTGTGATAGACTATCAAAATGAACAAGTTACTGAAAAAGCAAAAGGCCCTCAAAGGGAAAATCACCCATGTGAAAACCATCATAGATGCCCACGATGTCAATCCAATCAGCGAGGCAGATGTGGAAATCTATACTGAAAAGATGCGTAAGTTTTACCAGGAGAATGAGCACCTTTACGAAGAAATAATTCTCCAGTGCAAAGATGACGTTGAGATGGCTCATCATGAAGTGCCATACAACGAAGAAGATGCCAGAATTCACCAGCTGAGATCTGCACTTCTAACTATCTCCAAAAGTTTTGCAGCCAGCCCTGCTACCACCAATAGATCTGGAAGTAAACCAACTGATGTCAGATTGCCGAAATTGGATCCTCCGACCTTCAGTGGCAATGTACAGGAGTGGATTTCGTTTCAGGATCTATTTACTGCATGTGTTCATAGCAACACTCAGCTCTCCAATGCTCAGAAGCTTCAATACCTGAAGGCTTCTATGAAAGGTGATGCAGCTCTTCTTATTCAGTCATTGCCAGTGACGGATGCCAATTACGATGAAGCCTGGAAAATGCTTGAAAATAGGTGTCTAAATAAAAGAGACATCATCAAAGCAAACCTTGATCGTTTGTTTTCCCAGCAAAACATTCAACAAGAAAACCCATCAGCACTGAGGAAACTAGTCGACACGACGACCGAGTGTGTTCGAGCCTTTTCAGTACTGAAGATTCCGTCTGAGAAAATTGCAGATATAATTTTCATTTATCTGATTTCAAAAAAGTTGGACTCCGAATCTCGGCTCCAGTGGGAGCGCTCTCTCAAAGTAGATACCTTGCCCAGTGTTCAAGAATTTTGCACCTTTCTTGATCATCATTCCCGTGTGACAGCTGCAGCAAAGTGTGGTGTCAGCAAACCGAAAGTTCAAACCGGAACTTGTAATGAAAAAACCTCCACATCAGTCCATCACAGTACAACGGATACAAGTTATGGAAAAAGTGTCACGTGTGATTTTTGCACTGAAGTACATCCAACTTTCAAGTGTAACAAGTTGAAATCCTTAACTGTCAGTGAGCGAGTTAGTGCCATCAAGCAGAAAAACTTGTGCTTCAACTGTCTACGAGGATCTCATTCGTACAAATCTTGTCCCAGTGAACGTTCCTGTCTAAAGTGTAAGAAGAAGCATCACACGCTATTGCATTTGGATCTCCCGAGTCCATTGAAAAATCCTGAACAACCAGCAGTTACCAGCCAGCCTGGAGCAGCAAGTCAAACCTCATCTGAAACCGCAAGCAACCTGCCTGCAGTAAGTACCATGCACGTAAGGAACACTCCTAGTATTTGCAAAGTGTTGCTTTCAACTGCAATAATAGAAATTGTAGACGTACATGGACACCGTCAGAAATTACGAGCCTTGTTAGATAATGGTGCCGAGGCCACTATTATTACTGAACAATGTATTAGTCGTCTCGGACTAAAAAGATTTCCTGCCAAAGTGCCTCTCTCTGGACTATCCTCAGTTTCCGTTGGATCTTCACAAGAAATCACCAAATTGAACATTTGCTCGCCAAAAGACAATTCGTTCTTCGTTTCCAGTAATGCTCTCATCCTGCCAAGTGTCACTGGACTGCAGCCTCATCGCAATTACAATCCCAAGCAGTGGAGTCATTTGAAAAATCTTCAGTTAGCAGATCCAGATTTTCATAAGCCCAGCCAAGTTGACATTCTTCTTGGAGTTGATGTGTATGGTGATACTCTGTTGGAGGGAATCGTGAAAGGAAAACAGGGAACTCCAACGGCCATAAAAACTGTGTTCGGTTGGATCGTAACTGGAAAAGTAACACCAAAGCATTATCTTCCAGTCTCAGTGAATTTGTGCCATTTGGAGCCCATTCTCCAAAAGTTTTGGGAGCTTGAAGAAGTTCCAAAGAAAATTGCCCTTTCTCCAGAAGAAATTGCATGTGAAAATCACTTAAATGAAACCCACTCTCGAGACTCCAGTGGAAGATACATGGTCAGACTTCCTTTTCGTCCTCATCTCAAGCCATTTGGAGAATCTCGCCAGTCTGCCATCATTCGCCTTAAGCAGATGGAACGCCGGTTTTCCAGAAACCCAGAACTTCAGCAAAGATATTCTGAAGTGATCGAAGAATACTTAAGTCTCCACCACATGGAGGAAGTGCCTACTCCATCTCAAGAATTGGACAATCTGCAAGAAAATATATCCAAAGGTATTTTCGACCTCCCTCACCATGCTGTATTCAACGAAGCAAGCTCCACAACTAAACTACGAGTTGTTTTTGATGGATCAGCTAAAACCACCACCGGTGTTTCCCTCAATGAAACATTAATGGTTGGGCCCAAGTTACAGGACGACCTAACCGCAATCCTCATTCGTTTTCGATGCCACCGAGTCGCCTTTACTGCAGACATTGCGAAAATGTATCGCCAGTTTAGAGTGCATAAGGATGACGCAGATTTTCAACGAATAGTGTGGCGAAAATCTCCTGAAGAAGAAATAAAAAATTATAGATTACTCACGGCAACATTTGGAACCTCAGCTGCCCCTTACCTAGCTATCAAATGTGTCCAACAGCTAGCCAAGGATGAAGAAAAGAAATTTCCTGCAGCTTCTTTTGTGTTACTTCGCGATCTCTACGTTGACGACCTAATGTCTGGTGCCAACTCAGAGATGGAAGCAATAAAACTCCAAGCTCAATTACTCCAGCTAATGCAACTTGGACAATTAGAATTACGGAAGTGGTCTTCTAATTCCGAAGCTCTTCTTAAATCTTTATCCCCTGAATTATGTGAAACCAAACTACCTCTCAGGATCGACACGGATGAGACGGTGAAAACACTCGGAATATTGTGGAATCCAGCCGCGGACCACTTTTCCTTTTCTGTTGTGCCTCCTCCCGAAAGAGAAACTACAACAAAACGTTCATTGTTGTCAGACCTTGCAAAAGTCTTCGACCCACTTGGATGGCTATCACCGACTACCATCAAGGCCAAGATTTTATTCCAGTCCCTTTGGAAATGTGATATCTCCTGGGACAATCCTTTACCTCAAGACATTGCAGATGAATGGAAAGATTACACCCAGAATCTCAGTGCCATTGAAAATATTAGAGTTGAAAGATATTTCCTCCTACCTGAACACTCTACCAATGAACTCCACGGTTATTGTGATGCCTCTGAAAAGGCATACGCTGCTGCCGTGTACATTCGCTCTATTGATTCACATGGTGGAACAAAAGTTAATCTCATAGCCGCTAAAACAAAAGTTGCTCCCTTAAAGCAAGTATCTTTGCCCCGTCTGGAGTTATGCGGAGCTGTTCTCCTCACCAGACTAATGGAAGTCGTGCGTGACTCTCTTCATATCGAGATTTCAAGTTCACACTATTGGACTGACTCAACCATCGTCCTCGCTTGGATAGCCTCTCCAGCCAAGAGATGGATGACTTTCGTAGCCAACCGAGTGGCTGAAATCCAAAGTTCTACGGTGCCTACTCAGTGGAAGCATGTCTCTGGAGAAATAAATCCTGCTGACTGCGCTTCCAGAGGAATACCCCCTGGACTACTGGAGACTCATCCTCTTTGGTGGAATGGTCCACCCAGCCTCAGATGTTCTGACATGAAAATTTCAATTCCCTGCCTCAATCCTCCTTCGGAAAGTGAACAAGCTTTGCTAGAAGAAAGAAAAGTTGTGTCCGTTACACATGTGACTGTCTGTGTTCCAAAAGACAGAAGTCTGCTATCAAAATATTCGTCTTGGACAACCCTTACACGTGTCACCGCCTACTGCCGCCGATTCATCCACAATTTCACATCCGTGTATTGCTCTAGGAAAAACCTACAACCGAAAAGAGGACTTCTTACTTTAGATGAACTCAATTCTGCAAAACTCTTTTGGATTCAAGCCACCCAATGTATTGAATTTCAAGATGAAATGCAAGCCCTTACCAAGAAGCAGCCACTTCCAACGAAAAGCAAACTTATGGGACTGCGTCCTTTTTTGGATGATGTAGGAATCCTCAGAGTGGGTGGCAGACTTCGCCATTCAAAGCTAACTCCTGACAGAAAGTTCCCTATTCTACTTCCAAGGAAGAGCCCTTTGACTAACTTAATAGTGAGAAGTTACCATTTGCAATCTCTTCATGCTGGACCCCTACTGTTGCTTGCAACTCTGCAGCGAACATTTTGGATTCTTTGTGGCAGAGATGTAGTGCGCCAAGTAGTGAGAAAATGTATTCCATGTCATCGTCAATCTGCAGTGTCCACTCAGCAAATTATGGGAGACCTGCCTGTGTCCAGAGTTACCCAAACTCATCCCTTCTCCAGATGTGGTGTGGATTATGCTGGTCCGATGACACTACGGGTCCTTAAAGGAAGAGGACAGAAAACCTTTAAGGGCTACATCGCGGTATTTGTCTGCTTTGTCACCCGAGCAATGCACCTAGAGGTTGTGAGCGACCTCACGACTGATTCATTCCTTGCAGCACTAAAACGATTTGTTTCTCGTCGTGGCAGGCCAACTGACATTTTTAGTGACTGTGGAACAAATTTTGTTGGTGCCAACCGTGAATTGCAACACCTGCTGAAGCTCACTCAATCTCAAAACCACCAAGAGGAAGTCTCACGTCACTTAATTTCCCAAGGAATCCAGTGGCACTTCAACCCAGGAGGGGCGCCGACATTTGGTGGTATTTGGGAGGCTGGAGTCAAATCAGTAAAATACCACCTTCGAAGAATCATCGGAAACGTCAACCTAACATTTGAAGAAATGTCCACCGTGCTCTGTCAAGTCGAAGCTTGCCTAAACTCTCGACCACTGACAGCTTTGTCCGGCAATCCGGAAGATATGGAAGCCTTAACTCCCGGACATTTTCTCGTGGGAAAGCCTCTCACAGCAATTCCTGAGCCTGAATACTCCTCAATCCAAATGAACCGTTTGTCCAGATGGCAACTTACCCAAAAGTTGCTCCAACACTTCTGGAACCGATGGAGCTCCGAGTATTTGGCCCGCTTACAACACCGGCCAAAATGGTGGAAAGAACAGAAGAATCTCGCAGTTGGTGATCTTGCTCTCATTAAGGATGAAAACCTTCCGCCGTTGGAATGGAAACTCGCTCGAGTCCTTCAAACTCATCCTGGAAAAGACAACCTACTCCGAGTGGTTACCTTAAAGACAGCAGGAGGAACACTGCAGCGTCCTGTTGGAAAACTATCTCCTCTTCCAATTGATACCGAATCTCAAGATTTATAAATCGTCATTATATTCTATTTCAGTTTATCTATGTTATTCTTTGAAGTGATTACTTCAACCCGGGCGGAATGTTAAGAACTGTCCATTAAAGTAGAAGCTCCATAAATTTAACCATAGTATTATACATATAGATTTGAATTCTAGCGGTATTATTTCAATCTTTTCTTATTGTATGTGATTTTCTCTTAACAAGAATTAATCCTTAGTCTGTCTGCTCCAGCAGTAGAAGTAACATCTCAACAATTAATCTGAGTCTCTCTATTTTCCAGTGACTGCCTATTGTCACTCTTGTTACTAATAATTGTCATTTGTCTTCAGTGCCTCTCTACAGTTAAATAAAAGTTAATTAAGTGAATTTGGTTCCCCGGTTAGCCAGTCATTTATTACTAGACATTTTAACTGTAAAATCATCCTGCTACCAGCTAGCATTGTCATCCGACAAACTCTTGATTCCATCCTCACACCCCAAAGACTTACTAGTTACTGGATTTTGTAGCCGAACCACCAAACAGTATACATTGTACTGCGTTCTGTGTAGTAAGCTGATGTACGGTGAAGTGGACGTAAATAATGTAACTGAAAGGATCATTAGTTCCTGGATTGTCTCTTTCCAAATAAAGTAAGGTGAAATTACATGAAATGCATAATTTCTTTAGTTCTCCTTTAGACGCAAGCAAAGCAGGTTAAAGATTTGCCGAACAGATTAGTTTCCTTTCAGTTACATCAAGATAGCAACAAATGAAAGCAATTCATTCTCATTGCGTCAATTTACTGCAATACATACTAAACTCGAATGCTTAACTAAAACCAATGTAATGCGCTCCTTCTTCAAGGAAATAAATGGTAACATTGCTTCTGATTGCAATTGCACTCACTTATCTCTACCTATATATTATTTATTACATATTTCAGAATTCAAACTAATATTCAATTCAGAATACTAAACTTACTCTTGTATTGCGTTTTGTAGACGTGTCTTCAAGATGTAAGGAAAAAGAAACAGTATGTGTTTAATTTTTTCGGTAAAATTGAACCATTACACATATTTATGTTGAGTCTATTACACAAGCACTACACACAATGAGAGCTTTTCTGTCAATAGCATACAAAAACACAACTTGTCGATCTTGTACCTAGTTCAGAAAGCATAGTGAATAATTTAGGAGCTGTTAAAAGATCTTTTGGATAGAATTTGTGCAATTTTAATGTTCATTACATTTAGCATTTTACGAAATACAACAATAATGAAATATTATTTGGTTTTTGAAAAGAATTTCAATGTTTTAGTTTTAGGCAAAGCATTCCGTACTTATTTATTGGTGATGCATATGTGCTCCATTGAGGCGGATTATTTCCTTTTTGCCGTACTCCAACTTAAAATTTGAAAAATCAATTAAAGAACGATAAATGTTATTCCTACATTTTGTTAATCTTTTATTCTCTTCAATAAAAAATGTGCCTATAAACTCAACAGAATACATTTCCAACAGCATTCTTTGGTAATTGAAGTATTATATAGGTATACCATTATTTTACTTTTACCTCTATACTTTCATAAGCAGAACCACGTACAGCGGTATCACATTCTGTAATTTCAAAGTAGTTCACAAAAATTAAGTTTTTTAAATTTTCAACAAAATTCACTTGGCTAGCAAAATATATACAAAAATAGGAAGGACTAACTGCAACTGTACGGGTCCTTTCTCGATTTCTCAAAATTTGGCTTTCATTTTCTTAAGTATTGAAATCGTATTATATTACACGTATAGACATACTTAAAATGTGATTGTCTATACATGTTTACCTTTTTGATTCTTTTTTCCTTTTCAATAATTTGCCATTCACATCCTTCCACAGCAATCAAAACCCATTTAATGAAAAACATAAGCGATTACGGAAAATTGATAATGCGTGACTGCAATTATCGTTTTTCCAATAGTCTTGCAGTGCAGGTACTCCTTGTTAGTATATAGGTACTTATTTACAACTGTAGTAATACCTTAGCTAACCTTATAATATGTGCTTGTAATACCTTCGTTACTCACACCACATGCCAATGTGAATTGAAGATGATGTCTGAGATCAAATGAATGAAAAGATGATTGGTGCATTTGCAGTATTTATATTTTACTTTCTCTGTTTCATCGCAATCAGATCTTATTAAAGGATTAGTTACGACTTTGATTGCCAGGTTGTTTGAGCTTTTCAAGTTGGTTGTCTACATGTACATACATGGTACACTACATACTATGCACTAGCCATTTATTTTGTTCTTGTCTGGCAAATTGACTTTTTATTATCAGATGAAGGTAAAACAGACGAAGGTCGAATATTTCAATGTGTTGGTAATTTGGTGCACTGCAAGTAAAAACTATGGTACGAAAAGCAGGAAAACAATGAAGTTGTGAATTTTTTAATCCATGTATGGTTTCTACTGCACATTAATTTAAGAGCTGATTTTATGGCATCCATAGGTAAATTCTATCCTAGAATATACACTAGTAAACCTTGTGTTACAAAAATTTAAAATACGAAAGATAAACAGAAAGTCTTAAAATGCTACCGAATTCCCATATTGTAAACATTTTACAGGCTATTGACATTACTTTGCTGGTATAAACCATGAGTAAACAAATTTCTGTCTTTTCACACAAAAAATTTGTGAAACACTTCTGGTAAGCTCAGGTAAATTATTAAGCAGCATTATTCCATTGAGCTTAATGTTTGCGGCAGCTTAAGGATAATTTCCTTTGTCATGCCAAGATCAAGAAGTTGAATGTAAGAAGGATAAAGGTACAAAGACTCATTCAACCCGGACCAATGGCTTAAATCTCAAAGTTCGTAAACTTCTGTACTCTGTGTATACTGTGCTGTAGGGCCCTACTGTTATGCTTTATAAAATCAATTGGAAGCAATTTATTTAGATAGTAATACACTTTAATGGTTATTGACTTAGAAATGGTGGATTCAATGCTGTACAGCAGCACTATTCATGTGTCCGTCAAGGAAAACGCTTAGAGGAAAACAACAACGATAAATATCATCATTACGCAGAAGAAATGATGGAAAGATTTGTACCTGTTGCATTCACTGCAATTTTACAAACCAAGTGCAAATTACGGGAGGACACACAACCTGTGTACAATTGCAATTAACCTCTACATTTCATAATCTCATACTCTATGATATGTAGGAACACTAGGAACTTCAAATAGCAGACGCAGACATTGCTCCCTTATGTATACATCAATACAGACATTAATTTCTACTTTGTCAAATTCAATTGAACTATTATTTAAAAATCAAGGGAAGCCAGATCGAAACATTACAATACGTTTACAAAACGAGAATTTTATGCATTTGCATAATTTATACTTTCAGTTTTAGTATGACAACCTGTAGAATTCGCCTGAGAGTTTTAAGTTATGGCACAAGTCTGCACATCTATTAATTAGAAACATGGGCTAACATAAAAATAAGTAGATAAGATTACTTATTATGTTATGTGTTATGCTTATGTTATGCATAAAGCATAAACAAGAAAAGTAATAAATACTGAATAATGATCTATAGAAAGGTTGATGCAATTGAATAAACCAAGTATTTAATTTCAAGTAATTCATTAGTATTACATTTCCGTTCCTTTAAAGATTAGCTTACCTAAATTGTTTCTTGAATTCTGAATATGCATATCAAAAATTACAGTGCATTTACAATTTAATTCCAAAATTCAAAAGTATTTTCTCAAGCTTTGTTTGCAATGTTCTGCCCACTACACCACAAGAGAATCAATTTGCGAATGCAGTTTAGCATAAGATGTTTGAGAAAAACATATAATATATTTACAAAGAAAGCCCAATTTTAGTAATGGATAATTGGAGATTTCGTTGATAATTAAATTAAATTAATTAGTAATTGAAATGGAAACTGAAAAGGGAATGCGTAGTAATAAAGAGTATGCGAATGGAGGAATTATAAAATGCAAATTGTAGCGAAACAACTTTTACTTGATTTGTCCTGACTTTATTTCCCACTTGATGATACAATGTACCCCATGGAGAGTTGAAGACATTTAGCATATCGTTTGACGCAGTGCATTTGTATAATATCTGCGGACAAGACAAGACTCAAGTACATTGTTTTGGTTCTAAGCACTTATCTTGCTTTGGCTTATGCTGTAGTGAACTTGTCCTGTTTTCTTTGCAATGCAATTGCGTTGGAACACGGCAATAAGTGAATTAAATGGATTACTCTGCATTTGCATTAGAGTCCATGCAAGGCAGATTGTAAGTTGAATGAAACATGAAACAAGATTCGCTTACTTTATAATAGCAATTAATTAAAGTGTTGTGTTGGGTTCGGGGTATTCTTTTCTAAGCTCTATAATGTGCTTGTTATGATATCAGGTATCTTTTCACATGTTAAGTGAATTTATATGCGTGAACAATGGTCAATAAACTGTGCTAATGCTTCCTATCCCATAATACAGCCAAGATCTTACTTATAAGAAGATTACTATGAATGAATCTATAATAAATGTGTTATTATATCCTCGCCGTGCTGTAATAAACCTTTTTTAATCTTCCTCAAACTATTCGGAAGATGCATCTTGTGTTTTCCTGTGACGTATATTTATTACGATTGTTTATAGCACATTTAATCTCGTTTTCCATTTATTTTTCTTTATGCCCCAACTTTTCTTTTAATCCACCAAGTGTAGAGAATTGGAAAAGTACATAACTATTGATATTAAGAATCTAACCATTTTTAAAAAGAAAATCATGAATTTAATAACAAAGTATTCAGAAAAAGAATACGAATAAAACACACCTTTTAAAAGTACAAGTTGTTACTTGTGCTTTGTTGTGCAGTAAAGCATCTGGAAAATGAAAAAAATCGTAGGAATAACTCAACATATAGAATATCGTGTTATATATTATACGATTACTGAGATACATTGTTCTATGAGAGAAAAGTAAAGAGAAATGTTAATACAGCTAGTAATTTGCATTATATACTTGTAGTTGTAAAATAGTAATATTGTATTATGACTATGGCAGAGCTTTATGTATAAAATTTGCATTAAAATCATTCCGCACATTAACAATAGTTTCCCTAGATTTACTATCTAGTTTGGTCGGTTAGTTTAGTTTACAATTAGTGGGTGTAGGTTGTATTGTGTACAAACGAATACACGAAGTGTACTTATCAAAACTGTTTCAATTTCACATTCTACAAGATTTCGATGGCTGTGAGCCACGAATACACAGAGATGAGTCTCCACTCATAATACAACCAAGAAAACTCACTTTTTCAGTCAAAGTGTTTTAATTGTAAATGGAGTGACGAACTTGAATGGGTTTGGTATGATAACATCAGGTAGGTAGGTTTCGAATTGCCTCAAGACTATTGTTATCAGACTCCACACTAACTTCATGACATGCAGAACATCTGCTTTTGACTGACTGCTGTCTTTCTCTCTAATATCATGATACTCCTTAATACATTGTTGTATATATTAGGTTTCCCCACTTACTAAACACTCATTCATGGAAACAGACGTCGCACATACATCTTCTTTTCATGTCGTGATGAAGTTTTCAATGCACACTTAACATTAATAAAAATATTGTATTGTATTGGTAACGCATACATTTTCAATTAATATCACTTCTGCTAAGGTTTGTGGTTTATGCCAAAAAGTAACAACTTATTTGTATGTATGGCTGCATGCGTGCACACCACAAAACCCAATAATAGGAGTAGCAGAAACAGAAAACCTTAACAAACTATGCAAACGAACTGCCTCACCTTCCCTACTTTGTTTGTTCGGCTCCACATATAATCTGTTGTCACTTGTATTGTAATTGTAAAGTAATGAAGTTTCCATTCTTAAGGTACGAGACAGAGAGGTGAGTGAAATGATCTTCTTTTGCATGATAATCATTCTTAATTCACGGCTTTCTGTCATAAATTCATGACTTGGGTCTATTAGATATGATTTGTTACTAAAATCCAGTCTGGTTCAACAGTCAGCGTAATGAGGCCAAAGTTAAAGATGTTCAAATGTTTTACTGATGCCTAACCCATTAATTATGCATTTGAAACATTATCGTACTTATTTATTGCAGTTTATATACGTATACTTCCTTACGCTCAAAAAATCATGTACAAATTACATACATGTGCTTATTTATTAAGTGAAGAAATTATTTACCTCAATTGTTTCATCACTTTCGGCTGCCGGTAGTATCCAGTAGCTTAATATTTATTGGTGTAGAAGTATTTCCTTAATTAATGATATTCTAAAATAAAATTTAATTACTCCGTCCATTTATTTTAGTATACTTACTCAATTATAGAAGAATGCATTTGCAAATAATTTATTCTAGTGGTTTTCATATACGTAATTGCCCTATTAGTTTTATTCTCCAATATATAGTTTCACTTTTACTATCGCCCTTCTATGTTTGCGGTATAAATACTAAAACACTTGTGAGCAAGGCAGTGAAAAATTATTTAATGACTCTTTGTGTTGCAATTTGTATCCAAAATACCACATGGGTGCAGATAATTAAGCATTCAGTGCACAAAGTCACTTCATAAACTGTCACCAGTGCAATTTGTTAGTGTCAAACAAAATTAATCACTTTTTATTAAAAGAGAAACTAAAAACACCGCCAGTATAAAGAACTTTAAAGAAGTGCAAAGCCTTGTAGGTAGGTATTGCAGTTGTAATATTTATTCTCATTCATATCTAATATCTATTAGCATTGAGTATATTAAGTGCATTCTAAATATATTTAGCACGTATTTAATGAAAAAACAAGAAATATGTTCAATATGACAGTACATCTTTGTCAATATGTTTCCTTTTAGTCAATTAGCATTTATTTTACATTTCTCAAGTCATGTTCAACGAAGATGAAAATAAGAGATACTCAGCATCACTAATGCATGATAGAAATAAGGAATACCTCACTACTCACTACTGCTCCAAAAAGCATTACATCATATTAAAAACTACATTCAATTCACCTTTTATTGTATTAATACAGTATACAGGTATTTAAAAATTAGAATGCATTACCTATACTGCATACGCACTTAACTATAAAAGTACTTCATAGTCCACGACAAACACGAGTAAGAAGTTTGCGGTAGGTGTGGGGAACAATAATGAATGGTTCTGCATTCTACAATGGATTTTTTCCAATAGTGAATGAATGATGAAGATGCAACTATTTTTAACAGTGTATCATGTCCTTAAGAGATCTGAGTTTATTGCGCATTTTTTGTAACATTAATAAATGTGACAATAAACATGCTTCACCGTCATTGTCTGTACATTCAAGAATAGGAATATTCTGTAGATTAGTTTTGACTTATCTACCATTGTATGATCTTACTTACCATAACAAATTAAATAGTGTGAAACTTGATTTGTCTTTCTTTATTTACTTGAGATTTTACAAGTGATAGCATTACCATTTTTTATCTAATAAAATATGGTTTTATAAACTCCGCCCTTGAAACTAATATACAAAAGGGTGATTTGTCAATACAGCTCACAAAAATACATATAAGAAACCTATTTTAACCTATGTAAATATTTATAAATACAAATTATTTTTGTAATGTTAATATTTTAAACGGACTTTTAAAACTTTTCAAAAATGCTAGGCAAAAATGGTAAGCACAAGCAGTTTGAATAAAATGAACTTTAAAATACGTAGTAGTAAAATATGTAGTTATCCACTAATACGATTGAATCACATTGTTTTAATAAGTGTAAAATATAAATAATAATAAATGTAAAATGCATTGAAAATGGTTTATTGTGTAAATAGGAAATGGAAGACGGTTGTCTCTGAATGACTTTTAAAATCAAACAAGAGATAAAACTTGTGTTGCAAATATATAGGCTAATACTAAGCTCAATAAGGAGGTGAGGCTAATTAGTGCACTTTGTTTGTCAGAAGTATTAGCGAACTCTTATCGGGAAATCATTGTGAATGTTTGCCTGAAATATTCAGCAATTGTCAGTGAAAAATGCTCTGGTGCAATTACTTAATAAAAAGTTTTCTCATGAAGTTTGTTTATTGTGTAAATGTTTAAATATGACATTGTATTGTTATTAGACTGTTTACTTTGTAATACCGAAGGATTGAAGTGAATGTAAAAATTAAAAATTGTACAATGAAAAGTAGAGTGGAGGTGCATTGAAATTGTCCCTCTAAATCTACACTTACGTAACAAAGTGCAGTGTGTGCAATGCTAAAATAAATGCAAATAGGCAGAAATGAATGTAAAAAATTAAATTAAGGACATCCTCTCACACGCTGGCTGTATATTTTTAAAGGTATTTGTCCGTAGGAATGAGAAACAGGTAAACACCTTTTATGCCCATTATATCATTATGCATTTGCAATTAATTAGTAGTGTAGTTCAGCGAAAGTATGGTAATATCGATATTTAGAGAAATGACATTCGAATGAATTGTAAAGCTTTATTTAAAAAATATGTGCACGATTTTTTTCACCTTGTGTTTGCTTCTCAGCGAGAATTATTATTCTCAGAATTGACACTATTACTTTAATTGCATTTAACATAACAGATATGGAGATAGTATATACGAAGATAGATTGTCAAAGATAAAGAAATAAATTCAGTACACCTAAATCAGTTCATTATTACATAAAATGGTAGTATTTTATTAAGTACAACAAGGTAATGGCATTATTATGCTTAGTGGTCGTGTTATCTAATATTACTGTAAAATGAACCTCCAGATTTAAAGTACTTAAGCACAGTTAAATTGCGATATAGGAACAACAGTATAACAATGTAATGGAGTACCTTATATAAATTTCTTGAATTGGAAAAGGTAAATAGTAAAAGTAAATACGTAATAGTACTCCAAAATATTATGGTGGGCTCCAACTCTTATCCTATATAAAAGTATGGTCAGCCAACTTAAAATGAGAGTTGGAAAATGACAAAAAAATTTCTCACTCTAAATTCTCATGTTCAGTAATACAAACTATAACTACAGGCATACACAACTGCTTACATAAAGATACACCACTACTCGCAAAAATTAAGTTACAACTTGTCTTAATGCTGATATAGAACCATAATAAATATTAAGTCATACCTTCACTCAGACAAAAAGGAATGAATGTTTAATTCGAAGTTTTACTGCTTTATGCATATCGTGCTTGTTAAATGCGTTTTTGCTACTGTTTTAGGAATGCCAAACCACTCAGTAGTTTATCCCATTTAATTCACAACTCTTCTCAATTAAATTAAAACTGTATTGTGGGAATTTTCTAGAAAAACTTAAGGAAGTTGCGTGTTGAACATTACAGACGTAACTAACGTCAGTTAGAGTTTTATTCAGTGTCTGTTTACTAATGTCTTTGTACAGTTCACTGTACTACATAATATTTATTAATTTATATTTCGGCAATAATTTTCATATCTTTATATTGAAATGACTAATAAAATTGGGACCTGCCGAAATCTAATATCACTTTAGTTAAAAAACGTTAATGTTTTTAGAAATATAATATTTGAAATGAGTTGAAGTAAATCAACTAGTTTTCATTAATTTAATGTTTAGTAAATATGGGTTTGAATAATAGAAACAAATCTGAGTTAAATTAGCACTGTAAATAAATAGATACATTTATTTACTTTAAGTATTTTCCGTAAGACATAATGTAAGTGTCTTATAGTGAACTGAGAACTCACTTTCTACGTAATTCTGACTCAGCCTGTCATTCATTATGATTATTATGCATTATGCCATGGCTATCAGTTGTGATGGTGAGATTTCAGATTAATCGCAAGTGTACTGTATTATAAGTGCAGTGTGATCCATAGGAAAGATAACTGAGTAGCAATATGGAATGTTGGTGGAAATAAAAATAAAATTTAGTACTTTATCTAATTCCATCTAACTAAACAGTAAATTCTAAAGAGCAGAGCAAAGATTAGGAGTTATTCAATTTGAAGAGAGAAATCTAAAAAGAGAAATGCAAAGAAGTCTAATTGTATGCATTGTAAACATTAGAGCTTACATAGAGTCTCTTGTTTAATGTAAATTGCCTTAAGCCGAGGAACAGTGATAAAAGATAGCAAGTGAAGTGCGAAGTGACAAAGTGACACTTTTCTTTTCTACTTGACAAAGACACTGCGATGACATTGAATAGTGCCTTGCCTACATTAAAATTCCAATTCGCAGTAAACTCACTCGTATAATAACTAACTCTGATTCATTTCTTTAAAAAAGTACGACAAGAAGCTTTCTGGCAATTTACGTTCAGTTTACCTATTGTATTTAGTGAAAAAAGTAAAGCTACCCCACACATTTTCGCTAAGTTGAATGTTGCAGCTGAACTGCTTTGATTTTTAGATTCTTTAGATTTTACAATTACTACAGCAAACAACGAACGACCTGCTAAGGTTAGGGAGGAATGGAATAATAAAAATCCTTAAATAGTAAGTAGAAAACTAGAAGCTCATAATATGAATTACAGTCTTATTAGCGTTCAGTATAAGTAATTCATTCCACTATGCAAAGCGAATACTTTATAAGTATACGTAAGTACTTAAAAATGCACTTTAAGCTTTAAATACTTATTATTATTATTAAGTTGAGAGATTTCCATTGATAAACGGATGCAGATGTAATGTCGTTTCTATTTGCTTACTCTATTGTACATGTATGTAGAACTAATAGAATAATAAGTCAAGTTTGTCTAGTCTGACTTGTGTGAACTGTGTGGTGTGTTTGGTTTTGGAATGTGTATGCCTTGTCTTGTCATGTAAGATTTCTTTTGACTATATTGAGAAAAGTTTGACTTATACAAGACAAGAGAGTGTGGTATCGTGTGTGTATGAAAAATGAGTATATTATAATGATTGCAATCTTCATCTTGTACATATGATTAAAACAATTTTTAACTGAAGCATTACATATCTACAGCGTTGGACACAAGTCACGCACCTTAAGGAAATAACATAGGGTTTGTTGGGTCACAAGTCACGCACCATATGAAAATGCATGTAATGTTTGAAAATGCTTGTCAAACTGTTTGAGAGGCATTATTAAACATGGTACCTAATGCTATTTCCCTATGGTGCGTGACTTAGGACCAACGCTGTACTTATAATGAATACAATGAGTTGGTGTGGTGCATATGTCTGCTAATGTGCAGCACACACATAACATAACAACACTGTACACATTTTAATTTGGCAAGGGCATTGCAATGTGGCCTGGCCAGTCTGTTCTGACTTGGCCATCATATTATTATCACCAGCAGACAACAGCAACCGGATTGACCTGGTCTTCTCTCATACTCACGTGTAATGCAATGCAAACTCAAAGAGCATCGATTTCTGTGCATTACTCTCAAGATCTTTTAGGGAAAGTGAAATTTTTCTCAAGTGTTACAATTGTGTATGTGTTGCGTTCCTTGGATAGATTCCACTTCATCCGATTAGGAAGTTTGTCTGCACAAATGCAGAGACACTTTTAATGTAAGCAGCTGTTCACCCTGCCCAGCTAAACACTCAAGGTTCAAACTTGATTTCATTGTCATGTTCTCCACATAATTTCAATTTATATGCCTCAGCTCAAAACTCAACCTATGAATATGTCTGCAATATTTATATTAACCTGCATTAGATAAACGAAGTAGGCACTGCGACTGCAAAGTGTTAAATAAGTATAAAATTATTCGTAACAAGTTTTACGATCGAGATATGCATTTACCTACCTGGCTCTGTAATATTATTACGAGCAATACATCCTAATGACCACAAGGAATGTAACTCTTTTCCTCCATAACTCTCGAATCATTAACCACCCTACTATTTATCTTACCTTGCCTTTCCTGTACTGTGGGTCTCAAAATCATAAGCAAAATTGAAACTTTTTAATTGCAACCTTTTCATTATATTATACATTGCAATACCCTATGCTTTGAAATACTGCACAATATTGCATTGCAGTGTAATAAGTTTATTTTATTCAAGAACACTTGTCATGCCCTCACTTTTTATTTCATTATGATTTCCTTTCCATGTCCGTTCAATACCCAATGCGAGTCATGTAATTTATACGTAATGCTCTGCAGATTGTAGAATGCAATCACTTCAGTGTTTAATCATCTAATTACGTTCTATTACGTTTAATGAACTGTAAAGTTTCACTTTCAAATTTTTAATCTGCACATTCACTGGCATGGAAAAGTTAAGGTAAGATTCGTCATGAAATAATTCGAATGCATTAAGGATACTGCGTTTTGTATGGGTAACATATTGCAGTGCAGATACAATTGTTTGAGTAGAAATTAAGTTTCTTTAGGCTAATGCTTGTCAACATATTGTTCTGGATGAGTTATGCGTATTCATTTGTTTGCATTCCTGTAAAGCATGTAATTATTGATCAGCTCTCTAAATATCAATGAAAACATTTGATGAATCTTAAAAAGCGCTTCCGGAATCCTGAATAATCTTAAGGAACAATTACAAACAAATCACCACTTATGAATTCTACTTCTTCATTATTATAAATGTTACCTTTATTATATGTAGGTGAAAATAAAACGCTGATATTATGTTGATATACATAAACTTATTTTCTGTAATACGTTTTCACCGTGATGTTGCGAATTGTGTGGGTATAACCTAACCTAGCAATATTGTAGTACATATTTATAAATCGTATGTGCATTTAGAGTATTTTTAAATCGTAAATATTACCTAGTCATAAGTTTAGGGAAAGAATGTTAACCCAGAGCAAACGAACTCTGAGTCAATAACTCCTTAAGTGCACATCAGTATGTCGATGGTCCATAAAGTAGAGGATAAAATCAGCAACTCTTCTCGTTTATTCAGATTTACTGATTTGCTTGAAGCGATCCATATTTTACCTTATTACCAGCTTGTCAGGACTTTAAATCCCAGCATTACTTGCATTGATCTTATAATTCGTACAATAGAGTAGCAAAAGTCTACTCTACTTTATGCAGAAGAATGTCCATAAACTTTCACATAGGTACCACATTTTACGAACATAAATAATGCAAATCTTTTCAGGATTGAGCAGAAACACCTTTGTAAAGCAAGTTCATCAAGAGCTCTGCAGTAATAAAATAAACTTCCTTGGGCAAGGTCTCTAATTTATCAATTGCTCTTTAACTGCATTACAATAAATAAAGTAAATATCTAGATGCTATCTCTTATAAACCCACGAGGTACCTATAAAGGTAACGTATTTCTAACCCATATATGATACTGTGTTTTTCTATTTCATATACTTTTTCGGAGTTTAATTATATAGCTATTGATGATATACCAATTACATCTTGAAGTGAGAAAAGAAATGTACAACTGATAATCTTCTATATGAAAGTGTCTGGTTTTTATTTACGTTGACTTTGTCAATACAATAGGCTTATCAACTTTTTTAACGCACTGGTATTGGCCTACGTAGGTACTGTATACGAATTGAGAATGTGGGAAGCATCGCACCCAAGAAGTGTTTAGATTTAACATGATTTTCTTTCGTAAGATGTACTCTACAAATTCCATTTCTCCTGAATCAATTTTATCGATAGGAAACAGAAGAAATGAATTAATTGATAACTTTATTGTTGACACAGCTGGGTTTTACTACTTTATTAGTTTCGCACATTACCAGTTTAGCTTGTTTTGTTTTGCTGACTCACACATGACTCAAATGAGTTGGGGTGGGGCGGTTTGTAATGAGTGGAAATAACTAGTGCCTTAGAATTTAATGTTGACATAAAGCCTATTTAGTTTGTAAACACTTTTGTTTTGGTCAATATAATTTCTTGTCAAGTCACTTCATTTCTCTGTTCTTTCCAAATCAAATCATTCTGCTTTGAATTCGTATACCATAAGGAATGTAGGAAACACGAACAGTAAGTTCAGCAATATTAACCTTATATGGAAAGTGTATTTATTAATACTAACCTGCCAATTAAAATACAAGACACATACCGAATAGTATATGTATGTGACTTATAAGTGTGCTTTTTATTGTTCTTTTACTTCTGTGGTAAATAAACATATTAGGATAAACTGCAACAGGATACATGCCTAATGCCGACGAACAGTATTCAAATATGGTAAAAAGCAAGAGAAATCCTCAAAAACAACCTTATCAGTTTTGGGTAATTAGAAATAACCAATTTGTTGTTGTGTTGTATCTCGTGTGAATAGCTAATGAGACTAATTGCGATTAGTAGTGCTTTTACAATATACTTAGAATGAATATGGAAGTAATAGAGGAATACTGCCCATTTTAACTATATTTTTCCTAAAAATTTACTTGTTCTAGGGAAAAGTAGGTAATTGAAATCTTACAGAGTTGTTCCGTTGTCCTCAATAAAATGCTTGCTTTTCTAAAACACAAATCTGGCTCAATGCATTCAATTTCAGTTATTCCTCAATGCAGTAATTTTAAACTGAGAACGAGGGAACGCATTTATTCTAAAAATCTGAAAATTCTAAACCACACACAAGAGTCCTTAGAATTAAGACACGCTGCGCTGCCTTATCCCAGAAATGCAAAACAGCGAATTATGCATTTTCATTAAACAGTGGATGCTCATCAATTTAACTAGGCTATTTTGTGTTCGTGATTATTCTGTTATTCTGATGTTTAGTTTTTATTTTTCATTACGTGGATAATGTAGGAATAACTTAGTACATAGTACATTATGCCAATACAAATATACCAATACAACAACCTGCTGCAAATAGTCTTTAAAAATTAGTACTTTTAATTGTAATTGCAAACATATCGCTAAACATAGCAAAAGATATAAAGTGTGATGTTAAAGTTTCTACATCCATAGAAGAGTTAGATTCTTTTCTCTTTCTTCACAAAACAGACGTATTTGGAATTTTGGAATATGCTTAGCGTGTTTATGCAGAAAAGAAGCCCACACAGCAGAAAGAAACCATGTCTCTCTCAAGTGTTCATGATTATTGCTACCGATATGCATTATTATTGTCGTTTCTCTTTTCCTTCTGTGTTACCTCCATTTCTCTCTGCCTGTGTAGGTAGACAGTAGGTAGGTACTTATGTCATGTTTAATCTCGACTATTTATTCTATTGCCATCAACAATGAAGTGCACACAACATAACAAGACACCGACCTTCACCATGAAGTTTGAGCTGTTGACACAATTCTTCCTCTCTCTACTTTTTCTTCCACCCGGACCCATTCAACAATTATAGCTAAATGCCACCATACCTGTACCTTACCTTGCCTTCCTTGATAACCCTGCACTTTCATATTCCTGGTCCATTGGATTTGGGTTCGTTTCTATTCTCTCGGTCAGGTATTAGATATTACCTGCAATTGAATTCTATGACCCTTTGTACAACCACTAAAGGGTAAACCATTGTGCATTGTACAGTATATAGGTATATGGGTCGCAAAACGAAATATTTTAATTGCTTAATACCAGCTTAACAGTAGTGAACTAAAATAAATATCTTCACCGTGCACGGTAACATAAATAATTCTTAATTCCTGTTCGGATTGTGGATAAATGTACTAATGTAGAGGTGTTGGTTTCAACCCCCGTATGTACATCTATTTAGGAACTATACAAGTTTAAGAATTATAGGCGAGGCACAGAAAAAACTCAACCTTAAACTTTTTTCTTTAGATTGTAGAAATTCTCAGTAAATCTTATATATGGAGTTGAATGAAATAAATAGCAGAAAACAGAAAGGTCACTGCTACTATTATGAAATGTGACCTGCACAACAGGGTTTCCCATTTTCAAGTTTTGGGCACTCTATCCAGTTTACACAATTTCTACATGTCATATGTAGGTAGTTTTCCTTCATTTAGTGATAAGTATGTAATTTTATCCTAATTTCATAAATTGGAAATAGGAGAATATCCTTACTTAAAATAACTTACTTAAAATTGGGTAACACCCTTTAGAAAACATCACGTAGAAAGGAGTACTTCGTAATTCACATGGTTATGTATTACCTTGTGTGTACGTGTAAGTGGATTGTGAATGAAATGTTTTTTCTATGGTAAATGATATGCCGCCGTCTGGTTGTGTCATTAGTATAGTTTAATCGATATCTATGTAATCTCCTTCACAATTGCATACATGGAAATTATTAGTAAGCTCGTTTGATGCGGTAAACCTGACTTACAAAGGAACAACAATTTACAATATTTAATATTTACATTGTTTTTAAACATTATACTACCAATTACTTATATTTCGTGCATAAAACATGGTATTTAAAACTACGAAAGACCAAATCCTAACTTTTCTGTTGTAAACATTCGTATTATGGTGCATAGAAGGGTAGTAAGTCCTAAGTTTCCAAGAAAGTCCCTTCGGGTGAAATTGTGCACTATTATTACCGGTACATGTTACAACAATACACGTACGCAACGTACGCACGGTCGGCATTATGCACATGAAATAAGTTCCGGCTCATCCTCTTCAGGCTAAATAAAGTAAGGGTTAAGATTATAATAGAGGCTGAAGAAGTAATAGACACATATCAGTACAGAAATATCAGCGACCGAATGTAGGTAACTTAAGGCCAAGTTGAAGCAGACGTAGCCCTTTAATAGTTGTATCTATTAATCGTCTGGTCTGGAATCGCCTTTGGGAAATTGCCCTTTGGCTCCACTGCTTTTCTCTTCTAGAAAACAGTTAATGTTCCATTAGTTGCCCCTTACTGACCATTAATTGTCCGTGGAACTGTGGAAGCATACTTAGCAAAGCTTAAGGAACTAATGGTTCAATAAATAAACGAAATCTATGTGCTACATGTAAACACCCAAAGAAAACATTAAGTTTCAAGTGCGTGGACTTTACTGTCTTGTCTACTCTGTATTCTCCAGACTAGAAACATTTATCATATCTCTTGCTTTGATGTGCAGTACACGAAGACAACAGTGTACTTAATGTAGATGGTAATGATGTATGGAGGTGCACCATATAAAAACTTCAGTGCACCGTTCTATAGATTGTTTCGAGGAGACTTTTCATTTAATAGCTTTGTTAGCTAGCCCATCTGAGTTTCTTTTAAGCCCGGAGCCACGACATTAGACGAAGAACAAGACGAGACGAGAGAGGTGAACACAAAGACGATTCAGATTCACAAAGAAGCAAAATGCCTTACAGGTAAATAAAAAACGCTCATCCAGACTTATAATATTATTACTCCTACCTTCAAACCTCCAGGCAATATGTCTGTATTCACTCTGCAAAGAATAATATTCTCCTTAGACTATCTACATTATTTTCTGTGATCTCAGTCCTCCTGTCTTTCACAGAGATCATCGGGAAGGTATATAAAAGCGTAGTGTGTGAGTTCTCTGTCCTTCCATCCACATATATAGTCCACCTATTCATTCACTGAGGACGAATCAGAAATTAAAATTGAATTGAGATTTATGGAACTATCTGCAAATGAATAATCCAAAGATTTATACAAGTCTACCTTATTACTTCATGAGACATTTATTTTAATCATTACTAATGTTTTGGGATATTTTACAGCGTTATAGAATTTTTACTTGGAACAGGAAAAAACCGTAGACAATCTTTACTGAAAATAATTAGCAAACATTTTATTTAAAATAAAACTTGAAAATTCGGAGGTACTTAACTTTCTTGGTTCGATACTGAAAATGTGGGGAAAAGTCAAAGAAGACAAAAACTGACTAGGAAATAATAAATATAGTAATAATATCCCACAGGATAAGAATGTGTTTTTGCTGGAGGACCGGCCTTTCCATCCTATGCCTCGTGATTCTGCCTTCCCTCGCCGTCGTCATGGACCGCTCGCTAGACGCCACGTCTTTTCGGTATCTCTCGTGCAGCCCTCTCGAACGCCGTCTGGTCTCCCTCTCCCCGGCACCCCTCCAGTGCCCTTGTTATCCGCTTGTGGTCCCGCTTCTCCTTGCTGCGCGCTCGCTGTTTCTGTCGGCGCTCCCCTTTTCTTCTCCCGCCCCCCTTTCCCCTCCCCGTTTTTCCCCCCCCCTCTCCTCTCTCTCCCTCTCCCTCACCCCCCCCTTCCTGCCGCTGCTCCCGTCCCTTCTCCCTCCCCTCCCGCCCTTTCTGTCTCTCCCTGAGCTTTCCCTCTCCCCCTCTCTTTCTCCTCCCCCCCTTTCCCCCTCCCTTCCTCCCGTTCTCCCCCCTCCCCCCACTCCTCGCCCCCCCCCTCCCGTTTTGCCCTCCCCCCCCTTCCTCCCCCCCCTCCCCGCTTGTCCCCCCCTCTCCTCCGCTTCTTTCTCTCTTTCCGCCTCCCTCCCTCCCGGGTCCCTCTTGGTCCCCGCCTTCTCTCTTGTTCTGTTTCCCTTTCCCCCTGGCTTTCCTCGCCCTCCTCGGTTCGCCTCCCTGCGCCTCCCCGCCCCTTTCCCCCTCCCTGGCCCCGTTTGTCCCGCCTCCTTTCCTGTCTCCCCTCCGGCGGCCTGCCGCACCGGGCTCCCCGCTCTCTCCCCCTCTCCTTCTTGCCCGTCTCGTCTGCTTCCGGCCCATTGTTCTGCCCTTCCGTGCTGGGGCCTCCCCCCTCCTTTCGTCTTCCTGCCATCCTCTCCCCCCCTCTCTTTCGTACTCCTTCTTCGTTCTCTCTCTTCCTCCCCCCGCCCTCCTCTCCCTTCCCTCCCCCCCCTTCCCCCGTTCCTCCCCCTTTCCCCCTCTCCTCCCTCTTCTCCCTCCCCTCCTCTCCTTCCCCTTTCCCCCCTTCTCCCCCTCTCCTTCCCCTCTCCTCATCTCTTCCGCTTCCCTCCCCGCCTCCCTTCTTCTTCCTTCCCCTCCTCCTCCTCCTTTCTTTCCCCCCCCCTCTTCCCCCTCTCTCGCTTTCTGTTTATTGTGTCTTTTTTCCTCTCTTTTCCCCGCCTTTCGTTCCCTTCGCTTCTCCTTCTCCTCCTCCTCTTCCTCACCCCTTTTTCCCTCTCCCCCCCTGTCCTTCTTTTGTGTTTCCCCCCTTCTTTCCCCTCCCATCTCTTGCCTGCCTCCTCTCCTTCGCCGCCTCCTCCCTCCTCCCCCCCTCGTGTTTCCAGCTTGCTCCCTCCTTTTCGTCTTCCTTGGTTTCCACCCGTCCCCGCCGTGCGCCTCCTCCTCGCCCCCCTCCCGGGCTTCCTTTCTCGCCTCCCACCCTTCGGCACGCGCCTCCGTTCTGTGCCTGTGTAGCCCGCGGCATCCTATCCTGTCCGCGCTTCGCATCATTCTACTCTTCTCTGTCTCCTTTCCCTTAGACCCCCTTGCCTTTACACGTTTCGTGCGAATAGTCACTTATATGCCCCGCAATTGCGCCGGTAGGTTCTTGCCCATTCACCCCTCCGCCCACTTCGTGTTGTGTCTTCCGGGCTGTAGAATACTAAGTACACCCCCCCAGTCGTCTCGCACCCCTGCCTCTCAAACCTATACCCGTATAAGCATCATCAGCCTTTTCGTCCTCCACTTGGTCCCCTACCACGACCCGTGCGTGCCATCTACAACTACAGCAGCATTGCAAACGAGAACTACTACAACTAATGCGATATTCAATATATAGAAGAGTGACTTTTCTATATACTGAAATGCACTGTGTACATGAACGTGAAGCATGGAAAGCAAGTAGAGATATAATAACACAATAAACTCCCTTCTCTATTGAAACCGTCGTCTGCCTGCAACTTGCAGTACATAAGTACTTACTAGTATTTACTACAACATAGAATTCATCATACCATGATACATCACAACATAATACAGAGAGAAAAGGAGCCTGGCCTGAAGTCTGAAGTTGAAGCATGACTGTATTTCTCTATAAAGGCTAATGTGCCTATCCTACACGTACAAAGATTCATTCCCCTGATTTCATCCCCTATACTGTAGAGTGTCTATCCCATGCATTGCACTGCACTGGCTTCACTAATCAGTTACTCGCCTGCCTTTGTATGTGACTGACGTACCGGAGAGTCGCTTCCGTGTTTTACATACTACCAACCCAACGTTTACATTCAAACTTCTATCTTTCCATTCTCACATACAAATTTTTACCTTTTGTAGACAAACGGACAATAACATTCCCAGTTTGTTTACTTAATTTGCTAAATCCAGAGGAACATTACATCGCCATCAAATAAAGTGTTGTGAGCAAATTTTCTCATTTTGCAAAGTTTCACCAACAGTGTGATTGTTTACATAAAACAAATCTGCTAATATTTTGGCATATCTCACCGAACGATAAACCAATACGCAGAATTTCTTTCGGCTGATTAAATAAATAGCAATTTGTTGGAACTGTTATTCCTGTGTGCTGGACTATAAGTGAAGTGAGGGTATTGTACCTGCGACAAATATATGCATCTGTAACATTTTCCGTGAGTCATTCTGTTTCAGTTCTAGTTTACTGTCTCCCCATTTGGAAATCCATGTGAATTTAGCTTTTACAGGTGCGTGCAGGTTTACCATCCTGTTACTTATGCACACGGTCAGATATAAAGTAATATTTATAGAAAGTCTCATATCTTTTGCTCTAGATATTGCACATCCAATATCTACGGTAAACAAGAATAGAGTGTGTTTTCAGGTAAAGTGTCTTTTAGCAGTAGACTACTAAACCAAAGCATTTTGAAACAAGAAAAAGAACAATCTGTCAATAAATCTGTATTTCTGTGTCTGTATTTACACGGAGTAAATACTCGTTTGTTTATAATGTGTTTGTTATCAATCGCGTATGGACTTATCATTATTTAGTTTGCAAATGCCGTTTTGCTACAGAAAGGTGTGACAGGTACGGGATTAGAGTAGGATTCTAAGTGTAATAATTGTAATTGTAGCAATGAGAATAATGTTATACCGGCTCTGGGTCACTTTTGGATTTGTATAACTGAAATTCTACTACAAGGAAAATAATTAGTCACCTCGAATATACTATACTATTGCATAAGTTGTCTTTCGTGTTGAAGGTAGAAATACTATTTCAGTTTGTACTGTTGAGGCTTGAGACTAATAGGTTACTCCGCAATTTGGATAATATATTGCGTATTGCACACACCTACCTGATTAGTTTATATCAATTTACGTTGAGGAACGAATTATACATTAATTTATTGGATCGGTAGTGCAAGTCATTTGATTTTGACCCAAAAGGAACTAATGGTAGTTGAAATAAGTAGTGGTAAAGACTAAAGCAGTATATACTTACTATATAGGGTAATAGACAATAGATTATTCCTCGATTGCATCACATGCACTACACACAATCAATAATACATAAGTAATTGGCGAATCTTGTTTTCTGTTCTGCTACCTAACTGTCTTGCCCTGTCCTACCTGCATGTGCCCAATCCTTTCCACCACCACTATAGAGAATTCAACAGTTAGCATATACAGTAATTCCTGTAGAGGAGCGACGCAAAAGGCATAGTAATTATTTGTAAGGAGAAATATGTAGTTGCAAAGGTAAATTGGGTTTCCAGCCTATTTACAATTATGTAGTTACCTATGTACACATTCAATCATAATTTTATGCACACATCGTGCAAAAGGTAGACTAGTTTTCCTTTATTATACAATGCAACGATATTATCTGCTATGTAGTAGTAGTAAAGTTTGCATCAGACGAGCAGAGGTATCAATGAATGTAATTTTAATGCAAAGGTGTCTTTATTCAACTGATTCGTACAGAGTACCGACATAAACAGAGTTTATAAACAAACTAGTACATTAAATATCAAGTAAGATAACTGTTCTGTTGTGTTGTGTTACAGATCACAAATCAATACAAGTCCAGATCAACAGACAGAATATTACAAACTACCGTGGACTGGATTGGAATGAAGCAATAGAAACATACATCAAAATCAAATCGTATTTCTATCCTTACTCAATCAAACTCTATTGCAAATTATTGTAGTGAATTCACTTCAGCAGAGAACGTATGAGTTAAATAGTAAAATAAACCGGCCAACCAACAAAACATCATCAGCCAAAGCCAACTAACCAACCGACCGACAAGACGTTAGACAGACAGCCGTTTGTTGTAACGTCAACGTGAACAAAATCGAAACTTGCGTTTCTGTAATATTATTTGCATCGTGTTACGCTTCCTGTTCAATTCAAACGCAACTCGGCACTTTTCGCATATTCTGTTAACCAGAACAACTGCATTGGACTTTTTGTCGATCAACATTAGCTAACATTTACCTGTTCTCGTCTCTGTTTTATTATAACCATTCATTCCAAGCCAACTCGAGAGTAAATAGTAAATTCAGCTTTATTCATTTGTAAAGCAGCCAAATACATTTGTGTGCAGTCTCTGCTCTTCTCAAGTTGTCCTTACTGTTGTACTCCACTGTAGAGTGACTTCAATTGGATTTGAACAAGAAAGACGGTTGGGATTTGTGCAAAACAACTTTTGGCAACCGGAGGCAACTGTACAGCTTACGGCGACTCCAAACTAAAGTAACTATAAAATAAAGTGAAGACGAATTAGCAAATGCAGTAAAATATCCATTTGCTTTATGTGAGTGTATTGTATTGTAGACTCCCTTACCTTGTTTGCCTTCTTTTCTTCAATTCAAGATAAAAATTATTGCTGCAATAAAATATGCAGATAGTGATGCAATATATTCTTAATTAAGGAAGCACAAAAGACAAATTATCTGCAAGACGAATTAAATCCTCTTCCATTAAAATACATTTTTCTCCTATGGTATGTTAAAGATCCACCATTATTGCCAGCCCACCTGAGGATCATCACTATTACTGTAATACAACCATACATGAAAATAAAGTGCTGTAGAAATTAATAGGTTTTGTGAACATTTGAAGATTCTCCTTACTGGACTGGATTGGACTGGACGTGGAGTGAGATCATAATTGTTTTTACATTGTTTATGGAGAACCATACTACTTGACATTGAAAGTGTCAGAATTACCTAATAGAACCATAGATCAAAGGATAAACAAGTTCGTGTCTTGGAGTCCCTGGGAATTTATATTTATGCGGTATTACTAATTCGGCAAGGAATTCGGATTACTCATCACCGTCATCACATAATCACCCTGTGCTAAAGGGAAAGTTAATAAATATTTGTGTCTGTGTGAATCACTTCACCTGCCTCTGAGCAATTAATTAGTGAACCGGATCTTTGTGAAAATTGAAAATTGAATCTTGTGGCAATCTGTTGTGAGAAATCCATAATTATTCGAAAACGAACACGGATTTTATTTTCTTATTCATTTGCTACCTTTAAAGGAATGAGTTCATAATGAGTGCATCAGTGGAAATGTCGGCTACTCTATTGCGGGTGAGTGAAGATGACAATTTTTATTCCATTTTCTCATTAGCAACTTGTTACTTTGCAAAAGTTGTTATTAGGCTTTTCTTATCTCCTACTCGCAGAACTACTTATAAATAGCAACCAACAATTTACTAGAGCTAAAGCATAGCATGAAGACAAAACACAAACTTCAATATATAAGTCTCAGACTTAATTAAATATTATACTCAGACTACACAGTTGTAATCATTTGCAGTGTAAGAAATATATTCTCCTCACTGTACTCTGTCTGTAAGGTAATATTTGCTCAGATAGCCTAAGTTCAGCTTATTAGCTAAGTATTTTAAGAAAATCATCAGAGCAGAGAATAGAAACATTATACAAACAGAGAATGCAGCAAAGTGCAATGTATTGTGTTGTACATCGAACCTTTGTAGAATTCAATCTTAGCATAATGCACTTGTTTTGTTTGCTTTGCAAAAAATAGATATAACATATTACATTTACTATTTCTTACATGCATTGCAGATCACTTGGTTATTTATTGATACCTATAAGCGTAACCATAAATCATTATTATACAGATAGCAAATACATAACTCAAGAATTATTCTTCGTAATTTAGAACCTTAATTTAGAACACTGTATACAATATTACAATAATTGTAATCAGTAACTGTCTGAAACATTTTTATATCAGTTCAGAGTCTGAACTGATATAAAAATGTTAAGCTGACATGTTATAATATGCTAATGTAGTAGTAAATTACAAACAATCAAATTTCTTTGTTGTTTAAAACCACATTAATAATGGAATTCAGCAATTGAGCACTTCAGTATTTATTACAAGTTACAATTATGCATTACAACAATATACGAGTAAGAGGCAATTAGTGGCTACTAACTGCTAATAAGTATAATGTGATTATTAAGTGTTTTATGGGAGTGTGCAATTGTATCCTTATACATATTTAACATATTAACGTCACTGCAGTGTAAAATGCCAATGAAACGAACCCAAACCACACGCAATTAGGAATTAGCTAAGGAGGTGTTAATTTTATTAAATTATCATTAATTGCAGCTGTACACTGGGTAGGAATCGAAATTTTCATTTGTCTGGTTTGTTCTGCTTTAATAATATTGCTTCGTGCTTAGGAAATCTTGAGTGCAAAGAAATCTCTCTGATTTTAGTATTCCTTATCCATACAAAGGAAACCACTTTAGTGAAGCGATCGATTAATTTCCTAGCAATGATAATTTCATGAGTTGGTTTTGGTTATTGACAAAACTTTTATTTTTTACTCCCTTTTCGTTTTCATAATGCATTTCTTTGTGCTATATACATTCTGCCATAAAATAAGAGAGAGGGAAAGTAATCAATATGCAAATGAAACTTGATACATGAAAGATATCTTTTACAGCTCGCATAAATACATACGCATTTTCATTGTAATTGTATTTCGTTATTTGTAAGTCGCCAGTAGCCAATCGTATTTCTGTGTAGTCTGTGTAAGTAAATAAATGGAGAAGTGAAGGTCTTAGCTCCAGTGCAGCCATTGACCAAATAAATATTTTCATGTAAAGAACTTGGTCGCAATTTCTCAAGTGTCAGGTTATGTTTCGTCTTAGAGCTTAATAATTAATGCGTGACATTTACAACATAATTTTTGAAGAGCTCTTTCACATGCGTTCCTTTTATGGACACTCCGTAAGTACATTCCAGCTCACTCATCCACGCTAACTCGAAAATTTTCACACAACAAGCAGAATCTTGTAAAGACGACCTTTACTCTGTTTTCAGTAAGCGTAATATGCCACACCATAAATGAATACATGTACATCCTAAATTCTACACACAGACAGTTCAAGAACAGAAACCTAATGTATCATATTCTCTATACTACGTGTGTTGTGTTTACTAATAATTTGGCAAACGTTAATTTTCTTGTCTTGTTCTTGCTCTTGTGTTGTGTACATAGCTGGTAATAAATTACAGATAAAATATAAAGTGAACATAATCCAAAATCCAAATTATTACCTGTGAATTTTTTCAGTAGCCTGTTCTGTAGACACGTAAGTAAGTGGTTTGCACTGAAAATGAGGGAATGCTCTGTTTAATCATAAAATGGCCAATCAATTAACGGAATGACATGGACACCTTAATTGCCCTATCTATCTTCTCGTTTCATCTCACAAAATTATGCAATAACATTTCTAGCCATTGCAAAAGGCATCTCTAGCTATGAGGATAAGGAAAGGAGATGAACGGTTCCTTTTCAGGAGAAAATTAATAACTCTAAAACCAAGGGGAATGACACTGCTGCAATTAATACGCAACTATATCCATTTGCTTGCTTTGCCTTCATTTAATCTGTCAACTGGGCCATGAATATAAATTATTTGCAACCCTGGTATTCTCTCAGCACACTAGACACAGTAACCAAATAATATCTGAATATTTACTACATACAGTAAGGAACTGCGTGCTCTACCATAAACTCTTGCGGCCTTTTGTTGCGTGCAAAAAAAGAAAAGTTTTGCAAATGTCATCTGGTCTGCGTAGATTAATTATGAAGATTTGCAAAAGTAGGCAAAGATCATCTGCATAGTTCAAATTCTGTACTAAATTAAAGAATTGCAATTGCAATTAATTATATTATAAATGAACTATTTGCCAGTAGACAGAATTTGATAATACTAAAGCAGCTCTAATTTAATATTCCAATGACTAATGGATTTGTTTTATTGTCTCAACAATACTCAAAATGCCCATAACTTCGTGTAACCTGACACTAATATATTGTAGATAATTAACAAATTAAATTTATAATATTAAAATGGAACCAAGGTAAATGTACACAAACGTTACAGATCATTTAGTTAAAAATCTACTATGACTATGACACATGACATTACTGCCCCACAGGACAGTGTAGTACATATAACAGACCACACAGAAAAATGCAGATGAGATTTCTTAGTGAAATTTTTCGTAGCCTAGCATTCTTTGTAAGTATTACGTGTGTAAAGGCTGACCCAATATTTTACAGCTTATAAGTACATTGAGCATTGGTACTAGTAAACCTAAGTCATCTTTAACTTCATCTCTTGAGCAGAAAAATTTAAAAGATACAAAAACTGTGTATAATTTAAAAAATAGCTTAGGAAGGTTGTTTTCTTGCAATTAATCTGAGTTGGCCAGTGCAGTCAGATGCTTAATGGTTTCTTTATGACTACTAATGGCTGCATCTTTGAACAATAAACCAGAATGAGTAAGTTGTTTGAAATTGAAACAGAAGCTAATGGTTTCTGTAGACGAAAATGCTTTGGTCCATCCTCCACCTCCTCTGTTGGTTCTCTATTAGAAGTGGTATTAGGTATATACCTGTGTTCTGTATTACATTTGCAATGGTAAACGTAATCATAATAAAGTAGGTATTGCACTAGTAGCCTTTTTTCTCACTAACAAAACGTATCTATTGTAATGTACCTGTAAATTAGAATGTAGAATACTTACGTTCTCATATTTTATGCTGTCTGTTCACTTTTTCTGTATCTAAAAAGCTTTATAACATTCTTGCATTATATTATACCTATACATGATATGATAAAAGATCGCAATGCAATAATAATGTATCGAAATAACAATGATCCCCATTTATCACATCACATGAGTAAGAGTAGTGGTTTAAGTTATGATGTGAGTCTCTTCTCTAGAGAATCCTCCCTCAAAGGCAAAACATAAGTAATAGATTCACAGCGTAAAGTATCTAGATCTTCTTTTGCTCCCAAATCTCAAGATTCCTACAGAAACGTTTTCAGAGCAGAAAATACACATATATAAACACGATGCAACTGGCAAGTATATACGGATGCTTTCTGTATTTATGATATAAGGTACTTTGTACAGAAATTCTATTCAGTGCAAGATTCTCTCATATGGTGAGTTTGTATTGACTGCTATGGTTTTCATAGTGCAATTACAATAGGTACTTCTAATACATGTATTATACTTATACTACCTTGCAGAACTTTAGAAAATACTGAGAACTTACAATTACTTTTATAAAGATGTGTAGTACAATAAATTACATTGTGCATTAGCTGAAATGAAGAGCATACTGTACAAGGCATAAACTGAGAACTTTACTTGTAAATGGCACCTTCGTTATTTGTGTTGCTTGCTTTGCTTGCACAGTATGAACTGATTATCTCGGCACGACGGGATGTTATACAAAAGGACAAAAACACGACGGTTGAGTTATGTTGCAGTGAGTACGAGGCGTATTTACCTGGATGAACTGCTCATACTGGAGTTAAGGCAACTAATAGTGCCATTGCCTTTTTAATTGAACTTCAATGCAGTTTTTCCTACTTTACTGCTGCATTTCACATTTCCGTGCACACCTGCGTCCGGCTTTTTAATTCCAACTCCAACGAAAGGCTAACTGCTACACTAGAGTAACTTCGTAGAAAACCTATTGATAAATGGACAATAAGTTGAAATGTAGGAAACCATTTTATAGCTTTGGAGAACCCTTACAGACATTCCGTCGCTGTCAGTATGTTCTATATTTTATCATTTTCCTGAAATGTCTATTTTCTGCCCAACAGTCATTTGTCTTTATTTTACTGTTCTTTATGGTCGCTTTGTTCTGTCATGTCAAAACATCGATTTCTTCCTAACATTACGATTACCAATGTATTTTTGCTGTAGAGGTAGATAAAATGCAATTTGTAATGAAGAGCGAAGGTGACTAGACTTGGTGTCTATCTGCAGTTTACGAAAAGAAACTAGGTTACTCATACTGCATTAAAGCAAACAAAAGTTTGCAAATGCAGTCGTTCATCTAATCACAAATTTACAATTGTAAGTATCCCACAGCATTAATAGTTAACTTATCTTTGATAAATGCCTCTGTGCAAAGCGTACCTAAATAATTCATGTAGTACTTCCCTTGTCTTTACTTTACCTCTTCGTTAGTACATACTCGATGATTTTCATTTCGATTCAGTTATCGTAAGCAAATAGAAGCTTATAAGATAATGGGAGTGAAGTCAGCTTAGAACTTGTAATCAGGTACATAATACTCAACAAATGCAATGTGGGCGACTTTGCTATAAGATTCCATCTGTACATAAAATATTATATCTATACTACAAGTGTACAGGTAAGCAAAGTAAGAAAGTAAATCCTTTCGCTTCATTTACGTTCGTTTCACAGAAGTGTGCAAATTGCAAATACAGAGTAATATGCACTCCTTGTTGTGATTCTCTAATCGCTTCACTGATAGCACCAAGTTAGCAGAATTTTCGTATTGAGCATTGAAGAGTGTACTCTTCAGTTAGTCCCTTCAGCCACTCGAATGGCTTAGCTTTGCTTGAACGTTTGTACTTTACTGAGTAGGCGATAATGCAGCGGCAAGAGTATTGTATTACACTTACACAGCATTAAGCAGAACAAATATCTATGTATTTATATATGTAATGCGAATTAAAAGAAGATTACGTTAGTACAATAAGTGGAATCTTGACTCGATATGAGTAGTCTCAAGTGCGTCTTCATTTAAGTAGGTACACAAGCACAGATTAAGATAAACCATGAAACTAATTCTCAGAGTTGGGAAAAATGAGAAATTCTATTAATGAATTACCTCAATGTTATAATAATCGCATACCAAGGTAGGTACATACTTTTTCAGTTAGTGTTTACTAACAATACACTTAACAGTTCGCCCTATGTGAAAGTATACCTTTACAAGTTATCATTACGAACGATATGAATTAGTAGCACAAATTACTTTAAAATCACAAGAGATTGAAAACACTTTTACAGGGATATTCTCTTGTCGTCTCATTTTTCATTCAGTCATCTTGTCGACTAAAACAACCCAAAACTCAAGATAAATATAAAAAACAAAAGTTACTTGTGTTCCTTTTAGTCTACACCAATATACTTATCATTTGTCATACTATCACTACTTGCTTTGGCTTCTATAAGTATTTACTAGTGAATTAGGTCTGTTTTACATTCGGATGTTGCTGTAATTCAACTTATATCACTATTCGTCAGCAGAATTAAGTAATGCAATCTAACATAAGGTTTCTGAATCCGCCCATCTCAAATAACTAGCGTACACGAATATTAAATTGCTTACCCAGTAACCTTACAGTCTTTGGCCACACAATAGTTCACAAATAGAATATTTAAGTGTAGCTGTGGTTGTTAGCTGGCACACCTACCTACATTCAAATGCATACTTCTATGCTTTTAATGTATTAAGGTATCAAATATTTTGTTTATGGAAGGAACTCATTGTTACAAAAATAGATTCGTACATACTTATTACATTATTCCAGTCTTGTACTAGTTAATCTGACATGGGCGCTACCACTATGGGAAGGAAATCCCATTATGTATTGTAATTGTATTCTTGCAAATGTATTACGTTAAAATATGAATCAGGTCTGGTATTATTATCAATTAGGCAAATTAATGGTAATGCACAGTCACACACAGTGTAAGTAGTGCAGCTTTGGTACTCATGAGAATGTATATTTAAGATTCATCCTGCTTTATGGTGCGTAGTTGGTTAGGGACAGCGTAATAATAGAATTTAGAGAGTATCAATTATCAATAAGAGATTTCAGATTACATACATCAGTTGCCTAACAATAAGAATCAATTACAATTGTATAGCAATTTAAAAAAGGGAGCATAAGATCCATTCTAGATACATTATCTGTTATTGAGTTGTACGTTGTACCGACCCAGACATAGAGTTGGTTTGTGTTTTCTTTAGTCAAGATTGTAATAGTTTAGCCGTGATCTTTGCTTTAGCTCGTACTGTGTTTATTTAGATTTCAAATGAAGATACGTATTTGTATTTTGAATGAAAATGAACTGATCCAGAACCCATGTGGAAATTGTAATCTTCTGATGCGTGTTGTGTTAGGTTATAAGATTTCTTATATAAAATCCGTAGATCTTTAATATATATTATTATGGGTAGTTAAAGCCACTAATGGTCAGTGTTGAGACATCAGTTGGCTTTGGCATTGAGAAGAACAGGCCAATGCGTCAGTCACTACTATTCCTTTTTATATTTAAGACGTCAATTGTTATACCAAAATATAAAGTTATATGTATGCGTATATTAAATGTGAATTTAGTAGAACTGCAATTAAGTATCAACAAAGCAAGGAATTAGGTTTGCAATGAGTAACGACGCACAATACGAATTTATTGGTGTGTAATGCGAATGCGAGTGAGCTACAAAAGAATAAGGTAAACAGTAAACATCGTTGTGATAATATTGTGAGACAACATAATTGCTATTTAATGTAACTATTAATAATGATGCACTAATTACCTTATTTTATTACTAGTTCTGAGCCACTATTAGAAAAATGTTTGGAAAAACGAATTAACAATTCGCAGATAGAACATGCAATGCAGTTTTGACCTCTTGGGGGCTTTAGGTATAACATGCCATTTCAAAATTGACAGGTAATGACGAGTAAAAAATATTGGGACAGGGCGACGATAAAAAATCTAAGGTAGCTATAATGCATTAATATATACACCTTACGGAAAAGACCATGACTTAATTTACATCTACTTTGTGGAGTACATAGATATGCAATTATATAATTTTTTATAAATACTAAACTCGGAGTACTGCTGTGAATTTTCACTGTATTCTCTCATGTAAATTTTATTGTCTTATGTATTGAGGGTATTGAGTAAGGGTAACTGCAGTATTACGGTTCATACATAGGTACATGTGTTTACTATCGTAGAATGCAATATTCGCTTGATATTAAATAAAATGTTAGCACGCAACGCAGAGTCAACCACCACGCTATTAATCGTATGTATTAGCGTGTAATGAAATGAATGAGTGAATCTGATTCAAGATCATTCCCACACTTTGTTCTATAGCTGTGCTGTTATTACCCAGTACCCTGTATTTGAATTTCATTGAGTTATGAGCAAGTTGCGTACTGCTCTTCTACTACAAGTATAGCGTAGGTACTTTTATTTTGTATTACTATACATTATACTACATTTAAAGATTTGTGAACATTATATTTACATTTCCATTTGATATAGTTATGTCATGTTTTACTTTGATGTATTGCATTGCAAGGACCTTCTAGTTCTTCATTTCATTTACATACCTTCATGGTAATATTTTGCACATTGACATGTGCATTGATTTAAGTAGCAATTTAGGTGTGAATACCTGCAGTTCTGTGCACCTCAACTATTATCATTCATTTGATGTGCTTAATAATTTTTTTATACAGAATTCCTTACAATTTTCTGTTGAACAATTTTTTGGAGCATTTTACTTTTCCTGCATATTTAATTTACAATAAAATAAAAACGCCCTTACAATTTTAAATACTAAACATGCATTATCAAAAATACAGTGAATACAGATACGCAGTGATCATTTTTTCCTCATTTATATTTATTACAATCTAAACAGCTATTGACTTATATTCCCTTCCATATAATGCAAATGTAAAATTTAAATGTGCATTTAAGAGACATAAATAAGTAGGCAGTAACGTAAAAGATTTTATTATCGGCCATTTATTTCAGGTAAAGTTGCGGAATATTTGTGCATTTAAAAGCTTTATGCCCTTGAAAGCATTCAGTATTGGTTTGAGTAGGAATGACAGACTAAGCCACAGAAAGATTAACGCGATAAAAAGTGGAAATAGCGAAGGAATTAAGTAGGAATTTAAGCACTTGTATATAATAATAGATAGGAACGTGGCTATGATATTTCCATAGATAAATACACACAATTACAGATTAAGTACGAGTTATATGTCTACATTCATCACATCACCACATTAGAGCATAAAATGGTAAATACACTGGTGTTGACGTAGGAAAGGAACAGATGCTATTTAAGTGTATGTGGATAGCTATGCAGATACGAAGGGAATAAAAATAGACGAATTAAGGTAAAATCGTAAAGGTGTAAAATCTGGTCTGGTTTGCTGCTGCTGTTCTATTCTATTTCTCCAACTCGTTTCGTACTGTACCAATACGAAACGAATGCATGCAAAATGCAAAGCTAAAAGTTAAAGCAACAATAACAATAAAATAATATTTAGGTACTTTAGCTAAACTACAAGTGTTCATTACTATTAACTAAATGAGCTTATTAATCTCATTCGTTATTTTCATGGACGACATTTGCAGCCTTGTTAGACGTAAACTAGGTGTTCGTTTTTCTAAAATCACATAATTATTTATTACCTTTAAAATAACACAATCATCAATATTAATGTGTTTGTTTCCTATGCTCAAGTAAGTGTGTAAATACTACACACCTATAAAAACAGGATATTCGAACAAATACGCGCAATTTAATCCTAAATTGGCAAATATTTTGCATACTTCATACGTAAGCAAAATTTAAAATACATACGTCTAAACTCTACTGTAGTAAACTCAAAAATTATTATGTTTCTGTACATCCGTTTATCTGCATTATAATTCTTTGAATGAATTATAGCTTACCTTGCCTTGTTTTGTCTTTTGTCATCATTATTTTTTGACTGTGTAGTATTTTAGTATGTATTAGTATGGAAGTCGGCATCAAATCCACACTTAGAATATCCAAAGTCAAAGCAAATTGCGCACCATGCTGATTGTGTTTTTGCTGGAGGAGAAGCGACATCACCAAGCCATGCCAAAACCAACCATCTGTATTTTTATAGAGTTTAACGATTTACTATTATGCTAATATTCTTATTGTAGGTGGGTATGGTATTGGTTCTATGCAAAAAATAATTTATTCACAGCCTGGATGAGTGAATGACATGGCGCTGCTCGTGACTCTTGAGAATTATCTGTTGTGTTGCCAGTTGAGTTTAACTATGTGATTTTTCACTTTTTATTTTCCACTCCTTGACAAGACAAAGAAATGCAGGACAGTAGTACAGATTATAAGAATCACCGTGAAACAGCAGGTAGTACCATTCCAAGCCATGCTAATCCTGTACCTCTTCTTCCAGCAAAAACTCATTACAATTTGCATTGGCATTAGGGATGTTGTGTTCGCATGTGAAGGGTAAAGTGTAAAAATAACTGGCGAATATTAAAATACTAATAGTTACTCTTTGAGTAGGGAATATGTACAAGGTTCAATACTTTTCTAATTGCGAGTTTAGTTTAGTCTGCCTATAGGAATTGTAATGGAAAGTCATCATCATTTGTATTCTACGGCTTTTTTGATTTTTAAGTAGCCACGACAAAATATAGAAAACAAAAGGATGTAATCATCACTAAAAGTAAGAAGGAACGAGCAGAAACCAGACAAGACTCAATCGAATCTCTGGATTTGTTCAGATAAAACAAAAATAGACAACGCCAATCCCAATTTAGTGACTGTATTGTATAAACATGACATAAAGAACCTGTCTGAGAATTTAATTGCGCAAAACACGCCATTATTGTAGGTGGCAGTATTTATGAACGTTTTTGTTTGCACAGTCCTGAGTTCCAAGCGGATTTCAAAGATAGTTAATATCGTATAGTATAATAGTAATAGTGTAGCCAGGCTATGCTAATTATTTAGTAGGCACAACAAATCACGATTGATGTTCATTGCAGAATTTATTTGCTACTCTTTGGCAATAACCATAACCATTCTGTTTGATAGTCTTTGTCGGGCCCATAATTTGGCTCCTGAATATTGTGCAATGGAAAAATAAGCAATAAACCCCGACGATATTTATAATTCACAGATTTATGATGTCATCGGGATTTCATTGCAATTAGTCGTCTATACGTTATTATAGCTATCAAATCAACTCCAGACTTACTTACCTTGACATTCCTATAATTCCAAATCATCACATAATTTAAGAGAGTATCCATTTATTACTACAGCTAATAAAAATCTCACTCATGATGTTACGCTCATTTATTTTATTTCTCGTTAGTGAGTTCGTGCCGTGTCTTGTACGAAACAGAACACTTTTTATTATTATTTTTCACTTTATGATGTACTGTAATACAGAAATGAAATGAAACGAGAAATTTTTATAATCAAATCAAGTGTGGGATTAGGCTGACTGTTTGACAGTGCATTGGATTGGATAAATTGCAAATAACTAAGTGTCATGTCATGTCAGCTAGTTTAATATATTTGTACCAAGTACCAATGAGTTTTAAGTTGCAAGACAAACCATGGAAATTCAGGCTGTAAAAATACATGTGAATGCATTGAGTCGAATAGAAATTCGTCGTATTTTTCAATAATGTTATACTAAGGTGATGCAGATGTGTTGTATCCGTCACAAGGTGTATAGCGAATTTTAATACCATAAAACGGTATAGTGAAATGACAGGACTAACAATTTTGGCTGAACTGAACTTTCGGCAGAAAATTGAAATAACACGGCATCACACTATTTTAGACGGAATTTTGTCATGTGGGATTGGCAGAAAGTGAATATATCACGCAAAAGATTTTCGCTCGTGATATGATGATCTGATGCTTTTTGATTATAGTAAGAGAGTTAACAAGGATTGTATTGTTGAAACACATGTGTATGTTTTAATGTGTGTAACAGAGACAGGACAATGTGACCCTCACTTGACATTGAGCTTTTGAAGATGAACTTTTCATAGAAACCAAACCACTACGCAAAATTCATATGAAACTACTAAGCATGCAGCATTAGACTTTAGACTGTGCATAAATTATAGACAAACCTTATTGTACTTTATGGATGTGTATGCGAATCTACGTACGTAAGCAAGTTATAATGTTGATGACGAGGGGAATTTGATGAAAAGGTGGAAACTTGGAATATATTTGTGTTATTGTTATTTACCTTATCAATATGTGGGTTTTGAGTTTTCAAGCTATTTACTTTGGTTTCAGTTGGATACTATCACGTAGCATTTATCGTCTGCAGTGTGTAATCAGTAAAAACGTCTGTCTTACAATAAAGTCAGGCCATGCAACTCGCATTTGTTATAATAGCTCACCTATAGCTTGTGGATATTTGCCAACTCATACACAACTTACATAAATTCATAGCCTAGCTACATTTATGCTAATAATTTCTTGAATTAATGCTGTATCAGTCTGTATGTAATGTAGCCTGCAGTTGCTAGAAATTACAATCGAAAGAGACACCTTGAGAACTTGTGGCTGGAGGTTTTGCTGGATTCAATGCTAGTTTCAATTCAAATGCAAAAATTTATTACTACCTTTACAAACATAATTTATGCATACTTATGCAGGATGTTTTTATTTATTACGTAAAACATTGTTTCAATGTTTAGAAGACTACGAGGACAATTCATTTGATTTTTCATTAAATAATAAAATAATATAATACTCATAGATAGTTCCACTATTTTTTTATTTTCATCCAATTGACTTAATTCAAATACAGTGTTTCTTTATAAGTACAAAAGGTGAGAATAAGAATAACTAGAACATAATTAGGGTGTATGACAGTTTTGATTTGTTAGCATGACTTTTTGTGAAAATTAAACCTGATGTGAGAGACGTAATTCTACAGGCGTATGACAAGGATTATTGTCAGACATGATTTGTCGGCGGAAAACAAAAGGTTGTAGTTCATCCCCTAGTTTGTCTTGAGATACAGTCGGAAAGTGAGTGATATGTGAATACAGTTGACTGAAAAGGAAAATTTCAGTCAGCCAGGCAAACTATTTGATTGCATGCACTCAGTATGGAATTACTGTGTAAATTGAGATGAGTTTTTGGGAATAGGAAGCCGCTTTGCTACAATATTCCAGAAGCTCATGGATCGTGTCTGACGAAACCGTAGAAATGTTAGTCATTCCAGTCATGTGCTACGAAACGATATTCCACGAACTAGAATATTATCTGAAAGAGAAATATTTTATTAATAATACTGCACCAGGAACATTTCTTTTAGGATGCTATGACATGTCGTGTTGTTCTTCCAGAATTATTTTACTGTTGTTATTTCCATGTAGGTTAACTTTTAGCGGTAATTTCATGTACGTCACATATTATTATGTGCTTTTATCCAAAGGAAAAACACAATACCTGACAATCGAAAACATAAAAGGGAGTATTTCGAGTTCGTGTTTTGTTTTTACAAATAGGAATGATTTCCACATGCACAAACTAACATAAAAAGTGGATAGAAATCAAATGCATTTGATTTTTATATGCATTTTACGTATTATGCTTTCTGCATTTCATAATTTAGTGCAACATTAACTTTGAGTGTACAAAGAATACAATAATGTAACTTCAGTCAGATGAGACACAACATAGAAGAGCTGTTTACTTGTTAATACTACAAAAGAATCTTTAAGGTAGAACAATTGCTAGGAAATCCATAGTTTAGTGAGTGCAACTTGATTTAGTATGATATGAAGAGTTGTTTTAGGTATTTGACGTGTGATCATAGGAAAGTCAGTTGAAGAAGAAAAAGCATGCTGTCTTGTAATAGGTAGTAATCACGTTTCACGTGTAATATTAGTATTGTAATGTTATGAGATTGATTTGGCTTAGCAGGAGGAGATTAGTTATAGACTAGTATTTGTACCAGCCAGTATCGTAAACGTAGTAAGGCCACAATAGTTTAAATGACCAACTGTATCAAGTTGATAGTTTAATTGCGATATGATATGGATTTACTGTTTTCTGACTAGGAATGTGAATATGCACACTATCAGATCAGATCGTCACACCATCAGGATAGAGTTCTGTTGGCAGAGAATTAAGGTAGCCTTCTTGTCTTTAGTATTCGTGGTTCGAGTTGCATCTACAATTTAAAAATGCAAAGGTAACGAAGATATGATAGTGTGTATCTAAATTATGGGTGCTTCAATTCGACTCGGTTGGCTAGACTTGGCATGTCCATCATCCTTTTAAAAATAATAGAAATTACAACTCCACTGAAGTCTATGGCTGTGTTACTGCATTGCATCAAACAGAACTGATCTAAAGAGAAATAGGTAACAGTCTTTACTCGTAATTCCAGAATTAATGAGAGAAGAGTTTTTTAAACCTATTTTTAGTTTTTTGTTGCGGTTCCCTTGTTTAATGACTTGAAGAAATCTCTATGTAATACGTATTTGTTAATTGTAAAGTGTATTCCCATGCTCACTATCTTTCTACAACACATATACTTAATACCCATCTACTTGTAGAAATACACTCTTGAATTTATGATCTATGCTTATGTATGTTCCTAGTTAGTGCACTAAATACATACAGAGTCCATGTATAATATAGTATAAGCGAATTAAATCTAATATATTGTATTGTGTTGTAGTTATCTTGGAGGTGTACATAAATACTCGTACCCATTTCTTTGCTAGGTCATGTCAAATGTAAAATCAAGCTTCGTACTTTCTACGCTTGTTGTTAACGTAATTAAAGTGTCTGTAAGCACAACGTGAGGAAAATTCAAAAAAATAATTTCATCTCATCAGGGCAAACAACTGCTATAAATAATTTGCTGCTTGCCATACTATTCTTTACTACGTAGTTATTCTTAACTATCAACACCACACCACACCATCTGAACAAAGTTCCGTCGAGGAGAGTCTACCTAACATAACATTTTAACAATATCCTAGGACAGGACACATACAAAGACGTATGTGTGGTGTGGTTTGGTTTGGGTCTAACTTGCCTTTCGGTAATAAAAAGTCCAACGGTGAACGTATTTATGAACATAATTTAATACGAGAAACGGAATCACGTGCGTAAAGCAAGAGAGCCTGAAACTATTCAGTTTTATGTATCTTAAACTCTTTGTTAGTTATAATTAATAATAGACATATGCTTAAAACTCCTTTTAATAGACCTCAGATTCATTATTAACTTAATAGTTATTATAATTGATTGTCAGAGTTTTGCTTTGTGGACAGGCGCTATACAATGCAATACATAACAAGTGTGCAGTGCATGGGCTTGGTTGGACTACTTAAAAACAATGTTTGCATTTTATGTGTACTTTACTGTTTATGTTCTCTCCATCAGGAATCGGCATCGTCGTTTCGTTACGTAACAAGGCATTGACGGATTCTGCACGTCAGATTTACTTGCATTGCAAGCTATAAAGACTCACACATGCAAAAACGACTTGCAGCTCGTTTTAACTAACGGTTCTGTTGTGTGATCAACATGTGCATGTTCTTTGTGTCAATGAATGCTCTTTGTTCAAACGATTGAGCGATAGCATTAACAAGACTGGGAATTCTTTATTTCTTCTGTATTACCTTATTACCTACAACCTGCTATACACAGTATACAAATATGAATAATCACTTCCTTCCCTACTTCAATCATTTAAAGGTTAATTTATTACTTTTTGCCGTTTTTCTGCTACTGTGCAATATACAATTAAAATTGAAGTGCTAAATATTGTTACTAATTCATAATTCAATACCTTGTCATAAATGTAAAGGAGTACATATTAAAATTAGTAAGATTTAAATAGGTGCAGTTGTTCTCCTTTTATATTCTTAGATCAACAAACATAAAATTCTTTGTTGATTAAATTAAAATTTATTTATTTGAGTGCTACTTTTACGTATGTTCACGTTTTGAATCTTCATTTATTCTAAATGAATTCTAGTAATTACAGGAGGGAATAGATGCGGCGAGGGCGACAAAGAATTAAGAATTGCAGTTATGTAGTATTGAAACGTAACAGTCTACTTGGAAATGAGTTTTGTATTAGCGGAGGTCGGGTCTCCCTCAAATCCCATTGTAATGCAAATGAATTTCAGAAACAGACAAAAAATAAAGGGGGAACTCACCTTCGATGTGAATGGAGCCCTACATCTATGCTTATTGTAATAATTATAATATGATGGGTACTGAATATGTAAGTGCGATAAGGGAATGCAATGTAGGTAGCAAATAGGTACCCAGTGTTTTTCCTGTATTGTGCTAATGTAAAATGTGTTACCATCAGATTTAACAAGGATGAGACAAGGAGGATACAGAAACGTGATAGGAATCTCAATCTTGATAATCAAGTCCTCATTGCTTATGCACGGCTGTATAGAGTGCACGATTTGCTAAGGCAGTACACATAGAGGCTATTCAGAATTTGGAAGGAAAAGTAAAAACTTTTATACCATACCATAATATGCTTTTTATGCTGTTTTGAAGAGAAGTACAGAATATACATGTACATAGTATGGTCTGATGTCCTTATACATTGCATGCGATGCATGATAGTCTCAGAAATGCACGTTGTATACACATGCATGCGATTGCAATGTAAGTACGGATATTTAGGTATTACTGTGCTAATACACACTTTATATGCAGAAAACTTGGTAACTTGGAAATATTAGATGATATTAGCTTTGATTTGATTGGATGTCTGTTAGGAAAGCTAGACAGTGTTATGTAGCATTATTGTAACCGAACTCACCTTAGCGTATCATAACAACAATCGGGCAAAAAAGCTCAAGGTGAAATCCCAGTTGAATTTAGCCACAATTGTGGCTCATCCTCATCTTAATGCATTCTCTTAGTTTCTTCTATTGTAAAAGCCAACTGACATGCTAACGTAATGGCTTCCTTTAGACAAAAAGACATTACACTGCGTTATTGCAGTTTTTAAGGGTGATACATTTCTTTACATATACAACTCAAATAATTTGAACTCACATTGCTAATCTAAACTTGAAATTACTCTGGATTGGATATGATATCATAGAGTGGGTAATATCTTTATTAACTTGAGTTGGTCTACAAGCAATAAGATGTACCAGTAGATCATTATAGAGCAGTTAAGCAAACAGTACAGTAAATGAACAAAGTCGCACTTTAAGTCTTTCCTGTCTTGGTACATTTTTGCGGATACGCTACGCTGGTTTCATACAGAAAAATATTCTTTACTCATGGAAGTCTAAAGTATATCTAATTCTAATACCTATATTAACAGAAGATCCTGAAACAACTAGCTAGTAGCTTTAGGTTAGGAGTTAAGCTATCTGCTATGCTGCACCGGAGCTATACCTCACGTGTGTACGTGCACTTGAAAAAAAGTGAGACGTTAAAAATTGAATAGAACACAAGAAAAAGGCACGGTACGTTATATCCGCTGAAATGCGGCTTGGATTTTTATAGTTGCATACAATGGCAACGGCAAAGCTCTATTATTATTATTAGTATTAATCGAGTTGTAGTGTGAATGTTTGTTTCTTTCAAATATTCATTGAATATGTGCAGTCGGTAATTTAAAACATTAGTGTTCGACAATATATTATTTGCCTTAACAAGAATAGAGTTGTAAATACAAATAAATAAGCAACATAAAATGTCTGTATTGTAGTACATAATTTTAACCATATTGTTTCTTTGTTATTTCATTTGAATTACATAACTTACCTCCGTGTTCAATGTTCCTGAAACTAATTCACACGTAAGTACACAGGTAGGCAAACCTTTGACCGTTTGACACTAAAAAATCTTCCGGTATAATGTCTACACAGTAGACACGCTTTAGTTGTAGTTGTAGTTAATAAAGCAAAATTGGCGAATATAATTTTATTAATAGAGCTTATTAGTAGATTAAACACTACTAGGGATGAATAAAGAAACTTTTAACAATTAATATTGTAAAGGTATATTAGATATTGTTGGAACAATATATGCATTTATTATTTTGATTAGCATTATAAGGGCCTACATAGCAAATTGAAAACGATAGGAAGTGGGTTACAAAATAGCAACTGAAGTATGTAGGAATTATTTAAAATCAGTGTGATTCCTTTTGCATCCTAAGGCTTTCCTTTTGTGGTATGAGCTTTATAAAGTAGATATTAGGTGTGTAGTGTGTACTGACCATCCGGAGGCAATTAATGGTTGACTGGACAATTTCTATTGAATAACGATACGTGTATACAATACATTTCTACAGAAAGGCAAGATGGTTTTTTCACTGGTAGAATTTTTGTTGTTTATCTACTTGCATATTGCGTCATTGGAAAGTCTACGTAGAATTCCTATTGGATGTATCCACAAAGATTGTGTTTTGCTGGTATTAGTTCCTTAGCTATATAATAAAATGCAATTTTTTAGTAACTACTTAATATGCATCTGCATCTGAATGCAAATTGCGCTTGCTCTAAAGTGCATTGCAATGTTGTTTGTATGAGATAAAGTTGGATATTTGTAATCTGTACAGATCAAAATATAAATCTTGACATAAACACTAGTAGCTACTAAGCCCAAAGGGATTTCATAGATGCAATTTTTGAAATACAGTTCACTGTATGCACTGTTTATATAAATAGTGTCTTTATACAAATAGCATTTGTCATACCCTGACCAAAGAAAAGGAGACATTAAGTTGTCGGTTAGTGAGAGAGACTTTGTATTTTGCATTGCGAAAGATTACTTACTAATACTAATAAACCTTGGTACTAATGATCTGTACAAATACATTGTAGTGTATTAGTGTGATGTGAATATTAATATTTAAAGCGATGAAGTAGTGAAATATAAGATAATATCATTTCCACATGGAGTAAACCCAAAAAGTAGAAATTCAAGTTCAATGCTGAAAAAATGCGTGAGTGAAGTAAAGCCTTGAATGTTGACATTAGTTTTACAAGAGTACGCCATTACACTATTTATACAGATTATATTTTTAGTTCCTTCGCAGGTATCTTTGTATAATAAAACTGATATTTATATGCATATCCTAACTCTACATTTGCATGCATGCATAGACTGCAATAGTAATAACTTAGGAAAAGTGCCTTTACGTCCTGACGACAAATAGTCAGTTTAGTTCAGCTTGAACAAGAAAGTACAAGAAGTATTATGTAAAGGATTGGCAGTAGGCCTAAGTGAGTATTTACTACAAGATTTTACATATCTTGACTAAATAGAATGGACAAGATGGTTAAGAGCAGAATAATAAAAGAAATGGTCAGGACACGGCATAAAATATAGGCGCATCCAATGCACAATCCACCTATCCTGTAAAATAAAGTGGACACAGAAGTAAAAAGCCCAAAGGAACATTCACAGATGCATTTGTAACAATAGGACTTCCCTATTCCCTATGACTAAATGTAATAAAGCGCCTCTTCCTTTCATCCTTTACTCCTTAACTTTGACTGATGTCTGTAAAAGAAGCGGTTTTATCTCTATAATAAATATTGGGCGACTCAACTCTACAACTTACCACGTAAAGTATAAAAATGTAGTTACTTTTTGAATATGTTTTTTTGCACGATATGATTTGAGTTTTCTATTCACTGGAATACGGATATAGTGGTAGATAAATATTCTAGCTAACAATAAGCTGTATACTTAAGATGTGAAAAAATATGATGATAAATCCCTATGGGCTTAGAGTAAATCACGAAGTGAGTTTATCCCTTAATGGTAAACCTGAATTGGACTAGACTGGTTTGTTTTGTAATGATCTAAGGAACTAAAGCGTAGAAAGATGTAATATGTTGTGTTGTGCTATGATATGAGGAAAATGTACCATATTTTATGTGTTATGGTTATTGTTACTAGAGTAGGTAAACGAAAACGTGTATTTAATCGGAGAAGGCGAATATTTCAGAAAAACAGAAGCATTAATGCTTGCACAATAAATGTTGGATGATATTTACAGATTCGTCGTTACTGAATGACTACGACTACAATCAGGGATCAGGCGGCAACAAATCTTAAACAAGTTTTTTGTATTTCTGTAAAAGGACAACTGTTCCATTTATATGCAAAATCTACAATTAGCGTGGATGTTTCGGCAATAGTTTAAGAAACAATGTCTCCAGGACATGTGTGAAGTGCTGTATGCGTTGTTATTCATTTTAGTGAATGGATAACTTCAGAAAACAGTTTTGACTTTGATCTTTTGAAGTTTAGTTGTGTGTGAATATTAACTACGCCTAAGTAAGAATAGTTTACAGCGGAGTGCATAAAAAGAACATTATGTTATGATTTGGCAAATTGCGCCGACTGAAACTGAATTGCATTTCGGCATTTCTCAAAAAAGAATTCTGATAGAGTAAGTAATAGTTTGGACGAGGAATGAAATTATAATCCGGATTCTTATCTTCACTTCCATAAATCTGGTACCTATTTGGCTTTTTATATTCCAAACGTGCCCCTTTCCTTGTCGAATAACTTAGAATAGAAAGGACAAGAAGAAGAGATTGAATAAATTCACTTTTCCTTTAGCTATTCTATGTAATGCGAACTGAGTTTACATTACATCACATAGTAAGCGAAAATAAATGTACCTTCAAAGATTAAATTCATGACATAACATAAAGAACTGATAAATGAATACGAAAAGATTACAATTCAAGTTCAATGTCTGAAAAAACATTTCCATAGTTAGACTCTTTCTATTCTCTGCGTATGTGTGACCGGGCAATGGCCATTTCCTATGCAATCTTCTCTAATATGAACACAACGCAACAACCTAGAGCACAATACACGATTCCCTGGATCGCCAAATTCATAGAAATTTTCTTTATTTACATTCTTTATTGTACCTCAGGAATTTTTCTCAGAACACAAAGATATTATGTACGAGCGAGTGCAATTCTAAATGTATAAGGCCACTTAGCCTTAGTAAATTCCCTCAAGTCACTCTTCTCATTGTGCACAGATCTTTATTAGGATAACATTTAAACCTCTACCTCGTGCTTCATCGTCAAAGTGTCCTCTTTATAATTTATTACTTCGTTTTCATATCAAAGAAACTTTATTTCCATTAAAATAACATCCCAGGATCCAATTATTACCACACAGCTTGTGGTTCCCTCCGCCTTTCATTCTTTTGCCTTTATCCTCAATATCAAACTGACATGATGCAAATGCAAGATTGTATTTCGCAAACAACATACAATATCCATTCAAAACCGTACTAATGGCCATTTATAAATTAATTTTGCATATTCGTTAATGTGTGCTCACACGTAACATTGATTAGGCATGTATTAAATTCAATAGTTATATATTTTTATACTATTTTCCCAATATCACCAAAATTTGCATTATTCCATACTTCCCATAGCTTGTTTATTACCAGAAACCTATATAACACTTCATGTGCTTATTTTTGGTAGTTATAAAAATCCTTTAGACACTGTGGAGGTACAGGCTAATAACAATGAATAATAAATTTTGAAATGTCATGTCATTCTGATAGGACTTCGAACAGTTTTGGTGTCTATCGTTAGCTAAATTGAAATGAAATAGGACAGTAACATTAATGTCACGGTGAAAAAGTAAAGCCTAGTGCCTTGCTTTGCTTAAACCATTTAGAAGTTGGCGTTAGCTTGCTTGGTTTCTTGGCTTGACCACTTTTATTTTTTGCTGCACACTCCTTGACTCATTCAGTTCTCAATTTAGTTGAATGGAATGCTGTGCTACCCACTTTGAAGAAGACAACTCTTTTCAATTCATTTTTAACTAATCATGCAGACTAGAGGAAAAGAATAGAACCAAATATTATTATTCAGTTCATCTAACGCAGCAGTGCTCATTACTAGCAGTAGCAGATATATTTATTGCGCCCTTTTCCTACTACTCACAGACTACTGTGCAAGTGCAGTGAAGAGAGTTATAAAGCGTAATGGGAGGGTAGTAGGTACTTGGAAAAGGAATGACGAATGAAAATCCTGCTGACACGTTCTGTGTTCAAGTTGAATTTAAAGAGGAAAAGATGTTTCCCCGTGTCTCTGTCTCAATCTGAATTCAAATAAAAGTCTATGGGAAAATATTCGATTTAAGAAGCTCTTCATGGAAGTAGATACATCTTCTGCTCTGTTCTACCTACCTAAATACTTGCTCTCATTGTAATTCCACTGGTGCATGTACAATTGTATAATAAATACCTGCCTGGCTGTAAAAAATATTATTTTCTGCAAATTAAAATGGCTAATTGTGAAAAGATGTAACGCAGTAAGGTAATCATCAGGATGACATGCTAATTTTCCAATGTAATACATACAAAACAAGATTTGGAATGTCAATAGATAAATAGAACAACTAAGGGGAGGGAAATAATGTCAACTTTTTACCTGTGACAATTCTAATACTTATAATGGAAGAGATCATTAAGTGTTTTTGCATAGCTAATCGCTATTGTGTAAAATAATCAAGTATTTTTGCTCATTTGGTTAGAGAATGTAGCACATTTAATCACAGCTTAATTTATAATTACTACATACCTAGTTTAGTATTGAATTTCTGGCTTCTCTTTCTTAATTATTTGCACATTATTTCTCACCAAAATGAAAACACTGATCCACAGTTTACTCTGCAGCAAGAAAGAACCAGATTTCTATTTGGTATTACCTGTTATCTTTCCAATCATAAAAGGCGAAAATTACCATATGATGACTCATTCGAAAGTCAAGTTTATTCTTTTCTCTATTCTTTTCTACATTAAATCAGGCAACCAAATTAACAATTGATATGTACACTCCAAACTGAAATGATGTAATTTATTGCCGATGTGAGAGCATTGTACTTACAGAAGTGCCCAAAGATTATAAGATTTACGGTAATCCGAAAATCCGAAACACTTGATATGTGTACAGAACTTTAATATCATAAGAGTAAAGTGTCGATAATTTGAAGATTAGTAGCCCTGAACAGAGAGTAAATGTTACGCAACCCAAATATCCACTATATATGCGTAGTAGGGAGTCACGCAAATGTAAAAGTGATAAAAGTTCACATTTTCTGACTAATGGGAAAATAACCGAAAAGTAAATACTTTGCCATCAGTATATATGTCACCGCCTCTGAGAGCACATAGCCTACGGGGCCCGTAGGCTAGCCTACGGTAGCAAAAACCCATAGGCTAGTACACGAGCGCACGGCATCATTTAGCCTATGAAGTCACACATAATACTCTATGCTACTGAACATGTAAACGTTATTTATTAGTTATTATAATTATAATATAAATAATAATTTCAGTCAATTGATATACATACATATAAATGAAGGTACGTGACTGAAAACGGTATAGTAATTTCAATTATGTTATTTGTACAAATTACAAATACGTACCCAATAGTGGAAAGATAAATACGTGAAATCAATGTAAGGACATGGTAGATCGAGTACGTGCCCATCCAACCTACCATGCTTGGTACTACAGAGTGTACAGAGGTTCGAGAACGGAAAAGTCCAACTCCAGTGTTCGGTTGGAATAATAGGATACTTTTTGGAAAGCAAAGTAGGAACTTGGAAAGCCCCTTTAGATACAACTTCTTGGCCCACTACAATGGTTAAATACATTACAGCGATACGTTCGGTTACATCTTACAGTTCAGCTTCTCTTTGCAAATGCAAGACTGGCTGCAAAACGAAGAAATGTATTTGTAAAAAAATAATATACCTTGTGGGACAAAATGTCATGTAGGAATGTAGGAATGACGTGCAATAACAGTGAATAATTAAATCAGCCAGAAAATTGAAAGTACTATATCCCCTGTTTTCAACTATAATGTTCTTACTTTGTATTTCAACAGACACCTAATAATGCACTTATATTTGCACATGTGCAAATTTGAAAATTACCTTAATACCTTAATTTATTTGTATGAGTATGTATGTCAATTGACTGAAATTATTATTTCTATTATAATTATAATAACTAATAAATAACGTTTACATGTTCAGTACCATCGAGTATTATGTGTGACTTCATAGGCTAAATGATGCCGTGCGCTCGTATACTATGGGTTTTTGCTACCATAGGCTAGCCTACGGGCCCCGTAGGCTATGTGCTCTCAGAGGCGGTGACATATATGCCTATCGCCTAAAAGTCTGTCGCAACTGGTAGATTACTGTTAAATGTAAAACGACTGATAAGCAAACATTAAGTGCAATCAAGTCGTAAAGTTCAGTAAAAATATGATAATTTACGCAACTAAATTGAAATATATTTGTCATGCCATAAGCGTAATCCAGTAGAAGATTGTGATTCTGAATCATCTAAATTAAAAATAAAACTAAAATTTATGGTTTATGTTGTAAAACAAATAATTAGTATGAGTATATGCTGAATAATATTTACAGACTTCAATGGGCTTTTGTGCTATTTTAACTCTAAATGTCACAGCATTATCCCACAACCACAAGCATAAATTCGTTTACTTTCATGTGCACATTGATTCAAATCTAAATTGTTACAGGCACAACAGCAATAAAATTATATAGCTATTATTAAGTGGTTGTAGGTATACCAATACCACTGTCGCTACATTCAATAGCTATTGAAAAACACATTCTTAAAACGAAAAAAGGCTACCTATACCTAACTAAAAAGGTCGCAATATCAGTTAGGCTAAACGCACATTAGCTTTTCAGGGTTTTGCATTTTCTTATTAATTTCTCGTCCTTTTGCTACCTAAGGAAATTATATCCACGCATTTGAATTATTTTCTTATCCGGATGATTTAATGTTTTCCTAGAGTCGAATTGAATTATCTGCTGAGCAATCTCGGTAGTGCAAAGTGTAGACAAACAAATAAAAATCTGAAATTTTTATTGCTTATGTAAGATCGATGGCACTAATAAATATCTCAGATAATAATAAATGGGTATTGGATGTGTGTGGTCAGCAGGCAATTTCGCTCTGAAATTTCTTGTTTGTATATGTTGTTATTACATTTACAATAGCACATACTCTACTACCTATAAGACATCTACTTTGTATGCATTGTTTGATCTATTTAAGCAGAAGATAGTATAAATTTACCTCACACGATCAAGAATGATAGAGTTTAGAAAAATTGATCATTTCCTTTACAAAAGTAATTATCTCGACATGATCTTTGCATTCACTCCTTATCCTTGCCCGTATGTACATAGCGCATTCTTCAATACTATCCCAAACACCTTCTCAATTACCTATGTAGATATTTTATTTATATGTACATTGCATACCATGTTATTTGTGTAGCACACAACTCCTCACCAGCATTTCTAAAGATTTTTTCGTTTGAAGATTTGAATGAATTGGTTTGCTTGATAGCGTGGCGTGGGTTGGATGTAAGATTGGATGTAGTTAGCAAGAAAAAACTGAAAAATATCTCGTTCCGACTGTCAAAGGATTAATCTGGTTTGTAAAGTGTCTGTAGGAGTAAATCGTTTGTTTTTATTTCGTTCGGTGAGACTGATAATTCATTCACATTCCGTACAATGTAGTTTAAGAGTACCATTTATCTATAACATGATTATGTGTAGGTGTTGTTATGTTACACTTTACATGGTGCGTGTATTAATTCTACAGCAGAACAATGCTATGTCAAACGTAATGTAATACGTAGCCTTTTTGTGTTTTCCCAAGTGAAGCCGAGTTTTGAATGGGATGACGATGTCATGATATGTCTGAGTCGTGGGAATTAAAAAGTCAATAATGATTATTACATTACATTACTTGGAGTACACGGAGAGCAGAAGCAGAATTCTCTGCTTTGCACGAGAACAAGGGGAGTGTGAGATAATTCTAATGTCCCTGTCTCTCCACACTAATAAGTAATAGAGCATACGGAAAATAACACCTTGCCTTGCCTATGTAGGTAACCCATACTTTACAGTTTACAGTAATACTAAGTAAATGTGGTGTGGTATAATATAATTGGATATGAAATTATCTGCTGTAAATGTAATATACGAGAGATCTGGATGGCTGATTGTGTCTATTCTGTTGCTTTACCACTCTGACTTCTACTACTATTTCAAATGCCGGTATGTTTTCAATTTTGTGAGAATATCATATCAGTACAGTAACGATTCTGTGAACATATAATTATAAGGTAGCAAATTGGATTAATTTATTTACTCATGTTATGATATGTTCTGTTATTTTCAAAGAGATATCCACTTACACGTAGTAAATGAACTGTGTTCTCCCCATCCCATGTCATGTAATGATGTTAGATAAATACTTGGCCTATTCCATTGTGTAGTGTAAGTCACAAAGACTCAATATTTATTAATCCTTGACACAGTAATGCAAAATAAAGTGGAAAATCAAGAATTATCACCTTCAGTACAATAGAGAATCCAATGAACTGTGAAGTAATAGTTGAATGGCAAATGTTCAACTAAAATGAGCATATTCAAGAAGATTAGATATGAGCTAATAACAAAAGTAAAGTTCGAAATAGTATACTGGATTGTACCTGCAAGTATATTTATAAAATTGTAGCTTAATACACGAAGCCCGATTTTAGTTCATGGCATACAACTTTTGAGAGTTTAGTCAACAAGAGCAAAACAATAAATGGGAAACAAAGATTCCCTCACAGATTAACTAATAAAGGAGATGTTCAGTTGTTAAAACTAAAAATACGTGTAATCTATAAGATGCACTGTTGAAGAACATGAATTGCGATTATGGGATGATATCAGAAAACGTGTTGTGTGAAATAGACAAATGTGATATTGAAAAATAGCCCGCAACTGCCTAAAAGTAAATGCGGGCCAAGAATATTTCCTATGATAAACGGTGTTTTATTAGGTAGGTAGTAGATATCGCATGCAATAAATATTCTCAATAAATTGTACATGGAATGTGGAATTAAGATGCAAAGTTCTGAGTTTTCTAAGGTTGAAAGAGGAAAACGTGTAAAAGTTGGCTTGGCGATTTTTAAAAGCGTTCAAGGTGTTCATGTCTTAGCCGTTGGGAGGAAAATGAGTGAATTAGCAGGAGCCGCATTAAGTAATGAGTAGAAAATTGATGTGTGGGCAAGTTAATTGGCTTTAATGAGATTTATTCTCTAGGATACTATTATGTGTGTGAGTTTTCTGATTATTAAAGCCGCCTTTGTACGTAGATATGAAAATGCACATTAAAATAGTAACATTTGACCTGTCATGAAATGCCTCGAGTCCAGCAAGGACCAGTCAAGCCAGAATATCATTCTTTTCCTTTACTAACATGCTGACATGTAACATAAGTAATATGAAAGTGAAATTAAAATAGTAAAAGTAAAACTGGGTTTGGTATTCCATCGTAATTCTTGTCCTACACACAGACAAAACTCACCCAACTCACCTCGACAATTAAGGGAAATTCAAACTAGTATAGAGAAATGCATCTAAAAATATTACCACGTAGACTAGTGTCTCAGTACAAGTAATAATATAATGGGAAAGTTTTCTACGAGGCAAAAGTCAAAGTTCTTTTATGCCATGTCGGCACTAAATTTTTATTTATAGCTATACAATTACAATGGGAAGCAACCATGCAATAGCGTAACATAAGGGACGCCAAGTCTCAATTTTCTTCTCACCAATACCATCAAATACCCAGCAAAAATTAATGTCGTGCCGAGACAATTTAAGGAAAAGCTGTAAATGTGAACCACACCTCCAATCAATCCTTATGTTTATTTCTCTCCGACGTCCCCTTTAAACTTTACCAAACAAAACCATCTGTCCGGAAATTGTTATAAGTTTTCTAACCCGAAGTAAATGCATTGATGAAATTATCTCGCTTTCAGGGGTTTCAAACTTGAGATCACCATTGATTCCATTAATCTACACATTTAATGATAAAATATATTTTAGCAATTCAATTTAACAAAAATCGTCGCTTTAGAAGCGAATGTGTTGTACCTATTTAAAGAATTAATCAACTTTAACATAGATGTTCTTGATGGTTTAATATTTCTTCCTTGTTGACTAACAATTTGACTTAACCGTGAGCATGTTTGAAATGAGCTGTCAATATGTAAAGGGAGTAAACTACAATAGGCATATTGTGTGTAAGTAATTGTCTGAAAATTAATTTGGTGATTGTCAGAGTAGGCATCTACGAACAAAGCCCTGCCAAACCTTGGTCGTTCTCTTTGGATTTGGATATCGCAATTTCCATTTCAGATTAGTTTCTCTTTCCATAATAGTCTTTGGATTGCGACAATCTGTGGAATTTATAGTAATTTCATTCATTTTCTGCAGATTTGCTAAGTTTTTCTGGAGGGTTTGCTTATTAAGGTCTTGTACATCGCATTACATAGTATATGTAGGTATATACTCCCTGTGTGAGTTGAGTTTTCTAAGGAGATATAACGATCTAAGCGTCCAATTATTTAGCGAAATTGACTATAATAGAAATAAACCGTTGCAAAACGGGCGTAAAGAAATATCGGCATGTGGGTTTATAAAATAAATCATCATGGTTTGATTATCAGATCATCATGGTTTGATTATCAGATCATCATGGTTTGATTATCAGATCATCATGGTTTGATTATCAGATCATCATGGTTTGATTATCAGATCATCATGGTTTGATTATCAGATCATCATGGTTTGATTATCAGATCATCATGGTTTGATTATCAGATCATCATGGTTTGATTATCAGATCATCATGGTTTGATTATCAGATCATCATGGTTTGATTATCAGATCATCATGGTTTGATTATCAGATCATCATGGTTTGATTATCAGATCATCATGGTTTGATTATCAGATCATCATGGTTTGATTATCAGATCATCATGGTTTGATTATCAGATCATCATGGTTTGATTATCAGATCATCATGGTTTGATTATCAGATCATCATAAGTAGCTTTCCGCGAACACATATACAAACAGACAGATCAGGTATATTAATAAAGTAGCTTCCCGCGAAGACACAGACGGACAGACAGCTCTGGTATATTAATAAAGTAGCTTCCCGAGAACACACAGACGGACAGACAGATCAGGTATATTACTAAAGTAGCTTCCCACGAACACGCAGACAGATAGATCATGCTCTAGTAGTTAGCAGAGCAAGGTAAGGTGGCGCTCTGTGGGAGTTTGCATTTCTGTGACTTGTGTCATATATGCATTGCTATGTGACTTTGCAAATTTTCGAATTCTGCAGAAACTAAAAGTCCGAGGGGGCTGATTTTCAATATGGAGCAAGATATATTAATAAGTGATGTTTTAAAAAAAGATTGATCAATTTATGTGAATGCGTTCTAAAGTTATACGACCGACTCACAGACAGACAGACGGACGGACGGACAGACAGACAGCGTGACAGAGCATTCCCAGTAAATATCGTGCCGATATTTAATAATGGAGCTGAGCGTAGAAGTCTATGCTATCATCTATTCCCAATTTTATGCTGAAACGTCAATGTCTAGCCGTTTTCTCATCATTCACATCTGAAACGTAATTTAAACGGCTACATAAGCAAAGCAACAGGTAAAAGTTAAGTTATGTGAGTGAATAAATTAATACCTACGGCCATAGAGTAACATTGGATGAGAAAACAGGCCTGAAACTCGATTCTATACATAAACGAAATTAGTAATTCCAAACTGAAAATGTGGCCCACTTCGCTCAATCAGTTAACTATGTGTTACGTATGTACAAACACACATGACACATGCTCAACGGCCCTGCCTTGCCTCGTGGTATGCTGTGGACTCTGTTCTTTCCCTCGCAGCCTCATTGCATGCAATTGCATTGTCGGCAGAGATCGCACATCGCATTTTTATTAGTCACATAGTTAGATACACATTACAACCTAATGCAGTTTGCATTACGTTTTTTACGTTTAAAAGAGTTACACTAATCTATCTGTGTCGCACATGGTGTGCAGAAGTAGGCAAGCGATATTAATGTTTAATATTTGTAAAATAACGAAATCCATTTATATCTGTAGAATTACGTAATACATTGGAATGGATATTACTGGAATGTGTAATGCAATGGAAAAGAAAAATCCCCAAATAAGTAGAAATGACATGGTTGTGGAGACACGTAATTATTTAACTGTATCGTTCACGCGGTTGACACAAAGTAATAGTTGTGTACTCTACATGATACTGGATCGAAATCTATGTAGGGCGAAATAATAAATAGTAAAAATTAATAGTCACACAGATAAATGGGCAAGATAGACAGAAATGGGAATTTTCAATCTATACAATACGGATGTAAACAATAGAGTTACACGAATCGTTTATTTTTATGCGTACTCGCTTCATGTTCTTCATTAATTGTCTCCTAAAACAATGACTGGTTAGATTTTGTTTACATAGCTTGTGATTTACTATTACAGAGAAAAACCGCAGAGTGATCTAGAAAAGAGCAATCACACACCTAACAAGGAATCGACATTACGTGTGGGTTGCAGGTACTATGACGCAATACCCAATTTTCAGTAAACACAAACAGTAAACGATTATGGCAGTTTTTCAACTGTTTACTACTAAAGCTTGTCCGTTGGTTTCTTAACGATGGAGTAGGTTTATTTTATTTGTGTTTGTAGTAAATTCACGTACCTAAATATTGTTAACTCAACAAGACAAACTATGTTTCTTTACGAACCTAACATTTAAGTCGAAGGAATTTCATGCACCTATTCCTTCAATACCTGTTATGTGGCTTCCTATAACTTTTTACATTCCTTTTGCAAGGGTATTACTTTAAACACACTCACATCATTAAAATTATATCTGTGCATTTGTAATATCCATTATATAAGAACTTATAATACCCCAATGGTTATAGAACAACACTCGGAATCATGTACAATGTAAATGACTTTTATTTTATGCTGTGCATAGAGATTAGAATATTATATTATGACTGTCATTATCATATGTGTGTGTTCATTCTTAATTTTTTCCATCACTGTCGTGTCTTTGTCTATTAGTTTTTTGTTTATTATTCATGCATGTACATTTGTAATAATATAAGCTATATCTGTGATTGCATCTTTAGCAGTTCACCTGTGATGTTGTGATGAGATGTCTCAAGTGAATTAGCCAACAACAAAAGTCTCGAGTTTTCTTGTCTTGTTCTGTCATTTATTCGTAATTTGCTTATGTCAACAACATCCATGTAACATTCTCCTGCAGCAGTGCTGTGTTCATTAGCACAGCAGGATTGAATGGAGCCGTCCAATTGAAATTGTATGTGAGCATAAGCGTCATTAGCACAAATACTACGTACTAGAAAACCAACTCATTGACTCAGAATAACTTGACAATTTGCCAAAAATAGAAATTCCGTATTGAATTTTATTCTATGGCAAGCGCTCTGGTTTTCTTTACTTTGTTCAATTGACCTCCTCTCCTCTAAATCCCTCTGCTAACTCCCAAACTATAATTACTCCTATTTTCAACATTCTTAGAACTCCAATACATGCATGAATCACTACACTTATATTATTACTGTTTTGTACTGACAAAAGCAAGCTCATATTATTAGTGTTTGTGGCTTAGAATTTAATGGTACATGTATTAAAATAATTTTTTAAGAAAATGCAGGATATAAGCAAAAAATTCCACATGTTTTGTTTAAAGCCATTGTCAAATGCTTCATTTATACGTGCAATTAAATTAATGTTTATTAAACAGATTCTTTTTGTATTACGTAGTGTAGATTAGAAAATTTAATGGTTAGAAGACTTGCTAATGCTTCAGTAGTTGGTAGTGTGCTGCTGCAGAAAGACGGTTGATTTGACTTGAATGAAAATTTTTCTTATGTATTTAATAAGGAACATATTGAATGAATGAAATAGGAAAAATGAATAGGAAGAATGAGTAATAAGAGTACCTTAAGATGTGTTTGTATGAAGTATGCAATTGTAATTTAGCTGTTCCACATGTGCTGAATCTACGGAGAAGAAAAGACAGCTACCTTTGAATACATTACGCTAACGACATTTTCATTCTACTATTTCATTCTTTCTCGGCCTATCTGTTCTTGATATCTTTCAGACATTGCATTTTTATTATATTATTCCTCTACATTTCATTCACATACTCATTCAGCATTCCAATTGACTTTACCTTATTGTTAGTTAACCAAACAGTTATGTCAACATGAAACATTTCTCTACCACTTCTTTTGTCAGAAAATAACAGAAAAGCTGCAGATAGTTAAATCAGAGTACAGTACACTGTACACACTCTTATTATGCTCTATTCACATTATAATCATGTAATAGACTCTATTCACTAATTGTTAAGGTTGAATGACACCCATCTATCCATTTAAATCACTCGCCCGTTTCCACTCACTCACTCAGCCCAAATGTCTAAAAAAGGAATGGCTCATTTCTGTTCTATTACTGATATTCTCCATTGTTATGTACATTATTAAGTTGCTAGTTGTTTACGCTTTAAACATACTACTATGAAATAGGCACTTTATATCAGGACTACCAGTACATGCAAAATGAATTCTAAAAATAAACAATTCGGAAATTATTCCACATTATTGAATATTGCAAAATATTTATGCAACGAAATGAGGTAGATTAATTTCAATTTAAAATGTATTAAAACAGTTTTGATAATTTATGTTACTTACATACTTGCATATTGATTTGCCGTGTTTAAAGCATTGTCAAGTGAACTAAATACCAATTTTTTATTTATGAGAACTACTAAAAGGATCTTAATCTTTTTAGTTATAATATTAATTTTGTGATTTACTATGAAATATTTAATTTCAAAATTTTTTAATCCTTTTAGTTAATAGTAAATCACAAAATTAATATTCATGGAACTTGGGATGTTTGCTTTATTACCAGTCATAGCACCTCAGCAATATAATATAGACTTATTTTTTGCATTTAGTATACCCAATGTGCCGTAGAACGCAAACTTAAATATGATTTGTAAATAATTTAAAGTTAATGTTAGATATGTCGGAGTTGCAAATTGTTTACTGCGTAAAATCTGCAAATAATTGTGTACCTTGATTCAGTTGCTACAACTATATTCGTATGGATATTGAATATATTATGCCACCTACTGCCATTGCAAGCGTACGAACAAAGAGGGACTAATGAACGATTCAGCAAATTGTGTTTATTCATTGTTAAATGTGTTTACTGATTTACTATAGTTTACTGTTTTCAAAAAATGAATTTTTTTCGCATTAAATAAGCAAGTATACATTGTATGAAATATTTATTGCACATAGCCATGTGCACGGACGTGGAAGAAGACAAGTTAGCGAGACTTCTGACTAATCCTTTGTAAGGATTAAGCGGAATAAAAATAGAAGCATCCATCCGGATTTCTGACTAGAGGCGATCACAGAAATTAATAATTTATTTTATCTCCTGAAGCCAGCAAAGCAGAAACGTTGGTATACATTACAGAGTGTTAAGATAAATAGAGATCGCAGTTGCAGCTCTGCATCTTTGACGGAGAGGGAAGTGACTGTTAGTTATAGCCTCTCTCATCGCTTTAAATTAAATATTAACAGTTATGCAATGTAGTGTTATATCAATATTTAATGCAGCACGAAGCTCGTTGCATGTAAATGTCTTGTCTTATACTTATCTGTCATGTCATGTCATTACTACATTATGAGTTACGTAGTCTTAGTGTTATTTTGATTTATCTGGATGCACAGCTTTGGCTATTTGTGACTCGACTCAACTCAACTGAAATTCAGTGGAGACAAAGAGGAAATGAAAGAACGCTTTATCATTTATCACATTCTCCACTCACTTGTTCTTGTTAAAAGTATTCAACGTGAAATGTGAATTAATCGAATAACTGAACAAAACAGAACAAAGAATGCAGCGTTACTTAATTTCAACTGATGCAATATGTTTGAGTGCACAAGAACATCTGTGACTGATTAATATTCATTTGTCTCTCTATTTTCATCAGGTCAGTAGCTAACTCGAATATTACCATACGTTTACATATTGGTTATGCAACAGCCTATTTACAGCTATGGGATATTTTATTTGCTTTTCATCATTTCTTGTAAGTACTTCACCTACATCCCTAATGCAAACATAATTCATTTTGATTGTTCAGCCAAAATATTTCTTAGTTTGTTATTTTCATTTTATTTTAATATTTGTAACTTTATAACAGGTCATACAAGGTTATGTTAACTCTTAAATAAGATTTCGATCAGGCAGAGGTTTCTATTAAATTAAATTAATCTTTTGTAAAAATGTTGTTAGCCTAAATATTTAGGCTGATTAGGTATAAGTAGCCGACGGCATTCAAACTTAAGACGTGAGGTAAGCCTAAGGTGACTAGGACGTAATGCTACGTAATGAAAAGACAATTGAGTGCTGATTTACTTAAATTAATTAAGAATTCAGTGTGCATGGTGAAATGTAATACAAGGATTTTGATAGTATGTGGTGTAATAACGTAGTAGAAACTTGAAGGAGGAGTTTTCATTAAGTAAGTTGTGGGTTTATGTGGAGTGGAGCTGACATATGAGTTAAAATGACATTGGATTTAGATGGTAGTGTATGCAGAAGAGTGAAAAAACTGTGTCCGTCCCGTTCTGTCTGTCAATCTCGAAATCATATATTATATGACTCGCTGAAACTTCATGTCAGAATGAATGTGGTTTGGTATGTAGATCATTTTTTCTCGTTTCTTACTTTGTGTATCAGTTGAAATCAAGGAAGTTAGCTTAAGTAAGTAGGTATGTGCACAAGAAAAATCTGGTGACACTTGCAAAGCAGCATTTCCCCAGTTGGTGGTGGTGATGTTGGCTGACAATGAGAAAATAGATACACTTCTGATTACACATGAACAATGAATTAAATATTGTTTGTGATTTAATAGTTCTTTTACTGGTTTTCATCGCTATCGTATAAATACTTGTATTACATACTAATTAGGTGCTGGAAACTCGCATACGTATTAATATAATGGGATAAGTAGCAGACGACAGCTTAACACTTACTTTGACTATTATGCATTGTTAAGTGTAATGTGTAATTTAATATCTAAAGTGCTCATTTGCATATTTACAATACTTAATACTACTCTCCTCGTTTCCAACTCTGTTGTGTTACACAATCTAAACTTATATGGAAATTTATTTAAGTATAATGATATCTTATCTCAATTCACATTCATTCAGATGTTAATTAACTCTTAAGCTCATTCAATCCACTGCTTATCATGTCAGCCAATTCAAATCAGAACAAAAAAAGATTGCTTTCAATTTCGTGATCTAGAATACAGTTAGAATAGTAGTTGTAGGTAGGCACTCTAAATGCATTAACTACAATTACAACTTACTCTCTTGGAGATGCAAAAGGAAAAATGAGCCTATAGGTAACTCCACAATGATTCTTGTTTTACTTGTACTTATTTACTTTTGAATTGTAAGCGTCTTTAGCAGCATTAAATAGTCCGTCAAGTTTTACACTTAGGACTGAATGTTCCTGGCATGGTGTGGCATCCTATGACTTCGTTTGGCGAGACTACTTCATGTTCTTCTTTGTTTTATCTTCATTTCATTGCTGCTTTATTGCTTTGCTTTAGTTTACTTTTGGTAGTAATAAATCTCACCAGAGATACTAAAACCTTCATTCAGGTCTCGTCGGGCGCCTTCCACTTTGCTAATACCAGCATGTACTAATATTAATGTAAGTATCTTAAATCAGAGCATTTTACAACAGTGCGTATATCAAAGCTTGCCTTGCTGTGTAACTGGATTTCATTGATATTGATATATCCATAGAGAGATATTTGACATGACAGAACACTAGATTTGTAATTCTCCGTATTTAAATCTAAACGTAATTTTATTCGACTCTGTCGTTTTCTGTACTAATCAAAATCCAAATTCAACCCATCAGAAACGACTTTGTTCCTTCCTATTGCTAAATGGCTTATCATAACACAATGTAATGAGATTGTCATGTCAGCACAGCAAATGTTCTCACAATCAGTCACTCTATTTCCAATATAAACATTTCTCTACGATTCCTCAGATGTATGTACAGATACGTACACATAGCACAGCATTTGAGAAACGAGACCATTAAAACTACCAATGGCTACTATGTACTTACAAAACAAGTAGGTAACAAGTTTCTCGAAAGTTCGATCCAGATTATCTACAAAGATGAACAGTAACTACATTTTATTCTATTATACATTTACAATCCAACTAAAGCAGACGACAGATCTAATCTACTTTGTATTTTATATGTGCGTAAGTAAGTATCACTGTAGGCTTCGATTTTAAACTCACAAAAAATCAGTCAAGCCAATCCTTTGCATTTTATAACATTTCTTTTCATTTTGTATCTCGTCTGCAAAGCTTATTCCATTTCATTCAGTGATGCTTTCCTATGTGCATCCGAACATATGTGCAGACGTGCCTTTATGTTTCGTTTTCTTCAATGAGCCTGTTGATGTATTGATTTTAAGGGAAAACTCTATAGAAACTCGTACTGATTGATCTCATGTCATGTCAGTTAGCAGATTTCTTTGGCATGCCTCTGTGTATTATATTCTATTGTTCTACTGTACTTTCTGCACAGTTATGTTATATAGAAAACAAGCACACACGTACACCAACTGACTGGCTGTTTGCAATTTACATTGAAAGAATGAAATAGTAATTTAAGTGTAGAGAAAGGAAACCTAAATAATAACCGTAAGTAATAATATTATAAAGTATGTAAGTGAATAAGATTTGCAATTAACAGCTAAATTCAAGTTACAGAAACACGCAACGCAATGTATTACTCTGATGATGAAAAAATTACTCTATCTTGTTCCTTTTCTCTGTATTACTGTTAGAAACAATCGAAACTCAAGCAATCATTCAAATTCATATCGATTTCACGCAAGGTAACGTTCCTCCTATCTCTAATTGTCTATTAAATGAATTTACAGAAAGAGATCTCTATTTCACACTTGTTTACATTTAATTACGTTCATATAGACCAACAGACACTTAAAATATGTAAGCCATCTCAATGCCAAATAGCTGCACTACGATACAATCAAGTCGCAGTCAGCACATGCACAACAATTCATAAAATAATAATTGCACAACACAACACAAGTTTCTCCCAACAAAACGCACGGTTACAATACACACTTCTGTGCCAATCTTCTGATTTCCCTATTGAACATATCTAAACGCAAATCTAAACTTGAATATCGACAATATACGCATAAATTACATTATTATCATAATCAAAAACATACCTACTCATTGCAATACATTTTACTACAAAATCTTATAGATGTACGCACTTACAACAATGAACCGCATGCTGAATCTTGCATTCTTTGCATTTATTATTACTCTGTTTACGGAATTACCCCATGAACTACGCAAGTTGCAATCATTGCATACAAATGCGATAAAAATGAGTTGAATTGAGCCAACTCGACTCTCTAGTGTTGTAAACCCATAATTTTAGCAAAGAGCACTTTCTTAGGAACGCATGAAATAAATTCTGAGGATAGCACATCATTAAGTGTAGAATGAATAGGTTTGTACCGGTAATCCATTGGAAAAGTAACCAGATAGACGGGAAATCGTCCCAAGATGATTTTATTGGAATGGACAGCAAGAGCAACGGTTCCACCTGATCAGTTCACAGCGAAACTCTCAACCAGCTCCACCGCATTACATTTACACCGTGGTGAGAGCTAATTTGCATTTATTTGCAACCAGAGTACGGGAATGGAATCCAGTTCAGTGTGTATTGTTAACTTGAATTGCTGACTGTAGCACATCGTAATGCAATCTAATCCAATTATTCCAAGTGTACATCTACGTACTGCATAGGTAACGGTTTGACAATTCCATTCTGCACCGAAGAAAAAGAAAGATTATTATTATACAGTTTAATAGAGTGTTAGTGTGCACTTGGATTGCATTCGTGACTGGTATTGTTCCTTCCTTTATCTATTAGTACCTCGTTGTGTGTGTCTGTTGGACTGTTCCGTATTATTATTTCTGCGGAAGAAAATCCGTTGTGAAATAAGTATTAGGAAGACCATAGCAGAAGCCGACCAGGAGGGCCATTAGGTTCATTAGTACGAGAGTTGCTGTTATTTTCATTTGAAGGTTAGTTTGGCATTAGCTCCCTGGTTTCCTCTTAGGTGCCTCTAAAAAATGATGCAAATGACTAATGTAGAGTTACGGACAAAAATATGATGTTTTTTACTCTCCCATTAGAGTATCCTTGGAGTTAGATACAGACCGACTTTAGCCATTTAACCGAGTGAAGATGAATGTTTCATCATGTAAATACGTGAATTAAAGGATGTGCATCCTTTCCCATGCGGAGAGACCAACTAAACCATTAACTGCATTGTACACGTAAAAAGGCAACTGTACAAAAGAAGTCTTTCTTAAGTTGGTTTCAGTGTTGCGTTAGATAGGAGCTATGTTAGTTATGTTATAGTTATGAGGAAGAGTGGAACATAAATACCAACAATCACTCGAGAAACCTTCGTTAGTTAGCTTCGGCTAGCATTTAGCTTCACTCTTCATTCTTCAACTGACAATGAGTTGGCTTTACTATGCACTTACTACTACTTACCTGTGATGGCTAAAAGGTCATCACTCTTTTGGGAAATACGGAAAAGGATAGGGAAAAGGATCTGACTACCTGCGCTCCTTCAGCTTCAACTAACCTCAAAGCTCGTCTGCCTGGTTAGTTAGTTACCTAGTTAGTCAGTTCTGTTAGTTATTTGGCTAATAAGATTGAAAGATCAAGAGGAACAGTTTCATTTCACTCAATTGTCAGAGATTTACTTTTTGTTAGTTAGCTAATGAATGTTTTGTCTTACATTACAGCCATTCTTATGGTCATTATTTAATGAGGAGTGCCCCTCTGGCCTTGGCCTTACTGCTTTGCTCTACAATAATCCATTATCCTCTATTTTACAGTAGAAATCTTTGTAATGATGCAAATCCCACATCCAAAATCAATTGTTTAGGTACAACATGTGTTTATACAACACAACACAATCGAAAGATGATACGATTGTCGGTAAAAGAAAAGAAAACACAAAATTATGTATGCATAAGCCAAATAAACATGTAATTTACACGGAATACCCTATGACAGATATGCAGAGGTCAAGGGCAAGGCCGTAGGAATTTCGTGTGCGTAAACTTAAAACTTTGGATAATTCTTTGGATTTAGTTCAATAATATGCGTGTTCAGTCCCTATACAGTTAGTATTCCGAAGCAACAGGTGTTATGATCGTAATTCTGAGTATATTTATTACAGGTAGTCCCATTACATTAAATTATGACGCTATGAACAAGGTAAACAATTTAGCAGTATTGCAAAATCATGTCTGTTCAAGTGAAAACAATAATTTAGATCGAAGGCAAAAGGCAAAGGAAGCTCAGAGTTTACAACAGTACACGCAGCGAACACGCACTTATTAGAAACAAACCAAAAACGGGATAGAAGATTAATCGCTCTGCTTTCTGCTTATACCTAAAACACTTGGGTTTCATTTCATGGCTTATTTATTCAAAAAACAAGTATTTAACTCCGCTTCACATACATAATACATTTCTAAGTTAAGTAATGCTGAATGGAGATGCACAACAAGCCAAACTAACCATTTCATCTACCTATAGCCTACATTATATAGAAAACTTGGTATTAGGTATAAAATTGTGCATGAAATTGAATCACTCTACTTTAGATAGTAAACTGTCTTTATTTGCGATCTGATTTGATTTGAATCGACTACAGGTGGGCCGTAGCCTACTAGTATAGTTCAATTAGGCTTCTGTTTGTGCTTTAGGAAAGATGTAAGGAAGGAGTTTATGGTTTTCTTGTTTTGTTGTTTGTTGATAGACTAACAGAGGCATCACATTGGGATCACCATAAAAAATAAAACACATGTGTACATTGCATAAAGGGTTTTCAGAGCGCTACAAAAAAGTACATAAGAATAGGACACTGAATGGAGAGATAAGTATGATGTTGTTGGTGTTATTTTGGTGTAACGTAATGTACCTAATGTAATAAATCCCACTTATTTGGTCTGGTGAACTTGAAACTAAATCAAGTCAGTATTAAAGTAAATTAAAGTGCACCAAATGTGTTTTCTTTGTGCTAATAGTAGAACTGAAGATACCTGAAACAGAATAGAAAAAATGATAAAAGATGCCAAGACAAAGAAAAGCCAGGCCAAGCCACCTTATTTTCAAATGTCACGTTAAACATGTTTTATTTGAAAATACCGCCTCAATTGAACTTTGGACCTAATTTTTCGTTTTCCACAGTGTTGTGTATATTGTATTTCACAATTGCCAGTGTTCTTTGTTGTGTTGAGAAAACTGTGACAGCTCTTTTGTAGTTTAGTGCATTTCGACGATAGGATGAGAATTTCTCAGGGAGTTTTATCCTAGTGCATAATAAAACTGGCTACAGTATTATAAAGCATGTATATTGACAGCTCTTTTGCACAATTATTCTTTATTCTTGTACATTACGCACTGGAAGAATTTAACAAGTGTCTGGGCTTGTTTAGTATTGAATTCTTGTTAGTTTGGCTTTGTGTGGTAAGAAATCTTGGAAGTTAGCTTAACAAGTGTTTAATCTGAATGAGTTTTCCTTTTGGTTTGGTTGTTGAGGGATTCCTGTGTGTGATGGGAGAAGAATGCAAGTACAATAGCAAAGATGCTTCTTTTCTTTCCTTTTTACGCTGCATGCACAACTTGCGCATTCAATGGCTCAGGGATCAGCACTTTTCGGTTCAGGCAGATCACAAATATCAAGTTGCAATAATATAGTACTGTTCACATTTACACAAGACAAGTGAATAAGGATGTCGTTAGTGCTACTGCAGTGCGCTCTTAAGTTTTGCTTTACTTTAATGGCTAAATGTCATCTCATGTCGAGTAAATGTTAATTTTCTGCAACTGCTACGGTTACTCTTACACCATCCCATTTTTACTTGTCTCTTACCATTTCCATACACTCACTCACTATTCTACAAAACAACACACCTGTCTAACTGACGAATCCAATTGCTCCTCACTTTGGGAGATGGATTCATCACAAAAGATTTACAAATTGTATCAAACTGAGCCTTTACTATTCCAAAGTCTTTTGCTGCTGAGTGAGTCTACCTAAATGATACAATGACCTTTTCTTCTTTTTCAATGTCCTCTCATTTAATGCATAAGTGCAATTAGCAACACTTTAAAATCCGGGTTTAGACTTAATAGATCATTTTCATCAGTCTCTTGTCTTCCCCTCGGTGTAAACACAATTCAATCTGTGTACTCTGCATTAATTTCCTTTTTACCGATGACTGTGAGATTTCCATTATTACATTCCATTTCGTCATTTATTCCCGAACTGTTATCCATTAATTTCTAATTGCTTTATTTTTTCTGTTTTACAGGGAAATGACCCGTGTCGGGCAACCTGCAGAGGTAGTCTTCAGTCAAAGCGATCACAACTTAACCGTGAAATTCACAAAGAAATGCGATTACGAGCTGGCGCTGAAAATCTTCTAAAGTAAGTATTTTTATTGCCACTTTGGGTTTACAATTTGTAGGTGACTTCCCAAGACTATTAGATAATTGTTACTACTAGACTGTAAGCAATTTGCATTACAGTGCCGTAAGTTTCGGTACACAGATTTTATAAATATTCATAACTTGCGGATATAATAGGAGGAAATATTTTTCAGTTGACTTGTACTTGTAATATAGGTAGCAAAAGATGACATGCAAAAAGGAAATGAGCAAGTAGGAGGTTTTACATTTACAATAAGATCCTGTTCGTATTATTTCGTATTATTTCCATTGACATGCTCTCAATAAACAAATATATTCAAATCGAGCCCACGCCAAAAAATCTATGCATAATAAATACGTTGAAAAACAGACCTTTTGTTTAATTGTGCCAATATTATTTAGTTACGCTTCTTGCTTACCATGCACAGGTATTAAATGGAAATACGAAACTCTGAAAGGTAAAAGAACCATGAAATGCGTTATTATTAGTGTTCCAATATCTACTGTTCCTGTTACTTGTAATAATCAACAGGGGAACAAATACAAAAGTGTATCATTGTTTCCAATAAGTCGTTAGAAACACATGCATTACGCATACAATGGCCTTTTGCACTGTACTCTAATTATAATAACAATGAATGCAGTCAGTGATTCATTGGCAGAGGTCGTAGAATAATTATTTAGTATGTATGCAGAGTCATAACGAATGTACGTATAATATCGTAATTGTGCTCCAGCATTAATCTGTGAACATGCTCGCCTAAATATTTTCAGGATTATTACATAATGCTTACGTCATTTCAAAAATCCTCAGTTCACCCAATTTCTAGAAACTCAAGTTTGTATATTTAAAGTTGTGGTAGAAATTCTAGAACATTTGTGCTGTATTAAAAATGTATTAAAAGTGGTTTGAAGGGGAAAGAATTTGAAGTGCAGATTTATAGCCATCTATTAGTCAAACGAAAGTGGAAGTCCTGTTTTCATTGGTATCGTAAACATATTACGTAGTAGCAGCAGTACAATAAGGATTACTAAAATAAATAACCTGCCATATAATGGAAAACAGATTATGAAAATAATCTGTAGCATTTCTCTTTGTAAAGCTAATACATCAGTTTGCGCATAAAATAACAATAAGAATGATTGTTGTGATGATATATAGGAACAAGTAATGATGAAATGCGGAGTGCATTGCATTGCATACTCCACATTTTCATCAAATGTCTAATCGAAAGGTTATATTACTATACAAATATTTTTATCCTGCTTTTATTGAAAAACAGATTAAGTATCATTGTGCTGTGTAGAGTTTCTACATTTCATTCATCACTGACAATATTATCAGATTAGCACTGATACATTAGATGAAATCACTGTAGAGAGTAGGTAAATATATCATCACAGAGAGTTTGTATGACCTTTTACATCATTTTCATATATGCACAAATATAACAAAAATGTAAGTTAGTATATATTAGGTAGGTATAATATTCTTTGTGTATGCATTCAATTAGCCTGCAACAAAAATTCCCAGTTTGTTCCTACTGTACGCACTGCTAGTTAAATTTGGTTACTCATGCTAGGCAAGATACACACTTTCTGCCGTAATAAATCTGTATATACATCAGTTGAAACTAATTTCAATTCAAATTAATCATACATTAGATAATGATAGCTGGTATTGCTGTTAGCACTTTTTATTAATGCATAATAATATCTTTTTGGTGAGGAATGAGTTTTTAATATACTTATTAGACTATAGTACCTAATTCATTAATCTGCATTAGAAAAGCATTCAAAAAGGTTGGGTCTATTTCGGAAGCAATCACTCAATCGTTATTCCTTTTTAATGAATTGCCGTAGCCTTTAAAAACTTCCTATTTCCTTTTTATTATTCACTACACTGCATTCCTCACACATAATAATTGAGTGTGGTTGCTTTTCTATTTTACCACAATTTATACTTACTTAATTTTGGCATCGGTATTTCTATACTTATAGAATCTATACTCTATCCGTAATACTATTTAATTTAAACTGCTCCCCATAATGAAATAAGGAATACCTAGTTCATCTCTACGCAAGCATACATAATTACACTACATATTTTATTACATTACAGTTTAATTTGGGAAATCATAATTAGTTATGCTCAATACCGCAGTGAAAATATAACTTGGGTGGTTTAGCCTCTGAAATGCCACACCATAGAATTGTAATGAATACAAGGATTTGGAAGTATTACAAGTATATAACGCTTTCACAATGTTCCAAAACTTTCTACCCGTGAGACACAATAGCCGGAGCATATCAGTACACTGGTAACGCACTACAGCGTAAACGGTACTCGCAGCTATTCCAGCAATTTCTATATTCCCACCTTTTAACAGCAGATGAATCTACCATATATTTATAAAAAAAAGTATTTCATGGTATAAATTAAATTTTAGTTTGCGTTTTTGTCTGTAAAATTATTGATTCCTAACTAAGATTTGTATTTAGCACAATGATCTCTAAGGTAAATTAGAGCTATGTAATACAGTGCACTGTCTACTCTTTTGTTTTTCTAATTGAGATGATTAGATTATTGATTTTTTTGATTCAAAGAGAGAGTTACAATTATAACTGCTAATAAATAGTAGTGTTTTTAAAATGAGCAAAATATAAACATTATTGCCCTTCGACAAGCCATTGGTAGCAATAACCTATTTATTAGTTTAGCCTCTGGTCTAGTATTACATATCAGTTATTAATTATTAGATTTAGGAACTCTTTACAATTAAATTGATAAACATAATCGTTTTCGTATTGGTTAACTAAGAAATTAAAATCGATGCAAAGCTACACCTGCTTACCTTCAAGATTGTAAGCCCATTATGTATTATACATTAATTATTTTCTTTTACATGCATGTGTGAATTCATCAAGTTGTATTTATTATCACTGCTATAAGCAAGCTCAGTGTGTAAGGTTTTCTAGGCCATAAAGATAAAGGCGAATTCAGTAATGGCCTATATAATATTCTGCATTGCCGATTCCTTAGAAAAATGAATATCGCAAATTAGTGCATTTTTGTGAATTCTCTTTCAAAGATGGATTTTTGTGGTGTTAGACATGAACTACATACTTACACAGCACACCAGTAATTCGACTTTCTGTGTTTTGTTATTATTGATAGTCTTTTATATCATTAACGTCAATCGGGTCGTGTTTTTCTTGAGAAAAAACAAGATTTCCCCCATTGTGCCTAATAAATAAGTGTAAGTGACATGATTTTCTGTAATGGACACTGTAATTTTATTTTCTGAACAATAAATGTGTATCATTGATTGACTGGCAGCAATTGCTTTTGTATCGCTCTATTCTACTACCCAATTTACATTACTTACTACTTACCAAGTCTGACTTATATATACTATTTAGTTAACCAACCTGTGATTGTACTTCAGAAATCTGCCATTGTAAATAAGTACCTTATACAAAGCGAATCTGTACATACTTTCCTAATTTGTGAATACTCAATATATGCGATGGTAATAGAAATGGTTATACATGTGTAGCTACTAAAGAATAGAATGAATTCCACTGAATGTGTTTGCATTGAAAAAATGTACTACTAAATAACTAAAGTGCTTGCATTTATGCTTTTGGAAACCATTCAAGCGTACCTGTTTCTATTTCTTTCACCTGTTACCTATTGTCACTCTTTGACTGAACTCAAGTGATTGACATTCCAAAAGTAATTCACCGTGCTATGTATTTGTGTACATAGCTTTCTGCATCCAGCTACTCCATTCAGTAATTTCTAGAATAGAGTTAGGAAAGCCTTAAACCTATATGCACAAGTAAAGTGAACGAAAATCCAAACTGTTTTTTTCCTCTTGTGCTATTTTAATTTACGATCAACTATTTACCAGCAGCTGTATATTTGTGTGGTAATAATAATGGCAGTAATTTAAATTTAGTCGTAGTAGTAAATAGGCATTTTATGTTCTTGTACTTTATTCGTGTTGTGTTCTATTTTATTATTTGCACAAGATAAGGTGTATTTACACTTAGGTACAAGGTACATACCTAAGTGTTTTTAAGTATCACTATTATTGAAACTGTATGAAATAAAAAACTGCAATATAAATGTAGGTTAAATTAGAATCGGTGCTTTATTAGTATCCCCTTGTAAAGATGCAGTCAATGTGGCATAATATTGCATATAGTACAGACACCACTACACAACAAATTAATGTTTAAGCAAATATCGCAGTAAAGTAGCAAGCTGTAGTAAATAATTATGGCTCATTCAAACTAATTACACCTTATTAGGTGAACTCAAAGCAATAAATAGATATGAACATTTTATAAGAGATACACTACTGCTATATAATTATAAGCTCCAAGTTAACTTAGATATTGTGCATATCTGTATCACCTAAAGCTCATTATTAAACCAAGTTGCATGGCAGTACAGTAAAATGCAGTTGTTAATGTGAGTGCTTTTTCTGTTTCGCCACAAAAATAAACATTAGAACCTTTTTCTTTCTGTATTTTAAAGAAATGTAAAAGAAAACACAGATAATTAAGTTTTTTTATAAAGATTTTACTCTGCTACCTCATTCGTATGAAGTAGAGTTTAATTTAAAATGTTCTTAGTGGCACACTGACAACAAAAACAAACGTTCATGGCAAGAGAGCATTTAAAATCAAAAGCTTCCTTACCAACGCTACTCTGTTTGCCATTAATTTTACAATAGAATAATAGAACAGAGTAGTTCTCACTCGTTTATTCAAATCCTATTGTTCTTCATTATGAGATTAAACTATATATTCAAAGTTTTCAAAGATGGTAAAGGAAAAAGTAGATCTAAACATCAATTTGACATGTATTTTGCAGTTACATTAGATCCATTAGATTTAAGGTTGATTAGTATTTACCATGTACCACTAGTACATAGTAAAGCACTTCTAAATTACACTTTGCTGACAAAATCCGATTTAGTATTTAACATCAACTCTACTAACATGTTTCATTACCATCATTTCTGTAAACATGTCAAAAATATTCTTAGAAATAAGTATTTTGTTGCCGTTGTGTGAGCCTATCCAAGTTTAAGCATTTCTACTTAACTTCTCGCTTAAAACATACATATAAGGCAATGTATATACCTATCTCTTACATGAAAACGTAAGCTAGTTATTACGATATTTATATTAAAAGTACTAATAATAGTTTAGTGATATTAAAATAATTTATTGATGACATTATTTAACTGTTGAGCAGAGTAATTTAGATTCCAACACAGCAACAAATCGATAGGAACATTTAACCAGAATGTGATTTTTCCTTCTTTCACAATCTGCAGTTACAACTGAAAACTTGACGAGTATATAAGAAATGTATGTATGAAATGTGATTTATATCTCCATAAATATCTGAAAGTACAACAAAGCTCCTGTACGTGCTTTTAACTTTTATTTTCTGACAATTTTAGATTTCCTTTTAAATGATGCTTGTAATACAGAGATTGAATCTGACCAAGTCAAAGGATGCGAATGTATACATTACAGATAACAATTCCGTTAAGAAATGGAAACTTGCGAGATAAACTGTTACAACGTAGTGGGAATTGACTGTCTGTGTATTACTGTAGAACAGAATGCTCTATTGACGATTAAATTAAAATTGACTGTACGCGAGAATTTATTTGTGTTTGCACACATTATATGCATTTAGGTGGTGATTATCGTGCACATAAGTAGAATTGAATATAATAGTGAATAAAGTACCCACAAAGACGTAGGTAAATGTAAAGTGTGTTGCAAAAAAGGTATTAGCGATTGGATTCTGTTCTGTACTAGAGCGGAAAATCCTGTCTATATGTAGAACTTGGAGATTATCGTTTTCAAGTCTCTTCTCTTGTCTCGTCCCATCTCATCTGCTCTGAATTCAGTTTGCCAGTAAAAAAGAGAACATTCTCTCTAGTCTCTCTATTAGCAATACACAGGACTCATTGAAACCAAAGCCAATTAAGCTACCTCAACTCTGCAGACACTCATTAAATCTCACTGTTTGTCAGTTTGGCTATTATTGCCGTTTTACAATCCAAACTCACTCAGTACAAGTGAAATCGAAGATTAGATTCATTACCTTTCAACAGCTCATTAATGCATAAGCAATAAATTCTAAATTAATTGCGAAACACAACTTTGTTCTTGTCGCCTTTCGACACTTGGACAATACAACAGCAATCTAACCTTTAGTCTTTCTGTGCCACCAAAGTTTCTAAATAGGTAGTATGTGTAATGCATATAATCATTGTCTTAATGAGCCAACGCTAGTTCAATTTCGAGTTGTATGTGTCCTAAACTAATTGGTAAAACACACGTCATTGCCACAAATACAATTTGTAAACACTGATAATAGTATTAATTATTTCAGTAGACAACGAACTACAAATTGCTTTCCATGTCAGCATAAACGTCTTACTAGTCTAACAAATTACAGTTTTCACAAACGAAATCTTCGTTGTTTTTAGATATTTAGGTTAAAAAATGCGATAAAAAGTTGTATTTATATTTCAATCGTAAGTAATTAATTGTCTGAGTCTCGATTTGTCGTGTCGCCAGTAAATTACAGAGGAACTAACTGTGGTTATTGTTATTAGTAGCTATAACAATTTTCCAAGTTTTCTACTGTTATAGCCATGAAGTAGGCGCTATGCAAAGGAAAACACCTTAAGCAAATTGCTAAGGACTATAAAAGTTGGGCTGATGACTTTTTAAAACAATAGGATGTATTGAGAACGCATTATTCTAAATTATTGACCATCAGCCAAAATATTTGCATTGAGATTGAAATATGAATGCGTGAGCTGTGAGTTGACTGTGCGTAAATTCCTGTCTGGGCTTAGTCTTAACTGGTAAAAAGGTATTTCTACTGTACTTGAATATTAATACCAAATGGCCCAGTGGCATTCGCACCTAAAGCGAACAAAACAAGAAAGTACAAGCAGAACTCACATTTAAACATGTTAGTTCGAAGACAATAGACTGAACCAATTGAGTGTCATAATTACTAGTATATAGCAGTATGTACACATTAAAGTAAAGAATGACTGTTCACAAGACTTTACTTGGAATTATAATTAATATTTTTCTTGTTGGCAATGGCAGACGTTTTTGCAATATTTAAATACACGTTTGAGAATGAATTGCAAAACGGTTGTACTTTAAGTAATTTAAATGTACTTTACCTTTGCAAAGTATTTACAACTAGAAATGTGTCTTCTGCTTTTAAATGTTATCATACACGTTTATATTGATGCTAGCTAGATTACAATGAGTACTCAGCAGGTAGTTAGATACATTTACAATTGTGTATTGTAAAACAATGCAGAGGTACACTAACCTCACAATGCTTATCCTTATAAGTCGTATTTGCACCTCCGTACATAATTACAAGGGTTAAATTGAATATGCTAACATAATATTCCTTATCTACCTCCTTTAACAATAAATAAGGTACTGGGTACATGCTAAGCAAAACTGAAGTTATTTATGTACCTAAACTCAAGATATCTCTATACAATAGAAAATTCTTCGCATATTGTGTTATTCAATATGTATTACAGTGAAAACGAAGTTATGTATGTGTTTATAATGATATGTGTTTATTGACAAGGCATGTAAGACTCTGATTGTGAGACCTTATTGAAGATTTAATTACAACTTGTAAACAGTGTTTCTTCAACAGCTAGTGTTGGCATTTATCTCCCACAGTGTGCATCACATCTATTGTTATTCTGCGACCATGGGAGTCGAAGGTTACTGAACACATAGACACTTGTTAGTTCATTCTATTACTATAACACTCAGAAGCATAATGCAATTGCAAATATTCTTTGCTATTGGCATGCGTCACATAAGTACATAGTCAATACTCTATTGTTTGAATTTGTGCCCTTTATGTATATTCATATGTAAAAGTTAATGCCAAGGAACAGTGCAGTGGACTAACTCATAAGACAGGTGCATTTACATCTAATTTGGTTAGTGACTTTGTTAGCACTTTGTATGTGCACACTAAATTATAATTACCTTATATGTGTTGATAGGTTTACTCTTACAGTAATAAATACTAATCTGAGAATCTGCCTTGGGTTACTCATTCATAAACAACCGGGGCAATTACCAGTTTCTAATTAGAAAAGTTAATCATTATGTTCCATGAATAAATAATTACTACTATGGCCAATTCATATTTAGATCAATATAGATAAATTGTTATTTATTTGTCTTTTTTAAATTCACATGAGCATATCGAGTACTACACTCTTATGTAAGGTCTTGTATGTAACATTTCATTACACAGTGAATTAATGGTTATAGTTATCATGCTTATTTGGTGAATATTTAAGGTACAATTTTAATTAGCTAGGTAGGTAGCAGGTAGATATTTGCAATACTTACTAAGCACGGTTTTTATCTTCACCTGGGGCAGTCTACTTAATATTAGATACAGTTAATTAGTACTCTGATTCAGACTGGTTCAAAAATAATGAATGATACGCAATCTGATGCACATTAAACCTAAAGTCATGCACAAGTTTATGCGAAGTATAATCACAGTAATTTCAGGTTAACAATTCTGTGTATAGCCCCGAGTATATATTAAATGCATGGAAAGTTTTGCACACTTTTGTGGAGGAACAAAAGAAATGCTCTGATATTCTCCGCTCTGTAATTCAAGCAAATTATTATAAGCGGGCGGATTATATCTGTGTGAAGATCTTTCTAATGGTACATAGTTTATTAATTGATAAGTTTTACATAAGTACACTACTTATGAAACGCGAAGAATAAAAACCGCATTTAGCTTTAGGTGATCATTTGGAACATTTGCAGAGTTATTAAAAGTTAGAACCTTTGGCTGCAATTAGAGTAATCTTTCACGTACACTACTTTTTCATTTCCTAAAGGGAAATGCGTATTTTCTTGATTAGCATAAATATTAGTTCAAGCAAACTGAAAACCCTTAAGGTTTGCAAATGCAATTTGAAACTTGATTTTGTAGTAATTATAACGATCATGTATTTTATCTGTGGGTATTGTTATAAAACGTTTACTAATTGGTCTGCTATATCTACAATGACCTAATGTAAATATTAAATTGGATTTGAATGGTTTGCTGCACAGAGTAGTACTTGAGTCGACTGTATAATAACTGAACTGTCATGAATGCCCCTTGTGGGTTCTATTTTGCAATAACTGTCTGTACTCTAAGTCTGAGAATGATGGGAAAAAATAAGTCATTGCAATTCGCTAGAAGATATTACAGCATAGAACGTAACTACTCTATGTGTATTTAGATTAGATTCATTCACGTCAATTTCAATTTGATTGCAAAATCAGACAAGTCAAAGATGATGAATGTACATATCATCGTAACTACGTTATCAGTTATGATCTCTTTTACTGTTAGTGTTGCCCTTACAGTTCAGTTACTACAAGATGTGATGTGTAGTGGCGTACTGACTTCTAATGTAATATTGTGGTAAGGGATGGACAGTTCTTCTAACAATAAAAGAAGTCACGTTATGTTTATGTTCTATCGCATTTACTTGTAAAATTAGCAATTCATCTTTTTTGGTTATTCATACTGATACTAATAGTAGGCAAACTGAAAATTGAACTTAGTGAAACGTCAAACATACTGCTTCTACATTAATTACTACAGCTTTCAGCAGCATATTAATTTTCCGACAATTTACCTAAAATAAATGTTTAACTGAATATACTTACATTTAACTTTTAAAACTCTGTGAACATTGAATTGGGCAACGTAAAATAAAAGTTTTTAAAAACTGTCTGGTATTCACAGGGTTAAAGTACATAACGACTTATTATTTAATACTACTGCACTCTCAGACAGTAAACTTTTGTAGTGAAATATGAGATAATATCGTGCATATAGGTAAATATAAGTAGTAGCAAATTAATTCGGTTGGGATTACTTGTAGCTGTAAATATTTGATATATGTGCTGGCGAATGATAATGGGCATTACGTACATTTGAATATATTCTGTAGATTACATGGCTGAATGGATTGCATTTTCATTTGAAGAACTTGGTAATCTTTCTAACAGATCGATGTGTGCCTGTCTGTCTTGCTCTTACCGTTGTTCTGTGTGCTGCACTCTCACAGCAGAATAGAATGTCATGGAAGAATTGACAGATTTCATTCACCGAATGAAAACTGTTGATTTGACATGACCAGCATTAGTCTTATGAAGAATATTTATGTCCCGTCGTGATCACTTAGTTAAAGTTGAACCTCCTAATGCTACTTGATAGTTAAACGCACATTCACTGCAGAGCGTAACAAGTAAGGTGCAGATTTGATTTTGAATGCGTACTGTAACAATGAGTGCTCTTTTGGTTGATGTGTGTGTTAGTAGACTAATGGGATTGAAATTCCAATCCAACTATCCATCCAATGACTTGCATTTCGTCTCAAGTATCAATGCATTTCTCTATTCTAAGGTTACGCTTCTAAAATGTTCTACACGTATTAGTCCGTTAACATTCACAGGTACAGTTCTTCGTGTATGTATTCATGTTTGCTAGTTTTATGAATGATACAGATTTTATCAGATGGGGATAGTGCAAAGATGCTAACAACTTTGCATGAATAATGTTTCGGGATATCGAAGAATGAATTCGACTAACATTATAATATGACGTTACAATTACGGTATTCACTCGTTATGCTGAATTTCAATAAAGTTGACTTTTAATACTGCACTTTGTAGCCCTTTGTTCGGAAGAAATTCACTCGGTCATTATGTTACTTGTGCCATACCATTTTCAAATGCTGCATTACTCCTCATTAACTTTCATGTGCATTTGTCGCTCAAATAACTATTACGGAATAAACGGAAGCTTATTTGCTTGCAAAGGATAACACTATATCCGCGTTATGATTATTATCATGATCTTTTGGAAGATATCATTTCTGATACAATAATATCTGTTATGATCAGGGTACTAATTCAGGGATTTCTAGCATTGCCTTCTAAATATTTTTGCATTGCGAAATCTAATTTAGTATCTATGTTCATATGAGTTCTTAAGGCTATCATAGTTGATGACACTGGAATCTAATTGGATGTTTGTTTTTATTTACAGAGCAACGAATAACAGAACAGTAAAAGAAACGGCGACTCTGGAGCTGAGTTTTGTCAATTCGCATTTACAGTTACTAAGAGAGCAATTAGCCGAGTTGAATGGATGTCTGGAGGTATACCAGGGCCAAGGGTGAGTCAAATCAACTTTTACATATCATTACTCTTTTTATACCACCTACACTAAATACTGACAAAACAATAGTACCTCACAATATTATATGGTCGCATAATAAAATAATAACCCAGTCAGGGCAGTGCAAAACAAAACTATTCCGTTATGCGAAATTATAATTATCTCTAAATACACAAATATAAATGGTTAAATTACCACTCGCTGTGTTCTCAGACTCTACAATGATTCATAAACCTACAAATAATTCATGTATGTATTTTAATGACGATTTCATTTTGCACGTGAGCATAAAATCTGCACATTTTTTACTATTTACCTACTCAGAACCTATTAAATAGTACCTGAAACAAATTAGCTTAGCTGGCATGTCATATCTGTAGCATTGAAAATCATAAACTGTGTTGTGTGTTTACGTGTATCATTCACTCCTGTAATAAACAGTTGACTTTCATAAGTTTATTGTTTTATGTGAGTAATATAAAACTCGACACTAGCGAAACTACAACGAAGTAAGGCAAAACACGTAATGGTAGTAAATAGCAGTAAATAAAGTAATGTCAATGTTACGGGTGTCATATTGGCACAAGGCGACAAAACAGTCGCACACACACCAACAAACAATAAGTAAGTTAAACTCAATTAACCAAGCTAAAGTCACGTCAACGCATTCCATTATTACAAATTACAACAAAGCCATTACTTACGTTGAACTATAAAAATTCTTTTTTAAACAATATAACAGTACAGTACAGTAATGTTGACAATTGTTCATATAAACACCATTTTTGCTCTGCTATCATGTCTGTAGTAATAAGACCAAAGTCAAAACGCGTGCAATTTTCTTTAACTACCGATACTATTGCAAAATGCTGACAATGAGACTTTGTTCATGATAGGGTTAACAATGAGTACCTATAGAATTCAGAAGACTTTAGATTGTGTATCGATATGCAACGAAATACATTACTGTAGGCTTATTAAGTATTGTAAACTAGTTAGCGTAAGCGACCATAAGTTGCGATTATATTAAAAGCCCCTGACTCTATATAAATAGTAGAGGACGAAGTTAGAATTCCACAGGGCAGACAGGCAATCATTAAATTCTAAATACAGATACCCTTCATGCTTAATTAATTCCTAAATAGAAGTAGGAGCTATTATCGTCTACTATTTACAATCATGTCGCAATCGTACATTTACAATCATAGCTATTACATTTTAAGCTGACTTGACATTACACAATACACAATGACTTCCTCAACTAATCTTGATCTATATCTCTACTTAACTGTTGCACAGTAGTATTCAACAGTTTGTCATGACAGGTTACATTATTCATTGCACGTCAGTATTATTAGTGTTCGCCGATAGTTTACGAATCATTAGTATGCTATACGGTTTGCCTGTGGGCGTCTATTTGAATTATACCGATTTGTTGCATATGCATAGAATTCAAGGAGAGATTCGATTGATAAATCGTTAAAATGGGAAATAGTTAGTAATGTCATCTTCTACGTGTTTCATAAAAGGAGTGTATAACAGTACCCACTGCATTTTATATGTAAAAAACAATATTTTGGCTGTCTGCAAAAAATTCTGTGTAAAAAATCTGTCCATTGTGATTTACTTCATTTTTGTCGGGATGCTAATTTAAAGAGGCATAAATAAATAGTAATAGATAGTAAATGTAGTCAGCGTGAGTTCTGTATCTATTCTATATGTAACATGAGAAGGTCGTATCATCCATTTGCATAAGAATAGACTTTGTTAGCATCTCGATGTGAGATACTGTCTGTCTATGTGATAATTTGCGAAACAACTTTGTGCGTTTCGATTGTTAGGTTTTGGCTAGGTCCATTACAATACTGTTAATGCCGAATGGTTTTAACTTTGCCGTTTGCCAATCCAACGTTACGTTTACGTGGCATTGGTTAAGATCAAGACATTTATCATGTGCGTAGGACAAAGTTATAGTTTATGATGGTATACTCGTGAAATACTAATAAGTAGTTTAAATAGGCGAATGTATGATATCACATCCCATCAGAGCATTGAGATGCTAAATAAATACAAACAAAGCAAAGGTGAGTGATTTGTATTGTCTGCCTTAAAAGCAATCGAAATCCTTTCTAACGGTAGTAAATAAGTAACCGTATGAAGTATGTGTGTGTTTAGACGAGTAAGTATCTCCAAAGTAAAGCAATGGAAGGGAGGACATCCTTGTGCTTTGTTGTTGTGTTCTATGCACGTGTGTTGTATTTCCTTTGGTGTTGTTGATTGTTTACTCTTGTACTATTATCCTATCTCATCCTCCCTCACTCACTCCACCTTTTTAGCAAAGGCAACCAACACATTACACTGCACAGCGGAACTCAATGCAAAGTCGTATACCATCTTTGCAACCTGAACATATCCATATCACTAAGTATATGTGTAATAACTGATCTGAATCTTTTTCTTGTTCTTTCTGAATCTTGTATTTTTTATATTACTGTGATAGTAAGAATTCCCATGCTTCCTTTTCAATCGTTTACTGTACTTGTACTACCTAGTCGCAAAAATGCTAATACGCGTAAAAATACTGGAGTGTAGTGTGGTATACAACAATGCATAACATCCAGTCGGAAGGAACGAAAGGAAAAATGTGTAGAATCGGAAAGCCATCAAAAAAGTAGATCCACCCTTTTTTGTTACGATGTTGTTGAATGTTCAGTTAGTAAATGTCTGTAGAATGTATGGGGTTAGCAAATAGCAAAGCTACTACCTAATACAGCATGCACTAGATTTAGGATTGTGTCTTACTGTTTACGGTAATTGTTTACAGATATACATAATTACTTCCAAGGAAATCAGAAAGGAAAAGGTGTTATGCAAAGAGAACTAAATTATCTCCCATTGTCTTTTCTTATGTCAAAGTTAAATTGCCAAGACGAGTCCTAAAGCCAACACGTTAAGATTTATTTAACGTTACACAATTATACATCCTTTACTAGAGTTGGAAATTCTATCGTCTCTCCCTTTCTGTTTATTGCAAGTGTATCAACGCACTGACTGACTGGACTTTAGTATTTATTCTAAATACTTGTAATAATCTTTAACTAAGGATTTGTTCTTGCATCCGATTTTAACGTGTATATATTATATTGTATTACCACACCACAATAAATTATTTTGAGTTACTTTTTATAGATGTTAATTCACTTCTTCATAGATCAGAACAAGTTCACAATGCTTTGAGGTTAGCTTTTTCGTTAAAGGTTAAAAGATATAAAATATATATATAGTAAGTCTTTGAACATGTTAAATAAGAATAGTTTTTAGTAAATGTCCATTTAGTGTTTTTATGCCAGTAAATCAGTTACAGTGATTACAAATAATACTGAAAATCAGCACTGTAAGATTTATGTGTTGTTAATAGTGTTATACATTCGTAGATACTTAATGATAAATCTTGACCACACAAAATGCTACAACTAAATATTTGTAAACAAATGAGATTATTTATAACAAAGTTTTTTATACGTCAGATTCCATATTTATATAGGTACATAAGCACATGAAAGGTACCATTTAAAGCATTTCGCTTCTATGTAGTAGAACTAAACTAAAGTGATATTGATGGTTATCTATCCATCCTGTATAGTTAGTACCTATAGATAATTTGGCATTTTTGTAGTAGCAGGCTATTGGTTTGGAGTTATGTGATACGAAACGCGAAAAAGCTTATACAGTTTGAAAAATGTACCGTCGTAAATTTCACACGAGTAGACATGACATGCCTTTATCACTAATTTGTCTTGTTATAAATATACTTTATAGTTGACTTATCTTGTATGAATTGAATTCATACTAGTACACGTATGACATAGAAACACAGGATACCTGATACATAGACGCTTAGCAGCTACTGCACTGCTTCTTAAAGAGCTAAAGGTACCTTTCGAAGAATTTTACAAGTAAAATATAAAGTATTTGCTATACCCACACAGAAGCTTAGTTAGCGTAGATTTACGAGAGATGTGAATGAATAGATGAGTGAGGCTGCTGGCTGAGTGAGTTGAGCGGTTCAACCATGACAGAAAACGAACAGCCAATTTTAGCAATTCTCCGTAACGTAATAATAGGAGATTTAAAGTAACGTTACACTTTGCACATTGCCACGGATTTCTAGTGGTTATATTTCTACTGAAATTAATGTTTCAAGTTTTGGTGCATTTATTAGTGTTTAGTAATACAGCTTTTGAATAGAAAATGTTCCGTTTAATATTTTCTGGAAAGAATGATTTGCATCTAGTTAGGAAAATCTCAAAATAATTTTGAAATTAAAATACTTTGTATTTACGCGTCTCTAATTATTTTTGCTGTAAAATGAATTAATTACATAGGTATTAATGCAGATATGGTATTTATATATTTTACCGTTTTACCTATAATAAATAGGAATAGATTATTATTGCATTGTAGGGTAGCCTAATACATGTCTAATATAAACTCTGCAAGTTTAACTAATGGATGCCATCACGTATCTTTAGTTAGGTTGTGTGGAAAAGTGTGGCATTGTTAGTGAGCTTTTAGCTAAATGCAATCTAAATGTATTGTACGGAGATCATAAGACATCACACTTACTTCTGCAAGACCCATTAGTGTTTCCGCACTATAAACTCTATCGGGCAAACGAAAATGGTTTTATAGAAATATTCTGCACAAAGGATCACAATAGCTTTTGTAGTACATAAAGAACACATTATACTCCTACAATATGCGGAAATCACAGCACTACAATTGCTGTGTAATCTTTTAAAAAGAGCAATTGTAAGACAAGACACAACCGATTTTATTCTTTCTATGATATGTACCAATTCTATCAATATCTATGTAATAGTACAGACAGTAAATACGTATAGAATCAGCAGCGGCTCTTTGTTAGTTTCAAAGTATCAATTGGACCATACAGCAAAATGAAACAATGTGAAATAGCTGAAATACTAGTCCCGGATCAAATACTTACAAGCTTTGCTATCAGATAATGAGGGATACTGCAATAGTTCAACTTGTTGTAATAATCTCCAAGTCTACGTAAACTGCTGATAAGATGGTTATTAAATATTTTATGTTGCTGACCCTACTCACAATTAGTTGGGGCTTACAGTGTACAAGCATAACATGAGTTAATCGTATTATACGAATGCACCTCGAGACTTTAAGGAATTAGATATCTTAACACTAGATAAACCAAGAGAAAATTAATTTGGTTCGCACAGCTTTTGTGCTGGGGATTAAAATAACGGAATTTTGTTCCAAAAGAAAAAGTGATGAAGAAGATAGACTGAAAGATGTGGCGAAGAAGAATCTTTTTAATTTATTTTAGATAAAGATCCGACTTAAATCTAATATTTCCATTTCTTTTCTATGCTTGCTATTTTACATGCACTTGAGTAGCTTTAACAGTGTATTAACACAGGTGCTTAAAAAGAGAAATGATAAATACCTTCTAAATTCTAACTCTTGTAATTGTACCGTTTCTTTTTTTAATTAATAATAAAAATTGAACCAAATGTTTTTCTGCAGTAGCAAAACAAATAGATTCTAATTGTGATATTCTTTTGATTTCTTTGCAGGCAAGATGCAAGTTTGCCGATGGTACCCTTAGGACTGAAAGAAACGAGAGATATCGACTTCCGTGAACAATTCAAGGTAAGCTTCCAAAAAATCATCGAGAGTCTTCTATAAATAGTAACTTGGTATTAATCAATGATATGTCACACCTATTTATCTTTAATGACCATATACCCACATGCTAAGGAGGTGCGTAGTTATTAATAGCTTCTGTCCGATATAATCGACTTTAGTTCTTACAAGTTGATGGCCAATCAATCTACGTAACCCATATTTCTAGCCACCGCATTCCTTTAGTACTACTTATCACTGCAATATTAATTATCACAATGCAATTGTGCGTGCAGAGAGTAAAAGAGTAACACAAACAATAATTCACCCTACACAGACATTTAGTTTGAATTTTTTTATGTAAATATAATTAATGTAGTTAGAAATTACTTTCCATTGTAAATAGTTTATACTTGTACATAAACACAGTAATTTTCATAGACATAAAACCACGGGATCATGTTATACTGAAAATATAGAAATGCAATACATTTCCAAACAAGTCGGTTTAGTTGTTGACAGAGGGGCACATTTATTCCTCCAGTAACTCCGGAAATGAGAACCACTTGTGATTAAGAACTTACATCCTAGTTGTTCATACTTAAAATTAGCTAACACTTTAGCTCAAATTATTTACAAATGGCAATTAAAGGTTTGCCAACAAGGTGTACAAATAAAAACTAGTCATTTGGCTGTCTTATCATTATCGTTGTTAGTTTTGTTGATACTGACTGTATAATAGTAGGACCAAAAAACCCATTTCCTATTTTTTATCAATCAGTTAGTGTAGCACAGTCAAGCCAAATTAAATCTGATTTACAGCTAACAATTGGCAAACGAAACTAGCACACAGTTCTAGTGGTATTTATATTATGTACTACCTGTTTACTGAGATTAATTATGGTTAATGTAGCAAACACTTTTGTATTGATTATTAGCACTTCCTCTTTTTCCCAATACAATAAGTGATACGTATAAGTTACTTATTTCCTGGCATTAGATTTTGCTACACAGTTAAAAGGGCAAGTAATATCTATTAATGGTCATTATGATCCCTTGATCAAAGAGCAGGTTATTAAGTATGCGCAATTGTGCACTAAAAGAAATCTTAGTGCACTATGCATTATTTCCTTCTTTGTTGCGGTCACAATATATCAAGTAAATTCATTAACTTATCTTAAATAGTACATTTCGCACCTCGTTTAGATAATTAGCTAAATAGTTTCAGATATCTAACGGAATACATAAATTAGTATCTATTAGAACTCTATATCTTCAACAAATACGTGAAACTGTGTACTACACAGTACAATATCTCTGACAGAAATGTTGAACACAGGCAGCCTTTTAATTGACAAGCGATATGTACTTATCATTTACGTTTTATAACAGCTCCATGTGTTATGAATGTAAATGGACTGAAATTCAATGTAGATTAGATGCATGCGGTTTCGAAAATTTAAAAATGCAGCAGGGAAATTAATTACATATTTTTGTGTTGGTAAAGGGTCAGTCAGTCAGTCAGTGCTCACTGAAAGCACGTAAAAGGTAGCTATATGTAATGCAAGGTAGTTTTCCGGTACTCAAGGGGAACGCGGAATAATGGTGTAAACAAGCGCTAATTATAAGCAAATATTAAAATATTATTTAGTTTAATTACAAAGAATGGGTAACAGAAAACCACTTCATGTATGAAATTTTAGTTGAAAGTTTGTATATTAATTTTACTGTTTCAAAGACACGCAATGCTGTATAGGCACGTGTGTGTATGCATGGACACAGTTTGTAATTTTATTCCTAGCTAACTTTTGCTTGTAGAACACTATTCGTGTGGCTCAAAAGATCTAAAGCGCACAATGCATGTAGACTACAGCTTTTAGAGTTGTAGAATGCACTGTGTGATCATGTAAAGAGAACAATTTCACTACAACAAAGAATACAGTTGTTTTCATTTCAGTTGAGCAGTAGAAATAACAATTCGTAGAATCGAAATGATCTGTGCCTTCTTTCTTTGGCTGTGCATTTGTTGCATTGCTCCTGCAACAACATTATTTAATAACTTTCAAAGTTTTAAAGTACAGCAATCATCTTGCGCTGCGTACATAAGAAACAACAGTACCCCGCGTCTTATCTCTACCTCACATCACTTCCGTATTATGTTTTTGCGATGCTGCACAAGATAGTCAGCTTAATCTCATACTCCATAGCTAAATTCTACAACAGAAGGAGTAACACAAAATGTAAGAGAGTGCGAAACTTTTTTGCACACTTAAGTTAGGCTTACATACCTACATACGGATACACATAACAAACTATTATACATTTATACATAGCCTTTCGTAGAAAAATACATAGAGAAACTCTGGTTTAATTTTTATCTGCTAATTTGTAGTACATTTGTAATTGTTCATATAACGTATCTTTGTAATCTCTAAAGATATCTGTATCATTACTACTTACTCACTTATTCTCTAATTGTAAAAGTATCTCGCTCAGTATCTAGATATTATATTTATGCAGTGCAGTATCCTGCAGTAAACTGCTGACCTGCTATATTCTGTTATTTTCTGGTTTTATCGGTGAAAAACATAATAATTCAGAAAAATAACGAGACTCATTAAAAATTAATTTTAATTTTACATCAACTCATGTTTTATTTTTGCTAAAAAACTCAGCAGGTCATCTTTTCTTGTTGCACAACATTTTTACAGCTATCTTCATTAATCTGCTCTTTACTGTGAATTTGAACTGTGTAGTTCGCTGTCTTAGAATTGTCATAGCTTATTTCGAAATCAATAAACCTGTCTAGTTATTGTGAAGTAGATTTTTACGAAAATGATATCCAACTGCCGTTTTCAAATGAAAACCAAGTTCCTCTTCCGTTAACGTATACTTGCAAAACAGGAGATTTCTTTTTTCTATATAGCATCTAATATTCCGCTAACCAAATCCTGTATCTATGACATGACCGTGCAATAAAAATTGTCTGCATATGAATAATGCCATATTCATTACAGGCACAAACTGACATAGGTACTTCTTATTCGCTCTAATTAAATTAATCTTAACTGTTTCTTCTTTTTGGCAGATCTTCAAATAAAGTAACCGCACATGCAACTGGGTAGGATTTCTTTTGTGTTTTGTATACATTACCTACCTTAGGTTTCAGTTCTCTAGAGTACCTACCTTGGTACTCTTGGTAATCTATAGGATATGCAGATTTGAATTGGATCAGTTCAGTGCAAGTGTTGCATGAAAGCACATTTCCTTCATCTTTAGGTAAATCACATAGCTAAGATATTATTTATTCATAAGATATCAGATACCTGATCTGACCCGGCAAGGAATAGAACAGAAAAATTAAGGAAGTTGGAACTTTCAATATTTTTCTTATCGAAGTAATAGGACTCTAATGATTGCATTTAATATTCTACAGTAAACTCTTTGGCATCTTTAACTGGATCACCTGTAATCAATGCTTGTACTTGTACTTGTACTACAAAGAAATATGTACCTACATTATTAGATGCACTTTGGTGTGCCAACTTCCTCCATATTGTATGGTATTTCATATTCTTCATAAATTGTATGTTTATTTAAGAAATTGTAATTGTAACGGCTAGTTAGGTTAACATCACTCAAATTCCGCTACAATTCTGTTCAGGTATACCTAATCAGTTAAGTGTATGTAGATATAATAAAAATATGAGATGTTGCTTGACATGGCGAACTTTATATGGCAAATTGTTTATTGTCTATATGTATTGCTAACGAATTAGATATGATTTGGCTGACTGATGTGTGTATTCCGTGACCTTAGAACTGTATTCATTCACATAATACACTTACACTGCAATTACCCTCCACCAAACGTAAACCACTCATCAACAACTCTTACAAGACCGTTTCCTTACTACCAAACAAAGCAAAGGAACAGTTGGCCAGTGTAACTCCCCCTAGAACATCAGACTCAGATTAATACCAAACTGACGGGAGAATGCGTTCTCTGCAGACATTTGATTGCACTGCAACAGTAGTAAAGTAAAGCACTAAAAATTCACCGTACTTGAAATTAACGTTGTTTCTGTTGGTACTTTTATTTATTGAACTTGCAACAATTGTTCATGTAATGCAACGTAATATTGCCACGAGTATGTTCTCCAATTGTTGTATAAGTCAAACCAGCTTTTCCTTCGTTAGCTATTCCATGTTCTGTCAGTCTAGTTTCGATTTCACCACCCAAGACTAACGATTCTGCCAAGATAAGTCTCTGACCCGCAAATTGACATTGTAAACAAAACCGTAAAACATCTCTGAATTTACAACTTAATTATTGTTGTGATCTTTGAGGGATTAAGATTAAAGGAACCTTTGCTCTATAGGTCACCATATCGTAGTAAAATGCAAATTTAAGTTAACACTCAGGAAACATATTTAATCCTTGTATAAGTCGTGTTTACTCTGTTTACACGCTCTTTTAACTTTATCGTGTTCCTTAAACGTTTCTTTAAATGTTATTTTGAAACAATGCAAATGTTGTACGCAACAAGCGAAATGCTTTGCAAAAAATGTTATGCTTTGAACAAGGATTTCCTTGAAGTCCTCTAAAGCATGCCGGCAGGTTTTACTAGTTTTAATAATTTTTTTAGGTAAAACCTCAGATCTATCTATAGTACTATAGTTAAGCATTTGATATTCGTAATAATAATAAATATCACAAGAGAATTATGCTAGTTTCCTTTTTGCATCTTTTCAAAGTAATGCATGACTACGTAGCAGGTAAAACTTGTAAGATGGGAATATTTCCCTCTATTTAACAAAAAGAAAACGAAATTAAGGGAAATATCAATATGTAGTGCATGCAAAGGTAACTGTTGATAAAACGCATGTTTACATAAGTCGTGTGAATGTCTACAGGCACAACAAGATACTCACATTACGTTTAAGTAACAGGGATTCTGTTTTTATACAGCCGAGTTCCTTATAAATATGAAAACGGTACTCTTACAAACGTTCATTGCGTGGGTTTAATAATTTTGAGTCGTCTAAACCTGCTCTTTGTTTGTTTATCTGTGGAGTATCCTTTTCGTACGTGCGAATTGTAAATGCATGCACTTCCATTTGGGTGTAGTGGCTTCAGACGGTGCAACCACAACTAGTGAGTCAAGAAATTCAAGTAAAATAACCGCAGTATGCACTGAGAGAGAGGAACATTGTAAATGCAAACCACTTATTTAACTTGGTAATTGGATAATGAAAAGCTTTCTAAAAAATATCTGAAACAGTAGGAACGTAATTTTAAGATATGCAGCAGTTTTGCTAGAATTTCCATTATCCAAGCAAAGCAGCTACCCTGTTTAATTGGTAGCTAGCTTTAACTAGAAATATGCATAAAGTGGTTTGGCTTAGGTAAACCTTTCGTAATCATTTGATAAGACTCACCTTTATCTGAATCGTAACCTACCCTAATCTTTAGTACTGGTTTTTATCCAACATTTTTCCCCATTTGCCTCATTGACAGTTTTTGACTATAACTCCTCAAAGGATGCTTGCTATTGCGTGACTAAAGTTAGACTTCTAACCAAAATTATAAATAAAAAACAAGTTTCTCAAGTAAAAATACCATACCTGAACTCGAATATCATGACATGACCAGGTTAAAAGGTATAACAGTATGTTTTGTGTTCTTTAAGTACTTATTTGACGCAATTCCGGGTTCTCAGTGTAATGCACGCAAAATACACTGGTAATTTATATTAAGAATTGAAATGATGCTGCATAACTAATGTATGAAATAAATTAAGTCATGAAAAATGTATCCAAATGCAAATCAAATATATACAGCATATCAACGCAAACTTTAAATAAATGATAGCAATATATTAATTTTATTATTTATACATACAGATAGACAGTGAGAATAAAAGAGTTTTATAGAAAAAGTATTTTGAAAGACGGGATTATATTGGAAATTCTCACTGACTTATAATCACTTTAATCATTCCCTTTTTATTATTATCAATAATTGAAAATGTATGGAACTGTGTATATTCTATATGTTCTGGTAATGTGTTATGTCTTTATAAGTTCTTCAGCAAACATTCATATCACAGTGTTTCAAATGTTTCTTTCAATTCAAATGATATTCATGCAAACTGCAGTGTAATTTATTGAAGTCATGTGGTAGTAACTGTGAGAGTTTGCAATTTCATTACCAATTCAATGAATATTGATTAGTATCATCATAATTTCATTTAGCAAACCATTCTTTTCATACCGGTTACTAATACCTAGCTATTTTTAAATTTACAACAGAAACTCAATTGTAATTCTTGCATTGACATTAGTAGGTACATTAGCGCAATAATTTATGTGAAGTACGTACTAAACACTGAAAAAGTATTTCTATCGTGGTATCAGGAAAACCTGTCAGTTACGTACATTGAGTGACAAAGTACTTGATGCACAGGGAAGTACATGTGGGCAAATAAGTTTTATCACTAGATTTCTTGTAGCAATTAAAGTCTTCCGTAATATCCTTTGTTCTCTGTTCTAGTAAAAATGAAGTTAGCGGAGACTTATGTAGTAGATGGTTATTTAGATTATCATAAATATGTAAATACACAGTAGTCTGCAGTAAAATGTTGACAGATATTATCAGAGATCGTGATGTTTACTTTACTTACCAGGGCTGCACATATAAAATTAACTACATAAGTTGCACACTATCTGTGCATCTACATAATTCTTATTTAATGTGAATTAATGCATGTCAACTCACAAGGTAGATTTAATTTAAACCCATACATCGCGGAATCCCTTGATTTCACTTTCCTTTAAACTCCTGACTACCCTGTTATGTTGACGTAAATCGTTTTTGCGCTATTAAACTTTTAAGTCCGTTAAATTACGTTACATTGTTGTTTACAAATAGTAATAACACAAAGCATTAGTACCTACCCTTGTATGTACATCCAAGCTTAGGGCATTTAACCGATTATAACTGTGTAATTACTATCCATGTTATTTTTTCCTATTTCGCCAAGAGTCTACAAAAGAAACTCATTGCGATTGCTTATAAAAAGTTCTGAAATGGCCATCAATTTGTAAAAACAAAAAAGTAGTTTTTGAAGCACAGAACTTTTGATTATATACCTGCCATAACTGTTAGTATACAATTATTGAGGTAAAAAATTGCTACCATGCGGTGTTTTTGGTACTATTTAAAATATTGTAATTAACAACCATGTTTTTGTATTACAGGATTTCATCCTAGAACATTACAGTGAAGACGGAAGTAACTTTGACGATGCCATACAATCCTTCATGGAACTTCGACAGGTACTTATGACAATTTATTGAATTTCATGACCACCTTGTGCAAATACCTTTATTTGTTAATAGGTAATATTGTATTCCCATAGTTAACATCTAAGGTTAATTACCCCAGTGAGTTATTAACAGCCTTGTTGTTGACATTACATTCATGACAATAGTTTAGTTTCAGCAAAATAATCATATGCGAAATGATATTGTTTCTATATAAAGTATGCTATATGATAATGAATTTTCTGAATACTTTTGAAAAATTCTTAATAGTGAAAATAAATATTTAATATTCCTTAGGCAATGCGAAGGCCATCAAGAACGAAAAATGGGGTGCAACTCTTACTGCGATATTTGGGAGTATTATATTACGTAGAAAGACGATTTTTTCCAGCCGACAGAAATATCGGTGTCTTCTTCGAATGGTAAGTATATAGATAACAATAATATAACTTCCATTATGTAAAGTGCATTTTACGAGCAATACCGATCACTACACAATAAGCCAATAAAAACTGTTTCTCAACCCATTTAAAGAAGTATTGTTTATTTAAAGACTGTTAGCAAGGATAGAAAGAATACATGTGAATGACTTCTGTATGCAGTATGCATAGTTTATTTATGTATTTCAATTCCAGTGTTATGTTGTGATTGTGACAAGGATTTGTTCTTTAGGTATAACTGTAGATTGTTTATGATATTGTAGTTTACAGGTACAAATCGGCCATTTAAATTATTGACTAGTGTTCTGTTGAAAACGTTTTAGTAATAAACGATCCCTGAAGAATGCAGATAGGTAAAACATGAGTAGATGTATAGATTTATGTCTGGAAGAAGTGACATTTCCTATAAATGTTAACTAGAGGTAATAATGAATTGAGAATTGTTTATTTTGTGAAGATGATGGTACACGATTAGGAATTGTTTCCCGTCTTATTTAATTAAGTTTACAAATTCTACACTTGTTATTCTAGTTAAGTTGCTTGTTGTTGTATGTATCTGTGCTAAGATCTCTTCTGTGCCTGCATAACAATGAAGATTTAAACTGGATCTTGAATTCTGTTTGAAATATGCACAAACATTGTTGTAAATGTAGATAGCTAGTTTACAAATACAAGTTTATCTGTAAAATTGCATTATCTTTGCCAGAATCGAAATGTAATTCAGTAGTATGTTTACCTATGAGCAATGCTGACTATATGTAGAGAAATTAAAGTTGTTCTGTCACCCTGGCTGTCTGAGAGTCACATTGCATTGCTTTGTCACAGTCGACGTGACAGTGTTCTTGACAAATGATGTCTTTCTTCACATTTTCTTTTCTTTTCAATGTTCTAGGCTTGGCTTTGACTTGACTCTCTTGGAATGCTTCCTCTAATGTTCTAAGTTCTCAGCTTCAGCTCATTGTCAGTCTCACTGTCGTTTTTGTTTTCATTTCTGCCTCTTGTCTTCTCCTCATGTGGTTCATTTGCCATTCATTGTTTTCTTGGCTTGGGTGTCTCACTATTTTCCTGTCTTGTCTTGACTCTGTGATCTTTCAGATTTAAACCCTGGCCTGCCAGCAATTCATGAGTTCTCGCTCTACATACAAATACCAACTTTCCATAATAAATGTTTTTCATTTACATATAAATATGAAGCCCACAGTTACGCTGTCCCTTTCGAATGCTTTTCATTTCAACTTACTCGATTTGTTTCTAATATCAAATTGTTTTTCTCCAAGCATTCTATATAATTAGACACCTTCAGCAGACTACCTGTTCCTAGTTGGAATTTAGTAGTAGTATATCTTTTGTATATGGGATTAAGTAGCATTAAAGGATTTGGGATTAATAAACCTGACAATAGCGTTCAGTAAAAATGTTTCAAGTATCAACTTAAACAAATGTTAATTTGGCGAAATTCTTTTAAGTTCTCCGTTCAAATGCACACGCGTGACTTGGGTGCTAATTTTTCCTAATGAAATGAAATCATTTTCTATTCCATTATTTTCTTTTGTCAGTCACTCACTCAAAGTTTTAACTTGCATGTCGTAACTCGTAACACACCAAAAAATCAAAGGAATTTTCCTACATGCTTTTCATTGTTGGTAAGATACACAAGACACTCCGCACTGATGCCTATTTTATTAGTATAAGCATTTTATTTTACTATCTATTAGGTAACCATAAAGTACTCCGCAACCGTTAGTTAGCCTTAACAGCTCTGTAAAAAGACGGCCGTGTATTTGTACCTATGTGTACTTCAAAGAATAGTTTCAATTTCAGTTTGGTTTTGCTTTCAACGCTTAGCTTTTCATCACTTTTAAGTTTCTCAAAGTGAAAATGTAAATACACGGCGAACAATAGCTGTAGTGTGTATTCGATCCTCTTCTTTGCTTTTCAACTTGAACTGACAGTAAGATTTTGATTTCATTTTTTATCACTGATGGGCTCATGAAATTAGTAATAGTTATTTAACAGGATTTCTCTCTTGATATTAATTTGGCTCAAAATCTTTTGGCTGTCAATCCCACATTGTGAAACGAATGAAATTCTTAAGAAATCGTTCGTAACATCTCTGTGTTGTGTATTTAATGAAGTTTTTAAATGTAAAATTAAAAGAATCAGGTATACTGTAAAATCGTATCTTTAATACAAGATCTGTTGAGGTACATTGTGTAAGACATGTACCCAAAATGTTTTTATGTTAACAACGGTACATCTATTTCCATTTTACACCATAGATAAACAGTTCACTTAAATATTGCTTTCCAGAACCGACAGTTACAGCAAAGTACTTTATATATAATGATTTAGGTAAATTATCAAAAACATTGAAGATATTGTTCTATTTTGGGAATTATTGGCTTTATTGTGTTTTAGTTTGTTCTAAGATGTAATGTGCACTGAATTTTGCATGAAATACAAGAAGAAATGACTTTACAATTGAATTTTTTCAGGTATGATGCCCTGACAGGTGTTCCCAGCATTCAGCGCACAGTTGCTTTTGAAAAGGCAAGTGTTTTGTTCAATTTGGCTGCTCTTCACACACAAATCGGCTCAAAGCAAGATCGTCAAGTTGATTCCGATGCAGCAGACGGAGCTGTCGATAATTTTCTCCGTGCTGCCGGAACTCTTAGATACATCGGTGAACATTTTACTCATCCTCCATCTTTTGACTTAGCACCTCATACTCTTGATGCCCTCACAGCTCTTTTATTGGTAAGTTCTGTCCATTTTTCATAAGTAATTGCTATTTAATTTAGCCATTTAAGTGCAATAAGTTTCCAAAGAGCATTTTAAAAAGTAATTCACAGAAAATTGGATTTTTAGCCATTTGTTATACATATGCATTTATATTACCAAATTAGTAGAAAAAGAGTCATTACACTTGAAAAGTGACAACAAAGGCTGTTGAAAAATTACAGGGAAAGTTTAGCTTTTTACCTAATGCCAAGCCACTCTGTCACGGTTTTCGTCCCTCTAATTGAACATTGCACTTTTGTTTTCTTGACAGTATTCTTATTCTTGTGAATATTAAACGTATGCATAATTTACTGTTGCTTTATAACAATGAATGCAAAATTCGATCTGCTTTTCATGATCACAATGATTCAGTTTCCAAAGCTGAAGTGCGTTGTAATTTCTAATGGAAAATACAATGCGTAGATCTGAGATATGAATACCTATTACGAGTTTACTGCCGTGAACACTATAGAGAACATTATTTTGGACATTATTCTATGGATTATCATCTCGTCACGTCCAATGATTTTATACGTCCTGATACTACTTATATATTTGAGCAATACTATTGTTTTGGCAAACTCGTCTTCTTTCAATACCATTTGAATAGATTGCCTTGCTATGTAGATTGGCACATGTACTTGAGTTTTTATATAAACCTGTATACTTTGCGAATAAATACTGTTAACAATATTATAGTACCGACAGATTCTCAAAATAATATAATCATAGCAGATAATGGTAAAGTATTCTGCTTGATAATTCTCTTGTTGGTTCCTCATTCTTCCTTCCTGGACAGGATTCTTCCGAAATTCTCAATAGCCATGATTATTTCAATTACACGCGCATAAAAAGTAATGACTTCGAGAACTAATTATCATCTTCTGTGTAGTTGGTCTGCATCAGAGTATTAACTAACAACGTTATGGCATTTCCTAAGGAAAATCAAGGTAGGATATACAGAAGTCGTCAAGACACAGTAGGCGATCTGTCTAATAATTATAAAGCGGGGCTGGGCAAGGCTTTAGGAGATGCGAATTACAACTTGCTCATCATTTTTTAATGTCCTGACTCTGTCTACATTTACTCTGTGCAGTATCATCATCATTATTTTGTAGAAACAGGAAGAAATGCTGGAAGTACAATCAAATACAAATATAAGTACAAGTACAAGGACTTACAAAATCTTTAGTTAACAACAAACGAGAGATGCTATTCAACTTTGTTACTCTAAGTAGGTTTAGTTATATTACGTACTATAACTACAACAAGTTTTCTAAGTAGTTGGAGAGACACCGTTGCTGTTGATGTTGTGAAAATGTGCGCCTAATGATAATAATAATGTCTTCAGCCTCATAAATGCACTTGTAATTACATGTAATCATCATTATCTCCTCCACTATGTCTGATCTGCAGGAATCTATTATTTCATACACAGATACAATGCCTAGTTGTGAATTAACTTTTGTTTTGAGATTTCGTGTTACCTACATAGCCATGTGCCCACTAACTCATATGAGTGGAGATGGGTAGGCTGAATCTATCTTTTAGTTCAGAACTGCTGCTAATATATAAAATTATTTGCCAAAATTCATACAAAAATGAATATCAAAAATGAAGCGATTTTCAATATTTTGTTAAATAGTCAAAATGTTGCCCTAAATAAATACACTTATTACTATAAATGAAAAGTACAACTGAGCAGCAGTGAAATAATAGTGCAAGAGTTCCGAGGACAATACGACAGGATGGGTTGTTTACTGGACTGTCATATAATTGTATTTTGTATTGTACTTTATAAGTGAGTGCAGTTGTAGTTCGGTTAGGAAATTGTTGTCCCTTGGCGGAAGCCATGCACTTACATGTGGCAGGCCGTAATACTTGTACAAATTGCGACACAACCAACCAGTAGTTCCTGCTATGCAATGCGTAATACAAATCTTGAACGCCTCAAACTTACCGATTGATTAAAATACATTAAAATACGCAAGGGTAAATAGGATATGTTTATGAATTCTGAGGGTTGCATAAAGCAACATTTATAATTGAATTTAGTTATTTTTAGAACTTCTACGAACACATGGAGGAACTTTCTTCATTTGTTCATTTAAGCAAAAACAATCTCAATCCTTATTTTAAAACCCATACGGAGCAGTACCTATATAGCATTTTTAATGGGGAGTTTGTTGACCTTATGGAACCATTAATCTTCCCTGTGTCCTGTGGGCAAGGCTATTTCACAATTCACAGCACTTAAAAAACTAATGTTGTCGGCAGTGCTGAGTCGGATTTAAAAATGAATTCTAAGTATTCGCAAAAATGCATTGAATTATGTGACATTATTACCAGAATTGTATATTTGAATGCCGAAATACATGCATACATAAAATACATAAATAATCCCACCGATTTCAGTCTACTTAAAGTAATTAACAATGACTATGATAGTATTCTTTAATTAGGAAAGGAAACTTAATTAAATTAAAATGTCGAGAGCTTTCTTTTAGCATTCAGATTTCATCATACATTTATTTTCCAACTTGCTACACATACAGAAGCTATCTAAAAGAAATAATGTACACCGTTTGTGCTTGTTCGATGAGTCTATATAGTGTTATAAATTCAGGGAAGAGATCGATAAAAAACAAAGGTAGCCACATAGTGTCACACCTGAGCATTCAAGCACACTTGAAACAAAGCCGAAAATGATAAAAGAAACGGCGAATCATGAAATGCAGACAAAAATAATTTCGTTTTCCATTTATGTAAGTGAACATTAAGGAAAGTCAAACGGAGAAGATCTGAAGAGTATTGCAATGCATTGCCGCATAAGTCGTGATAGTAAATGAAAAGAGAATTTAATTTTCTCTTTCTTTTCTTCTTTTAAGCTCTTGATTTCGAACAATAACTTCAAATTAAATGCTCATTCTTTTTCCTTCCTCCTCGTGATGATTGAATAGGAAAAGAAATCAGTTACAAGTAAACTAAGAAATTTCAACTATTTTATATCGATTCTCAAAGCTAAACAATAATTTAAGAAAAGATGTATTAATATTACTTTACGTAAATGTAACCAGATGTAATAGATACTATAGATAGAAATAAAGCCTACTTCATTGCAAGTGAATTACACTAAATACTGAAAAATTAAATTGAGAAAATCATTTAATACATGTGGTAGCTTTACTGCATTTGCGATTTACATGATCACCTTTGATTTGACTTTGAGAAAATCAAAGGGAAACATGATTAGCTATAAAATAGGAATAAAGAGTGATGTGAGGTCATGTTTTGACTTTGACAGACTCGAAATTTGGAAACTGAATTGTTTTAGTGAGAATTGCAGAGGAAGTGATTTGTACTTTGAGAAGGTTGATTGATGAATTATGATTTTCGCTTTCTTTCAGGTTCAAGCTCGTGAGTGTCTATTCGAGAAGCAACAAACGGTGGATAAGATCGATAGCAATAAAATAATCGAGAATGGTGTTCAAGGAGCTGAAGATCAATCGAAACTTATCGAATTGTCTCAAGAAGCTCAACTGCTGTCTGATGAGTACACGCGTGTTTCTGAACTACTTTCACATAACGAATTGAAAGAGTTCATCCCACCAGCTTGGTCCTCCCTCGTCCAGGTAAATTACATTTTCTCAACCTTCCTTAAAATGCAAATAAACATTTCCTTCCTGACAGCTAGAACGAGTGTTCAAAGACTGCAGACCTACAGCTTAGATTTTGCGTAATAAAATTCATTACTTAGTTCCCTATGTACATGTTCATAGATACTCCAAGGTTTCAATGGCCTCCCGCACCTTACAAAACGATTAGTACCATTAGACACGCATTTTACGCACATTGTTCTCATGACTTACGCTGCGATGCGTAAATTATCAATTTGTAATACATATGTATGCATTTCACTAACGGTCCCTATTTCTCAAATGTCGATACTGTAAACGTAATTTATTCAATAGTTTCAACTGCTAATGAACACAACTATTATTTGTTAAGAAATGCTTGGAATTCTAAATGAATTTAATCTATTTGCTAGAGAATGAGTAATGCAAAGTGCAAGGCACGGAGAGATAGAATACGTAGAATGCGAAATGTAAAAATGAAAGATGGGTGCAATAAAAGGAATGCGACATCACATTTAATATTTATTTAACTCATTCACAAGATAATGCCAACTAAACAGTTTGTTGTTTCGCTGGACGAAAGATTTAATAGTGCAATTCAGGTTATTGTTCCCAATTATCACAATATTTGTTGAGAAGTGAACTTCACTCATGTATGCATATGAGTTCAGTCAGATGAGAATCTTCCTTGGTGTCTTGTCTTCAAATATTATTATTGATGCATTTTGGAATGAGTTTTTGGAAAAGGCTGACTAGCCATTCATTCCGTTCGTTTCTTAGAAGTCTCTACCTGTTTGGTAAGTGGTGGGACTTCCAACTACATCAATTCTTAATATTCTGCTGACGACTATTACATGTAAATAGATAAAATTGCTACATCCGTATGCGAACAAATGTGTTTGTCTCAGTAAGAAAACATTAGAATATTTATGAGCTCTGTGAAGCAATACACTTAGAATTTTTATTTCCCAATCGTGAACTTTTCTCGTTTGGTTTAGTTCTAGTTCCTCCTGAATTTTATGACGTTTGTTTCATTCGAATGCTTGGCTAAGTACTTTTATACTTACTTAACAGTAACTCATTTTAATGGACCGCACTAATGCTTAAACTCATTTTAAGCCAATTTAATGGCAATTTAAAACTGAACACTAGCATTTTGCAATTTTAGATCTCAGTGTTGCAATCTGAAGAGGCAATATTCTCACAACTCTGTGCTCATCATCAGATCGGCATTTTGTAATATTGGGATGTTAGTTAAAGATGAGGTTTGCTAATCTGCTCTAAACGCATGTAAATAAATAGGTTTTTAAGTGAGGTTATATTTAAATGGGTAACGTAAAATAAAGGTTGAACCATTGTGCTGTTTGGCAATTTCGGTTTACTTGAGTAGCAATTACTGGGGATACTAACATAAGTTAATGAGTTCTCATAATTATATTACAAAGCAGTTTTTATTATTAGTAATGAAACAGCTAATACGTTGCTGTACAATCTAAGTACAGTTGTCTCTGTTTTAGCAATTTAGCATAGATGGGCTATTGTTAGTTTGAAAATATTAGATGAAACTTTTCCACTCCGTTCTAGCTTGAGGTGTCTATTAAACCGTTTATGGTATTTGTAAATAGAAAGCAGCAAAATGTCACTGTCACTTCACTAGTATGCAGAGGCTTGTCAATTATTGTCATCTCACCTTACCTACAGCTATAAACACATTACTGTGAATTCCATGTGACAGATTCATCCGTATACTTTAATACACATGTCCTATACAATTACGGAGAATTAGTAGGTTTGGTCAAACTGCGGCTACAGACGTTCGGCACAACATACGCATAGGGGATAACAACATCTGCATACAAATCATAGAATAATGAGGATGACCAAGCTCAAACGTTTAACAATTACTTTTTAATGTCTAGTTTTGGTCGAGGCTGGGCTATGCCATTATGACACCGCACCACACATGTGGAATTTATTCTAACTAATCGTTTGTTCAGCACTGAATACAAAGTAAAACGTAGCAACATACGGACAATGCATATAATACAATCGTCAATTCACAAACAAAGAGTGAATGAACACAGAGATGAAGATGAAACTAAATAACTTGAGGCTCAGTTCAGTTCAGGTAGAATCAAGTGGAGGTGATTATTTGTAAAATCCCAGATGCAATGCTATTTGAACTAAAGATTTCATGTGACACGCAATAATACGCATGTACAAGTATACCTGTAACTTAAACTAAAGTCTATATCTACAATTCATATGTTACGGACACATATACGTCATGCATGACCTAAATTTTCACTTTACTCCAAGTCAACCTAAGATTTACTAAAAGTCACGTCATGCATTGTCACTTGTCACATCGTCTCTTCACTCCATACTTGTCCCATTCACTTTTAAAAACGATCTGTAATGCTCCTAAACCATTTTAGATTTAGAGTTCACCTATTAGGTGGAGTTTCTCAAGAACAGTGTATTCCATGTGTAGTAACGCATGAAATTTATTTTATCGTTACCTTCATTATACTGCAGATTAAGTAGTATGACCAATTTATATTAGTACAACCATTTATAATTAAATTACTCATATTGTTTATAAATTGCAAGTAATCATACAAAATGAATACATACCGGCTTTGCTTAATTACTTATTCCTTTGCTAAGGTTTGCCATGTAATTTTCTGTTTACAAATGTTTGGTGCAGTTCATGGCTAGTTTATTCGTTCAATGCTCTACTGAACTACACAGATATTTAATAACAAATGGTACACTTGATTGGTACTTTTATTTTTGTATGATTAATAAGGATGTAATATAGGTCACTTGAAGCTTTGAAAGTGTAATGTTATTCTTTATAAATGAAAAGCAAATACCTACGTGTTATGGTGTTATTGTGGACTAGTCTTGTTTGTAAATTAATTCAATTCAATGGCTAGTTTCATAGAACAAAAACAAAATTCATTGGTTATTTTTGTTTTGTAGGATGACTTAAGTACCTAACTAAAATGCAGAATCTAATCTGAAATATGAAACACTAATGTTAATGTACGTATTGGTTATCACAGGAAATAAATCAAAGCTGACAGAAACATTGTTATGAAAAGCATACCTATATGGAAATATTATCTTTACAAGTGTGAAATTACAAGCTGTATACAAACAATGGAACTAATGTATTTGACAGACCTTTGCTTTCATTTCAATAATTCGCTGTTTGTGTTCCAAAGTCTGCTACTCACTGTATTAGTGTATCTAACAAACAGATATTGCTCAATATGGGGTTAAAGTACGGCTTTTTGTTTGATGTTATCAAATTAGAACTCTTTTTGTTTGCATCAGTCTGATCGCATTTATTTATGCGGCTAGGTTAGCAGTTGCTGCTATTTAATCACCCCGTGTAGCAAGTCAGTGCATTTTATCAACCAGTCTCTCTGATGGCTTCCAATGAAGCGAAATGGTTGCATTCGGCGTAGCGAATTAATCAAAATGTACTGAATACTAATATGTATCTAAAAGTAATTCTGACATAGAAATGAATTTACTTAGACAAGACACAGTAAATTATAACTAGGTACCTAGTACCAATAAGTACACCTACAAAGGGTAATAAAATTTACTGTAATTTCTTTTTGTCTGCCTTCTGGATGTTTTCATATGTTGCATTATTATGGCACCTGCATTAAATACTGTTTACTTTTCCTCGTATTTTGTCAATACTAATGATGTTTGTGTAAGAATATTAAATAGCTTTGGGGGAAACGTGTTTGCAGAATGCTTTCGTCTTTTAACTAGTAGATTTTATTACATCTCTGTATTGCGCATTATTGTGGGTTGTAGTTTATCGTGAGTAGATAGGACAGGGCAAACAAACATTGCACATTTTAGAAAACTAGATAAGCAGTCGTTTTGCTGGTGTACATTTAATATATAATAGTAAAACCGCTGATTACTGCATAAACTGCACAGCACAATATTTTAGAAATAGACTAATATTGGAAAAGTCATTATTTACAGGTCTTAAAAGTAATTGCCAATATTTAAAAGAAATGTAATTTGTAAAGTACAGGAACTGAAATATTTGTGACATGAATCAAACTAGCTAAATGTATGATAGCGCAGTTAAGATTAAAATGGGTTACATATTTGCAGCAGGGCATGCATAACGTAGACAAATATGTAAATATTGTACAACTGTTTCATTAGTATGTACATGCACATATCCTAAATGCATTTCATAGTATTGACAGTTGAGTAAGTAGGTACTGGTAGTAAATAACTGAGAAGAGAACTGACAATCGGAACATAATCATTCACTCAGGTCATTAACATTGGTTGGGTCCATCCGCATCCAGCGCACCATCTCTTTGGCACCCATGCATAATAAGCCCACCCTCCTTGTCATAATGAATTTCCATTGTGCTCTCGATAATGAAATATTCTATATAGGTAAGCAAAACAGTGCTTCAATATTAAAATCATACAGAGAGTTTTTGTACCTGTAAATATGTGGTGTGTGGAGTAGTTAGTAAGCATGTTTGAATTAACACACATCGTATGCATTCCTGCTGTATATAATTATCGGTTGATAAGAGAGTAATTTTCACTTTTGTCTAATATCACTTAATATTGCATACATTCCATGTCTCATCCCATTCAATACGAGATTGCTAGGTATCTATTCTAATTTGCATACATCATAAACAATTTTGCATACAATTAACACACAGGTACCATTTATGAATCCTTATCGGATTTTGCATGATGAGAATAATTAATACTTATACAACGAATCAATACGGTGAAAATCTTATAGACATGTATGTATAATGCAATGAATGCAATTTTTATTCTGAATGAGAGGATATTTATTATACTGTAAATGCAAATACGATACAAATGATAGTTTGCTTCGAAACAATGTCGTTGTACAGACAGTACTTATTTTTACTGTCTTTTACGAAGCCAACTGCATGCCTGTTTTGTTACCTGTCTTCTTTGTTACGTCGTGTCAAGTTTTCGCATTTAGTTTTGTCACGTTCACCAATGACGTTATTTAACATACAGATATGCAAGATTCAATAAATAACGTATCAATGCTTTATGTTGTGTTGGACTATAAAAATGTAAAAGGTCTACTATAAACGATTGACTGTGGCGATAAGCGGAATTAGAAAAGTAACGGCTGCAGGGCGAGTGGAAGAAAAGCTTTAAAGTTTAAACTGTACTCTCATTTTTACAAAGCATGGGATTAGTGTAGGTTTAACAAAGTATCTTTCTGTGTGGCAGCAATTATTACTGTTTGTTGTACGTGTTAAAAAATACCTGAGGTATTATTACACACAGATAGTACCAGTCAATGATTTCATATGTGGTTTGGTTTGCAAAGAGAATCTAATGTATTATAAGTACCTATGCTAATTCTGATAATAATCATCAATTGAGTTCTGTACAACAACTATCAATTACCGGGTCACATAAGTTAGCGGATCACTATTTCCCCTTTCAGTTGTAGTATGTTTAGATTCTCCTCGACGCTTTAGGAGGGACAAATCAAGGCACTAAGTATGCGAATGAATTTCTTTTGTAAATATTTGTTTTGCTTAGAATTGTGAGAGAGATTTAATCATCTCCACTGTACTGTAATGTAATGTATATTTAGAGGGTGCCAAAAAGGAAAGCGACTCTCTAACTCAATCGTAATAACAATGTTTATATTTAGGATCTGTATTTATATTCGTGGCGGAAGAGAACACTCTTTTATTAAAAGTGGTACCTACATGATACCACACCGACACTGTGTGCTTGCCTATTACATTATTACTCCCTTTGCGCTTTATTTTTACAAACAACCTAGAATACTAAATTATGCGGTTGAGCTCTAATTTAGTAAATCTCCTAAAGAGAGAAATCTGAAATGACGTGACAAAACACACTACTGAAGTCAAGCATTCTTGAATTTTTAAAGAATACATCCACGTCGTAATCACCAATTTGTAAGTACACATGTACCTGCAGAATTATTTTCTACTGAAACTTCGCTGTTTACTTAAAGTAACTTTAAAACGTAAAAGCGGAATGTGTTGTGCTTATGAAAACATCATAACAAATAGATGAAACATGTTTTCCTCCAAAAACAACTTTGTTGAGAATTTTTCCCTTAATTTTGTTTGTGATAATAGCTGAGCACGTAAAGTGAATAAAAGTAAACGCAAGCACCGTGGCAGTTTACAAATCGTAGGAACCAAACCGAAAGTGTTGGTATTATTAGCCTTGTAGTTAATAATGAGATTTATTATTAGGTAGTTCATTGACAAGCCTTGGTTTAATTTAAGCATGTCTGAATCCGAGTCTAATGTGCAAGAGCATGTTTACTTACTAATAAGACAATATCTAATTCAAGTTATTATCCTTGTAAGCAACTTCAGACGTTGGAATTATTTTCAACAAGAAAGGTAAGCTTAGCAAGATGAGTGTGTATACAAGGGAAAGTGATAGTGTTTACTATTATTATGATGGAATGTCTTAAGTTTAACAGGACATCGTAAGATATCAGATTTATCTGCCATTTATATCTCAGATTCTCTGTATGAGGTACAAAATAAAAATCTGTGTATTCTTCATTCTGTAGGTTTGTGTATTATATAAATTAGTATTGCTGTGAGTTGCAACATAAATGAAGCTGAATGTTGCGTAGTATTTAATTATTGTGATCCTTACTAATAGAAATATCATTTCAAACGTTTACCTTCGTACGTAGAAGTAGTAAGAGAACTCTTACGTGATACTTTTTAATGTTCTTTGGCTTAAAGGCGGCTTTTATCTCGCCCACTTTTATTATTTCCAACAGATTCGATTTATTACTCCAAGACATACTTTTATATACTTGCAACAATGTTTTGTACTGTAGTACAATTACTTTCTTATTATGATATAAGTGTGTAAGTAGGTATAAGAAATTATTTATGTATAGCTTAATTGTGATTATTATGAGTAGCACAGAGTACCGTCATGTTTAATTTACTTGTACTTGTAAGTAGGTACTTATTTATATTATTGCCATGTACCGCTTTCTTGAGGTTTGTCTCACTAATTTTACTGGCACCGCCAAATGCCTTATGGGCTCATAATCGCAACCATTATTTCAATAGCAAATGCAGTGAGTATTTTTAATTTTACTTTTAGATAATTCTCTGTTTTGTATTAAGTGTTTGTGGCATGCGTTTGTTGTAATGTACTTTAAGTACGAAATTCCTTATTTTTGCACCATTTTGAATATGACGAAGGGCACAAATCTGTACTGATTGTAATATTGACAATATTGAACAGGAAATTGTAGAACAGGTAATTAAAGGAATTTATTAATACTTGGTCTGTCTGCAAGGACTGTAGGTCTATGTTCAATATTAGATACGTTATAATTGCTGCACATTTTAATATTAATGTAAAAAAGTATTTACTGCCTACGGTATTCACATTAATGTCCATATGATTACCATTAGTTCTGGTTTGCCCATTTTGTTTTCTTATTTCTGTTAGTGAGTGAGTACAATGATAAAGTATTTATTACACACATCAATTGTAGGTAAGACTTATCTTTGCGTATATCTGTAGGTAAATTGTAGCAGAAAACATTTACAGAAAGTCAGCGCTTATATAGTAGTGAAATGGAAGGAGACTAGAATATTTAGTGAGTTCCGTAGCTGAGAAAGAGAGTGAGAGGGAAATATGCAAATGTTCTGTTAAAATTAATAGTCCAATTAGCTAACAATGTAAAGTGAATAATAGTTAAATTAATGAAAGGTAGATCAAATGTGGTTAGCCACAAAATCCATTCAGCGGATCGACTTCAACTTGTAAGTCTTTTTCAATGTGGCAAGTAGATTTCTAATTTCACACCGGGTGGGTGCAAGTATTACTACATAAGGACTCAACTAGACCACTCTGATTTTTGTATTTCTTTAAATAGTTTCTAAAATAGTTGAAAATTGGTATACCTTTGGTAATTGTGAGTTGAACAAGCAAGTAAACATTCTTTGATGATGTCAGTCGTAGTCAGCGTGTGTGGTGTACACGTGCTGATTTGATGATGTATTATTAAAAGCGAAGATTCGTTTTCCCTTTGCCCTACTTTCAGTAAGTAACCTAACTATTTATACCTGCTATCGAATTACCTATTGCAAAATTATCCAATATTTCCTAAATGGGTTTACGGTTATTTTTACAACACAACTCACCAGCAGCGTAATTGAGTATGTGCATACCACTACAGAAGAGAACAAGTGGATATTCATTTCCACTACTAAGTAAACGTTGCTGCAGAGTATTGCACACTTGTTCCCGTCGTGTCGTGACATCACACTAATGAATTGAGTTTTATGTGAATTAAATAACTACGTAAGTATTACTGTACTCCAGGTTTTATGATATTGGCAAACAAGCTTTATAAATACCGTAGTCAACAATTTAAATGCGTCTTTCAACGTTTCAACACAGTAATAGCAATAACTGTGCTAGGCTGGGTATCTGCCTCCTGCAATAAACTATTTATGCGGCTTCGTTTATTTCGCTTCGTCTCCTATGTATTTCTGCACACGTAGTAATAATAAACAAGCATACTGATATGTACACCTGTAATGTTAGGCGTTTTTACATTTACAGTAGGAGTAGACTCGTCTAATCTAAACCGAAACGAAATCAGTGACAATGGGAAAGTGTCTTGTCTTCACTTACTTCTTATAGTAATAGTAGAATGAGGAAGAATTAAGTACATATATCTTATAAATACTTAAGACTGTAAAACACTATTGTGTGTTTTCATGCTGCACTCATCATGCAAAATTTACTTGAATCTTCTTTGCTAACTGACGTAAAGTATAGACACTGCATCTGCATGCAGCCTAATCAACGAAATAAAAGATTGGGTAATCCTCTGAAGATGAGATTAACCAGACAGAATTGGTGAAACCAGAAAAGGGACTCTTTTACAAATTCTATAGAATTTCTTATTTCTAAATGAACTGCTGAACCGTTTTATAATAATTGCAAAACATATAGCTAACAAACTGATAGACAGTACTTGATAGAATCTGTGATGCATTTGTTCCTGTGAAGCGGCAGGATTTATTTCACCGAATGCCAAAATAGACAATCATTGAAGAGTTAAGACAAAGGCAAAGATGCCTGCATGTATGAAGAGGGTACGCGGAAAAAGTAAATTGGATAGTTATTGTACACGATATAAAAGAAGCAACACAATCAAGATTGACATTTACAAAGCTCAGCGATAAAAACAAGACATGCAGTGAAAGTGAGAATTTGGGAATGAATTAACTATACTATTTATAACACATTTAAACTTTCGTACAAGGAAACAATTAAAAAGTATCTGTTTATGTAAGACTTCCTATTAATTACCTAAGCATTGTCTTTTGTCTTAAGGATTTAATACTGCTGTCGGTAAAATATTATGATCTACAATCTACATTCAGAAACCAGGCTCCAGTAATCTGATAGAATTTAATAGTACATTTATTTGAATTTGCTCTCTAAAAGACAAAAGGTATTTTAATAAACATCATTTAGTTAACCTTATAGGCAATGTGGAAAAGTGTAATTCACTTTTTAAAGGTTTTTGGAAGACATACATAATATGAGTTGAATAATTGCAAACTCATTACATGTAATTTACATATTACTCTTACGTCACCATAAATGATGAGGTGGTGCATTACCACTAGTGTGAATATTAAGTTAAGCTTGGTTAAGCTTTAAACTTACACAGTTGACTTTGTCCACTCATGTATAGTACATAAAGTATTTGTAAGTAATTGCTTTAAAAGGCCTTGCCGCTGAGCTAATACCTGATCATTAGCTACAGTATGCAAATTGAGCTTAAAGCTTTGTTTGCTGAAGACATTGGAGTAATTTCCTTACGTCATTTCACCATTCTCGGTTGGGGCGCTGTTTGTTTCACTTTCGTTGATTTTGACTTTCAGTTTGTTTTGATTAGATTGAATATTTAATTAAATCTCTTGAGGGTATAACGATAATACTTTGTTCCTTTTTATTACTAGAGATTAACGTAGGGAGTATGTCTATTGTACTAATGTAATATTACATATTACATTATTAATATATCCTATTCGTCTACTTATATAATATGCACTTGCAAAATACAATCCCTGAGTCAATACTTAATTGCATGGAGTCTTTCTTCTTTTCGTCCGACAAAGAATAATTTGTCTCGCTTTTCACTATTGTCGACTATCAAAACTTTATTGTTAACCATATAAGCTCAAGCTGGTTCAGGTATCAAAGTTTCATCACTTTTTCTTATTACTGATCTTGGTGGTGATATGATAGCATATTTACATTATACATATGGAAGTTACGCATACTTGTGGCAAACGTATATTTACCATTCTAAATTACTGCAAAGTCTGTGTGAACTGTAACTTGTCATGTGTAATTTAAAATCTGATTTAAACAAAATAAAAGACATTAATAATTTCATGTATTGTACAAGTAGGTTTAGTGTGTTTACTAAATGTACGTTTTCGAAAATTATCAGTTAGGAATAATAATGCAAAAAATTCCAAAAGGGAGGCAGAGTGGCATAGTAAGTTGAGGCAAAGAACTTTAATAAGTTTTAAATGCTTTCAATACTAAATGCAATGTTGGGTTTTAAATGTTAGTTGGTCTCACCCACCTTGTTAATTAGTTGCTAATTAGTGGACTATTGTTTCCAGAAGCGGACACCACTGTTGGCACCCTGCTGTTGAATGAATGGTGTGGTTGTTCCTCTTTAATTTAGTTAATGTATGTTGAAGAAAAGTGAACTAACGGTGATCAACTGTTTTCTCTTTATTTCACGCTGAGACTGTTTATGGTTTATGGAGGAACCTAGACCTTGAATTGAAACTTGTCAAATGAAAATCAAACTGTAATTACGTAGGTAGGCTACCTATTTGTTACATTGTCTCCTGCACCAGACCAAATTCATTTTTCGTGACGAGACATTCAAAATGCAATAAAAAGTCCGTGTGCACTTTGCACTAACATGGTTTACAGACTGTGAAAATGGAATTGAATTTACCTACAGCGGATAAGTTGGTTGTATAGTTGTATGTGCTTGTAAATATTATGTTTCTTGATGTAGGTACATTGATCACTTAAGTGAGATGTGCGTTAGGATAAGAAGTACAAGGAAACTTTCATGTTTTCTATTGTAGCTTTTTATCCTACCGAATATCATTTAGTCATTGAAATGTGTGTGACCGTAAAAGAATTGTACGTTCGTCAACTCCGTCCGTGTCTCGAAGAACAAATAGATTGCATTATCTCAAGTCATAAAAACATCGCCAAGCCGTAACATAAAGCGAGCCAGAGGGTTAAAGGGAATTAATTATCTCTTTACAGAAACTGAGCCTAAATTAAATGGTTGTCATATAAATAATTAATGCTTCCAATATCATCCAAAAAGTTAGCTTACTGCTTCATAAAGTGGGAAACACCCAAAAAGTTAGCTTATCGCTTCATAAGGTGGGAAATACCCAACAAGTTAGCTTACCGCTTCATAAAGTGGGAAACACCCAAAAAGTTTGCTTACCGCTTCATAAAGTGGGAAACATCCAAAAATTTAGCTTACCGCTTCATAAAGTGGGAAACATCCAAAAAGTTAGCTTACCGCTTCATATAGTAAAAGACATCCAAAAAGTGTGTATACCGCTTCTCAAAAGTGGTCACACCCAAAAACCACATTTACACCTAAAAGGAGTATCTTATTGCTTATAAAGTGGAAGCGGTGTAAAACATTTTTTACTATCCCGCTAACAAACTACTAGAAGCGGTGTAAGATGTTTTAGTACCCAAAAACCCTATTTGAATATCTTATTGCTTATAAAGTGGAAGCGGTGTAAAATATTTTTTACTATCCCGCTAACAAACTACTAGAAGCGCTGTAAGATATTTTAGTACCCAAAACCCCATTTTCATATCTTATTGCTTATAAAGTGAGCGCGCGTTTTCTCCGAAAGGGGTGGGGTGACCACACCCATTTTAAATAGGGTTCCTAACTAGGTCGAGATAAGTCCAAATCCGAGGTTTCATCCAAATCGGTCAATGCCTTCAAGAGTTATGGTGTTCACATACGTACGTACATACGTACGTACATACGGACAGACAACACGGTTCCATAAGTGAGCCTCTGGCTCGCTAAAAATGATTGGCCAAATGAACTTTGCATATAAAATACGAAGAGAAAAGTTTACTGATCGACAGTATTTAGATATTTCTTTTTAAATCCCCAGGTGCCCATCGAATCGTTTGTGATATTATTGCTGATTCACTTCACAGATCACTGCATGTCGTCCATTGTTTCTCTTCCAAAACGCAATCAGATAGATTTTATGGATTTTTCAACTGAATATCTGCGATACTTTGCGGTTGAGTTGATCTTCTATCTACATTCGCAAATAACGCAAAAAACTTCAATGCGAAGAACAATAGGGAAATATTATGAATGTTATGCATGATATCGGCATATTTTGGTGGTTTTATTGTCGTATTATTTAGTGATTGTCATTTTGCGGTCAACGCATAAATGTCAACTATAATAATACACTTTTTCGTAACACAATTCTGCAATTCGAAGAATTCATCAACAAAATGCAAATATTTGCAAAAAAATCATTTTCTTACATTACTTGGGATTTTCTTTCCTGTTTTTAAAAATTGCAATTGTAATACCTAATCTATTAACCAACAATCTAAGAGAACCTTTTGACTACAAATTTTCATGTCTTGTCATGTCACAGTCAGACAGAACATCCTACTTGACTAAAACAGGCAGTGCAATTCTTGTAAATGAATATGCACTTATAATTTCCTTGGATATTTTATCAATTCCAAACTAAACATAAGATGTATATCTTTGCATTACTTTAGTAAACGAAGGAAAATCCACTTTGTGAACTTTTCTCGAGATTTACAATCCATTAGCCAAAAAGAACAGAAGATTGACATTTGATTCGTGATGCTGAGGGGCGGCTTCTTTTGCTAAAGTTTTGGGTGGGCCTGGAATTAAGTTTCTTACATTAAATGCATGCAAGAACATTAGTATGCGTCAGTATATCTAACCACACTTCTATTTCGTACTGTCTAAGTAGATCTCTACTCTGTTTTCCATTGAATTACTTTCTTCTCGTCCTCCTAGAGTACAAGTGGATTTATTTGGATACGTTTTTTAGCAAACAACTTAGGAGGAAAGCAACTTTGACTTAAAATAAATTGCCATTAGGAAATAATAGCTGTTCTTGTTCTGATGAAGAATCTCAGCTCTCAAAAGACAAATGCAAAGCAAAGGAAGGCAAGCCTAAGAATGTTTCTGACCTTTGCAAAATAACAACAATGCAATAACAATGCAAAATAAATGTAATTTAATGGAGGCGTTTTTTATCATATTGTCTGCTAGGAATTTATACTATGTATTGTTCGTCTATTAGTACTTTAGTACGAGTACAGACACTTGTACAGGTATGAATATCGCCTTCCTTTACTTATGGAGGCATAATATTTTAACCGAACATTTTGTCTACGATTTCGTACGCTGCATTACGGTTTAATCTCCATGACTGTACTACAATGCAAAAGGAAGACTAAGTTGTAGTTGATGCACCACGTCCAACCAAGTCCATTTCTTGCTATGCTTTAAGCTAACGATAAGCCATGTCACGCATGTCACTTACAATTGCAAATACAAAACTCTGCTGACTGAACGATTTCTTCACAAAAGTTTTCCTTGGGTCAACGGACTTTTTTAAGGTGTTGTTCTCAGATTTGACATTTAAAGTATTTATAATGGAAGTTCATTTTTATACTGAGTAAAGAAATTCGTCTTAAAAGCTTTAAGAAGCAAAGAACATCATTAGATAATTTTAAGCTGATTATGGAACACTTTTGTCTTGCACCATTTTATAAATTGTTGCAAGTCAGTATAACGATAAAAGACGCATTTGCATACGTATGATTATAATACCCTGAATAATAGGAAAAGGAAAAGAGTTTCGATTGTTCTTGCTAATGTATGTATTAAGGTATTAATGAGGAAGATAACAGTGAGAAAATTAAGGCAGGACCAGCTTTGTTGTGATTACGTATGATTACGTATGTACTTAGTGCGGCAGGACAGAGAGACAAAGGTACCAACGTGGGAGTAGAGAGTAGAACTAAGATTATACAAATTAGAATTACTTCTACTCAAGGACTAATGGATTGAGTACGTCAAAATTGCTAATGACAAATATAGGTGGGCTAAAATTTTTATGACTCATTCTAATTGGTTGTATTATGTGTATAACTGTGTATTTACTTAAATTAACTAAACTTAGGCGTTTTCTGTCAAGAAGGGAATGTGTGTGTTGAATAGGCTGATGTCAATAGATGGTTTAATTAAATAATTGTTTTTGTGCTTTTCAGGTGAAACGAGATTTGTACAGATGTGTAGCCCACCATTATATTGCAACGTTACTCCTGAGCGAATGTGAATTGTGTGAAGAGACGCTGGAATCCTTCCGCTACCTTTACTGCGAATCGGAGAATCCAGCCGTGACTGACATTCGGCTGCCAAATAATGACGAAGACATGAGAATCCTTGGTTTCTGCCATTTGAGACAATCCCTGGCCAGTTTAGAAGACTCTAACCGACACGCAAGACTTAATCGGGAACTCCGTGGAAAAGAAGGACTCCAATCTGCCCTTTCGTCAATGAAAGACCGGATTTTGGCCACTTTTGAAAGAAAAGAGATACAAAGTCAGGATGAGCTTGAGCATTTTCTAGATCCGCCTCAAATTGTCGGTAAGTTCATTAAATGCAAATACTTTGCTCTCTTAAATGTATGTCTTAAATACTGGAATTGCATTCTGAGTGCAATAAGCTTCTGTGCTGCATAAATTAAATCGTCAGATAGGAATCACAGCCTGTTAACAAGAAATGTAAAGTGTTACGGTTGCCTGATGTCAAGAAACAGCTACTGGGATACAGATTAACTTTAATAACGTGTTTACAATCCAACATCACACTCGATGATGACAAAACAATCGTACAATGAAGAATTGCACGCACTTGCAGCAAGTGATGCTTCATAACATGAATTATTTAGAAAAACATAATTTTCAAGGTAGAATCAAGATCTCACTTGAGGTGTACCGTAAACTATGTAATTACTTGTTCCTACCAGTTTTTAAAAACTTTTCCATTGGTTTGGACTACGGTTTTTATACTCTCGATATCTCGCACTTAAAAAAGTAGGTATCAGAAAGTAGATTTGTTAAGGAAGTCAAAATCTTGTAAGATTCTTCATGTAATATTTTAAACCTGACATGTTAACAATATAAGCATTGAAATTCGTATCGCACATTTATTTAATTCGCATATAAAAGAGAATTTACACTTGAAGCATACTCACAACACACAAAGGAATGCAGTGGCAAAGTAGAATTCCTTATTACGCATAAAAGCAGGTACTTAGAGTAATGAATGAATGAAAGCGTTGATTTTCTTCGCAATCAAAGTCAATTCAACCTTGATTTAAGCTTAAGCCTTACTTTTTGCAAGGAATTTAAAGTTGTTTTGACTTGACTGACCATTCATTTCATTCTCTCTGTAACTACTTACTATTACAAGCAAATTGCGTGAATTGATTTAATGTAGGCTAATAGGTGCACGACTTGATTCTCTCAAGTCTCTTGTCTTCGGCTTTCCGTTCTTTCTGCCGTCAATTTGTGAATCTGACAATGAGTTAGTTGACTGACTACTTACAAAATCTATTTGAATTTTCATGAAAAGTAAAATAACACCTTAGTTAGCTAACTTCGTATTAAGGACATGAAAACCCATACTTTTTTAAAAATCTAGCATTGCTTTCACAGGAACTGAGAAAAGCAAATAACGAATAGATATGGGAGACCAGTAATATGCTCCAATTTATTATTTCTTGCATATAATTAATTTGTATTTTGCATGCATAAAACTTTCAGGTATAAAATGTTTCTCAAATTCAGTGATTTAAAGCTCGTGTCGTGTGCAAACCTGAAATCACGCTTAATTTCGTTAATTATTGTTTACTGTGTACATAATTGTATACAATTAGGACGCACACCTAATGGTGGCAATTAGGAAGAGTTGTATTCAGTAGTAAGCAAAATACTTGACTTTAGTCTCATTGTGAAGCATTGCATTGAGAGTAGGAAGATTAAGATTGTAGGTCGACAGTAAAGCCCAGCTCCATATTGAGATGCACGCTGTGCCACAAACAATTAGCCATACTACTAATTTCCCTTTTAAAGCTGAATTGATTTGAGTTTTCTTCAGTGTTTACAAAGAATTCATTCTTTGCTAACTGCTTACTTAGTGATTTCTGACTTATTATTTTAAGATTGCATTAGATGTGGCTAACCAGATTTATTTATATTATTTCGTACATATACAATGTCTATTTATTTAGCAAGCAGTTTTCCATTTCCTACACTATAGTGTAATAGTAGCCCTTAAGAATAAGCAATAGCTTTGTGTCTCTGATTGCTTGTATAGTATTTGTAATTTTAGTTGACCTCATTCACTAGATTCTGCTTTACAGATAATGTAAGGTTTTAGACAGAGGTATTCGTATACTGGTTTTAAAAGGATGAAGAAGGATGATGATACAGAAGATGAGTTAATGTAAAGATTGACTTAATGTCGTATTTATGTATAGCAATCTGAGAAAATCTCACATGTCAACATTAGGCACTATACTTTATAGAATTCCTGAAATAAAGTGAGCACTCTCCACTCACACAGATTTTGAGGTTTTGGTTAAAGTTTCGCTATATCATTAGTACTATCCTTAAGCTATTTAATGTGGATAGCCTGTAATAACAAGTAGCTGTTGCTCACTGTTGTGTATCTATGCATCTCTGTGTGGGAATTGAGAGTTCGCTTTTGAAATTGATGATGAAGTAAGTGAGAATCAACATAAACAAGAAAACTACCTAAACCAGAATAAACAGAGACACTTACACGAAGATGAGTTGAAAAAGATCCATTTGTCTTCCTTGTTTCGCTGAGTTTTCTTTTATTTTGATTTACAATGTGTTCTGTACAGAATGGATGGGTTTATTTTCATGTGTTCTTCTATGATTACAATACAATTTACAATAAGTAGGTAGCTTTACCTGAAATAATAAGACACAACTAAATAAATATGCTACACATGTAGGAACTATATAGAAAACGAGTCTAGTCACACGATTACCATAGAATGTATGTCTCTGACGAAATTACGCAAAAGCTTTTATTATTATCTAGAATCCTACGGAATATCTTATTGTGTATACGTAGTCTGTTTCCATTTCAATATTACTACAATAGGGTTAAATCTAAGCAGTTTAGTTTCTATGTATTTGTATTTGTCAAGTGATTGCATATTATTTGAAGAATTTATATAGTCTCATATAGTCCTAAGAATTTAAGAAGCATGATGGGGATGGTGAGAGAAGAGAACATGCAATGCACATGCAGTGCCGTGTCCTAAATAAGTCTTGCATAGATAATGAGTAGCATTTAAGAGTGAAAAGACAATATGTCAGTGCTCCGTTCTCATCGTCTTGTCAATTCCCATTTTCATTTCTATTCAATGTATTCACTCAGATCTTCTCTCGTCTCGTCTCGTCATGAATGCAAGAGCAGGCCAGGCCAATTAGGTCTTGCGCTCTCCCTAACGCTCTTCTTAACCATGCCACAGTGACACTCACCAATGCAAATTCAATTTCTCCGTTTTATGAACATTCACGTTAACACAAACTCAATTTTGTAATCACTCTTCGTTCCCACTGCACCTGCAGTGTGCCCAATTAATGCAGCACCCTAGAATTCTCAATCAATGTAAATTTCTACTATTGTTCATTCATTTTCGTTCAGTGTGCGATTGACAATGCAGGTAATTTTAGGGTTTACACAAATCACTGAAATAAATGTAGGAAAATTATAAAAATAATTTAGATTTGCAAGAAAGTAAAAATTTTACAATTTTTTCTTCAAAATTATATGTTGGTAGTAACGTAGGTACGCGAACACACCCTCATAAATTATATTGACATAAATACTTGTGTATTTGACTCGAGGTGCTGGATGTTCTACCAAGCAAAGAATAAAGGACTGAATGCACAAAGCATGAATCATGTAAACTAAATTCCACATTTTCTTATTCTTATGCAAATGCCCATTAAGTACATGAAAGACATGAATGCTGCTTCTTCTGCTGCAATTTTAATATTTACTAAAGATAAGTGTCAACTTGGCAATTCTTGGCTAACAAGAATGTACTTTCCTCACAAAAAAAATCAGATAGCATCTTTGGTTGTACGCATTAGTAAAGCAATAATTAAATGCTATGTTATGGCAATGGCATTAATTTTGTGGGCAATGGACTGTTGGATGCCGTCTCGTGCTGTCATGCGTTTTTGATAAAGAATTTCATAACGAATACAGATTTTGCATTCAGTGCCATGCCATTAGTAATTTCAACTGTACTTTTTATTAATGCAGTCTGGTAACTCTATTTAGGTCGCACTGCAGCTAGTTGTTCATTTGTTTCGTCCATAAAATAGACTAATGTTAAAATTTGTTTGATTTTTCAGCTGCGACAAAGTTCCAGTTGGAATTGAGTCCACCCGATTTGGCGACACACAACGTGGAAGATCCCTTCAAGGGTTTGGGCCCCTTGGCTCTCTTCTCTGCCAAGAGACACTGGTCGGCTCCAAGACATGTGACGCTCCACCGTCGAGGTGATGGCTTTGGCCTTAGTGTCAAAGGAAGTGCACCTGTTGCCATTGCTTCCGTCGACGACGGCTCGCCCGCTGAGGTATTTAACACAATCCCTTTTCACGCCTTGTGCGTAACTTACTACAATGTGATCACTATTTGCATTTCGCACTGGCTCCTAATCGCATCTTAGCACTCACAATTTACATTTTAAGCTCCTCTAACCATGTTTCTTTGTTTTGACATATCAAATGAGTTTCGTAGTGATTTAGCAGAATAACTAGGTAAAAAACGGCATGCTTGTTATTTCTTTGATGAGGACACCGAGGAGGAACATGTGCATGCAGTAGAAGTACTTAAGACTGATAGACTCATTAAACAATGTGAAATGGAATTTAAGACACGTTAATAGGATTTTCATGTAAATAAAAGTTTAGAGTCAGTTTTCATTTTGCGAAGTGACGTTTACTTTTCATTTCCATGTAATTTATTGTGTGTGAATGTAAATGCAATAAGATCGGTCGTGTCATTTTTCGGCAGTATAAAATCCATACATACTAAATGTAACAATAGAACGCATTCCTTATCATTCACTTATTGTACTAAACTAATCTTGAGTTGGTTACAATTTACAATGTAACCTTTAATTTTAGGGAGAAATGCCGCCACATGGCGCATACCCAAATTGGGGGAACCCTTTGGCAAATGTTCATGCATAGCAACTCAAGCAGTTCTGCAGATGTGCTTGCTATTTCATTTATGCTTCAATGAGAATATCACGACTTTTGCAGATTCACCATTTAAGTGTACACTTGACGATAAATTACATTTACATTGCACGTGGAGTGAAAATATTCGTAAGGAATTTGCATATTACGATTTTAATAAAAAAACGTCTACGCTACGTGTTATTGCGATGTGACCTTTGTAAACTAATACCTAGTAGATACCTATAAATATTATGTTACTTTATATTTCCATTATTCACACACAATTTTTAATGTCCATCACATCTGTTATTGTAGTAAGTCCTTTCTATTGCTACTTGGTGCATTATATCAAACTTAAGCTTAACATAACAATATTTTATAACGTTTTATGGTGTGGCTATGCTCACATTATGCATCCAACTTTGCATACATTAAAAATATTCGAACTGGTCTTGTCGTATCATGTCACTGAAAAATTGTTGCATTAGATAGAACATAGGATACGTTAAGAGCAAGCTGAGATTAACTTGATGTGACATGACATGGACACCTACGCTATGCTCTCTTGCTCTGCACTCGTTCTACTGCTTTCTCTGAAAGTATTGGAAGACAGAGATGCACAGTAGGATTTCAATGCAAATGCTATGTCATGTACCAAGTGTACGTATCTTCTATCTACTTTGAAAACAATGAACTGCACTGTGCGTGAAAATGCGACACGAATTCATGCAGAGATGAATTTTAGGCATACCTTTGTTTTTTTCTGAAATTACGTACATTCACATACAATGAGTTAGTTTTATCCATATTGGTTTAAGAAATAGTCCTACTTTATTCAGATTTGATTTATTTGGATTTGAGTTACATGGTAGATATACAGATACCTAATTAGTTCCAGTTCCTCCATACAGTGCGAATTAATTGTTTAGTAGACGCACTAAAGCAAATAGTATTTAGGTACATGCAGATGTTGGGATTAGCATTTGTTTGAAGATATTTTCCCATGGTTTGGTTTATTTTTTGTAAGAAAGTTAAAAGTAGGTAAATAGTTGAAATGAATGTTCTGCTTTAAATGCTGTTGGGGATTAGAGATAGCATCTTTTCGTGTTAACTACAGTAATTTATGTATTATTTTAGCTTGGTGGTGTTCGGCAAGGTGATGTGATAGTTGGTATCGGCGGAGATGATGCCAGATGGCTGGGACACGAAGAAGTCGTCGCTCTCGTACGCAATGCCGGAGATTCATTGGCACTTCGTCTAGTTACACCCATGGATAACAAGGTATGCACGTTTCCACCATCATTACCACTTTTCCTTTTCTCCACAATTACCTAATTATTCTACATGAGTCAAAAACTGGGATTTCGATTGACGAAAAATTCCAGTTACACAAAATAGGCAAATTTTGTCCATTTATAAATGTGTAACTAATTTTTTTGAACTTTGCAGAGTTCCAATCATCACAATAACAAAGGACGCATTTCACCTCACTCTACAAGCAGCAGTGCTAGTCTCGGCGGTGTTTCTACCTGCACTCCTCGAAGCTCTTCCAGTAGCTCCTCTAGGTAATTACTGATTAAAATATAGTAATTGTTAATTTATGATTGTGATTGTGCCTTTAAAGAGCATCGCTTTATTATTCATTTGTCGATGAGAAAAGTTTTAAAAGATTTACCCCGTTTTTTCAGCAGTGGCAGCGTAGGAAGAAGCATCAGCAGAAACACGGGCTCCTCTAGTCCTCCCGGAACAGACAGCACTGTAAAGAAACTTACAAGAACTTTATTCCGCCGCTCAAAATCCAAAGAGAAATCTAACAATGACTTGGGTGGCTACAAATCTAATGTGATTTTGCGCTAAATGTAATATAAGTTCACCGAGTCAGTTACATCGCAGTCCAAATCAATTCAACGATTTAATTTTACAAAAAGTAATAACGAGATACAATATACATACATATTTATATCACAATAAGACAATTCACATTCACAAACACACTGCGTCTTAAAAGTTTAGGTTTAAGTAATACAATATACTGGTAATACATTTTACTATAATTCACCTAACAGGAAGTTTTCATGAAATATTTACTCTTAATTAGTTAAAGCGTATTTCGCTTTGTAGATTTATTGTATCTGTACAATTGTAGCCGTTGTAAGTCCGTTTGTTCATCTAAGTTACTAAATGTCCAACTCATACCTGATTAGTTTAAGTAATATGAAGTTGCAGATTATTATGTACATTTAAATGCTTGCATGCAAATTTATTCGTGTTCGTTTTCAGTTTACTTGATAGTTAGCAATATTTAATATCTATAAAAATATCATTGTATATTGAATTACCAAGCTATGTAAAAATGAATTCATCTAACTCTAATGTAGATTTAGGTTTACTAATTATTGTCAAGCACATCCATCTACTTAAATTAGTTTACAATACAAACTAAGGTATTTACATCTTTAAGAATCCAGTCTGATAATTTTAAAACAATTTCTGATATTCGATGAATGCTTTCTAAAACCCAATGACTTTTTGCATGAACTCTTCCTAAGCTTTCTTATTTTAAAAATGGAATTGCTTGTGAATATTGTAATAAGTGGTATAATGTATTAAATGTACACTTAATTTGTGATAGTGTACCGTACCTAATTGTATCTTACTTGTGTATTGATAATAGGTATGTAGGTTAAGTAAAGTAAGTTAATTACTATAAATATTTAATTTAGTTTAAATATGAATCATTTATGTATAATAAATGGATGTACGAGGTATTAATTCTAATCGTAAGCTAGCGAGGTAAGATTGATTTAGAATTTATTACAATTGACCTAAACTTGACAATGCCTAATTAAACATTATCAATGTAGTAATTTAATTGTAATTATAGGCAAATTATTGTGTTTTTATTCACAGTTATTCATGTACAGCATTATTGTTAATCTTCAATGTGCCCAAAACTAATGAAATGCTACGGAAATGTATTATAGCTATGTGCTACTGTAAAGTGCAGGTGTTTAACGGAAAAATTGTCCAGGGAAAGTAATGTTTTGCTGGAAAGTTATCTATTGAGTTGAAATAGATCTATTGACTGTTTACGAGTGTATTTAAATATGAAATTCAAATAATTTGACATTTGAAATGTCGATTTCGTTTCAATGTTCATCAATATGTACTTTTATTCAATGCATCACTGTTCTGCTTTAGATTATAACATGTACTGATCGAGGGTATACTAGTTTTGTCTGCAATTATATAATCATTGTCAAGATAAGTTACAGATAAACATTGAAATCGAATATTCCTAATGTTGAAATGTTATGTTGCGTGTGCAATAATACTTAATTTGAATTTGCTTAAGCGTAATATTATTAAAAGGAGTAGTGTATGTAATATTATGTCATGGAATATAAAGGAACTTGGAAATAATAATGTAAACGAACGATTGTGTGACAGTGACATTGATAAACAAGGTTTCTACTATTATAGTACTTGGTCAATTGGCTAAGATATGAGATGTAATGGCCATAACATAATTCATGTTGGAGAGCTGAATAATTCGATTGGTTGAAAAGAGTTGAACAGAAAATAGACGAAGAATTGACAAACCAATCTGGTGAATACAGCTTGCAATGGTCAGATGACTGCAATTTAGCTTCCGTTACAAAATGACAACCAATGATGCACTTGTTAGTGTATTAAGCACTTACAATAAATAATAATATAATTCACTTAAAGTTATTTAAATAAGTAGTAATGAAATAAAGATAAAAAGAATGAAAATTGTACTGTATTGTCTCGCATTACTTTCCTTCCTCTCTATTGGCGAATTATACATTGAAAGTCAGCATAAAACACAGAAAAATCCACAATCATATATATCATCATTTAATTTCTGACTCATTTTTATTTTTCATGGATATGCTAGGCCCGTCCGTGTACAAAGCAACTTTATTTTCAATCAAAAAGATTACGATTATAATCTTTTTGATAGCATTTAGGGATGGACCATACACACTTCAAATTAAAAATGATAGCTACGCTTTACTCTGATAAATACCAATAATGTTTGGTTCAATGTTCAATACCATATTTTGAGTTTGTATTGGAAAGAGTAGTTGACAGTCAACAACTGTAACATCCACAACAAAGTTTTTCTATTTGTAGGTTGAAGTAAAAAAGTTGCGTTAATTTTCAATTTGGAAATTCATAGAAATGGATTGGGCTACGTTACTTTTTGGTTCTGTAGCTATTCTTGTTCAACATTATGCTGAAGAGTACATGAATGTTGATAAGGCAGCATTTTTTCCTCCGATTCCCGTCAATTACTCATTGCCACGAGTAGACACATACGACTTCATTGTTGGTAATTTTAAAACACCTACTTCATCAAAGTTTCTTGCTTAATTACCATTGATGAAACACAATGAAAATATAGGTCATTAGATTTGTAAGTAAATAATAAATTGGATTCCTGAAAACAAATTTCCTGATGTAGTGGGAGGAGGAACAGCCGGATGTGTTGTAGCAAGTCGTTTATCGGAAAATCCGAACGTAAAAGTTCTACTCCTAGAAGCGGGGGGTACGCCACCCCCTATCACGGATATTCCAGCGTTTGCACCCAATTCTCGCCTAGCACCGAATATAATTTACGATTACATAAGTCAGCCCCAAATCAATGCTAATAATGCAGTAAGAAACAAATGTGTATTAACCATGCAGGTTTTTAATGCTTCTACTATATTTTGAGTGTACAACTTTATGAAATGCTTGCGTTTCTTTTCTACGTATACAGAGAATAAAAGCCCCAGTTGGGAAATTACTTGGTGGAACTAGTTCCATTAATTATATGTTTTTCAACCGAGGCAGTCCTCACGATTTTGACAATTGGGCCAATATTACAGGAGATGCAACATGGAGTTATGTTCAAGTTCTTGAACATTTCAAAAAATCAGAACATTATAACGGACAATTTACACCAGGAGGTAAAAATATAATTAAAATCGTGTAAAACTTAATTTCAACTGATTTTCTGTCTCTTGTACATGTATGCATGCTCACATAACTACAATAACAAATAATAAGAACGTTTGATATACATTAGTTCATCATGGAACCGGAGGACCATTGTCCATTACATCACAGAGTTTTGCACCAGGATTGCCCAATTGGTTTGAGGCAGGAAGGCAGAAAGGGTATTTGTCTGAAGTTGATCCAAATGGGCCTCAAACCATAAGTTTAAACAAGACAATCGTTTATCATTAATTTAATTAGCTGATATTCCAATCTGCATACAACATTTTCATACTCTTAGGTTTCACCGCAGTAGAGTATAATAAAATTGGTGGAAAAAGAGTTGGGTCATATCAAGGGTTTATACAGCCCTTTGAACCAATAAGATCTAATCTAAAGGTTATAAGATATGCAGAAGTAGACAAGGTACGGATTTACGGATAGATGTGTGCAATACGTACCTTAAAATAAAATGTTTGAACAATATTAAAATTTGATGGTCGATTTCAGATTTTGTTGGACGAAAATAACAAAGCGTATGGGCTGATGTACCACAGACATGGAATTTCTCAGGGTGCATATGCCACTAAAGAAATAATTCTCTCTGCCGGGACTTACGGAACTGCTAAACTACTAATGAAATCCGGAATCGGGCCCCGGGTGATATTAGAACAAGCAAATGTTAGCACACAATTCCTAAATATTTGTTCATTTGGCTAATAGATTTTTGAACCCAGAGTAAAAATGAAATATCTGGCAGATAGAACCAAAAGTTGATTTACCAGTTGGACAAAATCTCCAAGATCATCCACTTGTTCCAATCAAAATTCTTATTACCGACAAATCTGTAATGTTTGACCCGAAAACTGATTTGAATGCAAACACAATGGATGATTTTCTAAATGAAGGAGTTGGTAAGCTTTATTTAACTAATCCCATAAATATGAGAATAAAGGACAGAGTAGAAATTATCCAAATTTTGCAAATATATTTTACTGCTGAAATGCTATATTTTTGCTGACTACAGGTCCTCTAACAAGTACTTCATCATTAGCAGCACAAGGCTTTGTAGCATCTTCAGTAGCATCTTCAGAAGGACATCCTGATTGGGCCGACATCCAATTCAGTTTATATGCACAGAATTTCCCTACCGCCCTACCGAATTCTTATGAAAATGAGACAGCCATATTTATGTACCCATATTTAGGCAGACCAAAAAGCAGAGGTTGGGTCACCCTTGATACCCAAAATGTAAATAATCCACCCATCATTGACTTCAATGTCCTTCACGACAGCAGAGACATCCAAATATTCACTGATGGTATTTTTACATTTTTGCAAATATTATCCCATTACTTGAGAAATGAAAATGCATGAACCAGTACACTGATAATGGAGGTTGTCTTTTCACTTATTTTGATTTCTAGCTATAAAAATAGCACTGGATATCTTTGAAACGGCAGATGCATACAATTGGGTAGGAGCTTCTTACTCCACTACACCCCTTCCTGCTTGTAATCATCTAACCTTTAAGTCCGACTTATACTGGGAGTGTTATATCAGGAACACAATAATTGGAGGTAATCATCCAGTCGGGACTTGCAGTATGGGAAGAGGAGCTGATGACCCTACTGCAGTTGTCGACTCTAAATTAAAGTACTAAATACATCTAGTTTCCTATATAATATTGCATGTACCAAAAAAGGTTCATTTCATTACCAAAATTGTCGTTTAGGGTAATTGGAGTTGATGGATTGAGAGTTGCGGATGCATCTGTGATGCCAGTGATCACCAATGCAAATATTCAAGCTGCCGTTTTCATGATTGGTGAAAAATGTGCAGCGGAAATAAAAACTTCCTGGCAAATAGCATAATATGAATTATATTTCGAATTTTCGATGTATGAAAAATTGTTCGGATTTTGTAATTCCATGCAGTGACTCAAACCATAAGTCTGTACCCTTATGAAATTATGGTTATGGTTCTAATAAAAATTACTAACAATAATGAAAACGTATACTAAATACATTAATTAACATAAACTCGGAGTATCATCCCTCCGAGTATAGTATGTTACTTTGTAGAAAACAATAAAGGAATAGAAACTCTTGGAGGAGATTGGGGAGAATGGTACGAACTGACTTTGGAGTTTGGACTTTGAATTGTGCTGTGAATTTGATTAGTGAATTTGAATATTCTTGCCGTACCTCTCTCCAAACTAAAATTTCAGTCCTTTCGAAAGTATATAAATGATTTTTTTCTGAAAATGGAAGTCACTTTCCACCGAATACTCCATCAGGGAACTTTTACTGCTCAATCTAAAATTTCATTACCATTCTGACTTCAAATTTCACAAACGTCTGCTGTTGTCCATAAATGGCTGCCGAACGTAGAAGAGGAGTCCCGGAAGACGGAGAAGACCCCCTAATGAACGCATCTCCGCTGCCTGAGGATCTCCAGGAGCAAGTCTTGTCTTACATAGGCCAAGAACATTTGTCCAACTTCAGTATAGAGGTAAATTTTATTTTATGAAATCTGAAATTAACTAAACTATTCTACTTTGTAAATTCAAAGAGACACTAAAACCATTCCTAATTCCCACAATCAAATAAAAGCTAACCAATTCTTAATCACAGGAACTACATGAAACTTAATTCCAGAAACCATTTCATAAACTGTTTCTTTTTTATGAAAACAAAACTATGTAGGAAAGAGTTTAGGAATTGAAAAACCTTTTGTATTGCAATTTTTGATAGGTCGGTGAGGGTTTTGATAAGATGAGGGACACTAACATCATATGCGACTACATTTTACCCGTTCTTTCCTCTTCCTCTGATGGCGCCAGCTCTTCTGTAGCAGAAGACACAACCACAGTCGTTGAGAAGCCTTTACTTCCGTTATGGTGGTCACCCCCACAGGGACATTTTGTTGAGCAGTCTAACAGTTCTTTCGAGGACATAAAGAAAAATTCTCCAAAAAGGCAGAAGGACCCTTTCACACCTACTCCAGTGATCTGCACTTATAGGTGTCCATTTATTAAGCACGATCTTGGGCGTGTCTTCTTCTACATCGATGGAGGATTTCGAAACTGGGACCACTTGGTTTCATTCAAGACTACAGTCGTGGGCCCGAGAAATATTCCAGTAGCTGTCCACCTGTCGAAAGAAAACGTTCCAACATCCAGTCGCTGGCTTGGCATATTCCTTGCACTAATACCAGGAAACTACACCGTTTCCATTTGTGATGGCGTTAATAACTCTCGCGTCCAAGGGAGTCCTTTCACCATTCCCGTCTCCAGAAATTACAACATGCACGCCTTGTGGCCCAAGCCAAGACCATTCGCTGACCACAACTTCAACACATGTGGGATCGCATTCAGCCAAGCTTATCAAAAGGTAAAAATTGACCTTCGTAAGTAATATCCCTATTTTGCATTCGCAATTCAATATTTTCTAATCGAAAATTCAATAATTTTCTCAGGTTTACTTGACTGATCGAGATTCTTACCAAATAAGTGTCTATTCTACAAATGGTGTCCTGGAGAGGAAATTCGGGGTTCATAGTTCTAAGCCAGGTGTATTTTATCGACCTACTGGAATAGCCGTAGACAATCTGAATGGAAGAGTCGTAGTTACGGACAAAGATAACCACCGTGTCTGCGTTTACACTTTGGATGGATATCTCATCTTTGCCTTAGGAAGAAAAGGATTGGAGAACGGAGAATTCAATTACCCTTGGGGAGTTGCTGTATCACCGAAGGATGGTACCATTGCCATTGCCGACTCTCGCAACGACAGAATTCAACTTTTCGACTGCACCGGAAACTTTCTCCGGAAATACACTGTGGGTCAAACCAACCAATTAGAGTACAAGATTCAGTCCGACTATCCCAGAAAACTCACATTTGATTTGACCGGTAGGGTAAACGTTCTTATTTCTTATATTCAAAAGTAATCTGAAAATTTGAAATTCATAAGAGGAATGGATTATCATTTATGTTCTTTTGCTTCGCAGGAGAAAATATCTTCGTGACTGACTTCAACAGCGAAGCGATTGTGAAGTTGAATGTAGAACTGACGGAAATAACCAACTTCGCCCCGAAGGGAATCAACCTCAACCGTCCTCAAGGAATTACCATTGATCCAGTTGGCAATATTCTCGTCTGTGACTGTCGCAATAACTTCATCCGAGTTGTTAGCCCTCAAGGAGATCGTGTCATTTCCATTCCGGGATCCACCAAGGAATCATTTTGCTACCCCCAAGACCTTGCTATCATGACCAATGGAGAAATCGCAGTCGTTGATGCCAAATTACAAGTCTACGTCATGTAATTGCATTTCAATCAGGCATTTGACATTTTATATGGTTTCTACTCTATAACTGTACTTTATGTGACAAATGTATATTACCTAAGCATTATAACTTGTATTCTGAATTTGTATTCGTTGGCGAATATTTTTGTGATGTTCACTGTATCCACCTAAGAATTAAGAAATAAAGTTTTTGTTATTCATTAAAAAATGTTTGTTTCATTCCTTACGAATATCGAAATTTCGAATACTACCTTCGAAATGACGGCTACCTTCGAAATTGTACTTATGAATATCATCAAGAAACACCATTTCAATTATTATTAGGTTACTATACGGAATTACGCATGAATCATGTTCCCGTATCTTGTATCCAGAGATTGAAAATATAATTCTCACTATATAAGTCTCAACGCATAAACGTTGAATTTCATTCTAGTGAGCAGGCATTTTCTACCTAAAATGTACAAATATGCTATGTATTTACCAAAAGAAGTAAAGGAGTAGGGTCAAAATGAAGGGAAGTGTATTGCAGATTGCATATTTTCATTTGTAATCGGAGGTTTCATTTTGTGGCTAAACTCTGTAAAGTTACGTTGTAAAGATGAAGGTACAGTTGCTGGTTACTTCGTTCTCATGCAAAATGTACACTTTCTGAAAGATACTCTCGTTAACAAACATTTCCAGTTCATACGATATGGTATTTGTAAATAACGAATCAATCGAATCGAATCCTAATGTTACCTGATGCACGAAACAGTGCTTACGATTACCTAGTACCTATGCAAGTATTGTGAATCCAGTAATAGTAATCCCTTTTTCCTGGAGCCAACAAAATACTGATGACGCGTTAAATTTTCTGGAAAGAATTCCTTTATTTAATTTATTTTTGTTTGCAGGTCTCTTTAATGTTATTTTCTATTCGTAAGAAGTCATAAAGGCCTCATAGAGTAGATGGGGAATTTTATGTCTCGGATGATGAGATAGAGAAAGGAATGGACGTGTAGGAATTTAGTTCATAATATGGTAATCTATAGGAGCGAAGAAAGCATTTTTGCTGGTGAAAGTTAGATGAGTTTTGGGATGAATAGAGTTGAGATGATAGGAATGTGATGTGGTTGAGCTGGTTGGCCAAGTTCGACTTTTCGTAAACGTCTAGTCTTTTCATCAGTTCAGTCTTCACACGGAAGTGCAGGAGGAATGTTCTTTCTAAAAAGAATTAGGAGATGCTGAGGTTGGCCTTTCGTTTGGCTCTCCTCTGGGCAGTTACTGAGGCTCTCTTCAGTCTCCGGCTTGGGGAGGACACAACCCTTTTTTGGGATTTGGATTATTCCTCAGGTAAATATTTAAACTACACCACAAAATCTTGAAATCTTAATTTATTTTACTTGTAAAATTATTGTGTGTTATTTTATTATTACCTTTTTCGCTAATATTTGTGGTTGCAGACGAGTTTGTTGCTGAAGTTCATGCAAAAAATTTTGACCCAAACGGTGGGTGGGTGGGAATTGGATTTTCCAATGTTGGAAATATTTCTGACGGCTCCGGAGACTATTGTGTGGTTTGGAAGAATCATTTAGTTCACCGCAATGCTCCTTTCCAGCTCACAGATATTCATATTAAAAACGGATCCACTAAAATTGCTATTGATAAACAGCAAGATTGTCAAGGTTTTCAGTTCATGCAAGATAATGGAACTTTGAAATGGACATTCCGCAGAAAATTCACAACGTGCGACCTTTTTGATTATGCTTTAGAGGTTAGTATTGAAATTTTTATACGCATACTTTCTTTCTACTTATATTTCCTACGCACTGAAGGGAAAATTACGTAGGCCTAAGATGTACTTACGTAATAATATTCGGATTTGCCTCAGGAAGGATTATTGAAAATGCCAAGTTAGCAAAATATACCTTATCTCATCTGTTTTTAGTTGTAAATGCTCCACTTACTAAACAAAGCAAACATGAGCATCATTTGCGGTAGATCCTTAACTTATATGAGTATAGGGATAATTTCCCCAAATATGTGTGCTCAAAGAAAGCAAAGGCTTATTTTCTAATGCAATCTACATAATGCAGAATGTTATTCTTCTTAAAAGAGAATGGTAAAAGAATCAATTATGAAAACGTCAATCTTGTTATTTTTCCAGGAGGGCACAACTCATTTGCATTGGGTGAAAGGAGATGGACCACTTTATGACATCAAAGGAGTATCCATAACCAAATCCCTTGATTCGGGATTTAAACGAGTACGGTTTCTCAAGAATATTAACAAGCCACCCCCACTTGACCGACAAACAGTCTGGAATTTCAACATCTTAAACTCCAAGGTCAAAGTTCCTGCTGTAGAGACTATGTATTGGTGTCAAATTATCAAACTACCCGATCGACTTTTAAAGCCTCATCATGTAATTCAGGTAATTTAATAAGGAAACAAATTCCCTGGGGTCATTCATCAAGATGCTTTAAAGCACGATTTGACTTTCTCAGTTTGGAGCAAATATTCAGGAAGGTAATGAAGAATTGGTGCATCACATGGAAGTATTTCACTGTCTCACTGGAGTTACAGTAGAAATACCATTGTATGCTGGTCCTTGCGATAACTCACCTCCCGAGATCCGGGTTTGTAGCCGGGTGATTGGAGCTTGGGCTATGGGTGCAGAACCTCTTCGTTACCCTCCGGAAGCTGGTTTCCCAATAGGCGGACCTGATTTTAATCGTTACGTTCGACTCGAAATGCATTACAACAATCCATTGCTAAAAGCTGGTAAGTAATCACAATTTTTCGGCGCATAGTATTTTTGTATTTTTCAGAAATGCACAAAACTGTTGAAATGAAATAATTTCGATTATTAGATTGGGTTGACTCCAGTGGAATGACATTTTGGGTGACGGAAAAGCTGCGGCGCTACGATGCAGGTGTAATCGAACTTGGTTTGGAATACACGGATAAAATGGCCATCCCTCCTAAGTCAGATCATTTCCTATTGACTGGGATTTGCAATACTGAATGCACATCAGTGGGCTTTCCACCAGAAGGAGTTACAGTTTTTGCTTCTCAACTCCACACACATTTAACAGGAGCTCGAGTCCTCACAAGACACTTTCGCCCTAAGGGAGACAGAACTAACATTGCAAATTTCGACCAACTTCCAGACTTAAATCATGATAATCATTATTCAACGCACTACCAAGAAATACGGCAGCTGAAAAATCCCACTCGTATACTTCCAGTATGTGAATATCATCGTAGTCAACATTTGCGTTCAGAAGTTTATATGTATGATCCTGACTACATTATTATCCTGTGAAATCTGCTTTCTTTTCCATAGGGTGATGTTTTGCTTACAACTTGCGATTTTCGCACAACGGACAGAGATAAAATTACCTTAGGAGGCTTTGCCATCAGTGATGAAATGTGTGTCAACTACATTCACTACTATCCTCGGAGTAGATTAGAAGTTTGCAAAAGCTCAGTCTCCTGGATAGCTCTTAGAGAATATTTTCATTTCATGCAGGAGTAAGATTTTCTATTTTCTTTCCTTTACGTGATATGAGGTTTTGAACGAATTATTAATCTGAAACTTTTAGGATGGAGGGTCAAGATATAGATCCTGAGGGTCCTGTCTCTGAAAATTATCATGGAATTAATTGGACTCCCTTTCGAGCCAAACTCCTTTATGACTTTTACAATCGTTCTCCCATCGACATGCAATGCAATCAGAGTGATGGCGCCAGATTTCCAGGATCTTGGGACAATATGCCTGTAATGCAATTTCCTCCCGTTACACCGGCTCTTAATCCCAACGAAGAATGCTATGCAAATGAATTTCAGAAATCGTAGTTGATGTCTCAATAATAAGTCATGTTCAAACAACGTAATTAGTGTAAATAATTATGAATTGAAATTATGAAGATTAAATAGATCACATTAAATAAACACATACGTAATTGAAATAATTGTACATGTGTAAATCAATATATGTAAATTAGTCGTAATTAAAGTTGCAGAGAGATGTTTTTAGAAAAGTAGAAAATGCCATTAACTTATTGTTACTTATAATAATGATGCTAGTTAGATAGAATAAATGCATTTAAATTCGTTGTATATTTGTAATTATATTAGTGAAAATCTGGTAGTAACAGTAAGATATGTATTTAGTGTGTTCGGTGTGTACAAATAATTTACAATCAGTTCATAAACAAATTACCCTACCCCTTGCCAATAAAGCTTTGAATCGAACTTTATAAATACAATCCACCTATTCCTGAAAATGCACATCATTTCTATTTTTATTTTAAGTATGTACTACAACCAAACTTAAAAGAATTATCCTGAATGCACAAAAAGGAAAAATATATGCGCATACTTTCATAGCCATTAATTTGCGAATCTGCAAAATATAAACTGTTGTTCACTTGGTTGCTTATCGCAGATCGTACTCGTTTAATTGCAATAATCTGCTGTCTTAACCCAATAATTCTCTAATTAAAAGGCTGCCACTCTGTAATTATACTTCTGAAAAAATGCATTTAGTTGCAGCAGTTTCAATGAAAATAGGATGCAAAATGAAAATGGAAATTCTGCCGAAAAATAGTTTGATAACTGATAAAACTATAACTGCAATAACAAAGTCAACCTATTATTAATCCCTGTGCAACTATTTATCAAATGCCAATGAGAGAACTACGAAACTTGTTGTTTACCATGGGCATTCTCTTATCTGGAGCACGGCCTACAAAAATTACTGCGAACGCAAACCGCATGCACCATACATTACAACAGATAATAGATGTGACTGGACGACTGGAGAGCAGAACTTATTCACGAAAAATGAAAATGAAGGTTCTTCCGAGGTTAATTTCTTCCATGTGCCTGAAGTATTTTCTCTTTATTACCGACGTAAATAGACATGACTATAGGTCAAGTGTTGTGTTCCGATTTCCCATATCAGAAAATGACATAACGGTATTTCCTGCATTCAGGAACTAGCGTTATGAAAACAATTCAAGGATGCAAACATTTTTGGTGAAATCATTGAATAGATTTATATCTTTCAAGCTTATTTTGATAATACGATTAGTAAATACAAATCCAACCTGTACAGAATTTGTCCCAAAGGTAAATAATCGACTGGTATATAAACACTGGCTTGAAAGCCAAAAATCATGCACAACTCAACTCCGGATTTAATACTTCTCAAAATCCAGCTTTTATTTCTCTTTTGAGACCTGAGACTACTATATTCCAGAAAAAATTACTATTTCAGTCACTCAAAATGCAAACATTCACTTTCCTGTTAATTGCTGCAATTAGCGCAGCTAATGCAGTTCCTGGTAAGAAAATTGCGCCTATATTTTATACCAAAATACATACTAGTATTGAAACGCATATTTAGTTTTCTTAGTAGTGCGTTTCGTAAAATTCACCTATTATTGTCGAACTTTTATTTGAAACGTCTTTTTATATTTAGCAAATAAGCTGCAGAGGGAATTCCATTCGAAACTAGTAGAGAAATTGGGATTTCTACCAGAATTCGACGATCCCCTAAGACTTAACGATACAACTGTTGACTTACGTACTTTAAATATAACAAATCTCGAAGGAATAGTCAGCATTGCGTAAGTTTCATAAGAATGAATTACTTTGTCCAATTCATATTTTTTCATTATTAGTGCTTCGATAAAATGAATGAAAAATTCTTTACAGCGATTCTGTAGTTACGGGACTTTCTGGATTGACAGAAGACTTGAAACTGAATCTTCTTACCCTTGATGTAAACGTAACAATTAATCTTCCCCAAGCAGCCATTTCTGGTTGGTAACAAAAAACTGCAGATTTTATTATGTATAATTATCACTGTGTTGATTAATTTTTAAAAACAATATCAACAGGACGTTACAACGCAGACGCTTCTTACACCACTCCGGAATTAGGGAAATTACACGCTACCGGTTCAGGGGCATATGAAGGTTATGTAAAAAATCTCCGTATTACTGGAGGTGGACGTCTTCAGGTCATTCTCATCACAAACAGAGTTCGCATCACAAGACTTCGATTTGGAGTTGTTTTTGACGAAGTTCATGCTTACGGTGAAAATGCAGCTCTTAATGGCAACGCAATCGACTGGGATGAACTGAATCCACAGATCAAGCCCATTTTTGACAAAGTGTTAGTTGAGCACTATGATGAGATTGCTGCAATTGTTACAGATGTTTTAAATGAAATTTTAGGGGTGAGTTAAAATACTTTTATTTTCAAAAAATATGTAAATTGAGGCCATAAGAACATTTAAAGCAAAATAATGAATTTATTTACAGCGATACACATTGGCTGAGCTTATCGAAATAATCTTGGGATAGAACACAACAAAGTCAAGTTTCTTCAATAATTACTCTCCGTCACATTTTCATACGACATATTTGTAACACATGCTATTTAGTTAAATAATCCTATTGTGTTGAGTTATAAACACAATTTGCAAATGTACAATAAAAGTTCTGAATTCTATTATTTATTTATCTGGTGCTATTTTAATTTATTTCATTAATGAATTTGCATAATCCATATTACACCATTCTATCAGTAGATTCACTTTTAATAATATAAAACAATTTTGAAGTATAAAATATGGATTTGAGAGATGCAAATAAAAACCAGTTCTTTGGGTAAATTGATCTTATTGTGGTAAACAGAAAACATACGCGTTAAATACAAAATTTACACAAAAATTAAAAATCACAAATCACATATGATGCTATACAAAGTATCATTATTAATAAGTTAATATTACGAATAGTCAGGAGCCCATATCTTAAATGTTCTATCAAAGGAAGAAGTCGCAATATATTGTCCATCAGGTGAAATATCAACGCACATAACACGGCCATCGTGACCGCTCAATGTTTTCAATGGCTGCCAGGTGTTGCTTAACCAGAGCTATATAAAATGATAATGCATAATGTTAATAATGTACCAACAATCTAAAGATTATATCATATCCAAGGTTTTGATAGAATGGTAAAATTCAGTAAAATAATTACCTTAGCAGTCTTGTCGTAAGAAGAAGTAGCGATAAATTGACCTTCGCCAGGTTGAAACTTGATTCCGGAAACTAAATTAGTATGGGCTGGAATGGTATAAATACAAGCTCTCTGTCGTATATCCCAAACTTTACAAGAGTGATCTTCACTGCCAGTAGTAGCCTGATAACTAGTATTTTTAAAACTCAATTAGTAATCAATAAACCATTGTAGCAATACACATGTATGCAAATTACTATAGGGCAAGTATTGCAAAGTAAAATACGTATACTTACCCATTTGGGGAAAAATCGATACCCAAGATACTCTTTAAGTGACCTTCCAGAAACATAACACATCTTCCCGTTCGTAAATCCCAAACACGTCCAAATGAATCCATACCCCTGTATTCATACAAATATGAAAATTGAAACTGCAGTGGAGATACATTTCCCAATACTATATTTTAATAAGAAGCTTACCCAGTTACAGCTAGAGATCCGTCTATTTGAAACGCTACACAATAAACCGGTTTACTGTGACCTTCTTGATGCAAAACTTCCTCCTTCTGTTCCAAGTCCCACAATCTCCATGAAGAGTCGAAGCAGCAAGTCGCCAGAAATCTTCCAGAGGGATGGTACGCCAAACGAGAAACACGGAAGGAATGGCCTGGTACTTCCGCAATTGGGTCTTCATGCACAAGATTCCATAATTTGACAGCTCCATCGGCCCCACAAGATGCCAAACAACATGCTTTATCATCCAAAGAGAGAGTAGCTTGAGGATGGAAAACTACACAGCCTACATTGTTCAAATGGCCTTTTAGTGTTCTTATTTCTTTACACCCGGGAGCTGTCCACAGCTTTATTAATCCACTCCTAAAACATTTTTCAAATGAAATACATTTTGTGATGCTTTTGAAAAAATACACTGGACAAAAATGTTTTTGATTTACCATGAAGCAGTGGCAAGAACTTGTGAATTGGGACTAAACTGAATAAAAGACAACGGGCGGCTGTCTCCAACTTGACTGCTCTGATTAGTTATAACTTGCAATTTCTTTTGTAACTCCTGTCTACGAGCTGTTCGGATGTTATCAGGAATATTCCTCTGATTGCGGGCCTCGTCTAAACGAGCTTTGGCTCTCGGAAGAGAATATTCTAAAAAATATAATTAACATTAGATGCTGAATATTCAATTTTCACTATCTCAGTTACTTTATAAAACAAAATACAAAATAATAAACCAACCTAATATAGCTTGACGAGCAATTCTCAGAGTTTCGGGCCCTTCATGGTACCAAGTGGCTGTGTCTTGTTCTCTTTCTAATGGCTTTTCAGATTCTAATTTATCCCTCTTCAGTAAAGATTCCATTCCCGTCCTATTAGAGCAGCATTATTACAAATTACAACCACTACATTAATTGGCAATATTATTTGAATTCAAAGTAAAGCAATCGCAAACAATATACCGTGACAGGACTTCTTTCAATCTCTGACGACGATCTGCGGGACCTTCGCCGAAATAGCATATTGGCTCCCCTAGAGTTCTCAAGTCCTTTTTCACCTCTTCATCGTCAGTGCTGACATTCATTAAACGAACTCGCCTTCTTCTTTCCAGTTCATCAAGAGTAGCCTTTTTGTCTTTGGACATAACACTATCATCCATCTTCATATAATCTAAAAGTAAAAAATTAATTTCGTCTCAGGAAAGTCAAGAATACATATATAAACTAAATATTTGGTATTATTAGTTGGGAAACTTCAGCCAACATCTATTTTAGCTTTGTATGTATGTACATAAAATAAATGCATGTTCGTCATTAATATTAATTAAAATTTTGTGCACCTGTGGATATATTAATGTTTCCTGCTTTAATAGCAGATTGTATTTCCGAATCTTCTGAATCCATTTTGGGAGTGAGTTTTAGCAACTTAGCTTTCTAACAAAGTTACGGAAATCGTTTGAAAAAATTGTTATAATTTAAATAAATAAACGCAAAAGCAAATGCTTGTTATATATGTGGACGATTAGAACCGGAATCTTTCTTCTAAAAATGCTTTTCGGAGAGGAGCTCAAAACTAGCGCATACATTCAAGGAAAAATCCTGTGAGAAACTCATACGAATACAAGCAAGAGAAATCAGTCTGAATGAATTGAATGCCAAAGCAGATTCTTCCTCCAGTCCAGTGGTGTGGCACGGCAATCGGCACCAAACCAAAGGGATTGGTTTTTTTCATGAAAAATGTTAAAGATATTCTTATTTAAAGACCAAATAGAACAGTAACAGTTTTTTACATATGAAATAGTCAGAGTAATCAACTATTAGTGTATAGTTACTTTTATGATTTATGACATACAATATACAAATCTTTCAAACAACGAATTAATACCGGACTTAATATATGCTGCAGATATTTTTTCTGTAAAACAATGAGCACACAAGCACAGACACTCATCATCTTAAATTTGAACATCCATCTTTTGACAATTTCATTTTAAGCATGACCACAAATAAGAAATAAGTGAGAGTAGCCATAAAAATAAGTACGCTTTTATAGAAGTCTTAACTATATCATAATCTAATATAAAAAAGGATTATATGCGGTAAAAACGTATTTATTCCCAAAATGTAAATTTTTGGTGTAAACATTTGACGTCATTTTATAAGCGGAATAGCAGCTATAATTGACTACATTTATAAATTGATTATTAAAAACATTTCAGCTGCAACCACCAATCAGAAGCCTATAAATATGCTGTCCATATTGAAACGCAATTAAAGAGGATATTAAAATTACTACAAATGGCAAAATTGGCAAATGGTTTTATTTCCTCCAAAAATTAGTAATTAATTAGCAATTAGTAGTATACGGAGTCCCATTTTATAAGTTTGTAATTTGTTAAAGAAATACGAAGTTGGAATTAATTAAATTCAGTCTGTAGCTTTAACTTTAACACTTGGTTAAAACTCTAATAGTTATTACAAAGTAAATGCTATTATTACAGTTATCACATACGTACTAGAATTTTTGACAGTCAAGATAAACTTAGGAATGTGTATATAATTTAATAAATTAATTTCATTGCGTAAACGAGAGCCATCCCTCTGCTTAGTAAGCTGACAAATTCCAAATAAAGAATGAACAATAGCGTGAGAACATCAGTGTAGGATTTAAAATGATGACTTTGTACATTAGCAGAAGATTGAATATTATGGTAAACACTGACGGAAGTATTGATTTTGAACCATTCGGAAAAGAGACACCAAGTAAGATTAGAAAAAATCTATAACAAAGCAGAAAATCATTTTATTTTCAATTTAAAGCAGTTTTATTTAAATGTATATATTTAAAAGGATTAAACTGTAATTTATGGTATTTTACGTGTAAGAATTTATTCAACGCTGTTGCTCTTATGTTTTTACGACGTTTTCCGTAATTTTGATGAATGTGAATTACAGAACTCCAAATTAAAACTCTGGATATGTATAAAGATGGACCCCAAAGTATGATGTGAATTAAATAGAGAAACGTTGGGAAAATTGCAGTTTCACAAATAACTTGCAATTCTAGAATATAGTCTTTCATTTCTTGCTCTCAACAAACCTATGAACTAGGTTTCAATGTTAAATCTTTGGTTTGCTATTATTGCTGTGATAATAGATCTTATCTCTTTTCTGTTAAGGATAATTCTGACATGAAAGGCAAAGTAAAGTAATTATCCTTACAAATGAATATTGTGCTACCAACACATGCTTGTGGTACGTTTGTGTGTAACACTTATTACTAATGTACGTATGTTATACACATATTATATACCTAATGCTGGTACGGTGTAGTTTATTACTAGACGTAACAATAATCTCTTGTAAAGGAAACTTTATTGATATAAAGTGTTAAGTTTCCATTACAAAAACCTTTAGTTGATTTACGCGTACTAATATTATTATTATGACCGACTAGAGAAACTTCTTAGAAATATATTTTAGTTTCCTCATTTTTGTCTGTCCTTTACAATTTACACTTTGCTAGTATTACTATACACTACATTTAACAAGTCCATTCATTTTATGATTGCAAGCTTCCAGCTAACTTATTTATTACTATTACGTATCTTGAATGTATTACTATCACTGATAAATATACTACTAGAAGAACAATTGCATACAATTTTACAATTTAAGAATTTCTTTGTGTCTAACGTACGTATGTTAAAAGTAAAAACACAAACATATTTCAAATAGATAAACATGCGAAGACAAAAGTCAATAGCACACAAAACAGTGTCTGCTGTCTGATATTTACAAATTAAGAAACCTTGGAATTTCTTCTTATCATTCACCAGCGTACATCATAAGTTAAAAGGAATTTTAAGAAGTCATAGCGAATACTCATGCACCGAAACCATAAAGACTATTAACAAAGATTGTTAATGGTATCTGATCAATTTAACTGGGCAGGCAGGTTTTCTACCAATAAAACATTTGCCAATGGTTAAGATAAGCAAAGGTTGTTTTTGAAAGTCCAAACCGTACCATTTAATAGATACGGTATATCAACCTTTCATCGGGGCTTTTAGTAAAATGAAGTGATACAAGATACAATTAAAGCTTTTGTGCAGATGACATTAACAAAACGCACTTGTCCATAATTGCTGTGGGTATTTTTAAAACGCACCAAATCCCAAAGACTTTATTCCCAAATACATCTTATAGGCAATAATAATTTTATATTCTGGTTGTTAATTGTTAGCAGCCAACCCTTAAGATTTAGCTAGTTTAATCATAATTAAAAATATTAAGCAAAAATTAGTATGTAGTAATGTAATGCATATTAGTAGCATACACATAGGTCACCATTCACTATCGATTGCAGAAGAAATTGCAGGTGCTTTCCTAAGGGAGTAAAATTGAATTCAATAAAAAAATTTTGGTAAGAAGTAATAGAATAGAATGTAGATACAAGTGCTAAAAATCCATATAAAACCTTAACGTTACAGGTTACATAAGTATTAAATATTAGATTAGGTAAAGACAGTTTTGTATGTATGGTGTGAAATGTTTTTAGAGTACATGTTAAATGTACTCATTTGCATGTTGCTTGTTCCAGTGCTAATGAACTTATACAAATACAGTAGGAAGGAAATAACAAAAATATTTCTGCAAAACTTAATTCAGACAGTTTCGTAACCTTTCTTAATGGAACCTCTCGATAAAGCTTTGCGATTTCGAAACATGCGTACGCAAAATCTGAACAAGTATTTAGGTGTGTATATTTTATATTTACATTTCATTATATAAATAAGTAACGAATTCCTAAGGACAAGGTAGTATATTATTTGTTACTCTCCTTACATAAGTATGCAATAAAATTTAACAATTAAACGAACTTATGACGTTCGATGTTAATTCTTTCTATGAAGGCGAATCATTGGAAGGAGTTTCTAATTTAGATATTAGGTATACAATAGGACCATAATTAGTCTAGCTCGTCTATATATTATTTCCGCAAAATATTTTAGCCCAATTGAATGTAAAGCCGTACTACTGAGATACCCATGCAGACCAGTTTAGACAGTTTTGTAGAAATGTTATAAAAAATTAAAATCATTGTTGCTGTGTGTAAAATGAAAGCGTATGTTATGAAAATAATATTATAGTCACTTTAGTCACATTTACATAAAACAATTTAATTACAGTAAAAATTGCAAAATCTACGTTCTTTATATTAATCATTAGAGTCAATATGCAATTTTAAGAGCACACCACTTTACTTCCTTTTCCCGGATTGAGCAGAATTCACTTCTGAAAATCAAGTTAAATCTATGTAGATAGAGTTTTGTAACAAAAAATCCGAAGCCGACAGCAAAACTTGACTGAATATGGTCTAGCATGAATGGGCCAGGTCCAAAATATCCAAGTACAACTAAAACTTGAGTGAAGAAGGAAACGCAAACAAAGTTCAGGAAAAGAATGTACCACATTTTGTGACTGCCAATGTAATACTTCTTCCAATAGATAATAATTATGGCTGAAGCTTGAAAATATATTATGACACATATTAAGAAGAGGGGCCAGTAGCCGAATGCGTTGTCAAGATTGAAATAGTAATCAAATCTTTCAGTTGCGTTTTCTATCGTTAAGCGAACTTCAATAGCAGCATATTGTGGTTGAAGAAGTACTATTTCCGTCGTTATAAGAGCAGAGGCCAGTATGAGGGTTATGATGAAAGATCTTAAATAGAGACACGTACTCAGATGTCTAATTCTTGCATTCCTGGAGTAACATGAAAGTACGAAGTAGCTCAAGATAAGTCCAAAAACGATGATGGGAAATACGAATACGTATTCAGAAAAATACACATTGCTCAAAATTATGTATTGTAGATCCTCGATGGAAACGAGAAGGCAGAGGCCAATAATTGGAGGTATGTACGTCAAAAGAATCACTAGTGATACACGCAGAATGAATTCATTTTGAACTTCACGTTTGTACAACTCTGGACTTATGTGATACATTGGGTATACAGCAGTTAAACAAGCCCAAGCCAATTAAATGACATCTGGAAACTTTTCAGATTATTAAGCACTTGATTATTCAAACAACCCTTTTCGGCTTTCCTTTCTTCGTCAACACTCAAGAAAATCCAACTAACCATAGTTGACACAGAAAACAAGATTACATGTTAGCTCAGTCAATGTATCACAACGGAATTCCTTCAGATCATAACTTGATTTTGAAGCTGTACACATATATACGGTGGGCTTCGTAGCTTCGTAGGGCCTACACTCATTTCAATGAAATTAGAAAATAACCGACCTGCTTTGAGCAGTGAATATTTGAAACACTGCGAGTTCATTTTCGTATTCAAACTTTAATGGAATGCAATGTCAGATTTCACAATAATATGCATTAATATCTTAGCAACAAAAGTAAACGCCGGAAAAATACTTTTTTCAAAAATTCAATTTTGATTGAGATTGATTCAAGTTCAATCAAAACTTCAAGAAAATGATTGAATTTGAATGGCCATTTTTTACAATAACTTTTTTCCTGAAAATAACGTTTGTTAGAGACAAACGTGAGGCATACTAAAGTGTGCGAATCTATACTGTCCAAATTATTACTGTCTAATCAAAGTTTGTCAGGCTTCAAGTTGGTTTGATTGATTAGTATGATTAGGATTTATTTTCAGAAAATAGTGAATATTAACTCAAAATGAACACCAAAAAGTGTGCACAGCAATGTGAAATTCCGCCATGTATTCTAAATCAGAGCAGAGGTCACGGTTCTGCTATTCGTGCACTGCGTTTTCATCCAAACATGGAAGCAATGTTTTCTGGCAATGGAGATGGCTCCATCACGAGTTGGAATTACAGAGACCTTGATCCCCGGACTTATAGGTAATTATTAATTGCTTTCAAAAACGTCAAAAAGCAAACAGCGATGGAGTGTAAAAACCATTTAGCAATTTAATTGGGGTACGCAATACATTTAAATGGTTGTGATTTTCCAGGTTCAAAGGGCACACTGGAGCAATTAATGATGTAGGGATATCTTCCTCAGGAGAATTAATGATTTCTGCTTCAAATGATTCAACCGTAAGAATATGGGTCCCTGTAGCTACTGGAGAGGTTATGATCATTAAAGCTCATAGTACAGCCGTACGTTCTGCTTGCTTCAATCCGACTGATTCTTCTGTGTTTGCCACATGTTCGACTGATAAGACTATTAAAATTTGGTCCACTCAAAAGTTCCGTTCCAGTAAGAAAGAAATGAAAAGCTACGACTTTCTTCATTCTTTTCGCGAACACAGAAACTGGGTACACTCTGTAAGATTTTCTCCGGATGGAAGTTTGCTATGTAGTGCCTCGGACGACAAAACCGTGAAGATATTTGATATGCGACAAAAACGGTGTGCAATTAGCATAAATAACCCGTTAGGACGTTCACTGCACGCCGAATTCAATCCTTGTGGAAATTCGTATATTGGTGTGTCAACAGATCAGAGTTCTTTCATTTTATTTGATGTCCGGACAAAATCTATTTCACAACTTTATCCAAGTTTATTTGCTGCTCCTGTAAATCACTTTGCCTTTCATCCAAGTGGAGACTTCGTTGTTTGTGTGTCAGACGATGGAAAAATAAAAGTCTTAGATCTAAATGAAGCTCATCCAATCTTTACCTTGTATGCCGCCAGAGAGGCCTTGTACGCCACAGCGTTTAGTTCAGATGGATCCTTGTTTGCCACGGGAGGAAGCGATAAAGAAATTTTACTATGGGGCCATTCAATGACTCCATACAAAGTAGAAGTGAAAGAAATCGACGGAGGGGTTGAAGATCTTGAGAAAGAGCTCGAGAAACTGTCCACTGGTCCATCCAGAGAGACAACGTTTGAAGAACTGTCTGTCGAGTTAGGTAAGGAAACTGACATGCCGACTAAAAATCCCTTCAGAGGGAAAGAATATGAAGGAGAGGCTGATGACCTGGACGAAAATTTTGAAAGACCATCGAAAAGTCCCTACAGACTTAAAGAATTTGAAGGCGAGGACGAATTTCCCTACAAAGTAATTGGGAAACTGTCTAGCAATCACTACCAAGTATCTGGAGAAGCCAAATATCCTGATAACAAAGAATTTGCAGGGGATGACGATTATCTTTATAAAGTAATTGGGAAACTGTCTAGCAATCAATACCATGTATCTGGATTCGATAACAAAGAATTTGCAGGAGAGGCCGATTACCCTTATAAAGTAATTGGGAAACTGTCTAGCAATCACTACCATGTATCTGGATTCGATAACAAAGAATTTGCAGGAGAGACCGATTATCCTTATAAAGTAATTGGGAAACTGTCTGGAAATCAATACCATGTATCTGGATCCGAAAACAAAGAATTTGAAGGGGAGGACTTTGACAAAAATTTCGGTAAAGAAATTGCCGGAAGGTTGTCTAAAGACATGTACAAAGAATTAGAAGGAGAGACAGAATATATGGATAACAAAATCGGGGGATGGCTTGAAGAACCCTTTACTTACAAATTCGAAGGTTTTCAGGGAGAGGGTGAATATTCCGATAAAGAAATAGAGAATCTGCCAAACAAAAACAATCTCTATAGAATAAAAGAATTTGAAGGCGAATCTGCAGATTCTTACCAGGAAAAGGAAATTGGACAGAGAAGGTTCGTAAATCGTTACCAACCGCAAAAGCTGGAAAGAACTAGCAGGGAATCGTATAAAGAAGCCGTACAAAACTCAATGGATCTTATTAGAGAAATACTCCAAGAATACGACAGTGATAGCCAATTCGATTTCAATTTTGATGCCTCCGATGAAGTATTAGAGGGAGAGGGCAGAGATTAGTACTCAAGTACTTTCAAATGACACTGTGTCCCAAAATACAAGATTTTTGTTCAATGGCCAGGATCCATATTATGTGCCATTGCTATTATAGCAAATAAGCGAACTCAAATTAAGTCAACTATTGTGTCCTGTCGTCCTTAATGTTGACTTTTCGAATCGCCGTAGTATACATTTTTTACAGTATTATGGCAATTAGATAAACGAATAGTAACTAGTAAGTTATTATTACTTTATTACTTATACTGCAATATTAACCCAGTTTAAAACTTTTATTTGTTAGCATTACCTATTACATTACATACTGTAGTTAATGAAAATACAAAATGTTTGTAGTTACAATGTCTTGTCTTCCATTTCTATATCACATGCTGTGAAGCATATTCCCATATACACAAGGCACCAGTTACGTGAACATTAAGGGACCGTATCACTCCAACTTGAGGAATTTCAAGGCACTGATTTAGCAAATGAAGCAGATTTGTCGGGATTCCAAATTTTTCATTCCTTTAATGTAAATATGTGATGTCAAGTTTCAATTTACAAATCAGTCAAAACAATTTTATAAGGGGAATTTTCGGGAGTTTGATCCTGGCCTGAAATTTATTGCCGTGATTTATCTTCTAAACCTGCTGTACTTATTTTGAATTTTTTGAGTACGTAAAACCATAACCTGATATATAGGTAGCTACCTGTAGGAGCAGGCTATGGTAAAACGTGTACATGTAACATTTAATTTTTGAACAAAGAAACTAAGTACGTTTTTGAAATTCGTAAGTTAAAAAAATTCAACACTTGCAGATCACAAATTAAATGCAAACTACACTGTATCAGATATCCCACCCTCATTTCTCAATGGGGACAGGAAGAAATGAAGCAATCAAAGCAACACGGCTTAGGCACAGTACCAATTTTAGGTCAGAATCGAACTTCCGGGATTCATAAAATGAATACTTACCCAAGAAGTAGGAGAGACTTTTTAGGGAACTTGTAAGAGTTCAATTTCGTTGATTCCGTGGCCTGCTCGATCCCTATAATGGTGTAGCCTTTAGAAGCATAAGATGCCAAAAATATTTCCAAATCTTTTACTGGAACCTGCAACAATATTTAACTCAATTTTGGACTAAATAATTTTATAAATTCATATTATGTAAGTAAAATTTGACCTACTTCCAAAATATCAACCCAACTGTGAGAAGAAACGCTTAAATTCTTAAACTGGTTATCATCCAGTATTTTCATACTGGAAATAACGTATTTGGACACACCAAATATTTCACAGGTCCGACACAGTCCACCAAGGTTCGGTGCACGGTCAATTAACGAAGCAACAACTATCAAACCATCTTCAGCGAGATTGCTTTTTCGTAGTTGAAATTGTTCTGCGAAATCGGCAACATCATCAACAACAGGCAAAAATTTCCATGGGTTCATCTTCTTCTGTAGATTTACTAAATCGGTGCTAACGTCAGGGTCCGAGGGTAAATCAATTTTTAATCCTTCCACAGGAATCATTTCCCCAAGTTCTCTCCCGCCTATTTACAAATATTAAGTACTAAATTAAAAGGATAAAATGTGGTAGCTTGGTAATACAATCCAAAAAGGATTGTGTTTACTTACCAAGAACAGCACGAAACAACCAAACTGATTTCTGATATTCTTTGTACGCCTTGACCAATGATGATGAACAATGCAATAAGGGCATTGATTTGGATTCGAATTTATAATTTTGACCAAATTCTTCACATAAGGCATTCAGAGTTGGCTCTGGGATTAATTCGTCATTCGTCATCCCAGCAATTCGAGGTAGATGTATAAAAATAACCTAAAAACATCATGAGAATAGAATTGTTTACAAGTACGACGAACTTAATAATATTGTAGTTGTTTTGTCGTCTAAGTGCTCACTGGAAAATTGTAATTGGTTTCCGCATGGAATATGTTGACATAAAAATCGTTGATTATGTTTTGGTGTATTTTCGTAAAATTTCCTGTCAGGCAGAAATTCTTTAAAGAAGTATAAATAACTTCAAAAGGTTGAATAACCGATGTCCAATTTCTCATTTTTGCTGTTTCATAAATTCTTTGGAAACTTATCTGTTGAGCACAAAATGGTAAAAATGCAAATTTTGAAAGTTTTGACAGTAAATTACATATTTGTAATTAACTCATGGAAATATGAAAGAAATTATTTGATTATTCCTACAAGAGAATACACTCGAACTGTAAAATGTTTCCCAAGAAGTAAATCAGTTAAGTTCCTCAGAGCTTTTTCAAAGAAGATTTTTGAAAAGTCATTGTCTTCCAACAAAGCAGTAGTGTGCAGACATATTGTAGCAAAAAACGCTCCAAATCCTTCTCTAGCTTTTGAACACTGCAATTTTTAGCATCAGAATAGAATGTGAGGAATGTGACCATTAAGACCACATGTTGCCTTATTATTGTCAATCATAGATAGATTAGTATAATAACTAACCTTCACAGATTCTTCGAAAAATATATCCCAATCTAGATTGTCACAACCAAGATTTCGAATTATTACCCACTCCATTAAATAGCGTACACTGGGTTGTGAACTATCATATGCTAGAGACTCCAGGAGTTTCATCGTTACTTCTCTCCTGATATCCTACGGAAAAATTATTTAGTTAAAACGTTAACAGGTTTATTTTCAAGGACTTATTAGTCTATCTGTCTACTTGAATAACTTTTGCAAACTCACTCGAGAGAATAGATGTTGAAGAACAAGTAAAGCCTGTGCAATTCTCTGCTTAAGGCGATGACTCGTTGAATTATTAAAGTATCTTTTTCGGAAAGCAGATTCTTCATCATTTATTTTCAGTAATTTGTTTACTACATCCTTCAAAAATTGCTCTGACTTTGTGCTTCTTTTCTGTAACATTTGATCGTTAGTCAAAACCATCTGAATAAACATTAGCGAAAGTACCCTAGTTTGGGACGCTGAACTAAAGTTACTAGAAGTAATCAAAGAAATATTTTAGATATTTTATTTTGAAATGCTATTATATAAACATCTATACTTTTGACGTATTAGTTTTACTTTGCGCTTAATACTTCATCAGATATTTCATGTAGATTTCCAGCAATTATACTTTCCCAGATACTAAAGTCAACTCTGTAACCATCAGTAAAAACAGAATTTAGTTAGATTAAAAAATATAATTTCATATTCAAATCCTCTATTCCTGCAAGATTTGTTTTTTCTTACTTTAGTGTTTTTACCATTGGGGGTCCGAAGCAAACTGATGATACGCATACATTAAGGATATTACGGTAAAATTTTTCTGAGTCAGAATTGCTGCAAGCGTATGCAAAGCTATGCTTCCAGTACTTTTTAAGGCCATTCAGTAATACAAGAGACATTCCCATGATCGTTTCGCCATACAGAAAAGTCTTTTCAACAAACTATATAAGCACAAGTAAAGATTAGTATTAGTTAAAAATTGCATTCCTCAGGTGTAATTCAATTTTATGTAATGTTTGAAAAGAGGTGGTAACGAAAGCATAATGCCAGACAAAGGACCTACATTGTTAAATGCTTCCCAATTTACTATGGATGAAGGTGTGGTCATGAATTCCACTAAAGCTCCGTAGCTTTTCCAATAGTTTTCCGTTTTTCTTTGTTCATCTATGTGCTTCCACGATATATCTACGAATTTTTGGATTTGTAATCCAAGTTTGTCCTTTTGCAAAGATCTTCAGAAAGAAAAAATTTTTAAAGTTCATTTTTCCAAAACCTTTAGGTATATATAACATATTAAATAATTATAGGTATAATAAAATTATAATTGTAAATGTTTACTATTATTATAGTAAGATATTAAATTTACTCTGCATTCGACATTTCTATGGAACGTGAGCACTCATAAAAGAACGGTGTTGCAGCAACCACTCCTCTTTGCCCAGCAATATCCATAGTGTCCAGACCGACAGAAATATACTGTTCCCAAAGTTGAAAGGGATATTCAGTTGGGAATGTTTCCGAATCGGAGACTTTGGTCTTCATAGTGAACATTCGAAATTTTAGCTGGTAATAAGTACAAGACAAATTCTCTTTGAATGCTTCGAGGTATAACTCACTACTTTCAAAATTAGGGTCACCAGATACATTTCCTGTTAGGAAAAAGTTTTCAAATCCTTCTACACTGGCAATACGCGAAGTTTGAAGGTTACATGTGTCTGCAAAAAATACATAAATTCTGCACAGAACAAAGTCATTGATATTACTTGAGCCAAATCTGACGATAAAAGGCAGTGTTGTCACAGATTTTATTGATTCGGAAAGAGTCTGTCTTAAGGTTTCACTCAAATTGCATAACAATTCGATTGTGTGTAATACCTTGATTGCATTGAGGAATGTATCGCTGCTAACTCCTTTCGTGAATATTACATGTAAAATATTTTCTAAAGCCTTCCAGACTTCTCCAGTGCTGACAAAAGAATTAAATGCATTTTTTAAACTCTGACATTGTAATTCATCACTATGTTTTCCAGTTTGAAGTATCTGTACACATTTCAGAATATCTTCTGTAGCTGCAACTGTGGCAGGCGACCAATACGTCGAATCACTTAATTGCAGACAAAGTCTAAAGAAATTACAAAGAGCTTCATTGGTTTCTCTTTGGTGTTGGTTTTCTTTCAAAAGGCACAACAAATTCCACCGGAAGAGCCCTCGAGTTTGATTTGTAGTTAAACCATGGACTGAGCTAGTCGTTATTTCAACGTATTTTATGGGAAGATTTTGCAATTCTTGGAAACACTTATTGTAGCAGAAAACTGATTTTCTTAATCCCCCAATGAAAGCTAAAGCTGTGTCTTTATTAATCCCGGAATATGTTTCCACATTTTCGGATAAAAACAAAGTTTTGAATATTTCGACTAATTTCTTTTCAATTTCCGTTTTCATGAATTTGTCTATTGTTGTTAGCGAATGATTTAGGTATCTTTCAATCATAGTTAACGCTATGCTGCTTTCCTTTGGTGGACTTTCTGAATACCTTTCCCCTACGAGCATCCCGCTGAGGACAGCAAATCTTTTTAAAGCTGAGTCAAGCGTTAAAATCAAGAAGTATAAAAAATGAGCGCCCAGACCTTTATCAGCCTGAAGGATAAATCCCATTATGGTTTGTGTCACTAAAATGCGCCCGTGTGGCTTATTGAAAATAAAAGCCAAAGTTTCTCCAATGCGATCAGAATACCGAAAAAATTCGTCGCCTTCTTTGAAAATCCACCCAACTTGATCCCTCAAGATAGGAAAAAGTGTATTTTCTATGAATTGCAAAAACTGCGATTTCTTCACCTCAGAATTAATGACATTTTCATCTTTTAGAATCTCTGAGTACTCAAGAAATCTTTCTGCACCTTCTTTTGCTACACCTCGATTGTCATGCTGCATCATTTTATAAAGGATTACGAAATACCACTCTATAGCAGCCTCCGAGTTGAGTTTTATATCTTCCAGTTTAGGAAAGAAAGGCCTAATAATGTGAATTTGTTTTTCTTCAAGAACTTCGTACAAATCAAAAAAGTCTGTCCAGTACTTAACGAATGCAAGTTTTGGAAGATGCAGCAACAACTGGGAATTTTTGTCTAACGCCAACATTCCAAAGTCCTTTCTTTCCGCAAAAAATGAAGTCAGAGATTTTATTATATAGGTTGAAAGTTTACTGTGTATTGAATTTGTGGATTTTAAAGCACTTCTCATAAGGACGAAGATTTCTTTCTTATTGCTAGCTAATTCCATCATTTCGTTCTCTTCGGCAAATTGAATAACTGTAGCCAAAACCGAGAAAATATCTGTAGAAAGGCTAACAGAAGTGAACACAGTCGACACTAAAGAAACCTTTATTTCACTACTGAGTTCCATAGCAAAACGTAAAATCATTAGTCTTTTTCTCTCATCTTCAAAATTTAGTGAGCAAATGGCTATTCGCTGCAAATGCGGCACCATAACTGACAAAAGAACACAAGGCTTATTTCTTTTCAAAAAGGCCCAATATACCCTGCAGTTTTCAAGCAACTTTGGCAAACAACAAATAACTGGCTTCTCTAAACTTTGCAAAACTACCAGTAGTAAATCTCCACTCAAAACTTTTACATCTTCTATATCCACGGGGCTCATTTGGTTACTATCTTGAAGGATGAATAAAGTCCGAAAAATGTTGTTTGCAAGACTCAGCAGTGGGGATACACTTTCTTGAAATTCATTTTGCAGCATCATGCTACGTTCTTCACGGAGTTCCCCATTCATAGAGGGTACACCATTTAGGATAACCAAGCAGTCAGCTAAAAATTGCTTCGAAGCTTTAATATAAATGTCTGGAAACTCTACTAAAACGTCAAAAACTTTTGACAAAGACAATATATGTGATTCGGCGAGATGAGATGGAGATCCCAACTGTAAACGTTTGGAAATTTCATTGAAAATATCAGGGAGAGAATCCCATACATTAATCTTTAGTGTTTTACTCATGATGACTTTTGGGAATTCTGAACAATCTTTTTATTTGCGGTTGTGGTATTCATGCAAATCGTGCATCCAAGATTCCAAAATTAAAATCTGAAATGAGATAAAATTTTATGAAATGAAGTTTACATATACATTGACTCAACTCATATAGTAAATTATATTTGTAAGTGTGAAAAAGAAAATTGATTATCCAACCATAAAAGTAAACTATTTTGAAAATCATGCGTACCAAGGAATATAACCTAAATTACAATTTTAATGAATTTTAATGAGTATTTTTATATTTCTTTCCTTACGGAACCGGACGGGATTATCATCATCTTTATCATGGTCACACGAGACGAATCTTCAATTCTTGAGATTTTGCCGGTGTTTATAGTACGTTCAAGTAAATCTATCCAAACGGGATATCTTCGTGTATACATACAGTATACTTTCTCAATATCTTCACTATTTCGTTGATACAAGGACAACAAGACACCTTTTTACACTACACACCTTGATATTCAATCTTCTATTGCCAGTTTTATTAGTAAATAAATTTTTTGTTTCATTTTTGGGGTAAATGTAATAGTTCCCAATGTTGAAATAAATTGATGGTATTCCTGCAAAAATTTTATTATTAAGCGCAAATCAGCTGTTCCTACATTCGTACCACAGTAAGAAATTTTCATTGATCTTATTTATTTTTCTTGGGACTGGGACAGGTTAGGTCATCCATGGCCCATGGGCCCATGGGTAACTGTGAGCCCAATTACTCCGTTTTCAGTAGCCGACAGAGATTTTACATTACAAATCAAATTCCTTCCTTTTTGTGCAGTTAGTGGCAGTGTGCATATAGTTAAGCTGTAATATGCATAAACATAATGAAAGAGAATGTACAGGAAAAGTTTCGAATAAATAAATGATCATTATTCTTAGCTCTCCTTTATTTACGATCAACGATCAGAATAAAATAAAAGCAGATCTTAACTTTACTATGATTATTAGTGCTTTGAAACCATTACTTACAGGAACTCCATAACATGGTACCATTTCTACAACAAGAAATGTTATGCCAGGAGATACTTGAAGATGGAATTTTTGAAAGATCCGTGGACACAATAACTGATGAAGATGATGAAGACTGGAGCACACCAGTGGCCAAAATTTCCAGACTACCTTATGGACATGAGAGCTGGTTGAACGCTAATGAAATTTTGGAGGCCCCCAGTGCACTGTGTAGAAAAGTTGGAGATGAGGTTAGCAAAAGTTTGGCATAGGTTCTTTTAAATTATTGTTGTCATAATTTATTAATTTTTGAAATTAATAAATGTTAAATTTCATTTAGCTAACATTTTTTAGGAATTCCTGAAAGTAAGACATCGAAAAGATATTTTAAAATTGGTCTTAAAAGGATATATATGAATAACTATTTTATTTTATTTTTAAGGCTAGAAGTATTGCTGCCCGACACATCATTGATCGGTTACAGGAAAAACAGCTACTAAATGAAATTGGAAATGTAGCCCCCCGTTTAAGATCTGCCGTTGAGTTACTGTCCAAGCCAGATGCGGATCATGTGTATCCTCCATTTAAATTTGTGGTAAATGAAATGCGAAACAAGTACCCAAACATCTACAACTCTGTAATTGCTAATGTAAGTTTAAACTGAGTTTTAAAACTGTAAGACTTGCATAACTAAAAATGAAAACATTCTCCATATTTCAGATGATGCGAGGTTTAAAATGTATTTTATTGCAGATTGAATTGAATATTCCAGCTGATATGAAGCCTTCACCGATTCTCGTCTCCTTAGCCAAAAACACACTAGAAAACTCGAAAGGCGAAATAGAAATGAATTGGGGAAAATTTGTGGCATTGCTAGCGTTATGTGGGAGTTTAGCAATTGACTCAGTGGAGTCAGGTTATCCTGAAGGGGTTGCTGAACTTGTAGACGCGTTTGGAATTTTGGTAGAGCAAGTGATGGGAGAATGGATTCTGTCAGAAGAACCTGGAGAAGGTGGGGGCTGGGATGGATTTATTAGGCTTAATGTCTATGAAGCAAAAATTCCTCCTGTGCCAAGAACTTTTGTCATAATATTCATCGGATTCGTTTTATTTTACTTTCTTTGTGTTATGTTGGCTCGTTTATACTTATCAATGTTTACCTTTCAAGATGATTCTGTATTTTTGAGAAAATGTTTGACAGTTTATCAACCTATGTGTTCCAAACAATTTGGTATTGAATTATTCAACAATGCCTGTACCAAACCGCTGAATATTTGGGAGTACCTATGCTCAATTAGTTTGGAAAAGGCGTTTGACCGACCCTTCATTCATTTTTAATTTTAAATTGGTATTTAGCTAATTTGATAATTCTTCGGTATAATTATCGATAAATAATTTTATTATTACTTAATAACATTAATCGCATGCACAAAGTCAAAGTATTGATAGAACAGTAAAAATTATAGATAAGTGCAAAACAAGGAATATTATGGTCAAGGGGGCCTTATAGTATCTTAACCAAATCTGATATGTACGTATTCTTTTTGAATTATTGCTAAATAACTAACTTCAGCACTTACATTTGTGTAATCGTATGCTTTACTATTCCATTATACCTAACGAATTAAATATTTTCGGAATAAAGCAAAATTATAATCAACATTTCTCATTATAAATTATTTTCACTTATTTTTTATTGAAATTCTCATTGCATCTATGTATGGTATTCAAATATTTTTTGTTACGCATAAGCGTGTCTCACCATGTGTGCGGTGATACTCTACATTTATACTGCAATACATAGGTATAGTGTTACAAAACAGCAAAAGCAAACTACCTATCACGAGCAAGTCTTTCAAAGTTCGCTAAATCGCTCAATCTAGCTCAAGTAGCTTACCACTTCAAAATTGGTAAATGTAATATTGTGCTATGATACTATCATATCACTATTCGGTAATCGTACTTACAGTTTTGAGCACAACAAGAAAGCTGACTGTTTGGAAAAGATTTTTCCTTCACGAAAATCTTCCTCAAATACATGAGACGACTATTTACGGACGAGTGACGAAATTTGTATAGAAAGTGCTGTGTAGTATGGTGTGTGTGGTATCTGCATTTTAAAGGTTTAGATTAGATATATTAATAAAATTGTGCCAGTAGACGTAATTTTTAGTTAGCTAATTGAACATACTTTGGAAGCAAGTAATCTGTTAATTTATATTTATTTGTTTTAAGTGAAAACTGGACAACCGGTTAAGTGATGTGAAATATTGTTGTGGCAGACGTACGGACAATCTGCTATTGATGTATTTTGTTAAAAGTAATTCTAGCTTATACCTATTCACTAAAATGGAGAATTGAAATCATATACTTGGTGCAAAGTTTTGCGAAATCGTAAAAGAAGATATCAGTATTAAATGTATTAAATAACAGACATTAGGTCAGAAAGGTCTAAAATCTTTGGGATACTTGAGAGGAGTAAGACTTGTAAGCATCCATATTGCATGAGGCCAATTCAATTTGCGGTACAACTCCAGAACTACAGCGTCTCCTTCCGCGTTCCATTTAGTAATATCTGTTTCCATCTTTTTATTCATAAGACGAAGTGCTCTTCCGTAGTGACCTCGAGCAATGGCGTGTTGCACACCAAATTCAACAACCTATATTACAAAGTAGAGTAGTAATAACAATGTTGTTTATAACTTGCAAGTATTGTAAAGAAAGAAAGTAAATTGCATTCTCATTCTATTGTTTCATAAGTACTTCAAATTTAAATGTATTTACTTACGCGAGTCTCTGTAATTTCGGCGAATTTTTGAACTTCAAACAAAATTTCGTCAAGCATTTCGACTGTGACAGTTTCAAAAGTTGTATCAGGGGAAGACGATCCTGATTGCGTTTGCAAACTATACAGTTCAGTTAAAGCACACCCCTTTTTAACTAACGCTTCCACGACCGCCGTTTTTTGTTTGTCCATGTTCTGTTTAGTCTTAGTTGCGTCTACTTGCGAGGAATTAGCCGAGGGTTTTGTCCCGAAATATGCCAAAAGAGCACTTCGGTCAACCATCTCTAAAATTTTGTCTGCTACGGCAATTATTTCCCGATACGTTTCAACAGATTTCTTTTCCTTTTTGTCTGACTTATTCCCATTTACGGACTCATCCAAAGTTTTTGGGACAATTTCATTTTCAGCATCGCTTGCAGGCGACTCAGCTGTTGGCGGAAGAGAAGGCAGACTGTCCAGACTTTGCAGACGGGCGACATGAAGGGGTAAATGAGCGTCGTGAGACTCTACTAATGTGTTGTAAAGTTGCTTCGATTCTGGCGGAGTGACTTTGCTGAGCCAACTGATCTGTACATCTCGGAGCTGATCATTCATTTCATCCAATTTTGTTTTCTCACTGGAAGACTCTTTTGCAGGCGGACTTGACTTTGGTTTTCCCTGTGGCTCAGGAACACACAATTTCAGTGGGTAGTTGCTAAGCTTCTTTCCATTTTCGTCTTTGGTTGCTGTAAATGTGCCTTGGAAGTAAAGAGTCGACGTTCCTGGCAGTGTCTTGAGAGTTCTACAGAAATATACAAATATTTTACACTACAGTTATTTACATTTAAGATAAGAATACTTAGAAAGTGCTTACTTGTCAGGGATATAAGAAGAAATGAAGGCGTTGGTGGAAGACTCTTTCTTAAGTTGAGCAGACCAACCAGAACCTTTTTTGGGTGTTTTATAGTCTTGAATTTCATATTGCGTTAAGAAAACATCCAGAGTAATACTGGAAGGAAGTTTCATAGACAGCAAGACTGGCAAAGAAGGGATCTGAGAATCCGCAGACCACGTAGAAGCAGGTGAGCCTCCATTTGGACCACCACCAACTAAGAATCGATCAAGAGCCTCCCTCTTTTCATGTCTAACATGCAGTCTTGCAATGTAGTCACCTTTCTCAACTTTTGTGTTCCATTTCGTTGGGTATGCATCACCAGTTGCAAGGTACCGTTTATTCGAATCAAATAGCATCCATAACTGGGACCTATTTTTTACGTTTTATATAATTCAGATTAACAAAATATAAAGCTTGCACGAATATATGTAGTACAAGAGCAAACTTACTCATACGCGGACTCGTAAAGTGTATCTGAGAGAAGTGAACTGTAAAAGTACACAACAAAATTCAATTTAATGACATTGTCAATACTAATAATATGTGATTTGCATAATATTCTTCAAATAAAACGAAACATACCAATTTAGAGTTATTTCAGTTGCTCGAGAAATCGAAAAGTTGTACGTACACTGCAGTTCATAAATTATTCTTCCTGGTGGAATTGCATCTCTTGGGTCACTCAAGCAAACTACTTTCATTTCCGTAGGCCTATTTACAAACACATAGTATATTACGTTATTTATAATATATATAATTAAATTAATATTTACTAGTATGTGTTCTTCATTTCAATACCTTAACAATTGAATTTGATGCTTTAAAACAGCCGATGGGGAAAAATCTTCTGTACCAAAGCTATTATGGACTGAAACTTCTTGCCAAGCATCGGCAGCCGACATGATAACCTCAGGTTTGTTTAACGCTAAACTGCGAAAAGAAACTGTTGCATTTAAATTGGTGTTTTCATTAGGTTCAGCCCACCATCTCGCAATTACTAATTCCAAGACCTTTCCTTCCTGAAATAATTTTATAGATGAGTACCTGTCCTTGAACACTAGTTTGGAATATTATAGAAAAAACTTACAATGACTTTGAAGAATAGGTTAGTCTCTTCCAAAGGTTGCAATTGAACCATCTTATAAAATTCTAAGCTTTTACACCATTTCCCACCTAAGACTGACATGGCGTGAATAACAAAACGTGCTGAGGGTCCTTGAGTATTTGTATCTGATCCAGAAAGAGATCCGCCTCCCACTAATTTGAGATTTAGAGCTAAAACAGAAATATACATTACCCATACAAAAATTGTCTTCTACTAATAATGTGTATGTCCTTAGTCCTTAATAGTAAATACAAGAAAAAATTACAGGCCCAAGTTGCTCCTTTAGGTACGACCATGAAATGTCGTATTATTTTCCCAGGCTCGTAACGCACTGTACCGAATTCCAGTGTAGGCCTAGTAAAGCTGCCTATTGTTGGAATTTGAGGTTTGACAACTGTAACACAAATTTCAAAAACCGGCCCTCTTCCCATATCGTTTACATCAAGTGCTTGAACTCTGCAATTGAATTATTTATTTTTGTTTTATTTGAGCCCTGAAAATACTCATTTTCCCCCTAGCAAAATGATTCTTCCCCCTGAATTAAATGTATATAAAAAATTACCGAGCGTAATTAAGACCGTACGGGAGACCTTCTGGATCTACTTTAATGTTAAAATTTCTAAGCATATTTGCCAAATCAAAGTATTTGGGAACTTGAACCCATGGTGCGTCACTCACGAGACATAAATTCATTCGGAAATTAATTTTCGTTTCCGGTTCTACAGTGTTAAAGGAAAAGAAAAATATTAGGTGTCTAATAATTGCTATTTGAAATAAATAGAAATAAGTAGCTCACCAATTTCGTCTTCGTTAAAGAATACTGGCTCAACTCCTATAGAATACTCCTTTGCTTTGTCTGGTGGAGGATCTCGCATGTAAATCCCTCTCATTGGCCAACTAGATGATCCTCCGTTGACTGTAACATTAAATCTTACATCTCTTTCTTGCAACTTTGACAGAGCTTCTAACCCTTCAAACGCTCTTTCAACTTGCACTAAGCCTTTTCCCTGAGCATAAGATTCTGCATTGCAAAGTGGTTGAGCAGTATTTTCTAAGCATTTTTTGACACTGAACGGAGTCCATTTAAATTTTCTATCGACTGCACCACAGAGCATGAGTGCAATACATCCTGCTAAGTGAGGAGCAGCCATACTTGTGCCATTCATAAGCTGAGCGCTTCGAAGGGTGAAATTTGGGACTGATGTTATAGCTCCTCCTGGAGCACATACTGAAATTCCAAGTTCCCCATCTAAAGTGGGACCTCTACTAGACCACGTGTAGGGCATGGAGGGGAGCTTTTCACGCAAAGAATATGAAGCTTGCATCATATCTGGTGAAACATACGCAGCTACTCCTATAATGGTGTTCGTCATAATCCATGGAGGTGTTCCTACTGTTGACAAGGCTGGTCCATGATTTCCTGCACTCGCAACCCAAATAACACCGTGCTTATCCACAACTTCTTTCATTAGCTCTCCAATTCTTGCTGACGCACTCCAATGTGCGTGTTCACCGTAACTCATATTTATCAAATGAACTCTATGGGAATTTTGCATAATAAAGCACATGGCTCGAACGAGTGCTTGTCCAGTTTCCATTGAACCCAATCTTCCATCTCCGATTGTAAGACTTATTATTTGCGCTCCTGGAGCAACGCCGTTCAAATCAGGATTCTCTGGGAAATACCTGCAATTACATGTTTAGTTAAACATTTGGCTAGGTATAGGTATAGTTTGGCTTGAATTATTGAATTTTTCAATATTTTGTACCCAGCAGCAATTCCAGATACATGACTTCCATGGCTTCCACAAAGCCCTACAATTTCCAAACGGTTACCGTTGTCCCAAACATTCACGGAAATGTTCATTTGATCAGCCTGTGTTAAAGGGGCGAATTCTTGCTTAATTCTGTACTCTGTAAGGAGAATTCCGGATTCCAAGTCTCCGTCATCACAGAGACAAATTTTCCACTCAGTCCCCGTGTTAAATACCAAACAGTCAAGCAGAGGACCCAGATCTTTATACTTCTTATCTAAAGTTTGAAGTACCTTTTGAGAGAAAGAAAAGAGATTGTTACTTACTGTTTATGTATAAATATAAATACAATGTGAGAACTCTAATTTGTACCTCAACTTGAGCTTCTAAATCTTCTTTCGCTAATTTTTCTATCTGGGTGAGGGTTTCTGGCGATTTATTAAGTGCCTGCTCTTTAGTCAGTACTCTGTTTGCTTCAGCCAATATCTGACGATGTTGGGGATCCCAATGTAGTTCTCTCCTTTTCGCCTCCATACGTTCCTTAACTTTTGGAGTATATAACTCATATACGGGCTTTACTCCAATATGATACTCCTGGGTAGGGTTTACCCACGACGAAGGAATCTATTTAGACCAATTACAAGTTTAGTATTTACACTAAAAAATTTATAATATAGAGCTTTCACCTTTAACTTTCTTCCCGAAAGGCCTGTTATCGTCCCATCAGAAGAAGGTTTAACAACAGTCGATGTATCACAGTCTCCAGCCCCACTGCAATCATACCTGTAGTACGAGTGAACACATTTTCAAAAACTCGTATATAAGAATGAGGTAATAACTAATAAATATACGTGATAGAAAGAAATCATTTCAAGTTTAACTTACCTCTCAATAACTTTAGGCAGCCCTGTTGTTGTTTCCTAATTAAAAAGGAAGTTTAAAATGTAATCAATTTGCTTAATATCAAAATGAAATACTTGGGATTCGGTAAATAGCCAAAACCTTCTATTCAAGATAACTTACACGAAGTCCGTTAGCTCCAGGGTCAACTCCACTGTCAAAAATGGCTATAACTATTCCTCTTCCATCGTAATTAGGGTGTTTAGTTAGAAAATTTGTAACACCTGTCTCCCGTTTCGGACATAATGAGATGGTGGGGAAGTCGCTCGTAGTTTTAGATGGGTCCATAATTTTTCCAAAATTAACGCTGAGAATCTTAGCAGCAGCTCTACTCCCCCTTAGCCTATAGGGAAGATAAAGTAAAATGAACCATACATAAAATAAAAGATAAAGCAAAATGAATAAATGAATTATATGTAAAGTAAATAGATAAAGTAAAATAAATAATAAAGTAACAAGAATGAAATAAAATAAAAACTTACGCAATGCGACTGATTAGAACAATAGTTAATACCTACTACAGAAATACAGTCAACACAAAATTGATGTCAATGTCAAGACTAGAAGAGCTAAGTTCTGTGTTGCGTTGTGCGCTTTATGAAGAAAAGTTGTTAAAAAAGCACGAATAATAATAATCGACAAAAATAAGTCAAATCATGGGAAAGAGAAACACCTTTCACGCTGTTTTGAATAGCCAAATTCCTTTGTTGCTTGACTCAAGACTTGGCTGAAATTATCGGTGTGAATGATAAAACCTCAAAGCGAAGACAAAATTTGTACGCAAAGCACGATATGTTATATATCCATAGTCCTAAATACTGTAAAATATACTATGACCATGTATGACTAAGAAACGCTTTCTCCTAAAGGTTCGCAATTCAGCAATCTCTGAAAACTTTCCTCAGCTGTAGATTTTTCGCTACGTAAGTACGTGTCACTGGACAATGACAAATGCAAATGAGTGCAATGATACATAGAAGAGAACTTGGACTTTCAATTCAGTATCCAACTCCCAAAAGACCAATGAAGTGATACCAGCGACAGGATCGACCAACCACATGGAAGAGCCACGAAAAATCAAATGATTTCACACTACACAATAACACATATCACATGATTTTTATGTGTTCAGTGTTCAAGCGTCATCACAAATATGCACATGGTCCGTTTTGTATCAAAATTTCTTCCGTTCTACCCGGTTTTGTTGTTTACTTGATCAGCCAAACTTATAAGGTCAAGGTGTTAAGAAATTAGTTGGGTATATTTATTTACATTATTTTTACTTCAAAGTTTACAATTTACTTTATTGTTTTCGTCGACCGAAGGGAAAGGTATTTAAAAGTATAGACGCATAAAATCACAAATATTATGGGCCCAATCCGAGGTGGCTTTGGAGGTGGCGGAGGAAGAGGTGGAGGAGGTCGCGGTGGTAAGATGTTTCTAATTTATTGTTATTTACACTACTGAGTTCTTATGGTTGTGTTGCATGTAACATCTGGGTCAGAAGATTGTTGATTTACATAAATATGCTCATATACCAGATCACAGGAATGTACGAAAAGTAAATGTTGATTTAAGACTAAAACTAGCTGTTTGTAATTAAGGTGGCCGAGGTTTTGGCGGTGGTCGTGGCGGTGGTGGAGGAAGGTTTCAAGATCAGGGTCCCCCTGAAACTGTCATTCCAATTGGATACTTCACACATACTTGCCAAAATGATTTGGTGTGTAAAGTTACGTTAGATGATGTTCCTTATTTTAATGCCCCTATATTTCTGCAAAATAAACAGCAAATTGGGAAGATCGATGAAATTTTTGGAACCCTAAAAGACTATTACGTTTCTGTTAAATTGAGCGATGACGTCAAAGCCAATTCTTTCAAAGAAAAGGATGAGGTAGAGATAACTATTTCCTTTACATAAATAACCTAATAAATCGGAAACAAAGTTTTTGATTTCAGTGATTCGCTTTTCATTTGTTTATTTCACTTGCACACAGTTTTACATCGATCCATCAAAGCTTCTGCCGTTATCAAGATTTTTACCTGGAAACGAGAAACGTGGAGGAGGTGGACGAGGACGAGGTGGAGGCAGAGGTGGCGGTGGAAGAGGTGGTGGTCGAGGAGGAGGAGGGAGAGGTTTCGGAGGAGGTGGTCGAGGTGGTGGTGGTCGTGGAGGATTTGGCGGCGGTGGAAGAGGAGGAGGATTCGGAGGCGGTGGTAGAGGAGGTGGCTTTGGAGGCGGTGGTAGAGGAGGAGGGTTTGGAGGCGGAGGTAGAGGTTTTGGAGGTGGCCGAGGCGGTTTTCGCGGAGGTCGCTAAATTTTTATTTTTTGAGGACAAAGTAACATTGTAAAAAATCTCAAGGCATTTCTACAGAAATACTTTGACAAAACCTAAAAAGTGTAATAAAATTTTGTAATGCAAACATCAACATTTTGTTGACTCATTTGTCCGTTTATTGTTTGGTGCATATTACAATATACACCAACTCCTTAATGGAGCGGTTCCCTAAAATTCAGGGGGACTTTCACTGTTTAACGTTAAAGTAACTCAGGATATATCAACTTCCAAAATACTCGATTGCAATGAAAGTTACCTTGTTACATGTTTGGGAATTTTTGAGAAATCATCCACATCGAAGAGAAACCTCCTTCCAAATCCAAAAGGATTCCAAATCTGTACCGTTCATTGCAATAGACTCAATAGAGTAAGTTGTATTTTGGAAATTGAAATCGAAAATGCCAACCATGATTTACATGGTGATTGCAAGTTTAGGGTGTTATTTTACTGTACTTTAACGTGCAACCGTGGTGACACTATTCGTTAACCTTTGAAAAGTGGCAAGCTGTTGCACAATTTTGATGAAAAGACATGCGACAGTGTGGTCAGTACTATAGATTAAGGAACATAAAAGGGGAAAAGGACGCACCCTGATGAAATAATTTTTTTAGATCTCTAGTAAATATAGTTGTAGTGACGATATTATGAAAGTGAACGAAACAAGGAACTTTTATATACAAGTTGTTTTATTGCTAATTTTAATATCATCCTTGACTTCTGGTTGGGAACGCGTAATAAATCCCAAAATGGACCTCGTAGAAGAGTCGCCAGAATTCGAAGTTGTGTACACTGATATAGACACAGGCCAGGAATCTAGGTCACCCCTATTAAATTCTGATGTTATTCCTTTTGTCTCTGAAGAACATATTGAGAATATCCAAAATAAAGACAGCTCAAACGAAAATTCTGATACTCTGCTTGATGTATCCGAAACTGACACAAGATTAAAGGACAAGAGGCTCATTGCAGGATTCAAAACGGGAAAAGCGTATAATGGTTCATTTGCTCGTAAAGGTGCATCGTGTACCGATGATAACAACTGTGATACTGAAAAGAAGGAAGTTTGCCGAGCTGGCGAGTGTGCTAGTGGTACGAAGAAAGAATACTGAATTCTGTTTGGCTCAAGACAAAGAAAATAATTTAATTATATAGTACATTTAATTTTTTAAACATTTAATTGAAATAGGTGATGACGCTACCACTGGGTCCCCAAGACAAACTCCAATGGTTTACTACACAGGACTTGGCGTGAAAAGGGGTAACCCTTGCCGATCAGTTCCAGCTGCGATCCATGATACACAAACATCAAGTGTAGAGGTAAAGTTTAAAAAAGACAAATTCGGTTCAGCTGCCGCCACCCCAGATAATTTTGAACATCCCGTTTGTAACTGGAAACTATCCAGATTGGAGTGCGTTCCTAAACGGGTTAATCGCAACGAAACCACAACTGAGAAATCCAAAGATAAAGGCGACAGTGAGTTTATATTACATTGCATTTGCTATCACCTTTTCTCGTTACTGTCATCATACATGGGAAAAAAGAAAGCATTTTTAGTACGTTCTTTTGCAAAGCTAATTTAATAATGCTTTTAATTAAAGGCGAAAATGAATATCCCTTGGGAACATGTCAATGTCTCCTTTCATTGGGAGCCAAAGCCATTTGGATTGATCACGTAGATAAAACTAAATCTGGAACTTCTATCGGAAAATGTTTCATACCTGCCAATAGAGGTAATTACAGTAATTAGTATACCTACTAGTTAATATGAATGAATTAGCTACATGACATACACTTGCAAAAGTTGTTTTTTAATCTGAATAGGTCATCATAGTAAATGCGGTCACGAAATTGTGATTCCTTCTGGACAAATCGACACTGGGAAAAAAGTGATTAGGTACGCAGGACTTACATCCAGTTTTTGTGCTCCAGGCTCCATTTGTCGCACTGGCTACAATTACGTAGGTCTTCGGTGTAACTGTAAGCCAAGACATGTCTGGATAAGTAGAACATCCACGTGCAAATCAACGGAGAGCGATAAAGGAATATCTCGTGCAGAAATAACATTCATAATTATTTTTCTTCCTTTAGTGATTTCCATTTGCCTGTACGTTTTATAATTCATGAAACCTTAATAATGTACGTGTAGCATTAAAGAAAAGTGTTCCAATTAAAGCTTTCATTGTTACCTAACAATATTTTGAGAAATCTGGAAATAGTTCAGTCTGCTCTGCTCATCTATAATAGTTTTTTGTGCCTAATGCTAATGTTTAGGCGTAAAGAATATTTAAGGACTAAAATTAGGGTATGGACGCGCATGGGTTGTAGTTTTTTGCAGTAAAATAGAAAAAAATATGAGCTCTGCTTCTCAAATAAGAAAAGACATAAAACGCTTTAACATTGAAGTAGGCTTTGTGTAAACTGTAATGAAAACCTTAGATGGAAGTAGATTTATTGGTATAACAAAATGTGCTGGCAACTAAAGATACCGATTCTCCCTAATTTGAGAGTATATTCAATGTAATTCTCTTTGATCACACGAGCAGCCATTATTATTTCTTGTTATATGAAATGTGCACACTCTATGTACTATGTACTATTTCTTACTCTCTTTTATAACCCTTTCATAGAGTAAGCAAGTATTTATAGAACGTATTTATTTATCTGAAGCAATTAATCAGCAAGGTAATTTTTAATATCTGTAGTTTATTTGTAGCTTTCTTAGACAACCAAGGAGTAGGTCAGAGTATTTAATTAGGTTACCCTGCTGCTGCGGCAGAGGCTATTATTATCTGATATAGTAAAGTAGTAATAATTACTAATAAATAAAGCTTCCCACGTGTGAAACTTTATATTAGTAAAATATCTTTTTCTAGTACAGTAAATACAACGAATACATCAATTGATTCCGAATAGAAAAGGATACGCTTAAGAATACCTAATATACTACAATGGCCAAATTACCAATATAATATATTGGTAATTGCAATAATATATTATTATTGTAATTATATTGGCATAGTATGCCTCAAAGATGAATAGACATTATAAGCAATTGAAATGAGCACTGCACTGTTTGTAAAGGTCCATCTGTATAATTTGTGTAATTTATTACTGGAATGAAATTTTATAAAAATTGTGCACGCTAAAATACATACTTACATTTATATCCACAAGCAAGTAAAATGCTCTGCTGACGGTTGCCTTTGAAATTATTACATTCCTTTGCATACATACATATACAACATACCACATACAACTGCTTAAACTGCTTAACTATGCCTAAAACTATATGTAAGAGGTCATATATACTTAATACGTTTATTTATAACATAAGTGCAATAGTTACTAGTATTTCAATACAGGAATAACATAAATGTGACTTATAATCAGAAAGGACTATGTTTTACAGAATTGATAATGCAATACAGCATTATTGTTTAATAGCCTTATTTGTATTGGGTTTGTGAATAACCCTGTACATAAATATGTACTGTACTGCTGAGGTATGTATATGTAATACAGGAAATATTAAATAAACGAAATGTTAACAACCAAATGAAAAATGGTGATAATAACACAGACACTAAACTAAAATAAATTGATCTAAAAAGTAAACCTCTTTTTACAAGTATTGGTAAATGTACTTTTTAACTATTTACTAGAGTTACGTACGAATTGGAAACTAAAAAGTAATGCACTATTGCATTGAAAGCTGAAGGTATTGTATTACATAATAGCATTTAATCGTTTAGTACAACAATATACATAACGCATACTCAACACTGCGCTTTTATTCATGACATGACGCTATTATGGTACATTGTTAATTATGCTACGTAAGTTAAATTATACTTACAAGACATACGTGACTGACAGGAAATTGATTGGATTATCTGTAGTTAAAATTTAAGCCCTGAGCTTCAGTCTGCCACTCGTGGCCACAATCTCTTTCCTGAACTCATTGACAACAACCAAAGCGTAGATTCTGTATAGGTTCAGAGGCTCAAGTGCCCAGTCCACCCAGTCGTGTTTCAGGGTTATTATTGAAATTATACTCACGATCGCAAATAGCAACGTGATGAATAAACGGAACCAAAACCAAGTCTTGCAGGCTGCACCGTCTCTCTGTATTCAAAACAAACCAATATTTCATTATTTCATGACTTTTGTTCTGGTTAGTCTTTCCGACTATTTATTGCACAATCCATTGTAATTTCTAAAAAACCGACCGAGTGCTTAAATAAAATAATTAATCATGTCCGATCGAAACTTTACTAAAACATATTACGATGTAAAGAAATATTTTATTATGCATAGTAAGACTTGTAAGACATAGTCAGATAATCATACCATTCGTAGTCGTACTACAAGCAAGTAAAATATTTAAATATAATCCCCTTCATCGTATGCGACAACTATGCAATTTTTGATTTTCGCTAATTATTTAATATTCAGCCTCGTAGAGAAAATTTGGACTTTAGCATTTCAGATTACTTTCAATAAAAACCTTAAGAGGTTATGGCATAAACGTCGTCAGTACAAGCAGAGCTATGCATAGCTCGTACTATAAAATGAATTCTTAGCTAGTTTTTGTGCTTACAGAGAAATTTCTATGAAGCTCAATGTGTAATAACCTCCGTCATCATTTATTTCACAAATACATGAAAACAAAAAATTGCACTTGTATTTTCAACTGTGAGCTTTGGATTTGAAGTTAGCAAAAATAATTTCAAGTAAAGATGCTAAACAGTTAACGTTTGTATTCATCCAAGCATTTCTTCACAGTAAACAAGCTTTTCCACTGATATACATATTATTCTGCACTTATTTAGCATTTTATCTTAAGTTATTGACGTAGGCAGTAATATAGGTGGGAATGTACATCTTATTTATATGAGGTACTTTGTTCAGTCGTGGTCAAGTTTAGTTACGTGTTTATCTGTTTGTTCCTAGAATTAATTATTTTTAAAAGTAAAAGTTATTTTTACCAAATTGCTAAATAATCCTTACACTTGCACAATAAAATTACGTAGATTAAGAAGTGTAAGCTATTTTTATACAAAAGCAAAACCTGATATATCAGCTACCTACTATGCATGCTTGGTTGATGTAGATAATTCATTATCACAAGTTTGTTATCTAATAGCCATCGCAATGAGGAATATAAATTAGATCATTGCCTTTTTATTCTTATATGTTTTGTTGGATGTAAGTTCTGGACGAATTCATTCTTAAACGATTAAACACGCATTTAGTCACCTCAATTCAGATTTGCTCAATAGTTTTGTACTTTAAACCACTGCGATACGAACAACTAGAAATGCAGAGTAGTTGTGTTTGGATGACTCATGTTTCTTTCTCAACAGGGTCTAAAGGTTAATCTAGCTACGTCATTCGTGTTTTTGTTTTGTTAGGATAATTGCTATCTCTTACATTCTTGGAAGCTCTGAGGAGTAACCGGCAAAGCCACACTTCCAGTCCGACATAAACAATAAAAAAGATTATGGCAAGTACGACGAGGAAAATCACAAGGCCCAGCATGTGCATCATTCCAGGTTCTGAAAGATAAAATTAAGTAAAAGGATACATGATTCACTTTATTTATCTAATACAGTTTTAACTGCAACCTCCTTCTATGAAATATCTCTTTATTCCATTTAGTAGCTTTACGAAATATTTTTGCTCAGTATTAAATATGACATCAACTCTTTTTACCAAAAAATGTGAAACTAGATTTAGCAAAATATATCGTAATGAAAATTCATTTTCTTTAGGCATTTAAGACAGAACTTAATGAAAAATTCGAAAATGCCAAGTACCTGACAAATGATGTGGTTGTTCATGATGGGTGTATGATCCAAATTCTTCTGCATGTAATGGATTATGAGTTCCTGGAAGAGTTTCTCCGTATTCGGTTGCATTGTAAGTGTCCCAAACAGTTTCTAGTTATTTACAATAAACTTGGTAAGTTTGGGAGTTTTTATTTAAAGCTGAACCGTAATGACATTTATTATACGAAGTATTCAAGAAATTGCAAAACGAATATGAAGGAAATATTTACAGGAATTTCTTTTGAATTATATACGAAGAAAAAGTTACTAAAAATTTTGAATACTAGGAGGAATGGTGTACTTTTCTAATTAATCAAGATTGGAGATTCGCATTCATATGACATTACATGAGTTTACGAGTAGAGAATGGTAATTGGTAATTGACAGTAGCTGTATTAGATGGGAGGACGTACCATTATATTCTCCTAAATCGACTTCATACTCTTTGTACATGTACTCATAAGCGATGCCACGAGTTACAATCACAAAACAGCTTACAACCTGTAGAATCACAAAACAGAACATGACAAAAATCTTAATGGTGATAGCATTAAAGAAAAAGTACATGCTACATGGGGCAGCTCATGCATCAAATATTTCCCTACGAACGAGCATTTTCCACGTAGATAGCGTGAAGTAACAAGCAACACTACTTTTCATAGTGGTGAATGTTATACAAGAATTGCAGAAAATTAAAATCCCGAAATCGAAATACGTGCTCTTAATAAATTTTATATATTTTCTATAAAATAATTAGATCTACGTTTTGTGTGTAGCACACTGCTAATTAATTACACCTTATTGCATCTATCTAGTATTTCTATCAACAGAAATCTGTTTATTATGATTACAAACGTATTTACATACATAATTTCTCTTTAAAACTGACTTCAGAACTCCGTCCCTTATTACATTGAGTGATTTCTTTTTTTGATATTCATTTCTAAGAGAAACATTTGTAAGAGAAACAAAGGTGGTAGTTTCTTTAAGTCGATGATAACATTCAATTTTCAATTGCAGAAAGCAAGAAACAATCTCAGTGTGCATAATCTCATAATAATTTAAATACTAATCTCACCTACATTATGCGCATATATTTCATGTATGCAATTTTGAGACAGAGGGTAAATTACAGCTATTAACTTTATAGTTGCATTACTATTAGCAGTCATAACAGTACAAGTACAGCCCAATAATAATGTAATAGTGATTTGTAAACTAACCACATTGAATTGATATTCTCACATGAATGATAATAATTATGAGAAATTCGTTTAGAAAATGCATTTTAGAAATCGGAAGTTTATTACAAATTGTCCCATCGTTGAATTGAATTGAGATTACATGTACACTGTTGTAGACAGACATTAACTAATTCACTTTGCATTTCATCTTCTAAAAAATTCAATTGTAGTACAATGAAAATGTCCTATTATATTAATGCACCATAAATTAATGGGAATGTCTTTGTTAAGATTAAGCCATAGAACTTTAGGTAGATTTTATAATAGTCCCCACAATGAAGTTATTGTGCTGTGAAATGCATTAGATAAATGTATTATTTATATTATTACATACCAGATCTGCGATAGCAATAGCTTTCGCTCCTTTCTGTAAGGAATATCCGCAAAGAGGATGAGGGATTTTCATTTTGAATGTATTTTCACTTCCGCTATTAAAATTTCACAAAGTAACTCTCTTAATTTACTTTTAACAGAATCCTATTCTTCAGCATTCAATCATTTGAACTGCAATGTATTCTACACGAATTCCTCTGTAATGCGAACACAAAACAAAATTAAGTATTTCGAAATAATACTCTAAATGAATAAGACACAAAATCGGATAATTCACAGAAGTAAAATAGTTGCAAAGTCAAGTATTGAGTGATTACGCGACAAAGGTGAACTTTGTAGAGGAAACAATGTACTGAAGTGTGAACTGAGATGGTGACTGAAGCAGAATGCCAAACAGAGAGGAGTAAGACAACTCACATAACGTTCGTTGCATTAATATTAGCAGTCATAACAGTACAAGTACAGCCCAATAATAATGTAATAGTGATTTGTAAACTAACCACATTGAATTGATATTCTCACATGAATGATAATAATTATGAGAAATTCGTTTAGAAAATGCATTTTAGAAATCGGAAGTTTATTACAAATTGTCCCATCGTTGAATTGAATTGAGATTACATGTACACTGTTGTAGACAGACATTAACTAATTCACTTTGCATTTCATCTTCTAAAAAATTCAATTGTAGTACAATGAAAATGTCCTATTATATTAATGCACCATAAATTAATGGGAATGTCTTTGTTAAGATTAAGCCATAGAACTTTAGGTAGATTTTATAATAGTCCCCACAATGAAGTTATTGTGCTGTGAAATGCATTAGATAAATGTATTATTTATATTATTACATACCAGATCTGCGATAGCAATAGCTTTCGCTCCTTTCTGTAAGGAATATCCGCAAAGAGGATGAGGGATTTTCATTTTGAATGTATTTTCACTTCCGCTATTAAAATTTCACAAAGTAACTCTCTTAATTTACTTTTAACAGAATCCTATTCTTCAGCATTCAATCATTTGAACTGCAATGTATTCTACACGAATTCCTCTGTAATGCGAACACAAAACAAAATTAAGTATTTCGAAATAAAACTCTAAATGAATAAGACACAAAATCGGATAATTCACAGAAGTAAAATAGTTGCAAAGTCAAGTATTGAGTGATTACGCGACAAAGGTGAACTTTGTAGAGGAAACAATGTACTGAAGTGTGAACTGAGATGGTGACTGAAGCAGAATGCCAAACAGAGAGGAGTAAGACAACTCACATAACGTTAGTGCACTGCAGTCGCTACTTCTGGCTTGACTGAAAGATTCAGATTTAGAATTTTGCTGTGAGTTGTGGCTGTGTTGTGAAGTTGTGATTCTGAGTTACATTGCAATTGCATACACGCAATAATATTCTCAGACTCTAACTCGGAATGTACTGGCTCGCTCAAATCTGTTGCGTCTCTTACTTAACGCTAATTTTTCGGTGTTATATAAATATGTATACCTTTGCACTATGTGTTATGCACCCTTACCTACTATACTTGTAGTATGTATTAATGTGTAGATTTGTGTACATCCATGGTAAGCTAACTTACACGTATAAAATGCCTCCTTAATTGTTGCAAGTGTAGTGTATGTAGTAACTATAGGGAATTACATGAGAAAAAGCACATATAGAAAGGTTGTTCCTTATTTTACTGCTTCTTCCATGTATTACTACAACATCATATTAGTTTAAACTGCAAAGCCACCCCAACAACCAAGTAAACAGAACATACTCAAGTTTCTTGTGGTCTTTGCAACCCTATGTATTTACTCAGTATTTACCTACGTAAGAGTATTATTTATTCTGATATTTATGTGCATTGAGCATTGAGACTTGAGACTACTTCATTTGAGTGCCAGTCGAAGCAGTATCTGTGTTTTCCTATTCAGACGCTAGCTCTTACGTACATGCACAACAATAATAAAACGCCACAGCCTATCCCTGTAATACAAAAGACAGGGTAACTTTATAATGTGTACTAGCAAGTACCTAGAACCATTTTGCAAACATGCGGATAAGCACAGCATCATATAGAAACTAAAACCAAAGTCAAACGAAGCTAATACTTATCTGCTCTTTTTCTATTTTATGTAATGTAACTTCTACTTACAATAACAAGCCTTAGGGAGAATTGTCTTCTGTCTTTTCAGGCTACTCTTAATATCTCTAATACAGAATATTCCCAAATTGCTTGTATCTGAAAATCTCTATTATAATTATTTTATAATGTAAGACTGGTTTGGTGTATGAGGTGAACAAAGCAAGAGAACCATACCAAGTAGAAGTAGGTATACAGACAGATAATAGAGATTTTTTGTCTCATTCACGTAGATTAACTTCCTTTGCCTTTTCCTTCTTCTGTTTGCATTCATCTGCTCCTCTAGTTGTTCTAGCCTATTCTCTCTATTATATTCCCATTTTGCCTAATCTTTCCAATTCATCTCAGTCAATTGGGCCATTGAATTTCTGCACTCCAAGAATCAGAGTCTCACTTCAGCAACAAAATGAATTTGTCTTCTTGCCATTTTAGACTGCATTTCACAATACAATACATAAATAAGTGTATTAACATTAGCACCACATTACAGTCGGTACCCCACTAAAGATGTCTTTCCTCCTTTACTTAACTACGATGCTTATAAACGACTTGAAGGGTTAAATGAATTAAATTGACAAATTAAGGGAGTATAGAAACCAAAACTAAAGTTATATGACCGCTGTGCACTAGAATCTTATTTTGCTCTTGCCTGCTTACTTCAACGAATATAAATCGTATTATTTCCTAGTATTATTATAATAAAGTAATACATCAATGTATAATAGCATTTATAATGGCTATAAAGACGCATGTGAACTGAAAAAGTGTAGTGTGAACCTCTGCATGCTGTAGAAGGGCTTAGAGCTATAAAAGTAACCAAGAATTAGACAAGGTCTTTTACTTTACTTTAATATTAACTCTGCTCTTACAGTTTCCATTAGTAGTTTGTTGCTGGAATGGAAATCTGCTGAAGTATGAAAAGAAATTCTTCCTACTTTTAGTTACAATACAATTGTGTGCTTGTAAATAAAATAGTTGATGTTGTTTTGTTCTCTAACTTAACTGTGGTTTACTCTTAGTCATTGTCTACTACACTACATCTACTTTGCATTCATTCATTGTTACCCTCTCGTGAAGATTTAGTGTCTCACTAAAAATGCAATAATAGTTTGAGCATATAGAGTAGACAATATGCTACTATGCAAACTATACACTATACATAGTAAATGTTTCGTGTTATAAATGTTCTATTTGTACACTATGAAGTTATACGAGGCTTAAACAATCCTTTTGTATGTATACATAAGATACAATTTTCAACAACTAATGCTAATACCTAATATGAAACACTTTAAACTTTGTTGTTAATGAAAGTGTGAGTTCTCTTCTGGTATTTACCATCGTGTAGCATTGCACTGCCTGTGGCTCGACTTGTTGGCTTGACTTGTCTTTGTTAAATTAATACTCAAATAACGGTATTGTATTTCAAGCGTCTTGCCAAAGTTTTTATATCATGAACAGTAATTTTACTTGACAACAGAAAATAACCTTCACTCTCTCTGTACTTAATAGGTAATCACAGTGTGTACTGCAATCTGCAATGATACCATTGCACATTATCGTTAAAGTTAAAGACACTTTTTATGTTATGAATTTCTGAAGAGATGGATTGCTGTGTTTTGTATTCTATGTCCATGTCTATTCATAAAACATTTTACTGTGCTACATAAAATATAACTTTAGCTTGGGATTAGCTTAGGTACTATTTACGATTAGATGAAAATTCAATGTTAATAAATTTCTCCTGCCAAGGTGTTATGTGTTAGCACATACCTTAGTTGCCCTACTCTTATCAAATTAATGCATCATTACATCTTTAGCTAAGGTACTCACTTCCACAGTGTCATAGCGTACAAGGTATTTACAAAGCATTAAAATAAAAACAGATTGTTACATCGTATTTATGTCTATTGCTTTTTATAGCCAAAGTGCTAATACAATGCAACTTTTTATTGTAAAATCCCATCATAATTCTTTAAGAGACAACTTGAGATATTTTTCTCTAAGTCTGCTTATTCGACGTTTGTTTTCAATTCAGCATAACTGACAACCTTCTTTAGTACACGTATTTCTACGGTCCCGTACCTTTTGCCATTCCAAAATGTTTCAATTTCTAACATCTTTCTCAACTCTTACATTTACGATGTACCTGTGCTGCTTTGCAAATAAAAACATGGATATAAGAAGTCGTGAGACCAGAGTGTTAAATAAAAAGGACTGAACCATTATACAATTAGAAATAGTGAAGACGTATTAATATCATACTTGATACTCTACTGTCACTATTGTTGTAGGCGTATGCTTTACAAGATCAAAATATGACAATGCAAAATTATCTGACATTTTTAGTGACAAACCCAAAAAGGAAAGGGCATCTATTGTAACGATGAATACTTTAAAAAGAACATCTAACAACAGAACAGCAATGCTAAAGTAATTTATCAGAGTAAGTGTGCTACAATGAATTGTATTTTCTTGCCACTAAAAAGATGACCAATTGCAATTTATCCATTGCATTGTGTCAGGAATTGGAAAACATTTATATGCAGGCAATTAGCAGAGCAGAAGCAGCAACAAAACCAACTTGTTTAACAAAGAAAGAATTGAATCGATTGATTCGAGGACATAAAGACGTATTTGTACATTAGCTAATTACATGCATCTTAGAAAAGTAAACTACAGAAGACGAAGACACGAAGCGGTAAGATTATAGTTCATTGACAAAATGTATCTACACAATCAGTGTAAATACACAGGTCATCTTCATACATAAGATATTCTAGGTCAATTGCATCCCCAATATCATTTATAAGGCAATTTGTGGCAAAAGACCTGTGCAGTGATTTAAACTTTCCATGATTTTATTCCATAAATTCAATCTTCGTCGACAGTATAATATTCAACTAATAATCTTATTAATTATTACGGCTCAACTTCCAGATTATATATTAGTTTACAAATGAGGAATTCCTGATTTATTGAGCAAAATGCATTAAAAAATCTCTAACCTTGTTCTAATCTTAAAGTGTGCAGATACCTGAATTGATTTTAAGATTTAGGAGTGCAGCAAACAACTGAATAGAATGCATTTTCCCTCTTAAACAAATCATGTTCTCCTGATAATAGGACAATTAGGTGTTTGTGGATTAAATGGTGAGTTTACGGTGATGAATGCCTTACGGTGAAGTGACAGCTAGGACACGACACGACATAGTACCAGTATTTTAGAATTGTTGCACTGTCAGTTCAGTCTATTCTCTAAAAAATTAATTTCTGCTCTATCTCTTTTACTGATTTTCAATTAAGTTTAGAAAACTGCATGGAGAATCAATTTTCCTTAAAAAGACAAGACGGTCGCTGCACAGAACATCTCTGGCTTCATTTCATACTTCAAATGTTCGTCTTCAGATTGCCTTTTGTGTGAAACATAAAAAAATGTATTGTATTACGGTATTTACGATGGAAATGCTCGGATGCACCTTGAGATGAGTAGATAATCAATTTGAAATAAAATGCTCTGTTGAAGAAAGCTTGATTTTAAAATTAGGCTTTGTCATTTTAATCTTCTTGTTGTGACTGACATTTTACTTGTAGCAAGTCACTCTTGACTAATTCTTATTAGTACACACAAATATGCTTGTGTGCGGACGTGATTGTTTTCACCTCTAAGGGATTTTTGCAAAAACCAATAACATGCTCTTCGAAAGTCTTTTAATATATAAACCACGCTACCACTTACTACAAGAAAACTTAACTTATCCCTGAATAAGTTTTAAACTTAAGATGTGTGCAGAGTGCACACACAATAGGTTGTTATATTAAGCACTAGAGAGAAAAATTCATAATTATTGATTTAATGGTGCCGATCTGTGAGTTACGGTGCATTAGTTCACATACATAAAACACCATGGCAAGTGGACACGCACTAATGCGAAAAATTAACATTAGGTGTATGTACTTACACTTACCTCCTTGTTCGTCCTTCTGGTTTCTATTGGAAAAATAGGCACATGCAAAGTCACATCGGTAGGTAACACACAATAACCAATGCATTTAGGTATCAGAGTCATTAGTCATTTGATTTGGTTTTGTTAAGGCAAGGCAAGGTTAGTTCTTGTAATTTTCATAGGTAATGGGCATAAGCACTGAACTATCAAATTCTTTACCTTACAATGTGCAATCCATTTTGGGACCACCTTATATAAGGTTCTAATGTTTTCCTTTCGTTTTAATGAGCTTACAAGTGCAATTTTATGCAAACTATTGTTACGTGGTTAACGCTAGTTATAATTTACCTACTTATATAATTTCATATTGTCGACCTAATGTAAACCATGCGAAATCGTTAAGTGAAAAACAAAAGTAAAGAACATTGACACAAGATTACATTTCCTGTGTTTAGCATCAGTTTTGTGTTTGACCGACATATAACTACATAAAAAATCCACTCACTAATAATAATAGAGCTGCAGTATCCACAATAATTATTGTATCAGCTAAAGTATTCTATGAACTGTTGACAGGCAATCCAACATTGTAATACATTGGTAATGATATGGTTTCTACTTTTATGCATTTGCTTACCTATAGGTACACAGTTTTGATTATTCTACATTCATTGAAAGATTACTATTATTACCTTTAAGCTTTTATTTCTTATTTGTGTTAGTGTATCAGTTTATCCCGATGTGACCCTATCGTAACAAAGCACTAGACATACCTGCTCGTGCTTAATTTTACGTGGGAGTTACTTTATATGCCTTTTTGTGCGTAAGAGAAATTTATTTCGTTTCAGATTTCAGTAAACCTCAAAATACCTTTTACATATTGATTAATGTTGTGCTATGAACAATGTGTGGGCCTTTTATGGGTTTTATTGGATTGAAATTGGATGCAATCACAATTATTATATAACGCAAACAACACGATTACAACTTTTCTGAGTTTTCTGCTTAAATAACAAATTTTTGCTCAAATTACTAAAATAAACTTCTTTGAAGTTACTAAATTAATTTTGAATTCCATAGATGATCTCTACCAAATGAGTATCTTTTTCATGGAGATCGACTTAATTACTTTACCGTAAGGCATAAGTTAGTAATGTTAAACACAATTCACAATTATTGTTGTTGGTGCAAAGGTATATAAGGTATACTTAAGGGAGTCAACATTTTGTACATTAGTCTATGATAACTAATTGCCATATTTGGAAGATACGTTTCTATTCTGTAACGAATAGATAATCATTATCTTTGTGTTAGAACGGAACGCATTGCGTAATAGCTACGATGTTTAACAAACGGAAGGACGTAAGAGTAGTGAAGTCCAAACAGACAACAAAAATATCTGTATGCAGAAGGCATAGACCATGTGCAGAAATATTCAACGAGGCGAAGACCTTTGCATTAAAGATTTGCATACCTCATTCATTCATTAGGCTCCTCTTGAGGTTATAGCCAACTAGTACTTTAAATTCACTTGGCTACACCTCATAGAAGGTATTTGCATACTATTATTAAGTAGTTAAGGTATTTGTGAATGCAATAGAATCGTATTACCTTCGTGTGATCTAAATAAGATTATTATCACGTCTGCTCCTGCTACTTCTCATTTAAAATTAACATAATTATTGACTTTATCATTTGACATTCGAATTCTGCATTTCATTCTGTCAGGGTACAAAATGACATCAAGAGCATCTAGATACACACTTTTACTATTCATTGTTACATATGTTTTCATTTTTTGGGTGTGCATTATTTATTACTTACTGTGTCCATTAATACTTACAACTTAATGAATAAGTCTCATTGTTGTCAACGAATTTTTACAAACTTATCCTTTGTAAACTGTAAAACATGCATTTGTAATTTGTATACAAGTTCTACTGCATATGTAAACTCATCGTTAGTAATGCGGTTGGAAAATTTATATCGCATAAAAAATATTCATTGTACCACTTGCGCTTTCATTTATATGTTATAAATACATGTGAAAGAAACTTTATGTAAATTGGAACAGAATTAAATTAAGTGTCAAGCTCATCATTTCTATATGAACATGCTCATCACAGAATAATTTATTCTACACGTGAGAAAGTAATAGGTATATATTTGTAGATACAACGATACAACTATCACACAAGAATCTTATTGTTCCATAGTATAAATAGGTGTTCATTATTAATACAAGATTTGTTTGATTAATTAATAACATCGTAAGAAACTCATTTTTCGTTTGAGTGTTTTACTCCACATTCGTGCACAGTAAATCTACGAAATTGTTGCTGACTGCTGCATTAGACATGTTTAAATACAGAGAACTTGCAAATACTTACCATTAGTATAATTTTCATTGTACATTATACAATGTACCTAAAGGTAAGCATGAAGATCAGGTGAATCTAATGAACCACTGACAAATACGAAGAATAGGAATTATTCACTAGAAATGTTGTGCACCTGCTGCAAAAGTAATATTCATTATCATTAGCATTCTAATAGGTAAGTGTTCTTTGGATTGAGACATTTATCTCATTGTGCATTCTTAGGGCCTACGTTTAATACTTCTACTAATGACCATTCACAGTTATTACGCAACGGAGTCGTAACTCACTTGTAATTTAGGCATTTATAAGTAGTACACGTTACCGTTAATGCATTAAAGGGCTGATTAACTAGGTAAGACACGAGTACATTATCCTCTGACTTTCCGTATCAGTAGCCTAAAATTTAAATGGGTGCAGTAAACTTTTCCCTATTTGCTGGGAAGTGTAAATCTGTTAGCATTGTACACACTTTTACTATTTATAATTTATGAATATGTGGGATAATAGTGATGATAATGCATTATGAATAGGGAAACAAATAATACTCCGTATCAATAGTGTATCACATTGCAGAATTTTATCAGAGTAAGTGTAAATGTGAGCCAAATTGAATCTAATACAAATTGTATGGATAATGGACAAAGTTCCGTTGATACAATTCTATACAATGTACTGTGTGTTCATTAATTTTCATGCGTCAAGCGTTTCGCTCAGTGTATATGTGTGTACAGTATGGTTTAAGTGATATAGTATTCAATCCAGTCCACTAATTGGAAGCAATAAGCAATTATGAATTTAAAAGGTAATAGAAAAGCATGTAAGTGTACAAAGTAGCAGTATAATGGATTTTAGAAACGTTATTGTTATTGCAGAGATAAATGAGGTAGAATGGAAATATTAATTTAAAGTAAGGAAATTGCAATTCGTGCAACTGAGATCTTTTCAGTTGAGTTCTCCCTGTTTTAGTTGGTATCTGTTTGTATTGTGTGTTGGGCTATTTCACAGAATTGTGTAGTGTGTTATGTAAAAAATGTAATTCAGAATTAGAAAGTCGAAAAGTGTGCACTAGTTAAAAGGCATGCTGTACAAAATCTCTTAGCGAAGCCAAGCCGTCGTGTCATGTTCATTTCATTTCAGTTCACTGTCCTGATAAATACAAAATCTGACAACTAATAATATTACCCTTTAGTTCCGTTGTTTTGTATGTACAACCTAGTAGGTATACTTTGGTAGGTTTGATATGCATCGTTTAGGTGATTGATACTGGTACATAAAAACAGAGTTGCGGCGTGGACACACAAAACAGGACAATATATTTTGTGGCAACATAATCATAACGAGAAAGGCCCATACCCAAAAAAATGTTATCATTTATTTTACTTTAATTCACAATAGAACGGAAAACGCATGTTTAGTGGTTGGGTGGCAGTGACGCAGTTCTAGTATGGCTATGTCTGCCTACCTTTGTTTTATGCATGCAGATTCAGATATTATTATTTTTTTTATACTGCACGAGTTGAATTACTGTAAATTGCTAAGTGAGAGCTATTCTATTGGAATGCAATGCTTGCACAGATAATTTGGCAAGTCGAGAGTGTTTTAAAATGTTGAATTATGTTTGCACTTTGCACTTTAAGCATCATTTATTATATTGTAGTTGTAAAACATTGCATAGGAACTCACCTGTGCTATATTATGTCCTTTGCTTGGTACCTACAGGTACGCGCTTAACTTTTAACTATAGTATTATACAATTGCCAATTTAACCCACTGCATTCTGTTTCTTTGCAGAATGTATATATGATTCTATGGTTATATAAGAAAACCAGTTCTTAGTATTTATTTAATATATTTATGGCTCACGAGTAAAAACCTCAAGGAGAATTAGATTTTTTCCCTTTTAGAGATGATCAGATCTGTTTTTAGTAGAGCGGAAAAATTTGTACCTAAATATAAATTGCTGAAAATCTTATAGAATATAGTTCAGTAGAAATAACAAATAAAAAAATTTTACTACATCTTTTTTATTGCTCTATGGCTATGCTACGCTTATTTCAAAGAAGTAAAGATTAGATAGACATAAAATGGGTTTATTGTTGATGTGATAATATTACTTTTACTTGGCAGAGCACAACACAGATCGGAAAATCTGTCGTTGAGTTAGGCAGTTACGTAATTCTAATGCAGCTCGTATGTTCAGTTTGTAGTTTTTGATATGAAAAATAGTCACCCGACCGGTAGTCACAGTCTGCACAAACAGACAACTATTTACTTCGCTTCAGGATATTCGTTATTTTTCAGAATTACGCTTTTGTGCACTGCACACGGTTGGCAATTATTTTAAAACAGACATGACTTACTCTCAACAATTGTGATGTCTGGCTGTATGGTACAATGGTGCTGTGTAATTCCTTTTCCTTGCTAACAGACCAAACCAGGATAGGCCATGTGAGTTCATGAGCTTTACAAGTAATGAAAATATTTTAGAATACAACAAACATTCACAAAGTTGAAAGACTTGGCACAAGTGTATAATTTTAAAACGACTATTATTTTTCTCTGAGTGAGACTGGAATAAGAATCTTGTGCTTGAATTTTATAACGAAAGTGGTGTAGGTGTAGAATCGTTATGATATTACTACAGTATACTTTTGTTTACTATGGTATAACTTAATTCTCTAGATAAGGAATAGCAATATATGAACAGAGATACTTTTCCTATATGGTAGAGTTTGTATTCCGTCAAACTATAAAAATAGATGCAGAATCCACTGAGTTAACACAAGAATTATATAAAGTATTTCCCAAATTATAAGGAATCAAATTTTACACTTTGCATTTGCAGGCGTATAAAAAGCGTATGATTTGTCATGCCTTTGATTTATGCGGAAGACATGCCTTTATCAAGTTATCATCGTAAGGAAGTTTTTAACTCAGTTGTAAGTAATAAGTAACACGTGTACGTACAAATGTATAAAGGAGCACTAATACTACACAAAGAATAATTGAATTTGAAGTGAGGTGAGAAAGTAAGAAGGTTTAAAGTAAGATAACTTTTAACTAGTTAAGGCCGTTTGGGTGTAGTGATTTGTGAAGAATGTAATTCTGCAAGCTTAATCCTTGGAGCCTAATAGTAATAAAGTATGCAGTACTAATCCTCACTTCCTACAACAATTATCTTTCCAGTATCCGACTTCCTATGTTGCTAATGCTGGTCGGAATAACATTACAAAAGTACTTACGATTACGATCCCATTCCAGTTTTTATTTACAAAAAACGATTGACAAAAAATTGATCGATCCATAACTATAGTAGGGCTTCCATCAGTATTTCTACATTCCATGGGCACAATGATCTGCATACTAATTGGAATGCATATATATTCATTTCAATATGTATATTGTAGTTTGTTAGGAATATCGTAATAATGTATAGTTTGATTATTTAGAATGCAAATGTATTCTTTGCTAATTCAGTACAAATGACGATACGTGTGAAATTCATATATTTACACAGTGATTAGTCTAGTCTAGTTTGAATTAAATCTAAAACATTGATTATCAATAAAAATCCATTACATGGCTAACGATATTTGTTCTTGGTCACAAGAAAGGTGAAGGTTGCACTTAGGTGGTAGTAGATCTCCTCATTGCCTTGTTTAGAACACTAGTTCTTCAGTACAAAAGCGAATGAAAATGAACAGACATGCTACACGAATGATAGCGTATATTGTAAAGTGAGGAAATTTATGTATCTGCTTTTATATCGTTTATTCCCACTTGTACATCACATTGCTATTGCATAACAAAAACAAAACATCTTTCTCATTAGTACTACAACACTATGAGCGTAGAAAATTCAATCTGCTTCAATAAATGTTGCACCTTGTGTGCTATAATAACCCTCTCATAATCGCATTTTAATATCTTTAGAATGACACTGAGAATACGATACTATTTGAGGCTCATCTGCACCAGCTATCAGTATGACCTTTAGTAATTATTAGCAACCCATGAAAGCACATAAATTTTGCATTTACGTATTACATATAATAATATGGAACGTTTGTTGAAACCCATCCCAGTATTCCAAATTCCAATTTTATATTTCCTATTAGTTTTCCATAAATTTTCTACAATTTTGTTTAAATTTATACAATAGTGGTTAACAAACTGATATGTTTCTGAATAATTATATATTTGTTTGTGCAAAGTGAATTGCAATGCAAATAATTTATAAGAAATAATGAGTAAGAAAGAAGTTTTGTGTAACATAATTCGACGACAGCATATCAGCATACTAGAGATATTAATGTCATATAAGCATATAAATGTGTATTTGCTATAAAGTTGCTTAAACGAGGCATGCACTTAGATAAGTCTATGTAAATTACATAGTGTATACTCTGTCTAAATGCGTATCAAATGTGTTTACATAAACGTAGGTAGTTAAGTTTATATAAGTGTATGTCTTAGCCTACTTAAGTAAATGAAATTGGAACCAGAGTTCTGTATTTACACTTGTAAGTAATCGTTGGGCAGACTTTGTAGTAGAATAACAAGTTTTGGTTGAACTAAACAGAAGTTTGCATTCAAGTGTAAGGCCTTGAGACCAGGCTGTGAGAATAGTCTACATTAACATATTACACTTGAAGTAGAGCCATTTGTTTTGTAATTGTCAAGTGAATTCTTCAAGTTGTGCTCCATTGAAATTCTCACAAAATAAACAAAAGCCAAGCATATTGTTTGTGCTAGTTTTCTTTGGCGTGGTCTTCGTATAAACATAATAAAATAACGTGGCTAGTCATAATAATTATCTCATTTAATATCTGAGTGCGCACTGCCTATCAATATCACTTGTTAATATAATTAATTACTTATACACGACTAGTTTTTTACCTGTTACCATTCCTACTTCCCATGGCTTGTTTGCGGAAACCGAGAGTAAGGGAAGCAAGCACAAGTTTTGACCAACAAAAGTTATTACCTAATGGAGACACATTGGAAAAATCACTTCCAGGATTTCTCCTCCAGGAAGCAGCTCAACATGTCAATTCGGGAAAAATTAATTGGATGGTACACTTACAAATACACTTCCTCTATAATCATAACCATGAGCATAACTTAAAACGCAGTACGAATCATAGCTAATTTTAAAAGTCTATGGAAAGTTCCTTCAGCCAAATATATGATTGGGAAACATAATAGGTCTATGTTAGTCATACTTTTGTACATAAGTTACAAGTTACAAGTTTTAGGAGGAGATCTATCAAGCACAAATGCCGTAGGTGTATTGTTCAGTACGCAACAGAGATAACTGATTTAGTAAATCGTGTATAATCTAATCTTAATACAAATATCATTTCATTTTTACAACTTCCTTATGATTTCTGTCAGCCAAACAAACGCAGCGTAGAAATTTAAAACCACAGAATGATTTTAGGATGTGAAATTGAATACAGATCAATGCTGTGACAGATGATGGAGTTAGCTTTTCAGATTTCGACCGTCTGAGCCGGAACACTGCAAGTTGGCTGTACAAAAAGGGAATTGGCAAAGGTGATTGCGTATGGGTTTCATTATCTGCCACTGAGAGACTTCATTGTATACTCAATGGAGTGTGGATGGCTAATGGAGTGGTGCGGTCGGCTTTCCTTGAAGATGCCTCAAGTATGTGTTAAGAATTCATTGTCTTACATCTGCATGAATATCGACATCGACATCTAAACTCTGGTTCTGGTTCTGGTACACCACACAATAAGTATATGCAACATGTAAACTTATTAAATACAGGAAGACACCAATTTGCAAATATTTGCTTAACAAAAGAGTACAATGTAAATTGTACTTCTTAGATCCTATTATAAATTTGTTTAAGGAAAAAAGTTGCTAAATAGGATTATATAAATGTTCATGTGTAATGAAGCGTAAGAATCTTACAAAAGATTAGCCAAGCTTACGTAATACTAGTACCAGAGCCAAACACTGCAAAGAGGAGTATTTTTTGTACCCATTGTTACTCAAATAAGAGAATTAATTTAACCAGAGGAAAAAATACTCTTGTGAGACATAAGTGAATCTTTGAAAAATAATTAGATGCGATTGCCAAATAGTAATCTTCATAAGTGTAATTATTATTCAGTTGCGGGTTTGCATTGTTGTATTCCTGACTGCATGGGATTATTTTTATTTAGAATTTCCTTTATATTTATGTGTACTTGTAGTAATGAACGAAGGAGCTGTGGTGGAGAAACTAAAGGAGCTGAAAATTAAGATGATTTTTTGCAATGTAACGAATGCTGCGTTTTATCTTAGTGTAGTCTTGAAGGTCGACTGGCCTGTATACATACTGACCAACGGAGATCAGCAGGGATGTGTTTCGCTTAGGGAGATATTTGAAGATGATGGGCTCGGTGAGCTTTACATTAATTATGATTTTACAACAAAAAATTGAATAATAATAGATTCTAGCTCTTTTTGCGAGATATTTATCTATTGTTGGAACAAACTTTGTAAATATTTCTTACCTTCCTATGCAGGCATAAAAATAAGCATGAATTTATTTTACAGTAATTAGTAAATGGTATTTATTTATTATTATTACTTGTCTTTGTGTTGCATTGTATTGTTAAAGATGTACCTGCCATAGAAATTATGCCTGAAGACCCAGCATTAATGTTTTCATCAGTAACTTCCTCCATTGACATCGTGCATTCGCACAAGGCTGTTATCTCCATGATTAAGAACTTCGTGGAACTGATTCCTTTTCATGAGCGACCTTTACTCATAAGTTCAAACTTAACACACGTTATTGGCGTTCTTTGTCCTTTGGTTTTACTTTATTCTGGGAGAACTGGACTTATGGTTCCCAAACCGGAGAGACGAGACTTAAAATCGGTTTCCAGACTGACACAAAAATATTTACAGAAGACCATTGAGAAATACCAAGTAAAACAAAAATTTGAGTGAGCGGTTAAAAATGAAAATAGAAAATGACAAGACACTGATTATATTAACCGCTTAACTTTGGATTTTTCTCAATTTTAGCCAAACTCTATAATTGGAATGCCGTCTTCGTTAGAATGGATTTGCAAAACTGAATTAATAGACTTCAGTTCCCTGGAATACATTTACACTGGTGGTGGTCCCAAATCTACGCATTTTTCTCAAGTCATCAATTGTCTCCCAAACTTCAAAAAGAATGTTACTGTGAGATTACTTATGAAAAAGCGGAAAATTATCATAACAAGACAACAACAATAATTTCTACCTTTTTCACATTTTAGGGATATTGGCTGAAGGAGTTTGGACTCGTAGCATGTACCTCCAGATTAAGTGAAGATAGTGGTAATGTGGAAAATTTATTTCCTTGTTTATGAAAATGCATATTGTTCAGCGTCAATTATTATACCTTATTTTTGTTTTCCGATGAGTAATGTGAATTCAGCTTATGGTTGGTTTTATGCAAACCTGCAGGTGTACCATTATCTTTATCCGCTGCTGGAAAACCTTTGCATGATGTTTCAGTTGACATTCAAGATATAAGGACTAGATATTCCGTAGGGTCGAATGTAAAGGGGGAAATCGTAGTACGATCAGATATTTCGTCTCTGTGTAAAATACAAGTACATACTACCTTTTTTCTTATATTAAAAATAGTTTTAAACTTCCGCATGCTAAATGCTGTGTACTATTCTATTACGAAGCATACACGCACAAAGAAATAGCAATAGCATATGAATATTTGTACTAGCTATGTAATTTGCATATCACCAGAGTTATGATTATGATGTACCTGTGCAATACTCAAGAGTGTTTGATTGTTATTAGGGTGAATCCGCTGACATATGGTTTTCAACAGGTGACCTTGGCTTTATAGATGCTCACGGCATCCTTCACGTTACGGATTCCATTCACGACGTCATAAAACACAAGAAAAATCATTATGTATGCCCATGTCTACATTAATTGCAAACTTAATTACAAATTAATTGCTTATGATAATTTATTGTCAATAATTTTCATTCAAGAGTGCAAATAACAATCAAATGTGTTCCGCATTTTATTACTTAATAGATAATTCCCTCTGAGATTGAAAACGTGCTAAATCAACATCCCAATGTATTTGAAGCCTGTGTCTTGGGTGTTCCTGAAGATGAAGAAAGTTATGATGTGAGACAAATTGTTAAGGCAGCTGTAAAATTATCTCCAGAATCTCATATTGACGCAAATGACCTAATTGATTTTACCAAGAAAGTCAATGGTAAAAATTGCATCTGCTATTGCATCTGGCTAAAAGTAAATTAACATGTGTAAATGCATTATGTTTTTAATTCCTAGGTCAATTTCAGTATCAGGCAGAATTGGAAAATAACATTATCTTTGTTGATGAACTGCCCAAAGAAAAATCAGGAAAATTTTCTAGAGGATTAGTCGCCCAAATGATAGCAGAACCAACCAACGAGCTTTAATACTCTTAAAAACACAAATAAATCATCACAACTATTGTACCATGTGCAATTATTTTAATAAAAAACATTTTTATACCTATAAGCTCTATATGTAATGCCATGTTTAATTTGGATACTTCCTTACTTTGAAGAAGGAAGTCTAGCAAAGATACGTTTTCTTAAATTCAAACTGACATTATACTACAAAGCCTATTATACAAACTAACATGAAGGCTTGTGAACCCAAAGTAAAAATATCAACAAGGGTATTACTAATTACTAATACGTACTTGAATTACAGCAAGTTTGCGTGATTCATATAACATTGCAACTGACTCATTGTTTTAATCCGAATTCCTCGACAACGAGTCAAAGGTTGCCCTTCGGTGTTCTATTGAAATACATGACATGAACTTACATGAAGATTATATATACAAATATTTTATGCCCCTCGGCAAACTGTGTTGCTACTCTTGCTACAAGACAAAATGCTTTTATGTCCAATATATGTCTTTCGATAAGTACAGTGAACTCAAAAGCGGAATATTAACTTGTGTACATTGTTTACCCATTTTCTATAAATAGTAGTACTATAATTACTGCTTATGTAGAGTACACTGTAAATCCTTCAGTAAAGACTGGGTAGTACTGTCCATTACTCATTAGTTGGAACTAATTATAGTCCTTGCACTACTTTGGTTCCTACCTAATATAATGCCAACACTTGACCCACTCCTCTTGTATACTTTCCTAAATTTGTTGCCCTCTGTCTCATTCAATATTTGAAAATTGGGAAGTGGTGACCTATTTTATTTTGTCTCTGACTTTTTCAAGTTTTATTTTGCCCGTATAATAATTTCGATTTTCTATTAGCATTTTTTATTAAGTAAACTTTTGAAAAATCTTTTACTATCCTGCAGCGCAAAAATATATTTTTTATTACCGAATGAATATACCATTTACCATTACATTTTATTATTTTTACCATTATCATTGAAGACAGTAAAAAGCATTTTCAGGGGAGCATTTTTATATCATTTTATACTTTTTACTTTTGAAAAATTCCGCAATGAATACCCATACAATCATCGATAGCAATGATCAGAAAATAAATAATATCTTGCATAGTTCACATGAGTTCAATTTCGAACTTCCAGCAGAATGGACAGTTTTAGAATACATTTTAAGAAGAACCGAAGAAAACTCCTCCAAAGGTGTTAGCACAGTTATTGTAAGTGTTAATTGTAAATTTTGTATAAATATAAGCAGCTAAAAAGATTCCTTTTTTGTATAATCATATAAACAAAAATAGACTAATGCGAATACATCGGAAACATACGATTTCAACAATGCTGAGGAAATGAGCGACAAAATTGCCAGCGCTTTGTACAAAAAAGGAATGCGCAAAGGAGACATTTTAATATATTCATCTCATCATGGATTAAAGTTGCACTTATTTTTTCTTGGAGTTTGGAGAGCTAATGGAATTGTACGATCCTCTTATCCAGAAGATACCGGAGGTTGAGCTAAGCATAATCAATAATATTAGTAGATGCATTATTTTCCTTTTCCACAACTGAATTTACCGTTTTTGTACAATAGATGCTTTGACTGAACGAATAATCGAGTCAAAGGCTCGTTGGTTTTTATGTGACGAGAATAATTCCCAAGAAGTGATTTCAGCATCAAAAAAAGTTCCCTGGACAATGAACATTATTGTCTTCGGACAAGCTGATGGATGTGTTTCAGCAGATGACTTATTTTGCGATGATGGACTCAGTGAGTTCCAAGAATCTCTACAGTAAACTTTTTGTAATCATTGGTTTCATGTACCTTTTCATTTCTGTAGATATTCCTTCACTGGATATTGGACGGGAAGATATAGCGTTTATTTTCCCCACTAGTGGCACTGCTGGTTCAAGCAAAGGCGCTGTTTATACCCATGAAAATATTTTGAGAAATATTACAGTTTTTGAACACTTTCCATTCACAGACAGCAATGATCATGGAAAACCGTTTCTAATAACATCAAAACTGACGCATTTTACTGGATGTGTCATTCCCTTCTCTTTTATTGCAAAAGGTAGAAGCATATTGTTTATGCCACATGTAACTGTGGAAAATGTCTTGAAAGCTGTCGAGGAATTCAAAGTAAGAAAAATTGATAAACGTAGAGACACAAAAGCCTTACATGCATCTTCAAAGCTTGCATATTCTGGAATCAAAAAATTAAAACTGTATTTTTCGTTCAGATTTATAGTTTATTCAGTTTTCCAAAATTTATTACTGGAATCGTCAATCACCCTTTAGCCAGCGATTACAATTTGTCGTCATTGGCTTATATTACTACTGCTGGACAAACTGTTACCCCTGCAATGAACGCTATTGTTAAAAGACTTTCCAGTCTACGTCACTTTATTATTGTAAATTATAGATATTATTTATAATTAGAATTTATAATATTCCTCAAAACTTAAACCAATTCAGAAATGACAAAACTTCATAAAATTTTTAACTTAATCCGCAGCTTTACGGAATGACAGAGGTAGGGTTACTAACTGCTTTAGTGGACTGGGGTGTAGAACAAAATACATTTTGCAAATCCCTTGGTAAGATTTATTTTATTTTCTTTAAATTAATTGAATATGGAAAATCCTAACTCATTTGGCTTGTGTGATAATTCATTAATTCAAGCTAAAATAACATTTGCATTGACCTTTCCAGACTACAGGCCGTTTACTGTTGGCACTCTGCCTCCAGGAAGCAGTTTACAAGTGGTTGACCTAAACACCGGATGTACAGTAGGTCCAGGAGAAAAGGGAGAATTATGTTTTAAGAGTCCATTTAGTTGCATTGGATATTTTCATCGACCAAAGGTAAGTTTTAAAACCTCATTTTAGGCGTACAAAGTGACAAATAAACATACAAAGTCAAAGTAGCCAATCATGACTTAATTTAATTTGCAAATAAAATCAGTATTTCAATTTTCGCACTTTAATATTTAATAGGAGACAGAGGAAACATTTGTTAATGGCTGGGTTCGCACAGGAGATGTTGGCTACGTCGATAAAGATGGATTTGTCTATTTGGTGGATCGAGCAAAGGAAATCTTTAAATATTTCAACAATCATGTTAGGAATTATCTCACGAATTTCATACATTAGATTTTTATAATTTATTTTTTTAAGCAAAGATTTTTCATACAGATATCTCCGACTGAGCTTGAAAATGTTCTTTTGCGTCACCCTGATGTAACAGAGGCTTGCGTAGTTGGAGTTGCAGATCCAGATGGCGGAGATTTTATTCCCAGAGCATTTGTGGTACTACGAGAGTCCTCGCACACCACGACTGAAGAAATTAAAAAGTTTTTCAATAGTAAATATTTTGGAACTATTTGCATAATTTTGATTTTGACTTTTTCCTATCCTTTTTCTTTTTGCCTCTTTTAGAAATAATTTTTTCATGACAGCACGAAAATTTACAGGTCAAGTTGCGTCCTATAAGCATCTTCGTGGTGGTTTGCATATTGTGGTTCAGATGCCGGAAGGAAAAACAGGAAAAGTTGTTCGCGGACTCCTTGCTGATCTTTTGGTGTAACTGCATGAAATCATATTTTGAGCATTGCTATTGATGAAGATTTGCCGAAGTCTTGCTGTACCTATATATATATTATGTAGTAGAAATGCATTTTAAATTCGCACACTGTGAGATTCTAGATTCTAGATGTTCTTTACCAATTTTTAAAATATCACCGTGTTTCGTCTATTTATGCAATTTTACGTTGATAACGCATATTAGTATTCTAAGAATTTATATTTACCTTGTAATCTGTGCCAGCAATCTATTCATGAGGAATGTCTCAATTTGTTTTTGAATGGCGATTATAAGATTATTCAATAAAACAGATTTCCCACCTTTAACCTTTTGTGCCATAAACTATTGCCTTGAATTAATCTTTCTGTCCTGACAGTGTACAGATTAGAAAATACGGATGTCAATCGACTTTATTCATACTAAAGATATATTGGTAACTGAAGAAGTAAGACTATATATGTAGTTCAATATGTAGCCATAAGTTGCCTAAGATTTTAAGCGATATTGTTAATGTTGCTAATATTGATTAATGCTTATTAGCCCATTTAATCCAAACTAAAAAAAATGCTGAATTAAGTTGGGCTAATTATTTTAAAATGATATGTATTAACCTCCAGAGATATGTAGGTGTGCAAAAGTACACTGGATGACTGGATCTATGAGTAGATATGGTCAGGAAAATATAATAAACATTGGGCTTACAAAGCAGTATGGTTAGTGTATAAACACGGTTGTAAAAGTAAATACAATTAAAATGCTTAACTAGTCTTACAGAATTCGTTTATCAAGAGATCGAGTTAGCCTTACCCTTTGATAAATACAGACATTAAAACATGATGTGTCCAAGTTCCAAAATAGCAAAATAATACCAAACACATCCTTGCATGTGAAACGCAACCCTGCAAGTTTGAATGTGGCAATAATATGTTATATATGCAAACAGGTTTTGGATGTTCAGGGATAAACATAATCTCTTTTTTATACATGACAGAAAAATTGTTATTCGTATAAGAAACTTTCAGAGCATTGGATAGTGGGACTTTAATGCATTACAGAAGTATAAAGATCAATTTTATGGCATCAAAAAATTCCAAAATTTGAAAAGCGAAGGTTTGTTTCCACCATGTTCTTGATACTTTACAGATTTTTAAAACTTTTCCTTCGCCTGCTAAATTTGAGTCACTTCAGAATTGCATAAAGGTACTCCAAAAAGTTAAAACGTTTTCTTAAGCCCTAACGACACTTATGTATAGCCCTGTATACAAATATTGCACTACGGGTCTGAATCAAATCAAGATTTATTACCACACTAGTATTAGTTAACACGCACATTCATATTAATAATAACCCATATTCGTAATGTCAACCATTTTTTCCTACGTGTGGTTGACACAGGAAAGTGTGTATCAAAGGCAGCTGACTGAGATAGAAAAATTTGGTTGACGCAGCATCAGCATACATGTGGTTGGCGGTATGTGAAATGTTGGCTGCCTTCATTTGCGCGTTTGGGCGACTTAGCCGACGTCGAAAAAAATGGTTGCTATTACGAATAAGGGTTATTAATGCACTCACATACATTGATGAAGAGTAAACACACATGTCCGGATTACAGGGTAGTGCTGAGTGAGACTATGACGTACACGTACCTAGGACATACACAATAAGCCGAAAGCTTATGTTATGTTAGTTATGTAGCACCCGGTATAATGTTTTTCTAAAGTAGTGATAGTGAAAAGTTTAGGTAAGTTATCTGGCTCAAATTAAATTTTAATAAGGTAAGGCTTAGTTATAGTCATGTAACATACATTGAATGCAATCCCCCATTTTTTAATTCGACAAATGCTCAGGCAACTTTGCTGGTCGGAAATTGGTCACATATTTCTCAGTAAAAAGTCCATGCAAACAGACCTTAGCATAAAATTTGTGTAAAATATCTGTAGAATTTTCTAGAGTTTTGTGTATAATCATTGTTTATAGAATGGAAGGAAATATTTGCAGTGAACATATTCTGAAAAGTGAAGAAGAGTGGTACTATGAGAGTCCTTTAGACTCGGACGTAACAACAGTGGATTATTTGCTGAGGAAAATGAAGACACATGCTAATAATGGGCGGACAGCTTGCATTGTGAGTGATCGTTATAAAAATGTTTAATGAAAATGAAAACACTAAAATAATACTTAGAAACACATCAATAATTAAAGAATACGACGAACATTAAAAAGAACATGGATATTTTGGCATAATTCCGATCATTTGGCAAGCATGAAATGTTTAGGGCCTTGTATAGTGAAAATGTATAGAAGTGGCACAATAGAGAAACAGTATTAATCTTGATGAATCTGATTCTATTTTCTCTCGTTTTAAAAAGACATGTGCCAACACGGGCGAAACATACAATTATGCCGATATTGAACCTATGACCCGAAAAATTGCAAGTGGATTCTGGAAAAGAGGATTGCGTAAAGGAGATACTGTTCTTTATTCGTCCCACGATGGGGCAAAACTTCACATTTTCATGATGGGTGTTTGGAGAGCTAATGGAATAGTTCGTTCTTCTTATCCGGATGATATTCATAGTGGGTTTTAATATATACAAATAAGATTAAGGTGAAAAGAAAAGTAGATGCATGGTTTGCATTTATTTTTAAAGGTGGGTATTTTCATTTTGGAATGATTATCACGGAAATTAAATGGATATGTTGTATTTTAGGTGAACAACAGGAAAGAATTTTGGAGTCTGAAGCTCGTTTCATTATTTGTGACGAAGAGAGGGCAGCAGAAAATGTCGCTTTTGTTAATAAGTTTGACTCTTGGCCAATTACTGTAATCGTGATGGGAAAAGCCGACGGTTGTATTTCTGTGGAAGAGTTTTTACAGGATGATGGGAAAGGTACCAATCAATTTACTGTAATATTAGATACTAACATTGATAATGGGTTGTACTTTTGTATTGTTGTAGACCTACCCGATCGCCAAGTAGGAAAAGATGACATTGCTTTAATTCTACCTACAAGTGGAACCACTGGAAAAAGCAAAGGAGCTGTTTACGATCACAAAACACTAATTAGAGTTTTCACAGTATATGAAAAACTGCCCTTTACGGATAAACCAGAAGAGGCATTTTTATCAACATCTAAGACAACTCACTTCACCGGTGGTGTTGCTCCCTTTGCTTTTTTCGCTGCAGGTCGCAGATTCATTATGATGCCTAAGGTTTCTCTTGTCAATACATTAGAGACAATCGCGAAATACAAGGTATTATATTTTTACATTTGTTATTACCTTTGGTTATTTAAGGTATTCAATTTCTCTGTAGTTATTATGTACTGTAATATACATCAATATTCATTCCCTTAAGCAATTATAATGCTTTCAGGTATACGGAATTATGACATTTCCAAAAAATTTGACAAACTTGGCAAACGACCCAATTGCAAAAAACTACGATATATCGTCATTAAATTTTGTAAACACCACTGGGCAAACAGTTGATTCATCCGTTGTGTCTACAGTGAAGAAAATTCCGAGTGTCAGAAATTTTTTTGTGGTACATGTTTTTAACATTTAACTTTCGGCATAAAGTACTTTTGCTATAAATAACTGTGAAACACTATGCAGTATCTATTTGTAAGCATGATTCGAGATTCCGCACTAAAGGCCAAAAGGAAAATTCTATTGAATTTTTACGTGTACCCCACCGAAAATAATAATTAGTTTTTAGTTTCTAGGAATGACTGAGGTTGGTCTCTTGGCTGCTACTATTGATTTCACCGCGTTAAAGAACGGAATCTACAAAGACTTAGGTGGTAAGTTTCACTTCAAAAGTTGGATAAGGTTAATACATTTATTAATTTCCGAATAACATTTTATAAAATCGATTTCTGTTCATTATCTGAATCAATCTGACAGAATTTCCAGCATTTACAGTTGGAAAATTACCTCCGGGTAACAAGTTGATGGTTTACGATTCTGAAAATGATAAATCTCTGGGTGTCGGTCAAAGAGGAGAGCTTGTTTTTTATTGCTCTTATATGTGCAGTGGATATTTACACAAACCAAAAGTAAATCATTATAGGCACAGCTTTGGTGCACAACTTTATTATTGATTGTCTTCTAGGCTATAATTATCACAACATTAATTATTTTCAAGTACTTTGTTACAAGTACAAGTTACATTGTTGCTAATCATAAACATACAGGAAACGGCCAGTACATTTAAAGACGGATGGATTTATACGGGCGATGTTGGCTATTATGATGAAAAGGGTCAAATATTTTTGGTAGACAGAGAAAAGGAAGTATTTAAATCGTTTGCCAATCATGTATGTACCCTACATAACTATTTTCAAGAATTTATATTATTTCAAAATCCCTGTTATATATTGAATGATGAAAGCTTACCTCTAACAATAGGTATTTCCAACAGAGTTGGAAAATATCCTTTTGAGTCAACCTGATGTATCAGAAGCCTGTGTCGTCGGTATTCCAGACCCTGACTTCGGAGATTTCATGCCTAGAGGTTTTATTGTATTGAAGAAGCCTTCATCTGCCACTGTTGAAGACATAAAACAATTTTTCAACGGTAATTAATACAACTGTTGCAGTATAGGAATATTTATAAACAATTTAAGATTTCATTGAGATAAAAATATATTCAAATCATCATTACGAAATCCGGTTTACATAAATTCATATATTACTTCTCAGGTCAAGTTGCGCCTTATAAACAATTACGGGGAGGACTATATATTCTGGACCACATGCCAGTTGGAAAAACGGGAAAAGTTGTACGCAGATATATGGCTGAACTTTCTGTGTGATCAAATTAATAATTTGCGAATAAATTACACCAACTGGGGAAACCATAAAATATACTTCTATTTTGATTCTACATGCAATCTATATTGTGCAGCGAAACTTATTAGGAAGAAATAAACACACCAAACATTTCATATTTGCTGATATCTGTTTTTCCTGTTATTATAGTAGATATAGTAATGTTTTAGTACATTTACCTCAAGTATTTGTACTTTACTTTAGGTAAAAGAATTAAAGCACCTAAGATATTAGCAAACATTAAAACTTGATGCAAATGTATATTATCAGTTCGGAGTAATGAAATGATACTTGAGACTGGATAAATATTTATTGGCTAAATGTATTTATATGAGGTAAAGCGATTATTTTTTGAGGTAAGCTTAAATACAAGCCATGTTAATAAATGCTTGTGATCTTATTTGTCTTTGTTATCTTTATAAACCAACGTTTATAAATACTGGAAGATATAGGGTACAAAGAATACATTTTCATACATATCTTTGGGGGTTTCTACCAAAATCATAACCGTTATTGATTATAGTTTATTTGTTAGCTTATCTTACGATAATTGAGATATTAAAGTCGGATAACAATAACGCTTAAACTGGTAGGACACAAAAAAGAATGAATTGACGTGATATTATATTTACAAGACAGCTAGACAACAAATGCATACATACATTTTTTAGTTTCAACTGTGATTACATTTACCCATTTGTTGATAAATATTGATAAATATGACCAACCTTTGTTTTCATAAGCCTATAATGACATCTTTTATCCCTCAATGAGTATTGCCCTACATACTTTCCCATTTCCCAATAAACGGGTCAAGCGATGTCGTAAAGTGGACGAAAGAGTAGAAATAACAGTTTTTTATACCATAGCACATAAATGGTACAATTTTTGATTTTTAATTCGGAGGTAAAAGGTGTGAGTGTTCATCTTCGAGCTGGAAGATGCTATTTTAATTCTCGATTTACTAAATTAAACGAATTTTCTTAAAATGTCTAATTGAGTTGAGTACTCGTTCTTACTCACTCACTCACAGAAATACAGACAGACAAAACAGAAGCTTAAAGTAAACTTCGCCCACTTACTTACAATAATAACAAAGTGCATATTAACAGTAAAAGCAAAACTACTGAGGCCATGAAAACATTAAATGGAATATGGTATGCAAAACAAAATTCACCTACTTGCAAAATATTATGTTAAATAGTTATATACTTAGCTTGGATTAAGCCGCATGGTCATTTTTATGCCTCAATCAAGGTTTGGTTGGTGTTATAGTATTTTGTGTACACGAAAATGAGGAATTTTTATGTACACGAAAACGAGGAATTTTTGTGCGGTTGAGTGTAGTAAAACTTTATCTTGCAATGGTTCTCTATCCAATACAAGACTTTTATTCATTCATTGCACACCAGTTGAACCAAGAATCGTACTGAATTTCCTACCAGGTTTATAATGTCTAAAACGGACGGAGTGTCCTTTGGTAACGATTTCCCTTTACACTATTTGGCAAAAATAGGTAATCATGATCAATTAAAAACGTTTTTCAATGCGCAACCAGAACAAGCCAAATACCAAATACAACGAGTAGATTTCAGCGGAAGAACTCCATTGCACTACGCTTCCCTAACAGGTAATTATGATAGTAGAAATACACATCTTAATTACAGACCTCAATTGTTACACTAACGACTGAATATGCCTCTTGGTAGAAAATCTGACGGGCGGGGAACAATGTGTAAAAGAAATCTTGAATTTTTTCCAAACCATGGAAAACTCAAAAAAAGACGAAAGTGATGGAAATGGAATTAGTAAGGTTTATCGCCTGAAGTCTCAAAACGTACGAAAGCAACAATGGAAAAGCGATGTTAGCGAAACAACAAAGAGATTTATTAATAGAAAAGATGTCGATGGAGAAACAGCTTTATCTTTGGCTGCTAAGAACGAAAATCCTGGTATTGTACAAATTCTGCTTTTGAAATCTGCAGACGTCTTGTCAACGTAAGAAATATAGGGCAATGCGATTTAAAACGCTTAGCAATAATGCAGCAAAAATGCAATTTATATATTATTCACTTAAAGTTCAAAATCTGGAGAACAAGCTCTTGGATTGATTTATGCGAACACTCCTTCAGCGGTTACTGCCCTATTGAACCAGAGTGTATTCTTCGACTACGGAAATAAATCTTACGATTTAACCAAAATAGACAGAATTTATACACTGGACCTTACGTAAGTACTTTACAGATTTACATATCATTGAGGTTGGATTTTTTGTATACACTGGTAATCGTATTTTAACATTTAGTACAATCGTCGGAGAGGTGGTAAATACAGGAGAATTTGATGCACTTACTGGAAGCTTTAGAGAAGCGGAGCTTCTCCAGTCCGTTAACAATAAAAGAGTTAAATCCAGAGGTGAAATTCTAAAACATCCCCTGGTTCAAGTCTTTGTAAGCAAAAAATCGGAGAAATTCAATTTCTTATCGTTCTTATCTATTGTTTTCCACGTAAGCACACTTATTATTGCATAATTAAGGAGTACCCAAAATACATTTACGACAAATCAAAAAATTGTATCCTAAATTAAATGAAATCTTATATTTTGTTTCTTCTCAAAATAAGCTGATTTGGTTATCACTGTATGTGTGGATAATATTGGATGTTTATTATTACTGTTGCGAAAATTATGGACTCCAAATGCAAAATTCTACTTTGAGCGATGACCCAAATTATCTTTCATGTTCTCACTACCCGGATAAAGATGGATTTTTGAGTAAGCGAATTGCATTTACAACAATATTTAATCATTATTGTTATATTAAACAATTTTAGTGCACTTCAATAGTAACCTACTTTTATTATCAGGGTACGAAGTGGATACGTGTATTGACTCCAAAGATCTAATAATCCGACCAACGCTTTTGATTTTGATATCTGCTATTGTCGTAATTAAAGGAATTTTTCAGCTATTTGTTTTAAAAAGAATTTACTTTAAACTGAAGAACGCAGTTTTGTGGATCTTCCTCGTTGTTGTATTTATGACATCATTTCCACGGACATCGAACTTCAATTGGCAATTCCAGTTGTCCTCTGTAAGTCTCTACTAGACAAGAAAATTTTATAACAAAAAATAATGTTTTATGCCACGAATACGCTTACATAAATGAAATTAGTATAAGTTTTTCATTAAATGCTATTTTCAGTTTGGTGTTATTATTGCTGGGATTATAATACTAGAAGTTGTAAACAAACATATATATTGGACAATATACATTAAGGTTTTGATTCAAGTAAGTTAGTCAAAATAAAGTTGTTTACATGTGAGTATAATGAATTTTGCATTATCGCTTAAATATATTATTATTATAGGTTATAATTTACTTTGTCCGCAGGTTTTGAAAAGGTTCTTAGCAATTGTTCCTTTGTTCTTCTTCATTTTGATTGTGTTTGCAATTTCCCTTCGCATGCTTTTTCCTTACGTAAGTATCTGTTTCATTAGTTTACCTATTCTTCTCTATTACGGTGCAGTATGGATCTATGTGACACGAATAATCAGAATAATCCCACAATATCGAAATGCACTTACCTAAATAGACAAATCCACCATTGACGGAGTTCCGGGACGCTATAATGTTGGTGTTCGAAACAATAGCAAATGGGAAAGTAGAATGGAGTACTGGAGTCACCTACAAAGAAAGCATCGACACTCACTTCAAAGCTTCTGGCTTTCTTTTGTTTCTAGCATTTTACGTGTTAATGACGCTGTTGTTATTTAGAATACTTATTGGTTTCGTCGTTGCCGACACTAAAGTGAGTTTCACAAAAGTTTATTTATTGTAATCTGCTAACGAATTACTAAAAATAATAACAGCATTTATTATATGTTTATTTAGAAAATTCAAGAACAAGAAGAAATAAACAATATTTCAAACGATCTAGAAACAATTTTTACTTATGAATCTTTACTTTTCTCGAGAATATACAAATTGCTTAGCGAATTTAGCTGCTGTAAATTTCTAGTAAATCTCAGAGAGAGATTCCTGCTGTGTAAACTTAAAGAAGGAAATCGAACCCTACAAATTCAGATATCCGAAAAAGAAATTCCTTTTAACCTCCGGAAGCAAATACGGGTTCTGGCTTCTAAGAACATTTCTAAAATGCATATGGCAAGACCTTTGCCTAAAGAACGTGAGAACAGCATAGACGCGTAAATGAACTTGGCAATTACAAAATATATTCCCAGATAGTTTCAGTGTGATGAATAGTACTGTTAATTTTTTCTTTAATCAGCAAAAAGGATGTGCTCACTAACAAAAATTTAGTGTTTGTATTTTACTACTTAATATAGATCGATTACAAAACTGCAAATGTTTTATGAAGCGTGTAAAGTAAATATGCTCACTAATAAACTAATATAATGGATTCGAAACTTTAAGGAAACTTTTAAGTTAATTTTATTCACTAATAGTAGTCGCAATAGTATATGTTTCAAGTATTACGTACTCGCATAGGTATTTCTTAGCAGCATGTTTTGAAAGTGTCACGGAACTCTATTTAAAAACAACTTAATAGACTATGATGAATGTTCAATTTTAATATCATTAACTAAAGATATAACTGAACCTCATTGTGTGTAGTTACATTTCCTTTTTCCTATACCAAAAAATAAGGGAGTAAGGTAAAATGCTTTGTGATTAACAAGCCACGATTCGATTTAGAAACTACTCTTCACTAGAATTTAGAATTCACTTGCCTACTAAAATATTCACTTGATATACGCAAACAGATGCTTTGAAGAAGTAACCCATAATAAGTAAAGTTTTAAAGGTTACTTTTTGCACAAAATGATACATTATTATCTACAATACCAATTACCAGGATATTCTTATAAACACGGAAAACTACAATAAAGCTAAGTTTGAAAATTTATTTATCATAAGCTGTTTAATAGATATTTTATTTATAAATGAATTATTCCATTTTGTATTACACTTCCTACTGCCTATTATCCACTATTCCACTTTTGTAAAATAAAATTCCTAGATAGTAGAATAACAGATCCACTATAAAAGTCTTGTCGTTGTCATCTTCTTCACTGATTTACAGCAATAATAGTAGAGTTTGATCAAATCTTTTTAATTCAGAAATAAACATTTAGTCATAAAGCTAAATTATTCAGTTTCCAGATGGCATTTTCATTAGTTTTCTTGCTTTTTGTTTCAGCACTAAGCTCCACTAATTGTATCAACACGTATGAATTTATAAATTTATTTAAAGACGGAGTTATTCATATTGTGTCTCAACTGACTCCCAATAAAACATATTCTTCACACTTTTACAAATTATTAAATCATTTCGCAATTGAAAATATTCCTAATATAGGTCAATCGAAGACCTTACCCATTTTTCAAAGACCTTACAAAGCCAACTACTGCCCTGTTCATGGAAAGCGAGTTACAAAATACTTAAAAGTTTTCGTATTTCCATACGATGCTTTTGATTTAGAATTACAAACTACATGGAATGTAATATTAAATACGATTTCGCATTTGGATACTATTATATGCAATCCTCACTACATCCTCATCTCCCTATCTGTCAACATTTCTTCCGTTAAAATTCCTAGTGCTAATAAGAACAAAAGCTGGCTGAAAACTTTATTCAGTAGACATCATTACAAATTCACTACTATAGCAAAATTGTTTCTGGCAACCGGAAACAATGCAGTTTATACATTATGTATATCTTGTACGGGAAATAATATATTTTCCGAATCCCATACCTTTATATCTACAAAAGATATGGATATTCATTGGAAGGGTATAAATAAAAATATTAACTCTGAACTTATTGCAATCACTGGAAAACAGGATTTTTCGTTTATTAAGGAAATAAGAAATGATCACGAATATTATTGCTCTTTGGGAAATTCTGGCAAAAATCGATTACCCGAGCAATACTGCTTGGATTTGGAATTTCAAAGAATTTTCAATTCGACATCAATACGAAACTTACCAAGGCATTCAAAACAAAGACCGTTTTCTGCTGCAAGTCAAGTTCAATTTAATGTCCTTGCATTGCCACCCTATTTCACATATGACTTAATCAATGTTGGAGAAGTTTCTTCTACTTACTTATTTATGGTGGTACTTTCCAATGGTGATCTTGTGAATTTGGCGTTGTTGAGGTCCTTTGATATTTCCTGCTGGATTTTGTGTTTTGCCGCGAGTGTTGCCTTGCTGTTATTTTTCAGTTTTAACTCCTTTGTTCAGTTGACAAGATATCCTGATAAAAATAGTGACAGCAAGTTTAGTTTCATTGACGAAATTTTCAACATCACAGGTATACTCCTGGAACAAAGTAAAATCATTCATAGTTATAACAATTATCAATATTTAATCACAGTAGCCCTTTGGGTACATGTTTGTATCATTATTGCATCTGCTTATAAAGGTAAAATGTTTTCCCTTCTTTTAAAGCACTCCATTCCTAATCTACCTGAAAATATTACAGAACTAGTAAAACTTTCAAGTCTACCTCCTTTATTACCAATTGTTAAAGTTGGGTACACTATAACTAAGGGCTCGAATTGCACTTATACTATATACAGTGCGATTGCAAATGAAAATGTTAGCTGCGCAACAAAAGCAGTACCAATTATTCCACAAATCGATGCTATTCTTTTGCATATGGAAGTTAGGAGTAGAACCCTCAGGAATCCCAATGGACCAATTAAACATTTGAGAACATATTGGCAATTGTTGAAAGACGAATTAATATATGCCAATCATTCGTCCTACATTGATGTTTATTATGAAATATCGAAAAATCAGAAAATAGATTCTTTCTACGGAGTGAAAAAAATCCCTTCTCATTTTGCTGTTTTCGATGAAGCATCGAAGCTAGAAATAAAGACGTATATCGAAAAATTTCATCCTCAAACTATCGTCCTACCTAATAGGACACCTGATAAAAATTTCGAACAAAAGTACTTCTGGCTATCAAGTAGAAACTTTTTATCCCCAATGATTTCTTCTGTCATAAATCGATTGTATGAGTCAGGTATTTATATTTTATGGAAAAAATATTATGATAATGACAAATTCCAGAGAGAAACTTTGCGTTACAGAAGAAATAAATACGCCACAAGTGTCAATCAAATATTAAGTAACCCTTCTTCGTTTAGTCGTTATAATCAAAAGGAAGCTCAGGCATTAAATTTGCACGTGTTACGAACCCACATTTTAGTATACCTCATTTGTGTCGCCATTTCATTGTTTACTTTTGTAATGGAATTCCTATTTTATACCCTCTCCAGTTGTACATATCAAAATATCAAAGCATGTGAATAATATATATGACAAATATTTGAAAAAAAATGTTGTTTTCGATATTGCACCGTTTCTCTTCTCAAGGCTAAGTATTGTATTATTTGCATTAAGCTAACTGCGTAAAAACAATGAAAATTTATTTTAGAATGCTCATAATATATTTCAGCGATTCATTACCTTTTCGGATGCTGTTTCTGGGTAGAACCTGTAAAACTAATTAATATGCCCTCCAGACAGTCATTATGCTGAGTATTTAGGCAATAAGCATTTCGCGAGAAAAGACCCAGAAACGCAGTCATTAAACATAATAAATGCATTGCATGCATGAGTGGCGATGCTATCTCCTAAATATTCAATGTGAGTGTATTCAGTACACGACAAAAACACATTTCATTGGGATAGTCAAAATATCCTTTAAGAAAGTCAATATTTTCAATTTTTCAACTACTAGGACAAGAGACGTATGGGATTAAATTATGGTGAGCATGGTCTTTCGCTTCTGTAGTAGTTTCTTACTACGTGTACGTATTCGGAAACATTGGCGTACTTTGGCTCAATATTTGACACACTGTATTTTTACTTAACATTTCAGCTAGCAAATCAATGAAAGTCATGCAAGCTTTATAGACTTATCGTGTTAGGCCAATATTTTGTTTTCCAATTCCAAATAATAATACCGAAATTTGCGTCGCAATTCAGATGGAAAACATCAATTAAATAAATAAGCCCAGACAGCTTAACACATTAATATTTGATAGCCATTAGTGAAGTAAACACACGCAGTAAAGGAATACGTTTAAATACATTGGTTAAAACTGAAATAATTGAAAACATACTTGACCGAGTTTTCCAGCAATTTCCATCATAGCATGTCGTGCTTTCTGCTTACATAAGGCGTGCTCTAGTTTCCTCCTTCCGTCTCAGTTTGTTTCATTGTACATGCCCAAGTACTTAGGTTTCTCGATCGTCCATTTCGAAGTGTAGCATGATTCGTTTTTATTCTTTCATTGCAGAGTAGGGTTTTTGGTGCCACAATGTATAAAGCTTAGTTGTATGTAGGTGAAAGCTGTGTTTGTATCACGTGCAGGCACTGTTACGAAACATACGAAATAGTGACAGTTACATAAGGAAGTTTTCTCAAATCAATACTTTCCTGGACTATACTTCTATCTATTGATCGCCTTTCTACATTAAAACATTATAGAGGAGAGGACTTTCTATCTTGCTACGAAAGCTTTTGTCGTAAACGATAAGTACATAGGCATCATTACCAATATTCTAAATGAACAATCATTATTGTTTCCCAATTGCTCTTCTCTACTTCAAAATTATATATATTGTGTCTAGCGTGTGCTTGCGATTCCTGTCAATTCCTGTGTAGCCTTTACAATTACCTTGTTTAATAGTTATATTAAATATGTACATTTATACTTCTCTCCACTCTAATGTTCTGAATTAGCATGACTATAAGAGAAAATTGCTATCAATAATAAATATGGTGAATCGAGCACGACAACTTGTATAACATCAGAAAAAATGGAACTAAACACATAGTACTTATAATACATGTCAATTTCGTTTAAGCTCTGTCAGACAACTCCCATCAGTTGCGATTGCGATTCTACCGATATTTTCTTGACTTTGGCCTTGGTGGCCCCAAACACGAAATTTATTTGGGGCAGGGTAGCCGAATTTACTAAAATTGGAAATAGCAATAATAACGAAAATCTGCCCTAGGTATATATACGACACTAATCTTTTCAATCTAATAAGAAACTTTCTCCAGTTTCAAGATATCTCTTTCCCTCATAATAATACATACTAAGTCATCTTCTAGTCTAACCGTTGGTTATATTACGCTAGATTTTTACTAGCATCTGCGGTCATGATAGTGCACCTTAGAAGATATCATAATTCATATATTCTACTGTAAATTTCCATTGTAAAAGTGCATATGTTATATGCAGCATATACACAACCGTAGAACGAAAATCCATCCTTGCCTTTACATCATGAAATAAATCATATTCGTCGGACAGTATAGTTGCCATACGTGGTATAAAGCATTATGGTATCTGCTTACCTATATGGATATACCTATATACACACTGCAACTGTGGAAAAATGTGTCATTGACTTATTACATTTATTATACGAAGCATTTTATTTTAAGGCATACCGCAAAGTAATTATAATCTCGGCATGGTGCTGGCTGTTGCTATTTTGTAGTGCAAATCAAGCCGGATTATTGGGTGTTACCACGAAAAGACAAAAACGCCCGAAAACACTGCATTAGGATGATGTTTTCATACGTCACGTACATATACGGCATTGAACTGTTTTCCTGATGCTAAGTTTTCAGTTGCTTTTTATGGTTTTGCGAAATAGTATAAACATGAGATTCTTCTATGGATAATATGGATTATAATTCTACTACTACTTGGAATTCAGATCCTTGACTATTAGTTATGTAAAGAATACAAAGTATATAACGTAACGTAACTGTTCAGTTATACGCAGTGCTGCCTACTATACGTGTTTTTCCAACAGAAACTTTTGTGAGACTTGGGGCAAATAAAGCTTACGTGTAATTCCTATTATATAACCTTTATTGTTCATTCGATCATTCCATTCTCCGTTCTCTCAGACAGATTCAATTTTGCGAATGACATTTACCATTGCTGATGGTATTACATACCTTCTTATAGTTCCACAAATTGATTTGCTATATATTCCGGTACACAACAAAGATAACATTACAATGAAAGCTCGGAACACATATACCACAGTACACACTGGAAATGCTCTACCAGTTTAAAACACAATGACTCAACATAATTGGCATGATGATTATATAACCATAAAGGTCCCTAAGTATATCCTGTACTGCTAGTATTTTATTTATCCTGCGAGATATAAAAATTTGCAATACTAGCGTCTAGCATGTACCGACATAACAAAATCGAGAGGGAAATAGTATACTTTGTTTACATTGTACTTCTACACGGTGGAGACTTTTAGAATTGCAAAGATTCCAATTGAAATGTTCTATCTTCTTTCCAAACTCACTACGTTTCCTTATTTGCCGGTTATGCTATCAACTGAAGCGCAAAGAAGAGATATATACTCTTGCTCCCTTTACAATCGACAACGTAATATATAGTTCTGTTCCGAGACATCATCTTATAAATGTAGGTATTACGATTATGTTATAGTATATGCTATCTTTTGAACAAGTTGGATGATACGATGTGAAGGAACTGTCAGTATTTCACGGTCCAACCATTTCATCTACTTGACTGTTCAGAAGGAGGCTTGTAAAGGGAAAACTAGTTTTGCCTCCTGCAAAAATATGATATAAGTTTATACTTGCGAATTAATTCTGCATGGTACTCTACATAAAATTAATTACTACTGGTACTCTTTATATAAATAAGTGTGAAGTGATCATTATGTAACGTGAAAAGTAAAGTTACACAAAGATTCTTTTGTGTCAATATAGTACGATCACAAACAAGGATATAAAATACACTTTCACTACTCTGCATGAAAACACAGTGGGGTTATGTAAGTTACATAATGTAACTCATCAATAGATTTAAAGCACATTGTGTCGTGTTGTTCGTAAATGAGTTAGTTTGTGTCGTGAAACTCTTATAGTTGAAGATGTACTTGACAAGCTGTATACTACTCTCCAATACCATATCTATTTGTGCAATAACTTAATGCATGCCTAACTATGTACCTTATGTGTCTTTATAGCTATACACTATACATCCATAATCGAGGATATGCTTGGCCAGCCCATTAGAACATTTCATTGCCATTTCATTCGCCTTTCAGTAATGGGTTTGCAGCACACAGCAGTATACCATTGTATGCCAGATATTTGAGGTTGAGCTCATTGATCATGGACATTCTCGAGTGTTAGTAAACGTATGCTTTGGTAATATTTAGTGAGTAGGCACAGGGAATGTCTGCTTTATCTCGTATTTGTGTTTTGTTAGCTAGGTCGTGTAAGCCACGTCGCGAAAGAACTAACTCGCAGAAATCCTCATTCAGTTTTGCAGAGCACTAGACCTAAGTAATACATAACTCATACCATTCTGCATTCCAGAATAGCAATCACACACTAAAAGGCAAAGAACTTTATTCCATACAATCGCGTGGCGGAACAAACAGAACTTTTATAACGATCGCACATAATAAACTACACAAGAAATAAACACAAAACCGTTTGAAAAACATTCCCAGCTCAAATTAGTCCACTCAGTCAGTCAGTGTCATTCTATAAATACGCTTCGCCTTGGGATTCAGCTAGTGAGAGTGAAAATTATATACCACAGCACATAACACATGCAAAAAATAACCTTATTCTCAACTTGAAAGAGAACTCAAGATTCACTTTTCTTTGCAGCGTGAAACGCAACTTAACGCACTAAGTAAGTATCCTTTTCATACTTCATAAAAGAATTATTTTTCTTTTATACATAACCTATTTCCATGAAAAACTACTTTTTATTCACTATTCGAATTGCATTAATTTATACACATAAATAATAATTGCTAGCATATACCTAATTGTATATTTATACCATTTCAGAAAACAATTGCATTAATCACTTAATTGTTTTCGTGAATAGTCTAGGACCGTTCGCAAATAAATGAGAGGGCTCAAGTGATCCTTAATCCTAAATTAGAAAAATTCTCATTTTAGTATATGTACATATGTAAATGATTAAAATACAATTTCGCTTTTAAGCAGACAGAAATAAAAGGCATCATTGATTTAATCCTTGCATTCAGAGACCATCGGGTATTTTGCATGCACCAAAACTAATAGGGAAATTTCATATTAGTACAGAAACTTTTGGGATCAGTTTCAAACAGCTTATTACAAATTGCAAATGATAATCTGACCATTAGTACGACATCAAACGTGCGACTGCCTACTATGGAAAGGGACAGGGTTGTATTTCTAATCGCATACAAAGCTAAGATATAATATTATTGTGTTTTGTAATGCCTAGTTGTATAAGTAGGTATAGTCATGTTCTTTTGAATTTCGCAAGAGTCTCTGACCTATGTTTGTCAGCTATAAAGAATCTGCTAGTGTATAAATTACAACTGGGTAATGTGTTTCCATACATGACTTTCATTCTAAAATTAAAGCACAAATCAAATACATACATGTGACACGAATAAAATGATTGTTTACCATACATCTAGGTACTCTTGTGTACTTTCTTAAAAGTGATAAATGCAACGTGTCGTGCTTTCATCCCTAATTTGGGATAATTTTATCACAGAGCCTCTTTTATTGAAATTTAATAGGATTTGAAACATTCTCTCAGGTCTTTATCTTAAGTAGTCATGTCTTCAGTTTAAATCTATTTAATTGGCAATTGGTATTACCACCGAAGAAAACATGCTACAAGGTATACTACTCCATGTCATTAAATTCGTTCTCCGAGAATCGGTAGACATAACAAAGCTAAGCTTTAGTCGATACGAAATATATTTTACAGGGAAAAGATTATTTAGCTATGAAAATACTAGATTTCTTTTCCTTGTATATACTCTCAAACTGTCGTAACTCGTAAGCTAATAGGCAAACGGAGGACAACAACAGGATTGGAGACTGAATGACTGGAACTGGATACTAAAGAATTATAACCATATTGACTTAAAATGAAGATATGTATAATGACAAGAAGGTTGAAATGCAGGATCATTCATTATAAAATTTAATTGGCAAGTTTAGGGAAATCTGCTAAATGATGTAAATAAAATGAGGTAAGGCAGAATGAAAACTAAACGTGACCATTTTGCGTAATGTAGTGCACCAATGGGGTTATATAGCATACACTCAATAAGACACTAAAGAAAATCTTCAAATAATTTTATAGTATCGTCACAACAGCCGTTTTATATAATCTGAAAACATTTGGGTGAAAGAAGGAAGAAATGATTTATTTTACCCTTCACATTGTTTTCTTCCTTGCTACAAAGTAGCATTCTCTTGTCATCTTCAGTACAATTAAAACACGTATTTTCTGTTTCAATTAATTCCATTCGATCTCCCATAAAAAGCACACTAAACTATTTCACAGTATCAATCACCAGTTCTCCACCCAAGCTCCCTGTCCATGTAAGTATACCGTCTTCCATTTTTTACCACCTGTCTCACTCCGCTTTTTGCTCCTAAGCAAGATTATATAATAAAAGAAAAGGATTTAGATTAGAAGTAGAGCCGATGGGTATGTAAGTGTTAGATTGCAAAAGGTGGATTCTCGAAGTATGTGTTCGTGTTCCTTCTTTTGTTTCTTAGTAATTCATCTTTTCAATGATGCGTAGTGGACCACAAAAAATACTATGGTTTATTCTTCTGAACAATATAATAATAATATCAGGGAAATCTGGCTAAATGTATACATTTTTAGCTCTTTGAGACAATATGATGAATCTATCAGTTGTGAAATAGAAATGAGGGAAGCGGATGTTGTCTTTATTAGTCCTTTCCATAGTGGGCGGCAAACGAGACTCAAGCAAGTCAAAACAAATATTTATATAACACAGTTGTTTGCTTACTGTGCACTACAATAAATTGTTGCAGTGAGAAGTAGAATTGTTATACAAAAGACTTTTTGCATATTTAATTGTTCAACTAGATATTCAAATAAGTATTTGCCTGAAAATTTATTGGCTCTTCTGTTATGTTATGCGCGTAAATGTCATGCGTTATGATTTCTGTTATGCATTTAGAATAACTAGACTTGTTAGCTCTTCAGAATTTTACATTAGGTAGCATTCTCATTTGAAATCTTACTCCGCCGAATATGCCAATTATATCAACTATGTTCACAAAACGGAAGTGATTAGTAGTCATCTTAGCATTTTTCCTTTGGTAAAAAGAATTTGTAATATAGGCCTGGTTCTATGCAGTTAACTGCGAAGTGCACATGTACGAAATTTAGAAATAGAATAGCAAAGGTAATAATAAATGGCAAGATAAGTTATGACATGATACTAGTATTCTATAATGTAAATGCACGTTTATGTAACTATGCTTCACGTGTTCATGTACCCATGCATTATATAGTCATTGACTCTACGCACACCGCAGGTATATACCAAAATATTTAGAGCTTACAAGTGTTCACAGTGCTGTGCAGTGCATACTACTAGTAAAAATTACCTTGCTACATATACATATCGATACTATTGCTATTCAAAGCAGAAAAGAAGTTGATCATCCTATACATACATTCAATGTACATGTATAGTAGGCATAAGGTGTGGAGTTTTGATATAAACATCGTGTACTAGAAGTGTACTCAGTTTTAGCAGAAAGTACACCATAAAAAATCGGTAGGTAGAAAGTACGTACCCTTTGTACAGCTTGTTACTATCAAAGTGTTAATCTATGGTTGCTGTTACAAGAACTCTAAGGGGAAAAAATAACCGATGAAGAATTCCGCTGTGTGCCTAGGTAAAGTTGGTTTGCTTGTAATACTTCTCCAGTGTCTTCTAGCAGCTTTGTCTACTCTAAAGACGCTGTTAACCAGTGGGACCAATATTCCCAAAGCAGTAGAAAAATAAAATAGAATATCATGAAATGACGATGCGAGACTGACTCTAAGGGTAAGGGATAGCGAATCACTGTGTCAAAGTCGTCCATCAGAGGTTTCATCTTCCAGTAATTAATTCTTTCCATATTGCAAAGTACAAATAGGTAGTACACGTTTATTTAACACAATAGCTTGCAAATAATTTACTGAAAATGACTAATGAAGTTGTAGGCGTACTTTAATGTACTTAGTTGTAATTTAAACCCAAATTTTTATTAATCTATAACAAAGTTAAGGGTATTTTGAGTTGCTATTTAATTGATCAATAAAGCATACAAAATGAACAGAGCTGAAATTCATTTTCCGATATGATTATATAATTACCACCTGCAACTGCACCAGTTTATTAACATTAATTAACATTGTAGTTACATTGCTTTGGTTAATTTTTGCACTTATTTGAGACATCAGGTGAGGGACTTGGTAATTTTGTTGGACATCTTGTTAACATTCAATGTTAGTTTTTGAAATTTTTATTGTTTACAATTTTTAGGTCAAATTTTTACGAATTAAAATGTGTTTATTTCATGTGCATGCATCTATAACAAAAGTGCTATAACTATAACCATTAGAAAAAATTCATTGCACTGTGACATTCATTTACCCATGCATAATTCACACGGCCTAATGAAATGATACCTTGAAACAAAATACTGGAATACCTCGGGTGGGCCATTAATTATTACCCTAGTTCACTTAGGTATGTAACATTTATGCAGAAACACACAATCGGTACACACATAAGGTTTTGCTAAAGCGGTCAATGAAGCTAGATGAAACCTTGGTTTTGCGTTTGGTTCGCAGTAGCAAGCACATGACTAAAGAAGGAGAAATTTACACGAAAATGCCATCCGAGTGAGACAGTGAATTACGATGTGAAACAAGGTTCCATTTGAATTAGAAATAGTGTTTAATGAATGCGGTTTATTAGTTCTGTGCCTAGTGGAGAGTAGGAACTAAGCTTACGTCGTAGTGGTAATAGGAAGTTTCATTTAGTAACGCTGCTAGTAACATCAATGGTTATAATAGTAGGTTGTGAGAAGAGTATTGACATTGCGTATATTAGGAAGTTCTCTGGTACAGTGATAGTGTCTCATTTACAGGAATATCTAATCCATCTAGGAAAACTATGGTTGTGGTTGTTGCACATGTTGGAAACTATTGCATAGCTAACACATATAGTGTACATGGAGGGAAATGGACTTGCATAAATTGTGTCATCCTACATAGGTAAATGCTGGTAACAAAGTAAAATAAGTAACAAGCTAGACAAGGTCATAGCCAAAACCAAAGCCAAGGTAAGCAAGCAAGTGTTGAGTTAGGTTATTATAGTATTAGTAATGGAATATTAACACATTTAGGTTACATATACTGTTTGCTCAGCTCTGGGTAACATCTTTGCGAGTTTTAGATCCAGGCAGCAACATCATCCACTTACTATTCGAAAAATTAAAATAATTATCATTTTAATCTGTGTTCAGTTGCAGGAATACCTTAACAATAATAAAATGTGTGCATTTTATGCAAAATCATTTATCTCGTCTCACATTCACATGAATTGCGAAGGACAGGGAGAAATTGTTTTAGGGCGTGCTAAGAGCTACAGCGTTCATATCTTAAGAGTTTGACTCGCCGCACACGAATCCGCGATAGAGTAACGCTGTAATTCAATTTTCACCTCTCATTAATTCTCTCGTCCTCTTCGGAACACATTGCAGGTACTAACCATATTTACTTGTCGTTTTCTGTAGGAGTACAGTAATTACGGTCAGTTTCCATTCCTCCAGTGAACGGTATATTTTCCAGTCAGACTAGTCCTAGTCGCCACACTGTTCAAAAGCACTCCACCTCAGTTCAGTCCAGTCCATCTAGTCCTGCAGCAGTTTGGGGTTTATCAAGTTTCCTTTTATAATGAATCCGCCATATTCACGATTTTTTGTCGTAATTATTTGAGAACACACTCAGCAGCAGGATTTCAAAATGCTTCAGCAGAGTGCGGAGGATTCCACTCTCAAAACACCGTATGATATTGTCATCCCGACTCCGAAATATGACAAATCTGTCGTGGAATACTTACTCAGAAACTGTTACCGTCAAGTTCTCAAGGCAAAAGGGTTATTTACGGTGCGATTTATTTAAAGAAAATTCTTTTCTCATTCATTTAGTTGTAGAAATCTAAAATTCAGGGTTCTGTCTCCAAATATATAGATTGATATTGCCACCGGAGAATCACACAACTATGCTGATGCGGAGCCGCTTTCCAGAAGTGTTGCTAGTTCTTTGGTTAGACGGGGACTTGTAGAAAATGACACAATAATCTCTACAAGTAAAATCATAGCTGCTCGCGCCCATATCATATTTCTTGGTATTTGGAGAGCCAATGGATCTGTCAGAGTTATGCATGACTATGAAACAGACGGTGATTAAAATCTCATAAAACTTTTACAGGGTGAGTAGTATTATGTACTTCGTCAATTTAATTTTCCATAAATAATTTTGTAGACACGTACTCTGAAGCTCTAAAAGAATCAAAGTGTCGCTTCGTTATTACTGACTTGAGGACGCTCCCCAAATGGCAATCCGCTGCTAAGCCAATGAAATGGAAAGTTGAATTTTTTGTTCCAGGAGGTGCCGAGAAATGTGTCAACATTGATGCTCTATTCCATGATGATGGGCTTGGTACATAATTGCATTTTTAATATTGATATAAAGCAGTACAAGTAAAAGTATTCATTAACAAATAAACAGAAGCGCGATGTATTCGTTTTTAACACGAAGCATGACTATGCAGATGTTACATGTTTTAACAACTGTCTTCGGTTACACATCACCCTGTATTGTGTTATGACGTCAAATACTTTTGCTTGCGTATGTATTATGTAAATGTATCGCCTAATATTAAATTGGAAAACTCGAGACCTTATATTTTCTTGAGGAACTCCTTTAGTTTGCTATTTTGCTCCGTGTGGTTAAATTCTAATCATGAAACGAAAGGTAAGCAGATATGAAAATAATCGGATTGCTTATTTTAGAGCTTCCTCTTCTGGAATTAAGGCTAGAGGAACCTGTTTTGGTAATGCCAACAAGTGGAACAACAGGAGCAACCAAATCGGTGTACTACACAAACCAAAAACTTATAACTATAATGCAAATGTGGGAGTTACTGCCGACAGTGTCGGATCCAAACAAACACTGTACATTGTTCCTGGGAAGAATGTCTCATTTCTCAACCATACTCTTCCCTCTAGGCTACTTGACAAAAGGTATCACGGTTCTACTTAGTTCCAAGCTAGACGCGTCCACTGTTCTTCAGGGAATTCAGAAGTTCAAGGTATGAAAAAGCAATACCATATCACTTTACCTATTAAGCCGATAAATTTCGGAGAAGAAAATCAATTTGTCAATTATATTGTCTTTCTATATTTCTATTTTCAAAATTACAGCCTCAAGGATTGGTGTCTATAACAGAGTACTTCTTGAAAATAATATCGGAATCTATAGTTAAGAATTACGATTTATCTTCAATTGAGTACCTTTTGTCAGGGTGGAGTATTTATGGAGATACATTGCAACAAGTTCGCAAAGCCTTTCCCAAACTATCAACTGCTTCAACCGTAATTAAAATTTAATTGATTCGGGTTTAATTTGTCTACTATTTTATTATTGAAGGATGTAATTAAGTTATTAGTGTACTAATGTATTTTCTCTTATGTTTTTAAGTTATACACTATGGCGGAATGTAGTATGCTGACTACTTCTATGAACATGAGTTACAGCAAAGGTTTCGTCATTAAAAATCATGAAGGTATTCTAAAATATATTACATCCTAATTTTTTTCCGTTAATTGGTTAAGAATATTTGACTCAATCAATTTACAAATACTATATTCTTAAGTATTGAATTTTCATGAAAAAACTTTCATTGTTAATTAGACTACGTGGCTTTAACTGGAAGTGTGGGAAAACTTGTACCTCAAACTCAACTGGAAGTAAGGGACACGGATACTGGAAAGCCCCTTGGGATTGGAAAAACAGGAGAACTGTGCTTTAAGTCTCCTATCAAGTTTCAGGCTTACTTTAATAACCAAGAGGTCCGTACACAGATTATGATTAGGTATTGTATTGTTTGTACAGTCGACTGATTAATTATTGATTTTCGACACAGATCACAGATCTCACATTGCAAAACGACTGGCTTATCACTGGAGACATGGGCTATTACGATGAAAAAGGATTTGTATATGTGATCGATAGGCGCAATGAGGTCATCAAAGTATCAAATTATCATGCAAGAAAAATCTGTATTTTGTCCCACCCCCGCATTTTAGAACCACAATAATATTTCCTAATTTGTTGCAATCAATTATTTCAGGTATCACCTACAGAGATTGAAAAGGTTATCAAAGCCTTTCCAGCGGTCTCTGATGTGTGTGTTGTGGGAGCCTCAGTTTCTCCAGCTGGCATTTATCCCAGAGCTTTTGTTACTCTCAAATTAGCCGAGTCTGCAACTGCAGAAGAAATCCTGGAATTCGCTCATGGTAATTTTAAATTAAAATTTTTGTCATTTATACAGTTATAATTTTGAAACCTAATCGTAGTTATATAATATAATTTAAAGGCAAGAAGATCTATTCGAATTCTTTAATGGAAATCTTTCATCTTTATTTTTTGTGAATTAGGGAAACTGGAAACACATAAACATTTGAAAGGAGGACTTTATATCGTTCCCAAGCTTCCACGAGAAGCCACGGGAAAGATTTCTCGCTCGCTTGTTGCGAAATTACCAACATCGGTTGTACAGTCTTCATCCTCTTCTTCCTCTTCATCGTCATCCTCCCCATTTCTGTCTTCCGGGAATTCTGATTATGCCGAAAAGACAGACCCTGAAGATAAATCGGGAGATTGAGAGAAAAACGTTAGTAACACAATTTTAAAGGCTCATACCATACTTTCAAACCATTGCAATATAGTATACCTACTTAGGTATCAGAAATAATAAAGACCAAATGCCGTCCATGAAAAGAGAAGCTTAAGTACACTAATTAAGGAAATGCTAAATACAAAACTCACATATCTAATATCTATGTATATTACGCTGAAGATGCTCTGAACTGACTCTTTAAGGGCTACAAGTTAATTAGTTACATAATTTGAACTTCTGTATGTCACATTAGTTGGATATCTCGTTACATTATTTTGTATTTTTGTATTACTTAAGGTGGCAATTAGTCCTCCATTTTGGAAACGAAAAACGAAGCGGTGACATCACAAATTTTGAATTATGTTTATGTGCACAAACAATTCCTTTGTACCAAAACCCGTACGGCATTGAAGGCATCCGACAAGTGTGTTGTGTGTTATGCAGAAATGAAAATGCAACACTAATCAAATATTTTATTACTAAACCAAACGATGCATTTTGTAAAACTTGCTGTGCTACTACTTGTCAACTAGATTGACAAGTGTAGCTAACTAATATTCATCCTCAGCCACATTTTGCCTTCGATGAACATTCCTTTTACCTTTACACGCAACGGAGAAGACTTGACTTAATCCTGTAATATTATAAAGAGAAAGTTAGGCACATTACCGATTAAAACAGGCTACTTAAATAATCCTATAGTTATATTAAAGTATTATAGTACATTTATTAATTTTGAAAACTAATTCTTACTTACCTGTATGACTGCTTACCTATGGCGCCGAATTTGCTATGAGGGGAGATGTATGACATTTTTGGCTATACATGCCCAAATATAAGTACGACATAAAATTGCTTAGTATGCTAACGGGTGATGGTGGTAAGATGCCAAGCGCGTCGAAAGGGGCTCGAATAAGATTGACTTCGATGCCCGCTACCACCACCACTCATGGGCTATGATTAAATGGATCTCGGCAAGCTAACATGTAATATGAATGAGCTAAAATTGGGTAACTGAGCCTTAACTTTTTGAAAATTAAATAATTTGAAATTGTAGCAAACAAAAATAAATAATTAAAAATAACTAATACTTACTATAAAAATATATATTGTAGTATTATAATTTGTATACAGTTTTACATTTCCCCATAATTACATGTAATAATCAGGAAATAATATCAGTCAGAACCGAGGAATTTGGATCTCGGCAAGGTTGGGTAACCTATACCCCGGTCTGACCTCTAATGAAATCCTGTCTACAACAATACAAATATGGAAAACAAAAAAACTGAATACAATTATTTAAATTGAATGATAAATTTACTACAAAATAACTTATGAAAATAATGAAATAACGTAAAGAAAAAAATACTTGTACTACACAATGCTAAATTGTCTTTACTTGTAATCCTAATACTAACAGTCAACTATTAAACTGGGAACTAGGGAACTATTAAACTTTCTGCAATTCTAAAAATAACCATTTCCTTCTCAGCATAAAAGTTTTAGGCATATATTTAAGAAACTCCCGATAAATAAAACAAAGTAATACCTTTAGTCTTAATGAAGCAGCGTTCCGGGTCACCAGCCACCATATGACCATATAGGAAGGATGTGCTAAACTTATAGGTCAGCGGTGCATACAACATTAATCCCAAAGACATATGCCTAAATTTCACAGATAACCTCTTTTTGAATATTTGCATGCATTTTTGTCACTTTATCCGTACAACTCTTTTTTTTGGCTACCATTTCGGAAATTTTCTTTTGTCGGTAAGGGGGTTGGCGATAGCCCATGTTTCTATCTAGCCGGGAATCCAAAATTTCAAGAAGCAAATCCTGTTTGATGAATCTGTCAAATTTTGTTTCCATCAAATGCCATAAGTGTGTTGTTTCCGCTTTCTGTATTCTTTCAACGACAATATGCCCGCTGGCGGTATACGGTATTCCATTTTCATCTATAGGGCCTTGAGTCCAAACTACAAAATCGCAGTAGGAACGGTTGGTGATATTTAATTGCATTACTACTTGCTTATAATACGCGTGATTTCTTTTTAGAGCAATCTTGTCATTTTTATTTTTGGATAGAAATCGATGGCCTTTGAAAGACGGTTCAGTTTGAAGAATTTTGTAGCGCTCTGTTGCTTTTATTAGAAGTATCTGTATGTCATGGTTTTAATTTACGTATCAGTATATCATGCTGCATCATAATTGTCCAACATATTTTATTGTCCAACATACTGCATCATAATTGCAAAGTTTTCTATGTAAGGTAAGTAATATAGCCTAATTTTCTTAAAGAACTATCGTGAAGCCAAGCCTTCTATCTTTGATACATATATCCCCCCATATTTTTTCATAAACATTTGTGAATCATAATAATATCAATATAGCAAAAATGAATAATAAAATACAATAAACATTTCACTTTGGATACAAATAACCCTCCATAGTTTGAAAAGTTATAAAAGAAAAGATATAATCAAGAAGCCTGAATGGGTCAAGTATCCCTTAGATACTTGATTTTTATTTTTACTAAGGAGAGGAGAAATGGCACATTTTATATTAGAAGAGCGATGAAATCTATTGGGACGTTTTGTGAATCGTATTGGGACTCTGATGAGGAAAGATCACCCCGTATCCCTGACTACGCCTACTTGGCCATGGTTTACCCCCAGTAGAATTCGGTTTACGTCCAAGTAGAATTCATCAAAATTATGGCATTTCTCCTCTCCTTAGTAAAAATAAAAATCAAGTATCTAAGGGATACTTGACCCATTCAGGCTTCTTGGATATAATAATATTTGGTAAATAAAAAAGTAAAAACATAATGCAATGCTGATGCCATTCATTTCAAAAATAATGATTATTAACCTTACCTGAATAAAATTGCAGGAGTTTTGATTGGAGAAAATCACGCCTTTTTGGTCATCCAGTCATCAATCGATCCTCGTGGTTGAATGTACAAAAGTGTAGTAAGTTTGATGCCTGTGATACAAGTCAGTGTTCGTCTTTTGGCGGGGCGATGTATCACAGACATAGATGGGCAAAATACCACAGTGCAGAAATACATACAGTGAAGTGAACATGAAAGGTTTCGAAATTACGAAAATAGCTAAGTCAGTTTAAAGTGATTATGAGACACTGATAATTCTTTTTGCTAGTATTTTTGATCGCAATATTGGTTTAGTTCGACTTAGTTCGAATTAAACATTGCTTATAAGGCGATAATGTTTCATTAATGTACAAACGGAGCTCAGTTTTATCTTTTTTCATTATGTTTACGAAATTTATCTCCAATAACATGTAAGACTGCTGCGTACACCAATTGTATCTCATATCTTCGCTTACTAACTTCTGACATAAATCATTTAGACAAGATGAATTTTACATAAAATTCTGTAAATAAATTTATTTGTATTCCTAATATTACATATTCAATATGCAGTACACCGGTGGAGAGCCTTACAAAATATTGCTGCGTGTCTTTGGGCATTTGAAATGCTTTTTAATGAATGCCTGTTGCACAATTTCTAAACTGTTTGTGTGCAGCATAGACCGGGTACCAGAGATATGTCGTAGTTGAATTGACAAGAAAGTTCATCAGGTAATTAAGTGTATCTATTTTTCTAATTTGCCCCGTAGCCAGGATGGGCAGTACAGCACTAACAGGTTTGATTCCATTTGCTTTTGATTTATTTGCGTTACTGTTTAGTAGTCCAATTGACGTAAAGGTGACTCCAAGATGCACGTAAGATTTCACTATTTCCAACGATTTTATTCTTCACAGGAGACGATCTTTTTTTAAATCTTTAGATTTATAATTTTAATTATAACTTTCATTTTTATTTTAAAATGCATTTCTTTTGAATGTGTTTTACAGTGCCACTTTGCTGTATTGCATTTTGCCATAATTAAATAAATTTACTTTTTACACAAATATTTATGATTGACAGATTGTTGAAATATAAGCCAAATCCAATAATTTTAGCGAAATGCGATTTTAATTTGTTGTTCAATATTTCCTTTTTTTTGAAAAATGTTGATTATGTTTTCAAATTCCACTGTATTTTGGAGAACTAGGATTACCTAGCTTTTTTAAAATAAATTGGAATGCTCAGAAATTTACTTTGTTTATACATGCTCAAAGATTTGTTATTTATAATTATGACATTATGAGCGATGTAGTGTTAGAATACCGAACCCTATTTTTTTGCCCAACTATGCCTCAGTCAAGTGGTGTGAATATTTTCTCAGTTGGAGGAGTGGTGTACATATGACTTGTCGGATGCCTTTCTGTATGTGTTTCTCTGTCGTCGTAGTTCAACAACACTGACAGGTGTTAGTTAGCTTGATAGTTAGTAAAACGCAAAGAACTCCAACATTAAATAAGTAAATGTAAATGTGAAAATGTAGAAAGAATCTCCATTTCATTAGCAAAATCCTCAACTGTTGAATTTTTGATTCATTGTCTGTGTTTTGAGAAAAAAGTATTTAAAAAAAGCCAACAGTATGAATCGAAGTAGATTGGTTCGATTCATACTGTTGGCTTTTTTTAACTACTTTTTTCTCAAAACACAGACAATGAATCAAAAATTCAACAGTTGAGGATTTTGCTAATGAAATGGAGATTCATTTTACATTTTCACATTTACATTTATTTATTTAATGTTGGAGTTCTTTGCTTTTAAGAAAAAGAACTTTTTGCATGTTAACTTGCTTTGCAGTTTACAAAATGGTGGTCACCTCTAAGCCTTAATGGAGTATAAATAGTCGGTATACTGTTCATCAAAGTACAAAGAAAATAATTGCTTAAATCAATATTCATTACTTATGTACTAATCAAAGTAGCCATACAAAAATCAGATTGAAATGTACAAGTTAAATACGTTTGAGATGAAAATTCAATAATAAAGATCATGTAAAAAAACCTGCGATACCCCTTTCAGGATTAAACCCCTCCTTCCTAGCTTCATTTCATTAAAATAGAAGTATAAATACCAAATACGCATAATATCTTAACAGCAAAAAGTACACAAACAAATACGTCTCAATTCAAGGTTAACTTTATTTTCGCTTGCTATTTCAGTAGAAACTAAACTACCCACTCAATGCTTCTGCATTATTAAAGTAGAGAAGTCTCCTTTTGTTGGTTGGCTTTGGGTAAGGCGTTTTTAGTGAGCATTCATGTACCTTACGAACGCTTTGAAATTTTTTGGGAAATTTTCAGGGAGTCTTCTCGGGACTAATAAAATTGTAGGTAGGTCTGGTAGGTTCCCTTTCAAAACTGGGACATATTACCTATTACCTCCTAGCATGTGGCGTACTCTCTTCGCCGTCTTCGCTCTTTTTTTATATCCAATTTGTATTTCCCATGGTTTATTTATTTAATAGTAGAAAAGTATTGGCTACACCCGACCCGCACCCTACACGGATACCTGATATCTATAAATGTCAGTGTGCATGTATTATGTAGTGGGGCTACTTAACTCTTACATTTCCATGTATTCAGTTCACTCAATCAATGCTCTATTTAACATGACTTTGTCTGACGGTCTGACTCTAGCAATTATGCTTACAGTTACCTCAAAACCTCGCATGAAGCGGTTAAGGTCGCAATATTATGAAATCGACATGACGCATAATTTATACTTGGTATTACGGTATTAGTGGTATAAATATTATTTCATTAGACATTTGAAATGCATTGATATAATATAACTGTTTAGTGTGTACTAATACTAATGATGGACTTGAAAAGCAGAATTTCATTACGATTTATCACTTAATTTGTAATATTGTAATGCTTAAAATATGGTCGCGGTTTATGCAAATTTCCTAATAGATTCTAACCAAAATGCCACAATCTGAATTAAGATAAAGAAAAAGACGTACAGCTGGGCTAGCTGACATCACTTTTCCATAACTAACTGATCGAATCTAAAGAGACAAAAGCCAAATCATCTCAACCTCAGCTCAAAGCTCGCTTAAATTTTCCCAATACTACTGCATGCTAAATACTAAATATGCCATTTTATTGATTTGTATTCATTCATTCATTCAAATGCACTACTAGGCCGAAATATATAAAAATTCATGGTGTTGTGTTCCACATCTACTAGTAAAGCAGTAGTATATAGTCCCAATAAAGAATTTGAACTGCTGCAGCCGTTAAGGAGTAATAAAATCTCATTTATATCATGTTTTTAAATAACCCAAATTAAGTTGCACGGATGAAATAAAAATGGACAATACATTTGTATTTCGAGATACTTCTTTCATTTCATCTAATTGTAAAATTTCTTAAAATAACAGATTTTAAACAAATTTCTGAAAAAGTGATTTATTTAGACTGCCATTTATTGTAGAATTATTATTAATTACTTGATTTGATCGGGTAATAATAAGACTTTTTAAGCTTCATCAATATCGCCTTCGCCTTCTTCGTCAAAGTCTCCCTCTTCATCGGCAGTGGCTTCTTGGTATTGTTGATATTCGGATACTAAATCGTTCATGTTGGATTCAGCTTCAGTGAATTCCATTTCGTCCATACCTTCTCCAGTATACCAATGCAAGAAAGCCTTACGACGGAACATAGCTGTAAACTGTTCAGAAATTCTCTTGAAGAGTTCCTGGATAGCTGTGCTGTTTCCGATGAAAGTAGCAGACATCTTCAGACCCCGAGGAGGAATATCGCAAACAGCTGTCTTAACGTTGTTTGGAATCCATTCTACGAAGTAGCTCGAGTTTTTATTTTGGATGTTCAGCATTTGTTCGTCGACTTCCTTCATTGACAAACGACCACGGAAAATAGCAGCAACAGTCAAATAACGTCCATGACGTGGGTCACAGGCGGCCATCATGTTCTTAGCGTCGAACATTTGTTGGGTAAGTTCTGGAACGGTGAGGGCACGGTATTGTTGACTTCCTCTGGATGTAAGTGGAGCGAATCCGGGCATGAAGAAGTGAAGACGGGGGAATGGAACCATGTTGACAGCCAATTTTCTTAGATCAGCATTCAATTGGCCAGGGAATCGGAAGCAAGTTGTGACACCAGACATTGTCAGAGATACCAAATGATTTAAGTCTCCATAGGTGGGAGTGGTAAGTTTTAGAGTACGGAAGCAAATGTCATAGAGAGCTTCATTATCGATACAATAGGTTTCGTCTGTATTTTCTACAAGTTGGTGAACAGAAAGTGTGGCATTGTACGGTTCAACTACGGTGTCTGAGACTTTTGGCGATGGGACAACGGAATAAGTATTCATAATTCTGTCTGGGTATTCTTCACGGATTTTAGAGATGAGCAGAGTTCCCATTCCTGATCCAGTTCCACCTCCAAGAGAGTGAGTCAATTGGAATCCTTGAAGACAGTCACATCCTTCAGCCTCTTTTCGTACAACATCCATTACTGAATCCACCAATTCTGCTCCTTCCGTGTAATGTCCCTTAGCCCAATTGTTTCCAGCTCCACTTTGTCCAAATACGAAATTGTCAGGTCTGAATATTTGTCCGAAAGGCCCAGATCGTACGGAGTCCATTGTGCCAGGTTCCAGGTCAACGAGAACAGCCCGAGGTACATATTTTCCACCAGAGGCTTCATTGTAGTAGACATTAATTCTCTCTAGTTGCAAATCAGAATCACCGTGGTAAGAGCCAGTTGGGTCAATGCCATGTTCATCAGAAATGATCTCCCAAAACTACAATACAGACAAAATAAATAATTTAGTTTAATGCATTAATTTTTTCCAATGGAATATTGCAGTGTCGAATAACTGCATGCATCTCACTTTTCTCAGACTTTTCAGTTCAGATTCACCAAATAACCCAACCAGATCAAATTAACAACAAACAGAATACTAGCAGTAAAAATGAATGTTTAGCGCATTTAGCAGTTAAATTAAACAAAGGAATATTTTTAAATGAACACTAATGACTCTAATAAGATCTACGAAACGATTAATTATAGAGGACTAGATGTGTCTACCCAGTTAATGCAGCTAACATAGTATGTGCAATGTGCACAAAACAAGTTTTTTCTGATCTTTAGATTATTTCGATTCGACAAGGATTTTCGATTAGGAAGCATTTGTAAAATCATTGATTAGATTGAATTTTGATTTGGGAAATTGTCTATTGGAGCCTGACAAAAGCAAATTACCAATTCGATTAGAGAAATTATTTTGCGGTTCGCGTCAATACCTTTAAGAGAGCAGTATATCTCCGCGGTGCAAATGACGAGTTGACTGACTATACCGACCAATAGGCAGTTGGCCGGCAGGCCTATCTTTGGACTGTGGTTTCATTTTGACTCATTGTATTTTAATATAATTAAATGTACCTGTTAAAATAGAAATAGAGTACATAAGATGCTGATAAAAATTGGCTGCACATCCCTCAAAAAATGAAAAGGTCATAAGCAATTTAAGTGAAGCTAAATTTTGATACACGATCATAGATACTACGGATTTAACAGAAAAATAAGTTTAATGAAGTTACAGAATCAAAATGATCTACAAATTACTATTATTAAATTTGTTATTATTACAGTGACGTATATATACATTCTACAACTGTCAACGTCAACGAACTAAACAACGGACCAAACAAAAGACGAAAGATCAACCACCACCTCCAATTATACAAATTCATATTACCTGTCATACTGCCAAGTCATTTTATGGAATCAGTCCCTTATTTTATAGAGCCTGAAGGCCTGCCTTGTTGGTATGTAATGAACTAAAGGTAGGTTAAGAATTAACCGTGTGACAAAATTTTAGCAAAATATTATTTATGCTTACCTTAGCGCCGATTTGATTACCACACTGGCCAGCTTGAATATGTACGATTTCACGCATTTTGATTACTTATTTATAAGTTTTAAAAATTGAAAAAATGACCAGATCAGACAGAGCAAACTTTTCATAAAATACCAAGTCTGAGTCGGAGCGGGTTCCGTTGAGTAATGAAAGAAAGAATCGGTCGTTAGAGATGCCAGTCTATGTACTTGTATCAAGTTGTAAGAGAATGCAGATGCACGGCGCCGCTGCGGCAAACTGCCAAACGGTCACTTGTCAACTTTTCGTTGGAAGTGCGTAGTGTATCTTTTGTATTTGCGTAGTTTAGCGCATTGTGGAAATACCAGTCAAACAGGTCAAAGAGGTGGAAATTTTTTTCAAACAGTTTGGACTTGGACTCTCTTGTGTGTTCAACAACTGTTCGTCAACTTCTGGAATCGTGTTGCCTGTTTGTCTCACCAAAAGATTCTTCTGATCAGTTGTTAAATAATTCCAGTCCTAAAGCGTTTTTTAAGTCCAAGTAAATGCACATCAATTTGTCAATTTCTAAATATACCGTAATACTTTCAAATATAATTGTTAATCATTAGTTGCAAAGTGCAAAGCAGCTCAAAACTCAAAAGATAAAACGTCATAGAAAGTAAGCCATTTTATGAAATTCCGGAATTACAGGGAAGAATAAGGCAAAAATATCTTCCGAAGACGCCTGTCCCTACCGGCTCCTGCGGCAGTTGTATGTTTTTTCTTGAAACTTGAAACAAGTCGAAGCTCATGGTTCATTTCATTTGTCGGCTTTATCTAGTTTACAAAAACTCTGAGCATGTACCGCTGCCGTCTACCGAAAACAACATAACCTATACTCAATGTTGCAGTGCAGAGAAATAGATAATTTTTTATTCAAACATAGATAAGTATAAAATTAAAATTGTAATAATGCTGAAAGAGATTGTAAATCCATGTACGTAGTTATATTGACCTACTGAATTTAGGAGCTTCAATCGTAAAGCGAAAGTATGGAAAATGAAAACCCGATATGATAGATAGTGTTGGTGTTGTAAAATGAAACCATAGTTTGGTACAGAAACAAAGGATTTTTTTCATGCGTCGATCTCGTCTCCCATTTCTTGAAGATATTAAATTTATACACTTTTATTTGTCGGTTATATGGAATTGTGTCACAAACAAAGGAAATTATTTTATTGCGATGTTGGATAAGCATAGAAAAACAAAAAACATTTTTCTAAGATTCTACTTCCTTCTACCGAGAGGAAATGGATTGGGCACTTTAAAGATGTTAACAGCACTGATTTTTCCTTTTTGAAGTACATTCACTACGCCGATATTGCGCTTAGAAGCTATATTCAAAACTCCGATGTTTCTTCTGCCCGAATTCAGCACTCCTAGATTTTTCAGTCCTATGTTACCAACACCCTTATTCCCGAATCCAATATTTCCGACTCCTACATTTCCAAACCCAAAGTTACCGAATCCAATGTTGCAAGCTGAACTATTGAAAAACAAAATCAGGAGCTACCTATTATTATTTTATTCAACAATAGACGATTTACGATGCATCGGGTCAAATTATTTTTTGTTTGCTTTTATACGAAGTCGTATTTGTACGTATATTTATATATATATACTATTTTTATACATTTAGTTTCATGCAAATTCAATAATATAATTCGAAAGCTTCAATATTCAATACGATGTTATATGGTTATATAAATATAGGAAATCTAATTTTTAAGATCACAAAGTTATTTTTGGCGAGAATTAGGAATTACGGAAAAGGAAAAAACATAAACATAAATGGTATAAATATACTTTAATATACTTATTATGTATACATATAGCTTTAAAAGTGTAAACATAGTAAACAATATATTTAGCATTGGCTAACCTACATATTAACAATAATGGCATTCGTTCGTGCAATTTATCATGCAAATTACGCAATAAATTTCAATTGTTAAATTGTTTTTATTACCTTATTGAAGCTAGAAGAATAAGCATAAAGATGGCTTTCCAAATCTCCGCGAAACTAAATTTAACTAAATTCATTTCAGAGTCAGGTTTCTGTTCCTTCTTTTCTAACAAATATCTAAAAGCCAAACGAATGAACGATAAGGCGTTGTTGACAGCAGTTGTTCTTAACTTATTGTTAATCTAACCAATGTATCAAAATATACGCTTTCTGCCATATACGAACAGTAGAAATACTTGTCTTTTTATTATTGAGTGTAAAAGTGGTGTATTAAATTAAACCTCTAACCCACTAAATAAGCCCTATATATAAACACTTACAAACACAATTTATGCTGCCAATAATTAATTAATGGGAAAAGCCTCATTGGCTGTTCTTCTGTAGAACAAAATCTCAACTGAAGATAACTTGGTTCAAAACACTGCTTTAAGTTAAGTAAACGAACCCAATCAACTCAAATATTGCAATTCTGGAAAAAACAGATACCTGTTTATCATGACCGAAAATTATGCAAGCAATAAGTACCTAAAGTACTGAGAAATTGCAGATAAGAGATCTTTAGAACGCGTATAGACCCAGACCCTGAATACGAATACGATGCAAACTTTGCAAATATAATAATATATGATGGCTAATTGCAAAGAGTAGTATAATATAATAATTATCTTAGTGAACAAGGTTTTCCAGAATTATTTCTCATATCTATCTATGTAATGCACATTAAGCACAACGCTAAGGCATTGTAAAAGGTAAGGTATCCTCATTTTTTCTTTAGAATAATACATGAAACTTGTGACTCGTGATATGGAATATGGAATACATACATACCGAAGTGTTTTAATTTACAGGTGAGGATGTGAGTATATTGAGTATGCAAAATATAGCATTGCTTTAGCTTAGAAGGTTCATCTGCCTATTTTACTTCCATTTGTATCACTGATCACTGTGTACAGGATAAATACCTCGCAGATAGCAAGGCATACGTATCTATGAACTGACAATAAAATTCATTAGCTTAACAATTCGCAACATATTTCATCGGAGTGATGCAAACGTTGCCGACTGCGTTAACTGCACCAAGAAATACATGGATATTAACAACCATGATATAATTCGCATCAATTAATTACCTCCTTCAAAATCCTTCAAAAATGGTAGCTACTCTTTTCTTGAATTTTCTCACCCTGTTCCAGGTCAGGTACTTGCACATTATATGTATAGTCTATATAGTATAGTATAATGCTTACATAGACGTACGTTCATTAGCAGCTACCTATTAGTAAACAGCCTCACCAAGAAGAGGACTCTAGTATAATAAAATAAACGATATCATATCATATCCTGCAGGCACTGCAGGGTAGTCTACAACTTTCGACTTTAGACACAATTTATTAATTATTGCATAACACCTACAATATTGTGTAAACCAACTAAGGGTAAACATTGTGCATCTATGCGAACAAAGTATTATATATTATATAGTATTAAAACCATATAAATTCAATAACAAAAAAGTTTGTCATCACAAATAATAATGCATTCACTGATACTGGCCATGATAAGGTCATTCGGTTACCAGAAACACAAATCAAGTAGTGTATAATAAATACCATTTAGACAGCCTTTTGAACTTGTAGTCATAAGCTCGGCAACGGCCGCTGAATGCATTGACGTTCAGACGTATAGGGATGAACAAGTGAACAACTGTATGGGAATTTGTAGATTGAAAAGATTCCAATTTTCCCATAAATTATGGAAAATGTAAAATCCATGTGAAATACTACATTATGTATTATATGGCCAGTAGTAAGAAGCGTTAGTACATATTATATTGTACGTTTGAATTAATCGATATAGGAAACATTTCAACATTATTTCATTAGCATTAGCTCAGTTAGGATTTAATGGAAATACCTACCTAAGTGTTTCTGACTTTCAGTTTTATTATCATTAGTAATTTGTTTTGAGTGTTGTAATGTAAACAATGATGAGATTTTGAGATTTTAATAGAGCACATGTAAATTTTCGGTAGAATCTGGAATGAAGCGTCGGATAGTCAGATTCCCAAATTCCCATCCTTCCTCGCTCGCAAAGATATTCATATTTTTGCAAACCAATGCTAGTCCATCATGAGATATAGTAACTCGGGAATAGAACAGTCGTTGCGAGATTGAGATGAGAGGTTCTAACGGGCCATTTCCAATAGAAATGCGTACTGGTGGCGTGGCATGATCATTTCGCTTACTGATGTTATGTCCATAATTACAAACGTAATAGTTACAAGCCTAATTTGCTAATCTTCATTTTTACAACCATTCATACAACCAAAAGAATTTTGATGTATGCATTATGCATTCTACATAATTAATGCCCCATGCACGCCAATTACATCCAATTAAACATTCATGTCTCCCTCTCCATAGATTCCTTTGTAAGCTGCAGTATATGGGAACTTTGGGAACATAATAATTCAGCAGGAGCACCGGGACAGGAGCTAGGAACTATGTTATTTTTACTTCTCGCTGAAAAATTCCAATAATAATAAGTAAAAAAGTAGTATGTAATACGGTTGCACGCAAAATAGTCTGCTTTTTTCAAAGAACAATGAAAATCATCAAATTGTAATTAATTATATTAAGGTTACAGGGACTTCAGATTTTAGAACATTTGTATGGTATAGTGTACGCATAAAATATACAAAGCAGTGTTTTGCATATTATGCTGTCCGTAATTACGATCCGAAAAGTAATTATTAATTATTATAGTTCTCCTTAAAACAAGAAAATTTAAGAAAGTAGATTTATAAAACTGAAGTCTTAGAAATAGTAAAACAATAGTTTATTCTAAAAATTATCTGCATGCAATCCAAAAAAAGACATAAATCTCATGATTCAACTTTTTTTGGTAAAACTTTTTCTAGTAGGTAAAAAAATTCTTTCTACTAGTAGTAATAGTAGGTACGAAGGTAGTTGAATTGCATTATTGCCTGAATTAGTAGGAATACGAAAATTTTAACTAACTTTTAAAATTTTGCATGAGCGAACTTATTAGCTATTATTAGAAATCAATCTAACTATATTTTTTAATTTAGTGTTATGCTTAATGTTGAAGGGCTACTTGGACTACTATTCAGTTCAGGGCTGGAATACACAGAAAAGACGATAGAAAGAACGTTACTGCAAGATTTGAAATGTTAAGCCATTTATATGTGACCTCCACCGCCACAAAACAATAGGTTTTCCGGTAAACTACAGCATTACGGTTTACGGTCGCAGAAATAGTGACTGAAATAATGCAGAACCAAATGACCAGAATATTGGACACTACCTAGGTGGTCAGAGTAAAATCATGTAGCACAGTTTGAACTTTGAAGGACTTAAGTAAGCCATACAGATTTCCATAAATAAATATTTTTGTGAAAAACAATAGGTGGTTTTATTAGTTGAATCGCCTATCGGTAGTGACTACATGACTATGCATTTACGCCAGAGGGTAATAATACATTCTATAGGAACTCTACACCAATTCCCATTTGAATTCCATTCACTAACTTATCTCCCGGCTGGTATTTCAATGGCCAACAATAATTTATTTCTGCTCTTGCGAAGTTACCAATATTAATTGCAACACCCAGTCCTAAAGCGGCTCTGAAGTCACTAAATATTTTGGCGGCAGTTTCCCAATTAGTATTACGATATTCACCTGTAAAATACAGCACTGTTAATATTGACCGTTTTTTAGAGCTTTAATTAATATCAATAATTATGTAAATCGGGATGGTTAAGTAAGTACCTGCAACACTAGCATGATTGGCGATATTTCCGAAATTGACAAACATGTGGGTAAGTACATTATCCAAAAATCGACCTTTAGGTCCAAATGGCAGTGGAGCGTAGAGATGTAAAGCGGAGGACCAATACGCCTTGGGTAAATCAAGGATAATCACTTATAGTTACTTTCGAAATATTGAAATATTGGAAAAACAACAAATGTTACCTTTCCTCCCAAATAATCATTCCCACTTCTCGATCCAAGGCTTCGTAATTCAAAACCTCTTAATGTATGTGGGCCACCCAGAAAAAATAAGTCGTGTATACTGTGAGATAATCTCCCAGAGTCAAAAGGAGTTAGCAGACCTGCACTCACCGTACCTTGAAAAATCTAAGAAAAGAGCACCAATCAATCTTTATGGCTATATTTATGTGACTTGTGTGTAATTGTACTTGCAATCACTGTTTATGTGCACTGTATTTACAGTTACATGATTCGTGATCGTATGATTCAAGAAATAATATTATTTAGCACTACCATATTAAAAGGAAGTCTCTGGTTGACTTGAAACCGTGATTCGTGTTTCAGAAAGCTAACATCACCGCCTATACCAGCGAATTCGTTCGTAGCTCTAATAAAACTTCCTGATGTTGGGAAAATAGGGTGGTCCCTACCATCCACAGAAACTATGTGTCTTAAAGCTGACTTAAAAGAGTGCCCACAAGATTCTCGAACGGTAAGTGAAGTCAATTTAGAAGTAGCTTCTATTTGTCGCCAAACACCTTCCCATTGAAAATTATGTTTTACCTGTTTTTATTTAAGATACATAGAAAATACTTTTGAAACACCAAAGCTTTCCAAAATGTATTTATGCAATGTAAATGTATTCTTGGATAACATACTTTATTGGCTTGCTGATACGACACATCCAGAACTCCTCCTAGGTTGTGGACAACAAAACCTGACAGGGGGTTCGGAATTACATTGCGGTAAATATTTGCCGAAACTCTACAAATCAATCAAAGAAATGCCTTTACTGAATGGTGAATGATAAGTGTATAACAGAGATATCGAAGAGGTGGACGACCTACGTGGAATTTAATACAGGTTTCAGTACACTCAAGCTTGTGCTACTGTAGCTTTGAATGCTGTGAACATGTTCCACATGAACTCCTTCTCCTCGACCCAGAATATTAGGTAATTTACATCCAACGGATATTGATCCGTCATTAGCTCCGGTTAGAAAGTGGGCGCTTCCAATATACCTTCCAAATTCTTTGACAAGAAAAGTAACCTATACATGTACATTACATAGATGTTAAGAAGACAAATTAAGAATGAACACCAAACCATTAAGTCTTCGCTTTTAATGATCTTACATCATAGCCATCTCCAATATTTTTATTCCCGTCTTCAGATTGACTTGTATCGATCACTACTGCAACATTCTTAAAACACCCGTTACTTTCTAACTTTCGTTGTATTTCACTGGCTAGAAGAACCATCTGCATTAAATGAAAAACATTTCATTTTCTAAAGAACGTTTATTTTCCGGTTACATTTAAAATGGTTAAAGAAAAGCATTCCAAATTGTACAAAATAATAAACAGAATTTCAATTCTTACCTCTTGAAAAGTAGATGCTCTAAATAATTCTTTAAAATTACGAGTAATGAAGTCATCTTTGGTTCTACCTATCCCTTCAACATGGACCATGTTTACTCTTACAGGAATTTCATCTAGATTTAACTCTACTCCTTCCCCCATTTGAACTTTTGGAGAAGCCATAATGCTAAAAAGCTTCTATTGTAAATTGAATACCTTTGAGGCTGTTTGTGACAAGGACTGCTGAAAAATAATAAATATACTTATAATACAATACTTAAAATACAATTTAGATTTTTTTATAGGATTAGTAAAATGCGTGACGTGAAAGTTCTTTCTGGAAATCGGGAAATGCTTAGTAAATGGAAACAATAAAAGCGAAAAGTTAATTTTCAAATTGCACTATCAATTTCTGAATTTCTTAAAGGGAACTACCACTAATAAATATTTCAAAATATGCTAATATTTTACTAAATCAATCAGATTTTAAAAAACTTACCTGTCAAAATTTGTAAGTAAATTGTATTGTGTAATTCAAATTAACCAAAATAATTGCGTTACTATATTTTGTACTATGGTTAAATCATTTAAAATTTTCACTGTGCAGTCGCCCAAAATTACTCAGTTAAGAAATCAGAATTTTGTAAAAACATTAATAATCAGAATTCCTCCCTTGCTTGCTGCACCATTTAACTTTACCGGCCGCAAGTCAAATAATTTAGCCCGGGAATAACTCCATCGGCTGTTATGCAGATTGCAGAATGCAGATATTTTCGTCCTCAATCAAATTCTCCAGTCCAGAATAAGAACCAACATTAATATCCGACTGAGGTAGCTTTTAGCTTATTATATAGCTGGATCTCCGTTTTATATTTTACCTAATTGTATCTCACATACTATTTAAATCAGTTTGTTACTATAAATCACTGGCAGTTATTTACTGGTGTAAGGCGAGAATGAGCAACCCCGGGACACCCATGAATTCTCCCAGAATTGAGGCGGTCAGAATGACATTTATTTATGGTTTTAATTCTATAAGTTTTATAAATGTTTTAATGTTCATGATGATTTATTTTTTATATTTTTTTCCTATTCTCCTCAACTTCAATCTTCTAGAATAGAAATAGGTGTTAAGTATAATAATTATTTTCTTAGGCAAACACTGGAGCCCCTTGGTTGACTTCTCCAATTGACCTCAACAGGGAGTATTTTGATTGCGACACTGATCTATCTGGACTCGGAATTTGTTTGAAGCAGTCTTTGCAGCTGCAACCATCGTCAGTTACTGAAGCATTTCCTATTGAAAAAGAAAACTGCACAGTGGTAGTGGAACCATATCCAGAAGATAATTCAGAGCTGTCTCAAATGGTAATGGCATCTGTCGTATTCTTTATTCCGAAAATAATCAATATTATGAAAACTAGTATATTGTCATTAAAAACGCCATAAATCGAGCTTCTAAGGCTTCTATACAAGTGGTATTTATTTTTAGCTGGAAGAAGCTTTAAGAGCTCAAGAATTGGAATTTAGAATGAAACTCTTGGAAAAGGACGAAATGATTAAATCCCTGGAGGAAGTGGTTGAGCAACAGAAAAAAAAATCATCAGAGCCGTAAGTTCCACAGTAAATCAGTAAATGAAATACATTCATAAGGAGTACAGCATTCAATTAAAGAGATCATTAATTTTTAGAATGTTAATTTTTTTATTCAGATACAATAGGTTAGTTGAATATGAAAAAGAGGTAATGGACCGCTTTAGTGAACTTAAAGATTTGACCGATGAACTTAAAGCGTTGAATATAGAAAAGAACGAAGTGAAGGAGGATTGCAAAGCATTAGTTAAAGAAGTAAACATGTTTGAAGATTCTTTCAGCCTCTTGCACAAGTGCGTAAATAAAATAAAACATAAACCAATTCCATTTTCATTTTATAATAATTGGAGTACTCAACGGAATGTTTTGTTGCTGTTTTGGGTTATTGGTTTTCCTGTTCATCTATTGTTCTGAACTGCTATTGAGGAATAACAGAAATTATGAAAAAGTAAAAGTTATAGTGGAGAATTTCAACAGGAACGAGGAGTTATTAAATGCCCGTTTCGAGGGTATGGAAAAGCTCGTGGCAAACCGAGATGGAAAGACGGAATACATAAAACAACAAGTGGAAGAAAAGATTATACTGTAAATATTTGTATTTAATTCTATCATAAATGTAGTAACGTTTTGTATGCATCTTAAATTATTTAAAATTCATGTAGACTCAAACGGGAATATGAAAGTAAATTACATGAAGTCGAGTCAGAGCACACAAAATTGAAAGCCATGATTTGCATGGATGAAGTTCGTATGAGGCAACTCAAAGCTGGTGTTATTCAGAAAACTCGAGAAGTTGAACAGCTACGAGATCTTTGCCAGGAAATAATTAAAGGTGAAAAATAAATATCACCATCACTGCGAACAATTTACAAAACAAAAAGAAACATTACCTTTAAGACTGCCTCCACTCTGCAACTGCTGGACTGCTGAAATGATCTCTTTGCAATGAATTATCTATCATTCCCAAAGCATCATAGTCATTCAATTAAGATAAGATATCCTTTAATACTAAGATTATTATTAAAGTTAAAAAAGTCAATTAATTAAAATATTAAAATATTAGAAAGATAATGCTACCAAAAGGTACCTACTTCAATGAGACTGATGTGATTGTAATGCAAATATAACTTTAACAATTTCAATAAAATTTATTGCGTGCAGGATAATGCTTTAACTTGAGTTTGAAAACTGACCGACCCTTATTCATAATCATAATGTAATCTAGCAGGTAGGAAAGTTAATTTTAAACATGAGTTTTTTCAATTGACGTGCACTGTAATCCATTCAATAACGAGCTAAGAAAATCAGATTTTTCATGAAAATTCTTAAAAGCAATAAGGCAATAAATTGTCATGTCAGTTCCCCAAGCATTTTACTCTCTACTGTCTGTATTGGTCATAACAACTATACTAATAAAGTTTTAGACAAACATTTTTGCTGTTTTGATTTAATAATATTATGCCATTCATATGTTGTTCCATTAGTTCTTTGAGATTTGCTGGTGCATTCTGAATTTTTCCGTATTTATCAAATAAATTGTGTTTGTTTTGTACTGTTTTAGTGATTTAGATAAAGGTAAGGCTGAAAAGAAAAACATTGTGTTCTGTAACTTTTAGTTTCTTAAAAAGCAAACTTGCTGCAATTAGTATTTTAGTCTTAATTCTAATCATATTCACTCATTGTAGCCCAAGAATGGTACTTTAAACTAGTCGATAATTACCTGCATTACTTCTAATTGAGGTTACTCCAAATAATTGAAAAAATTTTCCATTCGACAAAAATATATTTGCTTTACTTTAATTTGTTATATGAAAATAGTATATCGGCAAGGTTTACAAACTATATAGCAACTGTTTAGATGGTTGAGAAGTAGATTTGGGAGTTAGTACACGCAAAAGTAATTACCTGGTAATGGTAAGGAATTTCATCTTACATCTTATCAAGAGTTGATTGAAAGAAAATCATCAAAAGGAGATTAGTTATATAAGTTAAATTGTATACACTTTACACTTCAATTTACTTGGGCGAAATGGGTTAATTTATAACTTTGTGTATTGTGCAGTAGACATATTATACAAATACACGATGTTTTCATTTAGAATAGCCAGTTTCTTAACTTAAATTATGCTGTTTTGTAATCACCTTAACTTCTGACTCGCCCATGTAGCTCATCAAGTCAGTATATTAATTAAGTATATTTTACCGTATTAGTAAAATGTTATTCAGATATGTGTACTTTATTAATTTCATGTTATATTTCATGTTATAAATAACATGAAGGAGCAGTCATTAGTTTTGATTTGTATTTCTCGCCTGTGTATTTCTACAACCGAATTAAGTGTAGAAGGTAAGATGAAGTCCAGCCCAGCAGTATTAACATTGATGGTCGTTCCAGAATAATGTGAGCAATATTAAACGAATCTACTAACTGTTAGCAAGCACAGCATGCAAGAAGCTTGAACACATAATACATTAAAGCAAAGCTCTTTATTTAAGTAGTTCTAAATTGGAAAAACAATGAATTCTCAGAAATGACAGGGTAAAGGCAACGTCGATCTAAGACAGGGTAAAGGCAACGTCGATCTAAGACAGGGTAAAGGCAACGTCGATCTAAGACAGGGTAAAGGCAACGTCGATCTAAGACAGGGTAAAGGCAACGTCGATCTAAGACAGGGTAAAGGCAACGTCGATCTAAGACAGGGTAAAGGCAACGTCGATCTAAGACAGGGTAAAGGCAACGTCGATCTAAGACAGGGTAAAGGCAACGTCGATCTAAGACAGGGTAAAGGCAACGTCGATCTAAGACAGGGTAAAGGCAACGTCGATCTAAGACAGGGTAAAGGCAACGTCGATCTAAGACAGGGTAAAGGCAACGTCGATCTAAGACAGGGTAAAGGCAACGTCGATCTAAGACAGGGTAAAGGCAACGTCGATCTAAGACAGGGTAAAGGCAACGTCGATCTAAGACAGGGTAAAGGCAACGTCGATCTAAGACGGGTCGAATTGTCCACAATTAAGTAATCTTGTCCAAATATCTTGGCTTGGATTTGTAACTCATGCAATGCTTATGCAATGGGCTGCATTAGACGAATGCAGAAGATTGTGTAGACATTTTGTGTGCTTTGACAGCTTTGTATGCTTTGACAAAGTTGTAAGACGGCTTTGTATGCTTTTCAGATAGACATATTATATGTAAATGTATTTAAATCATCTGGACATTTAAATATGTTGATGCCTGTCTACGGCCTAATGGGTCTCACCTTTTATGAAATTCAACCGCGTTTTATCTGTGCTTTCGATGCCTGGCATGGTCGTGGTCTCGATGCCCGGTCATTTCGACACATGCTGTAAGAGCTGGTCATCGAGCGGTCGATGCCAATGTGAGCTCAGTGCCAGTGACATATACAGTGTCAAAAATATATCGAGTTCAGAGGTACTTTTTTATGCATGTAAATTTTTAAGGAATGTGCTGCACATAAAGTAGGATCCGTTTTTACAAAAGAAATAAGAGGTAATAAACCTAAGGTAGTTCCTTGTTTTTCTTATACATTGGTCAGGACAGGAGGATGTCCGAAGAACAGAAATTCATTGCTAAGTTAAGCTGAAAAACTTTGATATTTAATGCAGAAATATTATTACCATTTTTTGAAATAGCAATAGAAATGATTACTGCAACTTTTAAATGTGTTCAATTCAATTTTAAGAATAAATAGCAGTGTTTTAGTTTGTTAAAAGTTTTTGGGCAACTGTGTAAGTGCATGATTATAACATGCCTGCCATATCTAACTTACTATGAAGCAGTGTTTATTGTTGACTTTTGTAGTGTTTGCAGTACCTACCGAGGTAAACAGTATATATAATAGGAAAAATGCTGAAGTGCAATCTTCGGATTACGTAATCGTTAGTAAAGCCGGTCCGGCTTGGTCTGTTATTTTCTTATCTTGTCCATGGATCGTCTCGTCGGTCGTGACAAGCTCATCTCATAATGGGAAACAATACTTAGGTATAGAGATTTGCATGGTGCATTGCTCAGTTGGTGTTCAGGTAGGCATTAAATGTTGTTAAAGGGAAGATATGCATTTAGATGGATGACATAGGATGAGGAACTGAAAACTTAATGATATGTTATCTGATAAATGATGCTAATAATTCTAACATCACGTAATACTTGTTATAACACCTGCCATGCCACACAACACTGTACTTGAATTTACAATTTTATAACCCGTACGTATAAATATCATGCTAAGGCGAGCAAGATTGCAATGTGCAGAGTATAGACTATCAGGTAGACACAATTAATTTTTAGTCCGCAAACAGTAAGTTATTGTACCAGTTAATGCATACACGTAAATCATATTGCAAAAAGTGAAATGTAGCAGGAGGCAATTTCTTGCATATTGAAGATGTATTTGTTGAATGTTGAACTCGCGATACTAGGCCCGACCAGAGGAGAAAATTAGAAATGGGCATGATAAAGTACAGAGAGGCTTACTCTCTGTAAATTAAATGCATCCGAGGATTAGCGTTTGTCTCAATGTGAACAGCGTGTAAAGGATGAGACAAAGACAAAGTCCGCAACGTGATCTCACTGCATTGGAAGAAGAGATCTCATACACGGCAAAACTAACTTGTACATTACATTGTATATAGCTAAGCTAAGAAAACATAAAGGCAGTTTAAAATATTAGATACTTATATGTTATAGAGAGTGCAAAGGATATTGTAGTGCTAATGTTGTGGAATAAATGCAACTACAAGTCTGAAGTGCATAGGAAAGGTAATGTGATGGTACATGGAATAGACAGAGAGCCAACTGAGGAAGATAAGAAAACACAACAAAGATAATGTATCGTAGGTATATAAGGACGGAGATTGACCCCTGAAACATCCAGTCGATCTGTCATTCCTGTTCCTCAAGGAACATCCTGTACAACATCCAATAATCCACCATTCATTCCATTCAATGTCCATGTAACTATTTCAAGTACTTATAATAAACTGAATTGTCATTGAATTTATTGAATTCTTTGCTCCCTCCTGTCCTGATCTTGTTTCAATCGGTGTCTCGTCTTCATTTCCACTCCTATCGTCCTCGCGATCTTTTAATCGCCTTGTCTTAACTTTTTATAGTATTAGTAAATAGTAATAGTCAACGACCAAAGTAGTTTGTGTTTCCATTCAACTAAAGATAAGGAAAGATTTGAAACAATGGGAAGAGTGTCATTGTTGTGTAATCCGGCTGCTGTTGTGATTGCAGTCTTCTTTCTGCTCATCTCACACACTGCGGGTTACTCTGTCAAAAAGGTAAGAATAAAATTTGCAAACTGGATTCGATTCTCTTGCGAATATTTTCTACTCACACACCGACACACCATCACTCACTCCAAACACTCACATTATAATATTTACAATACAATACCCGACGGAGACACGCATGGGATAGGTACCTACCATTCTGACAATGCTGCAGTCTTCAGTAACAATCATTCTGTCTCAAAATAAAAAATCTCTAGGTATGTACATAAATATGTACTAGCATCCTGTATTGGTAGTTTGGCTAAGACCAGTGAGGTTTTATATCCTATTTAAACACAACAGTAATGCAGTAATATTTACAAGCATATAACTATAAGACAGTTGTAAACAAGGCAGGTTATATCACTAATAAATTCAAATTGTACTTAAATAGCTAAAAAACTTACCTACACTTAAATTTTAACCAACAATTTACTACCTATTATTACTTTTACATAATACTCATACAATAGTATAAGTGCAACTAATTGTATACATGCCAATCAGTAATAAATTATTTGATACAACACGTAAGCTGTAGGTAAAGACCAAAAGGTATTTGTTTTTCTCATACTTATGCGAACGAGACATGCACCAAACTGGATTTACCATTCACAACAATCTAAACTAAAGCTTAATGATTCCGTGAATTGGTGCACGCAAGGCATTCATATTACATAGCAAAAGTATCTTTTAAAAATATCCCCGTTTTTCATTTACTAAAATAATTTGTAAGTTTTCCAACCGTAAATAATCAACGAAAGAACACTTTTAGAATTTTACAAAATATAAATCTTGAGATGAACAATGAAAATAAGTTTCTGTTTCATAGGCATAGTACAGGCATTATATTTATCTCCGCATGGTTTGGTAATACTAGAAGATATTATGTTAGGTTCTGTGCTGAAGGAGAATTGGCACAGCAATAGGCTTGTCATCTGCCTATGTCATGTCACTCAAGTATTTGCGAGTTTTGTTGAAGAAGTGATATTTGGCCTGTGGTGTGGCAGACGAATCAGCATGAGTACATCTTCAGATGCACTTGAGTTGAAAGTAGAGGAGATAAAAAAGATGAGGAAAGTGGCCTGGATGGCCAATCACTAGGACAATGATCTTTTGAACTTCAAGTTGACTTCAATGGAATGAAATCAAGATTCCGATCAACTTTTAGAATCTTCCTAAAGTCTTCGTCTCCTTCCCAGCATCTTACCTCATCTCCGATTCCCACTTTCTTATTTACTCTGCCTCTGTTGTGCAATTTAAATTCAATGCAGCCAAACTTTTTTTCTGACACAGCCAAGACTCCTCAATCGAAATATTAATTAGTTTCATGCTGGTTGACAACAACAACAAAACACATGTGTGCACTAAGGGAATCTCTCCTCTGTCACAGACAGACCAGATTGACCGGTCGCAACCGGGACCGGACATAGCTGTAGAAACACATAAATTACTAATCCAAACGTAATCCAGTTAAATGAGTTAAATGCATTACATTAAATACTTATTCCATGCAAGTCCAGCCATTCTTCATGAAATGCAGCAATAGCAATATCTTAGCCGCAACGCAACGTGGATGAGTTTTTTCATGAGATTTTCAATATCTAGAGAGGTGACAGCTTTATGAGCAGACCTTTAAATTATGTAACTTCTTTATGGCAATATGACAAAATCGTATATATGAAAAACATTCACAAATTCCAAAATGTAGAATAGTAGAGTTAGTTTGTGCAAGGTTTGTGTTTTAGCTGAAAATATTTGTCAATTCGAGACAGTTTGATTTGTCTAGTAGCAAAAATCGAATATAAGCACTGCTGCATTAAAACACATTAAGCCCTGTAAACAGTAGTAGTTACGTATGCTAATTTACTAAGCGCATGCTGAGTTTACAGAATAATTAAGGGTTACATAATTGGTAAATTATTGGTATAAGAGCAACAAAAATTAACTGAACTGAAACGCTTGACTATATAGTTAGCATAATTAATTGATAATTGTCAAGAACAGGATTGAATACAGTATTAAGTATGATTTTTTCAGGTAAAATGCAAATTAAAGCGAATTCCTCATTACATATCAATTATATTTCTCATATTGACCTTCGACTACGATACAGACAGATGAGGCTGTAAGGAAGAAAATGGTACACGCTACACGGCGAGACGAATCACAAATTGTCTGTGCAAAGTGTATTCCTTATAAGCATGGCAATTCCGTTTTATTACAGTTTTAATACCTACCATCATAAGGCTAACTAATATTTATTGCCAGTGTTATCACATAATCAAATCATGGAGTCGAATTTGCCTGTATATTCTCAAGCAATAAAATTCTTTATTGTTTGTTGTACCTATGTAGTTACGAATTTACGATAAGATTAATATTTTATGCCAAAACAGGTTATTCAGAAGAATGGAGAGGATGTTAATCTTGATATCGACGTTACGACTGTTGGAGGTCTTCCTGGTACCGGTAGAGATGATGTCACTGAAGCAGATGGTAATTACGGTTTACGGTTTACCGTCTTACCATACCTATATAGCATAGATTAATTATATTTTGTTCACCCTACGAACTACAATTTTGATTTAGCAGTCGTACTCTCGGATGTAACAGAGGAGCAATCTTTAGCAGACCAAGAAACGGTTTATGTCACCACAGAACTGTTTAATGAGGCAGACAATGAAATCGATCGAGTTGCCAGAGATGTCTCATCAGTAGTGGAAGGAGTGACAAATGAAAGTGTCACCGAAGGCACCAGTAATGACAAGGTTGATGACGAAGTTGTTTCTGATGCCACAACTCTGCCACCACTGGAGAGTAGTTTGGGAGACGGAATCCTACCAGCTTTTACCAGACCAATCACTCCAGACCCGAATGCTAATCCGAATGACTTCACAACAGTCAATCCTTTACCCAGCGATTACGACAGGGATTCCCTTGATTTGAATACTACCGGTGATGCTGTCTATGGACGCGCAGCTTGCCGTAAGAAAAGAACAAAGAAAATTCGTTCACTGATGAAAACTCAATAACCTGTGATAAGCATGCAGTATTCAAATTTGAATTATTTTATTTTTAGAATGTGGAAAACCGGCGTACCGCATTGTTGGTGGTGAACAGGTGAATTAATAATAGTTTAATTGACAACTGAATTAAGCTAATTAATGTTCATTGTGTTTGGTGAGTACTAATATTTTTGTAATAACTGCAGGCCAGAATAAATCAACTACCATGGACGGCTGCACTACTTCGTGGAGGAGGTGGACGTGCTTATTGTGGAGGTCAAAAATTTAAAAATCTCAAAATCATATGATGAAACTCTTAGCTTATGAGTCATATCCGGAAGATTATAAAAATATTTGTGTTTCAAAATTGTTTTAACATTTTTCAGGAACTGTTATTAATTCGATGTATGTTCTAACTGCAAGTCATTGTGTCGACGGGTAAGAAAGAAAACGATTTATTTAACCTTTGTATAGGTGTTTGTGTCATTCTGAATTATTATATACTATACGATATACGATTATAATATAATACGATGTACATACCTAAATTATATAACACGATTGCAATACAGAATGCAAGCTTCTGGAATCTCAGTTTTGCTTAATGAGCAAGATTTTAATAATCCTTCAGAAACTCGTCCTCAAAAATTCGGCGTTTCTCGTATTACAATGCATCCCAATTACAACAGGTAGGAAAAACAAATTGAGGAACCTATAATCACTGCTCAAATAATTGTGATCATATTTTACCTTTTTACTCTGTAGACGGACAATCGACCATGATATCGCTTTGTTAAGATTGTCTCAGCCTATCCATTTTAGTAACAATGGTCCTATTATTCCCGTTTGCCTTCCTGCTTCAAATTCGAACAATTTTGCTGGAGAGATGGCTACTGTTGCCGGATGGGTAAAAAATACAAATATTACCAATGCAATAATTGAAATGAATTATTTAATTCAACTAATTTCTGTAATTCCTCAATCTGTAGGGCACAACTTCTTCTGGAGGAGGTGTATCAAGTCATCTCAGAAAAGTGACCGTTCCAGTTCTTAGTAACAGTGAATGCAATTCGAAAACTAAATACACTAACAAAATTACAGAGAATATGCTTTGCGCTGGACTGCTGACAACTGGAGGCAAAGACTCTTGTCAAGGAGATTCAGGAGGTAAAATGATTCGCTTAAAAAGTTTAATATTCGTTCGTTCCGTGTACCTAAACCTTATATAAAATAAATCTTCCCCAGGTCCTTTGGTAATTGAAAATGGTGGCCGCAAAACTCTTATTGGTGTTGTTTCTTGGGGTTATGGATGTGCTGCTGCCTATTCACCAGGAGGTATAGATGTTAATAATTACTGTTATTAGTATTTCAAATTTTCAAATAATTTAATATTTGAATTTTGGAATTTAGTTTACACTCGCGTCGGCAGATTTCCCGACTGGATTTTAGCAAATACTAAAGGAGCGGACTGGTGCGAGGGTTAATAATCAAGAAAATTAAATCTGAGGCTACAATTACATTTTGACTTAATTCTTCATGTACATAGCTATTTATTTTACACAAAACTGGTAATTATCTCATATTATGGTACATATTAAGTGATTGCGCTTTTAAGTACGTTAATATTCTTTTGTATTGCCGATGTTTAAACGGCTTAATTTTAATATGGCCCACAATTAAAGGAAAGTGTCTTCGATTTAAAAAATGTTTCCGCCAAGAAATTTGTTCTTCGCTTTTAAAAAAGTGTCTTCGAGTTACAATTATGGTAATTCGATTAAAAGAATTGATCTTTGATGCTTTCCGGAAAACACAGGAGTTTTAAATAGTCACAAACGAAATTCATTGTTTTCAGTGATACTTTACTGATGATTATACTGTTTAAACTGATGTATTGCAGTAACTGTATGGTGTGGTGTACGCATATTCGGAATGTACTTTATAATAGTTTTAATGAGTTCCAATAATGAAAATGGGTAAATAAATCGTCAAACAATCTATTGGTCACAAATAATGTGCATAGGTCATTCACTTAATCATTTCTAATTCACAAATTACTTTAGAATACGGTAATACTTTTATTGCCCTGTTGTACCATTATGCATTGAAACATGCATAAATAACCGTCATGGTATCTTACTCTGATTGATGATAAGTATTAAAAACGCTGGGACGCACATAAGAGGCATCAGTAGCAGACTCTTTTAAACAGAGCATAGAATAAAAGTAGAAGAGGTTCATCATCATTTCTCACAATAACAATAATAAAACAGATTCAGATAAATATTATTAATATCAACACATGCGAGAGGACAAGGCAATGGAGCGATGTTTTTTTAGAAAGAAATGTTACTTGACACAAACAAACGTAGAATATCAATGAACCTATATACTTCCATTAACATCCCGAAAATCTAAAAAATGTACTTGTACTTTAGTATTACGTCACAGTTTTAATGTTTCATGTTTCAGGTAAGCTTACCGAGTAATAATGAAAAACAATATTAAAGAAAAGTGTATTACATTTACGTACAATGTATTAGCCTAGGTATCGCATAGGTTATGATGATCTTGACAGCAGAGTAAGAAAAGGTTGTCATTGCAATTCATTCACAATGGAATCGCTGGATAATCTATGATCTTCCATGCTGAGCTCGTTTTCTCAATAATAACTAGAGATCATTCGCTCTTAAGATATTCTGCTGTTTACTCCTAGCATTATATTCAACAATACACGGATACATACACGTTATCTTATCTGTATGACATAATATGTATACCTTATCATATCGGTTAATAGATTGATATTCTGAAAGAAAATTGCTGACTGCCTTGTACATCATGACGGGGAATAGAATACTAGGGTTAACCCAGGCCAGTGCCATCACTATTCCAAACTGCACGGTAGAAATGAAAACTCATCTCTTCAGATAACTTTTACATAATATTTCTCTAATGTAAGAAACCGAAGGCTATTTAAGACTCCAAGAACAGCCATTTGCTTTTAGTCAGTGAAAGATTTTTGAGAGCATCGTACGGGTAATAATAAATATGAAATTGCTCGTCCTATTTCTTGTCTGTGTCTTCGGCTACTCTTCCCATGCCACACCTCCATTGAGTGTAAGAAAATTAAATGTTTCGTCTTCTTACTGAAGAAACAATTTACATTACATATAAGCAATGGTTTTTTTGCGTCCTTTTAGGTTGTGCCAGATACTGTTGAAACAACAATTAGATCTGATTTAGTAGCAGACGGAATTTCAGGTACGGTGTCGATAGCACTTTACTTCTTTCCATGAACATTAGGTTTACAATTTGTTTATTTGGCTTACAATTTTGATAATTCTCAGATGATGAGTCGTCAAATCCGGTAACGACCGGTCTTGATTCCGGTGGATTTCCAACACCAAAACCATTTCTTACCGAACCTCAAACCGATGATTTAACAGAACCCAATGTAGAGCCTGAAATTCCAGCTTTCGATATCAGACAATACCCGGATATTTCCATTAAAACAGTAAACAGAATTTCTGTTTATGCTGGCAAATCTCCATGCGGTATAATTAATTCATCATTGTTACTCAATAAGAGTTTTGGAATGTGATTTATGAATTTTCAACGGTATTCTTTTAGAATGTGGTCGCAAAGGGATTAGAATTGCTCCTGAACCCAAAACGCCCAAAAGTAACGACACAAAAATTGTAAATGGACAACCTGCAAGGATTGAAGAATACCCTTGGACTGTTGGGCTCCTTCGGAAAAGTTGGCTGGGAACTATTTCAAAGACACCTTACTGTGGAGGTAATTTTAGTCCATTCCATATTTGTATTTACTATTATATATTCCACTTTTTATTATGAATCAAATTAACAGATGCATTTTAATTAAAGTAAATAATCTGTCCAGGAACTTTAATCAACAATCTCTACGTCATCACTGCATCTCATTGTGTCGACGGGTAAAATTACAAACGTCATTAGATCTTTTTCATTAAGTTCCTTACCAGGATCTAAATATTCAAAAAATGATATGTATTGGTTTGTATGTATGATTTACAGTATGAGTGCAGGCGGATTAGTTGTTGCTCTTCACGAAGAAGATTTTTCTTCTGGAAGTGAGCTGGAAGAGGAAACCATAAAGGTTCCTGTCCAGACTATTACCATGCATCCACGATACAGTAAATATTCAAAGATTTTTACAATAATTTTAATGAGATAAGACAGATCAGTCATACCCAAAAATTTATTTTCAGATCGCAAAAATATTGACAACGATATTGCAATTTTGAGATTATCGAAACCTGTAGAATTAGGCAAGGTATTCCTTCCCGCTTGCTTACCAGCGAACAATGATCATTCTTTTGCGGGAGAGACAGCAACTGTTGCTGGATGGGTATGATATTCATTTTAAACATAATTTTAGATAAAATAGACAATATTAAATTATTTCTTTTAATTAGGGAGCTCAAAGCGAAGGAGGTGGTGTCTCAAGCGCTTTGAGGAAAGTTGACGTCCCTATCATAACTAATGAAGTTTGCAACAGTGACAAAACGAAGTATGAAGGCAAAATCACTGAAAATATGCTTTGTGCTGGAAATATTGAAGAAGGGCAGAAGGATTCTTGCCAAGTAAGCTAATGTTATGTAGATAATATATTTTTACTCTTTTATGACGAAAGTGGTAGTGATTTTATTTTACTCTACATAAACTTTTTCATTTTGTTACAGGGCGACTCAGGAGGTAAACACACACTTATGATTTATGACTTCGTTTCTGAAAAAGTTATTATTTTTTGTCACTGAAAACTGATATTTTTGTACTGAAGAAATATATTTCTATTACAATTAAGGTCCTCTTGTAATTGAGAATGGTGGACGAAGAACACTTGTCGGTGTCGTTTCTTGGGGCTATGGATGTGCACGGTTAGCATAGTTAGAAATTACTGTGTTTCTATATTAATAATATTTCTTAATATTTGGTTATCATTTTGTTATTTCTTTTTAGACCCAGATCTCCAGGAGTTTATACCAGAACTGGACAATATCCTGAATGGATTTTGGCCAACACTCCAGGTGCAGATTGGTGCAGCGGATAAAGTCACACAAATCTAAGTGAAAACTAAGAGTCCTACATTTTGTAGCCGACTCGATAAAGTTGTTAAATCTTTACTCTATGCAGAATAGACCATTTATAATGTACAAGTTCATGTTATAGTATTACTCTTATGTACATTTTCTATTTACATTATTACAATTTTATATAGTAAAAACATTTCCACATCTTTCTTTTATAAATAGCATTCAAAATACTATTATGCTTCTTTCTCCATTCAATTAAAAACAACCTCTACGAATTGCGAAATAGTAATCGTAACCCTGAAATAAAATTTTTTCTATTCTACTATTTGCACTTTGATACTAAATGATTCCAAACCACAATACTAATTAGTTCCATTCCTATTCAAAATATCGACATAGCAAGAACAATTAAAGAACTTGCATGCATCCTGAAAATATTTATCACATCGAAAACTGCTTCAAAATATTCATATGATCATAATATAATACTATGAGCTCTAACTACATACAACAGAGTAAAAGCAGAAATTGTACTTTGTTGTAGTTTCTTTTATGGTTAATGAACAGGTTTCCATATCTCAGATCAGTGAGCCCCAAGTCTAAGCATTAAGTTGTACTGTACATTTAAAATGAAGTGATATGAAGTCAAGCGGAAAAGCACTCACAAACAGAAACAACATACGAAGACGATATTCCTTAAGTATTCCGTGTAATTATTACTTTCGAGATCTTGGACCTGATCTTAGTGTTTAATTCTAGGTTATCTTAGGTCTGGTCTCGTTTCATACGCCGTGTTTGACTGGCTGGGTCATATTCATGACCACCTCAATGAATAAACACTTTGTGAACACATAGAAGCATATAATCTGCACACGAGGGCTTTAAAATGAAATTTTCTTAATTCTTAAGACTGTCATGCAAACTATTGTGGGTTTTCCTATGTGTTTATGTGCACACTAAGCACATTGCCCACAAAAGCCAATTAAGGGGTTCTGCTGTTACCTTAAGCATTTACATTAGGTCCATAACTGTTTTCATTGTAATATTTATTGTGAGAAATGTGCTGGCGCCATGAACTAGGTACCTGGTGGACAATTTGCATTTGCATCTTACCATTGTCTACTATTAGGTAGCATACAGTATGATTACATATACAACATGGCCTGTCAAGTTTAATACTCACGACAATTATTGTAAGGTAGATCAAAGGTACACAATGTGCTTACTTCCAATCAAATCAAACTCAGATTCATTTTAATTGAAATAGAAAAGTGCATTAGTTTTCCACGTATTGCTTATAACTACTCTTGTACCTACACTACACAATGTCAATCAAAAAACATGATTGAATCATGAAACATTCTTAGGTTATTTAAGCTCGACCGAGATTTTAAACTGGGATCATTAGCTAGTCGTTCTCAACCATTCATAATATTATATTCAAGGGAGAAACACTAAACTACGCAATCATTCTATTTACTTAACATGAAAAGACTGAAACATTTTTCCTTCTTTCTGGTGGTTCTCATTATAGAACTTTGTTCCGCATCGCCCCATTTAAATGTAAATCTAATTATACTGGTTACCTGTTACTGTTACCATATACAAAAATGAATTTGTGAAACTCTAAGGGAATTGTAATTTTAATACTTAAATGTGGTTTCATTAAGGGTGCCCACATAGAAAACGAAATTGAAACAACAGCGACCAGTTATCAGATTGTCAACGATTTCCAAAAGGATCAGGAATTGGAGGCAACAACTTTGTCCGGTGGCAGAAAGGATGAACGTGAAGGAGGGGGTAGGATTTTACATAGCCAATAAAATAATTAGTAATTGAATTCACATAAAGAATATTTACTGAATTTTTAGATATAACAGCAGCTGAGGAGGAATCTGTCGACGATGAATCTGGTACTGGAACAACTGTAGTTAGTAATACAGTCTCATCACCTCCTTCGTTTCTTTTGGAACCAGAAATAGGGGCTTCAGAATACTCTAAGAACAAAGGAATTCAGTTAGATGATCATGAACTCCCTTTGTTTGACTTGTCACAGTATGATGGAATAACCGTAAAAACATTTAATAATTCCAGTTACAGATATTATGCAGGAAGAATATCTAGTTGTGGTAAGAAGAATACTGTTAAAGTAGAAAACTTAATACCCTTGACTCATCTTATCTCTGAAAATGAAAATATCAACTTATTTTAGAGTGTGGTCGACCTGGAAAAAGAATTGTTGGTGGTGAACCTGCTTTAATTGAAGAATACCCATGGACTGTTGTTTTGTACAGGCGTAGATTCTTTTGGGGAGGCCTTCAACAGTATTGCGGAGGTATTTCGAATGTCAATTTTTATTCTCCAATATGGAAACTTTGTTCAGTGCTCAGTTTTAAAAATAATTCATGGTTGTAGGAACTTTGATAAACAATTACTACATTATGACGGCGAGTCACTGTGTTGATGGGTAAGAACTTTTCTTTTCTGGATTGCATTCTTTCGTAACTGTATGTAAAATATGTAAAGAAATTATTGGAAATGTGCAGAATGATACCTTCGGGAATTGAAGTGGGTGTTCACGACGAAAACTTAAAGGATCCCGATGAACTGACAAGTCCTACACAAATGATCAAGGTCGAGAGAATCATTATGCACCCCGAGTATAACAGAAGGTGAGTCATGAAATTTATCTCGGTTTTGAATCACCAATGAACTTACTAATATTTTAAAATTTACATGTAGAACAATTGACAATGATATCGCCTTGTTGAAACTGGAAGAACCAGTGCAACTAGGGCAAATTACAGTCCCTGCTTGTCTGCCTGCAGGAAATGATTTTCTATTTGAGGGACAAAATGCAACTGCTGCTGGTTGGGGAGCCACAAGTTCTGGTGGAAGTACTTCCGATTCTCTCAGAAAAGTTCATGTTCCTGTTTTAACCAATGAGGAATGTAATGAAACCAAGTATAAAGGGAAAATTACCCCAAATATGTTATGTGCGGGGTATATTCAAGAAGGTCAGAAGGATTCTTGTCAGGTAAGCCATTTTTAATTAAAAAGGGGTAGTAAATTATAATATTAATTTTGAAAAATAGATCAATTATAAAATTCTGGTTTTCATTTTGCAGGGGGATTCTGGTGGTGAGTATTACTAAAATTATTTATCTGTATTAGTACTTTTACATTTTGCTTTATTCATTGTTAATTAATTGTGTAGGACCACTTATCATTGAAAACGGAGGGCGGAGAACACTAATCGGTGTTGTTTCATGGGGCTACGGTTGTGCAGAACCAAATAGTAATTTAAAATATAATTTCAGAATATTTCTATCAATCAAATATGTGTGGAAAAGTAAATTATATGCTGATTCATTACTTTATTTTCAGGTCCCGGGGTATGATTCTTTAGAATTTTGATATGAAAATAATTGATTCTGAATGATGAAAAAATTATTACATTATTTATTATTGAAGGCAACATACAATCAGTTTCTTTAATATTTTCATGTCTTTAGGTTTACACCCGTGTAGGAAGGTATCCTCAATGGATACTACAGAATACACAGGGAGCCGAATGGTGTAGCGGTTGAAGCAAAACATTGGCTAAACTCATAATGATCCGTTGTATAATCTTAAGTTACATTTTAGATGTTAAATTAGCATTTTACAAAAATATTTATTGAAAGTTGTATGTTTTGTGATACTGTAACATTTTAATGGAAATCCTACTTGTTAAGCTGGAAAAATTTAGGAAGTTCTCTTATTTCGATACTTTACTTTTCAATATTGTCAATATATCTCACATAAATGTAAGCAAAGAAGTTAATAAATGTAGTAAATAAAATATTAACTTATTTCTCTAACCAATGGACAAAATTACATGATTTTACGTATATGTATAAGTGCAAAATGCATAAAATTGTAGAAGCAGCAGACAAACAGGTAAAAATTGGGACAATGGCAGACGAAGAGACATGCTTAATATTATTGTGTTTGTATCCTGCTAATTTAATCCTGTAATGCAAATAAACGCATTAGGAAATCTGGAATGGAAATCTGTGTCATGGATTGGTTTGGATTGGCAAAGAAAGACAGGAGTTTACCAAGTGTAATAATTAGCCTGTTGATTTCTAACAATAAACTAGTTGTGGATGAAGTCGTGTGCTGTGCAGATGGGTAAATTGGAAATAAATCAGTTTCCTCTACTTAGTAAAGAACATTGACATGACGTGACACGAATCACCACAACCAGCTATTAATTCATTTAATGGTTTATGCTAATTTCTGATTTCACTAGTGCAGGCAGGGGAATTGAAAAGCAGTTGTAACTTGAGCTGTTTTATTTTGAATGGATTATTGTGATGTTGGCTGGTTAGTTAACTTGACTTAATATGGATGCACGCAAAATGCAAAAGTAGAAGTAGACTAAGGCAAGGCAAGGCATAATATTTTATCATATCGCATAAACAATGAGAATTTCTGTCTTGGCATGTCACAATCAGGTTTTCTTGGGTTCTTTGAAAATGGCCAAGTTGAACTTGTCAACAAAACACTAACACTACTACTCTTGTCAATGTGTCACTATTAACTTTAACCAAACTACTCTAGCTAATAGTACGTAATTGAATTCTAGGTTAGACCCATACCTTATTACACGGATTTCCATTGCCAATATTGCTTGGCTACAATGATCTGTCCTTGGCATTGCACTTTGGGACTAGGACAAGGCAACTTTTCTTGATTTTCCTTTGAATTGAATTTGGAAGGGAAACAAGACAGACAAGCCGTGGCAAGGCAGAAGGATGGTTGATTTGGTGCAACATTTCACATTCATTTTTGAAATTATGAGAAAGAAAGAGTTTGAAAAGTTATTGTTTGGGAATTTATCTGTGGATGTCCATAAGTATGTTAATATAATTGTTGAACTTGAACTTTAACTGTCTATCTAATTTATAGCCGCAACTTTTATAGTTTCGAGTAGGTAGTGATACTTTACCGATAGAATATCGATATGAAAAGGAAATTCGTTACATACCTGATTTGACTCTGACATTGACTCTGACTGAAAGTACATGCTGTGCTCGAATACATAAAAAATGTGTATGCAGCGCATTGTAGTCGATAAATTAATGCATGTATTATAGTAATGCATATTAGTATACAAAAGCAATAAGTCAATTGTAATGATCATGTATTGTAATTGTTTATATGTAAAAGAGAGATCTTCCTACATGTCTAGCAGGTAAAGTACCTTTCATTTGCAGATTTATTAATCTCACGTTTCCTTTCTATTCTTTGTGTTCATGGATCAAAATGATCGAGAGAAAACCAAACCAAAGTTATTTAAGCCTCAACGTAAACTTAGAACACTTAGTTAGTGACACGAGATCGAAAGTGCCACGGCTCACTAACAAATCATATAGAAACATTACATTTTCGTGAGATCGTACAAAGATTCACGAAATATGAACCTCTACAGTTTTAAGTGGGCTACTGTCTTTTTCACGCTTATTGCTTTTGGATTTGCATCTCCAGTTTCTCAGGTAGGTGTGCTATTTAATTGGAAGAATTTTAATTTTAAGTTCGGTTGAAGTTACTGATCAAGTTTCATTTTCTCCCTAAATATAAGGACCAAGCGTCAACAAACGACCCGTCGACAATAACTACCGATGATGGCAGTACAGGTGCAACAACCCTTCCCAATGGAATACCCTTAGGTAAGATCTTGCCTTTAGTTACATAGATAGGTGTAAATATTTCCCAATTCACTTTTCATGCAGACGATGATGTTGTAACAACAGACACGCCAAAAATATCCAGGGATGATATTCCTCCACCTTTCGCTGATGCTTCATCAATTAATTATCAATACCCTTTGGAACCAGAAGTGAGTGGTCGGGATGAAGAAAGTATTGGGTTGAGTAGCTCAGACTCAGACTCTGACAATGAAGATGGAATTCAACATGATATGTCTCTATTGAAATCTAACGATTCTGAATATTATGCTGGAAGAGCTAATTGTCGTAAGAATAAGCAAGCAATTTAGCTTACAGACAAATTTTCTGGGAAATTGTTAGCAATTTTAAATCGGTGCGAATATTTCTTAGAATGTGGGCGTCCTGGAGAAAGAAGTATGCCTCTAAGAATCGTTAATGGAACTGTGGTACCAATTAACGATCTACCTTGGACTGTTGCTTTGGTTCGGAAAAGAATCTTTGGTCAACCCAAAGGAGCTTATTGTGGAGGTTAGTGAATAAATATCTTCTTAGTGCATTTTTCTTCCAAAGTGACTCATAGTTCATTACTTTTGTTTTCCTTTAACTTTTAGGAACCTTGATCAACAACAGGTATTGCGATTACGACAGATACATCATTTTTCGTAGTATAACAAAGGGTATTTAATGTTATTTTCCTTTTCTCATTAGATACATTGTTACAGCCAGTCACTGCGTAGATGGGTACGAAAATTCTACAATTCTGCAAATAAAAATTCAATAAAAGTATGTAAGTCCTAATGAGAATTTTTTTAAACAATTAAATGCAGTTTTGCTCCGGACCGGATTGAAGTTCGAATTCACGAAGAAGACTTTTCTCAGGAAAGTGAAACAGAAGGTGGAACTCAGCGAGTGAATGTCGATAGAATAATAATGCATCCTTTGTACAATCGTCGGACGATTGATAATGATATTGCACTTTTAAGACTGGCCGAGCCTGTTATTCTTGATAATGTTGTTGTACCGGCTTGCTTGCCAGCTAATAATGACTACACTTTTGAAGGCATTGAAGGAACTGTCGCCGGTAAATCAAAACACTCATATAAAATACCTACCTGTAATTGTAATGTAATAGTAACCAATCGAAATTGCAGACATTGCATACATGACCATAACTAATTGTAGATTCTAAGTAGATCATTTGTAGCAATTTCGCTAATTTCTGAAAAACTATTAAGAAAAGTGGATGAAACAACAAAAATGTATTTGCTATTGCAGGATGGGGTGCCACAGCAGAAGGTGCTAGCGTTTCACAAGTTCTACAAAAAGTCAATGTCCCTATAATCTCTAATTTCGAATGTAATACCAATACTAAATACGCTGGAAAAATCACTGACAATATGCTATGTGCTGGCGATGTTGAACATGGAGGAAAGGATTCATGCCAAGTAAATCCACATAAGTTTTAAAAAGCCATTCGCAAAACGCATACAATTGTCATTTACTTTACTTTAATTTTAATACGCATGATATTTATAATTTTGCTTTTCTTTGCAGGGAGATTCCGGGGGTACGATCCATTGAAACCGTCAACCAGGATATTCCTTAAAATTTGAATTTTTTAACAATGAATTTTTGTTTACAGGTCCTATGATAATTGAGAATGGTGGCAGACGAACTCTCGTCGGAGTTGTTTCCTGGGGTTATGGTTGCGCAAGGTGAGGAAGCGTAATTACAATGTCAATATCAATATGCTAAATGCAAATTTAACAATATTTATTACACAATTAACTTATTACTATTACTGCTTATTGTACCATGTACCTACTATTATTATTATAAGTGTAATAACATGTTTTCATTATTTCTTATTTCCCGTAGACCTCAATCGCCTGGAGTATATACGTAAGAAAAGAATGAATTACAAGAACTATGTACTTATATTATTTTCATAGAAAATCGCAACATTTTTAATTAATCATTTTGAATACATTTTACAGCCGTGTGGGACGTTACTCAGATTGGATAGTTAAAAATACTGGAGGAGCCGATTGGTGCAGCGTTTAATTAATTGTTGTAATTTATTTAATTTATTCATTAAGCAATTTAATTGCCTTGTTATAATCTTGTTTTGCACTGCTATTTCTTACCTCTACTAACAGTAAAACAGTACAGGTGCTCGGTGCTCCTGCCATTGTTATCATATATTTGTTTTTATTAATATAGTTTTGTATTACACAAGCTAAATAAACAATTCTAACGAAATACATAAATGCATTTGAATCCGAGAAGCATCAAATAAGTAAAGTTAAGGGTTGGATTTCTGAAAAGAAATTTAGAAAACCGGTTAGTGCATGGATTTATTTTTCAGAGGGGCCAACATTTCAAGGTCTACAACAGCATGTACCCTGGCATTTGATAAACTAAACTGCACTAGCAGAAGCATCAAAACACTTCGGCTGAAACATTTTGCATGCAATTTTAATTATCGCGAGAAAATGAGGTAGATATCGTTTTACAGTAGAATTTTAGATGCAGTTGGCATGTGCAAAATGCAATCGAGTTGTCATTATGACATATGTTCCCTGGTGAGTTGAGAAGAATCTGAGAATCCTGACTTCAATGGAATTAAACTGACCTGGCCTGATCTTTTTTGTTTGCTTTGCCCCCAGCTTGGTTTGGTCAGGTTTGATGGGACATCATCTTGTCGCCATTAAATACACCTTCCCATTAATTTCGTCCTGCAGTAGCCAATTTACATTTATACAGTATTTTTCTAACGTTATAAAATGTACTTAGTGTGCGACTTCATTGGAATTCTAACACTAGGATGCTGAACAAAATTGAACTACCTGCATTAGAAACAAAGTTGTAAATGTCAACGGAAACAGAACTTCTTATGGTAGCCGTAAATCGTACACTGTGTATTGTATTTTAATCTAATCTATGCCTAACTACAGACCATGTAGACAGACAAGACAACGCAACTCTGAATCAAATTACAATTCATCAAAAAACTGGAAAAAATGGCAAACGAAATGAATTACAATAATGTTTGCGATGAGTTCCTTTATTAAGTATCGTCAGATACTTCATGCAAATGACCTGGCCGTCTGTCCGTCCGTCAAATGTATAACTCAAGAACGGTTTGACACAATAACCTCAAACTTGGAACATATCTAGCTAAGGTCTAGTGTGAAGTCCAGTTCGAAGACGAGATCAATCGGTCAAACGGTTCCAGAAATAGAGCCGTGAACATAGAGCCCACAGTACCATGCATTAATATTACGAAACCTTAGGGTCCTTAGAGTTCAGTTAGGGTCTTTAGGGTTCAGTTAGGGTCCTTATGGTTCGCTTAGGGTTCTTATGGTTCAGTTAGGGTTCTTATGGTTCAGTTAGGGTTCTTATGGTTCAGTTAGGGTTCTTATGGTTCAGTTAGGGTTCTTATGGTTCAGTTAGGGTCCCTAGGGTTTAGTTAGGGAAGGTTAGGTTAGGTTCGACCTAAGAAGCTTTAGAGGCTCCCTCCAAACAAAGTCGATCTAAGACGGTTTAAAGGCTTCCTCCAAACAACGTCGATCTAAGACGGTTTAAGGCTTCCTCCAAACAACGACGATCTAAGACGGTTTAAGGCTTCCTCCAAACAACGTCGATCTAAGGCGCTTTAGAGGCTTCCTCCAAGCAACATCGATCTAAGGCGATTTAGAGGCTTCCTCCAAACAACGTCGATCTAAGGCGCTTTAGAGGCTTCCTCCAAGCAACATCGATCTAAGGCGCTTTAGAGGCTTCCTCCAAGCAACGTCGATCTAAGGCGCTTTAGAGGCTTCCTCCAAGCAACATCGATCTAAGGCGCTTTAGAGGCTTCCTCCAAACAACGTCGATCTAAGGCGCTTTAGAGGCTTCCTCCAAGCAACATCGATCTAAGGCGCTTTAGAGGCTTCCTCCAAACAACGTCGATCTAAGACGCTTTAGAGGCTTCCTCCAAACAACATCGATCTAAGGCGCTTTACAGGCTTCCTCCAAACAACGTCGATCTAAGACGCTTTAAAGGGCTCCCTCCAAACAACGTCGATCTAAAGGTGCAAGTATACTACAAGAATATGAATGCGAAAAGAAAAGTTGAATAAGAATGGGAATTCTTAAAATCAAAGTACTATAAACTCTTTTTTCTCAATCGCAGTCAATATGGCAATTCGCAATCTAATTCTTAGTCTAATTCTGAAAAAAGTATAAAGTTTGATATCCCTTTGAATTGGAATGCTATTCGGAATATGAATTTGATAAAGTTGACTTCAAGTCAACTTGGCCAAATGCATATTCAAAGGCATAATCTTAGTCCAAATCCGATACTATAAAAGTTAGACTCTAATTCATAATCGTAGGGTAATGCATAAGCACAATCCATTCGTAAACTATAAATTACTAATGGAATTCCGATTTTCTCATTCAACTTTTCCAAATCGCAAGGAAAGTCTAATTCCTCAACTGTAAATGTTAAAATCTGAGTATATTCTCATTCTCAGTCCCATTCTTATTCATATTCCTGTAGTATACTTTCACCTTAAGACGGTTTAAAGGCTTCCTCCAAACAACATCGATCTGAGAAGCTTTAGCTAGCTACTGTTGGGAGCTTCGTATTGTCCGATTTCATGTCCAAATTACAGTGACCCTTTGCTGACGATACTTGGTTACCTCAGTGTTACACTGGTTTATTTCTTCTGATTTAATCTTGATTCAACTACGTATCATTGCTCTTCGAGACTTTTTCTTTCTAGCCTTACTGTACACACTGTACAGGCGCCCATTATCATACAAATAGCTATAACACACGTTGAAGTCTGTTTCTTATGTATTGAGGAGTCTTTTGGCAGTATTATTTCAAATAAGAATTAAATTAAATGCTTTTTACACAGTTGTACTTTACATCTCAAAGAAATGTTAAGTATTTCAAATTTCATTCCGTCTGTGTCTGCAATAAATTGCGATGTATCAATAGCCTATGTAAAAGATACAACCTAGGTCAAGCCAAGCCCAAGAAAAAGAGCCCTGACCAAAGTCAAAACAAATGGAGTTGTTTTATTATAGCCAAATAAACTAAGCAAAGTGAAGTGACTTAGGAAAAGAAAACAACTTTGTAGGTACCGAGAAGATTGGATCTGATTTGCTTGACTTGGGTCATCGCATTATGCAAATATCATTGGCTCCCAGCAATCTACAAAGAATATTTATTTACAAAAGACTGTTGCATTGGAAAAGCAAACACATTCCTGCATGATGTCTCTTGAATATCTTTGTCTGTTATTTGTATACAGTAAATTGATGAGCAATGTCAATTGTAATTGCTTGGGTTGGTTTGGTTGATGGCTTTATCCTACTCTATTATGTAATCATTTATACCTACACAACTACCAATACAGGTGTACTCGCACCTTTGAATATTTGGATCGGGTAGAGAACCTGCGTATTATTTGTCCAATGGTAATAATAAAGTCAATTGAACTTGGAGACTTGCCTTTCTTTATGTCATTCAATTATCTGTCTGAGAGAAGAAAAATAAGAAGGAAGCGTTTTGTAACAGGTGAATAGGCATGTAAGCAATTTCATACTAACAGATAATGGTAAACGAGGAACTGTAAAAATGTTTCTAATTCTAGCAATCAGATATTGTTAGCTTTGTTAATGGGAAGTGCTAAAGATTCCCACTGATAAGATAACTGCAAACGAAGATGAGATTCATTAGCCATTCTTAAAAATCGTTGAGGAGAGTGAAATCATGTAGTTACACAATACTACTACACCTACCATAACATAATAACGATAAAGACAGACCAGGTAAGCCAATTCAGATATAACATCCTAATGTTAGTTAGTACAGTACACATAGTCAGGTACACAGAGGTTCATCCTCTTCTCCTTTTCTTCAACACTGTCCTGTCCAATGAATATAAAAGTAGAGGTCAACTCAAATACTATCTCAGTCGTCGGAAATTCAACGGTTATTAGTTTCTTTACGGCCGGTTCAACATCTTTCCTAATTCACAACAAAACACAATTACTGAAGGCTACAAGTTAGACAAGTACCTTCAGTATCTCTCCATGCAGTTGATTCCGTAAATTTTCCCCCTTCATTCTGGAAACTATTGATTGTCAAGCCTGTCCTCACCTTAATTACTGATAATTAGCCTGTCTAACCAAAATAAAAATGTTTCTTTTAGAACTATCAAATATTTCGCCCAAGTTACTTCTAGTGTGTTGTGCATTTTCCTTTGTTTCCGGATCTCCTCTACAGGTATATAATAATATCGAAAATTCTAATTGAAAATCAGAAATTCAAAAGAGATTGTCTTACTCCCGGGAAAATAGGAAGCACCGGAAGAAAACAGGAAGCCCGTTAATGATAGTGAAGCCATAAGAACAACAAGCGCCCCCCACATCCACATCTTAGTTGTTGAGCAAGCCACAGAAATTGTAATCGCAGATGAAAGAGCAGATGTCGTAACTACTGGAAATCCTGGAGAGGTCCGTTCCGATGGGATAACCACTGAAATCCCTTCTTCAGAGGACCTTCCAGAAGTTGAATTGCGCAGTGATGGTACAACCATTTTACCAATACCTGCTGATGGAAGAGCTGATGCGGATCCTACCCAGGTTCCAGTTACCTCCCGTAATGAAGGTGTGTATAACCAGAATACAAGACAATTTACAATTTTGTATAAAGAAATACAATTCTCTTAATTCCCTTTGGTACCGATTTTGTAGAAGAGAAAGAGATATTATGGGTTGTTTCGGATTCTGCAACGGAGCCAGTTGCGGATAATGAAATCTCAGGTGATGATTCAGCAATGGGAAAAATAAATGGTGAGGTTGGAGCTCGACGATTTATTCGATCAATCGACGAAGAGAACTGGAAATATCCAACAACTCCGCATCCTGATAACGACACGGAAACGTCAACTATTTTCTCCCAAATTGAAGATATTCCTGCTGAAAAAATTGTAAATCAAATTCTTGTTGGTCGGAAGGACTGCAGTAAGTCAATCGTAGTATACGAGTCAATCTCCAATCATTTGGAACTATCTAACATATACTTTACATTGTTCTATCTTTCACAGGATGTGGAACATATCGTCCAAAAATTGTTGGTGGGAATGACACGAGTATTAATCTATATCCGGTAAGAAGTCCTAGTCTACCACAAAGCATTTCATTCAAGTTAAAGGAATACCACTTCAATTTAGTTTGATTATTGAAACACTTTTTATACTTTTAGTGGACCGCGGCTCTAGTTCGCAAAGGAAAAGGAGACAAAGGAGCTTATTGTGGAGGTAAGAATTAAGCTTTCCATGTTGATTAAGAATTCCCAAGGAGCATTCGGACTACTTAAATAAAAACATTCTAAAAAGGTACACTTATAAATGACCGTACAATCGCCACTGCATCTCACTGTGTTGACGGAGCTGTGCCATCTAAAATTGAAGTCTGGCTTAACCATGAAGTATTTCAGGATGAAGATTTAAACACAACGATGAAAAGAGATGTTACAACCATCACAATGCATCCCAATTACGGTAATTATAGTAGCTTTCCATGACTGACATCTTTAAAAATTCAATGTGACGATCCGTGTTATACTCATACACTATACAACAAAATATCAGCTTAGAAATTGTGATATTTATGTAAGCTTTTTCACAGATTCTAAAACAATTGACAACGATATTGCACTACTGACTCTGAGTGAGCCTGTACCAATCGGTGACGAGGAGGGTTCCATAACTCCTGCCTGTATTCCAGTGGACAATTCTAATTCTTTTGTGGATTACACCGCTACAGTATGTGGCTGGGGAGCAACGAGTCAGGGTGGTCCAGTTTCCACTCAATTACAGTGTGTAGACGTTCCAGTGCTAAGCAATACAGATTGCAATTGGAGATCCCTGTATCTTGGAAAGATTACTGACAATATGCTTTGCGCTGGTGAACTCACCTCCGGAGGAAAAGATTCTTGCCAAGTGCGTGTAACTGTATATTTTATGAAATGTACTAAATCTATGTCAAATCTTGTTGAAAATATTTAATACATGCAATTTCTTATTTCTTTGCAGGGAGACTCAGGAGGTAAATCTAAATATTGTCATCACTATTTGAATTGAAAATGAACATCAGTAAGGAATACTAATTGATTTTGTAACTTTAATTAAAGGTCCATTGGTGGTTGAAACAGAGGATCAAAAGACTCTAATAGGAATCGTTTCTTTTGGCTATGGATGTGCCAGACCTTTAGCTCCCGGAGGTCAGCATCATAAATTATCATTAAAATATTGCCTTATTGCAAAAATTTTAAGTCTTAAATGTACTAGATATTAATTGATATATTTTTGGTTTTGATTTGGAAACAGTTTACACTCGAGTAGGACGTAAGGATCTTCTTTTTTTGTTTCGTTATTTATACTCAATTCTTATTCATGTCAACATATCGGCACTCATCAACATTTCATAAAGATTTTTCTCTACGTTTAAAATTCGCATATTTATCCACGAATAATTTCTTATTTCAATTTATTCAGGATTCTCATCTTGGATCTATGAAAACACCAAAGATGCAGAGTATTGCGGCTCAACAAAGCAATGATGACACTATTATTAAATAAGATTACACAATTTTATAAATTGTGGAATTAATTGTTAACTCAAGACCAGCATTTACTGTGGCTGTGCGCTTCACTATTTTTAAGTTACTCTATACTTATTTACCGTATTTAGTGATTATTTATTAAATGTGTGAGTTTGCTGTGAATAATAAAAATATAAAAAATATACCAACATAATTTCTACACAAAGTAATTAGATACGATAGCTTTTACAACTGCATGACAGAACTTCCTATAAATATTACTTTCTGCAGAGCACCAAACAATTTGTAAGATGCCTGATTATAATTAATGGCAATATAATCTAATCCTGAGGTGGAAGTTATCAAATTAACAACGTTTTCCCATTCAAAATGTTCGGTATAATCTAAGTATGCTATCTAATTAATTGCATATAAGTTAATCAAGTAAAGTGAGTTTCATTGCAATAGCATTGATGTCATTTCTCATAAAGTTAGCACGCTAGCACCATTTTTCGATTCACTTAATGCATTCCTTTGTGTTAAGTACTGCAGACATTATGTGTAAGCCGGTATTATAAGAACAACTTTGTCGTTAACCGCATTACACATAATTACACCATTAATAAAGTTAATTACAATAAATTCAATCAATCTACATGTTAAAAACCAGGTTTTGCTATGTCATACGGTGTATTCACTTCATCCAAGTGTTAAATGCAATTCTTAATATGAATTAGCAGTGATGATTCGTGTCATTTGTCAATAAAGCTCAATTGTATGAAAATAACATGAAACAGGTTTCACTGATCGATTTATGACATCTCTGTAGGCACATTGACAATATGCACAGCACAATACAAGACTAGCTATTTAGCTAACTTTTTCCGAGGATGTCCTTTATTTTTTAATCTAAAAATCCTGAAACGTGACCTACTGGTTTACAACATTGCGTTTGTATCTAAGTGGACTATCTTACGTACTTAACACAGAAATAATAATACACGGATACAATTCAGCTAAATAATCCACTTACACTTTACACTGTTTGAACAATGCACATGCATAATAAATAACATTAGCATTACCGTTCATTACATATGCAGAGATGCGATACTTAAACTGGAATACAAAAGTCGGGCACGTAAAAATGAAAAACAAATAAAATGACTTGAGTTTTTATAATAGCAATTTGACCCAGATTAATTATGCATGCAACTACTCTTTGTTTCTTACGTTTGCTAACACCAAACAGTAACCTGGACTGGATTATTGATCAGGTGCATTATTACACATAAGTCGAGGTATCTAATATTCTGTTGTGTATTATTTTAAAAGCCAAGATTACAATCAAGATGTGATAGGGATTCATGAGAAATGAAAACCTGATGATTGGTTTTAAAGATTTTCAGACGCACATCATCAGAAGCTTTGTGAAGGAGTGAAGCTACAAATACAATTTCTAGGAGCGAAATACTTAGTAAATAATACTGTGCATCTACTGGGCGAGGCACAAGGTAAAACATTAAGATACTGAAGGAGGTACGAGTAATAGTCTAAATAAATTAAATTGAGTTCCTTAATTGCGTGTGACAATATTTAAGTGGGGTATCAAGTGAAATTGAGTCACAGTATCATAAACAACTCCTTGTATTATCATCGAATATCTTAGGATAAGTGGAGTGATTGTGAAAGTTTATTTTTATTTTACATTCCATTAACTACAGGATTATTACTATTACCAAGTTACATTTAAGGCGTATAATTATAGTCATTGCTTTTGATTTGGTTCCAAATCCAATATTCAACAATCAATACATAAACACTCTAAGAAAATTAGCTCAGTCATGGCTGTGACTCGTTTTCTTCTTCTTTCCGTGTCAACATTGTTTCTATGTGGAGTTTCTTCGAAAAGTCTGGTATGTCAATACTTTATAGCTTCGTAATATTTTCGTATAGCACGTTCAATCTTAAGACTTGAGAATTTAGGTACACACATTGGCAGTAGGGCTGAAATTGTTTTATTAATGTAGAACGTGGATCCACCTTATTTACAGCTAGTGCAATAAATGAATGTGATTTTTCTAAGAGTAGTTTGTGTAAAGTGAGCCTGGCCCAGCGAAGAACTCACCTACAACCCTCTACTACTTATTTTATTACGTTGCTAATGAATTATATTTGCATAGAATTGAAATGATATGATGTGATTTTGTAATGTGAAAGGATCCTCATGTCATCGCCCTGAAAACAAGCCTCCTATTCGCAGAAGAAGATGCATCGCTGAATGCCAGCAGTGCACCTGTAAATATAAACGTGGACGTAACCACACCAATGCAAATCCAAATGCAGCCGACGACACCAACCGACTTCCAACTTTCATCAACAATCATACCGTCTGCAAATCCTCAAACCGTGACCGTAGCCGATGGAACAACAATGAAGGAAGTCAATTCAACCAACATAGCCAATACAAATACACTATCAATAGAAACAGAATCGCAAGAAGATGACAATGTCCTGTCCACGCTACATAATAATCAACAACCTTTATCAATAGATAGTAATAATGCTAAAAATGATCTTCCCTCTTCTTCAGACCCGGTTACAAATGTTTACAGTGATGATGATGAAGCGTTGATTTTGAGCCAAGCAAGTCAAGAAGTTGGAGCTTGCAGTAAATTCTAAATTTATGCAATTCACCCTAAATTTTGTATTTTACTAATAACGGTATTTCATTTAATAAATTTTCAGAGTGTGGAGTTCTTCCCCCGAATTTAAAGTTTGATTCCCAGAGAAATGAATTTCCATGGTCTGGGGCCCTGTTTCACCGAACGCAAAACGACACAGGTCCCCCGGATTTGCTTATGTTTTGTGGTGCCGTTTTAATTTCCGACAGACATGCACTCACTACAAGTCGTTGTGTCAGTGGGTAATGCAAAACAATATTATGTATACACTCATAATTAACATCATTCAGTTTATCTAATCATTCCGTAACATTTCATCACACAGGATGCACAAAAACAGTAAAGTAAAACCAATTCACACAGCGTCCTTTGCATTTTGCATGTATAAAGTAAAGTAAAAGCGAACCTTATTGCAGTGTACATGTGTACATATAGTAGTACCATTTATGACAAAAATTAACAGTAGTAGGTAAGAATGAGTGACAGGAGTTGATTTTTTCACCCATTGACTTAGATTTTACAGTAATATTATTATACGTTGCCTTGAATTTATTTAAACCGGAAGAAGCACAAACACATTGTACCGTATTATTTAATTCCGTTGGATGTCAATCAGTCTCACTTGCTTTAGTATTTATTCAAACAATGAACCCAGTTAAATGGTAATTCCATTATTGCAATAAATGACTGTACTGAAGTATGTATTACTACAGGTATTACATGGGCAAAAAATTTAAAAAAAACGACCTGATTAGTTATTTATGTTTTTAAAATTACTTTAGAAAAATATAAACAATGACTTCAAATTTAGTAAGGAAAATTCTTAGAAAACGCAAAATAACTTTTTATCAAGTTATGAAAAAATTTGCGTAAACAAATGCGGAGAACAAACAAAATTTACGTTATGTAATGTGACATTAAATTCTGAATTGGTTTTTAGGATACCGGCAGGGGAACTTGAAGTATGGTTTTCAGAAGACAAAATTTGGAGCGACAAGAAACCATCTAAGGGGGTTCACAAATCGACAGTAGAATCTGTTCTTATCCATCCACAATTCAATCGCAAGATACTAAACCACGAAATCGCATTGGTGAAACTCTCTTCCCCTGTTGATTTCTCAAGTAGCAATAAAATTAGCGGAGGAGCAACAACAATTGTACCAATTTGCCTTCCATTGCCCACGTGGAACTCTGATATGAGCAGTTACTCTACAAATGCGACTCTGACCAGTTGGGAGAAAAAAGGAAGGACATCCTACACCCTGCTGAAATCCGTTGTTCCTATCATTAGCAACGAAGAATGCAAAGCTGTGGCAAATAAAAGTCCTGTCTTGAAACGACGAAGTGATCTTTCGAATTCCTCCACAACGGCATCACTTAACAAAGCCAATAATAATAATAACAGTTCTCCAATTAAAGTTAACGAGAATATGCTTTGTGCTGGGGACGTTGAGAATGGAGCTCCTGAATCTTGTGAAGTATGGATGAAATCTCTTTTTATTATATCTATGTAGATATTTGATAATGTGATTAAGGGTAGATAAGTATTTGCACTTTTTATCAATTGCTAGCATTGTACTGTTAAGAATATATTCTGCGGACAAATGCTGCCATTGTAATTGCTATACCCAAAAGAGAATATTTCTCACGACCATTAATTGGATTCATTTGATATTCACAGACTGATACGGGAAGTCCTTTGGTAGTAGACGACATTAACGGAGGTGACGGGCGAAAAACGCTCATAGGTTTGGTTTCCTGGTTATATGGATGCACTAGTCAAGAGGAACTCACACTTTTATACAATATCATCTTCAGTGATGACACACAGCATCCACAAGTACCAGGAGTCTATACTCGTCTAACTTGTAAGTAAATTAGCAGATAATTATCACATTCTCACTAACTAAAATAGAATCCAAGTATAATAGCCCCTTATTACTACACTTTACATTCATAAGTCAAAGACCCAACTGTAGAATGTCAAATGAATTATCTCTACATGCATGTTTTATTTTTGCAGCTTATTATCCGTGGATAATGGAGAATACAATAGATGCTCAGTGGTGTTTGGGATAAGAGAAACGGATTTGTAATTATTACTTTAATAAAGTCTGTGGTAACGGTTAATGTATTCCAATAGCCGTTTTTAAATAATAGTACAGTTGTGATGTGTTTGTGTTGTAACTATTTCATTTTTACAGTAAACTGCTATTATATATTTTTGAATTTTGTAATTGATGTATGTGTGTGTCCTGGTTAAATCAAAGTTGTACGGTTTACCATTTTTCTTAGTACATATCAAATAAAAGTCCATATATTACCCATACCAGATAGTTCCTACATGGCTTATTGCTGTAGTATTCCATAAATCTCTTTCCAAAAATTTCCACAAATAAAAGTGGTTTTTAATGCATTTAATTAAATAGCCCAGTAAATCTGTAATAGTTTTAGTGAAATATGAATTGTTAATATTTTTAATGATGAATTGAAAAAGAGCAGAGTTACAGAATTACTGAAAAAGTTATTATGTAGAAAAAGCGAATTGCATTTAGCTGCAGTTGTAAAGTTTAAGGGGAATTGGAGTTAAGGTACACGAAATGATGTCTCTGTAGTTTTATGTTTCGTGTAATACTTTTGATTCTCGTTGAGTAAGTTTAACTTCTTTCCCTACTTGACATTGACATTAATTCAGTAAAATTCGAGTCAAGAATCAGCATGTCTTGTGGTAAAGGTGCAAGGAGGAATGGCGTTTGTAGGAGACGGAAAAGTAAGAAAAGGCAAATAGATGAGAGCGTCTAGGCGGATGGCGCCGACGTAAATATTTTAATTGCAGTTAAAGTTGCAGCTACAAAGTATAGGCAGATCATTTAATCGTAAGTTGATCTTATCAAAAGTATCACTAGAACATTGAACCAATTGAACATCTAAATACGTTGATCGTGCTACACTAATAAGCATTCGTGAATGAATTAGGTACATGCATGCGAATCACACAACTCGTAATCAAATGCAAATTATCTCTTTTATTCTTTGCACTCGTACAAACACAATGCACTTAGGTACATGTATACTATGCTGCACACGTTACGTTACGTTATCTTACGTTATGTTGTGTTCTGCTCGGTGGATACTACCAAAACTGACTCACAGACACTCGCAGTATGAGGTGTCATGATTTCGACTTGGTTATTGGCATTAGCTGATGACAGGAGATTCCGAGAGAGAAAAAATATGTAACAGGACAAGACAAGGTGAGACCGTTGTTTGTTAGCAAATAATAATATTTATGGCGATCTGTCTTGTTTAAACTAAACATACAAATTATACAGAAGAAAATTTTATTTGAATATATTTAATTGCATTTTGCTGTATTGTGTTTCACATCGGCAGAAATGCAGTTTGGTAGTAGAAGGTAAGGTAAGTTTCTGATCTGACTTTTTAAGTGAGTCACTTTAAAATCCAATAAGTACCTATTGGATTTACATGAAGTTGTAATTGTAAGCGTAGTAATCCTAAACAAGCTAAGCGAGATTAAGATGATCTGATCAAAGGACGGCTAATACTAGGTATTTAGTGTTAATCAAGATCTTGAGGCTATCAGACTGTCCTGTCGCCATCCCAAATCGAAATCCCGTCTCTCTGGATCAAACACGTGGAACAACAACAACTGTTCTCTAAGTTTTACAATATTTATAATTCTGATGAAGGATCAATTGTTGCTTGACTCGATTGGGATTTGGCTTGTCTTGTCTACCTGGACTGGACCTTTCGATGAATTCAATCGTTCGCAAAAGAATTATTCGCCATAAACATAAAAGGAAGAAGAGCCCATTGTCCTAATAATGTAAACTAAGGTTACGAAACAATTTATGTAGAAAATGTTCAATCTGCCATTAATTATATCAGGATTATGTATGTGTTACGTATGAATTCATTTTAGATAATCTAAAATCTGAATGCATAAAATAATACAATAGAGATTGGGTACTCGCGTAATTACACGCATCTCTGCAATATTAACCATTATGAATAATGTAGGTATTACGAAATAGGGTAATGAACTGGTTTTGGCGAAAATCATGGCTTGTCTTTGCATCTTTGAATCCTTGTAGGTATCCGCTGATTATACTGTATTTTGTAACCTAAGTATATTTATTTTTTCAAAAGTTGCTTCTTTTTATGCGTAGACTGTAAATAATAGTTAAATTGACTTTGTACCTGTGTAGTTTGTGTAAGTTCGAATATCTTCTGTTTTCAAATAGTGATCTCTACATTCTGTTGGCAGTTCAGGCAGAATTTAATGAATTCTATTGTAAAGCTGACGATCCGGTGTGACTCAAGTATTTACATACATATAAGTGAGATTAAAGGATGGCGAGTTTTTATTTTACAACCTTCTTTGTTGTTGTATGTACTTATCTCTTCTGTTCTGTTGCAGATAGGCCAGATCTTAGATACATGTTTGTTGTTGCTAATGTTGAGTGAGACTCGTCTTGTCTCTCTAACTTAGCCATGCTTATTATCATGTAATATTCGTTGAGCTGGGCTTCGATTGAATGCATGCATGCACTTTGTTCAGTTATTGAGAAGCACCTAGCAAGTTCGATTCATGTTAATGGTTATACTGACCAAATGCTAATGGATATAAGATTGTAATGTATGTACATACATGACATGTATGGTGGATACATTTAAACAGTGGATTGGATCGAGAGACGAATTTCTGGGTTAGGTGACCAAGTTCAAAGAACATTGAAGAGAATTGATATTTAACTACCTGATTAAGAGTTTTCATCAGTTAGTCTCTGTCTCATCGTCTCAATGAGATAACCGTGAGCTTCATCAGCTCTTCTTTCACAGACTTACACACTCATCCGTTTATTTTAATCCAATTTCAGTGGACGTTGCATACCTTGATATTTCCTAGTACAAAATGCGGGTTTTAAACATAATAAGTTACTCCGTAGCTGCGGGACTGATTGTATTCCTTATAGGACATACATTGGGATCTCCAGTTGGTGGAAAAGTGGTAAAGTATTTAATAGAATTATTATTTTTTGAAAAACTATTTTACGTACAAGAAAATTCATTTGTAAAAGACGAAGCACTATTTGACATTTCTTTCTTAATTTTCAGGAGTCCGGTGACGCACCAACAACAGTAGTTCCTGATGTTGTCAACGATGAGTCTGTAGGTGCATCCACGATCAGAGGTCGACAGGAAGAAGCTGAAGATGAGGATGATGACGACGACGCTACAGCTGCTCCAGTTGTTCCTTCAACAATCGCTCCAGTTCCAAGACCACAATACAATGAAAGTACCATTCAGTCAGAATTGAATTACGTTACTCAATTCCAAATAGGATCTAATGGTAGTGAAGCATTACCTCAAGTTCCAGCTCAACCAGACGAAGTTCCTGATGTTCCTCCACCAACGGGTAGCGTTCCTGTTCCCGCCAACCCCGTTGAGAATGCACCAACAGAATCAGTAGTCGAATCTCGGAATTCAAGTGCTCCCGCTGTCGTTCCTTCTGAAGTACCAGCTGTAGTTTCCTCATCAGTTGCGCCAACTGACGAAGATGACGATGAAACTGATGAAGATGAGGCAACTGAAGCGCCTCCAGCTGTGAGACAACCAGAAGATCAGGAAGCACAAGCAGGAGAACCTCCAGTTATTCCAGTTAAGCCATTGACACTTGCTTCCACAGCTGGTGGATCCGATAAGCCCGTTGTTCAGAGTCAGCCACAAACTCCAGTGGTCGCAAATGCAGCAGTTCCACAACCAGCAGTTGCTCCAGGTCCAGTAGAGCCACAAGTTCAAGCCCAAGCAGCAGCAGCTCAAACACAAGAAGCCGATTCTGATACCGACCAAGTTGAAGGAGGAGATGCTGACCCCGACTCTGAAAACGAAATTACCCAAGATCAGAAAAATTCCGACGCAGTCGTTACAACCGGAGCACCATCCACATTCGAAGCGGAATATAATTACACCGTTCAGTTCATTAACGATAATCAAGCTCGCAAGCAAGATATTGAGAATGATGAGTCTGAAGAGGGTAACTCCACTGTGAAACCATTGAACAACAAATCGACTTTTGAATCCGAGTATCAACACACAAGCCAGTTTTTGTCTGAAGCAGATAGTCGAGCTGATTGTGGTGAGGATAAAAAACAACCATGCAAAAAAGTCGTTAAAATTTAACTATTTTAGCTTATAATGACATATAGTTAATCCTGCGATAGTGTATTATGCCGTAAAAATCGATATTAGCCAATTATTTTTAAAAATGTACCATGTATATTTCATGTAACGTTTTGTTGTATTTATTTTTCTGTATGTTTTGAGTACCTATATTTTTAGTGCGTACTGTACACTAGATTATCTTACACGTAGATTTACTTTATTTATTCACCCATACGGACTTTGAATTTTAAGGACAATCCTACTTACTATGTTAATTTCTAGTAAGAGACAACTATAACTATATACAATAATCTGTATGCTAACACTCATTGTTGATTTGTATTTATTTTTGTCAAATGAAATGCAATGCAAGTACAATGCAAAAAAGACGAAAGCAATTTACCTGACTGACAATAAACACTTTTGACATGTATAAGTCAAATAAAGACTTTCACTTAAAATTTGACTCTTTAAACGAGGATTGTGATCCGTATTATTACATTTTTCTCGGTTTTTACGGCATATCATGCAACTATCATTAATGTAAGGGCGATCTGGCTAATTTATTGACGCATGTACAGTTTTTTACCGTTAGTTAGGTTAATGACATTTTCTATAGTGCACCAAACTAAAATATAATAACATAAAGTAAAGCCGATTTATTACATACAAAAAGTTGTTAATGGCCTTTTCATGTCTTGACTGTTCTCCTTCATGTATTGTAATTGTGCTCGGCATTTATGATTTGACTGAATCATTTCAGCATGCGGCAGAGTACCGTACAGCATTCCCTTAGGTGATTCTTCTGGAATTAATGAGTATCCATGGACAGTGGCTATTGTAAGAGGAGGGGGACTCTTTGGAGGAGGAAGACCACATTGCGCTGGAACACTTATTAATGATAAATATGTCATCACTGCAAGTAAATGTTTTAAAAATTATTGCAATAATATTGCTGGCTACAGATATGTATAAAATGCTGTATAACGATCATTTGCTGATTTTTGATACTAACAAATGTTTCTTTGTTTTCAATAGGTCATTGCATGGATGGGTAAGTATTTTTATTTTTCATGTAGCATATTATATTTTTCTTTACATTATGTAACTAACAACTTTAACGATTAACGCTCATCATGCCTATGAAATACTTCCATATGAATATATTTAACTACTTATTAATTTCTAACCATAAAGTTCTTCTAAGATATCAAACAATATCTGCATTGAAAATATACCTACAAACCACTTCAATTCTAATGAAAATTAATAGAACTGCTTAGAATAGGCATGTGAACATTTGATACCTGTATGCATTCACATTCACGATTTAGTATTCATAAATCGCATTAAGAAAGAAAATTACAATGCATTCTGCATTGAAATGTTTAAATGAGAAAACTCGTGTAGGAAAATTAGAATTGTGAAGGAATCATCCGGATTCCCAAATGTTTATTATTTGCTTTGGGAAGCTTTCAGACATTTTAGCTTAGTGCAGGCAGGAGGTGTGCAATTAAAAGTAGAGCAATAATTTCTAATCTTGATATACAAAATTACAACTAGTGCAATGATAGTTTAAGTAAAAGTGAATGTGTGTATATGCTTAAGTAAGACTACTAAGACGTGCAGACATTGTGAATTCACACACAGTCAGATAAAACTACAAGCTGAGACTATAATTATTTCTGGTAGTAGCGAAGACAGTTACATTACAGCATACATAATAAAATTATGTGTGGTTGTTTACGTAACTACCAAACTACCGGAAGTAGCTGGAATGAAATAGAGGATTAAGTTTTTTTGAGATGTACTTTCCTACTACGAGTAATTTGGTTATTTGTATAATTAAGTATAATTAAGGATTGTTTAATTATTGTCCCGTAACGGTACTTGAGAATAACTTGTGTATTTTGTTTTATTGCATAGGCTGTACCCAAGTGATATTCAAGTGTGGATGACAGTTCACAAAACGTTCGACTCGGTTTCATCTTTTGGCACCACAAAGGTCAACGTCCAGGAAATCCTAATGCATCCCAACTACAATAGGAACTCGAATGACAATGATGTCGCTCTGATAAAACTCAGTCAACCCATTGACATTTCTCAAAAGAATTACTTCGTACCGGCTTGCATCCCTGCGGGCGCTTCTGACTATTCAGGAACCTTGGCCAAAGTGGTAGCTTGGTCAAATGGACAGACAAATCAAATCTGCAAAGCTGATATGCCTGTTCTGAGCAATTATGTTTGTCAAAGAGATACAAAACATCGCGATAAGATCACGGAAAATATGTTGTGTGCTGGATTCCTCACTCCAAATACTCCGGGCAGACTGGAAACTTGCATCGTAAGTTCGCAGAGCGGTGTACTTTTATTTTTTATCGCTTTTTATACCTGAGGCACAACAACAAGGAAAGATAAGTGCAATCGCATAAATCTTACTAAACTGTCACATTCTTAGAACTAGCTAATGGATGGTAATTTAAATGAAAACACAGGGAGATGCTGGTGGACCGTTGCTTTCACCTAATGGAGGAAGACAAACTCTCATTGGTATTGTGTCTTGGGGATACAGAAGTGCTGGAGATTATAGTCCAACTGTGTACTCTAGAGTTTCCGGTAATACCTAATCTACCTATTAATATGTACAAGTTCGTCTCTCTCAAGTCCTTTAAACCTTTGCCATTTTTTCAGGTTATACTGACTGGATTTTGCACAACACAAGAGATGCTGACTGGTGCGGTAATTAAGGATTGCATGTGGAATAATTATGATTAATTACCACCTTTACATATTATACTACTGAATATTATGTACTTATCTACTTATTTATATTAGCTACCTTATTATGGATTTCATGGTTTGCTTTGTTGTATGGAATTTGGGATGGAATTTAGATTGTAGATGAGGATGGAGATTCGTTACAGTTACAAATTACGATTTCTCTATTGTTGACAGTATTGTATGTTATGTACCTTTGTATTATCAAAAAGAATCCGTAATTATCCTCTCTTGTCGTGTATTAAGTAGTTTAGTCCTCATATATTGTTGTTATCATTGTAAATCTCATAGTTTGCATATTTATTCGCCTGTGCCATTAACCACTGTAATTTATTATCACCATTAGTAAACACTAGTTTTTGTTATGAAATATTATATTATAGTGAAATGTAAAGACATCATAATAAACAAAAGTAAATCTTACTAACAATCCCAAAAGATTATTTACGATGTTTGTATTAGCAAGTAAAAACAGTCTTATATATAGTAGTCATTGTACAAAGTACACTACACTTCTATGGCCATTAAGAATGCGTCGTGCATTAAGAGTATAAATTGTATTTTAAAATAAACCTTAGCTAAATAGATGCATTGTTTGGAGATGGTTGCAATAGTTGATCTATATGTTACTTAACATTACACAAGAATTTTAGAGCCACATCCCATCCTGAATTTAACTTTGGTAGCGCTGTAGATAAAATAAAACATATTAGGTGTTTACAAATGTAGATCCATCCGTTTAATCTGTAAAGTCAATTTAGTCCGGTCTCCTGTAGCTGAAGTGAACTCTGAAGGTTGTCTTTGAGTTATAAAAGTTTTAAGTGGTAGACAATACTCGTCCGTTTATGTACACAACTGCACGGCCAGAGTTTTCTTTGACGTTACTATCTTATCTTTAGTAATATGTAAAGTAAATGACAATGGTCTTGAGCGAAGTACTTAGAACTCGGATGCGAAATAAAGTATATGAATCAGTTTATCTGTGCATTAACCCTAACCGAAGAAGATTTGATTTTATATGCACATGCAATGCAATAATAGTTAACATTTTATTATCAGGTACTCTTTTCCTCACGTACACGGCAGTTGAAGTTCGTATGTTATTTACTACCTTTTCAATCCTGTCTCAAATCAAGATCAATGTCGTTCGTGGCGATGCGATGAGAAATAAAAAGTACCTTCGATTGCATATTGCATACAAAAATACAATGTTCGTTGCATATGCTATTACAACGTGTAGGTGCTTTGGGATTGCAAAATCAAATGGATTACAATAATTTATTCAATGCACACTTTGCCCATTGTTATTTATAGACTGAAGTCATTTACATAGCTGTCAAAAATGAATTCCCAATGATACAATGTGCTCAGACAGTGTAAACAGAATTTTTATAATTCCCTTAGGGCAAAATATATCTAACTTCATACACAACACTTACATGGTAATACTGATAACAATTCGATATAAAAATATAAAGTGAATATTAGAAATGCCATTGCAATTTCAACCATTGGTTGTATAAGGGTAAGGATAACTTGGGTTTAAGTAGCAATATCGATGCTGATGTTCCGATTTTTTGTTCGTCTCTGCAAGCAATCTAATAGCATTTGAATTTAAAAATTCACTATCTTAAATTGAATGCATGATAGGATGAGGATGTGCAAGGAAGAAACATGAAGCAAGGTTCAAATGAAACCACAAGACAAAATGAAAATCGTTAGATCCGATGATTCGATCATTCACAACATAATCGTACTTGGCTAACAATAAGAAATTTGATAAGCTTTATTTAAGTGGCAGCACCAATCAGCTATAGGCTGTTCTCTCTCAGAAAGGGATTATTATTGCCAAGCAATATGTACTTAGAAACTTAGATTCGATTTCAATCATCTTTTTTGTTCTTTTCCAAGCGAGTGTCTCTTATTTCTTTCATCTGTACAATTCGTGTTTCAATCTCTACGCATTCTTTTCAGACCATCTTGTGGTTTAAGTAGAATTGCGCAAAACCAAAGCTTTAAAGACAATTTGAATGTATAATATTTCACAAAAAACACATCTGGAGTTCATTCAAGCACTGCATCATAAATACGTTGAATATCTCAACCTTTAAAAAAGTTATCATTTTCAATTGAGAGTACATTAACTTATTGTTAATATTAGTTACTCTTAAAGTAATGGCAGTGAAATCCGTGATAATTCTTCTCACTCTGATTGCATCTGGATCACTCGCAGAAGAGGTACGCTAAACATTTATACCACTAAGCAATGCATGTGAAATATCGTCAATGTCCACGAAGGAATAGAATAGCTGTAAAAGATTTAGAGTTTGATACATAAAATTGTAAGATAAACTGAAATAAACTTGAGTGATCTGTGATATTCATTGTTCTTGGAAAAAATGAGAACACATTGGAATTTAAAATAAAATCAACCGCAAAATCTTTTCCTGTGTACTCTCATCATATCATAACGCTACGTTACATTCATTTACAAAAAAATTATGCACTGAATGTAAACTACGAAAGATACACAACTGCACTGAATATGCAGATATCACGATATTTTCCTTTTTCATGCCGAAATGGAAGAAGCTTTCTGTCCTTTAGAAAGTGGCAGTACCAAACTTCAGCATACGATCTCACTCAATTATGTTTTCATTCGTCAAAAGATTTTGCAATACCTATAGTATGTAAATTACTCTTAACAGTCATTCACAGCTATGATTTATTAAGCCTTACATGGTACTTATAACTAAGCCAATGAGAATTGAAATGACAAATTTAGGGAAAGAAAGTCTTAATAGGCCTTAATATTTATATTTCTCAGAATTTCTGAATGTTTTTGAATTCTACTCATATTAATGCTTACCTGCAGTACACGACTAAAATTAACATCACTCGAAATGTAATGAAAAACCAAATACTTAAATTGTTTTAATGTATTTTGATTCAATAGATTAAGGAACTTGAAGAAACTAATTTTCTTCAGAGAATAGTCCATCCGATTGTGACCGCTGAGAGCGAAACGGACACGAATCCTTTTGAACCGCATAAGGTGAAAGTCCCCTTGCTTCCCAGCATTATCATTAATTTCAAGTGTAGTAAGTGAAAAATTATTTCCTAAATATATGCCCGCACATAATTATTGCACTTTGATTAATGAAGTGATTGTACTATATTTAGTAACCAATGCTATTAACTAGTTTTCTTCCACAAAATCTCTCTAAGAGTGCTCTGCAACAAGAAGTTACTCTAAACATACAAAAGATAATTATAGATTATACAGAAGATATTTGTATAAAATTACTAAATTTAATACCCCTGTTGGGACTTGGGAGGGAATTCCCATTAGATTTTACACCAAAATGCTAAAAAATATAATTATGCATTGTTGGTCTTTATAGTCGTTATCATATCCCTCTCGGAAATTGGTTTCATAATGAGATCGTACTGAGATTTATATTTTCTTTTGGTAATTATATATCTTCTATATTTCTTTTGTCAGTACCTACATCACATTTGCAATTTAGTATTGCAAATATGCAGTGTATGTAAAACATGAAGCCCAATTCTATCTTCTATCTTTTAGTAAACAACCCAATGAGATCTGTGGTCTTCTACAGAAAGTCGGTACACACGTAAAATTTTCTGCATGCTTAACTAACCTATCGGATCCAAGATTACGCAAACTTCCTAGTATTGTTTGTGGTTTTATTCTCTATAATGTTTGCTTATCATATAGATCCAATCCCTGATTTATTTTCATGTATACTGACATGCATACGTTGACTAAGTTTGTTTTTTTGTAAAACGGTGAAAAAGCGTAAAATGCCGAAACAGGTTTACCTTTAATATGGGAAGAACAAAAGTAATTCCACAAAAACCAAAAACTAACTTACCATCTCTTAGTACCTGCATGAATTTCAAAGATGTAATAATTTATCTCGCAAACCAAACCGAAGACTAAAGTACTACTGATAATTCCCATTGTATTTGTGATCATTTCAAAATTTTTTATTGTTAAAGATAAAGTATTATTTATTAAAAAATAACCCTTACTATGCAGCATTTGAACGAAAGTGATGGTAATACAGTTCTCCATTGATGATACACTTATTAATATGATGTCTAACATAATTATCTTTATATAATACTCAATTACAGTTGTATAACATAAGTACATACTTAAGTTAATGTACATTTCACCTGAGAGAGAAATGAGATTACGGAAAATAATTGCCTTTGTCAAGTCTTGTCGAAATTGAAAATGGGATATCATTTCAGAAGAAATGTTATTATAACCCGAGTAGAGGTGGACTACATTTGCCCTTTGTTGTAAAGTTAAGTTGGGTTGCAGTAGTAGTAGTAGTAAATACACGCGTCATGGACTATTCTGAATTGCATTAAAAAAGAAGGTTGAATAACCTCCTGTGGATATGGATAGAGTGAATTGAACATTGCAATTGCAAATCAGCAGAGTATGCTACATCCTCACTATCACTTGTCATGCATTGTATGAATACGTCGTCGTAAATGGTCTTTGTTGTAGTGTAATGTCAGTAAAAGTAAGATTACATGCTATTAAGGTTTTCCATTATGCTTCATAGGATGTGGTGTTCACGAGTATCCAAAAACTAGCGCAAATGTTCTTCATGCCCCAGAAGAATTCTCTTCCACGGCTAATCAGTCAGTATCAATAATGACAGTGGAAAACTTCCATGCAAAATCAAAAATTCGAAATGTAGAGATGGCAGAGGAAAAGAACCAAACTCACGAACTGGAAGATAATGTTTCGGGAGAACCAATGACGACGGATATAAATGAATTTCCTTGGGTTGTGGCCCTCATATATCGACATGAAAATGGCACTGGTGAACATTTCTGCGGAGGGACACTGATCTCGTCCAAATTCGTTTTGACAGCCACCCATTGCTTTATAGGGTAGGGCGAAATTCTAACAGTATTATCAATAATCCTCCCAGTATTATGTGAAGCATGTTAATACACATTAAATTAGTTACACCAGTATTAGATAATGACAATAATGAGTGTCTTTGATTTATTGACACCATAATATCAGGTTTTGTAATCGAAAGTAATAAACTATTTTTTTAAACGCCTCTAGGAAAGCATCTGCAAAGACGGAAGTGTGGCTTAATGAACGAAACTTCTTGCTCTCCACAGAAACACCGCATCCCACATTAAAAGTCAAAGTGGCCAGAATCATTCCACATCCAAACTATAACTACTTGATGTATTACAATGATATTGCCTTGATTGAATTGGCCGAACCGGTAGACGTCACTCAAAACCATTTGAGACCCATTTGTCTTCCACCGAGTGATAAATTCAATCCACTTGAAAACAGTAATACGTATGACCCTGTATAAACATTTTTTCTGAAAACTAAAAACTTAAATGCGAAATCGACAAAACAAATGTTATCTCTCTATTGACAGGGGAAAGAATTATGGGATCACAGCTGGATGGGGACGCACTTCTTTTGAAGGACCCAAATCAGATCAATTGCTTCATGTCAAAGTTCCCCTAATTACTAATAAAGACTGTACTGAGAAATCAGAGTCCTGGTACAGAGATAGGGTTACCGATTACATGATGTGTGCTGGAGATTTGGCTAACGGAGGACCTGACTCCTGCCCTGTAACTTAAAATTCATTTTCAAACAAAACGATGTATCGGAAATGTAGACTTAATTATGAAATTTTTAAGGGGGATAGTGGAGGACCACTCTTTATTGAATTACCAGAAAAACAATACCAATTGGTTGGCATTGTTTCTTGGGGCGATCGCTGTGCAGAAGCCAGGAAACCGGGTAACAACTTTACATTACGGGATTTAACCATTATGAGTATTAAATGAGATTTTACATATCAAGCTATAAAGTTATCTATGATAGAAGTCTATATATTCAGTACCCATAATGTCATTTATAAAATAAAACAAAAATTTGAAATTATAATGGGAAGCAAAAATTTCACTACGCGTAGATTTTTGAGAGATTATGTTGTAGGGTTAGGTATGCATAATTTTTTCTATATAGGAAACATAAGAACTAATCTAAATAATATCGTTATTATTCGGATAAAGTTCAGAAATTAATTTATTTTTTTGTTGTGGTTTACCATTGGTGTTCGATGTCGCACAAAAAGGAGTCTACACCAACGTAGCCAGTAAGTAAACATTTTTCCGACGGAACGTCTACTACTCTAATGCAATTGCAAAAATTGCAGCTGGGAATTGTATTTTAATGTATTTAATTACATTGGAGTATTTGCATGTGTAATTAGCAACGTACTTTCGAATTGCGTGGGTAGCCTTCTGTGCTTCCTATCTTTCCCTAAGGGAATTCTCTCTAGACTTTCTAAAATAGCATTCTAATTTGAAATGTAATATTTACTTGTAATAAATGTAATTTCAGAGTACATCAATTGGATACTGAGCATTGAAGGAGCAAAGAATGTGAGCGCAACTAACTATCGCTGTGCGACGATATAAAAGTTGGAGGAAACATGCGAAAACTCAATGTTTATTTATTTTATTAATTAGTGCTACCTTTGTTAGCATGAAAAACACATGTAAGCAGTGGTTAAACAATTTAAGATTAAATTAAAATGCATTATGGCATGTACTGACAATGGCAACTTTTCATATTTATTCCCAAAGCGGTCTGCAGTATAACATAAGTGTTAGTTTATAATTAATTTTAAGTATTTGCTAAAATGCATAGGTACATAATTTTAAGGAACTATCTCATATTCATTTCACACTGGCACTAAGTAAGTTGGTAAGTAAAACAATCAGTTTTTATAATTATAGGCCAGCAGGTCTGCTTTCACGATAAGCAAGCTAGATATACCAAATGTCAAGTACAAGCTAAGTAAAAGTTGATAAATACAGTAGCAATAAATTTTATAATTTCCGGTAGATTTACGAAAAACGACTGTATTTTAAGTTTATGCATATGAAATAAAAGGTTGTTACGTTGAGCCTTGCTTTTGTTTCTTCTAAGATTCTAATTAAATGAAATAGGACAATTTACGATTGTGCGTAATGTTGTATATATTTTTGATTTTCTATTTTCAGGGAAATACATCATAGCATGTATGAATGGGAATCTTAGTCTTAGTTGATTATGGCTGTAAAAAGTGATCCCCCAATAGTAATTGGCTCAAATTTTGTGAACAAGAGATTTTCATAGATAATTTCACTAATGGCATTTCGGCATTTTTCATGAAACTTTTAGCGATATTAACTATCATTATGCATTTGAATAGGCTGCATGACTTTTTCGTATTTTAAATACTACCTGAAAGATTAGAGTAGAAATCGGGATGTGTTCTCGACCTTTAAAGAAATACAAAGTTCACTTACAAATAGTAACTCCGTACTTATGTAGTACTACTATTACAGTAACATGAAAAGAAAATGTTTTCTTATTATTTAAACCCACTACATCATAGCTGAGACTGCAATTAAATATATTTGTTTCCTGACTTCCTATATTCATACGTTACTACCTTCCACTGTCATTACAGCATTAATAAAAATACTACGCTTTTCCATGTAAAACCAGTTTATCTTCAGTAACACAGTAAACTAACATGGGATGGCTACAATAAAATTACATATTAGGTAAAATTTACATGCTTAGACGGACTATTTACGCTTTAACTACTCTTCGCGGTTTCTTGTAGCAAATACCTTATGCGTTATCTATGGATGTATGCCTCGTTACTACATTTTACAATACGTTCGTTTTACTGTCAGTATCCGTTCGCAATATTATAATCCTCTGTATTTTGTAGTGCATTCACATATAAAAGTTTTTAGTACTTTCGTGCTCTTCTCACACAAACCAAACCATAAAGAAAATAAAACGTGCCAAAGTCATGTCCATGAGTTACATTTTTGCCGTGACATGCTGTAATATCTTCCCTTTACAGAAGAAAACGGTTCTTTATAATGTTTTCTTTCAGAAAATGGTAATTAATATTGTTATTGAGTTGTTTAATGTTCTGTCTGTCTGCGTTCGCAAGCATTATAGGCCATTTCATTCAATCTTATTGTTTATTTCCATTTTGTGAAAACTTGCGGAATATAAATAATGAAAGGTTGGAAAAGTTATAAAGGAATTGATATTTGAATAATTTTACCTTGCGATTAGGAATGTATACTTAAATATACTTTTCTTTGATAACTCTAGGTTGCTAATAAGGATTAATTGAATTTGTCTTTACCTGTACCCAACCCTGTAATCATATTTGGAAAATTTCATAGACGAATAAAGTAAGGCAGTGATTTAATACCTCCATGCAAACGAGTACTATCCGCAGGAGGAGTCCTTTCTGTGGAATGAGTAGTTGCAGGGGGCAGTCTTTTGAAAATAGAAGTTAAAGTTAGATTTATTATAGTGTCCAATTAACACAATATGCCAATTACAGGCCTTTTAATCGCGAGTTTGGGAAAGTCTCTAATGGACATAAATTAGTATTCGATCTATCAATTGCACTGCATCATTCAGTTGGATACCCATTTTTAAGGAAGTCTATTCCAGGCTGTTATTGCACAGCTGAGAATAGGCTTGCTAAAGATGGGAGAAGTTCTAGAAGTGGTTTGGAGGATTTTACTTTTTTGGAATTCAATCCTTTACAATATTTTGGATAAGTGTAATTTATAATTTGTGTTGTATAAACTGTGTTGTAAATCCTGTTAGTAGTTAGTAGATTCTGGAACTACTGCCAAAAAATTTCTTCTATCTTTATGCAAATAATTGTTGAAGAAATTACGGTGCTAACTACTTTTACCTCACTTTTGACAATTAGTATTGAGGCTATGGAGAACTATTCAATGACGAATTTAATGATTGAACATAAACATTACAAAATCCATGCTAATTTAATACATTTACTGCTATTTTCATCTATCCACAGCCCCTTGAGACTTTCACTCAGTCCACAGAAAGGACTCCTCCTGCGGATAATTTATACTCATTTGCATGGAGGTTTTAAAAAGTCATAATGTAATACCCCAATCATAGCCATGATAATAATTCACACAGAATTGCCGAATTCTTTAAACTATGTAATAAATGTTTTAAATTTACTGCGTGTGTTATTATCGTTCATCCATCAAAATATAATCTGAAAGGAGAGAGAGATGAAGATTTGATTTAATCTTTTCATACAGAAGATTATTATGTTTGGTAGAAGTAAATAGATGTTCTCTCGCTTCAATATTCTCTATCCATCAATTTAAATCTTCACACTGTACAATTCTGTTCACCTGAGTCATTCATTGTCAGTCATCAACACAAAAGATGAAAGAAAACACGCGCTGCACGACAGGACACGAAAGATTCAAAGGAATTTTCCGAATTTTGGTGCATTTCCTGAAATATTTCCATTTTAACCCATCATAAAGGAAAGTTCAAAAGAAACGGTTTTACTTCTACGATTTTGTTAGACATAAAATTATTTCCTATTCTAATTCGAACGAAAAAAGTGACAGCTTTAGTAAAAAATGGTTCTGTATTTGGAGGCTGAAACTGAAACTTTGATTTGATTTGCTACTGTATTCTATCACAATCACAATTTGCAAGTAATATTAATACGTAGAACCTTTAGAGACTACATTAAAATAAATCATAGGGTAGGTTTTGCTTGATCAAACATAATGATGATAAAGTGCTTTATAAATGGTGTATTCTTCAGTGCGGATTGAATTACCTTGTCTTTGTGTGGCTGGGCCACTGACCTGAATGACTTGAAAACTTAAAAATACGCTTTTATAGTTGTATGGTTAACATTAACAATTTTTATGGAATAGTTATTATTTCTATTCAGGCTCAACACGGTGGAAGTACCTAAACCCATGTGGAACTACACAATTTATAATTCTAACGAACCAGAAGAGGCTCACTAATGGAATCGTGTTGTCTGTCCGTATGTACTTCAACACTATAACTCCTGAACGTTTTGATAGATTTGAATGAAACCTCGGATTTGAATTTGTCTCGATTTAATGTAGAACCCAATTGAAGAATGGCGTGGTCCCCCTTTCTTAATCCCCTTTCTCTCACTTACTGAAGTAGGAAAATATGGTTTAAGTATCAAAATACACCGCTTCTTTTGTTAACTATCTGATCAATGGTCTCTATTTTAACTGATCCCAGGTCTGTATTCTATCTGATCCAAGTTCTGTATTTTACCTGATCCAAGATCTGTATTTACCTGATCCAAGGTCTGCAGTCCAATAAAAAATTAACAATTTTCATTTTTCATTTATGATTAAAATGATTATCAAGTGATAATCAATCCGCTGTTTCAAGGCCTTGTTTATATTCTTTACGTATTTCTTTGCACTCTGGCTGGCTTCTATTACGGCTTGCTTCTAGTTTTTACAATGTACATCATCTGGGTACCTGTTTTACGTTGTCTATAGTCTATACACGAATGCTCATCTTCTCATTAAGCGTAAGTAACTTTAAGTACACTTAAAGTTACTTACGTGGAGTGTCTGTATGACGAAGATTCTTTAATAAAATATTTATAGAGGTGTATTTACTTAGTACGCAGTTTAACTGATCTTTGTCATGAAGAACTGTATATAGATTCTTGATGGCAAAGTTACAATGCATGTTATTCTACAATAAAACTTTTCATTGTCTACCAAACAAATAAATTAGAAAGAGTAGAAAAGAATCTCTATTTATAATTGAAAAACAAAAGGGTTTGTTACAGTATAAGTGTATTGTAATCGAAGTCGTGTAGTTTAGTGTAATGATAGTGGATTGTTGAAGGACAAAAGTAGGTAGAAGAAATGGCAAGAGAGAAAATGCATTATTAACAATTAGCAAAAGTGTCGAAATGCACTTTGAGAAGTAGAAACTTTCCTCTGTTAGATTTGGCATTGTTGACATGACTTTGACATTGATACGGCACTTAAGTGTATCCATTTTTTAATTAGAAGATCACTTTACGCTTAAAGAGCTAATGGAAGAGAGGAATCAAATTACTAAATGGAATAGCTTGTCAGAAACTGAAACTTGATTCTGATTCGAGTTGACTAAACGGTCTGGAATGAGATTACACGACCGGACGGATAACTTTAATTTACAAGTATGACAAGAACATACTTAGCTTAGCTAATGTAAAACTCGATCAACTACAAAATGCTAAACTTGAATTTAGTACTAAAGCTTAAGTGAGACTTTGATCTTAATTTATTTGTTCTTTTCCTGTCTTGACTACTTTTAAAACTGCTAGTACATAAGTAGAGTCTCTATTGTAGAATAGTAGTGCAATGCAGTGTTCTTATTACTATGTAGCATGTAATACGAAATACAATGGAACTAATCAAAAACGTATTAGGTCATCCTTCCACTCTGAGTCTATTAACTAATCTAAATTATTCAAAAGTGTTCCACTAAAATGCAAGTCCAATGTCAAAGGCAACTAAACCTATAACTAAATGACTACTAACTGATTATAAAGTGAACTTCCAACTTCCCATTCATACAATACAATGCAGCAATGTAAATAATGTATGTATAGACATGATTGGTCTTAATAATAAATGTTTTGCTTTTCCTACTTCTAATTTGTATAGAACTTTACTATCTTCTCAGAAAATTGAGTTCCCATTCTCACTAACTCGTCACTTGACATCCTCTCTTTTACTATTTCTTTCTAGCACTAGTTAGTAAGTAATCTACGACAACAATCCTTTCTTAAACTATCTATAACTAAATGAATGACTGTTTTCCTTTGCTCTATTGTTGTAAGTTTAGTGATAGTGATACTTGCATAGTAGAGCAATGCAACCAAGTAAATAATCTGCACAGGTGCACATACTATAATAATATTTATTAGGTACACTTACACTACATGCTACGCTGCAAATGAATGTGTGTAAGTTTTAGTAAGTGCCTTGGTTTCCTTTGCTTTGATTTCTTTAGCTGGTTTGGTTTTCGTATCGTGTGACACTTATTGATGCAGAAGTCGGTTTTGGTGTTACCTAATGAAACTGACTGAGTCAGTGCAATAAAAGTCAAACCAACTTGTGAACAAGTTAAACAATAACGCTAGAAAAGCAAAGTCATTCCAGATAGCTTAATAACCAGAAGAACAAAGTTTATTAACTAGTACAAACAATATCTACCTAAACCTAATCTAAATCAACTATACACATATTCAAGATAAATATGTAAATGAACACAGGGAAAATTAAGTTTTTATCGTAATTTATTGTGCTTGCATGTGTAATAGTAATAACAAAGTATGCATCTTGTTTGTAATAATATTTAAAACACGTAATTTATCTGTATTGCAAAGAAGACATTTACAACGTGCCTTAGTTCAGTTCAGTTGCACATGCATCAAATTACATAGCTTATTTTCTAATAGGAAAATTCCAAATGATATGACAGGAAAAAAGTGGATCTGCATATTTTGTAACATTTTAGCCAAAACCTGAAAATTAAATACTATGGGATTCTAAATACAATCAATTAAAATCTGAAGATCCTATGCATGAAGAAGCAGTGAGGGCAACCAATTTAATTGTGTGAACGAAAGTTGATGAAAATAATTAGGTCCATAGTCACCCTGTGTCATCAAGGCATATGTAACTTTAAATACTACGTAGTAAAAGTATCTCCTGTAGGTACAATAGTGAAAAACCTTTGGTAGCTTAAAAAGAATCGTTTCACACTGATGCACTGAAATTACCTATGTAGATTAAGTAGCATGATTGCTTACACTACTTTCAGTTATAATTATTGTACTCTTCATTGGCACATATTTGTTAAGTGCATTATGTTAAGCCCTTGATTCAGAATTGACATAGAGTATTTCGAAAGAGGTGGATGGGAGAGGAAGTGGCATGCTATGCCATGCCATCCTTATCGCTGAATTGTATTTTTTCATTTGAATTAAATTCTATTGGCTAAATTGAAGGCATTGTACGATATACAAACAGAATACATCTGTCTTTATGTACAGAAGTACAGACTATAATTTTTAGTTAACGCAACGACAGTTTCGTTTGCTTGCTTTGCTTTTGACAATATAGAATTTTTTATTTTCTTAGGATGGATGGAGTAGCGAAGTGAGGAGTGAATCTTCTTGTATGTATGCCACGACAATTTCCATTGTATCTAAGTAAAGTGTGCATGTAGAGTTCTTCTTTTCAGACTTTTATCAGTGTAAACAGACTAGGTGTACAAAGATTGTAGATAGAGAGACAATATAGATATACCGCATTTTTCTTTACAAAACCAAACTAAACCACAGCACTGATAATGCACTGTGTTGTGTAGCGACTCTTTTCGTGTAAAATGTTTGCTTTTTTACTTGACTTGGTGGCAGAAATCAAGTGTTGGTTGTCTTTCTTGTTGTGTGTACTCTATTCAGTTGAAATACAATGGAAAATATACAATAAAGAGCAACGTCTTGAGTTTCCTGTGAAAAAAGCAACGGTCTCAACAGTTTCAACTGAACTTAAGAGTCCTGAGTCTTGACTAGAGTTAAGTTGAGTTGAGAAAAGACGGCTTTAAGCTGGGGTAATCAAAAGGTATATAAGAGAGTTGGCAGGCAGCTAGGTCGTAGCTAGTCGTTTACTTGTAGTCGTAGTGTATGTAGTAGGCAGCTAATAGATATTATGACGTTTCACTACTTATTGCAAGTAGACTTATTTCTTTCAAATTCTTAATAATGTGGCCATCACTTCTAAATTTTAGTTTTAAAGTTCACTATCATAAGTATTCCCTACTATTCTACTTTTCAGTGATTTTATTGGTTCACCTGTCTTCTTCCCTATCTGTAGCTAAGGATAGTTTAGAATTAGGGGATGAGCTCGAGGTAAATTTTCCACATTTTCAAATATTTTACGATTTTCTCCAAGTATCCACAAGTACTTTGTGATTTTACTTACGCTGTGTTTTTTCAGGGACGAAATGAGAGTCAGTTAGTTAGTTTTACAACGGAGTTGTACGAAGAAGAAGCTGAGACTACCACTGGAGCTTCTCTTGAAGAGAATATTCTCCCTATTGAATCGGATAACACGACTGAGTCTTCAAGTGCCAATAAACCTTTGTTAGAATGTCGTAAGTTCACTAAACATTGAACTAAATACATAATCAGTTTAAATTCAGCACTGTTTCGACATTCTTCTAATTATTCATTGTTAGGAAGGAAAATCTAATTTTTAATGTAAACAATTAGAGTGTGGGAGACGGGCTTCGCTGTTGGGGATTGAAACTCTTGCTGGGTTCATCCAAGATAAAACCAAGTCGCAAAGACAAGTGTCCGAGTTGATTGTCGGAGGAAACTCGACATTTCGCGGAGAATTTCCATGGCTAGCAGCTTTACTGAAAATCAATCCTTATGCAAATTCCGTGCCAAGAGTCATTTGCGGAGCTACATTGATCAATTCAAGATTTCTACTCACAGCAGCTCATTGCATTAATAGGTACGTACGGTATTTGTTTTACTATTATTCTCTTTTCAGCTAGTTTTCGTGCAGATATTAATTTTGAAACTGGGTTTCTGTAGACAAATTAAAGAACGGTTAACTGTTGCATTCAATGCTTACAAAATCACATCAGCTGCGGATGTAAGACAGGATCCTGAAGTTCTTGTTGTGGGAATCAAAAGACTCATCCCGCATGCAAAATTCCATATTAAAACAGTAGATAACGATGTTGGATTAATTGAATTAGTGGAACCGTTAGATCTGGTCAAACTAAAAGACAAAATTCGCCCAGCGTGTTTACCAACTGACTCTGAAGATAAATATGTTGACAAAATTGGAACAGTCGCCGGTTGGGGATACTTGAAACCAGCTTGTAAGTACTTTCAACAGTTTAGTAATTACACTTTTTAATGGAATTAAACCAATAAACTGTTATGATTTAATTTCTTAGCGGGAGTATCATCCCCTGAACTGAGAAAGGCTGACATCCCTATCTTGGCTCAAGAAAAGTGCAAGAAAACTGCCTACGGATCTAAAATCCTAAATAGCATGATGTGTGCAGGTTACGATGAAGGAGGAATCGATGCTTGCACTGTAAGTTACATTCCATTGTACATTCTACACATTTACCTGCATTTTTACCAAATCGAGAAAATATTCGCAAACTATTTTAAATAGATATATATTTCATAACCCTTTCCTATTATTAAAAAATATTAGAATGACTCAGGCGGCCCGCTTACAATTTCTGATGAAGAAAATCGAAATACTCTTGTCGGAGTTGTTTCTTGGGGACATTCCTGTGCAAAACCTAAGCTACCTGGCGTGTACGTAAATTATAATTGACCTTTATAGTACTTAAAATTTAATTTAGTAGAACCAGAAACCTTAACCCTTTTATTTGAATATTTTCACAGGTATACTCGAGTTGGAAGTAAGTATCCTATTTAATATCTCGTAATTGTTACCTTTTCATGATAAGATGTTGTTATTCTCTTCAGAGTATTTTACAAGTATTAACATTGTCCTATTTTCTATCACCTAGATTATCTCAGTTGGATTCGACAACATGCCAGGAAGGGGGACTATTGCATGCAAACTTAAAACTGAAGAATAATTACCGCATTCCTGAATTAACTTACTAACTGAACCTCAAAAGTAAGAACACTCACATAAACTAAAGACACAAATCCTTATTTCATAACAGAACAATAACACAAACAAACATCACTAACACGATAACATTACACACACAAATAAGTAGATGCTAATGCACACGCAAACATTCTACATGAACACTATTACCTGTAAATGCACACAGCACGCTTTACATTGCATTGCCTATTATTTTACACATCAAATAGTTAACACAAACAACACGAAATCACCCAATCACTACACGAACACAACTGACACAGAATACATGGATAACACTAGAAAATCAAAAATGACGAAAATTAATCTTATAACAATAGTATGAAAAGGAAACAGCAAAAACAAGCTTAATGAGTCTACTTAATACACATACATATCTTAATTAACTTTACACACTTGTTCACATGCTTTTGCCGTTTTTGCATTCGATCAAGTGTCATCTCCTACTACAGTACATTTGTCACCTGGCTTACACTAACAATGTGGATCTCAAACATTTCTTAAATGTATACTTCTAAATAATTTATGCATAACACTAATGAAGAAATCTAATGATTATTAACTATTTTTTGAAAAATATTTTTTTAAAGAATGTTTGCAAAAGTCAAATGATTATTCCTTGCAATACAATTTAAAGAACAAGAAACATTTTGCAGTTTTACACAAACAGTCACATTATTCATTCGCACAACACAAAAACATATCTTTAGCTTTATTTGAACAGTACACACATGCATTGCGTAGCACATTTTTACTTTAGTACACAAAGACACAATCACAAACTTTGAACACAAAAATACACACGAGTGAATAGGTTTTTTCACTAATTAAGAAAACAAAGACACTAATTACAAAGCAAAACATGCACATCACATTAAGCACAATAGAAAATCAATCTCTCTACACACCACACAATTGCACATTACACACAAAGCAGTATTCAAATAATTAGCAACAAATAGCACATTAATTACCTTAGTTAGTTAGATGTGACATCTCCTATTTATGGTCTATCTATTCCATTTCACACAGAAACATTATATTACACATAGCATCTCCCACATACACACAAATACAACTCACAGACAAACAGATAATAATACCCACATTAACCAGCACTTAAACACCAACATAAAACAATTAAACACTGTACACAACACTATTATATTAGTTCTATTACATTTTTAAGATAGGTTATATTAGTATGACAATACTCCTAGCGTTAATGGAGTTTAGGTATTATTGCCGTTTGGTATACCCAGAAAATATTATGTTAGATTTCTAATTAGCATTTTATAGAATTTAAATTACAGATAAGCATTTACAACAGACAAAATGGTAGTATAAAGAATGAGATTTTATGACGAGAGGAACATTTGTACGAAGCAAAACAAACCCACCGTATAAATTAGGAATGTTAATGAAGGCTTGCAGGCAGATGGTTAGATTGTCATTGGCAGTTTATATAAATGATATAAATAGTTTCTAGCAAAGTATACGTGATAGTCATCTTACACTTTTTAGTACACCTTATTACACAGTACACAGAAACTTACACAAACATTTACATTGTTGACGCTACATTGCACTGTTACATTACAGTTACATGCATTGATACATTTACAACAACATACACTTTATCACAACTCTCCAAACCATTTCACACGTACACACAGAAACATGACACACAAACGCATACCACAAATCACATGTAAACCACATCATATTTTAGAAACATTTAAGCAATTATTACTAAAATTACTTTGTCACAATGCGCCTTGACATATACATGCACGGTACATTCACATTTTTCACTACACAGTAAGCACACTCACCGCATACACAGATATACACATTAGAGCACTTAGTTCACACGGAATACATTTAAGTATTTACAAAGATAAATAAGAGTTAAAGGACATTGTTACTCAATAAGATTTAGTATTTACCACTTGTAAAATACACTATACACTCACTTTCAAAATAGCACTCACCCACCGCACAAAATAGACAACACAAGGTAAAATGTAACACAATTAGAACCATGGTTATCTTTATGTTGTTAAAACGAATTGCTTAATTGCACATTAAAATTTTTCACAATTCACACAAGGATTCACATTGCAATACAATATATCACATTAATAACATTTATCACACTTTTCCATTTCATATAACACTACAAACACAGACATTATAGCTTTACATTTTATACTTCGGTACAATCAGTTTTACAATAATCATTCCTTGATAGGCAACACTTATTTTTCATCATTAGAAGTCATTATTATTAGATCATATAATTGGTTAGAGCGTCTTCAGTAGAAACCAATTTACTGAATAAATAACACCGGTGAACAAAACTAATCAACATAATGTTGCCAGTCAGTATTACACATAATAATACATCACACCAAGCACATTTAAGGACAGCAACACAATATTACATTATTACTCATTATTACATTACTCATTATTACATACACTACATAAGAACAAAGTATAGTATAAGCCAATGGCAATTGAGAATCATTAAATAAATTCATCTTAATTTGAATTTTGAATAAGAGGATTTTGTCGAGTTTCTTTAAAAGATTTCTAATATATTACCATATTACCAATTCTATTAGAATTCCGTATAATTATCCGAATAATTCTTACAACCGCTCATGGCACTCATGGCACCACAGATATAGATTATACTATTACTTAATGCATGCCACAAATGTACCTAACACTCCGAACATATCTATACACTACATATTTACATTTCATAATTTATGTTTTCAAAAGCGATTATTGTAGCCACTTTTACTTACCTTATGGATAGTATGTACACATGCACAATACATCGTATTAAGGCACATTTGTAGACATTTAGGTATACACTTACCAAAGTAAATACCACCTTACTTAACCGCACGCTTACACAATGTACACGGTAAAGAGTAGAACATAAAGTAGAACAAAATGCAGATTTTTCTCGTTTTTGAATTTCAAGATTACCTACAGGACACATAACATACATATATTTAAAAAGCTAAGCACAAATAAAACACATCTGAGTATTAACATAACACACCGTTACCATAAATAACACATCATCACAGCATCACATAACATAACTACACAAGCTAACATCATGCAGGCTTACTGCATACATATTACACATTCAGAAAATCATTTTGTGCCACTCATTTACACAGCATTTGTAGTGGAATTCGTTGACTTCCATACTACACGATGCAGTAAAAAAAGGTAAATCAAAACAAATTATAGCCATACTTTGTAAAGTTATTTGGGTAGTATTATTGTAATTTTAGTCATTTATAAACATATTCACACCACACATACTACATTCGCATTCCATGTTTCATGCACCTTACATAACATGTACACATTTTATATTCAGCACACAACAAAGCATGTAAATCTACATTCTCAAATCACCGAAATACAGCACAAAACACTTTAAAGTAAAAACATTCATAATCATATTTATAAAATTATTATGAATACATACTACATTACACCATAGCATAGCTTATAATGTTCTCACTGTTAAATATCCTTCCTGATTCAATTCGCTGGAATTTATTTAACTTTGTCATCATTTTTTAACGGATGAGCAATTTTTTGTTGGAAAAAAGGCAGTCAACAGACTGCAATGGCTTTACTAATGTCAAGTACCAATAAAACTAACATTGACCGAGATTGCATACATACAACACAAAGGTATGGATACATATGTCACACCGAAGAAAACCCACAGTTAGTACACATTTTCAAATCCTTTGACCTTAATACTACCGAAACCATATAAATCTGCAAAACAAACCTTCTGCTGACATTGAAATACACTGCCACCTTTCAAACCACATCATCATATTGTCACACAAACAAAATTCACGCACTAACTATAGAGTATCCTACACTATGTGGTTATTTATTATTTGACTTTTCTAAAAGTAAGGTATTTAACAATAAGTAACAGCACCTACACATGCAAAATGTCCCGTTGTCTCTCCTCTTTTGAAAAAACTATGTTCAGCTCATTTGTAGAAATAGAATGTAAAGTACTACTCTAAAAGAATAGAAATACAAAGGTTGAAATACAACAAAAGCACATTTCTACATGATACATTCTAATCTAAATATCGTGTACCTGTTCTCCAACGGCTGGCTACCATTGTTATTTTTTATTGTTATCTAAAACAGAATTATAATAATAAAATGATTATTATAATAAAATTCGTGTTTTTCATTCATACTTTCATTTAGTTATAGTATTACTACATTCTCAATATTTTTGATGCATTATAGAAAGGAAACATTAGTGAATGAAAGTGAGTGGCCGTACACGGAAATGCGGACGTCTTGAATATTAAAAGATTTAATAGGAAGCAGGAACATGGGAGAACCAGGAACTTTATCCTTATAATAATACATCCCACTGGTAAAATTGTACCTTATGGTTTAAATACATTTTAAGGGTACAAATGACTTTTTGAGTCATGAGACTCGTAATGAGGATAACTGATGTATAATATTAAAATATTTTTTCAAGCATTCATCGAGACTCCAAAATTTTTGTTTTCATTCACTTGTAAATCAACTTGTGCGTTAATAAATAAATGAATCAAGAATCAATTCGCAACTAAAGATTCTGTACAACTTCTTATATTATACATCACCTCTAAAAATCGAGATAAAGTAGACGACATAATTTTATTATCATTGCTTACCAGTTGCCAGTTACAACCAACTTCAAGGTAAGGTTAGTTAACAAGCTAACTTTGTTTCCCATTTAATACCACTTACCACTGGTGAGTGTTGAATACCACTTTCTACACTGCGCACATACGAGATACCATCGCCGTCATAATATTTGCATATCTCCAAATACAGAAGCTATTAATGTTTATATTTGACGTGGGTGAATGTGCGAACTCAGAAATCGCAAGCAAACATACTACTACTTGTAATCTTAATTTATAATTGAGAATAGATAGTGTTTACTCATGCATGTACAAAATAAAATATATGATTTAGAACACTGTCTAAAGTCAGTCCAAAGATTTTGTTAAGATTTTTTTCCACCACAACTCTAGTTTATCCTTATACGAAGAAACTTTGCCAATGTTCCATGGAGAAGTTCATTGCTGATTCTAATTACTGCAAAGTACAAAAAGGGTAATCTTTAATGAATTTGGTGAACATTCAACCTGATCGTCACCTGGGTACGAGATAGTATATTGTACTTTGATAGTAGTCTATAATGGGATGCTTTATTTTACATTGATTGAAGTAGAGAAATCTGAACTTTCTATGTTACTCATAAAATCTCCTTTAGATGTTTCCTCGCATCATCAACCTCACACAAAGGTACCAATTTAATATAACCTTAGAACATGATGTTTGTTTTAAGTATGGAGAATATTACATTTGCCTATTTTGTTGACAGTGTGAATGTCAAATCCTTTTATGCATTTAAACAATTAGCATTTCCTTATACTATCTTATATGTCACAAGAGATTGTACAGTAAGTATAATTCTCTTAAACCATATTGTCGATATTGTCGTGTCACACTCTTGCTCTACAATTCTACATTCTCAGATCATTCTACACTTTGCTATAATATTACAATACTGAGTACCACAATATTGTTGAGTCTTGAATTGTCTTGTAAATTGACAATGAAAAGAGGAGAGGGAGTAAAAAATACGTCGAATATTGAATACAAATAGGATAATGAAATAAAATAAAGGAGAGCATTGTGTGTAGTAGTAAGTTTGCTAAGATCCATTGGAATACCATATGCAGTGTATTTCACATATAAGCAATTTTGGCAGCCTGGGAATACCTTGTTGCTAGTACTTGATTTCCTTATACCCGATTAAAACAATAATTGTTTTTAAATTGATGAACCCTTTACAAACTAAGATTATCAAAACCTTAGTTTTCATATATGCTATGTATCTTTATAAAATAATTCCCTTTATTGAATTTTAGAATTCAATGGCATCATTTTCTTAAATTTTCATTCTTTTCATTCTTTCATTCATTTTTCTTATACACGTGTGTGCTGTAGTCCCAAGTACCTATAGGGCCTTTAACTTTTGCCTGACCAATGGAGTCAAAAGCATTGCTTATTTATACGTGGTATTCGTATAATCAAGTTGCTTATAAGCGCAATGCGCTGTACCTGACAGAATTCTTCTGACTAAAATTTACATAAAATATCAGTGACCATCAATCAAACACCAAGGAAAGAGCAGTACGTACGGCACTGTATCTTTAATTAAAATCGTATTCAAGACATCCCTTCTGAATAAATAAATAGATTGCGAAAGCTTAATTATTATTGATTAGCTTCTGTATAATAAGAGTACAGAAGATATCGCAAAAAACCAGAAGGAATATGGCCAGGTAGGTTAATGTGTTTGCAAGTGAGTTTTTTAAGTCTTTAAAAGGTACTTATGATAGTTGCAGGTGTTTGTATCATTAAATGTGATTTTGTATGCTCTTTCTGTAACGTCTTTAGCTGTACGGCATAGTGAAAATAATAAGCTGTACTGTTTAATACCGCGCCTACTTTGTTATGAAGAGATAAAGAACGGGTTTGATTTGATTGTTTGTTAATGCGATTGATTGTTGAATCTTGATTCAATCTTTCGCTTGAATGTTAACTATGCAGCACTAACTGTCTAATAAAAATGAGTGTGTTGTGTTCTTTATGGATTCTTGGACTCAAGCGCTGTCTGTGATATTCTTACATGGAAGTGTATGACAAGGAATTAATATGCTAATTTTAATGGTACTCACCTAATAACCATACCTGTACAAACACACATTGCTTAAGTGTAATGTTTAAATAGGAAACTGTAATGGTATAGGAAAATGGCAAGGTAAGTGGCTAAATAATCCCTGTTTGATGCAGTTAGCTAAATTAATGTGCCTATTAGAACTCCTTGTGTGTAGTACATACGTTGTTAGTAGCATTTAATGTAGGTTGTCAAATAAATCTTGAATTGAGATCTGAACTGGAGTTGAAGTTGAAGAGAATGGACAGGACGAAGACGAAAGGGCAGTAGGCGACATTTGCATTTTGTTTCCTCTATACGTGACTATATGTCTATGTTGCAGTTGTACATGTGCAAATAACGGTACATTTTTTGGCATGCATTACATGAATACTGAAAGTCTGACATAGTGAGGTTTTGGATTATTGGCATAAGTATTATTGTGTCAGACAGGTCAGACTGACAACAATCACACTCTTTGTCAAACAAAAAAGAGGTGGATAGGATCAAGTGAATGAAACTGAAGCTAGAGAAATACTTCTCTTCCCTTTCTAGAGTAGTAAGAATTCTAACTGACATTTATGAGTGGGTCATTTACATAGGAAGTAATTTCATATACAAACTACAACTTCACTATTACCTTTCTTGTGTATAAATTACTGCATGTATCAACCAACATGTAGAAAGGGAATTGAAACTGCATAATATTTTAGCAACCTAAGTGCTAACTAGTATATAGGAACATGGATGCACAATTTGTGCCCACAAGTTGAGACTAACGATAAGTGTGCATAATATATATAATATATTTTTGAAAAAATCAAGTCAAAAAAGTGAGCCTATGGCAAGTGACAAAACTAAAACTACTAGTTGAAGAACTGTTAAAAGTTGTGTTGAAAATGAAAGCGAAAAATCTTCAAGTTTTTGCTACTGTGGTTTGTATACTTAATGTACTTGCCGGAACGGGAGTATTGGGAGGGAAACCTAACGTGGCCAGAGACGTAAGAAACAAATTATTCTTGCAATGAAATTAAGAAGTCCATTTTGAAAAGCTTATTTCTATTTCCTGGGAAGAATATAATTTCCAATAAGGATTCTAATTTTCATACCAAGCAAACATGTTCCAATTGTGCATTTTATTAAATTAATCGTGAACGAATTTTTCAGAAGTTTGAATATTTTATTGTTATTAGTGTTGTTTAGTAATCTAAATTGATTTTCTAAATGTCTTTTCCCTTCTCATGTAAAGCCTTGCTTTCCCATATTTATCGGTTATACACTATGCGAATACTTTTTCATTAAATGCCTATTTATTTCCCAGAATAATGAGTTTCTCGACTTTGAAGAATATGATTTGGAGGACACTACTGCGGCAGAGGACATTTTATATCGATCTGATTATGACGTTGTAAAAATTGATTGCGGTAAGCTGTATAGGAGGTGATTTTCTATTGTATCTAAGTATCCTCCTATACACTAGTTTGAGTTACCCCGATGGACAATTCACTTTTAAATTCTGTATACTAATGGCATTAAAAAATAAATTTATTTTTCATTTGCATAAAAATGTTTTCATTTATTTAATAAAAACTACATTTTTCATGAATAACAGAGTGTGGTGTTAGAAACCCAGGTTTTCATCCAGATATAACACGAGCTCGTCCAAAGACTTCCAGGACATTACTGAAGCCAAAGCCCTTAATTATTGATGGTAGAGAAGTCAGACGCTCAGAATTCCCTTGGCTAGCCGCAGTGACTCAATACATACCAAGAAAACCATATTGGAAAGTTGTTTGCAGTGCCAACTTGGTCAATTCCAGATTTGTTGTTTCGGCCGCCCATTGCTTTGGAAAGTTAGTGTTTTATGCAATAAAAAATTCAATTAATAAATGAGTTATTTTTATATAGTCCTGCTAACAACGTGACATCAGGGGTATTTTCATTTTGCATTAGGAATCGATACAAAGATGCAATGGAAATTGTGCTAAACGCCAAAGAAACAGATAACTTGAGATACGATACAGAAGTTGTTCGTAAGAAAATCAAAAACATAAATATTCATCCGATGTACAATCCAAGAACAAATGAGAACGATATTGCCCTTGTCGAGTTAAAAGAACCAGTCGATTTGATTTCCCAGAAGAATATTATTCGACCCATTTGTCTTCCTGGGTATCGTGATGATTTTGCCAATAAATTAGGCACCGTAGCTGGTTGGGGCTGGACATCCTTTCCAAAAGGTTTTAAAAATACGAAAACTGTGATATGTCAATTTTATAGTAAAAGTGGAGTAATAATAATTAATTTTCATAAAGGAATAAATTCTCCAAATCTACTAAAAGTAAATTTACCGATATGGAAAAATTCGGAGTGCTTACAGTCTCGGTTAAACGGAACTGGAAAATTCACGAACAATATGATGTGTGCCGGGTTATATGAAGGAGGAAAAGATGCTTGCACTGTAATAAAATTACATTCACTTCTATTGAACCAATCACGTTTTTTAACAAAAGTAATATTCCATTCTATGATATAGAACGACTCCGGTAGTGGTCTATTTGTGAAAAACGGAAGGAAAAATACTTTAGTTGGACTAGTATCTTGGGGAGTCGCTGGATGTGGTGTACAAAATGCTCCTGGTTAAAATAATTAAACATACAATTTTATAATTATCACAATTTTCACCATAATTTAATTGTAAAACATTGCTTTTAAGGAGTCTACACAAGAGTGTCCAGCTACACATCCTGGATAAAAAATGAAGCTTTTGACGGAGAATGGTGCAAGCAGTAGTGTAATTAGCTAAACATTGTTCTGTTCGTTAATCTTACTCTCTATATAAAAATCATATGAATGATGAATGATCTCCAGAGTTTGAGGATAAACCTTAATAAATTACTATTCATTATACCAGACTTTCCACTTTTTTTAAAAAAATTTTGAGAAATAAGCGTGTAAATGTAAAAGCTGCAGTTTTAACTTTCCCTAACTATTTATTGTTTTACAAATAAATGCAACAGTGCTTCAAAAAATGACAACTACATTGGTGCTTAAGTCTTCAGAGGTTTATTTCTTTAATTAGGTATTCCTTAATTACATTTACAATCTCAAATATTAATTTAAACAGAAAAATGAATATGTAATTGGGTATGCAACTGAGTATACGTTTGGATGTTACGTGGATAAGGTAACTTGCAATTTGATATAAACTTTACCGGAGACGAATGAACGCTTGTATTTTGAAAAGTCAAATTGCAATTTAATGTGTTCACCTTGTAGTTTGAATACCCGGTTTACAATGACATCATAATTATTGCTGCAATCACACACACATTACATTACCAATATCAATTAAGTTATACAAATTATTAAAAATGAATTCGACAATTAAATATATTACTTCTCTGTCGCCTTAAAAAACAAAATCATTTATACTATGTTGTACTAAACAGAATAAGGTATCTTCATCGTTATACTTATTTATCTTAGAAAATATCAAACGTATTATGCATGAGAAGTTATTGATTCTATAAGAAATAGGTACTTGCTAGAAAAATAGTGTGGATAAAGAAAGTTAATTGTATTTGGTAACTAATAAATTTTTGTATGTAATTCCCAAACGAAAGTAAATGCAAATATAATTATCTAATTGCACAAGCAATTTGATTAGAACTTAAATTGGAGACAAAAAGTAGTTACAATTAATTAACTTGAAGACGGATATTACAATGAAAATGGAATTATGGTTGTAAATTATTTCTAGAGAATCAATACAAGAGTCAGGGATACTTCTATTGTCAAAATTACACAAAAATTGTACTAAACCTAATATTGACGATTTGCATTACCAACTTTAGTTAATTGCTGTTTTACTAATTCCAACAGTGTTATGTAGTACAAGAACAAGTTATATCTAAAATTTAGCAATCATTGTTAGCTAGCACATATTATTCTCTTAATTACTTGTTTGTGGCTACTCACGGTGGTAGGTTAAGATATCTATTAATGCTTAGTATCCGTTCGAGTTGAGTATATTTATGTTACAAGCTACGACAGCTACGTAGAGTGTATTATTAAAGGTGAAAGTATTTCTAATACCATTTCTGTAGTAATTAATAATTAATATCAATCAAAGGGTCAAACTCAAACTTAATTTCTATTCCTCCCTTAGGTAATGTTATTATGCATTTGAAGTCTAATCTATAAATTTTACATATTGAAATTACGAAACAACGTACCTGTTTGGCTTATCAGATTTTTTCTGGGTACACTAAGTAATAATACTAGCACGTTATTAGCAAAAATGTAAAATACTTTTCAATTTATACACAGACACATTGCATATTCGCCAGGTCAGTCAAGCCACATTTACACCGTTATCATCATTGACTTGACTATTATCCTAATTAAGCCAAATGAATGCTACCTTACCTCATCAATGTCAAGAGATGTCATTTGCCATCAATTTCGTACAACAACACAGCATACTTACACTAGGGTCAATCAATCACACAACAAACTTTATCCGCCATGTCCGATGACATAATATTTTCTCACATTTACGAGCAACTTTCAATAAATTACACTTCAACGAAGTTTACATACTAATACATTTTCTTATCTAACCTTTACAATTTAGACAACATTACTTCCTTGCTTTTACAGTCTCACTCTCAAAAGACGAAAATTCAACGACCAACATTATTATCTACGCTCCATAGAAGCATATTGCATTAGATACAAAAATTTATAAGGTAATTAGTGATAATAGTGTCACAATAGGTGATGTAATCGCTAGTATCTAGCATTTACTTATTATACATCATTAAGAATAGTACAGGTATATTAGTAAAGTAATGATGTCTTCTTGTAACACATTTAATCTAATACCTTTACTGCGGTTATAATAATTTTATCAGTAGCATTCGATTAGTATCTTAGTCATAACAGTCTACCATAAATGAATTACAATAGTTGTTTTCATAAATGATGCAGACAGTAATTAATTCACACCGGATTGCATTACTTGTGCCGAATTAATTCTCTACTCAAAAGGTGTGCAAAAGGCAATTCTGTATCATACAATACTAAATGACACTTCTTAACCTAGGTAATTATTTATTTTAGTTTAGGAATATCTCAGTTAGTGATGTAGAGGTGTGGGTGGCAGTTAGGTGATGTATGTGTAGTCAGTGTGTAGTGTAAACATAAAATGTTGCTTTTCAGTTTTCAGCATTAGTTAACTTGACGTAGTAAAATTATTCACGTCTTGTGGGTCATTATTAGCCATTATACTTACAAATGCAACGCAGTGCTAATTATTTAATTGGCTACAAAAATTATTTTTTTCATTATTACTCGTACACACATTGTAATATTTTTAACCTTTGGTTGTAACTAATTTGTAAACTGTTTAGTGCATGCCTCTTAATCTAAAATACCTTTAACACAAAAACCAAATAGGTAGCTATGTGGAAAATGTGCGGGTTGTTTAGACTTATAACAGAAAAATCGTTGAATCAAAAATTACTAGTTTGGAAATGTTTCAGAGAACTGTGAATGATTACTTATTTTTTGGTGTAGATCATAATTAAACGGTCTTAAATTTATAGCTTGCAGAGTTGTCGCGAAAGTCACGATGATTATTTGTATTACTTAACTATTATTACTAATTATAACGTCCGATATCTTAGGTTGACTGTTGGCTGTTTTAAAACGATCTTTGTAGTGTTTTAAGCATTTTCACAATCGATTAGTAATATTAGATAAAACTTACAGCTAATGTTAATTGTAGATATTGTAACATTATTTGGAATTATTTGTGTACTACGTCTGTCAAGTGTTTTTTATACGCTTCTTGATTCTTCCACATTTGAGCAGCTTTAACATTTAAAGGACTTTCCGTGTTGGGTTCTGTTAAAGTAATTTAAAATTATGCAAATTGATTATAATATTAAATAGGAATTGGGAAACTTGTATTTGATACTCTGAAGTTAGTATTCATGAAATGCTGAAATACATACCAGACAACAAAGATTGTATTGAAATCAAAATAGTTCGGACATCCAAAAGAGCTGACCATTTGTCCTTTAGAATGTCTAAGCAGATATTTCCAGACGTATCGACATTTGGATGAAAGCATGGTGAGGTAAATTTAACTGTTGGAGCAGTGTACGGATATCCACTAGGAAATTCAAGCGCTAGCTTAAAGGTTATACCACTGAAAACCTGCCAAATAAATTCATCATAACTATCAGTACATATCAATTAGGCAAAACATCACAATAAATGCAATAGGTAGATAGTGAGTGTCATACTGTTTCTTCCGGTCCGTGAATTGTGCCGACCCATTTAAAGATATTATCTCCATCTGGAAAAGCGGAAATCCCCTTATCCCCCTTCATCTAAGACCACAATTATAATAAAAATGTAAAACTTTCATTCATCAAGGATTCATATTGTAAGGAATATAAAACTTTAGCAGACTCACCATTAGAGTCATCAATTCTGAGTGCAGTCTGCAAAGAAATAAGCAAATGTAGAATTATTGTACTATAATAACTATAACTATATTAAATTTATTTTGCGATCTACATATTTTCATGAATCAAAAAACCAATTATATAAGTGCTTTAAGATATTTATCATCACCTTTTACTCACGGAATGGGTGTCTTTAGAACTACCAGAAATACCCTCATTAGTTTTTCTGCTACTGCTGAACCCCCCTCTAGGACTTACATTTTGGGCCATAGCTAAAACTTCTCCAGGAAGACGTATCACCCTGAGAAGTAAATTAACAAATATTTCCAACAGATGAAATAAAACATTACACTTTTAAAATGTATTGGTATTAGTATGCAAAATAGTATGATTGCCTTTTACTTAACACTCACAATTTAATACTGAAATTGTCACTAAAGAGTTATTGCTCAACGTTAACGAAACTAAGCTCCCTGTTTTCCAAGTAGTGCGTAAATGCCAATTGGTGGACAGCTTACTTTTTCTGCAATTCAAAAATTAAATGTACACCATGAGTTTATAGTTTACTAGTTTAAAGGAAGACAAATTCAGAAGATGATCTAGATAATCTCTAAGATAAAGGGTAGATTCTATTCTGATTTGTATTCTGTAATCCTTACTTAGGAATTGCTGTGTAATAGCTATTTACATCTATACTAAAGCTCTCCCAAAACCCCATTTAGAATATTTCTAAAACAAGTACTAGTTGTACATCGGAAAAACGAGACAGCAATAAACTTTTTAAATCCCTATTCACAGAACATTTTGAAAACTGGATTCACCAACAAAAGGTACATTCAATATAATTAATATTGTGTGCTAACAAATTATAGTTATTGAATGCATTAATTCGACAAGCAGGCAGATAAAAAAGCTTTTGAGATCAGCTATTCTTTTGATGCCCAATCCCAATGATTACTCAATGTGATGTAAGATTTCAAAACTGAAAAAAGGAATTCCCTCTGTACATACTAGCAGAAATGCAATGATTTTTTCTACATTTATAAGTTGGTTTGTTGGATTCAGTTATAAGAAAGTATAACAGTTATTCTTAGTTGGCACTGAATAGGTCAGATTAACGCTCAACGCTGTCTGTACACTGTTTCGACGACAGTTTCAGGATTGAATTCACTCATTTATCAGTGAATGAATTTCTTAGAAAAAGCCCTCAGGGGAAAATTATAGTGGCCCATTAAACCTTGACAACACATTGGGGTGAATTTTGAAAATGAATCTGTTCACTATTGCCTTTAGATTTGCAGTTTATTTCTATATAAAAGAGTAGTCAAAGAATATTTTTGTAGAAATTATAAAACCGTTCTAGAAATTACCCGTTTATTCTGCTGGTTCTTGGTTCTTGCTGTAAAAATTATGGTGGCGGTGGCTGACCCGTTGGTAAATGGAACGTCGTCGCCGTTACGTCGTCAGCCGTTGAATTAAAAGTGAGTTCACCGAAATGTTTATGTGAAACGAATGAGTCAATTGAGTGAAATTGTAGAGAAGGATGGAGAATTCAGCAGAAATTGTTCGTTCGTTGAAAAGGTTCGTTGAGTTTTTTCTGTTCTCTCCAACTGTCTATCTCGTTTACCTTCTTGTTGTGTTTCGGTTGAGACTCTCCTACACCAGTTCAATTCAGGATCCCATTGACCCCTCCTTTATGGATTTATATTCTAGAACTTTAGCTCTACTTGCATACACTCACATGGCTGGTATAAGCAAAAAGGCGGGGTTTAAGCAGAAATGTGTTTAGTTATATTTACCAAAACAATGGAAACAGTTGGCAATATTTGCTAACCTATGTTGAATATCTTATTCTGTTTCATTTATTCTGAAAGGTAAGGCAAACTGTACTGTAAAATATACACGGAACTTTAGAACTGGAATATGTGCTTTAACCTTGTCGTATTGTACATACACGGCATAAATAAACTCTTCCACAAATATGGCAAATCGATTCTACAGTAGATAATAAACTTAGGTAAACTGCCACCTTATCACTCCTCGGTAGATGGTAGCAATGTTCCTTAATTTACTAGGTGAGTTAGTTAAGGATGGTTAAAACGATTTCATTGTTTTCTCGTAAATGCCATTTTTTTACTTACAAGATACTAAATACGGATGTTCCTACACAAATCATGCATACTTGTTGAGAAAAGAAATATATCTTCTCTTTAGTTAATGAGGATGCAACTAACTAACTGCTTCTCGGTCTACCTAAACTTTGGGATTTTTTTGCCCAATTAATGATAACTGCTCGATATTAATTTTAGCCCCGTCATAGAGAAATATAACATATTTAAGCTGCATGAAGGTTCTGAGGTTCATTCCGACATTCGGTACAAGTTTGTCGTCCCAGTGGAAAGGGTTATTTTGATATTTATGTACGCATGCTGGACAAGGAAACCCCCTGGGGGAAATATTGACGAAAATGGTATGGAAATATATGAAAACAGTGCTAAAATGGAATACGTATAGAATGATACAATAAAAAGGTACAAATGTCCATTGTTCTTTTGTACAAAATACTATTCTTTATTGAATCACATACGAACGTGAAATTAGTTATGCTTTAATATCATATTTTTATGACACAGTCAACCAAATCAACCGCAGAGAGAAATGGAAAATATACTAGAATCTAAGCTTCTACTAAAAATTGCATGCCTAACACATACTGTTCACAACAATCTGCTTAGTATTTAAAAGCAAGACAACAACCATGCTAAAGGAAAAAATAAATAAGTGGTAGAAAGTTTTCAGCAACATTTTGAGACGATGCATTTAAAAAACTACTTGTTACTAACAAATGCTAAGTCCATGCCCTTGTTTTATATTTTGTGTAAATTCGTGACAAAAAACTGTATCTTATTTGTGCAAGTTGGATTATACGAAATGAGAATGTAGGTGAGTTTATTTCTGTGACTTTTGAGTAGCAACTTTAAGTTCTACTTGTCCTTCTGAATTTCAGTCTGGGACCAAGTCCAATTTTAGCAGGTCCGTTTGCATTACTGGATGTAGAATTGAGACGAGATTCCCGACTACTATTCACATTGCCGCGATTGCTGATGCTGATACTTTTGGAATTCCTCGTATTTGAAGAACTTTTATTATTGGTGTTCTCACCACTGGTATTTCTACCAGTTCCTTTAGGAGACCAAAAGACAGGTGCCTTACTTCTTTGGAATTGATACATTTTCATAATATCTGCTTGCATTTGTGAAGTTGTTTCTGCAGAAGATAAAGCTCCTATTCCATATCTCCCAAAAGTAGCTTCTGGTAATGGTGAAGTTGGAATGGTACTATCTGTTGAGTCAGTAACAACAACTGAATCTGTGGAGATTGTTTCTGTGTCTACTTCTCCTCCAAAGTTGTTCGCCTCGTCATCAAAAACAATAGTGGAAGCATCCGTGGAAACTTCTTTTCCATCCTTGATGACGATAATTGGAACAGTACTTCCGATGCCGATTCCTCCCCCTGTTTCTTGAGATCGACTTCTTGTGGTGATAATTTCCAAGGAACCCCTCGCTAATTTTTCGTGGCTATTCGGAAGTCGGTTTACAGATGTAGATACAGTTGCAACACTTGAACTTGTACTCAGTGGAACATTTTGCTCTTTACTCACGGTAGACGTTGTTGAAATGCCAATTCTTTTAGTGGAGGAATTTCCAGGTAAAAGAGTTTTACTTGTTACATACACAATATTTTTTGACTCACTACTTCCGCTTGCCAATTGGTCTTCTCCTCCTCCAACTTCTTGACTCTTCGTATCAGAAGCTTTCTCTACAGTGTTTGCATTCGTAGGGCTTGTGGAATTACCATCTGGTTTTGCAGTAGGTGTGTTTGGACTCCATAAGCTGTGTCTCGTTGTTTTCTTAAATGTTGGTCTAACTGTGCTCGTGGCAGAGTAGTCAATAGATTGATAGCGATAGAAAGAATTTATGTAGTCTGGACTGGGTGGGAAACTGGTCATTATAGGACGTAGGGTGATTCGACGAGGAATAGTATTCGGATCTATATTAGATTTACTACCTTCTTCTATTACTTTGTCTTGAAGACTATTAACATGTCTTCCCGAAATGAAATGTTGTGCACGGAGAATTTCTTCGGGAGATATAACACGTGCTCTGAAATTTATCCATAAAAAATCATTTCAACATTATTTTTCATCAATTTCATTAAATATGATTAGCTAAATACGAAAACTAACCATATTGGAATAAAACAGGAAAACCCATTTTTAGATTGTTAATAAATTAATTAAAGATAAAACCGATTTTCTTCAAGTAAACAGTTGAAGTAAGGAGTTCAAGCGTGCAGGTAGTAATATGAGTTGCATTTGTTTTCCATAAATGGTGAAAAATAAGTTTAGGTAAGAATAAAGTGCCCAAAATTCAGGATAGTAAAAGAATTACGATTTTTATATCAAAACATGCAACTTCATATCTGAAAATCCTTCCTTACCGATGTGACCTTACCGGGAGTCAGATGCCGAACCAGAGCCCGAGCCAGATTCTTCCAAGTCAGCTCTGAGAGCAGTTTGTTCAGCAGATGCATTTGGATCTGGGAATTGTGTCACGGGATAATTGTAGTACAAGCAGCGAACCTGTTCACAGATGAAGGGTAGTGACCCATCGCAATCCTCTGGTGTGAAAACAGTTCGTCGTGTGGCTGTTGCCTTCATTGACATACATTGCTTGGAAATTCTGTCATAAAATCAAACAAACAAAACTAGGTAACAATTATACACTCGTTTGGGAGGGTACACAAACTTAAGTTCAGCAAACAATCACATAAACGCATTTTATTCCAAAAGAAATATCAAGGATGCTTTCTAATCTCATTTCTAAAAATCCCTACAATTACTTTTTTGCTCACATGTTTCCTAAATTTGGAATACGTACAAACGAGCCATACGCAATACAATATAATTTACCTACTTTTACTTAAATACATTTAATAGCTTCTTTAACCTGTAATTCATAGGTTACATACGTAAGTTAATAGTACAACGTGTACAATCAATTTGCTCGTCTCGTCGGTGATACACTTAGATAAACAAGAGAAACATTCTATTTCGCACGGTATTGACTTTTGCCATGTATAATTAATAGTTTGACGATCGTATGAACTATCAGCCTTCAACTGTGCAGTGCATGCGACATTTCATTTTTCATTTGCAAGTACAAGAACATTGAAAATGGGAATTATCAAAGTCAGAAAGTTCTCCTGCGCTTTAACCATTGTGTTATAATAGTGTCTTGACTCAATGAACATGTGCATTCTAACTTATTGTTATTATTCAGAAATTTAAAGAACTAAGCATGAAAGGGGTTCTTACAGAAGCTAATGTGCTTCCAACTGAATTGAAATATGATAATAGCTTATAGGACATACGTGAGGAAAGGCGATTGCCTGTAAAACAATCCTCAGACTTTCCCACGCTACTGATTTTTAATGATACACCATCGAGGCATTCAGGTACAAGTTTATGGTCCGATTAAAATGTGATTATATAGATTCATTATGCAATCATTGTATAATGAAAACCTTTTTTACGAGCTAATTTACACAGTAGGTAGCACATATAATTATCTGTTAGGCTATTTATTACTTTGCTGCAATTAATGTGCGTAAGTATCTGTAATATAACAAAACATCACGCACTTAGTTTCATCCTTCTAATTGACCATATATATCATATACTAATATCAAGCTAAGCAATGTAATTGTGCAACACAATTTTCCAATAATCTTACAATCTTACAATTTAAGGTCCGAACTAATAGTACACATAAAAAGACTGTATACTTAAATTTGGGAATTTCGATTAGAAAATGAAACATTCCTAAGTAAATGCTTTTTGTTTTTGTGCACGTATTCACTATTCACAGCGTAGTAAAATGTATACTTAAGGATGACTTACCCATCTGAATTTTGTTTTTGCTGGAGCCAATATTCTGAGAAGGTGTTATTTAATTGTTCGCCTGAACTCATCCATATCCAGCTATCCGCTCCCAGGCGGTTCCCACTGGTCCAGTAGTCTCTTTTTCCCACAGAAGCACCTTTGTGAAAACAACATTTAGGATTTAGTTACCAGGATGTAAGGAATGCATTCAATTTTCAAGACAGACAGAAACCTCATAAAAATTTAAATTGCCTAATTTTTAAGGTGTTTGTTAGTTGGATCCGGATCCTTAGTGGGTGAGGCTAAAGAACATATATTAGAACAATGAACACCATTTTCATAAATCAAATCATCTGTTGGCCTTGGAATGAGAAGACAATATCCCTTGACAGATACATAAACTCTAAACGAATGACGGAGCTCACAACAATCAGGAGAAAATGTTTGTTTGATGGGACAAAAAACAGTTCTTGCAATTTTCGGTTGTGGCTTCGCTTCATGTCTGACTTGCTGGAGTGTCATTAGCATTGTGTTTTTTAATAGAAACAGGTGTACTCTAATAAAGCTCTATGTATAGTAAGTACCTTTTTAAGGAGTCCATGCACCATACAAATTTTACAAGTTTCCAAGTATCTGTAATAATAGGTGATTTGCTCCGTTCTGTTACAGAGGTACAGTGTACAATACAATTTGTATTTCTGTGCATCATTGCATTTTGCCTTTACTTGTAAGTGCAATAGACTCATTAGGGCATAACTTTGTGTTGAGCTACCTACTTTTAGTTTTTTATTGCAATGCAATTTACTTGTACATTCCGAGTACGACATGTTAACTTTGATGAAATTATTTTAGGTGGTGATTTGAAAATTCCCTTTGTACTGCCTAGTCTTCATAACTAGAATAAGGATGCTGGTATGTTCCCGTAAAAAATATTATTCTTCATTATTCATTTCTCTGTATCCGGTTCGGCCATTTGCACACCCCTAAGTGCCCCATTTATCACTAATACGGAATACTGACTGCATAATGTTTTGTGCAGTGTACTTAAACGTGATTTCCAGATATTTGTAAGAACTCCGATTTTATATACTGCTCTAAGATGTTTTCCAATGAAATAAGCTTTGTACACATGTGAGGTCATTAACAATGTAGCGCTTGACTGTTTGTAGTAAAATGGTATCCATAAAACATTCCAAAACAGTACAAACTAATAATGGATTTATTGTAACTGCGGCACAAGAAAATTTTAAGGAAAATAATTAAATTCTATTCATTATGTACTGAATAGATTTGTAATGGAAGGGGGTTCATGTAATTCATATGGCAAAAACTGTCACACATGAAAAGTGACAAACGAAGGCGTGGAAGGAACTGATAAATTCTGCAGCTATAATTCTTCCTTTTACAATTTAATTACTAAAAGTATTTACTTATAGGTACCCTTTTAAGCAGAATCTGTATAGACTATATTTCAAAAGTAATTACATGTTATTGTTTGTATCGCATGCTTGTGGCACATTTTTTGTGCCTTTACTCTCCTACTCTGTACTTTTACGACTCTTTGTCTACCCACCTAGTTTTCTTTACGCCTGACCGATCCCATTTCGAATCACTTACCTAATACTAATAATTCTAAAACCTCTTGCATGCATATACTGCAAGAACAAAAGAAGAGGAAACTCATTTCATTATTTAGTGGATTCGAAAGAAAAACAGTTTTACTCATCATTAGTCAGACATCGCAAAGCAAATGCATTTCATATTATGGTACTCATTAGGATGTTCGTTTAAAAACTACTATGTATTATTTCAAGATTTTTATGATCAGAAATTCGCATTTGTTGCAACACAAGTTCACAATGACAAGTTTTGTATTGCTACGAAGAAGTAGAAACAGTCATGCAGATAATACTCACATAATAAAAAAGAACTGGTCTTTGTCTTGTGATGTGACGTGATTATAAATGTATTAGGAGAGCTTTGGGTTTACAAGAGAATGATGACATGACAAGTCTAACCTTCAACACTGTTGAGATAATTTGCAATTATATCCACTTCTTCTCTCGTTTCCAGCACCACCAACTGGAGTCCAAGTGTTCGGCAGTATTGGTAAGCCAAATGGAAATTAAGTTGAGGAGCATATGGGGATGATGAGCTAAACCAATACTGGTTCCCGTTCATGGCCACTAGTTTCACATTCCCTGCAATACCTGCTCCGCACAAGCAAATAAATACATTTCATGACATTAGTTCATTAGTCAAGATTACACGGTAAGTCACGGATATGTTAGCTTTGGTTAAATACATCTGCATGTCTATACGTACACTCTCATATCGTGCTATCGTGCATTATCGCTAGCTCTAATAAATAAACAGATAAGTAGTTCCTTAATTGGTTTATTTTGTTTTCTACAACTCAGCTCTCAAAAAACGCATTCTACGATTTTTGCATTGCTTTTTATCTTCCGTCATCTTGCTAACCACATAATTACATAGACTATTTCACCCGTGTGGGAAATAAATGCAGGAAAAGGAAAAATATTACTGTAAAAATGCATTATTACGTAATTTGAAAATGCAGTTTTATTTTTTGACATGATACGCAAAAAAGAACAATACAATCTGTATGAAATCTGTGCATGAGATTACTAAAAAGATAATTCTAGTTACTTCTAAGGAAAACTCTAGAATTTATTTGAAATAAAAAATTAATTATTTGTGAAATTAAAGGAAGAAGACTTACCCCTACTGTCGACGAAGCAAAAGAGTATAATTGAAGATAGGAGAGCAACTGTGAATTTTGAGAGGAGCATTGTGTAACGGTTATATGGCTAATTGAAGATGTCTAAGTTGTGTGTGTAACCAAGCACTGTTAAAGGAACTCAGTTGTAATTGAGAATTTGTACCTAAGTGGTAAAATTAAACCATTTAGTCAGGTAATTACTTTAAATAATTTTATTAAAGTTTAATCAGAAAACAATGCAATGGCAATTCACTACTATTGTACCAGAATATTGCGTCTAATGAAAATGTTTGTTAGGTATGTTTTGGTATGGTTGGCTAGTGAGAGAACTTTTTCAGTTTCGCAATCTCCGGCCGGTGAGATAAGCGATAAGACGAGACAGGTGAAGCCAACCAACGTTGCTGTGTTGACGCTCCTAAGGAAAAATGAGTATTGAAGGCAAAAGTGAAGACGCAATGAATGAAGTAGCTGAGAAGAATCTAATGGGAAACCAGACTTGCATATTATTATGTGTAATGCAATGTAAAGCTTGGCTGCGAAGAAAACAAAAGTGATGTGTAGGGAGAATAGTAGAATAGTTGGAGTGGAGGACTGACAGATAAGCCGAACAAAACTAAACCACACCAAAGGAAACCATCCCACAAACAAAGCTGCCCAGGTTTCCAATGCTAAATCTAATGAATGCTAAGAAAAAATAACGACAGCAAGTAACCTGAAGAAAGAAAGGGTTACAGGCAAAACTCTCATGAAATCTTTTTTATAGCACGGGAGACGAGTCCACGTAATACTGTACATAATACAACATAACATACAATCACCATCAGACAATACAATACAATAGCCCTTCAAGTGTTAAATTAAGCAAGTATGTTCATAATATTAGTTTGCTGTCTTCAACTATGGAGAACTTCTCAGATTAACTATGCAGACTTACTATTCTTATAGTATTACGTAGATTAAATGCTATAAACTCGTAATAAGCGCTATACCTGTATACAAAACACAAAACTGAAAAACAACTTACGAACGTATATTACATACTTGGTATTTACCTGTTGCTTCTATTATTATTATGTAGAAACACTAATTTAATATATAGGTAAGTACAAAGGTGAGGCATAATAAGATGAACCATTCTACTTTATTCCACTCAACCAAACATAAATACCTTGTTAGTTGTTAGTATACGAATATTACCTTTGTTTAATTAATTGGCTATTATTACTTTGGAGTTCACATGCATTCATAAATGGTTTAAAAACTAAATTCAACCTAAAAATGTAATGAGATGCCACTGAACTGTATACTGAACACTTTTATAGCAGAAGCGTATTTATATAATAAGATAGTATACGCCAGAACAAAATTCATTAGGTATGCCAACAAAGGTACACGACTTGTCTTGACAAAACAGATACTTACTTATAATATTGGAGACTCCACTTATTTAGCTGTGTACATGCTATAATGTTATTCATCCATCTTTCAGTGCATTCATTTTAATCCAAAGTAATTATCATTTCTTTATATAAGCATACCACATGCTACTTTACAAATATCACTTGTATTAAATTACTTAGTATTCCATTTAAACTGGTTTATTATTAGTAAATATAGATGTGATACGTATTTGCTTGATGCTTAGTACTTATGTATTTAGAGTTAGATTATCCTTGATAGCTTGTGTAGAATCGAAGGAATTAGATTTAGATTACTATCAGCCATACCTTCTTGTAAAATAAATCTAATTTGCTGTTTGACAATGATGCTAATGATAATGACACATAATAAGACAATGATATATTATCACTATTAAAGAATGTGTATAACGAGATTGGTTGATGAGAATGACTTTATTCATTTCATTTGTCATTACATCACATCTAATTTTGTAGTTTGCTGTCAGAAAACTGCATAAAAGCAGTAGTATTTTTAACTGGTACAAGAAAAATTATTAGATTGCAATTGTGATTATATAAAGATTGTCAGAAAAATTTCTAGAAACCAGATCAGTTCTAATAGAAAGAAAGTCTATCAACTTTTACTTATACTATGTTTAGACACAATGCAATGCAGTTTTACCAATCCTCAGTTATTACAGGTGAAGGGCTGTGAACACGGTAAGAAAATAAATAAAACTCTTTAAAAGCAAGTGTCGAATTGTACTCCTTGATTTCATTCTCATAAATTTTTTAAACTGGTACATCAAAATAACCTGGAGGCATAAATATCATGGGACTATGGGTGACTTACTTTACTCATCTTACTCCATTTAAATGCAACTGCAGGATATAAGTGCAAACAAACTCAATATGCATAAAACAATAAAATTGATCCCTACCCACTCAAGGAAGTGCATTGTTAATATTATTTTATTATGGCTATCAGACATGTAATTGTAATGTGAGTTTCATCTTCTTGAGACGCCTGTGGCACGGAAAAGTTTTAAACAAGATTACTTTATGGTAAAGAAAGAGAGAATGATCTTATCCTAAGTAAAGCACGGTGCAGTAAAGTTCTACGTAGCATATAAACTGCTTTTGTTTTGTTCACTAACTTAAGATGTTTATCGCAGCAACTTTAGCTTAACTTTTGTAAAAATGTAAATCTGTAAATTACAGCAGCTTCCCTAGCCCTAGGCATTCTTAAATGAGATTGTTATTATTTTACTTTCATAATCTATCTTTTATTTCCGAGTTTTGTAATCTACCCTGTATTCCCTGTAGTGTCTGAATTTACTTCGTAGTTTTCGAATGTGCCCTTCATTATTTGAATTTACATCTCATGTATCGATGCATCTCATTTCAACGTGTCATACACTTAACGCATGTGTTTTTCCATTTTTGGTATTTTAATCAGTGAAGAAAGTGAGATATGATCATGAAATGGGGTTTGATGCAACTACAGGTGATTTCACGGATTTTTAGACCAAAATCATAATTTTGGGAAGTCAGATTTCGGAGTTTTATTCTGTGATGGACGGATGGAAGGACAGCCTACGTTTGCCATATTATAGAAGATCATGTAATGTAAATAATATAGAACAAATACGAAAGAGCAGTCTAGAGTCTAGAGCCTAGACGAAGTTCAGTTCCTTACAAGCCAAAGCACAAGCTCGGATATAAATTAATATTGCACGATAGGAGCATTACTGCAGGCTAATAAAAAAGTAATCATTCTCGAACTTTAATTTAAGAATTTTAGAAAAAAAACATGTTGCATTTGCCAATTGTATAGGTTCTTCACCTTAGAAGCCAATGAATTGTTCCTGAGGTTAAGTTTAAAGTTGTGTGTATGTATTTATGGAGAGTATTTGACTTGGCTGGAGTAAGGGATTGAATAAATGCAGGTATCTCCTAAATACGTGGAATTTTTTTGATGGATTCCTTTGTGTTCAACAAAGATACAGTGTAAAAATTGCATGTCTGTCCAATTAACATTGGCAAGGTGCTGGCAGAGGTACTAATAGTATACGAAGCCAGAACGAAAGAATTATAACTGAACATGCTGCCGAACTGACTACGCTCATTACTGCTATTACAAACACAATACCTAGGTCCAATAGCTCTCCTCTCCTCCAAACCGTCGATATTGTACAAACATGGCTATGTGCATTCAACATTCCAACTTAATAAATTCGGAATGGTATTTCTGATCTGTCATGTTTACATACACGATTCGAAGCAATAAAGCCTTACAGCAGTTATGGCGTTGTTATGAGCAGCCTAGTATAACTGTTATAGTTGGTATACACAGGCCTAGGTTATGCCTATTTTAATTTGATATGGATTGTTGGATATATACATACATGCATCAACTGCATTTATGATCTCACATCCCAAGATACAGTAGGTTATTATTGTAGAAATTTTTGCAACTGTATAGCTATAACATGGTGTCCGCCGTACGTACAAGGAAAACAATAAAATGTTATGTTAATTAGGTACAATTAGTACGATAATGCAAGGATAAGATTAATAAGTAAAAAAGTTCTTGTCATTTTTTGACTATTTGTATTTGTTATACTTTTCTTTGGGTGATATTTTTCTCAAAAGAATTTTCAATATATTGTACTTTTAGCAGATCAAATACTAACAGAAATACTTGATTTTTAGCAGATCAAATACTAGCAGAAATACTTGATTTTTAGATCAAATACTGACAGAAAGTATTTGATTTTTAGCAGAAAACATAAATATTGCAGGTATTATACTTAGCAATTCATAAAACTGCAGGCCCAAATCATATTTACGTGCTCTTGCCCTAATATTTAATATATTAATAATAATAATAATAATATATTAATAATATATTAATCATATTTCCTTGCCCTAATATATTCTTTATCATAAGTTGAAATGATGTGTAAATTCTGAATTTTCTGAACATCTGTAATTAATTAAGTAATCAATAAGCAGCCCAGCCCAACACATTAATATTAAAAAAGTGTGAAGCCACTATACATCTATTTTGTCTTTGTTACTCTATATTATAGTGATCAAAATGTTATCGTTTTTACTCTTCAACTATTTGCACAATAGCTTTGCAGATATAGCAAATATATCAACATAAATATGAATGCAAAATGAAACTAATAAGATATGACAAGTTAAACAAATATTACGAATGCTAATGTATTTAATTGGCACTGATAGATAAATTGCTTGCTAATACAATAACCATAGATCTATTACATTTGTTTTTACAGTTTATAGGTGAAAAGAGTTATCCCTTATTGTTCAACTACGCCCAGCGAATCTACTGGTCTATATACAAAACAGTAAAAATATGAAAGATATAATAAGCACAAAGAACTGATTACGATTAAATATGTACACCGAAGTGATTTCTATATTATTTTTAAAAAAGTAATCAAAATGATAAAATAGTAAACAAAAAATACAGAAAAACGATTGGTCTTACATGGACTTGGTATGAAAACTAACGTACACCTAGCCACATTTAGATTCTATTAGATTCTTAATATTCTTTTTGTGAATTTAATATTTCAGACACTACTCTTTTTCTCAGTTCCGAAAAGAGCAACTATTTCTTTTGCTGTTGGACGTTTGTCTGGGTTTACGTCTGTTGAGCAATAGAAAATTTGCAGCGTAGTATTATAGCTTGGATCAAATTCGATGTTGGGTAAAATTGGGCGAGTACCTATTTAAAGCAAACAAATAATTATTATACTCATTTTAAAGACATTTTAAAGACTACATTTTTAAATCTGAGTACTCCACGTAATACGTAATAATAATATAATAATGTAATTGTTATTAATTATTCCAATTAATGCCATCCCCACCACTGGCTTACCCAGGTATTTCTCCAGAGCTTTATCAAAAGATTCTTCTTTAATATCGACCCTACTTGGTGAATCGGTTCCAGTAATTTCTTCTGATGAAGATTCGTAATCTTCTTCAGCACTTGACAAATGGGGAGGTCTCAAAGCAATCATTTCATAAATCGTCAATCCAAATGAGTAAATGTCAGCCTTGGCAGTTATTGGCAAAATACTCTTAGCACCTATATGCATGCAAATAAGAAGTTATGTGATTATTATTGAGAATTATTACATTTATCACATTTATAGACAGGAAAGGCAGCATCAGCAGCGTTTGTGTGAGTACCCCATTTCAAATTGATGAGCACAACCACAATCCGACAACAGCTCTTTCAAAAGCTTGGCCGGGTAATTTTGTAGCTGAGGTTGAATTTGAATTTGCATTCGTGAGGTGAGGTATAGTACAAAAGCCATGCATTTAAGGAGATTCTAATGAAATAATGCGGATAGCAAATAATTTTCTAAGGACCAAAAACTCACCTCTTTTCTGTCGTATGACTTCCATAGCATTCCATATTTCCGTACCGACATAAAAGCCATCAATAAGTCCGTCAGGACGGATTTTACGAGAAACTCCAAAATCACAAAGTTTAGCAATTTCGAATGCCCCGAAAATTAGTACATTTGCACTTTTTATGTCTCCATGAATCAATAGCTTTTCGTCATGAAGATATACAAGAGCACTTGCTATATCGCGGATAACTTTTTCAATGTTTAGTGATGGAAACGGGTTAACGTCAATATCCCCAGCACACTCGTCTAGCCGCTCGTCGATCAAATCTCCTAGTGCAGTAGATGCTTTTTCCATAGCCAAAAAGGGCCCCCCGTTGATGGTACTTCCAAATGTACGGTAACCAATGATATTTGGGTGTTGTAATTGTCGAAGAATATTTGCCTCATATTCTAAGCGTTGTGAATAACATTTGGACGGTTTGCCATTCTTAACTATTTTTTTAATAGCCCAGGGTGATCTAATTTCTCCCGATGGCTTTGGAGACCTCTCAATCATGTATACTCCAACACCTAAAAATTCGTTTTGGTTATTGTTAGGCTTTCTTACAAATCAATACTTTTTTGTATCAGTTGATAAAATTACGTTTGCTAATTTTAAGAATTAAATTTTCAAATACATACCTGTTCCATAGCCAAGGCGAGTCATCATAGGAGACGCTGGAATTTTTAATGCAGGACTTGAACAGGAGGATACGCCTTTCCCGGTACCGCCCAAAGCCGTAACTCGGCTGTGACGAACAGGGGTTAAGAACTTATCAGAGTTGAAATTTTCAGCTTGCCCAGTTGCAGTTCCCGGAGGAGTGCTGTTTTCATCTATAATGCTATCCATCTTTATTCAGTAAGGCAGATGTTGATATTCCAAAAAGTATTCTTGGTCGCTTGTCCAATTTATGTTTGCTAGAACTCAAAAAAATGTATTTATAAACACCCAAACCGTAAGATTTCTAAAATTAGTTTTTGTCAGTTTGTCAGCAAGGTTCAATGTTTTGCAACTGCTAGTGCATGATTGAGTTGATGAGATTAGCAGCCAAACGGTTACCGCGCGAAAATCATTGGTTTAGCTACTCTACAATGGGAGGAGTTTCTGTGATTTGAAGTTAATATTGCGCTACACAGGAAACGACCAAGTTTATTAAATAAAGTGATTGTTGGGATGTGGATGTCAACTTGTCAACATTAACATTACCAAAGACAAAATCTGAGACAAAATACTTTAATGACCCTTGGCACTTCAGGGCATTATATTAGTCATGACTCATGAGTCATGTCATGAGTATGTCCCTCATATTCATAAATGCAGCAGCATCAGTTGAATTTTTAGCACACACTTTTACATTTTCATACCATAAACAAGGATGTTATGACGTGTTATACCAAAATGCGTTACGAAATATAATATTTTTTATAATTTTTCCTTTAAAATGCATACGATTGCTTATTTATTACAAAATATTTCAATTGTGCAAATATTTTTTCATTACATAATAATACACAATTTTGTGTTAAATATTAATTTTACAAATATTATAGCAAACTAGCAAACAGCAATAAAAATGGAATGCTTTAAAACTATAAATTTAGATATAGTATATGTATATCTATGGCGTAGCACGTCAATTAATTGACCTAATGCAAAACACCTAGGTCAATAAGGTCAATAATACCTAAGGAAAATACCCTAAAACCAAAAATACCTATACGTAAGTAAATGTAACTGCTACTCCGAGTAACAATCTCCCCGAATTTTACCACAAACTGAAAGCAGACATTTGTGTTTACATAAAAAAGAAGTTTTCGTTATAATTATTTACAACAGGTAAACCTGTAGTCTGTAGCGTATTAATACGTTACAAGTATGTATAATTCGTACATACACAACTACAAGTAGAATCCAAATATTGGAATAGAAATAAATGCTTGTTAGTTATAAATTATAAAGCTGGTTTTGTTTGGGGATATGTTGACTTTTATTGATATAATGTTGTCTTCGATTTTTTGTAATAGGTAAATATACACTGCCGGATTCACAATTCCTGCAACATAATACATTCCATCAAAGATCACAGTTCCATTCACATTCGGCTTATATTTAACGTTTAGCTTACAATTAAGTTGAATAACATTAGACGAGTACCCATAGTCAATCCAGGACATATGCTAAATGAGGTTTAATATGTATCAATGTAAGCTAAAAGCACCTCTACTCTACCAGTGAATCACCTCGAATTATTTCTAAAGAACGTAAATCATTACTAAACATGCAATGCATGAAATAAATACCTATATTTTATGATTCTCTCATGTTATTCATACATGTATATACGCATATAACATTTTCATTACGTTGATATTTTACAAGATCAATATCCAGCGTTTGCCAGTGTATGAGTTGGGCTGTGTAAGCAGTAGTTTGCATTAACCATGTAATTTTCGTAGACCTCGTTCTTTGTAATCCGTAATTTACTCACGATTCCTGTTTGCAGAATTTACCGATGTAAGCTTTCTCTGGCACATGTGGCTGGAATGCTGAAGTCATTTTGGCAATAATACTTTCTTTGGGGATTATTTATGTGACAAATGAGCGAAAATTATATTTGCGAAACCCTTGCTCTAAAAGTCGATAAATCAATTCATTTTTTTTTCAAAATTTGGAAAACTATTGTAAAGTGTGACCTCAAGGTGAATGCAAAATGTGGAAGAGTCCACAAATTACGTGTAATTATTTAAAAGTTAAAGAGGAAAGTTTACAAAACTGACCTGCTTGACGATAAATGCTTAATGTTTAATCCTTGCGTACTTTATATGCAAATTTCTTTCGCTCTGCAGATGCAAAGACTCAAATTGAACAGGGTTTCAAATGTTGATTTTGGCTTTTGCAAAAATTGGAATTGCTTAAAATATCTTGAATACTAACAAACGAACCTTTTCTTTATTTAGCGATTTAATACGCAATTCTTGCTAAAATCCAAGGTGCGTGCCAACATTCGCCGCTATTTGACGAGTAGATTATATGTGTAGTGATCGCGGATTGAGGTAGTCATACAATAATACAAGAACTATAAGTAAGAAAATATCTTTCCCAGTTAGAAAAATTTGCTTCCCTGTACATTGCGATAATAAATATAGATCATGTCAAAGTATGGGTAGTATAATCTTTCTTCCATGAATGGTTTGTGCTTTGTGGTTCCATTTAGGCAATTAGTCATGTATTCACTCAAACTGGAACTGTGTTTCATTTGAGTTGTGTGTGTCAGGCAAGCAGATCATTCCTTTTCTTCCTGTAGTGGACTTAACTTCCAAACGAATCAAACAATCTACTTCATATATCTAAAGTAATATTTTGAGGTCAGACTTTCTTTTAATCTGTATATACAATTCGCTAAAACTCCTGTTCTTGTTCTCTTGTAATAGCCAAGACGGAATTAGCGACGATGTCTCTTGAAGCATCTTTGAAGGGCAAGTCAGTATTGGTTACTGGTGCAGGAAGAGGTAAGTTCTTGATATGTGGGAATACATTCATTAAATCATCTATCTATCATCTCATCTGCCCTTCTTTTCTATTGTCATCTACATGATGCATGTGCATTAGTATACTAATATTACTAGACTTGACAAATTGTTCATTCCACTATATATTAGATTGGTATACTAATGTTTGGTGTGTTTACAGATTACAGGTTAATAATGTTAGATAATGTAATTGGTATTCGTTTTTCTATATAAATTGCCTAATCGCCTTCTTGATGGAAAACCTTGGTTTATACATTCATTGTCAACCTTGTCATATGAGTTAAACTAATCTATTTAAAAAAAGTTTATACACAAAATGCAACTTGGACAGAGAGTGCATGAATGACTAAGAATAAAGAATAAATTTATTAATACTGTGAATTTGCATTTATGTCATAAAGGTATAGGCAGGGCGCTTGCCATTCGTCTTCACGAGTATGGAGCTACCGTGACCGCTTTATCACGAAGTGCAGATACATTAGCAAGTTTGGAAGAAGAATGCCCTGGTGTGAAAACTATTTGCGTCGATCTTCAGGACTGGGAAGCAACGAGAAAGACATTAAAAGACACAGGTCCAGTAGATGCTGTCATTAACAATGCTGCAGTGGGAGGCATGCAACCTTTCCTTCAAATCACACCGGATGTTTTTGACGAGTTTGTTATTTTATTGATTTACCATTAAGTTCAATTACCTACATCTGTAAAATTTACTTAACACGCAACATGTGATGTGAATTATATGTCAGAGTTATTGGCACCAATCTGAAGGCTGTAGTGAATGTGAGCCAAGTAGCTGCCAAAGCTATGATCGAGGCTGGAAAACCTGGCTCCATCGTAAATATTACATCAATGGTAATATAATTTAGTTTATCAAAATTTATATCAATGCAAAATTGCTTATACAGGAGAACATATAACTTTAAAAGTTGTAAGTACAAGTACGGCAATAACTATTTAAAGAATTTATGAATTATGGTTTGTACATTAAGGAGTGGTTCTCTTTTCAGGCTGGAAAAAGAACGTTGGCAAACTATTCAGTATTTTGTGCATCGAAAGCTGGATTGGAAATGCTAAGTAAAAACATGGCTGTTGAACTTGGTCAGCATAAAATCCGTGTTAACACTGTTGCATTGGGTTGTGTGTGGACTCCAGCATTTGAGAAATTCGTTGACCTCTACGGAGGAAAAGGAAACTTGGATTTGATTTTGGCAAAAGTGAAGGACAGAACCCCATTGGGCGACCCTATGATTCCCATGGAGGATGTAGTCAATACTATTTTGTTCGTACTCTCCGATTTGCCATCCATGATGACTGGAGAAAACGTGGTTCTTGATGGAGGGTTCTGTGCCTCGTAAATTACAGATTGGTACAGCTTTGAATATCAAATAAATAGTACACTACAGTTGTAGCATCAGGCAAACACGCATACATGTTCAATACAAAGAGTATAAGGCTAATGGCTATTTTATGTGTTCTTTAATGATAGCAATTATATTTCCTTTGTGCCATTTTGTTATATTCCTTTACGTCTGTCGAACATGGAAACAGTAGATTTCATATTCGGTAGCTTGCATTATAAAATACATTTATTAATACCACAAGAGAGATTTGGAATATGGTTGACTTGCTATGCTCATGGAAAGTACATCCTTATAATAATTAGAAACCATGTATACTCACTTTCACCTGGTGTACTTACTACGTAGTCATAATGCAAATGTAGCTTGGATGTAATATTCAATACATTGTCAATAGTACATCAGTACATGATAGTACCAAAAAGTTTACAAGTATGTAGAGTAGTGTATAATGTTGTAGTGAAATAAGCTTACTCAGTAAAGATAAAATAATATTCGGCTGAGCATTTGTCTATGATTGTTGCTTACTTTTAATTCGTTAATTATCGAACTTGTGTCTTTACCTACTTTCACCTTTGCATAATTGATAATCAAAAGCCTAGTACACCGTAGAAGAATAAAATATTTGCATAAATGCACAATATCGTCGCAATGGTCCTAAACATGCAAAGTTATACTTATTAGAGATAATTAAGGACTGATATGCAGGATTCCTTTCCTCGTGAGGTTAGGCCAAAAAGTTAGGGTCAAAATCAGCTTTAATTTTTCTTAGGATGTAACATTTTCTAAGGCCTTCATGACGCAACGTTGTCTTAAGTCTTCATTTATGATAAAACCTTCTTTAGGGTCTTCGTTTGGTGGCTGGCTTTTCCGAAGTTTTCTGTGATAATTCATGAAGTATAGCATTTTGCATTTTGCACGTACAATTGGGTTTTTTCATTTCAAAATGAGCTTGAAATGACCCCCAAAATAATCAACACAGATTACTATCGAAAATTTGTAAAGTTGTCAATTTGACAGGCAAACGCTTTCATTTCCGGGTATGAGAATTAGTAGAGTGGGGTCTCACGTGTCTCATCTCTTTTCTTATGCTTTACTGCGATCAACATGTGACAGTGATGACGATGAGTGTTGCTACAAATGCTCCCAGTATTAATATCCGCCCTTCCACTTTGTATCACCTGTACTGCTCGAAAGGTAGCTATGTAGACTAAAATGTCTGGAAAGTCTTTCCACTGATTGGCTGAAAATGAATAGGATGACGTAATTTATTCAAATGTGAGCAAAGTGATTTGTTAATTTGTTTCTATGAACACGAATCAATCATACTAATTAAATCTACGAAAACCCAAGGCGTTTCCAGGGAAATTATTATTTAGACTCCTAATTGAATATTGTAATAATAATAATTGTTATTAGGAAGTTTGTCCGGTTTGTCTCATTTATAAAATTCCAACTTGCGTCAGTCGAAGAACCCATTCTGATGGAATGATGGAGATTGGAATCGGCAGCGAATTATAAGATTTCAAGATTTATTATTGTTGCTGGAAAAATCATCCAAGATATTAAGTCCAAAAGGATGAATCTTATTGAACTTCCTGTGGAGGTGAGTTATTCAATATAATAATCTCTGGCATGGAAAGTTTAGTGAATATTTTAACTGGAATCGTGTGTTGGCTTTTGAATGTCATCAATTGTTAAGACCTTATTAAGAATAAAATTTTGTGTTATTATAAAATAGTACTTTTATTAACTTATTTTTAGATTCTCGAAAAGATTGGGGAGAAATTAGAAGGTGAATGTTCTCTCAATCTTCGGTTGACATGCTCAGTGCTGAAGAAACTTATAGACAGTTACATAGGAGTGAAAGTTAAGTTAAAGGAAGATCCATCGCAACCCTACCCAAAGAAAAAGCTAATTTTTTTAAGCAAAACGTGTCTCTCTCATGTTAGAGCCAAAAATATTTTGGGTTAGTACATAAAACTTCCGTAAACAAATATTTCATGGTTTTGTTTATAGGTAATGAATAATTCTTGTTTAAGAATGCTAAATGTAAAGTATAATATTTCAGGTCAGAAAGACAAGACTGGAAAGCATTGCTATTTTGAAAAACGATTTGAAGATATACTTATTTTTCCTCACTACTTGCGCACAATTGAGATTAAGGGGAAAACGCACGTCCAATTTTTCTTTGACGTGCTAACAAAATGCATTAATCTCGAAAACCTAATAATGTATGGCGATTTCGAATTTCAAGAAAATCTTTTCCCTTTCCTCATTAAGGAAGATACTCATTTTCAGTTTTCCGAAAAATCGAGATCAAGTTGGTTGTCTACCATGAGTAAGAGAGATGATATTTTCCGGAAAATTATGTGTAGAAAGTTGAAGTATTTGCATTTGGACTTGGACTTCGTAACCAACCGACCTGGATTTGTGCTACCTGATAACGATTTTCTAAATATTCTTTTGCTACTAAAGTGCATCCGAAGTGAACCTTTGGAAAGAGTTTCTATATCTCTATCTGAAGTCAGCGAATTGACAGAAATGGAATATTTTCAATTTTCAATGATTATGGTTGGTTTCATTCAAATTCACATTAGAACACTGAAGGATCTAAGTTTGAATGTATCAGAAGACAATAATAATTCAGCACCAAGGAATAACGGTGATGGGCAAAACCAAATTGATCCCAACGAAATTCGGGGTCAGGGGGATTCGGTGGATCAACAGAAAATCCAAATGGTGACCACCCTTCGAAAGAAACTCGAAATCATTGGAAAGTGTTCGAAATTAACGTTCTTAACTCTAGCAGTCCCTTCTAAATTTCACTGCGATTACTGGCTATTGTTCATTGAAAATTTACGATACTTAATCACCTTGCGTATTCTTGTTAGCACCACATACAAAATCATGAGGAACTGTTACTTCATTAAAGATTGTCGTACGACCCTAAAACGGTTGCGTTTGGATTTGGATATCACGAATGACTTTGACTTCTCAGGAATAGAAGAATGCACAAAACTGGAAGAGGTGTACATGTTCAATAGACCTACTACTCCAATGACCATTGAAGGTCCTTTCCATTCACAAGTAAAAAATGTACAACTAATACCTGGAGGACTAAAGTCATTATCTTTCGGGAATGCTGTCCTGGGAAGTGAGGATCTTAATAAATGCCTTTCTAAGCAAAAGAATTTGGATACGCTGGTGATTTTGAATATGGGTTCAATGAATCTTGAGAATGGAGCCGATTGTAAAAGCCTAAAGAAGATTTTCCGCATGAGACATCTTCATTCTTGTTTGCTTTTAAATTTAAGATGCAAGACAAGAAAAACGTACACTAGAATCATGCAAATGCTGGATTTTCAATTAGGTCGGAAAGAAAAAAAGTTGGCTAAGAAACTTGATAAAATCATGGGATATAACCCAGGAATAATGTTACCTCAGCCCTTGGATATCGTGTCCCCGGAAGTCTTTCGCCGTTATATTTGGGACAAAAATGAATTACTTCAGTTAGGTATTTCGTGTAATTATTCCATGAGATATAATGATGATGATCCATATTTATAAAAATATTTCGATTTAATTAGGTAAGACTATCTAATAATTCTCCGCAATACTTACACAGTTAGAGATTATCAAACTTCGTGAATAAATTATTTCTTATTTGAATAGTAATGACTCACGAATAAAATTAAAAAATTAATTAGACATCATATTCTGAACCAATCACTCCTTTGTGTGCCAACTTGTGCCAACATTGTCAAGAGATCCAAGCCATGAATTGCTGTTACCACCAATTCATGTCCTTTTATGTTCATATTATAATCTTAGTAATTAAGAAATGCCAGGAAATAACCGGCTTTGCACTGCAGTTACATATTTACTACTCTGTCCCTTTTCATCTCCCCACTACAGAAGTTAGCCTTTCCAAAAGTACAGCAGCATTGTGCTTGTTAAATGGAAACTTCTAAAGGATCGATGACGATTTCAGAATCTCCAAAAGTGGTATGACGTTATTTTTAAGAATGGCCTTCTGAAAAAAGCTTCATCCATATAAATACTTAACCAATCGAAGTTATTGCTATTTTGGCGTGATATGTCAATTGACAATACTTAACACAGCACTCACTTGGCCATGGTTTTAATGTATTAATTAGCGGATTTTGCAACAGTTTGTAGCGAATAAGCTAAACCACATTTCACGTTTCCAAACAGAACTTTTATTGATACCTGCATACATATGGGACCAGGAACCTAAAGAATTCAATTTGTACTGTGTTATGGTTATTATTAACTAGCAAGTGTAATCAGTACAAGTCTGATGTCAACCTTGGAATTGATTGCATAAAATATTCAATTATTGAAGTTCATTTCTTTAAGTGGTAAAGTTTTCGGCTTGAACGGGTACGTGTTACGCAACGACAATGGGTTGGGCACCGTAATCATGAAATGAATATTTGATAGCGCCTAATTGCAGATAGTCGATGTCCTTTTGAGACAACTTTGCCATTTTCTTTACTCGTAGAATCAACATAATTAGGTCCCACAATCAGTATTTTTGGAATACAACCGGTAAGCATCAATAAATAACCGTAAGCAATCAGTCCCCATTGTAATTGTCATTTCCTTTATTAGCTCATAGAAAGTAATGTTACAATGCAATTTGTCTGTAATTAAATCGTGTACTTGAAGCCTTATTTAGGACAACAATCCGCAATGTGCTATAATAATAGAAATATCCATGTTTCATTTACTTTACCAAATTTTTAGTAGGTAGCCATTAGCATAAGGTATACATTGCACTTTAACTTTAATACCAGGCTTTTCTGGGTAATATTGATAATATACAATGGTTACGCAATTCAAATATGGAACATGGAAATGAAGATGAAATGAATTATAGGCACCAATCTTGTTCCTACGTCCCTTATTTGCACTGGTATCATCCATATATTGCAAGGATTAGTTTTCATTTATTATGATGTTCTAAAACTGTTTTAACAATGTCAGCATGAAATTCTAAAAAGGGGGTATTTATACCATAATTGGAAGAGCAAATTTTTCAGTTGAGGTGCAGACTTGAAATTGTTTTAGTGTGCGTTTGTCTTATTACAAAGAAATAAGGGTAAAAATAGTTGCTTTGAAAATAGGATAAGTGATAACTACAGGGAGATAATGTCAATGTAAGATCGCATAATAAGATAGTGTAGACAAGAAAAAGAAGCCAGACTTGTCACCAAGACTTGACATAAGGAAACATATTTCGTTAAAATACCAATGATGGATTTACAGTTTTCCTTCAGAGATACTCTTGCAATGTATTACCTTTTAATTTCCTTTACCCTCTTTAGTTACGTGAGTTCCGATTCTGACATTAGCAATACGTATCTCAATCTTTTGAATAAGAATTTGTTTTTGTTGGATGGTGCTATGTGTACGTTGAAATTCGTTCCAGGCACATCAGAAAAGTATATCAATATCTTTCATTCAATTATGAGAGTAGAGAAAGTTCCATACAATTTACAAACAAATACAAATAGCTCTTTAAAATGTAATTTTAGTTTTTCAAATATTATGAATACAAACCGCCATTTGCCTTCATGCAACATAATAACATCTTTTGTGATGAGTGCAGAAAACACCATTATAAGTTGCTGTGCTAATCCGAAAAGAGACACTTTTGTGTTTATAGGAAAGGAAATTGAATTGCTAAAATTATTTGCCACAAGTTATGTGCAGAAAATAAAATACAAAGTTGGGATCACACTGGAGACTGGATCCTTCGTAGTAAAGCCAAATAACATAGAAAAGAAAATGGAAATTTCCCATTTAGTACCTGTATTTGATAAAACTCGGATTAACCTCAGTGGAAGAAGATTCAGAATTTCTGCACTCTCCGTTCCCCCATTTATGACAGTAGATGAAAATGGGCAGATCACCGGTGGTTCGCATCACTTAGCCTTTGAGTCTTCGTCAGTGGCTTATAACTTCTCTATGGAAATTAGTTGGGAAAAAGGGAAAGGCACGGGTTTTTTGAAAAACGGAGTATGGAATGGACTAACCGGAGATGTTTTGTATGGAGAAGCTGACATAGCAAACACTATGTCATTCACTGCAGAACGATACGAAATAATAGATATTTCTGATTGTATCCAAATGGAACATTTAATTTTTACAACAAGGCAGCCGAAGTTGAGTGTCAAGTGGAAAGCTATTCTTTACCCCTTTTCAAATTTAGTTTGGATTTGGATTTTGACATCCTTCATGGCAGTTGTCATTCCTTTTGGTTTAATCCTTCAACTGGAATCACGCAAAAATTGCAAAAATTATAAACCATCGCATTTTAAAACATTATGGTGGAAGTCATTTGCAATCCCATATTGCATTTCTTTAGAGCAAAGTGTGGGTCATATTCCAAGAGGAAGAAGATTAATAACAGTTTTCTGGATATTTTTCATTTTAATTACAGGAACCGCATATAAAAGTCAATTAGTATCGTTCCTGTCATTTCCAGAGTTAGAAAATATTCCAAAAAATTTCGAACAACTTCATAAAAGAAGCGACTACAAAATCAAATTTAACTATTTGGCAGGAACCGCGTATACTTACTTTAGTGCAGCGAAATCTGGTATTCACAAGGATCTGTTCAACAGATTTAAATTTGAAAAATCCCCAAAGAATTGTGCTATTTTCTCAGCAATACAAGACCAGACAGTTTGCATAGGTTGGGAAGTTATCATGAGAGGAGCGATTGCAAGTAATTTAACTATTCAAGACAACCACAATCCAATGTTTATAACTTCTGCTGCCGCTTACTGGACAAATATTGGTATAGGTTTCGGAAAAAATTCCATTTACACGGATACATTTTCGACAATAACAGGACGATTGAGAGATTTTGGCTTGATTCGATTGTGGAATGCATTATGTATCAAAAATTTTACAGCACTAGGAAAACAGTGGCTGTTAAATAATACCCAAAGTCAGGCTTATCATCTGGTGTCACAACAAATTAAGGAATCTGAAATCAGAGTTCACCCATTTGCCATTATTAATTTAATGGCTGTTTTCGCAATATTTTTTATTGGAATTGGCATGTCTCTTACTGTATTTATGTGTGAAAAAACATTTTTAAAAGCCTGAATACATTTCCTTTATATCGCCTAATTACTTTTGATTTTAATAGCTCATTAGGTAGTATATAATTGTTGAGTATAATTCATTATAACATAACCATCATCTTAGGCGGAATACACATTTCAGCATCAGAGTAATTTATGTGTTCTGAGAAAAAAGTTTAGCTTTAATGATGTTGTGTCTACTTCGTTAAACTAAAAATATTAGAACGGGTAGCATACTTTATGATTGTTTGGCATAGCATTGTTTAAATATCATATCATAACCGTTCTTTACATATAATAGGTAAATGATGCTTTATTGTACATTAAACTTCGTTTGTGAAGCGGTGGACAGTGTCTATTTACCAAAATAAAATACTGGGCTGTTGCCAGCAAATGAAAAAATATTTTTATTCATTCTCCCTTCTGCGTACTTGGCCTTTTGTGCAATTTGCTTTGCATTACAAACTCACAAGTTTAAAGCATGGAAGTTTGTTATAAAATCCTTCTCCCTAAATTCTATGTTCTAGATACTGGACGTTTGAATGACAGTCAATTGACTTTCAATTAACCGCAACTAAATATCTACTTAATATACCTATAATACACAATTTCTTTTCTTTTTGAGATATTTTGATAAATATTAATGTTGATTGGCTTTTAATTGGTCTCTATATTACTTAGTATTTTCTTCCATTATTATATTACAAGCAAAAGTGATAAAACCCAAATTTAGAAAAAATTGTAAGAAACATGAAGGACATGGTTTTCCATCGACCTAGTTTGACCGTACGTATATGTGCGATAATAATGCAACTAGCATCTTCATATCAAGGTATTTTATCTCTAAAGATTATCATTTTGAGTACTAAACTGTAAAGACTTATATATAAATAGCATGTAATTTAAATGAATGGGGCAGTAAATTTAATGAAAAATTACAGTAGAATTTTTGTCTTTAAATTAAATGAAATGTTCGGTAAACAAATGAATTGACTAGTAAGTGGCATAAAACACAGAGGCAGTAGGCATAAATGAATAAGCAGTACACACAAAATATTTTAGGCAGTAACAAGTAAAAATTGAAAGTTAAGCTGTATTATCCGTCACATGACGGCAATAATGAATTTGTATACACTTTTCATATTTTTCTTCTTCTTTGTTCTGACAAGTGCGTATTATAGCCCCATTTATTAACTTATCGTTTTGAGACATTGTGTTCTCAACGAAGGACGTTAAAAGGGCTAAGCATAGATGGGCAAAATACTGTATTTTGAAAATGCTTAATTTTGTATTTAGTATTTCGGGGCCAGAAAACATTAAAATTATTTTGTAAGTTGTCCTTTTGGCTTTATTGAAGAAGATTTGTGTATTTCAAAATACAAAATGCCTCTACGATCTTATTATTGGTAAGCAAATTATATTAATAGTGCGGTTTTATGCATAGAAAAAGTCAGTAAGAAGCCCAATGAGGAGTAGATTTTTGTGTCCGATTTCTTTACCGGGAACTATTTTGATTAGATGGTGTGGTTACGCCTAAACCTACCGAGAACATGTATGATTGGTTTTCAAAAAAAGTGGGATGAAAGTGGGATGGCGTTCGCACACTTTATACATACGACGGGCGGACGACGGGCGGGAATACAAATCAGAGTACTTTTGCATAGACCTTTGGGCGTCTCTTAATAGCATATTATACATAGTCTCTGGGTTTTATGTACATTTGTTTTCAAAAAAGTATTTTCAAACTACTGCTTTTGTGTTTGTAGGACGAAAAAATGTATTTTGAGTCGAGTATTTCTATTTTGTATTTTAAGAAAAAAAGTATTTTAGTTTAATATTTTATTTTGGATTGAGATTTTGAGTATTTTCGAACAAGTATTTTCAATATACTTTTGTGATTATTTTGTCCATCTATGGTCTAAGACGTTAGTTATTAGAAGTTATGCTTCGGATTTTTTCTACATTCTTGTATATTTGCATACCGATGAATATCGCTATTTTACAGGGTAATGCCTTCTTTCCGTTACTGCCTCACTAATTTGTTTCTACCGAAAATTCATTTAACTACCAAATGACGACTCATTATTTTTACCCTATGTAAATACTGTACCGCCTACAGTACTATGTTTTACTGCCTCATTAATTCCCAACCAACTGTAAACTCGAAATGTAGACATCTAGATATGTAAAATATTTCAACAGGGATTTACATTTACACACACATCTTTGGTATCCCCTTCCCCTTAGAATGAGGTTGAGATATGGTCAGTATGCCTTGTACTAACAAGGCATGCCCTTTTACATGTAAATGCAGAAATAATGTCTTCTCCACATACGGACCGAAAAATCCGAAAAAAACAATTTTACATTGCATTTCTTTACTGAATTGCATAATGAAATGAATTTCTTTCTACTTTAATACTTGATTCATTTCTGTGGTAGCCTTGATAATTTTAACGAGTATTTTTGAAAATTAATGAAGTAGGGGCATTTCAAGTTAACTTTGAAATGAAAACATCAGTTTTATGTTCAAAATGATATAAGGCCTTAGAAAATCGACTTTAAAAAATGACCACCGAAATCAATCAAATATTAATAGTAGAAATTTCTGAAATCAGGACAGCCGATTTGTCGAAACAAAATTATCTCATACCTGGGTACGATTTCCATGTAGTAAAGGATTTTCCTTGTAAGACGAAAAATTTCTTTTGAATATATTTTCTATATGTATGATTAGAAACACAATTATTAGAATCGAAAAAATATGGAGCCATGATTGGGGGAGAAGAAGCTTTGCCTCACGAGTTTCCATATTTAGTGGAAATTCGTTTTTTCGATCTAACTCTGCTGAAAACTGTGCATGCTTGTAGTGGGGTGATTATTGATCGCGAATGGATTTTAACTGCTGGTCACTGCACAAGTAGAAATCCCTTTTGGTACCAAATTGTAGCTGGAGAGCATGATAATAGTCCTCTTGTTACTGAAGACACTGAAACAAAGCGGAGGGTTGCAAGAATATTTATACCACCTGGATATCGAAGGTATCGGTACTCAAACATTGAATTGTTTACCGCAGTTGGATTTATTTGTACAATTGTATTTATAAAAGTTATCCCTTTCTAATATATTTGCCAAAATTACACATTTGGAAGACCTATACTTCATCTACACTTTGGTAATAAATATAAATATTAACAAATTTAGTAAAATTTATTCTCTGACTTTTAAGGTTTATCTTGAGGGATGATATTGCTCTTATGCAACTAAACAAGCCTTTAGAAATTAATGAATTTATTAAACCAGTAGCATTGCCTAATCCGGGTTTCGAAGCTAAAGGTAGGCTTTGCTTCTTTGCAATGTAATTAAAAGTAACATGTGCTTTACAATTACAATGCTATTTTTAACAAAAATATTTCAGGAATGGCTGTAGTTGCTGGATGGGGAACCTACGAACCACATCGTGTTTCATCTAATGTTTTAATGAAAATAATGATACCAATTATCCCCAAAGATGAATGTCAAGAAATGTACGGACCACAAGAACCTATTTTCGACACAAATCTGTGTGCAGGTACCTTAGATGGAAAGAAAGATGCTTGTATGGGAAATTCCGGTGGTGGACTCTTTTGTAAAGAAGATGGTGACCAATCTGGTAATACAGTTTTGTGTGGAATCCTTTCTTGGGGTTCTCGTGGGGGTAACGGTTGTGCTATTCCAAGATCTCCACAGGTTTTTACCCATGTATTGCCATTTTTGAAATGGATCAACGAGACAATTTATGAGATGAGATATGAGTATATGACACATTAATCGGAAAAATCAGGTATATGAGTTTTCAAAAAATTAATTTAACTTTAAATTGAATTTTCTGAGGTATCCATAGTAAATTTCATGGTTTCCTCTGTCAAATATTGTCCCCCTGGGTGAAATCCATGACTACAAAAAATTTATGAAAACTGGAAACTCATATACCTGATTTTTCCGATTAACGTGTCATATAAGACTTCCATAAAAGCACCCATTCGTGAAATATGTACAGCATTTAGGTGCTTGGCAACTAACCACAATGTAAACTACTTTGTGTACTAAATAAAACGTTATATACATGTAAAATGCAATACATGTAATCTACTAATGCATACCATCTGTGCAATTCACAACTTTATCATTTTGTCTCTTTTATGTGGGAATTTGAATCTTTTTATATCTATGAATCAATATTAGTGATTTCCAATATCAGAAACATCACAGTGTAACTGACAATCTATAGCACCACCAAACATGGAAGATATTAATAATAACTCCAAACAAAAACAAGTTAATAGCTCTTCGGAGACAGTAAAAGTAATTGTGCGCTGCCGCCCATTAAGTGAGAAAGAAGTAAATAGTGGACACGTATCGTAAGAGTATTTCAAAGATGACACTTTAACGTGACACTTAAATCCATATTCTCCCTACTGTATTGTAAAGTATGTCTTTGTAATATAATCTTCAAGTTATTGATAAAAAATATTGAAATATCGTATAGAATTGTGAAAGTGCATAGAAGTAAAGGAGAAATCGAAGTTGACCGTCCTCTCCACTCTGTATGTAACACTGATACATGCGAACGGAAAACTTTTCTATTTGACTCAGTTTATGACTCCAGGTGAGTAAATGGCATTGCACAGAAAGGAAAATTAGCACACTAAATAGCATACATAATTGATCACTGATCTACAACCGAAATTATTTACGTAAGGGTATCACAAAAAGAACTATACGAGGAGGCTTTTAAACCATTAGTTGACTCTGTACTGGAAGGATTTAATGGCACAATTTTTGCATATGGACAAACTGGAACAGGAAAAACTTTTACAATGGAGGGTAATGCTTAATGTGTCGAACTTAAAACATCATATAAGGCAGAATAGACACTGTGAGTTGTGTTATATGACAGTTGAGTTGTTTCCTTGTGAAATAGGCATTAGAGACAGTGAAGAGTACCAAGGAGTAATTCCGCAAGCTATTAAACATATTTTTAACCGCATAACAAACTCTCCTGAAAAGCGTTACTTGGTTCGAGCGTCTTACCTAGAAATATATCAAGAGGAAGTGAAAGATCTGCTATCCAGCAATCGATCAAAGAAATGTGCTCTAAGAGAACAATGCAAAAACGGAGTAACAATAAAAGGGCTCTCTTCTTACTTTTGCAGTAGTATCAACGAGATTAACGATGTGATGACCAAAGGAAACAAAAATCGCTCTGTGGGCGCAACTAACATGAATGAGCACAGTTCCCGATCTCATGCTATATTCACGATCACTGTAGAAGTTTGTGAGACTTGGAGTGATGGACAAGAGCACATAAAAATGGGGAAACTAAATTTAGTGGATTTAGCAGGTTCAGAGCGACAAGGCAAAGCCGGCACGAGCGGAGAAAGACTCAGAGAAGCTACAAAAATAAACCTTTCTTTGTCAGCTCTAGGAAACGTCATATCTTCACTAGTAGACGGATCTTCTCACATTCCTTACAGAGATTCTAGACTAACAAGACTACTTCAAGACTCTCTTGGAGGAAATTCAAGAACTGTTATGGTGGCTACAATAGGTCCAGCAAATTACAATTGCGACGAAACTCTAAATACTCTCAGATATGCCTGCAGAGCTAAGAAAATAACAAATAAACCCAGGATTAATGAAGATCCGAAAGATGCTATTTTAAGGGAGTACCAAGAGGAAATTAACAGATTGAAGAGCTTGCTAAGTATTAAGCAACAAAGTCAAAACCAAGATCTCTGCGTTAATTCCGAAGCAATTGCAGACTTATCGGTTGCTACAAAACGTGATGAGAGTGATACAAATTTATCAACGCAGAATAGGAGTGCTGAGAAGGATCTCTTCTCAGAAAAAATTCGTTTGGCTGAGCAGAAACGATTAGATGATCTTATTCCCCTTTTAAAACCGTATGGTCTTGACCCTCGCGACGATCCACAACGCATAATGGCAGAATTAGAAAAGAAACGAGAAGCTTTAATGAAAGATAATGGAATGGTAACAGAAGAAAAAACTGAAATTATAAAGCAATTAGATGATACGACCAAATTAATCAAAAGTGCAGAAGAAGAGTGCTCTCGTCTAATCGAAAAGATAACCTGGCTAGAAAGTAAGCTACTCAACAGTGGGAAAACACTTTTAGAACACACAGAAGAGCAGGAAAAACTTCTCCTGGAACAACAAACAGCGCTTAAGCAACAAGAAGAAAAAGAAAAGGTTCTCCGAGAGGAGCTGAAGGCTAAAGAGCTTTCCACTTTGGAATTAGAAGATAGTTTGAATGAGTATAAAGAAAAATTGGCTAGGAAAAATGCTAAGCTAAAGAAATTTAAAGCATTGACCACCAGAAGATTAAGCAACAGATATGAAATCATTACTGAATTTGAAAACACGGTCAGCGAAAACGATCAATTGCTCAGAAACATTACTCTGTAAGTCGTGCTTTGGTATTACTTTAGTATGCAAACGTGTTGTCATAAGAATTATCACTGACTTTGTTTTTGGACATTGTATGAAAACTATGTATGTAATAATTTGTAAAATGTAAAGCGTGAACTCTCATGCAAATAGTTGCAGCTTACAGGGCATTTGAAAAACAATTTGGTATGTAGTACGTAATAGTTATTAAAATTATTGAGTGATTCATATAAAGCATCCAGATAAGTTAATAACACAATGACTAAAGGTGCCGGTAAACGCAGAAAGAAGAGTAGTACCAAAAAGTAAATTAAATATTAGCCATTTACATTTGGAAATGAATTTTTAAACTGAAATATTGCTGTGTACATTTACATGGACTGAATTACATAGTAGTTTGTGATATTCTTGTGATGTATGTATGATTTTTGCACAATGTTTTTCAACAGGGAGTACAAAATGAAGAAGAAAATGGTAGACAATTTTGTTCCCTCAAAAGAACGGAAAAGAATTGAAAGTAAAATCCGTTACGATTCCGACAAAGATAATTACTTTGTTTTGAGGGAAGAATTGAAGCCAATAAAACGTCCTCAGTTTGTCAGGAAAGATGATTTCCGTATTTACACTCAAAATGGTGCTAAGCTGTCACCCATGAAAGAACTGTATTACTCAAACGAAAATATTCTCCAGCTTGCAATGGAAATTCCAGTGTGGCAAAAGAAAACTTTTGTTCCTGAAGAAGTAGATCCACGAGTTAAGTCAGTAGTTAGGTCAGCCATAGCAAACGCTAAGGAGACATTGAGATTGGACTGTCGGAAAGTGAAGAAGTAAAAATACTTGTTGTACTTGCAAATGATTTGTAGCTAACTATGTATTAAAAAGTATTTCATTTTAAATCAGAATTGTAGCTGCGAAACCAAAACGGACAAATCTGTTTTTCGCCGTTGGGCAACAAGCGCTGTTAAGACAAATAGCATTCCCTAATAAAACGAATTTCATGAGACCTCCAAATCCCCTGGTTCACTACCAAGATTTTGCAGTCGCGGAAAACTGTATCGGAGAGACTTGTAATGCTGAATGTCGAGTGAAAATTCTGGATGATTCTACGACAAAACTGCGAGGTCGGAGGCCAACTCGTGGGGATCTTTACGCAATGCCTTTATTCGCCCCGCAAAGTAATTCCTTTACGCAAGATATGTTGGTTGCTGAGGAAGAGTCTGTAGACGATCTAGATTCAGAGTTCAATGATGAAGGAATAGATGAGTTGATGGAAAATCTAAAGAGCATCGAGCAGTTAAATAAAATGATGGTACCCAAAGACATCCCAGGACAAAAAGGGAAAAAATCTAGACCCACTTTATCCCTAGATGCCATTCCCGTGCATACGAACACTGCTCATGGGCCTAGGCCGAAAAGTCGGGGGAAACATCCTCCTAAGCCATCTGCTTCAGCCGGTTCTATTCCAAAGACTAATGCTGATTGCGATCCTCAAGATGAAAATTGCATTCGGGAAGGTTTGGGAACTGCGAGACCCTCTTGCATTGCTGATGAAAATGGACTTCTCTCAGAAAGATGCAATCCATGGTCATTTACGAAAGCATTCACAAACAACGATACGTTTTCCCGAGAGCCTACTTCCCATAAACTTAGAGCTTCGTCAGCAACAATGGCGTTTGAACTAGAAAATCAAAGGATTTGTTTAGAAAACCCTAATTTGTGTCCGGACGCACAGCCGACTATCAAATCAAATCTTTTAAATCCCCCAGAACTGAAAATCGTCGCTAAACGAAGTAATTTAAGTTGTTCAATCTCCAGTGGAAAACTGTACAGTCGTCGTGTTTGCCAAGTAGCAGCAGATAATAGACGTGCACAACCTCGCTACATAAATCCTTCCAGAAGTGATAGTCATGAAAGACGTGAGCCGATGTCAATGGAAGTCTACGAAAAAGAGAGGCAGTCATTCAAAAAGAAAATTCGAAATCCCCAAAATGGTGACAGCCCGCTTTCAGACAATTCCAGTGGATATCCCTGCGGAGGAAGTGACATTGATGAATATTTACAGAATTACTGTCAAGGACCCATGGATATGTTCAAATTCAACCAATAACTCGCTAACTAAACTTTTCATTATTAAACTATACGTGTATTCATACTAATTAACCAGTCTAGTGTAGTATTTCAAAGTACAATATAATGCTAAAATACATTTCGAGGTTGTATTTACTGACCTAAAAAAGCAACAATTTTTCTGCCTGTATTATAAACATTTATTTTATGTATTTCACAAATCAACTCTTCTCTACAAAGAACCAAGTAATGATACAACTATATAACTCATCTTTTCGAACCGCTTGCTTATAAGATACATATCTACTCGTATGCATTATTTATTTACAATTGCACATAGTAATAAATAACTCGCTAAACTTGTATATCAAACAGCAGGGGTGTATTATTTCCTAGCAGTATTAAATGTCGTGGTGTGAATAAAGAATTTAATAGTACCAACTTACTTTGCTCATCCTCCATGCATGCATTCAGTAGACAGAGAGAGACAATTATAAAATGCGAAAAAATATTGTCTAAAAGTAAGTAATCGACACTTATAAAAATGACAAACAAAGGAAATGCTAATTAAGTTGTATGTTCATGCCTAATGCAAGTTATATATAAATAAGTAGCCCTACAGGAAGCTTAACTCTATAAGTATGCAATCAAACAGTAGGATGAGAGAAAAGCTGCTCTTTTGCATGTATAAAATTATAACTATGTCAATCCAGATGAAATAAAGAGAAATAACAGTATATTCCTACCAAATTGCTTTTCTATGTATTACATTATAGGTTGCTGTGTCACTATACCTATAGAAAGAAGACGAATTTATTATAGTGCTGATTGTTAGTTCATATTCATCTTAGATGGGTAATATAGTTGAATTGACTTGCCAGCCACTCGGCACTCACCTGACTGACTGACTCCACTCATCATCACATCCATCCATTGCACTGCATGACAGTGACGCATTAGTAGGTCAGTATTTTTTGTATTTATTGTTCTCACTTAACTCTTATTTATTTCATTCAGCAAATCGGGCAATAGAAATGCAAACGGTATATCTGTATAAACACTTCACCTGAATGGACTATAATCTAACTTACAATTTATTATTATGTTGGGACTATGTTAAATCCAAGAGAGTAACATGACATTTATAAGCTACGTGGAGATAGGATGTAGAGTCAGAAAACTGACCACATTCGCAAATTCGCAATAGTTGTGGCCTTGGTTCGTCTTCATGTGTGGCTTGGTTCGGTTAGGGGTTCTGGTTGATTTAATAGACATTTGGGGGAGATCTACCTGAAGAATGATTTAGAATAGCTTATTTGCTGTGATTTTTACAGCTACAGCAGAACTGTTGTTGTCGAAGATGAAAATCAAAGTGTCAAAGGGCTAACCTTTGACTCGTTGTTAGAAAATCTACAATTTCTCTAATTCTGTCCTTTCCTTTGGCTTTGACTCACAAATAAATCTCTAGTTCTCCTCTGGTAATAAATAAGGATGCGACTGTCTATGTTTTTATAATTATGGTAGCTATTTACTCTTACAAGTAGTTTTATAAGGGAATTGACACAGAGAGAAAGAGAGAGATTATTTTTTTGTTCTCTGCCAAGTATAAGGATTAAGGCCTGGTATAGACAAGTATAGACAGGATGATTCGTATTATGATGGAAGGAAACTATAGGGTATTCCTACAAAGATTACATGTCATGATGGCTATTCATTAGATTAGTAAAATGTAAAAGCAAAGTGAAACATGAGATAGAGATTAATAATAATATAGTGTAAATGGTAAAAGTACAAGAAGTAATTATATTTTATATGTGCACGATCGAAATGTACTAGGAATTGAATAGAGAGGAAGACAATAGAGAACGCACTTTTGTACATGTCTACGTGTGTTGTGAATTATGTTCCAATAATATTCCGGTTCTATTCATGTTCTCATGTCAGTCATCATGCTTGCTATCTCTCTCTACTTCTTCTCATTCACAACAATCAGTCCAGAGTTACTTTTGCTCCAATCCCAATACAGCACATTACCTATAGATAATAAACTTTCTTCGACTTGCATTTAAATACAATTTAGGATAAGACAAAAGAATGATTGCATGTTTAATGCTATTATGTACTACAATTCAATTCAAGACAACTGCAATTTTACAATGTGTGGCGAATCTTCTTGATTTGCTGTTGTGATACTTGATTGATATGCAATTCAATTCAAGAACGATAAACTTCAAATCAATCAGAACAAGATATAATACGGTTGTGTAGTATGTGTAGTAGTTGCTTACAATTAGATTGTGCATGTTTCATGTTTTATATGTTTGCTATATTAGACAGCAGACATAAGACACACTGATAGCATAAACTACGGCTTCTAATTCACTTTAGTTTCTTGCAGTTGAAAAATAATGCTCCATTTTGCTTTACTTTCAGCGATTCAACATATACGATTCTCTTTAGATACACTTTTTGTTTCTTATTTCCCATTACATTGATATTTGCGATTGTAAAATGAACTCATAAAACTCCACAGCATTTTCTATAAGATAGTGTGCTTTATTGTATGTCTATTCACCGAATTTTTATACTTGTTTAAATGGTGCACTAAAATTGAAGTAGAGTGAAGTCATTTTCCAATTTGTTTCTTTAGTTTCAACCGACATCATTTAATCACTGATTGCAATGTTTTTGTTGTGTTGACTCAATTGATGTTTATTTGTCAAGAAATCAGAAAGTTTAGGCTTACCTACATGAAAGTGCATGTAAATGAATGAGAAAATCGCTTAAGGTTTTATGTAGTTCATGATTACTACTCAGCAGGTTCGGAACTTTTGTTCATACTATTTTTATAGTCGAATTAGGTTTCTTTCTTTCAAGGCTATTATTTAACTTTCAGTTTGACTCAACATGTAAGTATAACCAGAAACAATAATATTCTGCTACAAATGTGGCTGTTTATGTCGTCCTCTTTCTCTGATTTGCATATCTCGCTTTGTCGAATTGCCGATTTTTAAGGATTCATTAGATGTCAATGTGATTGCTACGTGAATTGACGATTGACATTTCTGAAGGTATACTTGCTATACCGTTCTATCCTATACCTATGCAATTTTACTTTTATGTACATTCTAGTAATCCGATTTCACTAATTTAAGCTCATGCAAACTTTTCATTTTCCTGTAAAGGTAACCTGTCTGTCGGCAATGACGAGACAAGATATCATTGGGATTAATGTTCATTCTCACGCTTTCCAATCATACAGAACGAAACTTTTATTGTAGATTGTTAACTTGTACATATCCCCTCGTAAAAGACCAGAAATGCATTTTTGTATAAAAACATATTTTCCTGTACTAATAATTTTTATAATAGATCAAGTTCAAGTTAACATATTTGCTATTATTTTATTATATATCACTCAATCAGAATAACATTATCATTTCTCATGTACTTCGTGTCTGAAATGATTACCACACTCATACTATCAGTAATAATTATTAGTAACTTGAGTACATATTATTAAAAGTTGTTAACACTGAAGTAGAAATTGAAAGCCAAGATCAACATCGGCGTATGTGAATAATTATTGTATATTTCTTACCTTTGTTCCACAGATTAGTACATGCATTTTCATATCACAACCTGAAAAACGAAAGCGAACTTTATGTGTCTACTGTTTCTGTCTTCTACAATCTTAAGTGGCCGCTACTACTGTTTGCAAAGTTATAATTCTGCAAAATGCATTTGATATTGCAATAACATCGTTAAGCGTTCTCGCAATCAAGTAATAACAAGAGTATACCTACTTTATAAACATAAAAGCCGACAATAACTGCCGAATACAATTGTATTCAACCTATTTTATGAACAATAACAAAATGAACCGAATTTTTATGAATTATACAAGATACAAGGTTGTAAACTATACAAACATGAACTTGAAATTGTGTACCAGATATTAATAGAAACTTTAATTACTTCTGTTATGTTTGTTATGAAATTTAGTTTACAACTCATTCACAATCTTGTCAATATTTTACATAATAACCCCTGTTCATAATTAAAACCAGTATATACAGTATATAGCAAGTACGTAACCTATATTATCTCCAAATACTACAATCCTTATTAATCTTGCATAATGTGAAGGTAATTATCAAACATTTCACCTGATTCGTATCACAATTAGGGCTGTTAAATCGTAGCGGTAATAACTACCACATTATTGATTGCATACAAATTTCATGTAGACTCCCCATGAACTCAATACGTCATATATTACGAATATTGCTTTCGAAAATTAGTGTTCAACTTTGAAGTTTGTATTAGTGGTTGTTTAACTAGATTTCTACCTATATATGCTAGGCGAAGATAACTGTAGGTTGGACTTAATCGCAGTTTTATTTCACTTATTTCCACGAAAAAGTCATTATTACGTCTACATTTCTGACTGACCATGAAATACAAATGTGTTGCAATCAATATAAACAAGGAGAGAGTACAAAAACGCAACACTCAAGTGGGACTACTTAGAAAAGCAGAAAGGTCAAACTGTCCAATCTTGTTAGCGCGTGTTTTGTCATGGTTAGTAAGTCAGTTGACTATCTAAATAGCTTATTATGTCTGCAGGTTAGTATGGATTCAAACATGAAATTCATAATGATAACAGACGTGAAGGGCTATTAACTCTAAGATTTGCAATTCATGATTAGATGAGTATTAAGGGTAATTATACTGCGTTATTTAACATCTGGTCAACATCACTGTATCAAGATCCCATATCTTAATATGTCGACTAAATAGGTAATTATTAACGCGTATGTGAAATAAATACCAACATTAATAAGATTAATATCACAATATAATATTGAACATGTGAATGCTATATGGACTAAAATAATCAACGTTTCACTACATCACTACACATACATTTAAGCTGAATTCACCTTCGCTTCGTTACTATTGTAAAAAACTTTCTCAAGCTGCACAGATATTACCAACCTCGGTGGGCTTTGGGCACTAGGATTTTAAATATGCAAAAGCGAACGTTTTTTGGATTTTAGGAAGAAATACTTTCAGAATAGACAAACATTTACTTTTACTCAGCATGATTTGTTTTGCGACATTTAGTAAATAACGTTTTCTCTACATCGACAGTGCTAACCTGTACGGTATGCAGAATCCTGTTTTGGTTTCCCCTTCGACATTGATAAAGCGATGTTTCTCATCTTATTCCAATCTGAACCTAAAAAAACAGTTTGTGTGGTCTGCTCTTTCTCTAGTCCGTAATTTACATTTATTGCTTTCTGCAGCCACTAAAGTCTCACCAATGGACCATTACCGGTCATTGGTAGTGCTAATCTCATCAATTTGTCTCAACCTTTATACATTACATTGGTGACAAAAACTGCGTCATGCTGTGCTACCAAAGTAGCTGCTGAATTTAAAGTACCAATTACTGGATAATTAGTAAATATTGCATATCAATATGCCCCATAACTAAAATAGAAATACATGGTCCAAAAAGTAAGTATTGCACATTTACTTTCCGATACCGTGTTATCTTGTAAATATTCTATTGTCTTAACCGTGTGAAAAATTTTCGTTGTAAAAAATAGGGTTGTAATATGCAGGTTATCAAAGAGACCGAAAAGAATAGCGATTCTCAAGAAACTATTGTAAGTCGTATTTTTGTTGCTCTCTATACAAGTTAATTTTACAAACTATGAGTATGTACATTTCGGCGAAGGATAACAAATATGTTGCTGAGCTGCATTTCTGTAGGTCTTTCTGGTGTTTGCCAGGTTCAGGTTAAAACTCAAGATGTTTTGTTCCTTATATTATATTTATTTCCTACAAAAGTTGGAATTTAACTTCCAGGTTGAAGAACATCACTGTAGTAGTCAGCCATCTTTCATGGGTACATTACTAATTTGCAACCGTTAAACAAATGGATTTTGCCATTGAAATATTCCGGAACTTATGTAGACAGTAGACGCAATTAATGTGGTCAGGAAATTCACACAAATGTAACGAATACATAGTATGATGTTCTTATTAACTATGCAATACACATACGTAAAGCATTTACATTATTATTCCATGCATCGTTTAAATGCTTACCAGTTATACGGGTGACAGATAAGTAGGTGGAATTTTTATGTTAAATTTTCTGCTCGTAAGTTGCATTTATTGTATTTGTATGCTAAGAGCTGCTGTGATTGTAAGAAATTGTACCGTACAGGTAGTTGGTTGGGATGCTGTAAACTAAACTGCTGTCAAGAGACATAACTATACTAAGAATACATGTATACTTACTTATAAAAGCCATGTAAAGGAAAACTGACATGACATGACAGTGAAATGACCTGAATTGTGTAGAAAACAAAAGAAAAAGATGACTCACATAACAAAAGGAAATGACCAAATGACGGACGGAGACGGTGAAGAGAACACATTGAAGAAAAGTAGAAGGGAAACTGAAATTATGTTACTCAGAATTGAAGAATGTGGAACTGCAGTCATTAATTTTAAAATTGCGACTCGGTTCAGCGTAATTACCTTTGCTACATTTTTAATACATGTTTACAATGCAATGATACCCTTTTCTTTGTTTCTTTTGTTAAAAACGTTTCTGTATTCATGTAGTACTACTTATGTGCAGGTAGCATTGTACTTAAATGTTTTTAAAGATACATTAAATAGGGTATATAATGACTCATTTTTCCTGCAACTCATTCTTCACTCAATTTGTACTGCCACTGCATCCCGTTTGCATGTACCCAACCAACTTCGTGTAAGGTAAGTCAGAAAATGTAATAAATACTGCTATTACTCCAAAACATTTATCGTTTGACAGACACCACATTTGGTAAGTTACTGCTAATCACTCCTGACGGCTCTTTAACTAACATAATTACCGATCACCTCCTCGACTTGACAATTCCCATCTGCAGATCATCAAACCAGACTGTATTCGAACTAGTTCTTTGAAATATTTCCCCATTTTCTCATCCTAACAAGGAAGTCTCAACAAAGGATCCCAAAATTCAATTATGATAACTGGAGAGGAGCGACAATAATAAGAGTAATTAAATAACAATCCTAATCACAACTGCAACTGCAACCTACAATCTACGCCGTGTTTTATTTGGCACAAGAAAATTATATGTTGGAAAAATTATCTTAGGTTCTTTTTACAAACAATTTAACTTTCATGCATGCATATCCAAATGAAAGGACATTATAAGTTTATGAACACAACCTTTCTAATTACGCACAAAACTATTTTCATAATGTACGACATTTATATTCCTATCCAAAAATGTTCTACGGTTTCACATTGTCCATAAAATTTAACTGAGTATAGTAGTAAGTAGTAACATTTTAAAAGACCGAATAAACGCTTATTAGCAATCCTCTATAAGACAAATAGCCATTGACATATCTCAATAGCTATTTTACGTTCCCTTCCCATGTCCAATATTAATGCACTAACTCAATTGTAAGGGATAATTGTAAGGGATATTAATCCCTTACAATTCCAAAAGCTTAATTGTAATTCTCAATTGTATATCAGATTTACACAACTGTATTTTATAAAACTACTACTATATTTTATTATTTTATTTTAGCACAATCAGCAAAACTTATACTTCTGCTCGCATTCATTCATGGCGTCAGTCTTTATTATTGTTTTCATGGCCCGCTTTAAGGACGGGCAATTCCGGCTTTTGCCCAGGCCTCAAAAAATTTTAGGGGCCTCAAAATTACAGACATACGTGAAATTCAAAAAACTGATGTCCAAAATCAAGAAAAATTAAGGACAATTTGCTAAAATTGAAAAAAATTTTGCGCTTCGCGCATATATCATTAACATTTTATGCATTTTCTTAATGAAATCAAAAACTGATCTTCAAAATCCAGGAAAATTAAGAACATTTTGCTAAAATTGCCAAAAGTTTTGCGGTTCGCGCAGATAATATTCACATTTTTTAAATATTTTAAGTGAAATCCAAAATACTGATGGTCAAAATCAATGAAAATTAATTACAACTTGTTAAAATTGAAAAAAATTTTGCGCTTCGCGCAGATATTATTAACCTTTTGTGTAATTTTAGTGAAATCAAAAACTGATGCTTAATATCAACGAAAACTATAAGGACATTTTGTTGAAATTGCAAAAAATTTTGCGCTTCGCGCAGATATTATTAACCTTTTGTGTAATTTTAGTGAAATCAAAAACTGATGCTTAATATCAACGAAAACTATAAGGACATTTTGTTGAAATTGCAAAAAATTTTGCGCTTCGCGCAGATATTATTAACCTTTTGTGTAATTTTAGTGAAATCAAAAACTGATGCTTAATATCAACGAAAACTATAAGGACATTTTGTTGAAATTGCAAAAAATTTTGCGCTTCGCGCAGATAAAATTGATATTTTTCTATATTTTAAGCCATTCTGCCGGGGGCCTCACATTTCTAAGGCGGGCGCTGATTGTTTTTATATGAAAATGAATATGAATAAGATATAGAACAAAGTAAAGTCATAAAAGATGTAACATGAAACATGATAAGCACTTATTGACTAGTCAGACAGTTCAACCGTTCTAGATGACAATAAAATTTGCACTAAGATATACAAATACTTGCCAATGTTTACACTCTATGGCGTCATTTCTGTATCATATTGTAATTCAATTCTGGAAATTAATTAAAAGCAAAAAAGCAGGAAACGGCTATTCGTGGAAAAATGCTATGTTTATATTTATTAGACATCGATAATGTCAATTCTACACCGCTAGTCAAAACATTGATACCATGATGTTATATCTTCTTTAAGACCCTAATTCATTTGCATATTTGAGTTAGGACCGTGATCATAGCGTAACAAGGCACTACCCGTTTGAAAAAATGTGTTGCGTTTTCAAAATATCGTTATTAATAAGTTCACTAATAATTCAAAGTGCAGTTTGCTTACATCCACCAAAGATCAGTAGTGATAAAATTAAAACCATCAATAATAATGCGGTCAATTCTGCAAATTCATATGAAATCCCTAAGGAACCCATTGACAATCCTTCCATTTTCTGTACTAAAGCAACCGAAAAATCATTGAAAACATTGGAACAACTGAAAGAATACTGTCATATTCATTATAACGGGGAAATGGAACGAGGAATTTTGCATCCAGTTCCAGGTTTGGAGGTAATACCTGAAAACTCTATCGTAAGAGATAATAGTGAGGAATCTGAGGAAGCCTGGACTCCACCAGGACATCACCGTAAAGAATCGCTCCCCATGCAGCAACTGGCCACAATGTAAGGTTATTATCATTACTAATATTCAATCACAAAAGTTATCTCACTTATCTGTTATAAGGGAAATGGTCTTATTATTAGATTACTGTTTATTGTAGTACGGGCCGGAGTAGGAGCAAGCGCATTGAGCCAATTAACCTTACACATGAGGGAGACCATGAAGAACACTACGATCTCTACGACTGCTACGGATGTATTACAAAAGACGAGAAGATAAACTTTATTGCATTGGTTAAATTTGAAAACATTACGGATTGTGGCGACGAGGACTGTGGACATATTGTAAAGATAAGTCTGTTGACGGATATTTTTCTTGCTGCTCTGTTCGCTTTGATATTTTGTCTGATTGTACTTGGGATTTTGAGTTGTCTTCCTGCTGCAGCGGACGGACGCTGCCTAGCATTACTACGTTGTCTGTGTTCGAGAAGGTCAAATAACTCATACGAAGTGCGCTACAGAAACCAAACTTTAGACTCAAACGATTTTTCCATCGTTGACTTTGAATAAAGAGATGCAATTATTAGTTGAACAGAAGAAAGTCTGAAGCAATTTCTACAAAGTAATGTTAATGAAGTATATTCTTGATTGGGTCATTTGTCATTAGTACCTAATTAATTAAAGTATGGAGGTACTCAAATAGGCAAATATTCAGTTGTCTTAATTACCACTTTCCTTTAATTCTGGCATCAATCATGTAAATGTTCAATAAAAACCAACCTACCTATATTTACTATTTACTACGTTGTTAAGAGATCGTTACCTGTAAAACAGATTTTTCTTGCCATTATCATGTATACAAACTCAAGACAAGTTGCAAAGCAAGTACTAACGATAAGTACATCGAAATCGAAATCGAAAAACACTTTTTACATGCGCTAAAGTCAACTCATGACAATTGCCTCAGTGTAAGACGGACCAAGTAATAACAGCTTGTATGTATGTTCTATGCTAATAAGATGGACATACCTACTTACCTATATGGAATGCATACTCATACTTACTACTTATTACCTCTAGGTTAGTAAACATGTCACTGATTCCAATAACGATAAAATAAAAGTGCACAGTTCGTACATTGCTGCTGGTAGGTTGGTACCGTTCAACCATCAAGTACAAAGGGCTGTTGATCCGTGCAATAAACACTTCATAAATACAAATGTTCTCAATATCCTTGAGAATTATAGAAAAATCGCCTGAATTTTGATCTACCGATAGATAGGCACCCAGGAGGTTTACTTTGATATAATGCACTATTACATATATTAGTGCACTTAAGTACTTTAGCAAAACACAATCAATAAAAATATGGGCGTATACCACAATTAATGCTTCTGAAGTTATAGACGTTTCTGCTTATCTCTTAGATTGAACTGGTTTTAACTTTTATTAGTGCTTGTCCACATTCAAATATTTTGGGATTGGTATTAATTAATATTTTAATGGCCTTTGTCACGAACTTACGTATAAGATGCAAACGCAATAAAAATGATTTCTAAAAAGGACATACACTTTCTCAGGCATGATACTTATCTCCCAGTTCGTCAATGAAATGCAGTTGCAACTTTAAATTCACTAGAGTCTATCAAATAGATAAGTTTCTTAAAAATCAACTAGTAGTATGCTTCTAAGGCTCAGATAATCTTAGGACAGGTTCAGAATTAAAATTCGAAAACTTTTATAATTTATTCGGTAAAAATGATAAGTAGCAGACTAGGTTTTAGGACGAAAAAATATGCTTTTGTTCTTGCAGCTTTTGGAAACATTGATTTTTATTTCTTCAAACAATAATACTAATACCTGAATTCGGATGAACCAATAAATAGATTTATAGAACGACCACGATGGTAAAAGTTTTTCGCTATGCTACTCTTAACATGTTTTAGCATTAATGCATTAAGAATATCTGTTTTTCACTGATAAGTTTCTAGACTAGAGCCACTTTAGTGGAATACCCATAGATATATATGACACTTTAGATAGGCATATTAGTTTTTCTAGGTCTGGCTACTTGATGGTTAAGAGAACACTTGAAAAATTAGAAAGAAAAATCACTTGCATATTATCTACATACTTGCTATAATTTTTACATTTATGTATCAGTACAAGGAATAGTTTGGCAAATGAAACTATCCAGTAATTCCTCTTAGTGTGCATTATAAATCTCTTGTGTGATAAGTACTACCGACTGACTATGAGTTGATTGGTTAAGTTGAACATAGCAACCCTTGCATACAAATTACTAGTTCATCAATGCATACAATAACAAATAGTATTAATAAGATGTTTCTAACATCCTATGTCAATAATGAAGAGGCATTACATGTAATGAATTTATAGAGCAGTTCAATGATAAGAATGAAATCGATTGGATTGAATGCACAAACTTGTAAGTGCATAGGAAATATGTTAAAGTCTTCACAATGAAATGATTGACGACAGCAATTCATAAACATAAAGTAATAAAACGAAAAAGTAAAGATCTCTCCTGTCTCTTGTTAAGTGCTTCATTTGAGCAAGTTCATTGTCAATTTGTCGTTCTAATAAAATGAAGTCGTAAAACAGTTATCGTAAACAAACTAATTGTACGAATATGGGATGTGCACTTATTAAGTAGCGGAAGCTACTTTATAAGAATGCCCTGAACAATCTGTCCGTCTGTCCGTCTGTCCGTCTGTCTGTCTGTTGGCTCTATAACTCCTGAACGGTTTAATATATTTCGCCAAAACTTTCTGTGTATGTTCTTGGGGTTCCGAGGAAGGTCCCCTGCGAAAATGGGTGTGATCGATCAATGACATCCACTAAAAAAATTGAATTTTATGTATAGAGCCTACAGTTCAGCAACCGCTGCTGCTCAGTTGCCATAGAAAAACTATAAGCTTAGACTCGCTTCGCTATATAGAACACTTAAAGGTATAAAGTCTTGCATATCAGTGGATGCGGAACTATGAGTGGGGAGGATAGGATGAAAGTCGCGCGCTCTTCCATCATTGGAGACAAAGTCAAAAGCTCAGGGGCCACCCCGTCAACACACGATTGGCTTAAAAATCTTCACGTTTGAAGATGCACCTTGCGAGTTATGTATATACAACAGAGTGTTGGCTTCATCTCTATTTTGTGACCAAAAGTGTTGTGTAGCTGGAAAATTGTATAGAGAAAAGATAAGTAAAGATATGCACGTAAGTGGTGCATTCTTACCACTACTTAAAATTTTTCTATTGTGTCGCTACGGTTCAGAGGACGCTGTTAAATCTGTGTCGCTTCTGCTACTTCATTAAATGCATTGGTTGAATGGTTTATTCATACTACAAAAGAATGTGATCTCAATACTCTATAGGTATTTTGTTTAATTTTTAAGGAATCTTTGTATATGGGCATAGCAATTGCTAAGTATTTGCTAAATGTAAATGCAGACACCCAATATAGTAATATTGTAGTTTCACACTAATGCTATTAAGTTACAAGGTTTTATTACTGCGTCATTTCACTGAAAGTATTTTGTGAGACGAAGGGAACTGAAACGAAGTGCTCAAAGCAAAGCTAGCAAGTACACGGTCATGATGAACTTTCGTGTTTTACGTGATCTGGTCTGGTTTGCTTGTATGTTTCTGTAGAAGTACTTACCTACTACTGTTTACTTTATATTGTCGTCCTCGTTTTCAAAAGAAATCAACCAGAGAAATAATAGCAGCAAGGAAAATCAAAGCAACATTTTTTATACTAGATAGGTAGTAGCAATAGCAATAACGCTAGGACGATTTGACTAATCGTAAGCAAATCACAAATATTTCCTTAGTTTCTCTATCACAGTTGCATTCTCCATTAAATCTGATTTTTAATTGGAAAAGCAGGTGGAGACATAAGACATCAGTAGGATACAAAGAAAAGAATCTAATAATCCTTATGTCAAATTAAAGAAAGTATGATTAGGTTGATTATCTTCTAATTGTTATAACTACCTCGTAGTGCCAGAGCCAGTAGTCAGGTAGCCTATTGTTAGGTTGTTAAAATAGGCATTTTTAAATATCAACACATACTTCAATTCTAATTTTTCTTAACTGAAGTGTCGAATTTCTCTTAATTGTAGTTTCATATTGAAAAGAAGACGCACGGTACAATAAGGTACTAGTATAAAGATTGAATTGCGCAAATTAATATACAGATGCACTCGTTAAAACCTTTGAAATAACACTTGCAATTGTTCGCAGAAACCAGAAAGTTTACATTTTGTGATGAAGAAAAGTGCAACAGTTAGTGCTTCATTTGCTAAATTGCAGTTTCCTTTAAATCATGTTCTGGTTCGTCCTTTGTCATAATATCATGCTAATATCTTCACAGATCAGGTAAAGTAATAAACATATTAACAAGTAAAATGCCCACGTGTCTCAAAAAAGCCAAGCCTTAGATTTCCCTTTGCACAATTTGAGATGGGCTGTGACTCTACGAGTCTAAGTCATTACTGTTGTATTTTTCAAATGGAAATAAATAATTAAGTTAATTAACTATGCCCCTAGATATCCTTAGCGTATCACACCATGTGTACTGTACAAAGTATTAGAAAACTCTTCCCCAATTCGTTCTCAATTCTCACATCAATTTCTGTCCAGTCACCTATACGCCAAGACAAGCCACAGCCATGCTAATTAAATGAACTGCACACAAACACTTGTGTGTAGGTAGGTAACATTGAATGTATAACAACCGCTAATTGTAGTAGAGAGCTTTCTTCTTGATTTCTAGATCTTAACTATTTATTAACAAGATGGGACAAATAAAAAAGAGAAAAGAAACTGGGGATTCGAGAAATAAATATTTAATATACTCCATATTGGGATAGGGACAAAGAATAAAAAGAGTTTTACGACTTGAGCATGAAATAAAGTATTTATCACTTGTTTTGAGTTTTGCTGTGCAGTTGTAATTTAGAAGTTCCATTATGGTCATTGTATTGTACGTTCGTATTCTCTTCTGTGGGCAAGCACAAGTTCATGCAATATAGTATTTATCCACAAATTCTTACGCAAAATGTAACTGCCTCAGGTAGTTTGCAAATGCTAATGTCTGTATTCCTCTTGTCTTTCAATTGAATTGTTTATAAGTGCCTACATCACATTAGCTGCCATGCATATTTTCCTTCAAGTTTACAATACCAGAATGGATTTTCTAGAATGAACTTAGAATTTATATGAATAGACATTCATAAGTAATACTAAGCACTAACGTTTGTTTGAAAAATATAACAATGCAGTGGAAAATGGCAATGTCAATAAATGTGTAGTTTATTTACTACGGAGGAATACTTACCTGAGATAAAAATGCAATGAACAAAGTGCAATAATCTTTTGCGGACTGTTATTAGCTAATGTAAATGTACACATACTACTGCATAACATATTTAAGCAATCTAACATGCACACTAGAAAACAATGAAATTGTTTCTTTAAGTTATGGCTGCCTACTTTATAAGTGTTTATGTACCAGTTTACGAGAAACTTAGCTAAAAAGGAATTCACACGTAATTAATACATAACAGAAAGCATAAAACTATATTATCATTATATAGTTATTATGGTAGTAATGTTGATTCAAGATTGCAAGGTGAACCTTATTATGTTCCTACTAGTTATAGTATTAGTAGTAGTTAAATCATAATATATTGTGCAGTACAATATTAATGATCGTTCAAGAACAAAGAACTCAGTTTACACAGGGTACGCAAAGAATTGGCGCATTGCATTGACTTGGCATGTAAACTAGACAAAACTACAGATGCATCCGGGCTGTAAAGAGTTACGACCTGGATTTATACTTGAAACTTATTGTAAACAAGGATTCCTTCTTATGTAATGCTTCATAAAACTCTCAGACTGCTTCTTATACGAACTTTTGTATAATACCATTGCAAATTAACAAACAGTGATTATGGATTGCATTGGGAATGTATGTAACTCATTTTTAAGCATCTTATTAATAATGATGCCCCAGTAAACTTGAAAGCAATAAATTATTTTTACTTTTTTTGGAATCTGTAGCAAACAAGAACTACTCATCAACATGCCAAGCCAAACCACAGTAGAATTTCAATGTCATGCCAAACATCCTACCATCTCACTCAACTCTTCCATCTTGAGAAAACCAAGAAAATAATATCTGTATTTATGAAAGCAAGTCCGTTTTAGTTACCGACAAAGAGATCGTAGTACAGATTCACTCACTGGAAGTTTCATAAATGTCTTTATCACTTATCTCCTACCTTCATTTTGGCTTTCAGGTATTATTGCGTTAAAGCTTCTAGATGCCCACTGAAAATTGAAACAGCAAGAATTACTGTTTTACAATCATGTAAACAGTTAATGTGGTATTACTTTACTACGTGCAGGCTTTCTGTGATTTTATCTCAAAACATTTGCATATTCCTTTTAGCACTACTGCAGAATTCTTTTCTACTTGCCATAACTTTTATTAGGTACCTAGTTGTTCTAAGGTGTTAAATGAAGCGAAAATTTAACCCACAAATACAAAGTACTGTATAATTTGTATGCTATTATACAACTACCTGACTATCTGATACTGTGATACTGTACTTTGTATGAACGATGTTGGAATGCAAATCAATAACCCCTACACCCATAATCCTTTCTAATTGGGTTACAATTGTTGTTACATCAGCAAATATTTACCGTGCTTCGATTAAGAAAAAATATTCTTTTGCTTAATTGAATTGTGGAATTAGGACTTGGCTAGTCGGCCAATACAAAAAACAAAGTAGTTGATGAAGACTCATTGGGTTTAACTGTTGGAGGTGACATGATCTCTATTTGTACTTGACTTCTATTCATTTTCTTGTGTTTACCTACAGATGATAGAAACTTATACTAATACATATGTCATGCCGTGTCAAAGTAAAAAAGGTTTGCCGAAGAAAATGAATAGGTTATTGGTTGATCCTCTAGAACAGAAGAGAACAGGATAGCTTCATTATATATTATACATAAGTGGTAATAAATAATACACGAACATGAGCCCAGGAGTGATATATTACTAAACCTGGTGTCTAAAAAACAAATATTGTTTACAAGCGCTGCAAAGTACCTAAATGGTTAATACAAATGCATAATTTGCAATTAGACATACAATATCAATATTGTACCCATACATTACCATTTTCTCGTAAATTAAGCTATCAGACATCTGTCTAATCATTAAGTTATGGCTATTATTTACATTTCACTTTGCGGGAGTAGCCAATTATACAGTGCTTTGAAAATACGTCACGTAAACTAGAAATGTTACAAATATGATTGGTATAATACAATCCGTGGCTTTGTGCAAATCATTTTTGTTTAAAAAATTGTTTTGGAGCATTGGTTAAAAGTATCAGGGTATAAAATTGGAGTCAACGACTCAATTTGGTTTCTAACTATAAAATTACTTTCCTTAACTTAGATAAGTACAATGATCTGAAGGATGGAGTAAAAATTTACCTGCAGGGATCACAAGAAATAACAAGCAATTAATTAGAGTGAAATAAATGACATTTTTTTGCCTAGTGGTGAATGCAATGAATCGACTAGTTTGACTTAGGAGGCTTGGCTGGGGTTCGGTTAGTCAAGTCAAACATGACCTGTGCGCTACTGGAGATTGTTAATATGTTGAATTGTCATAAAAACAAACTTAGTTGCTCAGCCGTGAAAACAAAGTAAAATGCCTTTTGGATTTGCATATCATCTCTCTTTATGATAAAAATTATAGAAACTATGAACAAAAACAACTTCAAGTGAAAAGACCTAAGGTGGTTGTCATGTCTTGTCTTCGTAACTCTTGAAAGCAACATAAACATGTACCTACAAATGCCGGGACTAGGTAAAAAAGAGTGGTTGATAAGATACAGTAAACTATCGTGAAGTAACATTTAGTAGACATGACATGAACAAGACAGATGTGCAAACTTCAATGCAAATATTATACACGCTTCTCCTTTTGCGGAAACCAAGCTACCTACGTTGATCGGGTATAATAACATAACATATTTGTTCAATACAAAGATAGCTCACTACAGTTAAACGCAAACTTGTTAAACCGCCCATCCTAACTGATCGTAAATGACAAGACAAAGTCTTTTTAGGGTGTTGGCTTAATATCTGTATTTACAATTTCATAACGTTTAGCTCTTCCTTTAATAGCTTGCTCACCACTAAAATTAACAGCTCTTCACCCATAGTAATTGTGTGTAATTAGGTATACTAGATTGAACAACTTTACTATGCTAAATCAACTTTTAATTTCTTGAACATGATCGTATGCAGAATACAGGCTGTCAATTTTTCTTTGCTAAATACTATCTCTAGCTTAACTATACTTAAATATAACAGATATATTGTGTACTATACAGAGATGTACGTTTTAATGTGCCACAAAATCAGATAGTGTATGTAATAAATGTTAAATTGCATTTGAACCTATGTAAGTATATACATCTAAGTAGCGAGTAACATCTAAACAAATAAAACAAGAAGCAATAGAATATAACCGCATTACATATAGTTATTTTCGTATGTAGTCTCATTTGAAACCGGTATCATTCAATACATTTGTACATACATATGTATTTACACTGTTTACTTAAGAACGAGACAGGGAAATAAATAAATGTGTTCTAAAGCAACATTTGCATTTTTAGCAGCGTGCACGTACGATTACTCATTAGGCGTAGTAAATAATACCGATAATACATACTAGAGTAAAGATAGTAATGCATTTGCATTTTAAATACAATGGAATAGAGAACGAAGCAGCGGTACTTGGTCACGCCAAATCGAAAATCCCCTTAACTCGTTTCGTCTTTACAATCGACAGCCTCAGAATCCAATTTCAAATCCATCCGTGGAAAATCGTTCAAATACTAATAACACTAGTCTACGCCTATTGTTTACAGATACATGCATAAGTACAAGTTCAACATTAACTTTCGTTATACTCGAAGAAACTCTTGAACTACTAACACATCTTATTTCCAATGTAACAGGAAAAATGTAAATGCTTAACTCAATGCATTGTAGAATCAATACCATACCAAACTGGGTAACTTGGTAAACATTTTAATGCTCCATTGGCTGACTTTAACCAATCAACTTGATATTTACATTTAGCTACGTTAACTACATGATGATACTAATCTACCCTGTATAAATATTTGCACAGCACTTACGATTAGTTCAGTATCCTTAATCTCTTATAGGAGTAACAGTAGAATACACCAAATAGTTAATTAAGGATAAATACTTTGAATCAAATCTCAACTGTAATTTAATCCAGGAAAATCCTCATGTGTAATGTACCTGTACCTACACTGACGATGTGCTTAAGTTTGGTAATGCTTTTGCTCGATACAACAATTTTAACAATGCACAGATTACATTTTCCACGTTTTCATTCTTGGCACGTATCAGTAGAATGGATATCTTCATGCAATTTCAGTAAGTTTTTATAAATTGTTAATGTGATGAAAATTTTTGGCTTTCGCCTCCAACTTCACTTTGAATTTGAAATACCGTGTAATCAGAAATGTATGCAGGACATTACATGTATCGCTCTATCACTTGTGAAAATACTTACACGTTGTGTATTGTTGTGCATTTGGTAAATACCTAAGCATGTAGATAAGACACTGCGCATTGGTTATATGACGAAATTGTGAAACTTAATTGATCAATGAGAGTAAGTAAGGATACATGGTTAGGCACTCTACTTAAGAATTCATCCTTTCGTCCTGATGTTTACTCCCTGTGATCACAACACTATAACAAGCATAACTTATGGCTTATTGTAAAACAAAAAATAAAAATATCTTGGTAAAGATTTAAGCAAAGCAATCCGACCGAAGTGATTATCGGTTGAAGGGTAATAAGGTAACATAAACTTTAGATGTTTAGGATAGCTAGCTACCTGTTTATCAGTGATAGAATTTAGATATAGATTCTAATAGATGCCTAATAGATGATTGATCCTAGGATAGGAAACGATATTAAGGAAGATTTGTAATGCAGGTGGGTAGATAATAAATTGAATAGTAGATAATCGAAGCTCGAGTTAAGATGCTGTTAAATTCAGTAGCAATCACATATTAAACATTCACATTCCTACCCTTAAAAGCATTTTTATTTTTTCCCAGGCCAAGGCTTCAATGTCCAGGCAAGCCAAGCCAGTCACGCAGTAAACAGAAACTCTGAAGCCATTGCCACGAAAGCAATACAATGCTATCGAACTTTACTTTCCTATTTTTTTATCTTCCAGGTATCGGTTTAGTGAATGCAAGTAGTTGAAACGAAGAATTCTTAAGACTACTTTTTGCCGGCAAACATAACACAACTTAATAGAACACATCGTTGGTTCAACTTGAGATTACACGTAACAAATATGCATACCGTTAAGTGGATTAATTATAAGTGTAAGCTTAAGCAAAGCCAAATCAAGACAAGACAAACTACTTACTTATGCACCTTTAATAGATGCATGCATATACATTCACAAGAACCACATTCAATTGAAGTCTTTGAAACTATAACGCACCTATTCCTGTAAAGCTAGTCATTGTAAAATGCGAGTATAGCACTTATCTGGTGTAGTAGAGCTTATACAGAGAATTTAAATAAAGTATTATGGCTTAATTATTCATACCTATACTAAGTATGTTAATGTCTAATGTGCACCTCATAAAAGAGATAAATAAATACCAAGTAGCCAATTACTACAAGATTTAAACTAGAATAATTCATACACAGATAGGAATCAAATGCATCTAATTTGAAGGATTATTGAAGATTCAAGAGTCTTCACAGACAGTAGAAAGGAAAGCAAGAGGAAATGTCTACAACGAAAAACAAAGTATGCCGAAAATCTTCTCATTATTTGCTTCTTTAGGTAGGTATTTAATTTAATGCTTTCAAATGTTATTACTGCTTACGTTTAAATAATCAATTTAAAAAAGAAGCAGTCTAATTATAAAGGACTCTACATTCAAGGCTTTGTATAGCCACTTACTCATGATTTCATTGAATTTCCTTTTATAATTGACCAGGAGTATAAAATAAAGCATTTCAATAAGAATACCTAAGGACATTATTATTACTTCTACGATTTCCCTGCAAAAAAGCTTCGTCTACCTGCACATTCTTTGTAGGTACTACTAACCACAGTATAATTTGATTCCGCATGCAATTGGCATTTGATTTACTAAATGCAAAGCTACTGCCTTTTCCCCTAAGAATTATATTCACTCATCATCGTAAGTATTTCTCAATGGTCTTCTGTGTATGTAGGATAATATAATAATAATATAGTCTTGATTCCTGATCCTACATTCACGTCAAATGAAAAGCAGGCAGTCGATACTCTAACTATTATATCTAATGTGCAGAAGAGTAAAGACTTGCTTGGCTCCTGCTAGTTTTACCTTTATGCTAAGATGTACCTTCAGTTACCTGTATTCTATTCTATGTCTCTGTGTTCTTTCGACACAGTAGGCTGTAGGTATGTAACGCAATGCCGATATGCAAGTACCTGTACATTGTCTATTGTATTACAGGATCATGTGAAATCTCATGGCTCACTGAAATGCTCTAACTAACTTAACTAAAGAAACATCTAGTAAGCTAAGCCAAATCAGCATTGAGAGAATTTCGACTCTAACTCTCTGCTTAGCACAACAATACAAATACAACTGCAGGTACATAGCTATAGCTAGTGCATCATATCACACCACATTTACTAATGTTTAGCTTCATCCCTTAACTTAAGCACGTTATATTTGACTTGATGGTATATTACCTAGTTAGTTAGTTTAGTTACCTTTGTTCCGTTTCAGCGTTGTTGGCTGTCAGTCAGTCAGGAAAATACCTTGTCTCAATCTCACCTTTCATTTAATATTTGACCACAGAAGGAAAAGCAACTGACTTACAGAGATCAACATCAGTCTTACCGCAGCGGTTGACAAAGTGACAAGGACAGCAAGGCAGAACTTACGCCAAACGATGTCCAACTTTTCTTGATTCATCTTTTTCAATCTAAGTGAACAAACGAAAGAATTTATTTTACTTATTTTACCCTTTAATTACATCAGAAAGTATTTAAAACATATTTGCTTGTGACTTAAACGTACTTACCGACATTTTATTACCATTTTCACCGGACATTTTTCTTTTATTTTATTGTGACACGACACGACGCGAACGATTCCTAGTAAACATTTCCGTGTGGTCTGCAAAAAGTACATTTAAAACTTTATACCTGATTTCATTGAACAATAAAACTAGATATAAAATTTTATTACTCATTTACGGTGATTTTCCGAGCTTACCACTCCAAGTTTGATTGATTTTCAAAAGCAACTTCGTTTTCTTCTAAATACATGAAGGAAAACCGATTGTAGTAAAAGAACTTGCACAAGCCAACATTAACCATCACTGTGTTTATTCTTGTGTGGAACTGATAAAAGTACTGTAGAAGAAAATAACGAGGAAGCCAATTTCTTATTCCAGCAGTGCAACTGCAAGTCTCAAATTCCAGTGTCATTAACATTTGTATTGTTATTTTTTGTATTTCCCACGCCCAAGCCAATTGAAGAACAAAGGAAGAAATCCAGTAGCAAAAATAACAAAGGTGACGACGCCATATTGGACAGTAACTAAATTGAAGCGTATCAACAGTTTATTTGTCATCAGTCATTGATTGACCATATCTGAAGGCATCCTCAAGTTGTTTATTTCTAGGACTGTATTGTTATATGACAAGTTGTATCAACACTTGTTAAGATTGCATGCAATCCAATCCAGATAAAGACTAAATCTTCTGTAAATAAATATATAGGTACTTAACGTTTACCTACATGAAAAAGACACTTGAGCGTTTGTTTACTCGTGCAATTGAATGAATTTCAAGTGATTTTCTTTGTTCTCCGTTCTCCAAACAGTACTAATAAAAGTTTGTCTTCGCTGTGCTCAATTTAAAAAGATGATGACTTCATTGCCTGCAAGGTGGCTGACCGCTACGGGGACCTCCTCATTGGGATCCACATTTGCAATTTTATTAGTTATTATCATATCAGGTAAGATATGTTTATTTTACTCGTGTTGAAATAACCACAGTTTATTTTCAGTACCTACTTACAGGTGCAATCATAAAATGCATTACTATCTTGAATTCATGTCCATGAGTATGGTATGCAATACAAAAACTAAAGAAGCTCTTTAACTATTAGTAAATATGGGCCTACCTAATTTTACAAGTCTCGCCTATATTTTCTAATGATTTTCTGCATTTCCTGGTTGACGGGCTATTTTTTTTTTGTTCTTTTATAACATGCTCTCGTATCTCACGGGTTTTAATTCATGATGATACCATATTCTGTACATTATTTTCTGGCTTGGCTTTGGCTTGATAATGTTTTAGTACTTTCTCGAGAAGAAAAAAAGGTAAACCGTTGTTGTTGGCCAGTGCATTACACATTATACTAATCTGGTGCTAAAATGTGTGATGCAAAAATACAGGCTGTCTGTGCAATAAATACTGTTGGATCTGTGAGTGAGAGCACGTTAAGTACCTCTAATGCCATATAATATTTTGCGGTGTGTCAGCGTATGCTTAGGGTTGTGCAGCTCTGGCCAGATTTTGATTGTTGTGTTTTTATGTTGGTGTGAGGTGAGGTGATGCAGAATGCACATTATCAATTATGGAGCTGTAGCCGTGAAATCGAAGATTTGTCAGATCAAAGGCAACAGCAACACAAATCCGTAGACTACTAGACTAGACGCATATAATATAAATATATTATTATAGGAATGTGTATCATTTTTATATTCAAGCTCAATGCAATGCTATCATCATCATCATTCAGACTTCACCTTTGACCTCCGCTCAACCTGAATAAGTCACTTTTGACAGTTTTACGGTACAAAACCTCAGAGACTTGTGCTCAACCGTGAGTCATTAGAATCGATTCTTTTTGTCTTGATCTTGCCATCTCATCCCGTAGTCTAGTAGGTATTACATATACTTACAGTACTTTGATGTACTCAGGACTCAGACCATGGCGCACATTTACTTTTCCATTAACTTTTTCACTACCTATTTTACCTATACTAAATCTCCATTGTAATCTTTTACCAAATATGCTGGCCTAATAGAGTCTGCTATGATGAACTATGAACTAACACCATAAATGGATAATAACTAATCCGTTTAGGATTAGCAATTCATTCAGCTTTAGGATCTTTATTGTCAAGGAAGGACTTTCTTGCTATTTAGCAAACTTTCCAAACGTATTTAGTCGAAATATCAAAATTATTTATATATGAAAATTTGCATGTAGTCTAAACTCGCATGCAATCATATTTTTTAGCGATTTCTATGTAATCCGTCTTGCTTCTAAGGATCTAAGGATGTTAATGTTCGATAATAATATTAGAAAACGCAAAAATAAATCGTACCTGCTTACTACTCAACTTGCGCCTGTGCTAATAATATCAAGATTCAGGCAGATAACCTCATAAATTCACTCAAAGCTTATTTACTAAAGTGCAATTACAAACTAGAACTTAGCAAAGAAAATTCATATACATTAACAAACCAAAAGGGAAAATCCTTGTGCGCATTAAATTTGCATGATCTTTTCGTTGATAGTTAGCGAAGCCAATTTCAGTAAATGCATCTAAAGCACGCATCTGTACTTAATTTTAGATTGAGAGGCACATGCATGCCACGCTCTTCCATACTAAACTTTAACTTTAACACTGCAGTAAAACTGAGTAAACTTTTAGGTGATGATTTTCTCGTTAGTAAAAGTGTAATACAGTCATAAAGGGCATTGCATTCAGTTATAGTTAGAAATGTGTATTGCAGGTTAGAAATAATATACATTGAGGCTTTGCTGAACCATAGCAGTACAATGTAATAAGCATAACAACAGAGAAAACGAATTGCGTATGAATATATTTTTCTCGACTAAACATTTTAGGGCTTAAGTGTAAATTTAAAACACTTAAAAGCAATAAACTTACCATATTTACAGGCATTATTGTATACAAGTTAAGCATCTATGTACTCATCTTAGTTAGCTAAGATTACGTTCATTGTTCACATGAGGTCTGCCTATTAGTTATTTCGTGATGATAATGGCACAAGAAGTGCACACTGTGTATTTTATTTGGACATGTAATTCAGATTAACAGAAAATTATTCTTTAATACAACTAAATATCGCATTTTACTGCTTTTTAATAGGTATTGGGTATGAGCCATCACCACACTAACTGCTTTTCACTCAAAATACAAGCTCTTCTGTCAATGATTTCCTTTTCCGTTCTAAACGAATGAAAACAATAGGCAATTAGTCAGGAAGGGTTTATTACTTGTCAACCTTAATACAATCATACATGAGTCAGAGACATTGGATAAGAAGCTGCCGAAAAATAAAAATACTTACAGGGTTTACCAAATGAATGGCTCTTTTGTGATTTTAAAAATGATGAAGCTGAAGGCACAAAATTAGCCAGAACCTAGACCATTTTATATTTCATTTACATAGGTAGTCATGTATGTAATGGAAGAGCAACAGCCAACTGTGTTGGAATTGCTGATTCTGCTCGGTTAACTTTTGCTCTGGCAGATGTATTTTGATGACATGTCAATAAAAGTAATATCAATATCAATAGTGACTACTCTTCCCAGACAAAGACAATTGATACAGTCAATCAAAGATTCAAAATTTCAGACGATGACCATTTCCCCTTCCAGTAAGATTACGTAACATTTGAGTAATGTATCATGAAAAGATGTGAATAAGTCAATACAACCTACCCTGTAAAAATTGTATTTGGTATTTTTCACTGCAAATGATACTTAACGTAAGCAATCATAAATCAGTATATAATTACAGTATTAATACATATTTTGCACTGTGAATTAAATAAAGTACGTTGCATTAATTTTGTGCACGTGAGTGGGACATCGAGAAGCAGTCAGAGAAAAACAGAAGAATTCGAGCATTTGCCTGAGAATAAACTAAATTGCTTAGTTCTGCCTCGCCCCATGAATGTAGGTAGTCAAGGAAGAGAAGCAAGTAGTAGAGTTGTAAAGTAAAGACACAGAACGTTCAACAGGAAAAGAAATATTACGTAGCAAAAACAAACCATAACCATTAATGCATTAAATGTGTACATGCGGCCTATGCGTACCACGTAATGCTATAAAGTAAAATGATTCCTTTGTAGATGCACAGTTGATCTAGTCGAGAAATTCTGAGAATTGTCAGGAATAACGTAAGAAACGCAAGAGTTACGCCCATTAGAACAGAAGGAAAATAAATGTTACATGTTTCCCGTAAGTAACGCTAACCTGGAATTCGTAATAACTGAGAATGAAAATGATTGAATGAAAAGTATATTTATTTTGATAGTTTACAGGTGGATAATGATAATGACAGATCATTCCAAATCAGTATCAGTCAGTAGGTATTCTATGTAAGAAGAATAAGTATATATTTATTATTGCACAGTATTTGACATACAAATGTGCCAGCAGGCACTCTAATGAATCTAATAGGTAATATATAACATTTTACGACCATATAGATGTTGTAAGTAGGCAGACAAACTTATTTAATGGAAAAGGACTGATATATACGGAGTTTTAGATTTTACGAACTCCAGTTATGTGTTATGACGTGAAGGAAGAATAAATAGATATTATTAAGCAAGCTGCAAGAGAATTGAGGTTACATAGTTTACTTATCTGAAGAAGCTCAAAGTTTATTAATCTTAAGCTAAGTTTACTTAAGGAGTAGTCTCACGTCTGAGCAATAAGTCAAGAGAATTAATTTTAATTTACTGCACAGCTCTGTTGGCCTTTCGTCCGTTTGCTTTTGTAATGCAGTTTACATAGGAAGAAATAAAGCAAGAATGCAAGATGGAAAAACTCCATAAGTTTCCATTAAGACCAGACAACAGAGTCAGACAGGACACACGCAGATATGCATTATGATATTTTATTTGGTTACCCTACCTATAATATGTTATGTTCTAGACTTTGCTTCTGGACTGGATTGAATTGCTTCTGATGTTCCTCTCTGCATCTCTTAATGCATTGTTATTGCAGTGTACTGCCACTACCTGAAAAAACTGACTGAGACTGCTACAATATAGGTTTCTATGCAATACAAAATAAAAGTATGGTTGACCTGCTTTTCGGACGTGTAAAACGTGTTTAGTTTCAACTTGACTTTGAGCAAGATGATCGTCTCATCTCAACGCTAAATACATAGTACCAACACTACTATTGTACAGTCTATAGCAGTAGGAAATAAAGAGCAAGAAGACAACATCACATCACACACTTCACATCACATCAGATCACTTTGTATATTTTCGTCGAACAGTATGTCCCTATAGAAAACTTTAGTTCAGTTTTGGCTGTAGAAGAAAGAAGCAATTATGATTCGATGCGATGTGAGTTACATTACATGAAATGGAAACGTGCATATGCAATCTTTATTACCTTCTGCGTAAATACTATACACAAAGGTACTATATCAACTCTTTACATTTATTTACATGCTGATAATTATCTACAAAGTACTTACGATATAAAAAGCTAAGATTGTCAGGGAATATGCAAGTATTACGAGGTCGGCCTTCTTTGGCTTAGTTTCACAGTTTACATAAAACTGAGGTTTTAGACATTTGCTCCGTAATAGTTATCACTTATCACATTATCAGTAACTGTAACAATTGAAGTGAACGTAACTTGCAAGTATAGTATGTCAGTCAAAATGTAAACGCTATTGTACACGAATGGGAATATTAATAGTTTACAAAGAATAAGAAAGATTGTCAGATAGATTCGCATTTACTTGCGTGTCTTGATTAGTTGATTTTGTATTTGTATTCTGGATAAATTGGTTAGATGGAAGTACGTTTAGTTGATTTGATGCGTTTCTAGTGTCAATCTTTCGTCTCATCTCATTTCATTTCACTTCATTATTTATTCTGCTCTCCTGGTGTGCATTTTCTTGTAGTTGTCTATTCTGTAGCTTCTTTTTCTGTGTAAATATTCGTAGTAGTACACGTAGTAAGCCGAACTTGAAAATTGCAGGTTGTTGCAATAGTTTACGTGCAAAGAATTTAAAGCAGCCAGAGGCAGAGGTAGTTCTCTATTATAAAGCAGATATTACATTTTCTTACAATTAGTATAACTGTCCGTCTGTAGAAATGCTTGAATGAATGCTGGTAAAGTTGTCTAGTCTGAGCAGTAAAGAAATCTGGTCGAAATTTCGTTTTCTACTGAAGGATGGGAAGAGACAAGGCAGTCAAGTCTTAATGATATGAAATGATGAAGAAACTCTCCATGTGTTAACAATGAGAGTGGCAGGATATTATTCATTTAATCAATATTAATTCCCAGATGTTTGAACAAACTGGTTTTAATTACAATGAGCTATATACTTGCAAAAGTCAACCGCAGTATTATTTGGGTTAACTTTACAAGTCGATTTTTCGGAATTGAGGCAATGCGTATCTCTTCTGGTAAGCAGTAGAGATAAATCTAATTACATAGAATTCAATAGCTTTATTACACTTTTGCGATAATAATTTTATAATATTATGATGTAGAATTGATCTTGATAAATGATCTGAGATGTTTCTTCGGGAATATAATTAGCTTGGCCTGAAGTCTTAAACTAAAGTGTATGAACCAAACCTGATCTTAACTCATAATTTGTAGTATTTGTAGCAATACTAGATAATTTGAGTATGTAATATATATCATAGAAGTACATCGTAACCGATTAGGTATTTAATATCTGTTTTGAAGTGCGATAAGAAAGTAGTCTATTTCTTCGAAGCAGACGAGTGGATTAACCTTTTATGTTCAGTATCTGTCTGCCTGTGCAATTTAAGTTTTCTTTGCTGAATTTTTTGCGGAGCAAGTGATCCTAAGGGCAAGGGTAATTTTTTCTCATTTTATTAATTTCGTTTAAGACTTCTTGTACATTTTCCATCCTCCATGTTTGAACACTTATGCTAACCCTTTTATTAAATCCTCTACTGAATATTGAATCTAATATTTTCTTGTGAATGTATGGCCTAGATTTTATCTGCATTCACTATTTAATTATTCTCGGTTTAGCCCAGAAATGTTTTGATTGAGAAACAATAGGGTTAAATCTTATTAATATAAGTTTTACTGTTTGTTATGACCACAATTGTATTAAATAGAAAAGTCGTGACAGAATAAAAATCTGCTTTTGTAGCTAAGAAATAGTTAAGTAGTAAGTAGGTGGTATTGGAAATGTCTACTTATTAAGATTAAGGTAGGACCTACAGTTATGTGAATAATACAGTTGCAGACGGTACACATTCAGACAAATAAAGCAGTGTTCTTGTTAAGGGAGGTCGACTACACACAAACATAAAATATGTACATAATTCCAATATACCACCTGTAGTTTCAGTTAAATGGAACGAGAAATTGATAGTAAACGCTACAGTAGAGGAATTCATGGTGGTGCTTTCCTATGTACCAGATCAGCAAATTAAATCAAATGGATTTTCTGCACGTAAAATTGTGCTGAAATAAATTAAATAGAATTGAATGCCAATCGCCTTCGAATCTAATGGATTGGAATGCATTTGATGTGGACTGAACTAAACGGACGGAGAGAGACTTAAAACTGGCTCATCGCTACAACCCGATCACAACAATCACTATAGCTTTGCAGACATCTCATCATCCTTATCAATTTCTCCATCGCATTAACCTGACAGGACGTCGCCAGATCAAGATTAGCTACATTGCTATCACTACATTGGCGTTACCTACCCTGGCATGTAGTGCATGTTGACAAAAAGAGGCAGGTGCAGGAATTTTAGCTCCGTGCTGAATGATGTGTCAAGCTAACTGTCCTGTCATGGGCTCATAGCTATGTAATTTGCAAAAACTCACTCAGTCCATTGCAACGTAAAACTACGATGTGTTCCACAGTGACATAATCAGGCAGAAAAATTTTGCGGCTCTTACCATTCACCTAATTTTTCTCATTCGTGCTCGAGTAACTACAATAACTTTTAATTGATCGTTATCCGTTGACTTCATAAATGGACTTGACTAATCAGTATGTACAGAATAGCAAAGTAGGTATTCTATTGTTTTACAGAATGTAATATTATGTGCATACTTATTAGTTACCTTGATATTTTCCACCTACTATGAGATGAGTACATGTATACCTGTTACCTATTTATTATTGTTAGTTTTTTACGCAAAATGAATGCGGAACGTTTATGAGCATGAGCAATTCTACTAGTTTAGTGACAATTGCCTTGTATAATAGATTTTACTATTGTACATTACCGGTATTGTATTGTCTTCGTGGAATTTTATTTTCCATGTTTATGTAACCACTGCACTATCAAGTCAAATTCCATTGAATTTCTTCGTTCTTGTACATTTGGCTACATTGTTTTAAACTACGTGTTACTTGATGTTACACACATGCCATCCTGATTTGTTTTGCTTTAGTGTTTTCGTAGGCCTCTTTATGTATAGTAATATTTACTTTATTAAGGGCAAGACTTGTCCTTATCGCTGTAAGGATCTGTTTTTATTAAAATGTATTGTACCATTATACTATTTACATAACTATCTACTTACACACATCATTATTATCTTGTCATTGCTGAGTATACTCGTTTTAAAAGTACAGTCAGCTAAATATATTGTACAACTTATGATCAGTGATTTTGGCTGAAGATGATCAATCTTGAGTAATATCGATCCATAAGTAATTCATGATCTAATGTGAAATGTTCTAGTATTTGAAAGTACTAGTAGTTAAGTATAGTATCTAGAACGAACGTTAGTGCTACTAGCTGATAAAGAATGCGTAATACTTATTGTTATGGCCTGAATCAGGAAAAATAAGGAAAATGTATTAGTGATAAGAATTAAGATTCCTTTTGGCCAGTGGCCAGTGAAAAGAAATATTACGTATCCAGAGAAAAGTTCGCTTGTCTGTTGGTTGCATGCATGGCATGGGCTTAAGGCTTAATAAGCTGATGGCGATGCGATGTGAGTTGAGTTAAACTTGCTCTGGATTAATTAATGTTAAAATTCTTTTATTTATTACATCTCAACTTGTTTTGCTAACTTGCCTTTGTACGTTTGGTTTCCTTCCCACTTCCACTTTGTATGATACATATACCTAATACTTATTGCCTTTAAACTCAGTGAAGATGCACATCAAAATCGTTTGCTTTGCTTCTTATGTATTGTATCTTGTGGAAAAATATGAGATTATGTAAGTTTTGCTACTGTTCTAACTTGCGTCTACACACAGTGTGCCTAACATTGTTTTGCTCTTACTGCTAAGTAACACATCGATATCTACTATCGGGTGATGCCTTCAAAATTCTCATTACCGTACTGTACACAACAAGTTTACGCTCATTTAGTTGTTTTGCTACGTTGACTAATGATGTTATGCAAAGGTAGTTTATTTTTACCTTGTTACTTTATGATGTGAGCATCATAACATTTTTTCTGTATTTAATTGTCTCTTCTCATGTGATGTAAAAAGTACTTTGCCTTGCATCTAGAGGATAATACGCAAAATTAAGAAAAGTCGATGCTTCCTAAGGTTGTATTTACTTATCTTATGAATCACTATATAAATAGTAGTCTAATATTGACATATTATTTGTTTACTGAAGTGGAGAAAAAGCTTTTTGCTGAATCGCATAAAGTTCCTTGGAATTGTATTCCATATGATTTTCCATCCATGTGTGTGATTTAAAGATTGATTTGATTTGCTATTCTTTGTGAGATCATTGATCTCACAAGAACAGAAAACCAAAGCAAGACAAGTCAAGTTAGACTTACACTTTAAAGCAAACGAGACAGCTTGACTCACCTTACTCTATTACCTGCACAACAGAATAACTTAACGAAACGAAGTCTCTTTATAGTAATAATAATATTTCTCCTTGCTGTCGGTTCCTTTTCACGGTTGATGAATGCCATTTCAGCACATCACATCATTCCATCAGCAGCAGCCAACGCAAAAACATTTTTCTCATATTTACTGACTTGTCTTGTCTTAGGGCTTCGTAGATGCACCTTGGCGTATGTCTATGTACAAATACTATAACCACTTACATTTTATAACAAACTATATTATGTATCACAAATGTTATTGTATGTAATACATGAGCTTTAGAATTGTATCTAGATACGTACTCTAATCTAACTTGTTATACAATAATACCTGCTTATACTAATAGTCTGGGTTGGTTCTTGTAAAATGCTTTACAATGTTGTACATGACTGTCGTGTTCGTACTTTACCTGTATTTACTTTTAAGCTAGGTATTTGTATTTATGATATATTGGACATATATCACTATAGTGCGTGTAATGGTACATTATTCTTTTACATAGGTTCGATTACGTCACACCAATGTAGAAAATCTGTGTAGGACTAAAATTTACATTTGGGGTTCAGAATATTTACAGTGCCAAGTATAGTATAGCCTAAAACAGTGCTTTACTCATCTTTCGACAAACTAACAAAGTTATTATTGTATACTGTAAAGATATCTAAGAACATTGCCAGGAATAGGAAGACACCTATCTAAACTTATTACGCTTAAGCATTTTCCCTCGAACCAAGTTAATGCAAGAAGATCTTTCTGAAAAGGTATTGCATTGCAAATTGCCATTCTGTTAGTATGAAATTGTTACTGGACTAGACTGACTGGACAGTACAGGACAGTGAACATAATTTGCTTCGCTTAGCTTGTAAACTCTTATCTTGATTCGTTACGCTGCAAGTTGAAGTTGAACTTCTATTGAACTGACGACTCTGCGATGCCAAACCGCGTTTGAGCATTCCCCATTGGAAATGCTGTAGTATACACTGCAAGTAAATAACACGAAAGAAGAGCATTTCTGTGTACCCAAGGTGGCACTGAATTGTTGATAGAGTAGGTGCCTAAGCCAGTCCTAACCTACGTGGATTTAAATTTCAGTAAGCCTCAGTCAGACAGACAAGGCCAAAAAATGTTTTTCTAGTCTTTTGCCCATTGTTGGGATTGGAAGTATCAAGTTCTTGACATACGTGTGCATAGTTAACTAAAAGATACCACATTACTATTTAGCAGTGTAGATTTCCAACTTTTTATACACAATGCATGTATCTATTGAAAACTGAATGAGTGAAGAGTGTTTGTTGCCAGAGTCAATGACGCTACATGGCTGATTGCAATTGCCATAAGACGATTAGACGCATTCTGTGATGATGATGATGTGAATGTGACACAGTTCTAATCTAAAGGTGTTTTCTATTGTAGTCTGCCTCACTCACTTCTCTATATATGTAATTTAATGTTTAAGTCAGTTGATCAGTTGCCTGCTTAACAGCTGAGCATCGAACTGATGATCTGGGTATTTTTTGCAGTATGCTAAACGCTGGACTTAACAATAAATTCAAACTTGATGCATTTTATATTACCCCATTTACTTGCGATAGGTATTGCTAATTGTGTCTTTACGTATGAGGTGGACCTACCTTTGTCTTCAATTTCTACCATAATTAAGGACAAAAAATTTTATGACCAAGTGCTTAACTGCTAGATTCATTTCTCATTGACTCTAAAACCTTTTCCTTAATCCTAATGGAAAAACAATTATTTGATTCATCTGACAGTCGTATAATACACAGGCTGCATAAGGTTAATAACTGCGATGATAGTGCATAGTATAGTGGTTTGGTTTTCTTGTGGGTTACTTCATTGAGTCTAGTTTCAATTAATTTGCCTTTCGTTGACGTTGCAGCAAAATGAATCTTTCAATTATACAGTCCTTAGGTAGTTGTAAATGGTAGATTAATTATTAGACGTTGGATTTACTTTAGAGAGTTCGCCAATTATCTAATGCTCCCTTTGCCTTTGTGCTTTCCCTCACAGCTATAATATAACAATTAACAAGACTTAACTATGCCGTAGCCGTCCCCTTTCAATCTCTTATTTAAGTTAACGATGCAAAATTGCATAGACTTTTCTAGTTTTCGTTTCTATTAGCATATAATAATTGAATACCTGTTTTCCCCCGTGTTAGATCTAGATGAGAATGAGTGTACGATGGCCATTAGACTCAATTAATATGTATGAATGAATTGCTTAATATTACTTCTTCGGTGGCAATAATAGTAATACAGATGCTAGTGCTAGTGCTGGGTAGGTAAATAATTAGAAATTGTATCTGTAGTACAATGCAAATAATAATTGTTGTTATCAATAAATCAAATTAAGACACTAGGTTATTTTCTAATTGTGATTGTGACACGCTAACAATAAGCTCAACAATCAGATGGAATAATTTATTTATCAAATGCCTTTCTACACGGGAGTGCATTTGCAGGATTGTTTCCTTTGTTGTTTAATTCTTCATTGATTACTACTGTACCATTGTAACTTGTCTTGCATTACGCACAGCCGTTTCGTCTAGTCGTATAAATACAGACACAATTTACAGTACCCACTTGCAGATGATTATAGTGATAGTAAGCAATTAAGCAACCAGTTGCTAGTTTACTTTCGCAACTAAGAATAAGTTCATGACTTAAGCATTTACCTACAGTTTACAGCATGGGTCTCAAGTTACTGGCTTTGTTCTACCCGAGTCAGTTTGGAATTTGATAAAGAGTTGCTTTTAAGAACGTAACAACTTATAAGGAATGCTTCTAAAGTCAATAAACTTTATTGTTTTCATTTTACTGTTTTTATCTGTTGTAATATCGTACTTTTCCCTTGATCGATTTTGCCTCTCTAACTTTCTGAATATTAAACCTGTAGCTTTGAAGTCATTTTTCATACTTCTGAATTCATTTTTGCGTATAGTGCAATACAGCGGCTAAGACACCTGTATTAAAGTATTGTCAATAATTACTTTCGATAGAGATATTTTTATCATTTGCCTTGTAAATGTACTCTTAGTATCAGGTAAGAGAAATAGAAGACAAAAACAAACTACAAAATAATTTCCTCGTGAATTAAGTTAATTATCCAGTTAGATCTATTAAAGGTAGCTGGTTTGAGATTAGTACTGCTTAAACGTGTTTGTGGTATCTTTGTAGTAGCTAATTGGATTTCTAAGCTTGCACTTTGCTAAACGTTGTAAAATTACTAAGGTAAACTCAGTAAACTGATTCATCCGAGTAATTACTCGTTTGCGTAACTGTTAGACTTTGAAAAACTCTATTTGTCTATGGAAGAACCCCAAGATCACCGTTGATTACAGACATTGTTTATTAGTGTTCTTAATGTCCGATGCAGGAAAGTAATAATGTTTAATGTAACTGACACTTCATCTTGCAAAGCTACTAAAGCAATTGTTCCCATCTTTGTTGAGCCGACTTAATCAAGATACGATGCACAAGCTACAACTCTTATTAAATTCTGTTAAATGTATTTGCAGATTAATAACAAATTCACTCAACCTTTTCAGTAATGAAATGCGTATGTATGCCTTCTACGTTCGCAAAAGGCCTAAAGGTTAATATCTGTGGCAATAAGGCATTTCATTCAGAAAATATATTGATTCTAAAAAACCAACTCGTAATTTGTAAACTGGATCGGAGAACTTACTTAGGTATTTCATGCATAACTAGTTCAAATTCTACAAACGTTGAACCTCATTTTTTTAACATTTGTGGAGAACAGCGAGTAATTAAGGTTTAAAGGTTTGCCCTGAGATTCCTTACTCAAATGTTCCCAAGATACGCAGGAAGACTTCTGGGTTATAATTTTCGTTTGTGTAGCATTTGCCGTTTATGTCACTTCCATACTTCCATGACGTGTCAACCGAAGCAGGGAAAGATGATTCTTAAAGAATGCTTGTATGAACTGTTATGGAATGTCTAATTCAATTTCCCTTTAATTCTGTTAACCAAGCGCTTCCTTTTGTTTTGTCACTAATGATAATGACAATATTACTCAACCCAAGTGCAACAGAACAAAAGCCAAAAGCTACTTTTATCAATTTGATTGTCATTTCCGCCAGTACATATAATTTGTGGCTTGGTTTCGCACCACATATCCTTGGTACTCACAAACAGTAACCTTATTCCTCTCGTATAAATTGTGTAGCTTGCACTATAAGTATTAACAGTTATTTACGTATTAAATACGGTGGAAAATGAGAAAATGCAATTTCAACGACCTAATTCTGAAAGGCAAAACCAAATTTCGGCATTAAGCATCCTAATTGTCCATGTAATACTTTGTCACTGCAAAACACAGATGTACCTCACTTAAGATCACAATCACAGTGGCAGGCCCATGCAGTTCAGTTCATCAAATGTAACATAACTGTGCGAGTAGAAATAGATATCGTGTGTTGTGCTGTGTATCACATTACGTTGTCCTTGTTTATAAGCTCCTATATGAATTTAAGCTGTATATTGCCGTAGTATAGAGCTTAATAACCTATGGTTGAGGTATCTCGGTAATAAAATAGATTTTCACGGATCAGCAGGCTGCGTCCGCTATTTGCAGAAAAAACTCCATGTTCGTATTTAATGCGGATTATTTACGCTGTAAGTTTTTCAGCTCGTTGCGAGCAATTAGATTTACTTATTGCTTACCTCTTCTATCGTACTTAACATTATCTAAATACACTTGGTTTCATTTTGTTTACAATTTGACATAGGTAAAGCGAAGGAATTCACGTTGTATGGATGTAACATTGCTTTACATACCAAAAAAGCGGGGAAGGACTACTTACTTACATTATTAAGTGACTACGGATATAATGTAACTAGATTGTCGTTAGCGTTATCGTTAGTTAGTTTTGCACCGTGGGTGGTATGCTGTATGCTAATGGCCACACTCTACAGCTGTCTCGTCTTGTCTAAAGATAACTAGAGATCTCTAGTCCAAATGTCATGCAATAAATAGTGTATGTAGGTATGTAGCATGTACCATCAATCTGTGCTAGATAACACTAAATATTTTTATTGCAAAGTACACACTGTACCAATGCATTGCCTACAGGTTAACATGCAAATATGTTTGCAAATCCTAATGTGCATGTGTATGTACAGTTACAACTATAGGATTGCAAGATTCGAATATATTTATCTATGCCAATGTCATGCATACATCAATGTTCAATTCATTTATACGAAAATTGGTATCTGCATACTTTATTCAGTTTCGAAACTATGCTTGGTGCATATTTCCTTATGTCCATGTTCATGTGCCTATAGCACATTTTTGAATATAAACTTTGAGCATGTGAACTGTTCCTCATGTACCTACATACGTACTTCGTCTCCCTTGCTATGCAATTTAAATAAGCAGTAAATTGTATGTCAATTGTACTGAATGTCATTTATGTGTACGTTTATATCGAAGCCGCAACGAGGCAACGAATTGAATTTTAACAATAAGTCAAGTCAGATCACTTATCACTCGATATTACGGTAATATGGATGCAATTTTGTGTAAATTGTATTATTTCTTATTGCATACCTAAGTCTGATCGATCTCGGCGCATGAATGATCATTTTGGATAAGGAAAACTAACCGCCCTCACATACAATGTTCATGCAATCTATGTGTGTGTAATTAAGTGGACTTTTTCAGTAGTATTTGTTATAAAGACGGTGTCGGTTATCGTGAGTCAGTTAAGCTTGCTTACCTACTGCGCTGTCCTGTTGTGATCGAATAATAGAATTCAATTGTAATTGTAAACTCACGTGTTGTTCAAATGGATACCCAGACACAAGCCCAGACAGGCGAATTTAGATCCTACACATGTTAATCCTAACTTATTTTTATTTTGTACGTATTCAGTATAGAAAAAAGGCTATGTCTACTATGCCTAATAATAGTTATGCTTTTTAAATAAGTTGTATTGTTCCAACTATAGAGTGACATGATGAGTAAAACGAACCTATGCATAGTTATACTGTTTAAACTAAATATACTGTAGCGTACAGTTGGAGTTGTTGTCAATTCTTTGGTAAGTTGAGACTTTGGTGTTCATTTAATTAAAGTGCAACATGCAACGGAGAAATATAGGTATTGAATATGGACAAGCAACTTTAGTCTGAGTACGCAACGAAAAGAAAGCGTCTAGCAGGACAATGAGATAGAGGCAAAAAGATTATTTCTAAAGAGATGCTTATTATTCCCTTAAGCTTTGGCTCTTTCGTATTTATTGGCAAAGCTTTACAATTAGGAGATGTGCATTGCATTAAATGGATAGAATAAGACATGGTATGCCATTATCTTACCATTGCATCTTATCGTTATCTATTTTATCATGATTTGCAAATCAAATTGAGGGTACGGTGTCGTGTTACTTTGCCTAGTCAACTGTCTTTATGGTAACTTCGTCTTTCCCTGCATTATTAACTGCAGTGCATTACTAAACCTATTTTGCTGCGTTGCACACAAGATAAAATCTCAATCTGCTACATGCTGTAACCTAATGTAGTAACGTAATGCAAATTATACGCAGACACTACATACCTACTTATGTTTCCTTATAAAATGTCTCAATGTTGTACACAATTTGCCTGGTGCATATCACTTTGTTTTTCATTGTGACTCTGTATGGCATTTCCTTAATGGTAAACACTCAGATAGATATTGCTTTAGTTAGAATATAATATTATGTAGAGTATCGTTAGCTAAGTGGCTACCACTTGTGAAAGCGTTTGGTTATCTCAATCTATAAGTATTGAATTACATGAAATTCGAACCAAACCAAGTCAGGACCATTCCATTTTTGAATCATCTGCCCCAGGTGCCGGATCATTTTCTAAAATGAGTGCACACAAATAATATGCTTAATTCTATTTTGTAAATCGCATGTAGATTTATTAGGCTTACATGCTTAACAGTCGCTTCATAAACTTAACTTGTCTTGTTATCCTATAATTTTAATCCTTGCGTGCTGTGATTGATAGATTGAGCATCATTGGCTTCACTGATTGCAATTATTGCCAAGAATGAATGTGGATGCAGGATTTTATTATGGCAATACATTCGCGGTTTTTACACCTAACTACAATTGCATCGTGTGCAGTGCAGCTTGCTTAATTAAATTTTAATATTCTTTTTTATCAAAGAATCGTGCAAGGCAGTAAATGGTATGTGTATTCATTACCGTATTAGTTTGTGCTGGGTAGAAAAGTAGTAATGGAGATGTGTGCTTAACAGTTTCAAAGTATTTTTGTAAAATGTTTTTCATTTAGAGAAACTCTACGTAGGGTATTGTGGAAATGTATTTGTGTGTGCCAGCAGAGTAATAAAAGTTCCAGTATTTTATTGATTCGTGTCTCAAATAACAATGAGGTTTCTGCCTCGCTGTCATCAGTAATTTATTATTTTTTACCTTTCCGAATCTAACTTACTGCTAATGGTCCATGTGCCATTTTAGCTTCCAATTAATATTATTTAATCTTATTGATGTACATCACCTAAACAATGGATAAAATGTAAAGTAAGTTAGTAAGTGCTTTACAATTCTGAATTTATGGCTGCAATAATACAGTTTGAAAACATTTTTATTATTATACAACCATTGTATTACATGTATCTGGATATAAGATTTGTAGGCTAACAATACATCGGCGCCTGGTTAATAGCCATCGTAAATTGACAGGTTTTATTTGACTTTGAACATATAATTTTGCAAACAGTAGGTTTCCTGAAACTGAAGGGATAAGTTATGCTATGGCTATGATCCCGTCCCGTCAGATCTAGGTAGGGGCGTACGTACATTGTATTTACATTGAACACAAAAGGCAAAGAAAACAGAATAAGCATGCAGGGTAGAGAATCCTGATTTTTATTATTACAGAATACTCAAGTAGAATGTACTACCTGATTGTACAAAGTATACTTATTACATTTACAAGACAATGGCACATGTACTTATTTGAATAATAAGATAATAAGGCGGATATTATGCATTCCGGTGGTCGTAATAGCCTTTAGGGCTTGTGGTCCACAAACATTCAAAAGACCTGCTGTATATAAAACTTTTTAAGAAATCTGTAGAAAAAATTATTGAGCCTTAAAAGTTCAGTTCAGATTAGTATAACGTTCAGGATTTATTCAAAAACTAAAAATTGATTCTGGGTAAAATTTTGACATAACCAGATTATTTTGAGATTTTCAAGAAATTAGGTGCAGTCGATTAAAACTCAAATCAAAAACCTGTGAATTATATTCGATACGTAATATTTTATATTACTATTCTCCTTCCCTTGAATCACAAATATCATATGCTTGGCACATCTTTTACCTGTTCCATGGTGTTTGTTAGGTGTTAGCTGAATTGTTCATGACACTACCAGAAGCAGTTAGTTTTACTTGTTAGTTCTGCTACAGACAATGTAGAAGAAGTGTTTGCTACAAAAACTAGACCAAGTGGTACATGTACAGAGATAATCTACCACAACCAAGTATGAAAACACGTTCATAATAAATAACTTGCCCAACCGCAAATTAATATTGCATTCGTATAATGTTTCTTTTACGTGATTACGCTTACGTGCTGTACTTCTGGTTGCAAATTATATATGTTTACTTATCTTCTCTATCTCCACTCTCTATTCATGTACTTATAAGAAGATTCAATAGTAATTTCCTTCAAGAAGGGTGCAGCGCACAGTGCACTATATTTAGTATAAAAATCTACAAAATTAGATGCTGCAATAGAAATAATTACCGCAAGTGACAATGTACCTTTCTATGAGGAAATACTTTAGAATTAGAATTGAGAATGAAAAGATGTTCAGCATGAATCTTAACTTTTAAGATGAGTTTATGACTTAAATAATGCTCAAACCGCATGTTTGAAGTCATACTTTTTAATACGCGTTTCGTTTTTCACGTCGACATTCACTTCTCACTTTGTACCATTTTTGATTGCCAAGCATTGCCTTCCTGCATGCGAAATGCACATTTCCTGCCCTGCTTTATGATCTGCACAAAGTATCTCAGTCAATATAAAATATCTTGCTGCCATCATGCACACAAACTTGAATGGCTAATGTTTACATTTTAGAAAAGCTCCGACCGAGAGCAGACACTTAATGTAACATAAATCTTAAAGATAATAGTACTTACCTACTACACATTCTCCCAGGAAAAAGAAGCAGACGAGGTTCAGCCTTTAAAAAAGTATCCCATTAATATGCACTTGAATGCACCTCGTGAAATACATACTACATGCAAAAATGCAATTCTATTGCGATTATCTACAAAACCTGCAAGGTTGGTTCCATCTTCCATGCAATTAAATTATTTCAGTTTCCTCGAGTGAGCCTACAAATTCTATGTTGTTCATGTGTGTTTTTCAGAGAACTAAATTATCAAAACACAAATATTTAACTTCATTCTACATAAATATTTATAATTATACCGAAATATGATCTGTAAAGTAGTTCACTGACGTTTTCCATTTTCCATGCTCGTGAGCTGTACCATGCGAGCATAACTGTGCAGTAAGATTTGTTGCTGAGAACTGAGATAGATTTTTTTAAGCTGATTCAGGTACATATCAGCACTACAATGAAAAAAATTATGATCTAGAATCCTCAGTTATATGCAGTTTCACGCTACGATTCACCTCAATCATAATTTCCTTGTTTTTATTCTTTTGTCAAATTAAGTTGGCAAAACGCATAGATTAAAGCTGTTTGCACTTACAATGTTTCTTCTCATTTCTTCTGTTGGTTTATTTAATGCAGTGTTTTATGTGACAGTTAAATATATAATTTAAGAATTTGGGGATGTGGGTGTTCGCTGGTTTTGTTTGGTTTCAGTAAGTCATTTCAGACGTAAATGTTGGTACAGTTAAAACGCTACTGAAATCTTCAGAAGAACAGTGGAAGCCCATGCATAGTATTAATTTGCATCTTTAAAGAGGTGCAAAATGCAGTTTTGCTTCTAATAAACATAGTGATCGCTTCAGGCTTATAATTTATATTAAGTTTGGTTTGCATTGCAATTCTAAGGATTGCATTAGCATGCATCTAAAATGTAAACCTGTCGACAATTTCGTACGACAATATTATTACTGTGCTTCAGCAACTAATGTAGCTACGTTAGCATAGATTATAGCAATACTGTAGATAAGCATAAATTCATGGTTTATTTTCCATAGGTACTGCAACAGCTAATCTCACTACATTCTTGTGATAATTGCTTTCTATAATTTACCTTTATTGCCGCTTGGATAGTCTTGGGCTTAATTGACCATGGCTTTTGCTATGCAGTTTCTGATAAATAAGAACTAAATGCATTTCTCATAGGTTATGTCATCCTACATGTAAATCTGATTTTATATGCATCTATATACTCATGAGCTGAAATTCATAGTCTGCCTCTTAATGGAGCATTAAAGTCATTTCAGGTTGTATGTCATGTACTAACAGATATTTTATTTGTTTTAAATCAACAGGTGATCACCAAACAGATGCAGATAAAATGCTCATATGTCCTAGATCATGTGGTAAAATCAGTGACCCTGTTTGTGCCTCTGATGGAGTTATATATGCAAATGAGTGTGAAATGAGAAGGAGAACGTGTGGAAGGGGTAAGTATTTTATTTTTCTTTTTCTGTAATATTTGAAACTAATTATTGTTTCTCATCTAATTGTTTCTAAATCTACTATAATTGGAAGAGAACATATTATAATAAAAATATTGGTAAATTTAATAAAGCTTATGTTTTCTAACATGTGTCTTAAAACGTAGGTCGAAATTCAAAATGGGAGAAACATTAGTCTTGGGATTGAATCTGCATACTGCCAAGGCTATTTGATTTCTAGTGTGAAGTCTCAGGGAGTACCAGGTTAGCCCACCTGGGGGTAAACGAAATAAAAAATTCACTTTTTTTCGGAGTGGATCTAAATTTGAGAATTTAGATCCAATGCGAATAAATGATCAGCCAAATTGTACAGTATCTAAGGTTACGGGATATGGAGACAGGGATCCCACATTGGCTGGGGTCAAATTCGCAAAATTGACCCCAATACGAAAAAAGTGATTTTTTTATTCTGTTTACCCCCAGGTGGGCTAACCTTCTACGCTCTAATGCGTGTCCCTAAGGATACAGTAGCCTTGGCATACTGCAAAGCGTAATTCTCAAAGTGTACTAGGGTGTAGCGCCGCAATAGCATGCAATACCAAGGTTAGTATATTGTTATAGTCATATAGTGATGAAGGTTTGGACAATTGGAGATACTTTCTTCATAAATGAATTGTGACGTCACAGTGAGTAAAATTTCTGAAGATTAGTCTACACTCTCAGTTTCCCAATCTCCCAAACTCCTTTATTCAACCTAGTCTTTGACCAGCTAAATGTTAATCGATTTTCTTGAGACCAGTTTAAAAAAAATTGTATTGAAATGCGCTTTCGAATGATGTATATAAGTTGGGGGTGGCTTGCCCGGATTAATCCCCAGAGTGGAATTTAATCATTTTTTAGTGGTGCATATTTGCTTAATGCATATAGTTAAACAGTATGGACATCGAAGAGTTAGTTGTAGCTCAGAAAATTCTAGTAAACTTGAGTTTTGACACAATTTTATGGATTTTTAAGTGCCCGGGATGACCTTTCTAATGCTATCTTTAAGAAATTCTCCTCATGATGACGTCACAATTTAATTACATGGTAACTAGTCAAATTTTTTACAGAGAATGTCCATACGTTGATGCAATACAATATTTTCCATTTCTGCTCGTCTTTCGTGCCCCATTGACGTTTCTTAGTGTGAAATAGTACACTAGAGTCATATTTACTTGTTAACAATGAAGCAGTAACAGTAAGAGACATTTTCATTCTTAATTGCTGATGTTTCGTTTATCAGCAAAGACTATGAGTCGATTTTTAGTTTTAATTTGGGTAATCTTCCCTCTTTCAGCCATTTTTTCGAATAATAAATTGGCGAAGGGTTAAAAATGATTCCTTCACTGTTTGAAATAAAAGCAAGCTAATCAAAAACTAGAATGCTCAAGTGAAAAATTTTATAAGCAAACAGGAGAATTTATGGATTCATAAGTAATCTAATGTTCTATTAAGTAAGCATTATAATTATTTCTTAAAACCTAAAACCATGTAGTGGATGAGTTACTCTAAGGGGTTAGCGCAGAAATTTCGATCACATCAAAAGAAACAAATATTTTGTAGAATTTGCTAAGGCTCAGGGTGTATATTTGTAGGCATGCATTCATTGTATCTGTAAAGTAACATAAGAATAAGGATATATAATGTATGCAAAGGACACCTGAGTTTAATTTCTAGTGTTGTTGTCTCTGTCGAAGTAAGCCATGCATTGCAATGTATGGGCAGATTAACATTAACATAAATAAAATTGAGATTGGAGATACAGCCAATTGTATTCAATCACATAAGTAGTGTATAAACGTATGTTCACTAATTGTAATTGGAGATTTCAGCTCAGTCTTTATGATTAGTTAGATGAGACTTGGCATGAAGCGGTGATAAAGAAACCTGCACATTATACTTAAAGCGCATTTCGGAAGATAGTCCGTAATGATAATGAATGAAGAGTTGCCATTGAAGTAAATTGCAAGTGCAGGTGTAATGCAATCAAAGGCCATAAATCATTACGCTGGTCTACATATCTCCATCCGCAATTGATTCTGTTTCCCTCTTTATGCAAGTATCACATACATCAAGAATGTAATTGTCGGTGTTATGTTACGGTTAGCAGTATATTGCAGTAGACATACTTCAGTTCAGACAAAATAGCGCACTCAGTGCAATTGCATATCTCTATTTTTATTATAACCCTCGAGAATTACAGCTTGCACTTAATACTGCAATAGTTACATAGTTTTGTGAGGTATGACCATTAAGTTACAAGAATATAGACGCATATAGTGAGGTGTACTGAATGTACTATTAACACAAATGCTCAAATCACTTTCCTTGTAACTGAAAGAAGAAAGAAACAGGTAGAGATTTTAAAGTGATGGATACGAGAAGGTCGCTTTTCTCCTACTAAATTAAAGAGAGTGCTTCATAATTGAACTAAACTCCCTTCTTGCCTTCTTCAATTTGCTTGGCTTTGACACAACAACAAAATTAGCCATTAACGATCAACAGGAGCATCGCAGTCAAGCCAATATCTAATTAAATCCAGTAGTTCTTGTTAGTTAGCATTTTGTAAATACATGCCCGTATGTCGTTTTACGTATTTTAACTTAGAGATGCTGTATTATAGGAAAACGCAACGCAATTCCCAAGTACATGAATTATGGAAGGGCTAATAAATCATTACAATATCACAAATGTTTACGTTTTATTGAGTCCCAAAATCATGTACTCGTATAATTAAAATAGAAAGTGAAAGACAGGTAGCTAAAAGTATATAATTTGCGTTAAGTAGTTAAGTAGCAAGCTGCACCTTGAATTTAGTTATCTGTAGAAACGTGTATCAGCACAGGTGCAGTTTAAAATTCATAATATAGGTATATTAAAGCAGGTATTAACATGGGTATTAACTTTCGCCGTTTTTTATTTAAGTATTGAGCTGTCATTTTTAATAACTAATAGATAAAATAGATTTCTTGAATTCAATTGCAGTTTTAAAATTTACAATAAAATAGGGCTAAAAGTATGCCACAAATAATAAAGATGAACTTGTTCAATTTTCAGTTCAATTCAGATGAGTAAGAAAAGGATCTCTTTGATTTTAAGTGTACCAATTGTAGACTTGTATTCGTATGTAAGGTAGGTAATGAGTATAGTTGTCAGATCGTAAGTATTAAGTGCTTACGTAAGTAACTAGTATTTGTTCTAGCACAATGTCATACGGGTACAAGCATACCTAATATTTCTACGTGGGTAAAAAGTTGATTAATGTTTCTATCTTGTTCGTTGGACGTGTGATAATTAATGACGATTGTAATTTTCTCAAGTACTTGTGCGGTGGTAACGAAATCAATACACTAAATTTATTTATTTGCTTTGTCAATGTCAGTGTCCTGTCACCGTTACACTTATATCGATACGATCTATGATGTAGGGATATCAACTAAGAAAAATCGCCCTTAGTGTATTACATGTTCATTTGATTTAGCCAGTTTAAATAGGGATGTCATTACTTGAAAATTGTTTGAAGCAACAAACCTGACTAACGAAGTAGCAAAGCCACTCCTTTTATTGCTCTTTAGGAGCAATTAAATATCAATATTTTAAAAGTGTAGATAGTAGATACTAAAGTTATTGACTGTAAAATGTTTTAAGTGTGCATCTGAAGTCTCGACTGTATTGGTACAAGCTACACAATTACGTACATAATGATATTGTGTGATGGCGTATTGGATTTTTTAGTTACTACTGTATTTAAGCGATTAATTTAAGTTTGCCAGTTTGTTCTAGTAAATCATTGTTTTTTTGGTTGCGCTGCAGGTTTGATTTGCAATAGCGTAAGTTTGGAGCAATTGGACAGTTTAATGAATGTTTAATAATGATATTGCATTGATGGTACAGGTGTGACGGAAGTGAGTCTGGACTTGTGTACCCGAACAAGTGGATCTCGCTGTGACCACAAGTGTAACAGTGAATACGACCCCGTTTGTGCGAGTGACGGCAGAACGTATCTGAACAAATGCACTCTCCAAGTTGAAGTCTGCCTGTAAGCTATTTCATTAACTATGCAAAGTTTTCTACTTTTTATTCTGAATATTTTATGGGATGGTTATGTGATGTGCTTTACTTTTATGCAAGAGCTTCTTCATGTTCATACTCTCAATCATTGTCAGATATCTGTGTAATCTTGTTAGGAATGGCTAAGCCCAAGAGTATTAGTTAGCAAGCTATAGGTAGGTTACTAACCCAATGCATTTACTTAGTTGGTTGTACTTTATGGCAACCTTCTTGGCTTTTACTGCATATTTTATTACGTTTCTTATGCCATAATAAATGATGGGTTCATTTTTACTTTGGCTTATACAATACAACATTTCCGTACATACACATACACACTCATAGCTGATGTTTACAGTGAGAAATGTTTAGGTTTCTAGAGCTTCAGGTACACCTTACCTGTTTCTGTAGTTGATGCTTAAAAAAGTTACAGATAGCCATGCGTACAGGTTTCTAGGTTAATACTTACATTCGAACTAACTAACGATATGTTAAATTATGTTATTTAAAACTTAAGCCTGTTCTTTGACTCGACTTCATTTTGCAAGGTCTCCCCTTAACCTTCACATAGTAAAGGAAACCAGACATAGGTAATATAGAGTTTATTTTCATAGTACTATAATATAACTGGGGAATTATTATGGTGTCGTCTTTATATAATCTTCCTTGAGCAATGAATTTTTACGCGAGGAATTCTATGAAGACATTTATTGATTACTCAGTTCATTTACCATTTAACAAGCAACTATTCAGGTAATACTTCTGAAAGGTAAAGCCGATAAATCTACAGTTTAGTTTTGTTGGGTAGCTAGTTTGTAGTAATAAAAGTTCAACCATTCTAGTGATAGGATCTGAAAATCTGGATTTGGAGATATAGTAATAATAATAAGGAATGAGGCAATCTTACTCTTGGTATTTCAGGTAGTGGGAAGATTAAGTATTATTGCCATTGCTATGTAGGTAGATTGCATTTTCCATACTTGGATTGTTTATAGTTAAAGTTAACGTGTTTAGTGTAGCTGATGACTTTAGTGCACCAATAACCTACCCTACTGAAAGTAATGGACGTTGGTAATGTGATTCTGCAGTCTTTATGAGTTGTTTTGAGAATACCGGTAGACAAAGCAGTCAAAGTGGTCAAGTCGAAGCAACAGACATTTTTACAAGACAATAGCAGTGCTCAACAGTCATTTAACTTGCAAATAAATATTGTTGCTGGTTAAAATTGATGATATGCACATAAATGTAATACATTAGCAACTAGTCAGTGACTACTTCATTCAAGAAACGGTAATTGGAGTAATGCATCAAGAATCTTTGTTAGACTTGACTCTAATGAATAAATTTACTTTCGTCTAAATACAATCAATAGCACGGAGTACATAGAGCACGGAAAAAGAAGGCAATCCTTTATCAGATTAAATACAGATCACTCACTTACTCAGAGCAGGTTATTATATGATGACTTCAATAACATCAAAACACTTCTACGCAATTCGAGAACAACTATATGCAATAAACAGCTAAATGCTAACATGTGTAACTGCCTTCACACCGACTCTAACTCAAGATGAGGCGTAGCATCAACATTATGATAAAATATGTATAGAAAAGAAACGGCTGCAAAAAGTAATAAGCGAGGACCTTATTATTTTCTCGTCTTAATGGACGTACAGTAAACAGACTTGACGCACTAATAGGCTAAAAATCGGTCAACCAGTTAACTTCAATTAACGTCACTATTTATTTGTCATGATACGGATGGCTATGTGTTCAAGGATATTTCTTTTCCTCGCTTTGCACACCTGACGTCATTATAAAACTGTAATTGACACATTCTGTAAGCTTTGTTATGAGATGGCCTATGTAATTATCTGGGTAATAACTACTAACATAAGTACAGATACCGTAGGCAAGTAGGTTTATTGTTAATTTTCTATTTTTCAAAATTATAACATAGTTGTAATCGTAATTACATTCATTTTTGGTCATTGGCTCAGAATAAAACTGTATATGTATACAAAAAGGTGGACAAAGTGAGATTCAGTTAGTTTTCGTACACATTGCTATCTCTTTTATTTTGTTGTGATGGAAAACTACTTGAAACTAAAACCGTGTCAAAATCCTTAAAAGTTTCATACAAACTTTCACAAGTCCAGCACAATTTTAAAGGGAATTTAATGGAGAACTTGAAATTGTAGTTAGTTGCATTCCTCGTTTTATTACTTTATTTGTTTATGCGAGTGATTAAGATAAAGCTACGATGCAGATTTTCATTTAGGTGGTTAACATGTCTGTATATGGTGATATAGTTGGATTTTGCCCTATATAAAGTTCTAAGTAGATCACTATAAGTATTATTGACTCCTACTCCTACGGTTTTGCATGTAGTGGATTGCATACTGAAACGAATTTTGAATAGTATGTAGTTGTAGATAAGATCTAGTACATGGAATTCGATTTTACTTGAACTCATTACTGTAAGTATGTGGATGATACAGATACACATATTACATAGATGTTGTGTTGAAATCAATTAAACAGTATATGATGTAGTGATGTAGAGCACTAGTTAAAGGCAGTAATGGCAATAATTTGCATAAAGGAATTCTGTAGAAAGCAAACAATTGGCATAAGACTAGAAAAAATTGTTTGCCATTGCCTCCCAAGCCCAAGTAAACGTTGGATGAACTTGTTCCTGTATAAGTTAGTAGCAGTGATTTCGAAGTGCTCTAATCTCTTTTCCTTTAGTCAATGAACAAAATATGTCATGTAGCCGGCTTGTCCAATCAAGTCAGGTTCAAAGTTTTCAACTATCAAGTTTAAGGCTGATAAATGCAATAATGCTGCATGTTCTCCATGTTAACAGTTGTGATGGTGTGTCCGATTTGTTTTATTTGATGTACCTTTACAACCATACATTGTAAGCACAGTATTCATGAGCAGTTCAGCGTTAACAACTCTGGTGTAGGATGGATTTATCATTATTTGGTTTGTAAGTCAAAGTCAAGGTGGTAACTAAAGGTAGCAGTTAACAGTGTGCATCTGTATTCTGTATACATAATGGATTTAATACCAGCAACAACAGTAACAAGTATGACTCGGTTGATGCATTTTGCACATTGCATGCAAAATGCAATCCATTCACCAGCTCACTGTTCTGCTTTTGCTTTAAATTTTATTGTTTGGTTTTTTGGTTTGGATCTTATTGACTGTACAGTTGGACAGAGTCGTTAATGGTAAGGTAGGGTTAAGATAGAGACATTAAAAATTACCATAAACTCACATGCCAATGCCAACTACATTTGCTGTAAGGTAAGTAAGTACATATAATTTTCTGGTGATCATATACGTTAACAAGGATCTTTCGTGATTTCATCGTAATCCTAGTAAATACTTAATTCCTCTATACACATGATTATTTGCTCAGGTTAGTTGCCCAAGTAAAGCGAGCAAATAAACCATGTAATTTTTCCTCAGTAAGACCTATGCTTCAAATTATCCCAATCAGAACTCTTTTTGTGACTTTGTGACCTTTTTTCTTTACTGCGTCACTTAATTACAATATAAGTACCTTCATTTTGATACCAACTCACTACTTACGATAAGTATGAAGTCGATTTTCAAAACATGTTTTCCTAATCGAGGAAACCAATGCTCATTCATTAATTTTAATATGTTTACTTACAGGAGAGGTGTTTTCTTGGCCCACAGTGGCCCTTGTATGAATTCTACAGCTTCACGTGAAAACTGTCCGTTGTCCTGTAAATATGCCCCGAAGGATGGTCCAATTTGTGGTTCTGATGGAAATGTTTATAAATCCACTTGCCAAATGAAATACCAGACTTGCGGGTAAGAAAAATTTTATTATTCAGGTAGAAACTTCAAAATTTGTGTAGTGGAAATTTTTACATAAAATACCATACTTAGCAAGTTAATTATGTGTGTACATGCGTGTTAATAAATTCCTACCAACTAACAAGGCTTTTGAAAGGTACAGCTTCCTTTTGGTTTGAGGTTTCATTAATGACGATTATGTTTTGTAGGCAAGGGGTAGTTCGTACGTCTTTGAAACGGTGTCAGACCACAAAACATTGCGGTGACTCTTGTTGGCGCATCTCTAAGCCAACTTGTGGATCTGATGGACGTCTCTACCATAATGGGTGTGCCATGAAGATGAAAAACTGTGGGTGAGTTCCTCTTTTCGTTTCCACTCTTCACTCTGTATGAATCTTCGGTGGTTCGGCTTCTAGAAAACTATATTTAATGTTTTTATGCAATTTATTAATCTGAGTAGAATTTGTATAGTTTTTAAAATAGTTTCCAATATTTACTGAATATCAGCAAAATTACTCTCTAATTGCAAAATCTAATAGGGCTATTAAATTGAGTCTCTTTGCACCATTTTCGGCGTATGAACGGAAAATGCAGATGGATTCAGTTTATAAAAAAAAGTTAATAAAAACTGGTAACTGAATTTTCTATTCATAAAAAACTTTAAAGCCAAATGTGATCTATATGGTATGTACTGTCATTTTAGCTATTTTAAGCGTGTGATTTTTAAATTCGCAATTTCATTTCTTTCCCCAAACCCTGCAAAAGAAGGCAAAAGTAATATAGGTAAAGTGAGAACAAAAAGAAAATCAATTGGAAATGAAAATTGAAAATTGAACCATAGGCTACGACCCAATAATTGAAATAATCAACACCTTATAATTTAGGTCACTTCATATGCATTCCGTTCTTACTTTTTCATCTCGAACCCAAAGTGATATAAAAGGAAAAATGATCCATCTTCAATGAGAAATGAGTGTAGGTACCTATATCATTTATATGCGTGTGAGGTGTGTAGATTGCATTTGTTTTACACTTTGTTGTACAATTAACATACACTACAATTTTGCCTAATACGTAAAAGTAAGGTTTTTGCAATATGTAATGATAGCTTACGTATGAATTGATTTTTATTTCGTTGGCTGACTTTCGTTAACTTAATAATATGTTTTAGCTTACGCCTTGATAAAAAGAAGTCGATAAAGCTAGTTGCATATCCAAGCGTGAGATACCAATTGGTAGCTATTAAAGATTCAGGGCATGAGAGGTGAAATCAATCTTCTTTACCATATTCGTGTAAACATTAAAATATATTCAAATATTTGTTAGCAATCTGCAATTAAATTATATGGTAGAATAATTGAATGGTGGATCTTTTTCATCATCCCGGTTATTCTATTGTGTACCCTGTATGTTATATTATATGATTTACGTTATATCGTTTTGTTCCCATCAATCATATCAGCACTGCATCACATTGCCGTAAATTTTGCAGTTTGTAGTCGGTAAATTAAAACTTGAAATTAAGTTTCCTAGAAGTGCACAGAGGTTTGTAGTTGTCTTGTGCATACATTGATGTAGACATATTGATATTACAAATGAAAACTTCAATAGTACGTGCACTGATTAGTATTAGTATCAAGTTCTTAGTATCAATTCATTTTGTTTTTTGCTTTCCGTGCGTATTCTTCTGTATCTATTATGCATTGTATGAAATCACTATATTTTCACATGAATTGTTTAGCTGATTATTGTATCTGTGAGATGTTTTAAATCAAATGAGAATCATAATTCAGAAAGAGAAACTTAGATAGTAATTGCATGGTGTGGTGTATCAGAAGATAAATAAAGGTTCTGATCTGGTTATTATTATTTTCAGCATCTGTAATCTATTTGTCGTGATCTGATTGCTTGTTGTGAATGGTTGTTGTCTTTTAACGTTTTAATTCACTCGTGATTTTCATTTACTTTCCTCTGCTGATTGAATTGTGCGCAGCAGAGTACTAAGGAAATCCAATGAGACGAACAAATGTTTACAAGAGCTTATGACGATAATTTGTGTATCAGCATGATTTTATTGTTTAATAGATTTACTAGTTTAGATACCAGTTAAGATTACGATTGCAGTAACAGTAACCGCTAATCCCATTCTGTTCTGCTCTATTTAATTTTACAGAAAACACGTGTTCGAAGTACCAATTTCCTTCTGTGTCAGAGATCGAAGAGCTGAAAATGGATGTCCGACTTCTGCCACGTGCGAAAATGAACCTCAGCAATCTGTCTGCGGATCCGATGGGCATATCTACGACAATGAATGCGAACTAAGACTTATGAATTGCGGGTGGGTATTTCTTTAATTTACTATTTAGTGATAAATACTAATCTAAAGATTAGTTTAAACCTTAAAATACGTTATCATATCGAATAAGTAATAATAATCTACTTTCAAAACAGAAGTTTCTGAGGCAAATGATTCCTCCCAGAATACTTTAAATATATATTTAAGCGAAACCCAACCTAATACCAAGTAATGTCTTTGTAGAAAGAAATATTCAGTACATACCAACCACAAACACAATTGCACATTTACTGTAGGCAAGAGCTTAACTTTCTTCAAGAAAGAATATAAAAATCTACCTGAAATTTCAATAATCTATAACACACGTTTCATTTTAAGAAAATTATTTATTGGGTAAATAAAAGCCTTAGGAAAATGATATTTGCAAAGCCCAATAATTCTATAGAATTCATTAGGTATGGTAGATCTTAATTATCGAGAGACTCATCTAAAAAAAATTAATACATGCCTTTTCTGTCATTTATGTACTTAAAATTAATTAAGATTCTGCTTAGTGAATCCAATGATTACGTTTATTACGATTGCTATTTGCAATTTATGATGTGAGAAGAAAGAATTACGAGCGTGAACTAAAACTTAACGAGATTCTTATCAAATTGTTGAACAAGTTACATAAATCTTGAGTGAGTTTTAATGACATGTTAGAAGAGCAAAACGAATTTTCTACTAAAAGTTTGCTTGTGAAGCATTTCAATTTATTTTCAGGTTTACTAATTGCAAGTAACTTTACACCCCATTAAACGAACTAATTTTTTTAAGTAGGTATGTTAAGGAAACAAGAAAACTCGACTTACAGATAGTTTGTTTCTTCTTCAATCCCAGTAGATTGAAAGTTCGTATAGGAATATTTCTTTCATTTTACGATTTCTTCTGCAAATTGTTTTTCAGGCTCACATGTACACTTACATGACACCCTACTCATTCACTAACACTACATATTACATAAACATACATAATACATACATGTGAAACAAATGTCCAAACAAATTGATAATGAACTTTTTCTTTTAATTCATAAGTGATTTTGATTTTAGACCTCAGAAGTTTAAGGTTGAAAAGGCTACAATGGATAAATGCAACGGGAAAGCAGAAAGATGTAAAATTATTAAATGTGGCACCAATTTCGACCCGGTTTGCGGCACTGGTACGAATAGTATTTTTCTGTAATGTCTAGATGATTAAAGTGTAATGTGTATAATGGATGATAACGTAAAATGCAAAGTATCAGCTATAGCAATAAATTACGATGTGTAAAAGTATACAAGACTGTTTATGTTTTATAGATGGAAAGACTTACAGCAACTGGTGCCTCCTTCAGATTTCGACGTGTCGGTAATTTTTCACTATTTTCTTTACTTTCTAAGGATGTAATAATATTTAATGCTAATCATTAATCCCTCTTTAACTACCAACTGAATCAAATTGTACCCTCTAGTAACATATAATTATGTTTCCATGTATGGAAACTGCGTCCCTAACCCTAAGATAGCTTTTATGGCGATTTACAGGCGTAACTTAAGAAAATCTTTCTTGAATTTGAGATTTAAACATTCAGTACCATAGAAAATAAAAGTGTCATAATCTCCAAATGAAAGAAGGTTTATATGATATATATTCTGCCGGAGGATATCTTCCCAGTTTATTAATAGTGACTTGATTAGTTACATTTACTATGGAACATGATTTGAAAGCATTAAGCAGCAGGTCAACAGTCTTTCGCAGACAATAAACTAAATCATTAATGTAATCTATTGAAGATGAATGATGAATCTAGTTTATTCACTAAAGTTTTATTTATAATTGTGATAAATACAGAAAAGGGATCCAAATGGCTCACTGGGGTCCTTGCACTAACTTTACAGAGTTAGATTCATGTTCGTCTCCCAAAGCTACAGCTTGTCCAGATGATGCTAGCACTGACATTCCTATTTGTGGATCTGATGGAAATGTGTACAGGTCAGTTACCTTTAAATTTGTGCAGTCTCCATTTTCTCGTATGTAAAAAAATTTCTCTAATTTATAAATATTTATAAACTGTGACAAATGTATGATTTTTCGATTAAAGGAATTCGATTATTAGTATATCACGAATATGATGCGTTTGAAGATATACCTAGAGAGTTGATGCTAATTTATTTATTGTACTTTAATGACATTGGAAACGTTTTCATTTAGATCTGAGTGTGCAATGAAAAAGGAAACGTGTGGACAGCGAGTGGTTTCCGTCTCTCTGGATCGGTGCCAGACAACCAAATACTGCAATTCAGTATGCGAAAGTCGTCGAGAATTTGTTTGTGGGTCAGATAACAAATTCTATCGTAATGAGTGTGAGATGAGGAACTTGAACTGTGGGTAAGTCAACAATGAAATCCAACCCAAGTCATAATAAATAGCTGTAGAGCAATAGATTCAGCAATATTATAAATGTAATTCAAGTAAACAGTACCTACTCTTTATTAGGAACTGTGTACTCTTCAAATTACGGTTAAATTGTTACCTACCTAAATGCTTTGATATGCAATATATTATAATAACGTGCATATAGGTGCTATGTCTGTAAATTGTATTCAGTTCATATGAAGAGAACAGAAGTGAAGTCAAACGCTATCTGACCTATCTGTCAATCTGTCTGAAAAAAGTTTTAACTATTGCAATTGCAGCTAATGATAAATAATTGGTAGTTTAGCTTATCGTTAGCCGACTGAGTAAGTCGTCCCACAGTGCATTGGACTTTCTTTTGCAATATCAACAGATTCTGACAATTACATTACAACTGCATTATGTTTACGTCTGTTGAGCCGACTGATGAAGAGACCTCCTAATGCTCTACCTATTAGTATAATAGATGCAAAGGACAACATTAAACAAAATTAAGCGTCTGCATGTTTAACTATCCTATAATATATGTTACTTTTGTTGAATATTGTATTTTAAACGGTATCCTGCACTTATACATTTATATACATAATGAATTAATTCCCAGTCAGTACAGATACAAAACAGTACATTTGTTTCGTGTACTGTACAGTACGTGGGCTAATGTTTAGTTACCTACTTTTTAATCAAGTGCTCCTCTCTGTGCCTGTCTGTTATGTCTGGGCTATCTTTTATCTGATTGATGTCTGTTTGTCTCATCTCTATAAAATTTCTTTGTTCTTCAAGATTACATTGGTAGCTTATGCTTTACAAACAGAGTACTTCACAGAAAATGCTCTCACTTACTAAATCTACTAGAGAAAGACACTTGTTTAAGTTGTTTACGATGTTAAGCATTCTGAATTCAAATCATTACAGGAATTCCACTCTTGAGATTCTACATGATCATTTATATAGAGACGTGTTGGAAAAGTGTGTGTAAAGTATTTAAATTACTTCTAGTTCTATAAATCAGAGCAGGCTATTACAATGCATTCAAGAATGGTAATGAGAGAAAGAATGAAAGTTCATACTATTACCTTTTCAATAGTAAAATGAATTAAACAAAACTCTATGAAGATAAACCTTATTAGACTTTATTTACCGTTACATTAAAATAATATTGTTGTAAATTGTATCATTAATTAAGCATAAGAATTTAGTAGTTTAAATGATTGCTATCTGTGGAATTTACAGAAAGCATATGTACGTGGTACCCATGAAAAGATGCCTAGCCGCATTCCAATTCCGAGGCTGCTCTAAAATGTGTCCGTCTGAATATGACCCTATATGTGGCACAGGTACTGATATCAAATTAATTTAATTAATTATTAGACAAAGTTAATATAAGTATATGAAAAATATATCTAAAGTGATTTCTTAAAAATGTTTAGATAATAAAACATATTCAAACGACTGCTTTTTGGAGATTGAAAACTGTCGCTCGAGATCTCTGGTAAGATTTATTTATAGTCTATAATAATTCTGGTTACTGAAAATCTACATTATATTTGTAAGTATTTAGGTGAACATTGAAGGTAATGTCTTTTTGTCTTTGTTAATTGGACTTTTTATCAAAGTAGTTGCTCTACTGCTCTTTGTGGGTAGATTTTTATCTGTAGCCTATTTAGCTAAGCTTAGCATCTACATGAATTGCAACCTAGTAATTATGATGATTAAATTGATAATACGCGTGTATTTCTTTACAATTGAAATTATTATTACAGTCTTTACTTGCTTGGCTATTTACTTTATGTAGGTGTACTCTAATTTTCTTTTTGTGTACATATTGTAAGTGTTGTACTTGTACTGGGTATATTGTACTGATTTCCTTATACTGTCATGTAATGTCAGGGAAGATGACAAAGAAAAGATTAATCGTAAAAAGATAAGAAGAGCGTTTGTATGTTGACTAATTATACTAAAATGGAATAATATGGCAATCGTGTTGCGTTGATTTGTCTTGCCGTGTAGTCAGTTCTGTTAAAGGAAGAAAAAGTGTGTCTGTTTTATAGATGTAGAGTGGAGGGTAGAGGACAGTTGGATTGCAATTTTAATTAGAGAGTGGAGCAGAGGTGTAATTTAAATTTATGAATTTTATTTTTGTGTAGGTTTCAAAGAAACATCATGGGAAGTGCGGTCAGCCAACACTGGCGGCGAAGAATTACTTGTACAAGAAGAGATAAATGTTGGAGTGAGGAGGAGAGGAAAAGAACCATATCGCATCACCCACCATCCAGTCCAGCCAGCCAGAAGAATTCAACTAAAGTTCAGTCTGTGTATTCTGCTACTTAATTAAGGGATGAATACATGCTTACATACATACTTACCTACTATAGTACAGTACAGTAATGCTAAACTACAATACAACACAACATAACTTACATTACATCTACAGATAATAATATATAATTGACGCTAAGTAGGAGAATGAAGAGAATGCCGGATCTGTCTTGTCTTAACTCCTTTAATTGTCTCGTGACTTGTCTTTTTGTGACGAGTTCCTTTCATTTAATTCTTTTCAGCAGACCAGAACTCAGCTATTGTCTTTTATTCATTCATTTTATCTCAGACTCACTCACTCACTGAACTCCGCTGCAGTGTCTCAACCTCAACTCCTTCTTTACATAAACAAAATCTGTTTCTTCGGTTCGCTTTTACATTTAAATTATCTATAGCTCGAAATTGTATTAAGTAAGTTCTGTTGCTTAGACTTGTAAGTTGGAGTTGTAACAGTGCTAATGTCACTTCAATTTATGTTATTTCTGAATCGATGATGCGGCAAGTCCTTTTACCTATGTTTATTCTCTCTTTTATTTCATTTCCCTTTGTTCGCAGTATTCCTAATGATAATGATGCAAAATGTTTACTATTCCTAAGACACGTCACCACGTGTTGTTCTAACAGAATCTTGTTATGTGCAACTAGCGATAAGTTATATATAACTGTGACTTTTATCTTGAGTATTTACTTTTAAGAAATTCGGTTAAAATGCTTACTTTGTCATCATCTGGTCTGGGATGTTTGTAGCCCCTGTGTGTATTGAATGCAGACGTTAATTGCTAGTTTAAGTACGATTTCTGTGAAGAACTGTATATTTTTAATGTAATTTATTAACAAAACTGAAGTCCGTGCATGTATTTTCACATTGGACATTCTGTCATTAATATGTATGTATTACCTATGTATATTATCAATTATTAGCTTGTTGATAGTCTGATTTAATAGTTAAATGTAATTAATTAACTAACAAATGTAGGAAATAAGCATATACTATGTAAACGCTTTAATTAATAACACTAACACGAATGTTTATACTTTTATACTTACTGTTTTGTTGTTATGTGGCTATTTTGTAGAGTTTTTAGAAAGTAAGCTGAAAAACACACCAAAAAGATTAAAATGCTCGCTTTAGTACAGATAACTAAATTTTTGGCTATAGGTTGTTATTATTGCTATTTGTTTTACATAGACTCTAGTAATGAAGCGTAAGCAGACACTATTTCAGCAACTTATGTTACGTATTAAGTTTTGTTTTTGTTTTAACGATGCCCCACACGCCACGAACCGTTATCATTTCTTGTATAGTAGCGATTTAATACTGTCCCGAGTGTGGTCTGCAATATAGTGTAAAGATGAATTTGAACGTTTAGTCCGCAGTTTGCATTTGTTATTGTTGTAATATACTATGATTTTTACACTATTTTTATTTCCAATAAACACTATGATTTTTTCGTAAATTACACAAGAAACACCTTACATTTTGCCCATCTTAGCGAGAATGTCTTTAGCAAAAAAAGCTGGGAACGTTGGCAGTGGTTCAGGAAGAGTTCCACTGGGACTTGTGCAATTAGCTCTATCCCAGTGTAGTCTTATGGCACTTTTAGACAGCCAGTTCTGAACAGGATCGGTCTCCTTCAAGTCATCTCTGACCTTTAGCAGTGTAATGTGCACAAAATACAAATAATTAAACTTCATCCGTCTTAATTATGTCTTATCTACCTTTCTTCCCTTTGGAAATCATGGAGCGTAAAAGAATGAACATCAGACGGAGAGATTCAAAATTAGATAATTCCGATTAGCAAGACAATTTTTACATTGAAAAGACAATAATCAGTTGGGCTAACAAGAAACTCTGTGCATAACGCTCACTAATATTAATAATGAAGCCATAATACTTATAGTACATGGGAGACTGACTACAATGTTGAATAAGTTATTACCCGAGATATCATCATATTAATTCAACTCTTTCCACACAAACGGAAAGATAAAACTCATTTAAAGATGATTTACAAATACAAAAGAGAAATATGCTTCGCTGAATTTATACCTTTTCCACCTCCTCAAATACACGCAGAATATTCTTTCCTGCCAACTTTTCCAAATCATCATCCGACCAACGTCCAGTTTCTATCAGAGCAGCAAATAAGTCAGGAAACTTTGATACATCTTCTAGTCCCACGGGAGTTCTGACCAAATACAAAATCCAATTACAGATAGTAATTAATTTACAGAATACATGTAATTTACTTTGGTAGGTGCAGCAAATAATTTGAGAAATAAATATCATTTAATGTTTTTCGCTTACAATGAAAATACACTCAAGCTTTGCACTACTGGTATATCAATACCATTACAATTACAGGGGTACATTTTGATCGATTTTATTTTCTTTATAGGAAATTTCCATTGTCTGAACCACAAACTTTACTGCGACTAGCACTTTGACACAATAAAGTTACAATTTCAACTTTGATATGACCCTCCTGACCTGACTACTATAAGTTAGCATAAAACTTACCGATCAATACCATCAAAGTCACTTCCGATTCCAATATTTTCAACAGTGGTTCTATTCCGAATGTATTCTATGTGATCTGATGGGAGTAAATAACACAACTTATCAGGATCCACAGATAAGAGTTAAGAAAACGCTGTATAGGTATAAGCACTAAACACTATCTTTACTTACTGATCACATCTTGAATTGTTGCATCCGAGCCATCGCATTTCAGGTAGCCAGCGTAAAAATTAACCATTACAACAGAATCTGTCTTTCGCTAAAAAGTAGTAGTTTCCTTTTTGCTTAATAATTGCTTACACATATGTATGTGTTTTTAGAGAGGATACTTACCACTAGTTTCAGAATCTCGTCAGGGACATTCCTATCGATATCACACAATGCTCTTGCTGCACAAAGTAATAAAGGATTTTTTTAAATCCTTTTTTATATTTTGCTAATTATTTTGGACATATTACAGAAACGAAGGTTTAAATTACCTGAAGAATGGGAAAATATGACTGGAGCTTTTGAGACTTGTAAAACTTCTTTCATGGCATCTTTTGACGCATGGGAAATATCCACAATCATTCCAATTCTGTTCATTTCTCTAATGATATCCTGATACAAAGAAATAACCCAAGATATACAGCAAACAAGTTTTTATCAAGGTATCAAAAATATGAAAAGGAAAAGGTTAGATGATCTGTTGAGTTGCATTAAATTATTTTATAGGATAACTAGAATTACTTCTCCAAACCTAGATAGACCATTATTTAACGGCATCGGTCTCGGTTTATCCACTTGATCAACTAATGATGAATCAACCCTGAAATTTTATCCAGATACATTTATATTTTATCATTCATATTTTACTTTCACTTTTAATAACGCAAAGTACATAGTTTTTCTTAAGGTTTGCATTTTATTTATTAAATACCACGAGTTGCCGCAAAATTGTGCTAAAGTCAAGTATCGGACCCCGAGGTCATAGAATTGTCTTAAAACACCCAAACTACCTTGAATGGAATGCCCTCCTTCCACTCCAATTAAACTTCCAATTTTTCCCTTTTCACCTGCTTTTTCTATATCTGAAAATGGAATTGATATACAGATTCATCTGAGATACGATCTGCAAAATCGGCATGCATATTAGTTTCTCTTATTATTAATAATTTTCTTACCTTTTGTAGACTTTACTAACATAAGATCATCACTGTAGTTAGCGATAAGTCTTTTGATGACATCAATTTGTTCCAAAGTGATTGGTACTGCATCTTTGTATTGACTATTGCAATCAGCTCGTGCAACCCAAAACTTAAACCATCAAAAGTTTTTTTTTAAATTCAAAGATAGGAAAATGCTATGATCAGTAATTCCAAGAAATATGAAAAGAACTACTTGTGCTCCAACGTGTCCAGCTCTCAAACGAGGAATATCTGTCTGGGAGAAATTGTGAGATCGAAATGGCTCTATTTGCGAAAGATTCTTTGAGAAATTCACTTTTCTCAAATCATTGAACAACAATTGTCGTAGATTGTACGCAAAATCATTATGGCTGCATTTTTTCATAAATAATACGTACATAAACATTTAATTTAAATTGCTGGGAATAAAAAAAATTGCCAATTTTAAAAGATTTAAGGCATTGACCAATGCATCTTACCTTACCCATCAATTAATGGAGCATCAGAAAGAATTTTTTCAGCTCTTTCCATAGGGCTTAATGAATCAGCGCTCAAAATGTAAATAATAGCAGCAATTCCAATCAGAGAACCAAAAAATACCACACACAACACAGTAAGGCCAATTATTTGATTTCCTATCAAACATAAACCAATTTTATTCACTCACACGAATAGCAGAAACACAGAAATAACTGTTTCAAGATCTTACTTCGGTAATGATCCATCATTCTGGAACGAGTATTGCAATTTTCGTTGAAGACTATCCAATTTTAGACCAACACCTAAATTTATACTATTATGTATTCTTATCCTGAATCATTAGTAATGTACTAGTACTTGTAAAACTTGTAGTTCTATGGCCAGCACTTCTAAAAATTAACTTCTTGAAAACTTGAGATAATCGTTATTCTTGTTATCGTTTTTATGAGATTTAAAATATAACGTCAGCGTTTAAAATTACACTGACTATCTTATGGTCATGGACATCTTACTGAAGCACCTAACCTTATAATGCAAGCAGAATAAAGCATAGTCTGGTGAATAATTGATGTTGCTTTGCTTTCAGTTCACTTACGTGCACATTCTTTGTTATTCTACAAATAGAATACTTAAAGTTGTTAAATCATTAGTGAAGTATATTTTTATGGTATCACTCTCCATGTTCCAATGGCTTTAATAGTTATGTCACATAAGTCTGCATTATGACGGGATCTCATTTCTTAATTGAAAGCGGACGTTTACCAGCTTATGAATTATTTTGACCCTCACAAACTATTAAGTACTGTGTACGTAGTACGTACCACATATGCAAACGTGTATTCTATCTTCCTATCCAAATGAAAACATATATACATATATTTGTATTATAATATTCAATGACCACAATAGAAACTTAAATAAAAATACAATTCGACAAGCTTGTAGCAATGAATAAACAAGTTCTCTTCTACTGTTAAGATTGCTGGTGACTGACCTTGGGTTGCTAAAATTCTCTTTAATTAGTACACAGACTTATAATTATATTGTTACCTAATTTAGCTAAACATTACTGATTATCATGGTTAATTGATAAAGGACACAAATGCAAATATATTTCTTTTTTTGAAATTTAACTGAATGCACAAAGAGAATGGAAAAAAGATAGCCACAAACAATTCGTATATTTCCTTTTTTTATTTAGTTTTCGAACATAGAAGAGTTAACAGGAAAGAAATAGCGTTTAATTCGTGGTAACAATAATACACGCATTGGTACACTAGTTTCTTCAACAAGTTGAATTGTTTTCAATTAATTTTGGAGCATATTTTCTTGATAATATTATTCTTTTAATAAACGCTGAATATCAGGTTCCAATTCCTAAAATTATAATTAAATTTTGTTAAATTTTAGCAAAATTCAGAAATACTTATTTAAAATAAAGAAAGGAAATTGAGTTCACACCTTTGGCTGGGAAGTAGGACTGAATCTCTGGACAACATTTCCTTTCTTGTCAATCAGAAATTTCGTAAAGTTCCACTTGATCTAATCACCCAAAATTCCTCCTTGTTTTGATTTCAAATATTTCCACAAGGGATGTGCGCCGTCTCCATTTACTTCTATTTTACTTGACATGTCAAATTTTACATTGAACTGCGAAATGAACTTTTTGATCTCAGGCTCACTACCCGGTTCTTGATTTCCAAACTGATTACAGGGGAAACCGATTATCCTAAGACCTTGAGAAACTCCGTATTTTTCATGTAATTCTGTAAGCTGCTGATAATTAACATTTGTCAGTGTGCATTTGGAAGCCAAATTAACCACGACTAGGACATGATTTCTAAACAAATTAAGAATCAGTTAGTTTACTACAGACTGCTGGATTTACACATGCATATCTCTTTATCTCTAATAATTGTTGAAAGTTCTTACAAATAATTCCTGGCTTTACAAATTCCAATTCAGGTAAATGAGAGCTCGAAAAATCAAAGTTATTCGTTTATGCACTGCGAAATTTGGAAAAATTTTATTGCACATTTTTCCTAATTTCCTAATTTATTTATTTTAGACTTACGGGGTGCCGTGACACGGGGAAGGATTTTATTTGACTTGTCTCAAATTTTTTCATTAAAATGTTGTGTGTGAAGGGAAACATCCCTACCCACCCAAAAATTGACCCTCTCTTAAATGGACTGTGTAAAACGGAAAAATATGCAATAAAAATGTTCACATTTTATAGTGCAAAACCAAGAATTTGACTGATTTATCGAATGCTACCCCAAATTATGCATGTAGAGTAAATATTCACAAAGAATTCGAATTACTTGTAATCTTGCATTGATCTTGGTTTGCCATCAATATCCACATAAGAAAAGTCATAAATTGAATTAGCATTTTTCCAGGATTCTGTGGTGCTAGCCTGGAAAATTTTTAAAAGTTGTCATAATATTTAAAATTTTAATATATTTGCACATTTTAAAATGGTTGGTCAAACTAACTTCTTAAATTATACTGAATAATTATTTAGACATAAATTTTTACAATTTACCATTACGGCCGCTGATTTCGAATAGCATACCATTGCAGCTGCAGTTAGCACTCCACTACCAAAAATACCAAGCGTGTGTACATTTCCTCTCGTTGCTGTTTAAAACATTATATCATTATATCAAACTTATGCATTAATCCTATATTCTTAAAAACTTAAAACTTTCCTAACATTAATACTGCTTGCCTATACGTATAGTGTTTTTAAAATACTTACGAAAAATAGTTTTTAGGAGTATTCCTCCAAACATTGTAATGCCAAAAAGGAGGTTAGCAATTAGTCGATCTGCACCAGCTACCTGCAAAATATGATACAGCAAATAGACATTCAGGCATTTACTACTTGAAAAAGTTAAAGGGATCCATTATTAGAGTAATCACTTATAATAATCAAAATATTGATGTTTAGAATGGTTTGAAAGAGCAATTGCTTTCTTAGATAAGAATATGCATTCATTAAAATTCAGCGATTCGGGAACTTACACCACATGAATAAGCGATTGGATAACAAATAAATATGACGCAATTATTTTATTTTTTACTACTTTATATGTAAGAATTACTTCATTTGCTACGCATAAAATATTATTTCGTTCGTACTCACAGGAAATTCTGCCGGCTAAATTATCTAAACTGAGAATTGCTTTCCGCGACAGACAGACAAGTTGACATCGGCAAATGCAAAATTATAAAGCTTTTCGTTAGACAGATTTTAGACCGCTGTTGTTACGATTTTGTATGCAAGAACAATGTTCACTGTTGGATTTATAAACTTTTTTCAAACACATCTATATTTTGAATGCTTTATTTGAGATTATTTTTTTCCTAAACTTTTCCGATGGTACTAATTTATTCTTAAGCATATATGCAAACATATAGGTAACTAAACATACCGAGGCAGACAAATGATAGCGAATTGTTGTTTTTATGCAAATCCTTATAACTTTACCTTAATTGAATTTTGAGGAACGGTAAATGGCATTGCAAGTTTTGAAAAGAAATTTAGGAAATTTAGGAAAATTGGGAATTTTTATTCCTAAGACCCTTTACATGCAAAATCATGTGCTATATATAGCCATAACAGCAATCACGGACCACCGCATTGTACTTCCTTTACGCTTAAAGGCCAACCGTTTATTATACCCTCCTAATAATAGTTTTAAGAGAACAACAATAATTAATTAACGTTATTTCCAATTTTGTGTACTGCATGTATGGTTCTTTGCGTTTGCATTTGTTTGGAACTAGGAAATTGCTTTTATGATGAAAATACTGTATAACCGCATAACTGATTGTAATGTATGGTCTTAAAGCATTATCTTTTCATAGATAATAATAATACTTTCCTGTACAGCTTCAGTATCACATTACGTATACTAGCACACTGTAATTTTTTCACAAACTCTATGAAAAACTGAATAGGTATGTATTATTATGTATAGGGAGCGTCCACATATGACGTCTGCAATTTTGGGGCTTTTTTGGACTCCCTCCCTCCCCTATGTCTGCTAGCGTCTGTTTTGAGGTACCCCCACCCCCTAATGACGTCTGCAATCCCAAAAAAATTTCAATGAATGTAATGACCAATTTAACGTAAAATTATTTTGCAACAAGTTTGAGTATTGTCAAACCTTTAAAATAATTTGGTAATTTAACATTCATAGATTCTATTCTCAAAAATTAATAATAATTCATGTAGTGGTATCCCTTTATTGAAGCACTCAGGATTCTTTTGATAGAAAACAATTATCACTTAAATCTTGTCTTTAAAGAAATTTTTAGTTGAGGGGCAGATGATAAAGTGGCAAATTTGAAAATCTCCAAATTGATCACCGTCCTCAAAAAATTGAAAATTGAGCGAATTTATTCCAAAGTCCAATTCCGCCACAGGGTTTCAAAATTAAATGACTTTTTTATTTAAAAATTTTCTTAAGCTGAAAATGTTTTCATTTCAATTTTAAGATTATATCTACTTTTATTGCAACCCATACAAGTTGGTTTGCTTGTAGGTTAAAATATGTTTCACGTGGTTTCCTTGCACTATAGAATGAAAGACTTGTTCATATTTTACAAAAAATTAGGAGCGCTATTTTGTATATATGCTTCCAATACAAAGTAATTTAGCTTGGTGTGCAAAACATGGTAAATTAATTCCATTGTGCAATTAGGTAAAAAATAAAAATGCTAAATATTTTTAATCAAAAGTTACGTTGTTTCCAGGATTTAGATATGTTTGGAAAGTTGGGACATTTTAATTTTTTCGTTTCTGTTTAACAACAATTTTTTATTAGACTCGCAGGTCGCAGACGTCATATTGTGCTTTACCCCCACCCTCCCCCCATCATACCGCGTCATGTTTTTCGGTACCCCCTCCCTCCCCCAAACTGCAGACGTCATATGTGGACGCTCCCATATGAACAGCAGTCAGCAATGCATAACGCAATAAAAATGCTAGAAATAGAAAATAATTTGCCCAAATTATCATTTTTTGCGGTTCTTTTGACATTAAATTTTATAATAATATTGTATTTTAATAGGAGACTTGCGCTTCTCTATATGCATTGGTTGCAATGGCTTATTTAAATACAAATTGAACAAATTTTTTTTTTTGAAATTCAGTAGGCTAAATGCAACTATCCCCTTTAAAAGTGCTTTTATGTGCACATAAAATATAAAATATAATGTGCACACATAAATTATAATGTATGATATTAAACAGGTAATCCACCATTTCTAGGTTTCATGTAGATGAATGGTGCAATAAAAATTTGTCGCAGAATCCACAGAACGTACAATATAAAACTGGTAGTCACTTATAAGAAAACAGATCAACATCTTTTATTTACAATCTGTTATATTTTATTGAGCAATTTTCATTTGACATTAATGGATTGAAGGTCAATAGTGGAAATTATTGGTGTTTCGTATAAATAATGCATGCTTCTTCCAAATAAAAATTGAAGACTAATTTATACCGGAGGCATTAAAGCTTCATTTATCTGGTAATCTCTCAGCGATGTTTTCTAAATATAGTTTTTAAATTTTGATCTTTTGTAAAGGGATTATAAGCACATCTGAAAAAAAACAATTGAAATTAATTTAATAAATTTTCAAAACCGTGTTCAAAACAATTCCTGTCAGTGAATTTGCATTAGTACATAAGTCATACATATAAATACATATATAAACGCAAGGAAACCTACTTTTTGTGAAAATTCCATCAAACAGTCAGCTAATGGACCATAAGATGCACAGTCACCTTCGCTTGGATCTAGTCCAGCTAAATATACGATTGAGATTACTTTTCATTAAAGCATTATTATTAATTTGCATGGACATTATTGCATTTTTTGGAAACAGAATCATACCAGCATGGACTCCACATTCCGATAACGCAGCAGAAGCCCTTTCTCTAAGATCGGCTGGAACTTGAGTTTCAAATAATTTTTGGGCTTTATCTATATCCGCTGTACCATCTTTTTCAATCTAAAAAATATATACATTTTATGTCAAGCTAATGCGTGAATCAGTAATTACATTAATCTTTTTCTAAACTATGGATGTGAAATAAACTTACAAATCCGGAATCAATAAACATACACTTGAGGACACACTGTAAACATACAATTGATTAAACAAAAAATTTCAAAATGTACAGTAAAATGAGCCTTCAATAATTGTAAAAGTGAATATACATTTAATTTCTCTTTTCTTTCTTTTCCGTCTTTATATCCAAGTTTCTTTATGCAGGGAACGACAAGTTTTGTTTGTTGAACCATCATACCAAATACGAATTCTTCGCAGCTACCACCTTCAACAGCGTTCTGCAAAATAAAAGCAATAAGCTATCTTAGGATTTCAATGTGTATAAATATGAAAGCAAAATGCGTATGTGAACATTTCTTTAAAATGTTTTCCGAAAGTATGTTCCCTTACTTGTTCAATTGCTACAAATAGAACAAGAAAAAATGTGAGCAGACTAAATTTTATGTTCATGGTGAATATTTGTATATGACTGATTGTCATAAATGAAATATATGTGAATAGATCTTCTAAAGACTAAAAGAGTATTCCAAAACTTGGGGTCTATTTATAAAGTAAAAATAATTACAACGTAATCAGGAAATCGTAATAATATCCATTTTGATGGACATTACCATATTTAACCTTTTTTGTTATGGGAAAATGGCAGTTTGACAAAATATATTCTACTGTGCAATCAGACACACGGTCGGTGACAGCAAAGCCCACTTTTCTGTTTGGACTTGTAATTATTTTTAATAACATGTAATTACTAAGCTATGAATGTGCAACAAATGCCAGGATAAAGATGTTCTCAAATTATCGCCGCGGTCATAGAAGTCAAAACACTTGTAATTCATATTAATTTTCTGCCTTTGATAGTTTACTAAATACCATGTGCAAAATAACAAATAAAGGAATTTCCTTTTTTACGATCACATTGAATGCATGCAATTTAACGAATACTGACCAGATTTACTCGTATTTTATTTTGCAAAACAAGGACGTAATACATAAAGAGAGCTAGATCATTTATAAAATGTTTGATTTTGACTGTTCGACTATTTTGACTTTAATGATTACTATAAAAAAGCATTGCAACTGTTCTCCACAGACGTAGCTATTAATAATGAATGCCCTTGCCGTGCCATATTGCTTTTATGCTTTTGACTTTTACATTCGATTTTTATTTTAAACTTTCTCAACTTCAAAATATCTCCAGCCTGAGATTTTTTATGAACATTTATGCTTTTCATTTTCATACAAAATTTTGTAGCTCAGTCCTAAGAAGGGGTTAGTAAACCATTCTAAACTATAATCTCGATCTTAAATGCTAGGAGGTAAAATCTTTTGATTTAGAAAAAAGAATAACATTAATGATTTGATAAGTAGATGAAATATTTATTTTAGTAATTTACCATACTGGTATGGTATGTTACACTTTACACTATGTAATATAAAGTTTGTATTTTTGTATATTGCCGTATACTCACATTTATAAGAAAAGTGTATTCATATAATTAATTACAGAATTATGGAAATTCTAATTACGGAAACTCTAAAGTCTTGCTCAAAATTAAGTGTGTATTGTATACATAATATTTTGCTCCTATTGATAAAATTGGTTCGGATTTAAAATTTTGTCCTCTTTCCAATGGTGATAAAATTGTCATGTTTTAATAGATGGTACAGTTTTTGAGTTATTGAAGATCAAAGTGTGTCTGTTTATCATTTAAGGCCACTCTGTATAATATTATAGTGACAGGCAAAATTGAAAACTTGATTTTTTTAATTTTCGAATATTTCTAATTTGGAATGTGTTAATAAAACTAAACTAAACCTAAAATAATAGCAAATTATAGTTGATGTATAAATTTTTAAGGCTTTTTGATGCACTTAGAAAATATGAAGGAATGAAATTTTATTACTTTTACAATTCATACATTAATTCTGTTGTGGGTCATGACAATTTCAAATAATTTCCCATTTATTCATCGCGAAATATAATAAAGGCAAGGTGGTCTCTAAGGTAACATGGCTGGGTAAGGAGGTGGTGAAGGTTCAAAAATCTTCATAATAGGCTACGGGACGGTTTTGCAGAGTTTTAATCAGCTACGGGACGGGACTATTGAAGGAATTTCTTGGTTGCCTTGTTACTGTCCCGTAGCCTATTTTACAGACCCAGTGTAAAAAGGTCCCAATCTTCACCACCTCTATACCCATCACGTAACCTTAGAGACCACCTTGAATAAAGGTCACTTCTTTCTTCATGTAATTTACATTTTTGTATTAGGTAGACGGAACTGTCAAGTATCAACATTCAAAGAAAAGAAAAGTAAAAATAAGAAAACATTTTGATGTTATTTATGAAGGTTGCCAAAAGCTTTTATTTCATGGACAAAAATTCATATTTCTAACGATTTTCCTCGTACAATTTATAATAGTATTATTTTGAAAAGTTCGACTGAAAATTTTAGCGACACGAGTTGTTGTATTGTGGTATGACGTTTTCAGGGGCAGAGCTAAAGAAAAGTCAAAAATTCCATCTTAATATTGTGCCATTTTTAGAAATATAGAAATAATACAAAAAACACTACATACATTTACTAGGACGTTAATACTGCAATTAATCAAAGGACCATATTTAGCACATTTTTTGTCACTAGGATCGGCAAGATCTGCACCTAAAATTATATATTCGGAAATTTAGCAAAATTAATTGTACAGAATGACATTTATTAAGACAACATTTTGTAAACCTTACCTGCGTGCTTTTGACATTTAGTGATTTGTGAGAAACCATCGTCCATGATTCCGAGTGGAATATTTTCCAAAACGAACTCGACAGCTTGGCGAATTGTTACCTGGCCTTCTTTTGTTAGCTAAAAAGACAGCCAGGCTATTCAGATAAAATTTAATCTCATCAAGTGGTTATATAAAAAAAAATGACGATATACTTACAATTCCACCTGATATTAACATACACTTCATGATGCACTGAAAAATAAGTACTACAGTTTAATTTGCAGTTATAATTTCAATCTTTCTGATTAAATTTAAAGTGTGTACATGTAAATGTTATGTCTTACGTAAAAACCGTCTGCTCTTTGTGGTCCATATTCATATCCTAAGCTTTTAATACAAGGAACAAGATTGTTCATTTGAGATTCTAGCAGTTTTGATACAACCGAATGACAGTCCGCTGCGTCATCTCCATATGCTCCCTTTGAAATTAAAGCAAAATATTTTAAATTAGTTGTCAGAAAACACTTAAGAAATTGGGATTTAAAATATTACAAAGCTTACATTTATATTTACGTAAATTACAACACAAATTGATGCATAAAACCCTAAGACGTTCATAATGATGCTTTAAATAAATTACGGTTTTAACTTTCTACACTACAACGTGGAATGACTGGCTATAAAGGCTTTTAAAATCCGTTTGCCGTCGCTTTAAGGGTATATTTATACCTTCAGAGCGGAAATGCGATGAATAGCATGGACTGATTACAGTTTTTACAAGGATTTGGATTGAATACCGACGAAACTAAACGGAGCATTTGTTTAGTTAGTTATGAATTGACAGCTATCTATTAAACCAATATTGTTGAAACGCATAACGTAATACAATAACACAGGCTGCGGCTACTGTCATTATAATAGGGATATTTATATTTTTATGTGTATAATCATCTGAAGACGAAAAGACGCTCTGTCGGCAAAAGCTGTAATTTTAAAATAAATTGGTCAGTTTTCATCGATACTGATAGTGAGGCAATGGTATCTTTACATCTACTATTGTAAAGTTGTAGCACGCAAACAATACAAGTTCTTTATATTATAGACGTAAATAGGTACACTGTAAATACAAACATCAACACAATTCATGTTCAAGTGGTCATTGGTCAACCTAAAATTTTCAAAAATATTGCAGTGGTATCAGCATTTAATTTATAAATTTTAAAATCCAGAATCTAAAATTCATGAATGAGAAACAAAGTAAAAAATTAAAATTATCCTCAGCCTTTAATCAACATTAAGATAATTCCCATCATACCTCCTGATGATATTTAATAGAAGCACACTAGTTAACTGATCTGCAGCATAAAATACTATCATATCACACTATCATAGTCTACTATTTGGCATTAGCATATGCATAAATAAAATAGATAGAGCAACTAATCAACTTATATAGCAAGCAAGGCTAGGTAGCATATTCTATCATTCAATGATCATGCATCCTGATCCTGATCAGATCCGCATTTCAATATTATATCAGTACAGAAACCATAGAGTAAAGATTTCAAGATTTGTGGTACTTAGTTTAAGTGCTTAAAGTGATAAGTGATATCTGTCGATAAGTGAGCAGTTGCATATTATAGAAGAGTAGTAGCAAATAAGAGAAGATAATAAAAATAGCATAGTATAGCAACTATAGCTATATTGACTTATTTTGTTCAAGTATGTCCTAATGGCGAAGGTTGCCTTAAGCAGCAGAGTGGCGCAGTGGAAGCGTGCTGGGCCCATAACCCAGAGGTCCGTGGATCGAAACCACGCTCTGCTAACTATTTTTTGCACTTTTGTTTTATTGCAAAATATTTTAAAGGAAAATTAACTAGTCATCATTTTTATTTTATAACTATGCTAAAGCATTAAATGTCTACTAAATATCTTTGGAGTACTTGTATGCATACTTATTAATGGCGCAACCTATGGGCTATAACTTCCACGCACAGGAACATCGAACAGGATTTCACATTTAATTATTATATTTTCATTGAATTAAAATTTAAATAGCCATGTAAAAGATTCGAAATTCAAAGTAATTTCATAGAAATTCTCAATTTCAATTTTCCAATATGAAACCTAGTCCGAAATTTTTTTCGTTACTGAAACCGTCATTGTAAGAATTTTTAGAAAATAGTTGCCTGAAATCTGAATTGTCGAAATGCAAGAATGCAACATGATCTTTTGATCTTAGAACTTTAGTTATTCATTTTCATGCATGAATAATTTACAGATTTTTTTCTTCTGCTTTTCATTTGATTTGGCTACGTAATCTCAGAATATCTCCTTTTCCTACCACATTTTTTAAAAGCAATGAAATTAGGGAAATAAATGTGTTCACCAATATTAAATTAATATTAAACGTTTAAGCGATTCAAATTTTACGTCACTACAAAACCATAATAAATTTTCAAAATGATTTTATTGGTTACTTACTAAATGATTTACAGACAGAATATTAATATTGGCAGCTACTCAGCTTCTAGCATATTAAGAATATAATTTGCTTTAAAGGTTAGTTCGTAGTATGCAATTTATCATAAGTTTAAAAATTAAAGTAATAATAGAATTCATTAATTTTAATATTCAATGACACTACTAACATTGTGCTACAACTTAACTAATAATTATTGTGAATTACATTATGCTTGCTGTATGGTTAACAGCTAATAGTATACAATATATTTATATGTAAATAACAGTAATTATAATGACAATCATGTGATGTGAATTCGACTCCACAATTCTACGGGTGCATAATATGGGGTCGGAAGTGCTACGGCTATGAACTAGGTACCTTTCACAATTAGCAAAATTAAAATTGCTCAAAATATTCTTCGATTTTATGTAGTAATTATTAATAGGAAACAATATATTTTTAGCTATAAATGTTACAAGAAAAATACAGATAAGAGAAGCGGCATAGCCCTAAAAAGGATACATAAATCGCTGAGGGGCAAATAAAATCGCTAACGAAAATTGCAACTCAAAGGTCTATAATGTAACTTCGATATAATTCTTATGCTTCTAAAAATGTATTTTATATTCACTTAAATTTATCTGGAACTCTTCTTATAGAACGCTGAGGTCTTGGAGAAGGAATAGGAATAGGGGTTTTAGAATCTCGAGATCGTAAACTTCTACTATTTCTTTTTTCAGAAGATTCTGCCTTTTTTGTAGAAGAATTTCTGGTGCTTGTATTAGTTTCCACGGACTCTACTTTCTTACTAGAAGAATTTCTAGTATTAGTTTCTACAGGTTCTACTTTCTTATTGGTAGAATTTCTGGTATTATGTTTACTGACAGCTTTTATTTGAGGTGTTAGGGATGGTGCATCTAATTTTCTTTTGAGGGTATTTCTTGTAGCAGGCTTAACATTTTCAGGTTCTTTTTTAATAGGAGTTACTTTGTCTTCCTCGGTTTTGTTTGATGTGGATGCAGCAGGGAAATTCGTATCGATAAGAGGAGTTTCAATGCTATCATTTTTGTTATTCGTAGATGTGGCTGAATCAGTTAAATCTTCAGAGGCAATCCTGAAATTTTCTGACTCCGGTTCAAGAATGGGCATTTTATCATCGTCATCAGCCTCCATAGCGGATAATTCGGCAGATATAGCTTTTTCAACATCGTCATCACTCTCATCTCCATTTCCCATTTCTGGTTCAACAACTGAAGTAGAAGTACTTTCACCTTTTTCTGGTTCTACCTGTGTAGTAACAGTAGTGTTAGAAGTGTCGTCAATTTTTTCAGACTCACTTTGCAATTCACTCAGAGTTAGTGTTTCATCATTTTCTTCGTGCGTTACGAGTGTTGACGTATCGGGTAAATCGGCATCAAGGTTGTCCGAAGTGCTTTCCGATACTACTTTATTGGGAGAAGCAGAAACTTTTCCATCAACGCCATCCGTAAGTATCGCTGTATTAGGCAAATCACTAGTAATGCTTGCCAATGTAAGTTCTCCAGGTTCAGTCTCAGCCGAATCAGAAGAAACAGAGATTTTACCGTCGGGGTCATAAACGGTAAATGTTGACGAAGAAGGCAACTCGCTTGTAGTGCTGATAATTCTGATTTCCGTAGCCTGTGAGTCAGAATCAGTCTCGGTTTCTATGTCCCCATTTCGCATGGTATGTACAAAATGTATGTGCTCGCACATAATTTTCTGGAGTCGGAAATCAGGGCAAGAGCAGAGATACATATGCATACAAATTCCGCATTCGGAGCAAGTTGTTTTACATAAACAAGGGCTTCTCACATCGGTCACTAAAACACGATCTTTTTCTGGTAATGTTACATACCAATTAAAGTTGTCGTCCGCTAATCTAAGATAATCTAGCTTCCAAGATCCAGTCAAAAAATGACGACGCCGTATTTCTTCTAAATGCTGGCTGTGCTTCTGATCTCCCTTAAACATTCTCTTAGAACGTAGGAAGCATTTATCGTAGCCAATTTTCAATATATGGTCAACGCTGTAACGTAGACGTTTTGTTCCCTTGAAGCTGATGAATTTTTTTAATTTTGCAAAAGAATCTGCAGCAAAAATTGTGTTAACTGGAGTTGCCACTCTGTAAACAAATGCCCATTCTTCGGGAGTTTCTATCCAAAGTTTTTGAAATTGCTTCAAAAATATTTCCGAATTAGGGCTGTTCAAAGTCCTGAAAAAAGGTTCCACCCGTTCCAATTGATTATTGAATCTTGTCATACTTTTTTCTGTTAGTAGAGCTTCTACAAAAGTCCAAACTCGTTTCTTAATATCTTCACTAGTAAAATTCTGCTGAACTGTGACTCGCAAATCTTTTCTGGCATCATACTCATTCTGTATATATTTAGGTTTATAAGAAAAAGTCATACACCATAAACGGTGAAAGTCGGAATTTTTCGGTGCCATCAAAAACTCTGCAGATATTTCTCCACATTCATTTCGCAGACACCTAAAGAAATTAACAACAACTCTCTGCTCGATCACATCGCTAACCATCCAGGCAACAGGGATGGCCTCTCTGTAGTCGTCAATAACCATCACGAAAATGAGCTTCATATCCGTAGATTTTCCTTCAATTACCTCAACACCAATGATATGTGGAAACAACTGCATTAGTTGACGTTGAACAGGTGTTTGCAACACAATGCATCTATCTGTTTCCCTGAACCCTTTGGTAATGTCTCCATAAACTGGTGCAATTTTTCCTTCTTTTTTGTACATTAGGACGGATGGGCCGGACTCCCCGTGCTTGTACAGCTTTTCGATACATTGTTCGATATTGTTAAAAATATTTGGGTCAGGTTCGTCATCGGATAAATCCATTTCCCTCACTGATTTTCTCTTCTTGCTTGGCGTGTCCTTCGAAGAGTCGAAATCTTTTGGATTTTTTACGACCATGTCAATAATTTCGCTGACACTTTCCGACAGATCCTTCTTAACGATATCTAAGTTAGGTTTCTTCTTACGATTTGGCTTTTTAACGGACGATGACGAAGAGGGTGTTGGTGTTTTCTCCTTTTCCTTCTCTCTCACTTCTTCTGAATTACCAGGAACTTCCGGAACGTCTGATACCTCAGCCTCTGGAGCAGTAACTGACGATTCCTTTTCTTTATCCTCCTCCCCTGATGGGGATGATTTTCTGTATCGTTTAGGTTTTAGTAAATGAGCAAGACTTTGTCGTTTCTTAGGCCTCAGAGTGTAGTTACCTATTTATCAAAATTGAATGCTGAAAATTACTAAATATACCAAATATATATATGGTCCAAAGAACTACCAATAGATTTAGATTAACAACCACATATTTACGCTTACAAACAAAATAAAAAATTACTCTTTGAAGGTGACATTGGCGGAATATCAGGTTTCTGCTCCATAAGTTCCTCCTTCACAATGGTTATGTCAAAAGGATCTTTCTCCTCAATTTCATTTTCTTCTTCTTCGTCAGAAGTTCTGTCAGTCAACTTTTCTGACTTTTCACTTTTATCAGTTTTCGACAAAATATTTTCTGAGTCACTGGAGGATACTATTTTTAAAGTGATTTGGGGTGATTCTTCATCTTCATTTCCTGAATCTGCGTTTGCATCAGAAGAGACCTCATTGTCATTAGATTCTGGATCTTTATCGTCGTCATCCTCGTCATCAGGAAGAATTGATGTGCATGCACCCGTGGGAGCTAATTCCATCGGCTCTGCTTCCTCCAACGTAATTTCATTAGATGGTTTGGATTTCGAACGACGACGAGGGTTTTTCCACTGATCAAATATATTTCGTACTGCCCTTCTGTCAACTAAACGAAGTCCCTCTAAGCCATCTGGATTGTGGTGAATGAACTCCAAAACTTCATTAAATGACATTCCTGATGTTCAAAAAATATATTTAAAATCAAATAATATTTTAAGTTTGTTAAATTTTTAATCTGTAGAAAAGTATACTGTTACAATCTTACGATCTATTCACGAGCCTAATTAGTATGAAAGATAGCAAAGGTATTTTAGGCAACACGAGCAAAATGTCTGGACACAAGAAACGATAATACTAAAACTAAATCATTAAAAGTTCATATGCGAATAAGAGGTGTGTGCCTTTTTAAAAATCAGGTTATCAAAATATAATAATTTAAAACAAGTGTTAAATAATAAAGTAATGTAGTTTGTCAAGGTTCAAGTTGAGAGGGTGAAGGTAAAAGTGCCAAAAGTGGATACAAGTATATCTCATTGCCAGTGGCCAGTAGTGTAGCTAGTATTTTACTATATTTATTACGCTAAAGCACAGATATTGATATACTATTATTATATTAGTAATAACGATATATTACTAAAGCAAAAGCACTAATGGTAAAAACATTAGGTTCCTTCTAAACGTAAGCGCTATTTTCACTTTTCACTATTTTCTAATAAAAACAGACACAGAGTATCTACTGGAGATTATGGAGTTAAAGTAGCGTAATGAATATGTACAATGTACAAGATAAGGGAAAATGAGAACACATACCATCTTTAAATTTGTTCAGAATTACATTTCTTAGCATTGGATTAACTCTTAAGTGAGGAATAGCTTGATTATCCAGGGGATGCCCGTAATGAGTATGACAGATATCCATCTTGACTTCTCCAGATTCAAGATTTTTCAGCAGTTTAATTCCGGCTGTGCAATAACCTCCCATTTTACAGCTTCCCTGTGGTTTCATTTTTCTCTTTCTTTTAGATATATCTCCCATTGTTGGCTTGTAGTGACCTGATCGGTGACATATTAAGTAGGTCACTGCTTGGTCCTTTGCAATTTTCTTAGTACCACCACGGTAAATAAAACTGACCATTCTTTCCCTTTCGTATGATTCTCGCCAACCTTTGAAGGCTACAATAATAAAATAAATAAAAGGTTCCCTTGAATTAGTAAATGTATTAATGAATGTTCTGCCGTATTCAACGAAAGACGAAACTTAATTAATTAATCTTCAATAATGAACATCAATCACTTTTTCATTTCATACCATATAAACTGCAATTAAACATAAAATACCAGGTTATTCAAAAATCAGGCAACGCTTTCTCCAGTTATAACAGTACCTATTATTATTTAGAATCTTTTAATATAGGATCATGGGCTAAAATATAATATATTATGTTGTGAGCACGTGAGCAGCAAAAGTGTCAATATTTGGAACATGAAATCAAGAGTTCTGCACTAGTTAGTATATGAGATGTATGGTTAAAATTGGTTACCACAAGACCCAACCATTATAATAAAGATAATAGTAATATGCTTGCAAATGAAGCAGATTTAATTAAAGAAGGAGTTAATTAAATGAAGCAGATTTAATTTTATGGTCAAAGGTCAAAAAATGTAAATTTTAATATACAACGTTGCCGATAATTTGAACCACCCCAATAAAATGCAATTATATTTAATTTAAAGAGTAAAAAGCAGCATTCCTTACCATCTTCTGACCCAAAAATAACGGTTTCTTCATCGAAATGGTAATCATGAAGTGATGTCAAATGCTTCCGTAATTCTCCAACATTGTAGCAAACGGCTAGACACTCTGGCTCTAAGCATTTTAATTCTGTTTGTGCTCTTTTCTTCTGAGAAATTTTTGAATGATCTAAGACCGTAGCCGATTTCCTTCCTCTTTTCTTCGTGGGAGCAGGAACACTGTGCTCCAGGACAACCGTCGCAGAATTATCTGCCCCTCCAAGTCCAGAAACCGATACAATATTACCCGCATCATCTAAATGGTAAATTAAATTGCCACCTCCAGATTGGACAAAAGTTCCGTCAATTTCCTCCATGATTTCTGCCACTTCAACACCATCCTCTTGACCTCCATTGTCACAGATATAGATAGTTTGTTGATCAGATCCAGTAATTTCCATAACATTGGGTTTGACATCCTGCTGTTGCATGAGTAGCTCTCGCAATCTTTCCTGCAAATCTTCATCTTGAACAATGCTATACTCCGTGTTGGCCAAAGGTACACCACCGTCAGATAAAATGACAAATTGTTGTTCCCTCCCATCAGAAGAAGACGTAATAGCTGACGGCTGAATAATATTAATATTATTGACATTGAAGTTATTGTTGGGAAGTCGACTTGTATGCGGGTGAGATGTATTGACGATTGGAGTGTTGCTTGACATTTGCCTGACCGATTTCATAAAGCTTGCAGAGGCAGGGGGTAAAGTTGCCGGCGCCATAATGACCTGCTGAATCTGGGGTACTTCTTGGACATGAAACCCTGGATTGTTGACTCGTCTGGAATTTCTCAGGAGGGCGGGTGCATTTTTGAACCGCATTTGATTCCCCAATCGTCTGGCCCCAAATAACCGGTCAGAGTCAACTGTGACAACTTCCACTTCATGAGAAACGGTGGGGTCAGCTAAGTCAATAACTTCAACCTCCCCTGTGGCCTCGTTAAGCACCATGGCTTTATTAGCGTCCAGTGACGTTGCCCCTGTAATTGTTGGCAATCCATCTTCATCTTCTTCGACCAGCTGAATTATCGAGGCTTCTACCAATTGTCCGTCTTCGTCTTCAATGTATTGTGTGGAAAATGAAGCAGCACTTGTCATTGTTGATATTGACAAGCGCTTGACTTAGGTTAAATCCTGATATTTTCTAACTTTTGTTTATTTATTGCGAATTTTGGTTAAAGAAAGTGATACTAAACAGTGAACTTTCGTCGCAGTTAGATTCTCAAAAGCTGTGCGGGACAGAATAGCGTCTTTTATTCTCCAATCCCGTCAACGAACTGGCGCTCTCTCTCAACCATCCACCTCCACTTGGCTGTTGTGCTGAGCTAATACTTGCGCTCCTTTTCGAACTTTGGACTCCTATTTGGTACAGCAAAAGAGATCGGATATGTTCGTATGCAAAAACAATTTGATAAAAACTTTGTTTCCACTCCTGATGGCAAATACAACTCACAACTATAATTGACTCTCTAAAAAACTGTACTTTTGTCCTACAAACATCTTCGTTCAATTTTAGTTATTAAACCCTTGCAATTTTGTTAATTTACTTACTGTTACTATTTAATTTGGAATTATCAAATATTGAAATATTATTTAATTCGGTGAGATTCGTGAAATGGTACTGATGCTGTGATGCTAATGTTCAGTAATCGGTTGTTAATAAAATATGTTCACGGTTTAAATGCAAAGATTTCTAGATAATCGGTTTCCAAATTCAATTTAGAAATGAAGTATAAGATGTAAACAAAACTGCCATCAAATATTAAATGAAAACTACAAATTCAAATTGTGTCAAGATTAAAAATACGATAAATTTTTAGGCCACTGCAACATCCTACAACAAAATAAAACTACGGAAGCTGATCCTGAATCGTAATAGAATACATAAAAATTCATCTATGGTACTCGTTGCAACGGTCTCAAAACTTTGAGTACTTTTAATTTTTATTACACATTAAATAAGACAATTTGAATATTTTTATCTAACATTGCGGTTTTTTTTATTAATTCTTATTAACTAACATCTTAGTCTTATTGGTCTTGTGAAACAAATGTGCATTTTTACTCAATGTATATCCGCCCTCTCAGGATCATGGCACTGAGTTGATTACTGAGTGACAATAGTGAGTAGCATACATTCGATTCGTGGTATTCATCATGGTATACTAGCTGTATACATAAAATACATATGCATAGTCATGAATGACTATGTGAAAATGCCAGCGGATGCAATAATAGGTATATCAAAGATTCAGTGTGGTGCAGTATATACAGCTGAGCTGCTGTACACGCAAATGTAAAAACTGACACGATATGTGATATGTGTTTATATTTTTCTCAGTATACCTTTCTCTCTCGATTGTCTCAATTCAATACTAAATCGCATTAAATCAAATCGCCGAAATCGCAGTCACAAGACATTGGAAGCAAGTTTTAACTTTCAAAGTTTGAAATTACAAAATAAATATCAAGCCGTAGTCGAAAATTGAATGACAATAAAATTAACTTCTAGTATTTAATGGTAAAAGGTAGAGGTAGTACAGTACGTGACATGAAGTTTATTAAATATTCTTGTTGCAGTTGTCAGTTCGTCAGCAGTTGCTGTTGACTGTCGTTCGAAAGGTAATTAGTGGCATTCTCAGCTTGGTATTTATATGACTTTAGTATATTGTTTGTCGGTTTCGGTCTTGGAACTCGGCTTTTCTTAACTATATACATGCTTTGTTTTTCTAGATTCAGCTGTATTTCTTAAGTGCTAACTGTAAACACAGACAACTTTGGCTTGTTGTCAGCAATCATTATTCGCTTTGTGAATTCTGGAATAGGTGAAAATTCCGTAAATACCACAGTTTTGCCAATGATGACTACGCAGTCCGCAAAGAGGAAAGAGATCTATAAGTACGAAGCCCCATGGCCCCTATACGCAATGAACTGGTAAAAATCGTTTTAATTTATCCATAATCACACCATATAAGTTTAGTAACTGTTTAAACATAGGAATAATTACATAAACTGTTAATGTTAGCAAAAATGAATTGTAATTTATGAAATAGTGCTACATACACGACATTAATGGCTTTTGCAGGTCAGTGCGGCCAGACAAAAGGTTTCGTCTTGCGTTAGGATCGTTTGTCGAAGAATATAATAACAAGGTTCAAATTGTTTCGTTGGACGAAGAAAGTTCAGAATTTGTACCAAAGGCGACATTGGATCACCCTTATCCCGCGACAAAAATTATTTGGATTCCAGACAGCAAAGGAATATATCCAGATTTATTAGCTACTTCAGGAGACTATCTACGAGTATGGAGATCAGCTGACAGTGAAATAAAACTGGAATGTTTACTAAACAACAATAAAAATTCAGACTTTTGTGCCCCATTGACGTCATTTGACTGGAATGAAGTAGATCCTAATTTAATAGGAACTTCTAGTATTGATACAACATGTACAATCTGGGGATTGGAAACCCGACAAGCCGTGGGCAGGACTGCAGTAAATGGACATGTTAAAACGCAACTAATTGCTCACGACAAGGTACGGAACATATGTGGATAAGAAGAATGTATTATTTTAGTGGGCTCAAAAATCACTAGTGTCAATATTTTTATGTGACACCAATCATTGGGCAAAATTAAATTAAGCATACAAAAATAGATAGACTAAGTTGCAAATAATTACTTTTTATTTTACAGGAAGTGTATGACATAGCATTTAGTAGAGCTGGCGGTGGAAGAGACATGTTTGCATCAGTTGGTGCCGATGGTTCAGTTCGAATGTTTGATCTTCGACACCTAGAACATTCTACAATTATCTATGAAGACCAGTCTCATGTTCCTCTTCTAAGACTAGCCTGGAACAAACAGGATCCTAATTTTTTAGCAACAATTGCAATGGACGCTTGTGAAGTGGTGATTCTTGACGTCAGAGTTCCATGCACGCCTGTTGCCCGGCTGAATAATCACCGAGCTTGTGTAAATGGACTGGCATGGGCTCCCCATTCAGCATGCCACATTTGTACTGCCGGAGATGACCACCAAGCCCTTATTTGGGATATAGCAGGTTTGTAATTAAATTTCCAACTTTATTTCAGCCAAAATTGCATTCAAAAATCTACTCATCAAATTTTTTTATAATATTTTTCAAACTTTTTGTAGGAATGCCTAGAGCAATTGAAGATCCTATTTTAGCTTATACAGCAGCTGAAGGAGAAATTAATCAGATTCAATGGGGGGCCACCCAACCAGATTGGATTGGCATTTGCTACAACAAATGCTTGGAAATTCTACGGGTGTAAATATATTCATTTTGTAATCATTTTAGTGAACGATAAGGTGTACAGTGTACATAGCTTTGCCGATTTATTTGTGTAAATTGATTTGGCTGCAACGACAACGGCCAATATGTCACATCAGTCATTATATGATTTTAGGATTTATTGTAATAAATTAGTTTATATTCATAAACGATATACCTAGATATATTTTAAGCTTTGTGTAAAGCATTGCCTCGTAAAATACGCAGATATAGCTGTACCTAGTCCATTTTTATTGATTGATTGCATTATGTAGTATAATTTATTATTATCTTTTGATTGCTTTCGGAGATTAAAAGTTAATCTCATACATTTTGCTATGAAAGCTGTAATAGCTGTAACTTGTAAATACAAGCAACCATTTTTGTGTACACAAGACACTATTTAAAGTTGTAATTTCATGTTTCACATCTGTAAAACATGGCATTGGGTTACTCATAGCTAGCAATTACGTATTTAATACCTACCTCCTGTAAAGAAAGTATTTCTTTAATAACAATAATAATTAGTATTCAGTCACAACTTATCACTTCTCCGTGTATTTTAGTTTGGTGTCCTTCTGACTTCCGGCAAAGCTAATTTGAGTTCTCAGAGCACCTTTGCAAGACTGTTTTGGTATCCTTATTCACTGTCTAATTTGGAGTAGTGTTCACATGTCAGAACTGGTGAAAAACTCTTCGTATTTTGTTAATTAATGCGCGGTAACGGTACAATAGTGTAGGGTATTCAATTGGCTGGTAGATCTTACATCGGATAATCTCTGCCATTCTCTGCTGATTACGTTGAATAATGTTCGGTATTTGTTTAGTTTATTATATGAAAATAAAATTGTATTTAGATAGACACATGTCAAATACTATTTGATATCCGCTATACTGTTGTATCTGTGCTTTATGTTTAAGGAACACAAGGTGGTGTAACGCTGGAATGATTAATTTTACTCTTCTCAATTTTTAACTTGCACATAATATTCATAGTTGTAAATGTAAAAACATGTTCCAAATAAAATTTGATATCCTTTTACTCATATATTCCCAACATATGTCCTTATTTTCAAATTCTGGACGATTTTGATGCATATTATTTTGTAGTGATTGTTTTCAGTAACCTTTCCCAGTGAGGAATCATGGACATAGGATTAGGCAACACGGTAAGAGTCATAAGTAAGTTAAGAACACCTTTTTTCTGATTTTTGGACGCCATTATTTTCTAGGTAGAGTTGTAAAGTACCAATTAATTATTTAGTACATATATTTTACTCTCCATTCCATTGCAAGTGGTCCGTCAAGAGGACTGATTTGAAAGCCCTGATCGGTGGTCCTGTCCTGTTCATCAACTACTTTCGAGCAGTTCAACAAAAATGTTATCTTCGAATTAGTTCGCTTTTTCACTGCAGTGAAAAGCTACGATCAATATGGACTAACATTCCATGATTTTGTACTTCTTGGATCTGTTTTATCACTTCTATTACTTACTGTGGCTTCAGTCTTTCTTTACCCACATTTTATTTCCAATTCTAATTTCTTATTCTAGACTATTACCAATCCGTTGGCGAGCAAATTTGTAAATGTCTTCGTGCAGTCAACAAAGTAAAAAAGTTGTGGTCAAGGTCAGAAAAGCAATTTGTTTTTTGTGTTCCGTAATGAAAGCTTCAATTTGCTTCTAACGATAAAGTTTTGTTTGTTCCAGTCTTTCAGCTAAGCTAAAGCAGAGCTAAAAATACGTATATTTTAGTGCATATAAAAACAGCTTATTTGATTAAACTTGAGTTTACTGCAAGAGAAATTACTGAGTAAAATTAAGTGTTTAAGTAACAATTACACAGTTGTAGGGACTCGGGTACTCCTTGAGAAATCGAAATGCTTAGTTGACCTGATAAAATTGACGTCTCATTTATTCCTGATTATTCCATAAAAAAAGTTTACAATATATACCCTCAGGACATAAAAGCACATAGTATGGTATAATTAATCAAAAACTGAATAGTTTGTGAAATTTTGCTAACTCATTTGTTGTCATTCAAGGCTTCGGTATATAAATTGCTAGTTTTTTAGTTAGTCTCGAATTTTTTGTGTTACAGGTATTACCAGTTTTCAGCATCGTCAGATTCCAAGACTAATAAGTAATAACCCAATGAAATACAAATCCAGCATGTCTCTTAACACTACAATTAAAACTAACATCATATATATTGAGAAAGGCATTTTTAAATAATTTGGTCTATAATTATTTCATTAGATACGAAAAATTATCATGAGTAATTTTATTCGGTATAACGAAAATACCGGTATTACCGAAAATATCGAAACGATACCTTACTTTACTAAACCTATTTAAGATTTTGTTAAAATATTTTGTCCTTAGCGTTAAATAAAATTAAAAACCCTACTGAAACTCAAACAAAAGATTGCCCTATTAATTAAATTAGGTACGATTTTATGCAAATTACTCTGTTCCTATTTTCTCAGCATTAATAAGAGCATGTTCTAAGACTAGGACTTACAGAGATATATTATCGAGCATAGCCTCCAATATCTATTTAGGAAAGCAGCAACCCAACCAGAAATAATTGAATTTATCTGAAGCGAAAACTACTGTCTATTGGATTTGCTAAAACTTTAGGATTGCCAGACAACAAAGAACAGACAGGGCTATAGTCTACTTAATGGATGATAATATATGTAATTTGTATTATGGAATAGCAGTAACTTTTTAGAAACACTGACATGTGAGACAGCATTCTGTAGTCGATTTGTCTCCCATCCACGAGATTCAAGTGCCTATAGTCTTCTTCAGACTTTAGATTCAGCTCCGATTTTCATCCCAATCACAACATCAGCAATTTCTTGACAGCTTCTTTGGCATTGCACTTACAAATACTTCTATAGCAGTAGACTTTACTAAGACGGGTAACTAAGACTAACCTAGGCACAATGTACTATCTAAGTATTATACTAAATACATAGATTAAATTATAGGTATAGATTAATAAGATAATCGTAGACAGTATAGCAAAGGACATCCTTATAGTCTTCCTGAGTTTTAATGTAGATAAGCAGTGGGCGAAGAAAGTTTTATATTGATTTAACCGAAGCTAAACAGATTACATCTTAAGATTCTTATTGTCAGTGCAACATGAGAACGAGCAATCCCATTGAATGGATCTTGAGGATATTATGGATTACTTTCCTAGTCGTGCCCTGCATTCCAATTCCAATCGAATCAAATCATTCCTGTACTTCCAGTTGTGTTAGCTGCACTTAGTTCGTTTGAAATAGAATTTAAACCTGTACATGGGAAATACAAGAGAACGACTATTTTAAGGGATTTGGGTATGCTACTTGAACAATCTGCGGTGGAAATGTAAATGCCAGTTAATCCTGTGACAACTTGAGCAAGAACCTGTGACAATTATAACATCCTGGGAAAAGACGGCATAATCTTCTTGTGTTACAGTTACCTTTCATTTCACACAGCTATCCTCACAGTACATGCAAAATGAATCCAGTATTCGCGACTTTTATTTCAAAATTTAGAAAAACTTCAAACGTTCATATGTACACTGGTAGTTTGTTTTGATAAGTGATAAGATTTACACCAATATGTAGGGGCACTTGATATGTATGGCCTATGACTTATATCTAGTCGCCCTTACTGATTTGGGATTTGGATGCATAAAGAAGTGGGTAGCGAAATAATTAGACTATAATATGGAGACCTTCGAGAAAACCATTTATTGCGATAACCCGTAGTTACAACTGGTTCGCTGTAATATACACTAAATACGATTCATGTCATAATATGATGAAATTTGTAAGTAATACTCTTCGCTTGTACAGATACGTTTTCATAAATTGATCTTCAAAGGCATTTTGCTTTTAAATTTTCAAAGAACTCATGGTACACTTATTATCGATTGATTTTAATTAAATTAGACTAGTTGAAAGCAGAAAAGGAGTCACGACAAGATCGTATTCTGGAGTAATGAGTTCCTACTTTGTGACAGGAAATGCAAATCAGAGGAATAAGCTAATGGTGCTGCATAACGTTTTCGAGATTGTATGGGAATGTACTGCTTTTGCTGTTGTAGTAGTGCTTCACACTTCACACTACTTCTTGCATTACCAAAGACATATTTTCTTGAATGTTTTGAGACCTTTCTAGTAATAAAGCGTTAACCCGAACATATTTTAATAATAATTATGTGTATTGTAGTCCATAATTAGGTTGACTGTTGACATACTTTTCAGCAAAACTTTTCAGAGGAAAATGTTATTTATAGAAAATCCATTTCCGAACTACAAAAAGATGCAAATATGGAAGCTGATTGTGTAGGCAGTCTGGTTTATTTGGAATTAAATGGTTGAATGGCAATAATTTGTGTGCTTTCACTGGGTTTAAGCATGGAGAAAAAACTTTCTCTTTATTGAGAAAGTTTGTTTGATGGGTGTTGTGGGCTAGCGTTTGAACTTTTCCAATGTCGTTCTGCAGACTGGAAGCTGAGCACTACTGGACCACAAAACCAATAACGCAGTGAATCAAATCAAATATTGTTTTAAGCTAGATTGGTTAACCGGGGCGAACGGGAAAATCAACAAAATTAAATGAATTTAGGTATCTGCAATCCTACTCCAAAGATTGACCTTCTATTGAGCAGGTTTGAATCAGTGTATAATTCCTATAGTATGAACTGAATGCATTGTTTTGAAATTCCATTATAATGTTTTTGTTCTCTTGATGTTTCAAATCAAGATGAATAATTTTATTTGTAATTACTTTTGCTTAGTTCCTGATCAACTTTCACCATGCTGTGCAAAGTTCTGTTTGATGCTGCAACGCTCTAATAATTGTCTCATTTCAGCTCTATTGTACACAGGAAATTGTTTTATTACGTCTATCACACTGGGTAGAACAACAATGTACAACTGTTCATGTAGAAGTTAACAAACAATAAAACGAAACAATAATCTGAAGTTTGTTATTAGTTCTGCTTGAATGAAAGTCATCAAACAATTAGCTCCAAGTTGCCACAGTCTGTGATTGCATGTCATAACACAATCAGTGTAATTGTGTTAGGTGAGTACCTATGATATATACGAGCACTGAGTATGAGTCAGTATGAGTATGAGTCAGTCTGCAGACCATAAATACAGAATTATGGACCACGCCATCATAAATGTAGTAAATTATACAAGTTTTTCCTATGAAAATCTTTTTTCCGCTTTTAGCGGCCGGCAGCCGAATATAATCTGCAGTTTGGAGGAAAGTGAGTCACATTGTACTTTAGTATGCAAAAACATTTCGTCAAAGTGAAAGTGGACTTACAAAGTTTTCCATTTAAATCCTCCAGCAATGAGTCGCTCGAGAATTACGGGAGGTAAAAGAGTAAAACTATTAAATGCAACGGTCTCGCTCCGCTTCATTCTCATTCTACATAAATACATCAACTTCTTCCGTATGTATAGTAAGTATATGTACGGATTCTCTATGCGTAGGATAAGTGCCTACGTCTGTAGGTTTACTCTACCAATACTTACACTATACAATATGCAGAATAATACAGTATGGAAATAAAGCTGTGTGGCATTTTGCTGTTTTCCCTTAATCACAATAACTTTCTCCAAATTTTTTTTACAAAATACTTACGTTAAACGTAATTGTAAATAACCCATCTGCACCTGTTGACAAAAACATTTACCTACATATATGATGAAACTCCTATATGATCTCCAACACAATCGAAATAATTATTAATATGTTAATTTTTATTTGTTGATTAACTGAAAAATAATACAGTATAATAAAGCATATGTATGAGGAAAGCAGAATTCGGAGTGATTTGGTGATGGACATTTGGATGGAAGGTTTTGTAATGTAGTTTATCCGTGGTTCATACTGTAGAATGCAAATATAAAATTGAGAATATTCTTATTTTACGACATACCTACCTAGTAGATACCGTTCTGTTGTAGTTGTAGTATGTAGGTATGGAGTACGTTAGTTATAATTTGAAATGAAGAAAGAGATGAGGACGTAAATCGTAAAATGTAAATTTTCGGCTGTGTCGCTGTCATGAGTGAGCAGAACTTGTTAGATTTTAGTAAAAAGAAAGACGAGAAGAGCCTTTAGCAATGTCCTTTCTTTCCCAGATTTTCTTCTTGAAGTTTAAAGACCGTAATAAGTGAGTTTAGTAATGAAATACACACAGGGTTATTGAAAGAAATACTCCTTGGAACATGCATACTTTATTTCTTCATGAAATATCTTAGAAACAAAATTCTTTGGGGATAGGGATAGGGCAATTTGGGTTTCAAGTTTTCAAGTCAAAAAGTTTGTTACAACAATTCAGCATGTCTTGTGAAAATAGGTAGAAACATGCCTATAGCGAACTTATTTTACAAGTTTATGCAAAATCAAGACTTTTGTCCGCTTCCGGCTTAAGCAGTTTGTAAAATACTTTTCTTGTTTATTCTTCTCTAATAACGAAGCGATTGAAACTTTTCCAATGTATGCAATCCAAATTGGTATTAATTTCATCTATTTTAGTTTCGCAAAATTTTCTTCTACTTAATTCCTACTCGGCAAATATTTCCTGTGTGATATTTTTTGTCTCTGATGGATGTAAACAATCCTTAGGCTTTCACTCAGAGGTTCACCAGTTCACCATTTCGCCTACGCACAGGTTATCTGTTTTGGCAGCACAGCAACATACCCGTGAGCATCCAAATCTTGATTCAGTATTGCAACATATTGGCTATACTCTACCGTAGACTTGTCTTGTTATGTTAGTCAGCTAAAATGGGACGGTTTGTCAATTTCATTTTCAACAGCCAACAAGATGTTTTAGTAGAAAGCAATTGTAACTGTAACTATCTTGACTTTCACTATTTATCAGCTTCATTTTACCTTTCCTAATACTTTTCTATACTGCACACAATGCCCATTTATACTTGTTATGTCTGCCCAGTGTTACAGAACTTGCCAAGGTAATTTATAACTTTGTGGCTTGTGGTCCTTGGTATTGGTACATATATTTCGACTTCACCGTTTTCAATAGCTATTACTTCTACTATACCTTATGAAACGATTGACCTCTGAGATTAAAATGTCTTATTTGGTTCTTAAAGAAATTTATCACTCTGAGGGAAAGGATGGTATTTCCCATTACAGAGGTCTGGGCCCCATGTGGATGATAATTAGCATTACTTACGTCTAAATATTTTGTGATCGGATTGGGCCCCACGTAAATAGTCCCCCACTACCCCTGATGTGATTTTGGCAAACAAAAAGTACAGCATTTATTGGTATATGTACGGGTCGACTTAGATAGGCGACACTCACCTTGGGAATAGACGAAGCTAAGCTGAGATTCCCAATAAATTATGGTAGCAAATTCTTACATTTATTTTAGGCGATGCCCATAATAGTATTGCGCGATGCCCATAATAGTATTGCGCGATGCCCATAATAGTATTGCGCGATGTCCATAATAGTATTGCGCGATGTCCATAATAGTATTGTACGATGTCCAGAATAGTATAGCGCGTTTGCGCGATGTCCATAATAGTATTGCGCGATATATGTAGGGACACACAAAATAAGTAGTGAGCCTCCGACTAGCCAGGACGATATAAAATTCGATAAAATATCAAACTTTTTGGAAATATATTTAGACTCAAATTCCAAAACTATTATAGCCCGTGAACTTAAGCTTTTGACATCCTTTTGAAGTAACTGTCTTTAACTTTAAGAATAATTACGAATATATTGAAAACGATTTGTACTTCGCCTTTGAATTTGCCCAATAAGTTAAAATCCGGAGTACATTTTTTACAACGTAGGGATTTTGCAGGGAGCCTACATGTACTAAGAGGACCTCATTAGGTGCTGGAGGTACCCTAAATTCTCACCCGATATGGCTAATTTTTCGACGAAATGGTCTCAAAGGAAGAAAGGGTCAAAAATCGTCGAAAAAAAGTCCTAATGGTGTATGTACGCTCTTAGAGTGCAAACGCACACACACTGAAAGAGAGACAGACATGACCGTTGTTCGATTTTAATTTGGGACCTAAAATACCATAAACAGCTAGAATTTAATCCAGGAGTATGTTGTCGGATTTGAAAAAAATATTTTGCTCTCTACCCAGTGTACATTGAATAAAGCAGTTAAGTAACGCTTTTAAGTGAAAAATATTAGACACTGCTTCTACAGCTTTCTTAGTTGGTGCTCCAAATTATAACTCCCCTACTTTTTCTAACTTTTTGTTCTGCTGCTTAGAAAGCGCAAAAACATAAAGATGACAATAACAAAAAAATAAAAGTTTACTCGTAGCTTTCTGTATGTGGAAAAATTAATTAAGAAAGGAATATGAAAGTGATGTACGATCTTACACGTAAAAATTCCTTTTCACTGTCTTATAGTGAAAACAAAATAAAATGTTTTTTACTACGCCGCTAACAAACCGAAGGTAGTTTCACCCAAAACCCCATTTTCCTGTTTTATATAATTTAAAGTGATCGCTCGGGATCTCAGAAAGTGGTTGGGCGAACACCAATTCTGAATAGTTCTTATTTATGTTGTATATTCTAAATTGAAATCCGAGGTTTCATCCAAATCGGTCAAGATTCTGTCGAACAGTTATAGTGGTTGCATACGCACAAACATGAGGACGGACGGCTGAACGTCTGACTTCCGACTTACTAAAACGATTGTGTGAAACTGAATTATGACTAAGGTTTATTTCTCGAAACCTTAATCTGAAGAATTTTCCATGGTTAGGCAGCCTAGGTCCTGGACATTTTGTTTTAGCCCGACCAAGAACTTATAGAACGGGTTTGTGTCTGTGCGTGCGTACTCCTACTATCGAAAAATCTTTATTCCGGATATGAACGAATTAGCTGAAGTTAAAGGCTAAGTTAGTTCGACAAGTAATTTTCTTAATATTAGTGAACTTCTTTAAGGACGACGTGATAGTCAGTTTAAAAGGGGGTTAAGAAAAATTAAGTTCACTGGTTGCTTCTAATAATACGAATTCATAATATTTTATAACCTACATAATTTCAAAAATGTCATACCTTTAATCAAATGTATAATTTTAGCGAGCCAAGAGGCTCACTTATAGAACCATGTTGTCTGTGCTTATGTATACGTATACGCGATAGCTGTCGAAGACATTGACCGATTAGGATAAAACCTCGGATTTGAACATTGAACTCATCTCGACCTAGCTTTCAACCCTATTTAAAATGGGCGTGGTCGCTCAACCTTTTTCAGAGATAACGTTCGCTCACTTTATAAGAAATAAGACGAAAATGGGGCTTTGGGTACTAAAAGTATCTTACACCCCTTCTAGTAGTTTGTTAGCGGGATAGTAAAAATTATTTTACACCGTTTTTAATTTATGTTGAATATAAGATAGTCAAAAAGCGTTTTTAGGTGTAAAATATAGTTTATGGGTGTATCCAGTTTTAAGAAGTGGTATATTCACTTTTTGGATGTTTTTCATTATATGTATGAAGCGGTAAGCTTATTTTTTGGGTGTTTCCCATTATATGAAGCTGTAAGCCAATTTTTTGAGTGTTTCCCATTATATGAAGCTGTAAGCCAATTTTTTGGGTGTTTCCCATTATATGAAGCTGTAAGCCAATTTTTTGGGTGTTTCCCATTATATGAAGCTGTAAGCCAATTTTTTGGGTGTTTCCCAAATATTGAAAATCCCAAAATTCTCAACATTGTGATTTTCGATTTTCAAATATTGAGTATTTGCTCCCCAAAATTGTGATTTTCGATTTTCAAATATTGAGTATTTGCTCCCCAAAATTCTCAAAATTGTGATTTTCGATTTTCAAATATTGCGTATTTGCTCCCCAAAATTCTCAAAATTATGATTTTCGATTTTCAAATATTGAGTATTTGCTTCCCAAAATTCTCAAAATTATGATTTTCGATTTTCAAATATTGAGTATTTGCTTCCCAAAATTCTCAAAATTATGATTTTCGATTTTCAAATATTGAGTATTTGCTTCCCAAAATTCTCAAAATTATGATTTTCGATTTTCAAATATTGAGTATTCGCTTCCCAAAATTTTAATATTCGCTTCCCAGCTATTTAAGATTCGCCTCACAAAATTCCTTAAATTCGCATCATAAAAGTCGAAAATAAATGTGTGTTTTAAAACTCACTGCATAATTTTCTGTACTACCACAGAAATTCAATTAATAGAAGGCTTTTCTAAAATAGACAATATTAAAATCTTTTAATGCTATGCTAATGTATAATAATGGGAAAAAATGGGTAAAAAGTAGGCCAAAGGGTAATAACGGAGTGCAGTCAATCTAATTGGCACGATCTTGCTAATAGCACAATAGTAGGGTCTTGCTAATATGGTTGCTGCCCAGAGTCATTAACGGCTCCTCATTACGCGAACGGGCGCGAACGAAGGTCGGGCTAATTATACTGCTTGAGCGGAGATTTTTGGGTTACTCTTGGTACTTCGACTATACGACATTTTGGCTTCGGCTGTTTGAACTCCCAATTGCTTACGATCAGTTCTACTCTTTTAATAAAGTATCTAATAGAAACGGTAACACACGTGTTTTCCGATACTATTTTCAAATAGTAATATTGAGAAAACTGATTCTTTTTGACTAAATCTGGCGGTCCCTACCGAAATACTCTTCCGCATCCAATGAAAATTGGTGAGAAGATACTCAAGTGTCCATAGTGTTCCTACACCAAGTTTCGTAAAAGTACGAGTTTGCAAAGTAGGAAAAATACATAAATGTTTTTATATTTTGTCTCTTTCAATGTAAATAAGTAGCAAACTACCCTAACTTCCGGCCTCTGAATTTCAGAAGAGGGATCTCCGCATCCAATGGGACTCACGGTATAAGGTCACTAGTATTGTCACCTACAATTGTGGAAAAATTTGAGTCCCTAGGTACTTGCAGTCATAGTGTACAAGGGGGGGCCCAATCTTACCACAACGTCGATAAAATTCTTTATTAGTGAACCAAGTACAGAGTTTGATAGTAAAAAATATCACTGAGAAGCATTAAATGCAGATAGTTCCCGTTTCTCTCACCTTACTTCCGGATTTCTTTACACCCTGGAAAATCTTCTCAGAAAAGGTTTTTGAGCCATTAGTCTTTAGTCAGTAGTGCATTTCTGAAAACGTTTAAAATCTTTATGCGAGTTTTGGCTGTAACAATAGGGGCAAAAAATATTTATACCGTTTGAAATTATCATACTAGAAAACTTATATAATATTTATATTTTATTTTTATATTTGAAATTATTCACTGTAAGAAACATGAAGCAACACATTCACACTGTAGGTAACTAAAATTAGAGCAGAGTTATGCAAATATCCTTTAGAGCCTTACATTTCGTAAATCTATAATATATGATTTTGTGAGTATAGTATTCGAAGTAGTTTATAACAATCTGGGTTAACCGTTGCACTTAAACCATCTGTTGTGATACTTATTCTTATTCTCTAAGCCTTTGCAAAGACAATTCAAATTATGAGACATGACTTAACGATGGTTTAATGTGCTTTCATTTCTATTTTGCGTGATGCTGAGTGCCAGACAGTGAGACATTGTTTAGTAACGCCATCCGTATATATAATATCCATATACATTCAACACTCAGTAGAGTAAGAGTTAGCGTATGCTATTTTACTAATTGGGATTCCTTTGGCATTCTGTCTGCACATAAAATATTTAGACGAGAGATAAAACTGCTGCATAATGTACATAAAGTACTTTAGCGAGGAGTAAATTAAAAATCAAGAGTGGAAGTGCCTTCTAATTACTTCAACAAACTTCGGACGTCATAGAATTGTATATTATCTGTTGCAGTAATTTGTTCTATTTTCCTTGCTTGCAGAAGAATAGTGGTCAACAACAGTAACAGTAAATGTAAAGCATGGTTGTAAACACAATGATTATTAAGCCTAACGCACGTAGAAATTGCGAGTTAGCTGTTAAGTAAGGCTTTTAGTGAAACACAAGTTAAATAAGGCAGAAAGCCTTTTAACAAGATGAAAAAATTACATGGATTCTGTTAGGCTGATTTCTTTGCCGTATGTAAGCTAAGAGCGTAGACTGGAGCAACTTACATAAACGATTGGAATTAGGCTCCGCTTTGCCTCCTCGGCTTTTCAGCCGTGTTGACTTCCTCTTTCCGCAACACGATTCACCTATTTGCTTTGGCTCTGCTGACACTATCTTCTTCTCGGGGATTTATAATAATGAACAGACACAGATAATAAAAGACTTTCAGAATTGCAAATAAAGTTGGCGACAAACGAAACCCAGACCGGAGCTCATGCTCTCTTACAGCAGTCCTTGTAATACCAATTGTAAACCAAAAATCCTGTCCATTTTCTACTATACTAGATATCATTCAACATGGTCACCTCTGTATGAAATGATTGTAAAGAATATTCGTGTAAAATGCTAGTTTGTCACACAGTGTCAATAAATAACATATTTAATTGAGAACAAATTACCTTTTCATGAGAATCTGTACGTTTTCTTGATTACAATTTCTTTAATGTTGTTCCATTTTTGTATATAATCAATCATAATATTGGCTTGGTTTTCGTGCACAAACAATTTGCACTTGCACATAAAGTAGGTTTGATTAGTTTCATTGAGTTAATAGCTAATTCACATAGGTTTACTATATCCATGCAAACTTATTCATTATTACTTTCACTTTACACGTCATGCTAGTTTATTTTCATATGGATACTAAGAGGAAAAGTCAGCACCGGTTTTACGTGTAAGAATATTGCGAGGCTTCCAATAAGTTCCTCTTTTAATTATTCTTATAATAATCCGTGTTACGTCAACAAGATTTGTAAAAATTATGCCACATACTATATACTGTACTTACTAACACACAACAGCAGCCCTACTTAGCATATTTACAGTCACAGTGCGCCACTACTGGTCTAAATCGAAGACTAACAACGGTTGTATTTAGTAGAGCTTGAGTTAACATTTTAGTCTCTAAAATTAATTTCAATTCGAATTTACCATACAAGTGCTGTACCAGAGAATGCTTAACATTATGTACTTTGTAATAGTAATTCTATTATAAGCTATATGTGTGAGTTTGTGCCATTTATTGATTTTGATTGTCGTCTTACGGCCAATACCAGTTTCATTAGTCCTAAGTGTTCTTAAAACCTTATCCTACTCTTAAATACTAACATTAAACGTTTTATGGGTACCTAAATTAAAAGCTTAACTTTACTTCAACTTTACTATTATTAGCATGCTTATTATTTTTACCAGCTTCAAAGCAGTAACAAATTGCAGAACAAATCAAGATGCGGATAAACACCAACTTATTTATTTAGCGTGCTTCAAATTTTTGTGATGTAATTGAGAACTTTAATTATTTAATAATTAATGAACCACAACATTAACATGCAGTCGCAGTCGCATCTAGCAAAGTTGCATAATGGTCTAGTCAATGCCACTAATTGGTTCTGCACACATTTTGGCATTTCTTTCTCAAATAACAAATAAGGCATGCTAATTAAATGGCTAGGCTACCAGAAGATTCGATTTAGATAGGTATACCTAAAAGTGTGTTAGGTGACTAGTAAATTTTGAAGAGGCTGGTTGTTTTAGGTTTCATGAGTGGTACTCCATTACATATATGTACATATATATGTACTGGTTTAAAGGCTCATTAGGTTCATATGTAGATATATACGCCATCTTGTCCTCCCTAGTCTCCTTTAGCATTTCTTGAAGGAAAGGAGGAAATAAGTCGATATTATCCTCTGAAGATGGGAATTGAAGATTTGCCTTGAAGATAAAAGTAGCAGGGTACAAAAGGATTCTTTGCCATTTAAAAAACTGCAATGCCCAACTCTGGTTAAAGGATGGCTGGATATACTACTACAAACTACATTACGGCTTGTTTCATTTATTCTCATCATGAGAATATAAATTGCTAAGCAGAGTTTCTTGAGTCTTTCACTACTTCAGTTCCAAAATTATTACAAGAGATAAGTAATCTACTTTCAGTATACAATTTCTCGAACCAATATTGTGTAGTGTAGAACTGTACTATACTATATATGTTATGCAATAACTATATGTTTCCTTTTGGGCTTTCCTGATTTCGAATATATACCCTGTACATAGTACATAAGAACATAGCATAATGTTTGTTTTTGTCCACGCTCTTTTTTAATGTTGTCCTAATTGATGGACTATCATGTGCTGAACTATGAACTGTTGATGACCCAGTAAATTCACAAAATATGGACTATATGATCCTTATTTGGCAATTTTGCTCACTCTCCTGTTAACTTATCTTATCATAATGTATTTGTCAACTTGGCTTATTTGTTTATGATCACTAATTACTACAGTTCATTGAATATTAAATTAATAATAGTAAGCACTACAATTTTCAAACAAATCAATCGAATATGTAACTTAATTTAGTCTTTTCTTCAATCCCAATTGAAGAGCATTACTCGTTTTCTTTAATTCAAAGCGCTTGATAGCCTATAATACAATAAGATGTTTAATCTATTAAAGGAATATCGCTGGCTAACTTTTCAAAGAGAACAATCATGCAACGGCTTTTTCTTTTCAAAAGGTCAGTTTAATATTACTTAGGAAATGAAATGATATAAGAATAAGAGTCAATATAATATATTGATCTTTAGAATTTATTATTCATGCCAGTGCTAACATCATACCAACACTAACAGCTCACATTATACCAATTATACCAACAGTTATCTTTATTAAAAAAGTTATACCTTCAGATTTCTTAATTTTGAATATTAAATAAGTAAAACAAGTTTGAATAAAATATTATTAACTGTAGCAAATATTGTGTTCTAACATTTCAATTGAATTTCTAGAATCTATTTACATCACTAGAAGATCATTTATCGATTTATCTATCTCCATAAATATATGAAACCGTACTTTTACTCAAATTAATAACCAGCAACAGGAACAGGGTTTACACATCAAAAGCCACTGCTTTTAAATAGCATAAGTAATTTGATCATGCTAATTCCGAGCAAGCACCTAATATGCAATTATTGAAATAAATATCTGCACCTACATATAACATGTACAAGAATGCACATAGCATGAGAATATCCCTATTCTTCTGCATTGCTAGTTTATAAGTTTATAGGAACTAATAATGAAAAGTCAATATATCTCCATAGTTTAGGTATTCTCTGTAGTGCACTAACAACTTTAAATATGTACTTAATTTATATCGATAAACACAGCGTTACAGCTTGGCTTATAATACGGTTCAAATATTTACCTCTATATATTCTATCTAACTCGCTTTATAGGAATAATACCCCTGTTTTTCATAAAACTTGTTACTTGATCTGGAATTTCTGCGAGGACTTCTTGTGCAAGTTTAACCTTGGCGACTTTGGAGGTGCTGTCATAGCTGCTGGACCATTTCCCGGCAACATCCGGACATATCGTTGCCATCCATGAGTATGAGTCACGGTAAGGAACAAATTGGACGATATCTCTCTCCGCATATTTTCCATTATAAGACAACCGCACTATGTCTCCATCCAGTTCATCCATTGCGGCGAAATTGGCTCCACCGACGCCAACGATAATGATGGACAAAGGAAGAAGTGCAGAGTCCACTATAATCTGGGAGTGAACAAAATAAAATAAATTTCCCAGTTTATTGCTTTTCGTTAGAAGGCCAATTCGCTTCCAGAAAAGGATTTACAGTCTTAACTTAACTGAAGCTTGACTCCATTCAAATTGACATGCTACGCTCTAAACTTTATGTACACTAAGGAATAAAAGTTACTTAACAAATAATGCTTTCAAAAACCAATCGCATAGAAAATCGCATTACAAGTAACGTATATCTTTGAAAAGCGATTGAAGAATTTAATAAAATTAAAATGCCTGAAGACAGAGAAAGTCCTCTTAGAAAGTTTTAAATCTAAAATAAATTGGGAAATAGAATGGAACTTAGCATTACTCCTTTTATAAACCAAAAGGGAAAACTGAATCAGTTATGGGTATAGGTAGGACTTAACTATGCTCATTTCCTTGACTTACAATGGAAAAATTAATGTAATTCAAAAATCTACAATTTTTCTATAGGTCATATTTCCACCAATATCGTACTGTAGCATAGCAAATGTACGTTGTACTATTGTTATCGAAATATATTAACCAAATTTAATTTCATGTGAGCATGCTAATAGTATTAGACAGTTTATCTTTAAGTAATAGTGTGGCTGATGCCAGAGAGCGTAAAGCAAATTGGAAATAATTTAGTGAATTAGTTTTAAATTGTTTACTTCTTTGGTCTGAGGCATGTCTGTAATTATTCCGTCTGTAATGATGAGAAGAACGTAGTAGTGCTTGCCGTCCAAGTGACGCCTCGCCTCAGTGGCCACATTCCGAATAATCGGAGCGAAGTTGGTAGGCCCATACAGTTGCACTTGTCTTATACAATTTCTGCAAAAGAGATTCTCATTATCAGTCTGTTATAGACGTGCAAGGCAAGTCTGCTCTGATCTGTACCGCTATTTGTGAACTCCTTAAGGGCATCGCTTAATACGTTTAAAGCTTAGAGGGACTTATACTACTAGAGGGTTGTTTCGACTCGCTTATTTATGTACCGAATGCTGACTGCAGATTAGGTGCATTTATATAATTCAGTTCGTTTTACAGTTCCTTCCTTTTATTAGCACAAACCTTAGGAGAAGGATAGCCTAACCAAGTGGAACAGCAACTCAGGCGTTTTCTCCATCAGACGTTTGATTAGACACACGTTTTCCATGACTCATGAATTCTCTACGCTTGTATAATATTATTCTAGGTGCACGCTTTCCATTCAACTTTAGTTTGGGGTTTTAATCTCAGAATGAGTAATTAAATGCTTTAAATACCTACACTAGTACATGCTGCTATTTTGGAATGCTGTACTTATCTGTATTTAACTCTTATCTGTATCTGTAATGTAGTAGTTCCCACAATACAATGCTTCTAAAACAACATTCCACTTTCATTTATTGCATTTTAGTGTTTACAACAATTCTATTAAGAAATTGGATCATGCGTCCGAATAGTCGGTTCTTTTAGATGTGGAATTACAAAACTGGGAGATCGGTGGTATTGGAAATAATGCCAAACATTTAATTATTACTTAGATATTATATTTTCATTACTGCGTTCTAAAAAACTAATCCGATATTGCTTTGAAATATAAATTAAATTTTTAAATTAGCATCTTTTGCAAACCTGAAATAAATTGGCAAATGGATTACACTGGGACGAGTTCTCTATTTGATAAAATGAAGTAGATCACCGAAATGAATATCATGGTTAAAATAACAACTTTGTTGAGATTACCCAAAATAAATAAGATACTGATTCTTATTTGCTGCTGTTTTAACCTTACCTACTTGCACTTTATGAATCTGTTTTATCTTTTCGTTGGTTCGCTGTCATTATTGAAGTAACCTAAATATGATTTAGGGTATCAAGTATGGATACAAATATTGGAGAAAATTTCTGTGATCAAATCCAAGCTTAATATTATTGTTGTACTAATATCAAACTGCCAAACTGGCACTGACTTTCTATGCGCCTAAGGTATGGTCAAGGGCAACGTGAAATTTTGGCAGTGCGGGGAAAGATAGTGACTGCATTGTGCAATAAATACTTAAGTTGTACATCTTTCTGACCTGGAGCGGTAGAAAATAAGTCGAAGGTTGGAAGAAATGGAACTAAAGCCAAAGAAAGTAATAATAAGGTTGCACTTGAGGCAAAAGAGCTGCAATACTTCTTAAGAGTGTTTCCATTACATTTCCTTCTCTCTCTTCATCAAAACTTTTATCAACAACATTCCTTTCATTACTTTAGTTCATTTCATCTGTCATCTCTGAAAATACCTACCAACTTTGATTGTACAAGTGCCTAACTGAAGAGTAAATAAGTGGGTTGGGTTGAATGCAAACTTGTACAACTTATTTTCTGTAGTATCCATATTGCTGCGCGCGTGTCAAATCAAATAGAGACTTACATTTCTCTGAAAACATTGTGAATAGCACAAAGTAATATTATTTGACTTTCTCCTGCAAAAAGAGAATGTAAGACCGAAGAAATTGGTCATTTATATAAAGGAATTTGCACTTGACACAAGCATTGACCAATACCAATGATTTATTTTCCTTTCCACATAGATTTGTACTTTACTTATATATAGTTCCCGTAAGGAACAAAAGGGACTGAAAAATAGAGTACCTAGACTTGAATGACTGCACTGGAGATGAGATAGTAACTGCGTACATTTGCGACTTGCACTTTCATGTAATGTTAGTGAATGATGTTAAGAGTGTCCACAAGGACACGCACAGAACGATGCTACAAGGAGGTAATGACTTATTTTGCCCGTGGTGTCCATTGGGATGGGAATAGATAACCACTCTTATCTGACCAGTTACGTTCTACCATAGTGTATTTCACTGCCAGAGTAAGAAACTATGTTCGTATTCTGAAACTACCTAGTTTACTTAAAAATAATCCTCAAAAATGTAGACGAAGATGGTACAAGAAAAAGTACTCCATTACTTTCAGTGCAGGGATCGAGGAGTTTGTCTGAAAGAGTACACATATTTATGGGTTCCTCTTGAGTTACTGCAGTTGGTAAACAAGGAAATTTATGCAGTACTCTATAGAATAATGAAAAGAATATCAAGAAGGTAACCGAAAATACTTTATACCATTTCGCAACGGTTCAGAAAACATGTCATCCAATTTTCAATGTTTTTGAAGAAAATTGGTACAAGAAGCCAAAGAATCTTTTCAGAAAACTCCTTTCTTCGAGATCATTGGTGTTCAGTGTCTCGAATAGCGCTAAAATCTTTTCTTATAAATTAACTCGTGTTAGCTTTTCTATGGATTTTCCTTATCCCCTAATAAAACACCTTAAATTCACACATGCCATCCCATATCCATTTGAAGATTGACATTAGTCCTATTCAGCCTTACGTAATGCTCACCCTTAGCAATATAGTTTCTTGCAAGTTCATTACATTACATATAATGCGAAAGCCTAATAAAAGTGTATTGTATGTAGTGGGAGACGAGAGAAGCGAAGCCACCACGCGGTAACAACATACTAAACCAAACCGAAGAAGGAACGAACGTGTAACCTTTCAGTCACTCTTTTTTACTGACTTCGTGATCTGTTTCGGAATTCTTTTTAGTTCTCCGGACATGTCCGTCCTCGCATTTCTCTTTTCTCCTTTTACTTATCGTTAGCTGTGTGCAGGAACGAACCGAATACATAAACTCCCAACAAGGCCTCTTATCTCCCAACTTTTTCTTTATTTTTTTGGCAATGGGAACCATCCTATCCTCTGTACTCTATAAGTGTGTGCACCTACATTCTATAATAACACCACAGTACAAAGTAAACTAGAGATAAAACAAACAAACTTCGTGTACTTGTACTCTTATTGTTTTCCTAGCAGTTGGTTTCCTTTGAAAACCTTTGAGTAGTACTGCACTGTATCTACATACTAAATGGCTTCGTCTTTCCTTCCCTCTTCTTTTTGTTTGAACAATGTTATTTTTATTTACCCATTTATTTGTTTGCACATGCTAACCATGTAAATACTGCAACTGCATCTGCTTTAGTCAAATATTTAGTATTCTAACTACTTCTAGGTTTTCGTCTCGACCACACACTCAAGGCAATTAAAAATTAAAATACTATCAACCCAAACTACAAAACAAAATGCATTTAGAGTGAAGAAGGTCAGCATTTCCACTTAAGTGGATTTTAAGCCTTCAATCTCTTGTGGAAAGAAGAAAAGGTGAAAAACAAACCTATAGGCTTCTAGAACTCCATCCATTCCCCGACAGTAAGGAGAGTTGTTGAGACTGACATTGAAATTATGAGAGACTTCTCCCAAGGGCGGGACTCTGGCTCCGAACCCGTACACAGGAAACATTTTCGTCTGGTCATAATCCTGAATGATTTCTCCGACAGCTTCAATCGCCTGCTCATACGGATTAGTTCGACTGCCTGCAGTTGAGAAATGGTGCAAAGTGTTGGGGTCATTAGGATCGCCATTTGAAGCAGTGAAATCAATAGCGAAGCAACAGTGGATTTGAGTTCCACTTGCAAGATACTCCATAAAAGTATAGATTGGGGATACCATCACTTGTAGGAAACGGATACTCGCCGATTTTTCCTGGAATACAAAATATAATGCAACATCAACGAATAAACCGGTCAATTCCCACTTCTGCATTAATATTATATTTTTATAGTAGTTGTCTTCGCCAAATCAGAACCCTAAACCACTAACCACTAAACGAACACTGAATGCGCCATGAGACACGTCGCCAATAAAATAACATTCCATAAAAATGATGCACAACCCAATTCATAAAAATATAATGTAATGGGATGGTCTAATCATCTTTCACTTTCTCTATGAATGACGCCCATCCTCGCTTTCTTTGTAGTCAAACTAGTAAAAGCTTCTGCTGAAGATTTCTCTTAATGGGGTCAGATGTTAGTTCACATCGCATTAGTAGAAAAGACACGTTAATGCGAAATAGATTGATTCAATGTGGAAATAAGTAGTTAAGTATTATGACCCTGGCCCATAGATTTGATTTCTATAAAATTCCCTACGGGAATCTCATAGAAAATAATCCATTGCTATTGTGCTCGAACAAGAGCAATAGAAAATAGTTGCACGATATTATCACACAATGGACAATACTAATGGGGTCACTCACCACCATATATTATCTCTGTGTGGCAATCCTTGTTTTGTTCTTTTCATCCAGGGAGCTACAAGTATTCGGTCAGATTGCCTTTCAGATGAGAATGGATTTCTTGGGAGCACTTCAACTCATTCTGCTTTGTCATTATTACCTTCATTAAGCTGAACTGGAGAATTTCTTTGATTACTCTCTCTCACACAGACAACTTGGATATAATGTAATCATAAATCCTCTGCTCTAGTTAGTTGCAGTTACTACGTCGCAGACTGTGACACTAATAAACTTTAAATTCATGAGTCTATTAACTAAACTCCTATGAACACTATCAACTACTTTTTATTTCCTTCATGTATCTTTTATGTCACGAAAAATGCACACGTTCAATTCTCCAGTTTCATTTCAACCTAGCATAATGGCGCAATAACCCAATTAGTTGTAATGCTTATAACGCTTTTATTATTGTACATGCATTAAGTAGCATTTTAATTTGTGTTAAATATAGTGTGACAATTCTTTGTACTTAATTTGCCTATTATTATTACTATTAGTGCCTTACATGAAAAATGTTTCTCTCTTTCGCTTGAGCTTGTATTAATATCCATAAAAATTCTTATCGTTTCCTTTCGTATAAGAATTTCAAGCAACATTTCTTAACTTTAAGGCATACTATTTTAACCCAATTCCAATAGGATTGCTACTAATTATTAAGAAATCGTTCATTTTCCTGTAAAATATACAGGTTATTCTTGCAACTTTTACTTTAGAGAGCATATCTAGGTATTCAAATACAAAAATGTATCAAGGGATATTTTCTAGTACAGAGTCGAAGATATGAGTAGTTTATAGTACACATAGTAGCTCACTTAAAACTAAGGATTGTACTTAACACACACATAATGCAGCATACAAATGAGGAAGACATACGCGTGTAAAATTCTAGTGAAGATTGAATAAGGAAAGCAAGTGAAAGCAGGTGAAAGCAAATAGAAAGTTAGAATTTGGAGTTTGACGCAGTGCTGTGCTTCCTAAGATTGTATGTCGTAGATAGAATTGAACAACAGGATATCCTATGCCTGAAGGAGCTACAATATTGTAGAATGGCCTATGGGGGAAATAAAAGGTTGAGTATACACAAACAGTTTCTCTTGCATTCGAATAGGATGGATGCAGAATTGAAATGCATAAGAAAGTCTGAGGTACACGACTACCATGCAAAATGCAACATATGGATGGCCTATCTATGTTGAAACTACTTTGACGTATTTCGATATTGAGAGTCGATACGAGACGACTTTTGTTATGCTAGAACGCTTTGCATTGTCACTGTCTTGTGTTTCGTATACGTCTTGTGTTATGCGTCATACGCCACACCACACCAGGACCAGACCACATAAAGCGTGCCTTGGTTAGAGAAAACACACTAGTGTTGATTGTTCTTATCGAAAGTATAAAAAGAATGGGAGAAAGTGGAAGAGAAAGAAGCTTTCCCTCCTTCCCACTCGGAAATCCCAAAAAAGAATACGAAACCCGGGAACCCACGAGGGCAGGACTAGAAATTATAAAGAGTCCCGTCAGGAAATTTCCCTTCCAGTTAATTTAGTCGAATCAAAAACATCCGCGGTGATTTTTCTCTTTCCCACTTACCCTGCTGGGCTTTCTTCTCCTTTTCCCAATTCCCTTCTTCATCTTTTCCGTTCTTGACAAAGACATTTCGTCTCTCGCCTTTCTATTATCTTTCATGTCCTGAGTCTCTATGCATAACTACAGAGATATGTTGTTGTACTCCCAACCTAACTATTCAATACCTCTGTGCATACAATAGAAACCCATTTCATCCTGAATAGTTATTACTTGACGGAACGTGAGTAAAAACAGAATTTGCAGTAGCTAATAACAGTGCATAATAAATGATATCATTCATCATCACCTTTCGGCTTACGTTTTTCATTATCATTCTCTTCGTCCTACTTTTTTAAATATTTTCTTACTATCTTGCACATCGTGTTAAACGGAAGGGTAATTAGATGCGGACAAAATGCTGCCTTTAACAATTTTGAATTCTGCTAACAGCAAATCTAATACAGAACGCTTCACCTATTTAAAACAATCCCCCATGGGTGTTGGTCTTGGTGTTACACATAACTGATACTTTGGAAAATTATGGTTCACAGTACATAAACAAACGTAGGAAATACAAATTAATAAATGCATATCGTACTAAATGATTTTTAATGAATAAAATATTACGAAATAACCGTAAAAATTCGGATTTTAATAAGTGTGTGCTTATTTGTTTAAAACGTGGTTTGACTTACCAATCCATTTTTGGCAGCTAATTTTACGCTTTCTTTGCCGATGAGTGATTGCATTTTGTTAACGGTGGTGTAGTATGATCCGAGAGATGAGTGGTAGCCATTTATTCCCACTTGGAAGCATTGCAGTTGAATACACCGGTCCTTATCTCCGTTGCATAAAGTCCTCATGGAAATTGTGGCAGCTCGCCAAGCAGGATTGTCGCCCAAATAAGCCTCACTCCGGTACACGACAGTGTAATTGCCAGCCTCATTGATTTTCGACAGAACGTAGAAGACCTTTGCGGGGAAGATGCAACAACGCGTTTCTCCCATGCACTGTCCTTCTAGTTTTAGTGTCACCTGCACCCAACCGTGTTGTGCCGAAACAAAAAACAAAAACATACAATACATCCATTAATGACACAATTACTTCAATGTAGCACACACACCTAAACCTAAGTGATGGAAAGCCACTCTCCTCTGTAATACATTCTATTCTAGGAAACGTTTTTAATGTTTTGTGACAGTGTACAAATTTAATGCTTGGCCTCCCTGCAACTGAAATAACCATTATGAGTTTTTACCTAAGAGATAATCAATAAAATCCATTTGCAAACACATATTTCTGAAATGATGAAAGTAGAGCTCCGTGTTTGAGGATTGGAGCATAAAATTCATCTTACTTAAAAAGCTGACAAATATTTGCTCACCACGATTCCCGATTTCTTATTCCAGTATTTATTAAGATTAGACATTCATCACAAGTCTAAGCATGTCACTCTTCCAAACAGTTTCTATCCCATCTCGTACACAGCATTTATCATTTTCAATGCTTCCTGGCTTACAATGTTATATTGCCCAAGGTAAGTAATTTTAGTAATGTATGGAAATATATGAGATAGTAGTTGAGATTGAGATTAATTTTGCGTATTCAAATCATGGCCGTAATACTACACTATGTTTCTTTCTAAACTTGACATTTTATCTTCCCACAAAATATTTTGTGTCTCTTGTTTTTCTACTTATTTCTAACCATGTGTTCTCTCGACGCAATTTCCGGGATTCAGCCATTATTAATGAAAATGTGTAGGCGAAAAAGTAATAGTTAATCTTTGCTTTGAGGGAAACCACGTAAAAACTTCGTCACGTCTACTTAAGTAAACATTCATCATAATACAGTAAACAATTTTTTTCTGAGTACTTTCTCTTTGACTAATCTTCTTAGACTATCTTTAAAAATCTCATTTCTTCGTGCCCTCGTTTTGATAAGGACAACTGAGACAAATCAAATACGTCAATGCTTATTATTAGCCCACAGCTAACTAAATAAAATCATGTAGGAGGTAAACGTAGCGAGGAAAATGTAGGTTTACTTTTGTATTAAGCATACTGTACTATGCACAAGGCATAAAATGCTTTCACGGTTCCCTTTGATTTGATTTTATCACATCAATTGTGCATTTTTGCCAGTTTGACATGAAGGATGCATTTTCCCTTGAATTACTCAGGAGAGAGATATTCTTCAAAAACTTTTCTAAAGACGACGCTAACTTTGTCCTTCGCTTTTCCTTCGTTTGTACTTAATGATATTTTTTGAACATCTTCATAAATACTAAAGTAAACACATAAAAGAGGCAAAATATGCACATAGGGAATCTAAGGAAAAGTAAATGATAGTTCACTACTTCATTTCTATGCAAAATAGGGAAAGCATGTACAACTTTTCGTTTACAGATAGTTTTTGATACAGTATGTCCTCAAAATAACAATACTTAACAAGTTTTTGCTATTGTTAACGGCAAGCAGCAGTTTTCCAATTTCAAATTTCTCCCAAGTCCTAATAAAATATAAATCGAAACGAAAAGCTACATACTGTATTACTAAGTTTGTAACAAGACAACTTTCCCTATTACGACGTGATTGTACACCTCTTTCTTGACGTCCTGTACGGATAAATACTTGCACAGAATATTCCTAATTTTGAGTTTGCTCTTTCTTGAATTTCACGCTTGAGTGACACTGACTGAATTCGATTTTAGAGGCTGAAGCTACAGACGCCGTGAAAACACATTTGGGAGAGCCGTACACTAATTTTCTGTATGTAAACACTAGTTAAAGCAAAAACTAATTTTGTTAAGTTTTTGAATTTGTAATTGCGCGTAATGAGTTTCAACTTTCTTATCGCAAAGTTTAATAGTCGACGGTTTTATGACATGAAAATTTCCCGGATACTCTTAAGTAATATTCCTGTGTACATCTTTTTAATAAGTAGGAAATAGGAAAGCACGGCCGACAAGGTTTATGATTATGACTTTGAATTTCATTTACTTGAAAGCAAAACGCTCTCATAAATGTCTAAACCAGAGTATAAAGTAATGATAGAAGTGCAGCTCTGCTACTCCAGTCAGAGAATGATTGTACCTTGCACCAAACCAATTCATAAATAATCAAGTAAAAACTTTTGTATATTTTAGCAGTACAATCGCGAATTGCAATTACTGAGTAGGAGACTTAACCACAACAATCCTGTGTAACTATTATAGTCCTAGGTTTATGAAGTGTAGTATGTAAGATATCAAGAGGTGGGTGAAAATAAAGTTTTTACCCTGAGCAGAAGCATATTGTAGTATTTAGTATACTTTTCTAGAGCAATATCGTAGTAGTGCAGTCTCGTACTTGTCATTAGTTACATATTAATATTTAAGCTCGGCCGTGCATGCAACATAGATAAAATAAACCCTTGCTTCATAAGAAATAATGCAAAGGAAAAAAGACAGACAGTCTCTGTAGACTTTGAATTGACTTGTCTTTTGACGGCCGCCGCTTCTCTTTTGTCTTTGAATTCCTCTCTTTGTATATCAAGTTGCTATGTGTTCTTGTCATGCTTCTGTTAAGCCTTCCAGCTGGTTCAAATGCATCTCTCTTGCTTAAGAGCATCTAACCAAAACCAACCTGCACCAGAGTCCGCCTGTCGGAACCAAGATTTATCAACGATAAGTCATACGAGACTAGACCCAGTAGGAGAAAGTCTATTTGAGAACGCAGACAATTCGCCAATCTAAATGAGATGTATTATGCTCTATTATCTCATCACACAAAAGATTCTTTGTAATTGTGAGGTAGCGAGAAGGGGGAACTTAATGGGGAAACTTTTATTTGATGAATGAATAGTTTTCCGAATGAATAAAAATGGACTTGCTTAGCTAACTTCATTCTGACTTCTGTAGAAATCTAAATGCCAACACTATTAATACGTACAGCACTAACTAATTAACTAATTTATCTTTGTTAGCTCTGCACTAACAAGAAAATACTGCCCACGCAAGTCTCAGAAACTAAAATTAGTGGTATTATTATGTAGGTACTAATATGTAAGTACAGCTTCATTTCTACTTCCTGCCTACTAAATATGTGGAGAAATGTATTTGAGGAAACATTTTCTTGTTAAAACTGAATATTACCTTACTAGAGTTTCATGTAACCATACTATAAAGTGTAATCATCCTTAATAAATGAAATCTATAATGGTTATTATAAGGAAACCTCAAGTTTTTATAACCCAATTCGCCCCTGGTAGTGAAATATTGAGAGCAATATTAATTTTGAAAATACGGTGTGTTATAACGTCTTGTATACGCATTAGGGATATTTATTTGTGTATTTAAGCGGAGAATTGAGTAAACAAGGAGTAGGATGTCCATAAAAGAAGGAAAGACTAGTAATGAGGCTGGAGTCTCTAAAACAGGAAGAAATGCATTAAGCAGACTGAATGGAATATGGAATATAATAAGAAACTTGTTAAAGTTGAGTAAAAGAGATAAGCCGTTGTGGTTGGAGTAGAAATAAAAGAGAGTGGAAGGTGAAAGGAAGTAAGAGGGGAAAGAGATATTACAACCTCGCCAGCAACTTGGCTACGTAATGTAAACAGAAATTTAATAGGACAGATATTTATAAGATGGCTTTAGTGCGTCATCACATCACAGTTTATTACAGAACAACTATTACAGCTCAGTCAGATAGCTCAGGGCTATATCTTCTAGCAATTCTACTTACTTTTTAGTGCTTATCTATTTTCTCATGATACTGATAATAAAGACGAAAATGAATGCCTTGTCTGGCGATGGTGGTAAGAAAGTGAAAGTAGAGGAGAAAGTAGAGAGAAAGTAATTAACCTCTTCCTTGAATTGCACCAATTCCTCCGCCATAAGAATAATCGTTCCTTTTGACTGTTTTGCTTGCTTGGGGATCATCGGGTAGTATTTACTTTTGTTTTGCTGCAGCAGCAACGAAAGTCCGTTGTACCCTGCAGTCACAATCTGGCCCATATTACATTCTGCATAACCCAGGAAATCATGGTCTTCCAAATTGGCAGAAGGCTTGTCTATGTCATACACCTCGAAACGAAGTGATTGCTCTTCTTCAAAACGGTAGTCGATTGTCACCTAAACAAAACCAAATTTATGTGACAAGCGTACACAATCCTTATGCCTGATAACTACCAACAGTATTTGAATTTGCTTCCGTAATATCCACTCTACTATACTTGTACCATGTAGCAATGTTTATACCATGTTTCGTAACAAAAAAGAGATTTCAACATTTCATTGGTAATCGAATTTAGATTGTCATGTGGAATGCAAGCGTATAGGCAAGATAGCAAGTAGAACGTGAGCTTAACTACCTCTCTGCTTGTCTGAACCCAAATAATGCAAAACTAACGACGTTCTTGTCAGTTGACAATTTAAAAGGGAAATTCACTATTAGCATTCATAACTGCACCTTTCTTGAGACGAGACTCGGCTTCTCACTCAAAATTCGTTGACAACATGACATAACCAACTAAATGCATTTACATCCTAAAGGTATTTCCTCTTTTATCATACTTCCTGCATTACTTCACAACAACTCTAATATATATACATACCAGCGCCACTTTACGTCATTCAAACTCTATTTGTTTCTAAAATATCCATTTTTTACTCTCAGCAATAATTTCACTTATCGATCCTCATAAAGAGGTTCCTATACATACTTCCAAAAGTCAGAGACAATTTTCCCAAACAGCTTCCCCAAATTGCGACCTACTTTCTTAAAGCAAAATAAGCTTCTTAATAACCTCACATGTCTAAATCAATAATATTATTCTGCGTATTTAATTAGGTATATGTGGTATGGACGTTCATCAGATTGGATAGTTTTACTTTTACGTGCAAAAAAGTTAAAATTGTCAATGTGCGATTGCACTTAACATAATAAGGATTCTGTGCATGTCCAAAGACAGACATTTGGTCAATCAGTTTAGTTGGTTAAGTAAAGTCAGTGAGGTTTACAAATATTATTTGTATGCGCATCCACTCTTATACGATTACATGTCTTATAGGTCAAGGCACTTTCGGTCAAACACACGACATGGTCTTATAGGTCAATACATTCCAGGTCAAGGCACAATAGGTCAAAGATTATACTCATGTTCCTGTATGTATAGACTCACTGTCTACATCGGAATTCTTATTTGTATATAGTCAGCAAAATGTTTCAGGCCATTGCCTTTGCTCCATCGACGCAGACCCTGGTATGTCTGGATGACATCAGAAGGGAATATCCGCAATACTTCCCTTTATTAAATCTGATAGCAGCTTACTTAGAAAAAAATTACATTGGTAGATATGAAGATCCGACGTACCCTTCAGAGCTCTGGTCTGTATACTCTAGAGTACTGGATGGCATTCCCCGCACTACTAGAAGAACACAAATCGTCGGCACAAGACTTCTTGAGAGCAATGGCTCATTTATATGTCAAAAAACAACGCAACCATTAATTACGGATATTTCTTACTGATTTACTGGCAATTATCAATACAATTATCTAATCTTAATGTCTTATTTGATTGTGATTTCTGATTAATAAAATTGACCTAAATTGTCGTTTGACCTGGGCGTTTTTTTTGACCTGTAAGACCTACCTATTCATTTTGACTTTGACCTGTAAGACCGGATACCCTCTTATACGCAAGGCTGTCGTGCCATAATCAGTTTTCCGTATTGAAAAGGTAAAAGGATCGAATATTTGTTTTAGACTGTAGATCAATCTCTCAACTTGAGGTAAAGGGACAAAAAATAGTGCTGATTTCGAAATTGGAGAGCTGTTCAAAGGAGGTGCGAGTTGAATACTAAATTTCTATTGAGCGAAATGAGTTTGGATGGAAAGGTAGAAATTCCTTGCGGAGAGGAACTAACTATACCTGAGTCATCATTGTTCAGTAAAGAAGTATATTTCCTATTTGTCTAGTTGTTTTAATTTTTAAAGGCTACATAATGCTTTTATAAAAGTAAAGTGGCCAACAGAGACATTATTAGCTACAAGTGTTTCTCTTATAGTATCGAGGATTGTAATGCGTATAGAAAAGGAATTGTTCAAACTTTGGTGACGAAGTCTGGATCGAGACAGTCCCAGATGACTTCCGTTCGAAGAAGCTCCACCCAATGCTGAGTTCCCAGTGGGTGGTGATAGACGACGCACATTGGGTCACTCCTTGAGAATACATCCATGTCCAGAAGATTCCTTTGCACAAATACACGAGAGAGACAGTTAAGTATTTTTATCACATGAAGGGAAGGCTTTGAGGGGATACAAAATTCCTATATGGAATTTTTTATGTTCACTTCTATGTGCATTTGCATACATATAAGCACTTATATGCATCTGAAGCTAAATCTCTCAACTACCATTGAACTATCTTAATAGGTCGACTGTTACATATACTTATCAGTAGGTAAAGCCTGTAGATCCCCACTTACACATACGTGCATGAAGTTCAACTTCTTATTTAGTAGGGTAACGTATGTATTTTACTGTCTACTGCAGCCAAGTATAGTTAAGCTAACATATCCATTATGCATATATAGTATGTATACAAAATAGCAATAATATATGACCAGAACAGTAAAACACTGTGTTTATAGTTCTTATAAGCTACGTAAGTTGTACTAACTGTATACTATGGGAAACACATAAATGTAAATACTTTACTGATACCTAGTTTAATACATTTGTACTTATGTCTGTTACGTATCTGTCTGTGTCGTGTACTATGCGGAAAAAGTAGAGAGTCAGCAGAAAGTTTATTTTCTTCGGTATTCCTATCAGCTCTAAGTAGTATGTATTTTATCTGTTCATAAACTTTGTCTCTTGCAATACATGCACTGCACTTACTCCATACATGGCTACGGAGACAGGATATACATAAAATAGATACACTTGCAGAAAGATTTGTTTAGCGAATTTATTTTCAGCAGAGTTCGCTCCGTCCATGTCTGTTGGCAACTGACAAGGCAGACGATAATAAAACGACGTACACCCAAACAAACCAAATTGCAAAACTGATTTACAAAGTGACATGTACCTTAAGCCACCTATAAGCTCCAGATGAAATTCTGTGTCATCTTGTGCTCCTATCGTGGGCTATGGCTTAAATGATCCTGTGATATTCCTATTAGTGCATACAGATTTGCAAAGTGCATAAAATGTCACAAGATGGGAATAATAGTTAGAAATGCATGATTTGAGTCTCATCTCTCCCTATCTATCTGTTTCAATTGTGTAAACGGAAGAGCAATAAAAGATTCATCTCTTGCTTTCTGACCGTAAACATGATGACGTCCATTCTCCATTTCTTGTACGTGCGACTAGCATAAAATATTGTCTCTTTATTATTAAAATAAAATACAACCATCCATTACTAGCTCTAGCATTTTCATCTTACGACTCCATCGCTCCATATTTATGTACTACAAACGACTCCACGACTCCTCACCATACTACAATTTATAGTGCTTTAAGCATATCATTTATATTTATTGCCTCCGAATATTCGCCCATAAGAATTTTTAATATCCCTTCCATTTTCGTCACGTCTCACTTCAATTTCTGTTCTTTACTCATGGCTTTTAGTCCAAGTTCGTCTGATTCATTCCGCCTACACATTTCGTACCCCATCTTTTCGCTCCGTTCTTATTGGGGTTTCCAAAGTACTGACGCATTTTCCGTGAATAATTTCACGAACATAGAGCAAAAGCATTATTTTCTCAGTTAGCCATTATAGGTCACTCAGAAATTAAATTCACTATAGGATAGTATAATATTCTTAATATTCTAATTAGATGTATCTGTACTGCTGACTGACAGTCAATACAGTCTCATAGATAACAATTTTTGCGTTCTATCTTGCATGAGCTTATTTCAATAACCAAAGTTTGCTGTCAGAATGGCAGTATACATTAGGATTTGTATCGCCAAATAATAACTATTAGTATTTGTATTCTGGATTTATTTGTCAAAAGATTGACTTGACTCTTATCTAAGCCAGTGTGATATTCAGTTTTTTATTCCTCTATGTATATATCTCAAATCCTTATCTATGCAAATATGTACCTACTACCGTAGTCAGAGTAATATGTCAATATTTTGCTTAGATTTCACATTTTGAGAAGCACAGATGGAAGGAGGATATAAAAGATTACACCTATTCTACCTGACTGACAGAAAATAAATCTGGGCTCAACTTAAGCTTTCCTTACAAAAGCATTCCCATAAAAGCGTGTCTAAGAAAAAATTCTATTCGCAAGGGTTGTAGCTTCAGACTTTTCTGTTACTTTTCTTATTTCGTCCTTTGAATTACATTTTTGGATGTTATAAATTGTACACCATAAGATAAGCTTAAGGTGCACTTCCTGTTTAAGCGGGCCAAAGGCTCTCTTATGGAACCGCTTTGTCTGTCTGTGTATAAGTATGTATCCTGTATCATGAATAAACATTATACTTTACTCTCAAAAAAGCTGGAATTTTAAAATCATTTTTTTGTGCTTCATTCTTACTGTCTGCGGAGGTCGAGAAAATTCGGGACTAGTGACTAGTTTTGTGAACCAGTGAAATGATATTTCAAGCAGGCGTTTTGTAAAGCAGTGAAAAGATATGACATACATATAGGTACAATTTGTGAAGAAGTTTATAATTTCCAAACCATGCTTTCTTGCTAGCTGTAGAGTCTGGCGAGCTTCTGTTACGGCTCGTTGTTAGTTTTTAAGATGATATGACAAATCTAGATTTTTAAGCGATCTTTAAACGAGATAACTTTCAATTAATATTGAGTACCATCACCTCATGTGTGTAAGACATGTGCACACTGCACAACTGAAGTTGTTTAGGCTGAATTTATATATATGCTTACATAAGAGTATACTTAATTCATATATAGGTATTCATTCTACTTAAGTATAGTTAATAGTATTCCTGTCTATTTGCAGAGATAAATGTGCCTGCTTAGGTATTTGCAGCTGTATTTTGACAGTGGCATTGGCATTGACATTGAAAATTCCCGAAATGATAGCAAATAGACAGGAACATGCTAACTTTGAAGCCCTACAAATGAACCCAAACATAAATATGAACCTATGTACATTATGTGAAAGTGAAAGTTTGTGGTAGTGAAAGAGTCAAGTACACAATTTAGATATGACACTAAAACAAACTGCAAACAATGTACTGGGCAAAGTAAAACGTCCCTACTTCTGCAGTTATACTTTTAAGCATGTACCTTTGTACAACTGTGCACGGGAAATGGTACCTTAATATACCCCATGACAAAATGGAGTACGCACAATTTTACACAGACACTTGTTAGTTCTTTTGTAATGGGACTTTTAAACTTAGCAAACAAATGCAGGATGACACAAAAGTTTTGAGTCTATATTTAATACCTTTCCCTTTCTACTTCCCTGTTTCAAAAATATATGAAAGAAAATACTAGAGAAAGTAAAAGTAGACTTTGCAGGTAGTAGTTACAAATCCGTTTGAATTTGCGGTAGGTAAGAAGCAACCCGAGATACATATGCTAACTGCCAAAGAAATGATTTGTATGAGAATAGGAGGGAGGGAAGCGAGAGGATTTCGGGAGAAAGTTGGTAAAGCGTAATATAACAGAGTGTAAAATCCCACCTGCAGGATATGGAAACCTCAACAGTGGAGGTTGGTTCGACAGATGTTCCCGGGGTAAACTGACTGCTATCCATTTCGAAATATAGACGTTAACCGAAAAAAACTGATTTAAATAATCCGTTTCACTTTACACTTTCACCGTTTTCCTTCTGTGAATCACTTGAGTCAATTCTCTATCGGCAACTCTGTGAAAAGAGCAACAAGGGGAAATTGACAGCTCACTCTTTCACTCACTCACTTTACTGGACTGTTCTGGAGTGGGTTTCAGCACAGAGGAGTAGAGAGAAATAAAAGGGAGCATTCACACTCCAAGCTGAAGGAACGGAATCAAATGAATCTAAAACACCATAAGAGCACAATAAAATAACTCCCAGGAAATAAAATACGATCAGATTAACAACACTCTCTGCGGACGGGCAGTAATGCTGAATTCAGAACAAAGTTACTTGTTTGTTTATTGCGGAGTATTTGTTTTGTAAAGTATATAGCCTACACCGCGGAATTGGGACAGCAGTTAACCAAATGGATAAAATCAACAGCAGAGCTGTGTCAACATCTTCAGTTGCCTAAATGCCACGAGGAAATTCGAGAGCGGATCATTCCAGTTAATTCCAACAATACTCTCAAGTGCCTTCTCTCCCCGTCACTTTCCTTTTATAATTACTTCACTTGACTTTACTTCACACACATACCTACAGGCAACTGCAACGTGCACCAGATCAGATCGGAGGACAATTCCGAATGAAACCAAGTCACATTCACCACTGGCTTATACGGGAACGAGCCAGGAGGGAGACGAAGCAGATGAGCTCAGATGATGAGAGGATCTCACCGACTGAACAGAAAGAACAAGAATGGGCCACGGCCTTCCAAGCCAAAGCTCACTGACTCCCACTAGTAAACCCTTCTCCTTTCGCAACTCCACATACCTAAACCAAAAGACTCACTGAAACTAGATCAGACGTACAATTCCTACTGGTACAGCAACACAAAACGCTCTATACCTAGACATAATCGGGAACATTTATATACACTCAATACTATATGTCGTAGTGCAACTGACAATGTGACTCTCCCATTTCCGTATTCTTAGGCAAACCAGTTAATGAAATGAAAATTAATATTTAAATACATAATATATGTTATTTATTTTTATTTTTTTATTTTATTATTTGTCAACAGACCACTAGTACACAGATGTTCTGTACAAGATCCAAACTTACTATAGCTAGGATATAGAAAGGACGTTAATCTGAGGATTTGGCGACTTTGAAATTGCGAAGTAAATTGTACCCTATTTAAATGTCCCCGGGTCTTGGGTCAGGTTTCGCAGTCACCAGTTACCTCAAGGATTCTCCCCGTACTTACACCGAGCCAGAAAAACCCCTGTATCTACCCGACCTCAGTAAGAGCTTACGCCCAACCGGGAATCAAACCTAGCACTCGATCAGGCTAGTGTCAGCGGACTGGCCACTAAGCCACTGTTATAATCAGAGATTTTATTTGTTACATATCGATTACATTTTATTTTAATGATATAGAATTCATTTTTATTATGTTAATTAGGTCATTTATTATTATTATGTCCATGTCCGTGGTGTCATCATTCTTCCAGCCTTGTATAGCATCTTATTTCATTTTAACGGGAAAAGGCTAATAAATTTTGTTATACTTAAAAACTCCCAAGCTTTCGGCGCATATGCTATTGTCATCAAGTTAATTTTAGAATATTATCAACAAAACAATAGAAACCTATAATCATTATAATAATCTAAAATTAACTTATTTCAATTATACCCTGATGATGACAATAGCATAATTGTCGAAAGGTAGGGAGTTTTTAAGTATACTCTTCAATCAATTTGTTATTTAATCATGAACTGCAAACCATCAGGGAAAAATGTGCGGAAATGCACAAATGAATAGAAAATTGGAAAACAAAACGGACTACGACACATGGTTAGTGTAACCGTAAGCCTGGAGGAGTGTATAATAATGATGAGAGTCCGGGTAGTGAATGACTGCACTTTACACTTTACAATGTTCGTGCTGTGTTGTGTATCCTCACCGGAACTCAGTCAGTGAGACCTGAAAAGCAGCCAAACTAAACCAAACCGAACCAAGTGAATTACTAACCATAGTTATATCTTCTGTGTATATAAGTAGTACGTAGGTGATATTCCCAACTTCATTTATACATACAAACACTGCATGGAGCATTTATTGCGCGTCTCGTGGTCTTACTCACACCAATTGTCTACCTACGTATCTTTTACTATCCTTTTTATTTTTACACCAATGTGTACGTAGATGCAGATTCCTAGAACTGTTGGAATCACACTATCTACGTGCTTGATCAACAAGGAACAGATTGTCTTATGCTATTGTTAATGTTAGTCATTACACTACAGATTTCTTGGAAACTACACTTCATTGAAAATAACAAAGTAACAATTACATCAAAACTGTCGTGTATTGATATGGCGTATCTGCAAGTATTAAAACGCGACACTGTTTCTTAACTAATTTATTCTCATTGGAAATACTTTCTATTACGGAGAGAATCGTGCTTCGTGGTAATATACTAAATATTCTGGGTTATATATTCAATGTATTACATAAATGTATTAAATATCTTAGAATATCTAACAGAATATTGCACATTTGCACTTTTTTGTAGAGATGCTCGAGACAAAGCAGATGATATACCTGTAAAGCAAAGTAAAAAGAATAATAACAACTCTCTTAAATACTCGCAACGTGGTCGAAATATCACACAAGTGCAATTCTTAAATTCATTTGTATTCTTTAAAAGAGCATAAGCATTCTGTGTGTATTGTGTTAAGTATCCGTGTGCTATCGCATCACGGTATTCAATTAGCAATCTATTTATTTATGGAATTACAAAACACGCATGTGTGTATTATATTCTACGGCTTTGTCCGTCATTTTGGTGGACCCTGTATAAAGACATTGAGACTTGTGTAGCCTTTGATATTGTCCTGTAGTGTGTATAGTGTACTGTATGCAGAAGACCTCCTACAGTAGAGAGCAGAGACACTAATAGTAATAGTATAAAGTATGTCTTCGTGTTGCGTTGCGTTGCATGCATTTCAATTGGAGACTGCCTTTCTACTTGTACTATATATTTGAGAGTATGAGTCTAGAGTAGTGTGCAGACTGGAGTTGTGAGTTATATTATAAATCCACGTAAGTACCTAGCTCCATAAGTTACTTATCTTTAGTTGAACATACTTGAGTATAGTTTCATCACATCACTTGGAAGCACACTTGCTATACGATACTGCTTCGTTCAGTCACTCCAGTTGAGTTTGACTCTGAATTTCTCAGCTTCCCACTTTCTCCATTCCAAGCAGCTACTGGAACTGAAGTCCAGACTCCAGATTCCCGCAACTCCCTCGCATCAGATCTTCTATATTCTATTGTATTGATTCTCTAAGTTTTCTTCCCTACCATCCACTTATTGTTAGTCTAAGCAAATACACTCTGTACAGAGTTCACATTCAGACAACTGCACTGGTTTTCATTTTGATTGTGTGTAAGAATATATCTGGAGAATTAGTACTGACCACACGGAACGTGACGTATGTACTTATAGTAGTTAGGAATATGGTTGCTGAGCTGACGTGGGTCTACATACTGAGTGTATGTAGAATAAGGAAGTAGGGAAATGGAATCACACAGCTAGCTAAATGTTCAACAAAGTAAAGCAAACAAGAATACGCTTACTAAACCAGAAAGCAATGAGAATGCCCAATGGGAAAAGTGAACCTTTGCCTTTAGATAGGGTTATAGAGAATAACAACGAATGTTAGCTTGGATTGGATTAGCTTACATGATAGAAAGGCAACTGTTTTAAGCTGGACTTAAAACTGTAGAATACTGCAATGCAAAGACTACTGCAATGGAATGAAAGCCTATGGTTTATAACTGTGGGACACTAAAAAGCAAAAAGGACGGGATGTGTTTCTCGGCGGAAGCACTAGTGAAAATGGAGAGTTACATTAAATACGGATCATAACATAGCATAAACGTTAAAACAACACAAAAGGGCTAAAGTGCATAGCTAATGAAGAAACAAAGTGAATAATAGGAAACACATGGAGACAAAGCTGGATTCAATGCAAATGTAAGCACAATCTAATGGTTTTATGTTCTGTGGGACGAAATAAAGTCAGATTGAAGCTAAAGCTTCAAGGGAAATTCTCTCTTACTTACATGAACATGTATTCTACAGTGGGATTCCTTATTTAGAGACTTTTCCATTGTGTAGTAGCATATGTTCACTAACTACATTGTTTGCATACAAATACACTCTACGAAACTACACTAACTACACTACAGATACAGCTGACGGGAAATCCTGGAATTTACTACGCACATAGAAAAAAGTCATAGACTGTACTATATGGACTGGAGACTAGACTATCAGTTGGTATACCTTGGAAAAAATAGTTTTACTAAATTACATAGTTTCATCTGATGTTAGAGAAGAATTAGCAAGTGTGTGTACACCAGAGTGGAGCTTTCTTTAGAATGTCAAGACTACACACTCGGTTAGGTTTTTGCAATGTAGTGTTATGTCATAGTTCTTTGTGGGAGTATGAGCATCTCTTCAACTTTCGCTTTGTGTTCTAATCTTAGGTGCGCATGACTAGCTTTTTTGCCAGCTTCACAGTCGTCAACACAAAATCTTCTTTACTGCACCCAGGGTTTAAGTTCTGTTGGGAAATGTAGACTTTTTTTATTTCGGCCTGGAATATAACAACCTGGAAAAAATGTAGTGGGGAACGAAAAGATATTCTGAGTCTTGGGTCAGGTACAATCACAAGACATGACAAAGACCGTTTTTCAAAAGCAGTTCAGCTTTCAACTTCAACTGTGCCACTTTTCATTATTTATTTATTGCTTTACGTCATGAAAGTCTGTTTACGTTCGTCTAAAATAATATTGATACTGGGTGAAGGGAAAAAAGACCCTGATAATGCTAAACTGCAGCTCTTGTAAGTATTCATAAAAATGTTATAGTGTTCAACGCATCCTGTTTCCATGTATGTAGGGGCTAGAAACTACAAGTTATCTTTTGTTGTTATGCACAATGATGCAAATGCAAGTTACGTTTACGTCCTCGTGTTTTTGCTATTTTTATTGCCTATAAGCAGGAGAAATAAGAAACTAGTGCAGAAATGGTCTTCGCATTGTATAGCGTATTGAACGGTATGAATATTGGTGCGATGTGATGCAAAGTTTTTATTGTGTGAAGTAAGAAAGCACTTATCTGCAAGGACATTATTTATATAAATGAAATTCGGAGATACATTCTATACTACAAGTATCCTCTCCCACTACTTACTTACGGAAATGCAAAGTAGTCTGCTTAGGCTACACTCTACTGTACTGTACCGAGTGGTAGATGCAAAGAGTGGTTTGCAAAGTCAAACTGCTCAGCTGCTCTTATAATATAGTAGACACATTTCCCGGAGAAACTTAAAGGGAAAGGAGTAAGAGGAATAACGGAGAGTTGCACATGGTTGGATGCAATGAGACTTTTTGGTATTCTCGTGAGGTCGGCTCAAGTTAAAACATTTTAGAATTTTTATGTATCACATACATTTTATGGACACAGTCATCCTCCTACATCTGTAATTCCACTTGAAAGCAAAACGTAAATAAAACCGTATAAATTCATCATGTCTTTTTAAGCGATCCATGATTCTCTAAAGACACACTTTATGGAGTACCAAGCACAGAAACTATTGAAACTTAAACGTTAAACGGAGAAAGTTTTTCAAACCAAATTCTATGTATGTATGCAAGTGGACAGGAAAAGAAAGCACGAAAAGTCCCCAAGTTTAGCAATAGGGATCTATAGATAGTTATATATGATATCCCTTAGTGCACACAAGAGAATGTGAAGACATCGCAGTTTGAAGAGGACAACTGTGGGAGAACGCAAGTTGCTTCCGAAATCTAAAAGAAATAAAAAACACTCAATGCAAACTAAACCAAACCAACCTTCTCAGTGATTCGATTCTTTTTTACATCTTTTTGTAGATAAAAATATCTCTTTGGTACACTGATTCTGTCAAATAAACAATGTGGACAAAAAATCAAAATTAATTCACAATGTTTTTATTATGGCGGTAACCAATATTTTTTCGAAACTTTTTAATAACTATCATTGTAATCAATTGTAGATAGTTAATCAGAATTAAAGTTTCATAATATCAGTATCATAATATCAGCCAACTCATTTAAATGGTATCTTTAGCATTGCAAATAATAAGGGAATAGTGAGCTTCACTATTTAGCATAAACTAACGTTTAGATGTGCTAGTATTTCCTTTATGGAAGCCTTTCCTTTATGCAACCGTAGTTTGGCAAGTTTACCGACCTCCCTCACTGTGCAAACGTGAGCTATCTGGTAGACGCCAGTGAATTTACTCACTTGTAGAAAACCAATGTGAGCTGGAGAATGCTCTTTGCATTTCGAGATGCAGACATCGACGCTTTTCTCTCCCTCTCACTTACCTTTATTTCTCCTGCTACTTTATCGGTTATTTTCTTATCATCTCAATCTCATAATCAGTTCAAAGTTCAGGTAGTACTTGTTTAATATATTTATGACCTTTATAGGACTTTAGTTGTTTCCCACAGTCAGATTTTTTTACGTTTTGGAATGTTTCCTCGAATATGACATAATTGTGGCAACAAGTAATGCACCAAAACCATTAAAAAAATACGTAGGACAAAATTAAAGAACTTCCACAATTGGACCGATTAAATCTTTATTGAGTTTCCAAATTACATTGCATACTCACAGGAAAAGTGGATTTTAAATACTTTCGACGAGGGTAACTACATAAATATTATTTGCATGAAAATAAATATGCTAATTGGTAAACTGACAACTCTGGAGACCGTAGTGCCTCATTCTTATCTATAAAACTAATTTTGCATAAAGTACAAATAAAACACGTCAAGCAATTCTAAAATTTATTGTAATGTTATAGTATCGGAAAGTCTGTGAACCATATATTTTCTGATGTCATGTATATTTAGGTGTGTATTTATGTTTAATTACGATAATATATTTATTGCTGGGAAATTTTTGAGTTTCAATTAGGTCTATAAAAAATGCATTATGTAAATAGTATGTACAAATCGCTTACAGTATTGTATGTAATAAAAAGATGTTTCAATTTAATGTGCAAATCTAAACATGCAAAATCACTCAAACGAAACCTTCTAATGCTACATATTATCATGGAACGTATAATGAATGATCTTAATTAACTTAAACTAACTTAATTATTCTAACTTAAGCTCAGTATTCTCAGTTTCCTTTAAAGTTTAACCCCTTTACGCCCATATCGACACCGTATTAAAGGTCATAGTTATAGTCAGACGTTATAGTTAGATGAAACTGAGAATACTGCAATGTGCCATTTAATGGAACAATATGCCCTGAGAGAAAAAGGGGCAGTTCTTTTAAAGTGAATTGATTCCCGTCCAGTGGACACAATGGACAGGGATATTTCTATCGATTTTTATACTTAAGTCTTTGTGTATTATCGAAAATGTCTTTTAATCTATAAAAATTCTTATAACTTTATGCAATAACTCTTACTACGCACTGTATTATATTATATCATGTAAAATATGGGCAGCTCAGCATAAGACTCACTCTGTCAGAAAGTTGAATTTTTAACAATTCGTAGCCTATCTGAAGGGCCAGTCATTTTCCGTCATGTATTCCTATATTGTAATATTATAAATCACCCATATAATATACAAGTGCAGCTAAATCATATCTGTAGCAGAGGTATGCTGTTTTGCGTATTATATGGTGAGTGACATTGTTATGAGTAAAAACCCGTGAAATAAGGAGTCAGCGAGTCAAGTTGAGTCCATCTACAACTGTATCAGCTTCTGCTGTCATCATTTCTTGTCACCGCGTTGAAGGAAAGTATGTCTGTAGGAAACGAACGTATATCTGAGTGTTTGGTTTGTTGTGAACGCAGAATATAATTCTATCTAACTGCAAATACAGAAAAAACACATTTAAAAACATATTTGTGCTTGCGTACAAGAAATATTTTGTAATTGTAATAAGAAATATTTTGTAATTGTAATAAGAAAGATTTTGTAAATGTAATTTTGGTTTACATTGTCTTTTTCTACTTCGAGAAATACCCGTACACTGCTTAAGGCTATGCGAGCTGCTCCCACTCGAGGAAAACCTAAAAGACAATAATGTACGAATATAAATATCACATACTTTAGAAAAATTGCTTATTCATTCGTAACACAATTTTCATAGACAAACTGATTGATTGACAAGGAATTTGAATTATTAACTTGGAGGCTCATACTGTATTACCTTTACCACCAGTGCCGATGCATGGAAAAGCCTGGAAGAAAAGAGAAGAATGTTATAAACATATTTATTATGAATTATGAATGGAATGCATGAATTTTATGAAGCGCTTACAATAGTTTTGAGACCCTGCTGCCGTAGAAATATGAGTGATCTAGTGTAGCATGATCTTAAAGCCTCGGGATTCCCATCAATCGGAGCAACTGTATGTATAATATCTGGAAAATGCATTCGTAAACATTATAGACATGGATAAAGACTGGAATTGTTTTAAGAATGCACAGTTATGTAGATACAAGAATGAAATAATAAGAAAAACAAACATTTAGATGGTAAGTTGAATCCTTCTGTGATTCGTATGCCACCGATTTCACATGGATTAAGCTGCCTGCATTTTTCTGAGAGTTCGGGTCCTGCACTGTAATGAATGGCGAAATCCACTAGACAAATAAACAATAAAATAAATAAGCATCCCTCGAAAAGATAATAATAAGAAACATATTCGATCATTGCAAAAAGTAGAGCAAAGCAATTCTGGAAAACGGCAAGATTTGCTGAAATCTGAGGGAATCTTCCAAAGCCATCTTTATGATGTTGTGAGCTTGGCTGAGGAGATGCTAGATTCAGATAGCGATGAAATGTTTGTCTGGAGAAGTAGCGAAGGGGTTAGGTGAGCTTAGTGAGAAATCAAATGAAGAAAATACTCACCCCCACTTGTGCCATCAAAATGGGACGTCGTAGAGTTAACAACAGCGTCTACTTCCAGATCTCGAATATCTCCAAACCAGAAAGATATTTTAGAATTGAGAATTTGATCCTCTGCTTCCGGATTTACTACAGCATCTATCGATTTCAAGTAAAATAGGAAAAAACAGATTAATTTATTCGCTTAGACGTCTTTTTTGGTTCCTCTCTTAAATTAAATTCCCATAATATTATCTGTATAACTCTTAAGAATCTATTACACATGCACTATATGCATTCCTCCTCTAAAACGTTATTTTATCTACGTATACGTTCTCAATACGTATACTCGACTCTACAGCTATTTTCGCCCCATTTCATTTCAATCCAGCTCTGAAAGGAAAAAAGCATGAAAACCTCAACTTGTTACAAAGAACATGGAAAAGGGACGCTTGCCTTGGAATTTAGGGAATCTTGTTAAATATTCATTGCGAAAGTAAAACAACCACGTTGGTATATGCAGAACTGAATGTGTCTCCTGTTTGTTCTGTTTTTTGCTCTGTAGTCTGGCATCATCTCCATTCCCTCTGTCATTGCCAACATAACCGCTGCTACTTCCGACAGCTTCACTTTCTGTCTTTCTTCTTTTCTTCTTCCCAGTGGCATTGGCAGGAGAACTGGAACCATGGTCCACGACATTACCCTGTTAATAATTCACAATTATTGCTTATGCATATAATATAATTTTTGATTAACGGAAACTTTTCATGGATCTACTGGGAAATGGAACAAAAAGTAAAATTAATGAAACAGAGACAAGAAAAAATGAACAGCTACTCGAAAAGAGTGACTTGTAAGCTCACTGTAATATTGCATTACATAGCAATAAGGATTATTTATCCTCGTGTATTGCTCACCACACCACAAGCCACGGAGATAAGTATACAGAACAGAACTCCATACGGTATATAGAGGAACATTCTATTGCTCAGCGAGGGAGACGAGACTGCATAGATATATATGATATAATAAAGATAAATTTGCAGACTGAAGAAAGAAGGCTTACATTAATGTCTTGACCTTTTTGTGTTATGATTTCATATAAAATGGGATACTCTTTTGACACGGGTAGAGGCGGTGGCGATTGTGGCAGTGGCGGTGGCGGCATATCTCTCTGGTACACTTCAAAATCCCGTAAAGTTCCATTCTCACTTTTTCGCTCGGAGTAACTCATCGTGTTCGGTTGTAGTAATTGTGGTTGAGGTGGCATTTCGTCCTGGTTCATGTCGAAATCCGGTAAAAATCCATTCTCATTGTATTCTTCAGAAAAACTCATCTTTCTTGCTGATGGTGGTTGTGGCGGTGGCGGCATATCTTCCTGGTTAGTATCGAAGTCCGGTAAAAATCGGTTCTCACTGTTTTTCCCAGGGTAACTCATGATGCCAAGCTTGCTTAAGTCTATTCAATATGGAGAAAAACGGAAACTTTAACTGTTTAGCCCATTGTTGGGCTTAGCCCTAAATATTTGTATATTAACTTAATAGGTCAGCTAATGTCACATTAAAGTTCACACGTTGTACAATTTAGCGAGGTCTCTGTCGAACCTGTTGTCAAAGCAAGTGCTTATACAAATAAACAGTTGAAAAAATGGCTAATACATCGGTTTTCTCTAAAATGGTATAAATGAACGAAATACAGATGAGAATTACCAAACCCACCATGATAAAGCCTGATAAAGGACAATCATTCTAAGCCTACTCCATCCGTAATCATCTTATTAACTTCATTTATCAATTTATGATATAACAGAAACACAATAATTAGGTACATACACTGTACTGCTTACCTATAACCAGACATACGTGTAAATGTATAGAGAATACATACCTACACATGAATGTATAGAGAATCATTTTTACCGAGTACCATAATGGCATTAATTACCACACACGTAATATGCATTATTAGAATGGTTAATTCATTTATGAGATACGAATATCCATAATCGGTACACAGTACACTGTACATACTTTAGACTTTGCTGTTTTATATAATATGTCTGAAATCTAAGCAAAATAATTTATTGTGGCATACCCTTGTCCAAAAGATAAAAGTCAGTTTTATCGTTTGTTGCACTTTCTATGCTGTAATACCGTTTAATGTCACTTTGACACTGAAATTATGGTAAACGAGAACTCATTGCATTAAAGTACGTCGTGATAGTCATATCTATTCCTCCTTTCAAAAATTCGTTTCAAAATACGACCGCAATAAAGCACTTAATACTTTAATCAAGAGAGATAAATTTATCTTTACATACCTTTACGTAGTGAGCGCGAGTTGCAGGATAATTTGCTCGATAACAAATACTGTTTTGCAGAAACTGCTATGACTTGTAAAATAGAAAACAAATATTGAGCAATTAGTCCTCTTACTCTGATACATCACAAACACCCACTGACATAGAGCCTTAAATCTTAAGATTAACCCAATTTTTAGCGTTTTCGTGCATAAATATCAAGGAAAATGGAAATTAATAAGTAATTACTTATTTCATGTGTATCTTGTAAAGAAATGTTAACCACAGTCATTTTGGGTGGAATTCTAATCGTAGTTATCTATACAACATATAAAAGATAGGTGCAGTATTCCTACAGGAAAGCCAACTCAATGATGTTACATTTTCTGGAAAACATGCATGATAAGGGAATAACGATTATGTTTTAATGCAGGTTAAATCGGTAGTAAAATAATTTAAAACATGTACGTATAAACAGTCTGCACTGAAAATAGCCATGATATAAGGCGTTAGTGGCATTAGTAACTAAAATGGACTACAGTCAATTCAGAATTATAGAACGTGCACCTTTCGTACTTTAGTACACAAGAGAAAGTCAAATGAAGGATGCACTACAGGTCAGTTTCAAGGTCCAGACAAAACGAACGAAATTGGCTCAATAAAACTGGAAAGTTCAAAAAAATGATAAGACATGGATTGACATTGTAAAGGTTTAATTAGTCTGAATGTACTTTAAGAATTTAATCACATAGGTATGACACATAGGTAAATTACCGTGATATGGGAATTACATTCACGACAAATTTGTGCACAATCTGTAAACTAAAGTTTGATTGACGGGTACTGCGTACTGTCTGGACAATGTGAAGTGTTGTCGATGCAATGATTCGATCATGCACTAAAATTAAGACTGGCAGTACTATTCCATGAATAAATAATTTCAGTGTCTATGATGCGAACGAAGGGTATAGAAGTCTTAGTCTACTATTTTAATTTTACATTGGACCATGATGGAACATAAGACGCATTAAATGGATGCTCTGTAAGATTTATAGATATTAGATGCACTATTAGTTACAGGAACATTTTAATAAGTAATATTTATGTTCTTTACATATTGTTATACCTTGTAAGCATAAGTGTATGGAGCATTATGTAACATAATGGGTGACATGGGAAAACAAGAGCAGCCCTCATTACTGTCATTACGCAGTTCAGTAGAAGAAGATGAAGATGCCGATGTCAGCTTTCTTATTATTACTGTCATTATTACCCATGCAGAGCAATTCACTTCACCTTATTGAAAGCCATAAAACAGTCTGTGGCATTTCCCCTTCTCGTTATGAATTCTAAACCGAACCGTTTTATTACATTAAAAACAATCTTGATTGCTTCTGTCTGAGAAAATCAAATACGCACATCCTGAACCATGTTACAGTTTAGTAGACGGACAAGACCCATCAGAACATTATTGTCTCGTTTAGAAGATCGAATTACATTTTAAGACATTTTCAGTATAGGTATCAAGCCAAACTATTATCAGATCTGTAATCTGTAACCAATAGTAAATGGATATAGGAAGAGAGGATTAATTTTTGCTATGCGATTTACGCATCTGCAGTAATTCTATAAATACGGTGACGGTCTACATTGACGATATTTACGGATTTACTGTCTTTAAGAGAATCCTGTAAAGCCATTTTACTCCTAAATGTTTATTAGGCTGCTTTAGCTTTCCCCTATCTTAGAACATATTTCAATGAGTCAGAACTCTTGTAAAAGAATAGGAACGAAACTCACAACGTTTGCTATTGCATCTACAGCTTAGCAGTAAAAATGCTGAGTAGACTTTATTTAAGGAGAAATTACTTAACATGTCGCCTTTAGTCTGCACCACATTTTTATCATTGCTGAACTATGGCAGGTCTCATTGTAAAAATGCAGATAATATTCCTATATAGTACCTTTCGTAGGGAAACAATTGATGGTATGTATTGTGAGAACCTAGATTGGCATGCTAACAATTCTGTCATTGTCATTGTCTTAGGACTTACTTGAAGAAAGTCCTATTTAAAGAAGAATAGACTGTAAGACATACATCTGAAATATTACACGTAAAATTGTTACAGTAATAGTAATAGCAATTGTGAATCAAAATGGATTGTAAACTCGTTAAATAGAAATGCAAATTGTGGTAGTAATTCTATCGGGTCTCAGAAGTTATGAATAATTCTTAAAGTACGCTATTTATACAGGCAATGAATTTGAAATACCTTAAACTGATTCTTCTTTTTCTCATTACAATAAAACCTATCACCAAATATAACTCATTAATATACTATAGTAATACTAGGTTACTTAGATTGCACCTTTCAATACGCTTGCAAAGAATAACACAAATTGTACATAGTATAGACGGTATATTATATAGGGCCCTATTATTTATTGAATACTGAAAGAAACCTATTATATATACATATTTAAGAACCCAATAGATGATGACGCGTTACCCACTCCGAAGTCCATGCAGTGAACTTGGTAAATTACACATTAGAGTCAAGTTAGTGGCTTCCCAGTCCGTTTGGTGCATTTTTATAGACTGTAGAGTCTGAGACCGGAGACTTGACGCCAGCGGAGCAATTGTCACAACAGTTATGATTCTTTATTGCCATTGTGATCTGCTAAACGAGACAGAGACCGAAGTTCATAAGAAAACCGTCTTATTGTCAACGTACTTGTTTCGTGTTACTCTTACAGACTCGATTTGAAGATATGACGTAAGACACAAAATTAATTCGTGTCTTACACATGCTACAACGTGACTTGTTATACATGAAACGTAATGTAACATTATATTTTGAACATTATAATCCAATAATTGCAAATATAATGGCTCATAAATACATCAAGTGATAATGACAGATCATAAAAGAGTAATTGTAAGCGATAAGTACATTCTATAGACATACTGTAGGGACATGCTACTTTCATTACAGGAAATCAATTCGCATATGCCTCGTTGGCAGCTCTCAAAAAGAACTTCTTCCATGCTGCAATATGTTCACCCAAAAAAGTAAAAACTGAAACAATGTAGGGAATCTGAGTAAATTTTTCAGAAAATTCTCTGTATAGATTTCTTTGCGTATTTGTACGATAGGTACTCAATTAGGCATTTTAAAAAAGTCTAATCATAGTATACGTATCCTATATGTCTCGACTTCCTTTATGAATCTGAATAATCTCAAATATAAATAGTGAGGGGGATAATCCTATGGCCAAATCGCAATGATATAATAATTTAGTTATTGACACAACTATTGCAACTAATGCATTGTTCCCTCCATGTACACATGCACATAATCACAATAACAAAAATAGATACCATTTTTTCATTCAAGAGTTACCAGTGAAATGAAATGATCCTGTTTTGTTAAAGATACGTATACTCTTTTGTTGGGGTACTCATTAGGTAATACTTACGTATGTTGGGCAGCGGTCTGACTTGGATCGTTTAAATATCTACAAACGTGTTCGATCAACGTAGTACATGAAAAGGCTTGAATAACAGTAAATTTATGTTTCGTGTATTGTGTCGACTAATCTCACAGTGGCAGGAACAACACTGATCTGTTCCACACAAATACTATTATTCCATATAACAGGTAATTCAAATTATTACGGTATATTAATTTTGTCTTTAAGATATTAGTTTTTTCACCCAAAGCTGTTACGAATAATTTGCTTAGGCTGCATTTGTCGATGAGGTCAAGTACTTATGCTTTGAGTGCTTTACAACAGTTAGTAGACGTACATGGAAGTTAAAGATGTAAACGTGGCTAGTGAAATTTACGAGCAATAATTGTTTACATATTAGCATAACTTATATAATATTTAATTAACCAATAAACCTACCACACCCGCGTTCAACGTCCTGAGTATTAGAAAACAGAGCAATTGATTGCAATGTCCGTGAAAGTTCATTCCTACCGCAGATATAGAAATACTATTACTAATTACTAATTACCTAACTTTCCATGAAACATTAAGTAGGTACTTTTAAGATACAAATCTGTCACACCTGTCTACATCAATTAAAAGTTGAAATTACATTGATTGATTGCATCAATTGTATCGCATGATATATTGACATTGTTTTTCTTGATGCATCTCTAGAATTACGTCTGCATCTAAAATTAATTATTACATTGTATGGGAGGATAAGTCCAGTCCAGTTTTGGTTGAATGAACGATACAGTTTACAGTAAGCGTTTTAATTGCAGACAATGATTCTTAGTGAATACCTACATGACCGCGTAGGTATCACATAATACTTTACTAAATGTAGAGTCCAGTCAGTTACTCGGTTTAACGTTTAGGTATTCTGTATACTACATTTGTGAGGATGATACACAATATAATGTTTTAGATTGCAAAAAAGCTTATCGGTCGATGCTACTTTTGAAACTGTGGACTTAACGTTGGAGTGTAATAATTTCCCGATAAACTTAAAAAAACAGAATGAGATACTCTAGGGAAAACATTTGCCGCATACCTGGTTTACAAAACAGAGGTTTCGGTCAAGTCAAGCGAGGTATATTTAGATAATTATTTATCGGTATCAGCAGTCTGTCCCCAGAACACAGTACCCTCACTTCAACAGCAGTTAGAGTGTATTATCACCCACGAAATGAATTCGAGTTGTTCTGTCACATTACAGTGCACGCAAATGCTATTGACATTTCATTATGGTTAACCCCTACCTGTTTTATGTGATCAGTCAGTGTCAGGCAACAAAAGAGATCACATCGCATGATGACAAAGACCTAACAAGTGTAAGCACATCGATAATTTTCAGGGTCACATATCTCCACTGTGTATTCGTTAACCATATATAAATAGTACACTCACTAATACAGACCAGATAACATAACTACACAAAGGTAGCTTTACAAAGGTAAATTAACGCAAACAGTGAATCCAGACTATATAATAAGCAAAATTGTTCGTTCATTATGTATTTGTTGTATCATCATCTACAAATTTCCCATATACGCTAACCAATAGTTAAAGATATATTTCAATTGCCTTCTCTTCGTCAAATTTATACATGTGTCACCGCTCTGTGTTATTATACCTAAAGTCACACACTGCAAACGCAGTCCTATTACTGACACTACACACTATACAGTTGCAATACAGTCATTACATGAACTTGACAGACTCACTTAAGTATTCGTAGTAGAGTTACGTTGATTGTGTCTTCTGTCGTCTCTTTTTACACAGAGTAATCCAGATCAATTATCGTCAAGCAATGTGTGCACTATGCAATATTACTCCTTATCTACTTATTGTTAGCTAAACGTCAAGTGCATAGTTTATGTTTATAAGCGGACAACTCAGTTAGTATTTGTTTGCTTATGAGAAAGAGTGCTGTTCAAAACTTTTCTGCGCAGTCTTATCATTCGTCATTGGATTTTTTATTTCTGTACTCAAAACCTCGAAATATGTAAATTTTTAACACTAAAAACAAAACAATTTAACCAGTGATACGTTTACTAGTTTTAAAATTAAACTCACATTCCTTGCTCTGCATGGTCTAAATGCAAAGGTACGTAATTGTCTCATTACAGCCACGTAGTGCATTATACTCTGTGTTCTAAGAAAAAAATTAACTTAATAGTATTAGGTATCTGTTTAGCAGCAAGATTTCCAAACTTACTTTTTAGTATAAATGATGAATCATCTAAGATTTCCATGCTCTGTAGGCGACCTTTTTGCCTGGCGATAATAGTAAGCTGACAAATCAAGTTATAGTATGCATCTGCACTGGCGAGTCTGTACATGAAGAAAGCTTCCTGGTTGACATTAGAGTATTTACATAGGTAAGTATATTTAAACATGTCTGTTAATTTCCCTATTACTATAGCTAAGTGCTGACGAGTATATACCTAAATAAACAAATAATTCGGTTTTGTTGCTAGAATTCTAAGATAATTGGCGTTGACTAAGAAGACAAGATGCAGTACGTCGCAGTGAACTGCCAACCGGCAGAAAATGTAGATGACTTGCCGTGTACACTTACGTTTAATAAGCTTGAAACAGAAAGAAGCACAGATAAACACTTTGCAATCTCAAATATAACCGGCCACGCAAATCCTAAGGAAATCCTCGCTGTGATGGGAGAGGTACGATTTTATGTAAAACTAGCCTAAGGAATACAAAACTGATTTATGATTTTGCTTAGAGGGTCAAGCGTAAAGGTTAATAATAGTGACTATTGTTGAGTTTTTCATTAACCACTATTGTAGTGATGAACATGATGTAATTATCATTCGAAATACAAATTATAGCAAATAATCTTATCAATGGAAATTGAAACGCTGATTTTTTGTTTTGTAGAGTGGTTCTGGAAAGACAACGTTGTTGAATACTATTGCAGGCCGTCACAAATTGAAATGCGGTGAAGTGAATCTGAATGGGGAGGAGATTCACCCGAGTCATCACAGACAGACAATTGGTTATGTGCAGCAGCAAGATATTTTCTTTCCTACTTTGACACTGGAGCAGACTTTGACCTACACAGCCCTCCTGCGTTTACCAGAGAAGTTCACGGCGACCGAGAAAATGCTGAAGGTGAAAGAATTGATAAAGGCTCTTGACTTGGAACGCTGTAAAAATACTCAGGTTGGACCTCTTAGCGGAGGCGAAAAGAAGAGATTAAGTATCGCAAGCGAGCTTATCACCAATCCAAAAGTTTTGCTCATTGACGAACCAACATCTGGCCTTGACTCATCAACAGCAATGCAGCTGATAAGCCTGCTAAAGGACTTTGCGACCAGGCAGTCAAAAACGGTAGTAATCACTGTTCACCAGCCTTCGTCCCAGATGTTCCAGTTGTTCGACTCCCTTTTGCTGCTTTGCGAAGGGAATACGGCCTATTTCGGGAAAGTTAATCAAGTCATTCCGTATTTTGGGGCGCTGGGCTACAAGATCGGTCCGAATTACAACCCGGCAGAATTTATCGTGGAGAAATTGAAAAGCGACAAGGAGAAAATCCTTCCAGCTTACGTGACAGCTAGTACAAAAAGTCTCTTGCCATTAAATTCAGGTCGCAATAATAATAATAGTCCAGACACTTGCAGCAAGACAAAGCGCTTCAAAGTCTCCGAAGGTGAGATATCCACCACTAATTGTAGTTGGCCCACATCCTTTTCTACTCAGGTTAAAGTTTTATACTCAAGAAATCTCCGACTGGCAATTCCACGGGTTCTTTCTAATGTTAATGTAGTTCAGGCAGTTGCATTTGCTTTTATGGCTGGCTTTGTGTGGTTCCGAACACCGAGAATCGAGAGCTCTTTAGATGATATTGACGGTTATATGTTTTTCTCTGCTCATTACTGGATGCTCTTTGTTTTGTTCCAAGCTCTCTGGGCCTTCCCTTTGGAGAGACCTGTCATTATGAAAGAGAGGCAGGCAGGATCCTATCGACTATCAGCATACTATTTTGCCAAGTTATTGTCCGAGACTCCCTTAGAAATTGCACTTCCTTGTCTCTATCAGGCCATTTCCTATCTTTTGATGGGATCCACCACTGCAGCCTTCTTCGGCATCTTGTTTTCACAAGTTCTTTCCTCGTTAGCATCCCAAAGTGCAGGTCTACTCATAGGTGTAAGCTTTGAGGCCTCAACTGCCATGACTATAGCTGCCATTTTTACAGTGGGGGCTCAGCTTCTCGGTGGCTACTTGACTAAAAATATTCCCAGCTTTTTAAAAATTATGTCCCTCGTGTATAATGGATTGAAAAATATGCAGATATTCGAGTATTATGCAGGCGATCCTATTCTTTGTGGCTCCCCATCCGATTACCCTAGTTGTAATGTCACCACCTTATCAGATCAGCCTCGCTATATTCACCCTGCTGAATTGCTTAATCGGGAAAATCATGGCTTCGAATTTCCATACTGGAGCCATACTCTTTTCCTCGTTATCTGCATTGTTGTCTTCCGAACTCTTTGCTATATTATCCTACAACGGACAATTTGACCTTAGTACTTTTAGAATTTGGAGGTACTTTGCCAAACCATATTATAGTATGCTTTACATTATATAGATAGCATCTTTACTTATATATTAATACCGATACATACTGACGGACATTTTAACAATCGTATCCCCTCTAAGAATACAAAGACAATTTAAATGCAATAAAATTCGGTTATTCACTGAATAGAAGATTTACGGTAAGATGTGACACTTAAATGTTACCGAATTTTAATTTGTAAGGAATATTCTACATTTTGATGTCCAGTTTTCAATAATTTAGCATTTAACTGAATAGAGGGTGGAGATTATTTAAGCCCCAAAATGATACGATACACTGTTTTTAGTAATAGTCACAATATGTTATTACGATAATTAAAATAACACTGATAAAAATGTGTACAATAAAAAATCAAACTATAAATACGTAATAGACCTATAAATTAGTAAAGCAAGAGAGATAATGTACGATAAGTAAGTAAATGAGCCTGAATAATGTTTAGTGCACAACATAAGTATTTTGGTAGAAGAAAGCAGAAGGAAGAAGCAGTAGAATGTCAGAAAAGTGTATTTAATGCAACGAACATAGATTATTTAAAAATGTGTATGAAATCGTAATATTTTAAAGCTAAAAAAGAGTAGGTATTTAATGATACATGTTTCTGCAATCGAGCATGAAATTCCAACTTTGACATTAACCCCACATGTAATGAAGAGAAAATTTTTATTTACCTAGCGTGCCTACTCAATAAATACTATATGTTATGCACACAATTTATATAATTTATATTATAGATTTTATAATTAACAAATTATCAAAGTATGTATGATATATATTATGCTCTTCCATTGTTTAACATAACTCATAAGCGTAGAATAAAGTAGAACTTAGTGTAAATATGTAACCAATTGCTAGTGATTTATGTAATGACTACCAATAAATTGCCAATTAGTGTTCCGGCTGTGTATTTAATTCTATATACCGACGTTTGTAAACAACTAGGTGATTATAATTTTGTCAGCGATAAAATAGTAAATAAAACCTTGTTTTGTTTGACATTCCCATTAATGGCTCACTAGTTATTACTTTTCCTTATGATCATCTTAACTTTTACCACTTCCGCATTTAAAGGCTTTTGTATTTACTTGAAATGTCTGAATGAACCGAAGAGACAGGTATATAAAAATTACCTTTACTAATGAATTTTCCTCAGCAAATTAAGACAGCTCAATGTGGACAGGTGACATTTTTAAGTGCGACCGGGGTCCCCTTACGAAATCGCTATCATATCAGTCTTCTGCCTCTTTTAATATAGTCGGGCAAAAAGTACGAGGTGAATCTTTAAAAACCTAGTAATAAATGCACCTGAGAAGAATGCGAAAATCGTGTATTCTTGGTGCACGGTGCACTGAATGTTAGTTAAACCCACGATTTAAATGTCCGTAAATATTTTTATTGGCAAATAAAATGTCAATCTTTGGATGTTAGATATTATTCGAAGTTATTAGATTATTTGTGAATTATCGGGATTTCTGTATTTTATGAAAACTTGGAATGCATTTGGAGCTTCCCAATAGCAGTGATAAAACAAAACAAAGGTTTTACATACGAAAGATTTCTTCCAGAGTCCTTGCAAAGACGGATGTTGAAATCATGTTGAAATGATACAAATTCTTACGCAATTAAACAATAAATGAGATATTATATCATAAATCCACAAAATAATTTCTAAAGCTGTTTGGAAAATATGATTATCATAAATCACAATTGCAAATCTCAACATTCTCAACACAGAATTTGGTAAAGCACTTGCGAACAAACAATCTTGCACACTTGCACCGTTGCACAAATCCACAGCACATGCGCATAGTCCACTCTAACTAACAATAATTACCCATGATAAATGAAAATTTCTAAAATTTTTGTGGTATATTTGAAAAAATGTATTGTCACCGTTCAATATTATTATTAAAATTTTGGTAATATATTGGGAGATTACATACAAAAATTTTTGGTGTGATAGTGATAACTTTGTATGTGCTATCAAAGCTGAAAATCTCCATTTTCAAAGGCTTGTTTTTCAGTTTTCGCAAACCAGTTTAGTTTATTTTGGAAAAGGTCTACTTAGTATATAGGTGAGTTTCTCAGAAATCTAAAATTTTCATTGCTCAGAATTGACCATTCTCATTTACCCTAATTAAATGTAGGTAAGATATGTTTGGTTGGGGTACCTTATGAAAATGGTCACTTCTTATTGCCTGGATGAAGGGTAGTAATTTTTAATTTTCACTGTATGTAGGTGTTTTGTGAGTCAAGCTTGTCAATATGTACCGTTTCGGGAAGCCTTCTCCTCTCAAGTGGGGAGGAGAGGATAAAATATCTGCTAGTAGTAGTGGCAGTGACAGTAGCGAAGACTTTGATCCTGATGATGTGGAGATTCCTTCTTCTTTCCAAGATACGAGTGGAAAAGCTTTGCAGAAGAGGACGACTGAGAGATATGGTCAAATGAACAGCAATGAAACCCTGGTTACTTATTCTGGCGGGCACGTTCTTAAGAAAGACGACTTTGTTGCATACCGAGCAGACCCTTCAAAAACAATTGGAAAATCTAAATCCTGTAATTAAACTAATTGAACACTAAACTAACTTTCCTAGGGTTTGAAGTTTGAGTACAAACATGAAGCAGAATTACTGAAAAATATATTGAAGAGTGTTTCAATACAGGACAGATTGCATATTTTAAGTTATTATACTACAAGTTCTTCCATGTAAAGTACTTTATTCCGAATATGTTTTATTGTTGCAGTTGCAGCTGCGACCTCCACAATAACTTCTACATCAAGCGATGCTGCCGAACCTCCTCCAAATTTCCAACAAATCAATAGTTTACAAAAATCTGATGTGTCGAATATGTGGTGCGGGGAGAAAACAGAAGTAAGCGTTAGTGCTTTATCTTACGGGGTTAGAAAAATGAACTTTATTAATTCTCAAACATATTTATCTTTAATTAGCAAAATGGTATCCAATTCATTGTTAATTGTCGCTCCTTTTTATAAGGTGTTATGGATTTTTATGAGGTTTTATAATGTGCTTGGTTGATTACGAGTCGAAGGCATACAACGGTCAGGAAAACTATTAATTCTCCAACTACATCAAAATTGCAAATGAAAAGTGTTTTCATACATATTATTAAAGCTAGGTGTGCATTATTGTGACATTTTAATAATTCTCATGGCTAAAATCATTTATTGTTTTAATGTATAGAAAAAAGTCGATATCGACGATGAGGAGCTGGAGGATGAAGATCTCGGTGTAGATGCTACTTACGACGCATATATGCCATCAAAGCTCACTATAGGTGAAAGGCATCCTGATTTAGTGGTTGAAAGTAATTCTCTGGCAAGTGTTCTTCCTCCTAATATAAAATACAAGCTTGGGTTACCTGGGCACATTATCACGTCCCGGAAACTTTCAGCGCTGCAGTTAGAGTCTGTTGTTTACGCTTGCCAGCAACATGAGCATTTTTTGCAGAATGGAGAACGTGCTGGATATCTCATAGGTAGCCCTATTTTAATTGTAGTAACACCAAATGAAAATGTGTCATACCTATATAATTAAGACCTTAAAATAATTTTCTGCTTACTACAAAGGTGATGGCCCTGGCGTTGGTAAAGGACGAACTTTGGCGGGAATAATTTACGAAAACTATCTTCGAGGTCGAAAAAAGTCTTTATGGATTTCCGTTTCGTCTGACTTAATGTATGATGCTGCCAGAGATTTGATAGATATCGGAGCGGATATTTCGGTTTATGCGCTGAACAAATTGAAGTATCAGAAAATCGACGAAACCGAAATGAAACACGGTGTATTGTTTTCTACATATGCATCTCTTATCAGTTCTTCGAAACAAGAACCTGAGTTCACCCGTTTAAATCAGATTGTGGATTGGTGTGGTTTGGATTTCAATGGTGTGGTACGTTAAGTATATCACTATATCTCGGCTTTAATTGCAACTTGATTTTTTATATTAAAATTTTAAACCTAGATTGTCTTTGATGAATGTCATCGAGCTAAAAATTTATTGGGATCGCATTGTTCAAGATCAACAAAAACAGGATCATGTGTTGCCGAATTACAGAAACTTCTTCCTAAAGCTAGAGTTGTTTACTCATCTGCCACAGGAGCATCAGAACCTAAAGATATGGCTTATATGATTAGATTGGGACTTTGGGGTCCGGGAACTCCTTTTGAAGATTTTGATAGATTTATTGAAGCAGTTGAATTAAGAGGAATTGGTGCGATGGAAATCGTTGCAATGGATATGAAACTTAGAGGGTCGTACATTGCTCGTCAACTAAGTTTTAATGGTGTGAAGTTTAGTGTCGAAAATGCAATTCTAACAAAGGAAAACATTGCAGTTTATGATGAAAGCGTCAAGATGGTGAGTGAAGCAGTATTGTAATATTAGCAGTATGTAAAAATAACAATGAAATTTTTTTTTACCTGGAGTAGTATTTAAGTGAATTATTTTCTGTCTTATCGAATAGTGGGTCGAAGTCATTGAGACATTTAAGACAGCTATTGATCTACTTCACATCGAGGGTTCTTTCATTTGGTCGAAATTTTGGGCAGCCCATCAGAGGTTTTTTAAATGCCTGTGTATTGCTTTTAAGGTACCAGTAGCACTGACAATCGCAAGGTACATATTTCTTAAGTTGTTATCCCGAATGTAATGCAAATTACTAAATTATGAAACAGCCGATGTTCTTTAAGGGAATTATATTCTATTGTTAACATAGAGATGCAGTTAAATATGGTAAATGTGTCGTGATGGCTCTTCAATCTACAGGAGAGGCAAGAACTCTAGGACAGTTGGATAAAGACAACGGACAGTTGACCGATTTTGTGTCCACGGCTAAGTATTATACTATTTTGCTAACATTCTTTTTTACCTACTAATAACCTATTAACCAATACCCTACCATTTAAAATATCATGTTATTGAATGAATCCTACTAACCCTTTTTTTAATTCAAAGGAGTATTTTGGAGCAATTGGTGGAAAGCCATTTTCCTCTACATTCAAATTCAATATACCTAAATAAAGGCCTACCAACTGAGACTGTTCAGAAAGTGTTAAATGCAGTAAATCATAAAAAGAAACTGTACGAACGAAAGCGGAAAATGAGTATGCTAATGATACCGTTATAGGAGATAAGCGTTATGCGAAACTATTATGAAAGAGACAGAATAGTGCCTTTGTCTAATTTCATGATGAAATAATTAGATAAGAAACGGCTGCAACAAAAGAAAAAAGCGAAGAAAGGAGCTGTGACATTTTCCGACTCGTCAGATTCCTGGGATTCAGATGAAGTGTCGTCGTCTGGTAGCGATTGGGAAGTCACGGATAATGAACGACCAGCAAATTATTTTGTCGGAGGAAATGTAGGAAGTGATACTCATCAGCTTTTACAGAAAATGAAGCAAGATCTCCTTGTGAAAATTAACAGACTTGGAAAGAAATTACCTTATAATACTTTAGATTATATTATTAATGAATTAGGAGGTCCGGATTTTGTTGCAGAGGTTAAACATTGAATATTTCTCCTTAAGACGATTATCCTTTTTATAAATCAGTATAAATAGTCAAATGTCACTATCACTATGTATTCACAGCTTAGAAATGATATAACTTTTTTATGTTTTGAATTTTACAGTTAACTGGACGCAAAGGTCGGGTTACTCAAACAGATTCGGGGGAAATAGCATACGAAACGAGAGCAGAAGACGATGAATCTGCGGAAGCAACAAATAGAATTGGTATGCTAACAACTTTTGACTTTAGTAGAGGATGCTCTTGTTTAAGTGGCGAAATGTAGTTGACTTTCCATATCGTATTAGAAAAGCAAAGATTCCTGGACGGCGAAAAACTGTTTGCTATCATATCAGAAGCGGCGTCCTGTGGTATTTCCCTGCACAGTGATAGAAGATTTAAGAATCGTCGACGCCGGGTTCATATAATCTTGGAATTACCATGGAGTGCGGATAGAGCCATACAGCAGTTCGGTATGAAAAGAACAAGTAAAATAGAGTAGTGGTATAACCAGCGTGGCTAAGCGATATTTTATTCATGAACTCTCGAAGGCTTTTTCTTTGCTTACTTTATGTAAACACAATTTCACTGACTGTCATTTGCGACTTATATAGTATAGGTTGGGGTTATTACGCTGGTTTTGTTCTTTCAGGTCGGACTCATCGTAGCAACCAAGTTAATTGCCCTGAATATGTTCTCCTGATCTCAGATTTGGCTGGTGAAAACCGATTTGCATCAATTGTTGCCAAGCGTTTGGAGAGTCTTGTACACAAACTTTTATTTCCATATCTTTATTTACAATATTGTGCAAAGCCATTTAAATGTGTGCAGTACTTTTCATTTAAGCTTTACTCTATAGTTTCCATATTATTGCAGGGAGCTCTGACTCATGGAGACCGGAGAGCCACAGGCCCCAGAGATTTGTCCCGCTTTAACATAGATAATCGGTTTGGAAAGAAAGCATTAAATACTGTAATGAAATTCATTAGGGAGAAACTGCCAACCGCTGATGCTGGGCCGGCGTTAAACATTACTATTCCAGACGCCTACAAGGGGGACTTAGCCAGTCTTCAAGCCGACATACGGGATGCGTTAGTTGGTGTATGTTTGCTACGCCAAGTTGGGGATCTTTACAATTTGGACAAAGAACGTTGCTCTATGACCAAGTTCCTCAACAGGTAGTGAACTTCTATTGAAATGCCGTTGTCTGCATGAGTAACAATGTTTTTGCTTGTTTTAGCGATTCTAGTGGTTCTTTACAAAATTTAATATCTAATCCTTTTTCCAGTATCTAATGCATAAAATTCATACTCTTCTCTTTTTTCAATGTATAAAAGTGCCAATAATTGAAATAAAATGGTTATTGCATGATAGGATACTTGGGATGCCTGTGATGATGCAAAACGCCCTGTTTCAGTACTTTCTGAATACTCTGGATGAAATCATGATTAATGCCAAGAAAACTCGACAGTTTGACATGGGAATTTTAGGTAAGCGCTTTTTGTGGAGAATGGATTAGTTTTCCATATTTTTGTGGACTGCATCAGCTCACATCACTTTTCCTTACAATTCTGTCTAAACCCATTTAGTGTAAATAAACTGTAGACGAAATATATTCCATGCTGGGCTATAAAGTTGTCGAAAGTGTAGGAAATGTTTATTTTGTATTTTATGAACCCATCCAAACAGATTTGTGTGAGAGCGGCTTTGGTGGTGAGGTGAAATGTGAAAAGACTGCCAAGTTTGTGCGAGATCACGCTACAGGATCTGGATTGATCGAACTTCACAAACTGTTCGTTGAGAAGGGAATGAGCTGGAAAGCGGCGACGGCCAAGTACGAAGAACTTGTTGGGAAATATGCGGCTTACTATTTATCTTTTCAGGTGCGTTGCGTGTACTTGAATCGTATCGTATCCTTTCGTGGTTATTTTATGCTCCGTTTCGATTTGATTTACTTTCAGCGTTTCAACCTATTATATCCTTGCGAATTTATATTTGCTCTGTTTTCTTTAAACTGAATATGGCAATTCCCTATTCAGGGCTCTAGACTCCCTTTTCTGTTTATACTTGCATATTTGATGGAGTAGCAGTTAAATCAAAAGTTATGAGAAAACACATTCATGTAGAATCGTAAACTCTCTCCTAGCCTCCTCTGTTTCTCCGTTCCTTCCCAAGCAATCTAATGCAATATGTAATGCAGAATGTAGCACTTCATTCACTTGCTGTGGTAATGTTTTCTTATTTTTATATAGAGTAAAATTGGAAAACATATGGTATTTCTGGTGACGGCAGATCCGAATTCTAACTTCTCTTCTCAGACCAAAGGTTCTCAATCTCTGTACTGTTTGTACAAACCTAATACTGGCTTGCTGGTTCGTGTTTCCCTGTTTTGTGTTTTATTAAAAGTTTTTCTTCTGGAATGATGTGAAAGCACAGGAAAATAAAACAAAGCAATGAATGCTTGCCTACACTTATTCTTCTTCCCTCTATATACCATGTAGCCAGAAAACTCTTTCTTTTTGGTTCTAGTCTGGTACTGGTAGTGAGTGAGTGTTGGCAGTATTATCTTTGTTCTGTTTATATGATTCCAGATATAAACCAACATAATGTAACCGTAGTATCTATGTAGCCATTCTTTAATAACTATTGTTTGTCAGAGCATGTTATTGACTATATGTATGTTGTGTTGCAGTTCAGACGTGTAACACTTGCAGACATCTCCAAGAAAAATAGAATAGTTGAGCCTGAGGTTGCACAGCGTCACTGGGTTCTACAATATGAAGCCTCAAAGAACGTCTGCAGTCATGTTCTCTGGTAAATTGTGACATCCAAGATTTCATTTACTCGACTACTTCTGAGCTGGTCATTTCATGATGATGACAAGCAGTAACATAGTAGTATCGAGAATTTATTGCAATTACAGGCAAGGCAAATGCTCCAGACAGACGGAAGGCGGTAAACTATGTGAAACGGGATTGCGAACGAAAACTTATCATGTGTTAAGTGGAGCTGTTCTCTCTGTGTGGAATGAAGTGGAGGCTGTTCTCGGATCGCATAAAGATACGGCTAAAATGCAGATAGTAAGAGTAAAATCTGGAGAACAGAAGTTTGTTGGTCTCCTCATTCCAAACGGGTTTGTTGATGAACTAATGAAAAAGCTTAAAAGGGAAGGCCAAGGTAGCTCTGCAATAAATCATGAAGATGAACGTGACCGTGAACACGGAAGGCAAAACCAGAGTCAGGCCCAGACTAGCAAATTCACTTGCAATCAACTCTGGCTTCGTCGCTACATTCACTGAAATGAATGGAGACAAAATTTTACTCTTGTTTCCCAACTCGGCAACACTTCTTAGATAAGTATAGTATTTAAGGCAACTTTTATTCACTTCAATAATGCATTAGCATTCATTGGCTGTCTTGTAAGACAACTAGAGAAGGAGCAATGAATGTGAATGTCAGCCTGCCCTTTCTTTACATTTTAATTTCGTAAAAGGTTTATTATAGTTATACATCTTCATTTAATCAGCTCACAAGTTTTTGTTGCTACATTAGTTTGCTAATTTAGAAAAACTTTCCTGTTACCAAACCCGTTACATTTACTCCAGTGGTCTTAGCACCTTCTACTTGCATCGGTGTTTGGGCTGCTTCTTTTTCTTGCATTTGCTTGCTAACCTGAATATTCAATTGAATTTCATTAGTAAGTAGACATCGTAGGAAACTTAAATGTACTTACATAATACCTACCTAGTCTAGTATACATTGAGTACTTTTGTGTATATAAATTATTAATAGTTCCCCGCATTTCGTTCATTTCAAATTCTTACACTATTTCATATGAATTAATTGTACCCTGAAATACCTATAAATATAGTTTTGTATGAGTACTGTGTATAAAAATTAATATTCAAAATTATTCCAGTGTTCATAACTTACTTTCTCAACTTCTCCCAAAACTCGCAGTATATTTCTACCTGCAATTTTCTCCAGGTCAGATTCAGACCAATTCCCTGTGTTATACAAGGCCTCAAGCAAGTCAGGGTATTTAGACACGTCTTCCAGACCAATAGGCATTCTAAATATTAAATTAAGACAAAGTAGGCACCCATCAATGATTCTGCAATTTATAGATTGCTCATGGAAAATTGGTAGGTAGGTCTGCGAAATTGCAATTAGTTCTGACAAGTAGTAAGTGATTTCGGTGTACTCTTCCTTGCACAGCCCTAACTCAATTAGTAGGAAGGGGGAACTAAATCATTAAAATATATTGGCAAATCTTACAAGTCTACTCCGTCAAAGTCTGCTCCGAATCCAATATGATCAGGTCCAGTCACGCTTCTAATGTGCTCTATATGATCTAATCAAAGAAAGAATTCAAAGGAAATGAGTACAATAATTTGACGTAACGCATGAATTTCTAGGAATCGATTTCTTTGACGGTCTACGAATTACTACAAGAGCATTATGACCTGCATGTCTTTTCTGTGCGGGGAAGGTTTTCCCTTTACTACCTTAAATGAATTAGACCGGACGAGAAAGAAAGTTACCTATAGTGAACTACATATTATAATTATATACCGACAACATCTTTAATGGTCGCTCTCTGACCGTCCGTCCGAACAAAACCGGAGAAAAAGTTCATCATCACGACAGATTTGGTCTTTTTCTAAAAGCAAAGTAGAAAGAAAAGTAAGTTACGCAAGGCAGCATAAGACACGAGTAACATAACGGCAAAAGAAAATTATATTTCAGTAGCAGTTCATTATTCAGACGTTTTCGTAGTAAACACTGAATTTTTTCTCTTTTGCTAGTAGCTTATCATAAGTTATATAAGTATAAGCCACGGTCTGCTTGCCCGGGACTTATATAAAGTTATTTGAGAAGTAAGTAATCTAATATTATGTAAAGCAATCTATTGGTATTTTCCCTGAGGAAAACTCACAACAAGTTCCAGAACATCATCAGGCACATTTCTCTGATGATTCGCTACTTTCTTTGAACCGGAATGAGAAAATATAAGTGGAGCTTTGGTTCTGCCCAAAGCAGCTTTCATCGTTAAAATCGAAGTATGCGAAAGGTCAACCATCATTCCCAGACGATTCAGCTCATCCACAACTTGCTAATAGTCATTAAAAAAGGCATTTTGCATTATAGTGATAACAGGAGCTCTATGTTCATATGTGTAGTGTCATAATTGCAATATTGCTATCTTATTCCGTAATAACCATGATAGTCAAGTTATTCGTGATATAAACACATACATTTTATCTTTTAATGCTCCTTACTAAAGATAAGTTTTAACCTACCAGTCCGAAGTCGCTTAATCCGTTATGCTCCACTGGGAGCAGGTCCTTTGGCTCGTTCGTTTCAACCCAATTACTGTCCGCCCTTTGCGCAAAACATAATGTAATATTTAATATCAACAGTAACTATCCTTTCAGGAACATGAAACATTTTCCTCAAGAGCACACGACATTTAATTTATGAAGATTTTTACTATAAAGTACAGACTTTCTTATCTTTTAAACATATTTACTGTAAGCACGGTATGTAATGGAAAATCTAACAGATTTTTACGTACCATGGATTGTTGCAATTATGTGTCAGTGTCAGATAACGAGCTCCTAATTCATACAAGTCTCGAAGAATCCCCAAATTAGATTGAATGGAGTGGCCTCCTTCAACCCCAATAAAAGTGGCAATCTTTCCTTTGCTGATGGCGTCTTGGGCATCTTCAAAGTTCATATTAATATAAATTACACACTGGCAATAAGTTCAGAAAGAATTAAAGTAGACCCTTAAATATGCACTAAACAAAACTTTCAACAACTCCAATGGAAAGCTTGGTGTTTATTGCTTCTCTCTTTATGAAACTGCCTAATGAAACTTTTCTATGTTTATGTCAGAATGAGTTGCATGGAAAGTTATGATACTAAAGCAAGGTCAGGGTTCATAAAATTTTTGCAAGTGTTGTGAAAGGTTACCTAAGCACATATTTGTGTTGACCCTTTACAAGGAAAGTAGATTAAAAGTAGTATAGAACGGTTCGACGTGTCAAAGAAAAACTTTGCAATATATGTCATATTTTACAGCGGTACCAACCAATATTAAAAATAAGTTTTTGTGCTAACAAAAGTGTCAAAATACCATTGAGAGTTGTGGAATAATGAAAATCCTTCTTGTATTTCTTTATAAGCCTTTTGAGGACATCAATTTGTTCCAGTGTCTGTTCCACAGAGTCTCTGTATTGTGTGGAACATTCGGTGAAAGCCGAGAAGAACTATAACACCATTCAAAAATAGATTAAAACGGATAAAAATGTGATAATAATGAAATACATATTAGGTCAACGATAATTTCAGTTTTTTCATTCATTCCATCATTGCAAATAAAAAACGTTTAGTATATAGTTAGTTGTAATAAGTACTCAAAGGAAACTAGGAGAGAAGTATAAAGGGTGCAACAAAGAATACGAACGAAAGTCATTTGGCAACAGTATATGTTAAGTTGAAAATAAGTGAATCAGAAATTGTCGTTTGATGCTGTGTTGATCCTCAAAGCCTATATCACATCGTACACTACACCATTCTACAGTTACCCCATAGATACATATTTCCATTCAATGTATGATCTGGACTGACAATAATAAAACTGGATCATTGAGAAGTTCACTTCACACTAAAGGATACTTATAAGTTAACTTTTCTCATGAATATCAGTGAGATTTTCAAGACGGACGCTCTGTTGCTCTAACTCGAATCCAATTCAGTTCAACAGCGGAAACTGTAAGAATACACTGTCACACTAACAATAAGTGAAATCCGAGAAAAGAAAAGTGATTTTCTTTTTCTTTCCCAGCTAAGGTGACCAGACTAACCAGAGATATCGCCAAGGTTAGAAAATCTTTTTTTAAATGACTTACTTTTTATTGCTATAATAGTGTAATAATAGTGTAATGGCAAGCCTGATAATCGTGTTTGATTCATCTCTGCAATACTAATGATTTTACTAACTAATGATTTATTTAAATGTTTCATCAGGAACCAGCATTAATACTTTCAGTGGTATACTTTCGTAAAATTTGTTTAAAATGATCAATTTGACAATGAAAATTAAGATTTATAGAATGTAACGCTACCGTACATAAACATTGTGCCACAAAGTTCAGATTTCAAAATATGGTCAACTTTGTATCCCTTCTGCTCTGACTTGTGAGTTGTGATGTGAATTGTTGGTCTCTCTCAAGTCCAGCAGTTTGCCGAGAAACGAGCAATTTATACCTATCCGAATGGGATGTGAGTTGAGCCGTTTTACGTCTCTATCTGTTTCACTTGAACGATCTGAAATCTGATAGGGAGCTGAACTTGGCTTTCAATGAAATAGATTTGATTGAAATCTCTCTAACTGCACATGTTTGGCTTTTTCTCTATTGGTTTTGTTGTTCTCCGAAATGAAGCCCTACTTTGTTTGTCCTACTTGTTCGTAATGGTTGTTTCCTTTATTTGTTATTGTCTAGCTAGCTTATTTTTCCAAAATCCCTACCTATGAATCACTATTGTTATCCCCATTTTCATCTTACCAAGAGGGAAGTATTCAATAGGAAAGCATTTGTCTGGAAAATATTGTAGTTAGGTAGAGTATGCATTACGCATGCATGCAATTTGCACAGTAATAACCTAACTGTCCATATTGACGAATGCTTGAGAAGATAAGAAAACAAATAAAGTTTATTTTACCACTCCTCCAACATGTCCAGCTCGAAGTCTTGGAATATCCGTATGGGAAGTATTTAAATTCATCCATTTAGGTTGTTGTCGGAGATCCTTGTCAAATTCCAAGCCTGTCAAATCGTTGCGAAGAGTCTCCCTCAAATTCATAGCGATATCATTGTGCCTGAACATTACGTAAAATATATTCATTTCTACAGATATAGTAATTATACTTTTACAATGTTATAATGTATACAGTGAAACAAAGTCTCTTTGTGTTTTACTTCACCATTGAAGTAAAAGATAATGAAAATAATGACAATACAGTGATTCTTTATTGCTAAAGGAAGCTGTTTTACAAATAAACAGAAGAACCTACTAAGAGTACCAAAACTTTCTACGACTGCATATAATAAAAAGCTTAATAAGGGAACTATTATTAAGTAGGCTATGTAAAGCAAAAGTTTTTAGTTTTAGCAAAGAAGTCTAGTGTTAACAATAAGTTAAACCAACTTAAGTAAGTCATGAAATGCTCATCAATTAAAGCAGCGTAAATGAAATGAAATACGGGGCAACCAACCAGAATCAGCTAGAAAAGAAAAGTAGCAACTAACAAAGGAAAGTCGGAAAATAAATATCTGGTCTGCTGTACTGTGCTAAGGCAGAGCAGAAGGCAATTGTCGAAAACTTGCGAAGCTGTGTGAGATGGACTGAAATGAAACTTTTACTTTATATCATCCCACTTCTGTTTAGTTTTCTTCTCCCACCATAAATCATCATGAGCCTTACATAAGTAAAAGTCTCCTCCTTAATATTACCCGTGTATTTCCTAACATCAGGATACTTCATCCACCTCGCTAAAAGTCACACCACACACTTAGCCTTTGATGTACTACATTGCATTTAATTCGCTAACTTTGAATTGCTATTTATATCTATATTTCTAGCAAAGTGAAGCTTTGAATTTTCATATTTTCAAATTGCGTCTAAATGCATGCAAAAAAGTTTGGGTTAATACAAGGGTAAATGTACTAATTGGAATTTCAAAAATATTGCAATTAATTACTTCAGGGTATACTTTACTTTTATGCATTGCTCATGAAAATAGTAAATTTTGCATCTGTAGACTTTTGTTGAGTACCCTGGGAAAATTTCTTGTATTTTTACAGACAAGAGCTTTAGCAAATTCTCTTCTAAAAGTTTACAACAAAGAAAGCAACATTTTGAGTTATATATTTGTGTTTACTTGACAGAATGCTTTGCTTTTACTTTTAAGTGTACAAAGCATGAAATGAAGGCAAATAAATTCTGTGCATAATAAAAGTAAAAATAGCTGCCTCCCGTGAATAATACGTAATACAATATAAATAGAAGACTCTCCTACTCCACGGGGACTAAGACTTTTCTAGAACACATGCCAGTATGTCTGAAGTACATAAATTTCTATCAGTATCTTTACCATGCTTGGTTGTTGTGGTTTAGTTTAGTTAGTTTTAGTTGGACAGTGAAACTTACGCATCAATAACCGGTTGGCGACGAAGAACTTGAGCCACGATCTCCTTCGCGGTTTTGCCCCCTTCGGCTGTTACGGAACTTACCGTAAGAAAACTAAAAACTATTGCTGCTGCGTTGTATTTCTGGTAGTAGTTCATCTCAATTCTCAATGAGATGAAGAATGGCCTCAACTTTTAGCAAAATCTCCAAGTTTCAGTTCAGCCTTCGATAGTCCCAGCACAAGTCCTAATAGTGCAACTAAACTGAAAACTAGACGAAAGAATGACGGAGAATGAAAGAAGCATTTTCTATTGTTAGAAAAGAATTTTATTCAGTTAATTAACTTGTATCATAACTTACAGCACACATTAAAAGTTTCTTCTTCACAATGATATTGAAACTCTAATTGAAGCAATAAAATTAAAATTAGCCTTTGTTTAACATAATTAGGGAGCGTCCACAAATTACGTGGTCACCCATAGGGGGGGTGGGGGTCAGCCAAATGGCCTCATCTAATTCTTCAAAAATAAGGGGGGGTGTCAGAGGTCTGACTTCTGAGGTCGTCAAACTATTTTTGTAAAACTAGAAAATACTAGTCCACGCAATTCAAATGAAAAGCTTAAAAAATGCGTATCGTTTCCATTTGCGTTATTTTGAGCGCTCTTATTGTCATGTTTGCATCTCAAAATGGTGTCCTCTTAAAAGAGATTAGCATAATGTGCACTCCATGATAAGAACACTAAATAAATAATGTAAAAGACAATCTGCAGGACTAGAGTTGCATGTTTCAAGCTTACGTTTAGTATGCAAAGTAAAAAAGTGCTCACCAGCTCAAATCGAAATTGGCGAAAGGATTTCCTGACCACTGGATTTATTATTATTATTACACAAAATTATCAAACGTATCATTAGTCCTGCTCTAAAACGCGGAATTGAAACTCTACGCTCAAATTGAATTTGCTTTCCTTCCTGATATAATAAATTCCATAACGTTAATAGATGATTCTAATGCAAAATTTTATTGCTGGGCAAAAAAGGCTACAGGTCTTCGAAGATAGGGTAGGGGGGTGTACCTCAATTGTCTTCAATGTGCTCAAAGGGGAGGGTGGGGGTCAAAAATCGGTAAAAAAGTGACTTCGTAATTTATGGACGCTCCCTTAGTACTTATTTTCATCAATTGTCCCTTGGACCTAGTCTGTATAGTTAGGTCTATTTTTATACGTCATTTTTTCAGTTTCTACTATGCAAATATTTTGATACCTCTAACTGATGGAGTACGAACGGAAAGCCGTTTTTGGGAGTCATTTACCGTAGGGTAATTGAAAGTCTAATTTGTAGAAAGAAAAAACATAACAGCAGGATTAAACATTAATTGAGTAAATAAATAAATTGTGTTTGGATTGACTCTGTAAAATTCATCTCTAATTGGACTAAACACAAACTAATTTATTATGTAAAATTTATGTGCAAATAATGAAGTCAACAGGTTGAATTTCTTAACTGCAAGTAAGCGCTGTAACGGCCTTGATTGCTACCACTACCAAATGCGTCACACTGAAAAGTAGTAGTATGTTTTAAATTCCAAAATGTCCCTAACATAATATTGATTGTAAAAGGTTGCTTCAAAAATATATAGTAAAGTACTGTGATGCTTTTGTAATGTCATTAAGTAATCCTTTGTCTTCGTTTTGTCTCAAGGATCTTGCGGTGATTAAACTGAAAACGTGAAAACCATCAACATTTGCTATATAATGTTTTTTGTGCTAGTCTTATTAAGAGGAGCATCAGCGAACTCTTTATAGTAATGAAGGATCTGTCTGTCTGTCTGTCTGTCTGTCTGTGATTGTGTGTGTGTTCGCGAAACGCTACTTTATAGTAATGTCCGATCTGTCTGTCTGTGTGTTCGAATTGTCAGTATGTGCCGCATGTTACACATCGACTTTCGTACTGTCTTTCTCGACTTTCCTACCGTCTCTCTTGATTTTAATACTGTCTTTCTCGGCTTTCCTATTGTCCTTTTAACGAGTTTATCACAAAAGTATACTTTTGTGTCCGTCCATAACCGCTATTTTTTTATGCGTTTACAATAGTTTTTTCACTATGCATGCAAGATGCAATGCAGGAATCTTACACAAAGCAATGCGCGTTGTTCTGTAGTTCTATTTGCTGACCACAAAATCGGCGGTTGACGACAAATTAAAATCTCCTACATACTAATACTGTTTTTATCGGTTTTCATGCTGTTTTTTCTCCGTTTCGGTTTTCGGTTTTCTCAATGTCTATGCTCCTCTTCATTACGTGCTGTTTTAACAGGTTTATTTATTAAGAGGAGCGCAGCGAGTCTTTATAATAATGTCTGATCTGTCTGGATGGATGTCTGTCTGTGCGTGTGTTCGCTTTAAAGCTGGGCACCGCAACCCACAGAGGTAGAGGTGGGCACAGTGACCCGCAATGAAACACTCACCACTCACGACGCGGCTCTTTTTTATGTCTGTGTTAACGGGTTTATTGCTATTTCAAACTTATTCAATGTGTAATAAAAATATGGGAGTGCATTATTATACTTCTACTAAAAATTCTGTAGGTAGCCAATACAAAAATGAGTGCTTTCATGGAATGAAATAATACTGTCAATGACAAACACTAAAAACATGAGAAAAATAGAATTCATTAATTCTAACTAATGTGTTACTAAGACCATTTCATAATGCTTTTGATTTTCAATGAGATTAATTTAACTTCAAAACGTCAAGTTAATAGGGTCTTTTGTTTTGGCTTTGAGTTACCCTGTGCATACTTTATTAAGCATCATTACATAAAGGCAAATCTTTAATAAGAATTTCGCTGTCGAGGATTACGACAATGGAAAGCCAAGGCTTGAGGTTATTTAAAAGTAAGCTTGCCAATTAGCAGTACTAAATGTGGACAGGATTCAAGTATCGTTTGTTTAGCAAACATTCAAAGCAAAACCTACACGAAATCTAGATACAGGATCAAAAGAAAACAAAACCATTGTTTCTCATTCAATACTCTTTCGAATGTCAAACAATTTTAACTAGAACTATATATTTTTACAGTAAACTGACGTAAGCATGAAAATAATTATAATTGGACCTTCGGTTTTCATAAATAACTAAGTATCAATGAGCAGCCCTAGCAGTCATTAGTCATCAAATTATACCTACTACGTAAGACAAATCATTTTACTTTGCTAATGAAGGCTTCAACGTCAACACGCCTACGAGCAGGTTTATAAATAGCCAGAATTACATGATTATTCCTCGCTTTTGGAATGCTGTTCTGTGTTACTTATTGAAACTCCTGGAGATATAGTAGAAAAACAAAATATTTTCAAGTCTTTCCTTTAAAAACAACTTTTACGTGCGTAGCTGATTAATTTGACATCATAACTAACTAATTAAATTATCGTATATTTGCATTATCTTTTAAATTCCTGAGAAAATTGATGATAACGAGGAAAACAACTCATTAACAATGAAATTGTAAACAAAATCTTCGATATGTTTTAAGACCTGTAATTTGTGAAAGTGTCTCCATAGGTCTCGACACTACGGATGGATAACTATTGTCCTAGTTTGGTAGTATACGCCTATGACAGGTTAATTTACCATTTGACACCTGTAGCAACTTGGCTCATTTCCAATCCAGGGATTTTCAGCATACTTAACGTGTGCACATGTCCCACACTCACAGCTACAAGAGTTATTCTGTTTTTTCCTACCTTTACAAAATTTTTACGCTGCCATTTACGATTTTGGCGATAATTGCATAGTATAAGCAAACTGGTATTGCTTGGATCTGTATAAATGCCGTTTGCACCTTGAAAATAAATAAAAAAGCACTTAAACTTACATCTGCTTCAAAGTAAAAACAAATAGGCAGAAAATAGTTTTATGCGTTTCGTTTGTACTAGTAAAGCAACCGACTGTGAAAAGACTGGCATTTGGCCTGCTATTACAGTAATAAATGAACTGGACCAATGTTCTTGTCATTGATTAGTGATTACAGATAAACATTAGAGATTACTTTACAGGTGGACGATCGAGGCTATACAAAGTAGGCTTAGTGGATAAATGGATTGGAATGAATAGTACATTGACAATGGGATGACCCTCATTCTTTTCTTTGTTCTCCAACTATTTGTGGTTGGATTCGGACTCTTCTTACACACATTTCTTTTTATGGAGGCGATGTCTATAAATGTGACCAGAAAATGTGAATCGATGTAAGTCGTTGTGATGCCCTGTACTCCCATCCATCCATTCCTGGGTTGAGGCTGCAACGAGAGACTACAATACAGACTTACCTACATCAGCTGAAACCTCCTTTCCTCCTGTTTACTATGTCGTATAAAAGGAGAGTGCCTATTAACGGCAATTTCATTACCCGATCCAATCTAAACATGACGTCCATTGTGTTTTCCTCTTTAAGTTCATTATCTTCACTTACTATCTGCACATCAATATTCTCCATCGGTACTTTCCATCTTTTTAACCTATTAAGTATCATGTAATTTACTACGACTGTAAAGTCTGCTCTGGGCATCCTTACTATTATTTCAAGTTTCCTATAATTCCTAGCACTTAAGTATCGGTGAGATGACATCATCTTCAACTATAAAAGAACATCAACTAGTGGTAAATAATTAAATTACCTCAGTTTATGATCTTAATATCATAATATAGTGATTGCATTCCCTTATATTAAGACACGAAGAATTTCGCTCCACTTTACAGGTTAATAAAATCAGTAATTGAAATTATTGATCATTCATATTATAGACACTTTAAATTTATGTATGGTATGGTGAAACTATAAAGTTGATTGCGTTGTAAATAATCTATTATGTGATTGATGCTGTAATTCATATTTTTTCAGTTAATTGAAGTCTCAATTATGTAAAGCAAAAGATCCTACATGGGATTTTCCAAGTGCTTCTTATGTACATTCAATTTCAATGCAGAGCATAATGGACAAGTTGGCGTTTTGAGCTTATATCTGAAGAACATGCAATTTAAATTTAAAATACGCACGGGAAATAATGTGTTTCATTTCAGATGGCACGTCAAAAGCATTTAGAGGTAATACCTTATTCAAATTGTACACACTTGTAAATTATAATTACAGCTCTCTCCTACCCATTTGCCATCTCTATGCATTGAATAAATAAACAAAGAGAAACGTAGTTTTATGCATTGGGTTTCTTTTAGTATGTGATTAGATTTGATTGTCCTTATGTTTATTTTGCAGAGGCAAAACAAGTATGACGCGAATTCTAATTTTACTGGCTTATTTACGATTAGTTGGCCTACCTCTGTTTTTGTTTACCTTCCCCTCAGCTCACTCATTATTTCTAAAGAATAGAGACAGGTAATCTTTTTAAAGCTACTACATACCTTCATATGCTACGTTCGTAAATTTACACTTGGAGAACCATTGGAAATAATTGAAAGGCTCTTCTGGTGCAATTTAAAACGCAAATCTGATTTAATTGCCAATTTTATTACACCTTTACATTTAGCAGATGTAATCCAAACCTTCATTTCATTTCCACTTATTTTGCTCTTAGAAAACCAGGCGCCAGATATAGAAGGAGCGTGGCGTGGTGTAGCTTCGAAAATTCAATAAATCGTTAAATTGACGGCAATTGAAGTGAATTAAAGGGAAGCGACTTCATCAACATAAAGACGCTATTTGGTTCGTTTTATCGTCAGAGTTTTCCTTTGCCTTAGACACGTGCATTGATCCACTTGGCCTTTATTAGACTTGTGTTTGCATAAAATAGTATATTAAGGTTGTTATAATATGTATCTAGATTTCGAGCATAAATTTTAAATGAGAAGTACTGTACTGTGTACTGAACGTTTACTCAACTCCACTGCACTAGGATATGCACAGTCAGATTCTAATTTACTTTCATTGATTTGGAACAAAAAAGAAACGAATTACATCTGTGATTCAATTTAGTTTAATGTAAGGTAACCAAATAGCGATTTCCGGATTTCCTGTTAAAATCTCCAGCTGAATTACAGTGAGACTTTGTGTAGTGTGTTGGGACTTGGTTTATACTGGAATAATAAATAATCGAAACGCGCATTGGTATTGCATTACATTGAAAATTGGAAAAGAATCCTCCAAAGACTATAGCACACAATTCAAAGCAAGATTCGTGCATGGTTATAAACAAATACAACCTAAACCAATATACAATTACGTGCATTCCTGTGTCAGTAACAATAAGCACTTGATAAATGAACACTAAAAGTGTATTCTACAGTTGCAGTTGTAGTAATACGGTTAACCGATGCATATTTATGCTCGCAATACTATTATTTATACCCAATCTTACTCGATTAAGATCTGCTTCTTATTGATTTCTGTGCCTGCGTTTTCTCTTCCCACAAGCAAATAAGGAAGGAATAACTTACGGATACGCTGTAAACCAATATTCCAGTATTGGAAAGAAACAAACTCAACAAACCTTTGAATTTTCCAGATTTGCATGAATAATGCGAATTTCAATTCCCTTCTGGTACTAATGAACCATTTATTACACCTGATTATTTAATCAATAATTCAAAGCTCAATTTGGCCCACTTCAAAGGTAACAATGATCATATGATGTAACTGTACTCTGTATATAATCTTGCTTTGAAGTAAATAATGCCTAATTTGCATAAAACGTAATTATTGTTGTATTCCTAAGTAATGTATTGAATGAAAGAGGAAGTCAACAGTATTTATATTTATATTTCATTTGAGGAGTAGAGCAAACCTATGACAAGAGTATTATGTGATTGTGTGCTAAACTTTGTAAAACTATACAAATGCATATATTAGTAGCACTAGAGGGTAGGAGAGCATTAAATGCTAATCGTAAGCAAATACATAAATCCATGACTGGATTGAGGATGAGTTTGAGTCTGTGGGATCTGGAGCGATGATATTTTCGTTTGAATTTCTCGTTTCTGTCTGTCTGTTTTGTTGAATCGGTTCTGACTGTGATCCGTCGTCTGATTTCCGTCGTGCAGCAAATTCTCATATATACCACTCATAAAGACTGCAGACAGAAAACAATGTAATATGATACTGATGACGAGCTACTAATACATAATGCATGTGGGATACACTGTAGCCACAAGCAGTTTCACTTCAGAATGTAATTGATTCACGAGAAATTCTATTTCTATCTTTCGCAACACAACTATGAATGAGTGAACATTCACCCGTTTCAATCAAATGATAAATATAACCATCCGACCATTTGTATGTACATCAACCTAATATCATTCTACTTATTTCGAACATTCGAGTTTCACATCCGCTCTAATGGAAGAATCCTCCACATATACTTTTACTACTTTGGCAGTCTTTCATGTGTGTTCGTGTACAAAGGATTTCTCAATGAGAAAAGTAATAATGCACGGTGATTCCATTCTCTAGTATTATTGACTTAATACGCATAACACTTTTACTGTGATCTAATGTTGTAAATGCAATAATATCCAATAGAAATAATAACCAGACCTACTTATCAGACCATGCCATCCGTTATTGAATCAGATGCCGGATAAGCAAACACATAAACTCTTTACTTTCAGGCAGGAAGTTTTCCAAGTCTGTATTTTCTTTTCGTTTCATTATTCTCGCGTGCCATGTGAATTCAATTTATCTGGTCATTTTGAAAATTTACAATTACATACTGTTCACTATTCATTTACAAGTCTGATTTACATCTGCAATATTATCAACTCGAACAGGTTATAATATTTGCTTTGTAATGTTTGAATTTCCTGTTTACTTAAAAGATTTAAGTGTCTACTTATCCGGTCTTTTTGTAATCCATATTTTTAGTATGTGTTGTGTTGTACATAGGAATGTGTTGAATGGGAGTAGGGATAAGGATAAGCAATATTGCAATAAGGATAAGCTGGTCAGATAGAACCTCCGTTACTCGAATGCAATTGAATTAGGCTTGCTTTGCACACAACATAGGTTTGTCGTAATCGTAAGACTTTATTGCACACTTCATGTAATCTACGCTGAATTTCGGATGGATTTCATTTCAGCTCATCATTTCCACTTCAACTCTTCTCAATGCAACTTCCTTTTCCCTTTCTGTCTCTCTAATATTGTGCAATTCAAAGATTTTACTACTCTTTCCATTATTGTAAACAAATACGATGATTCTGACCTGTTTTCGTCCCTTGCCAGATTAATTTCAACTTATGCTCAGTAGAACTTGTTACATATAATATGATATTCTGTCCGAAAAAGTAACATCTGTTAGATAACCTTATCAGACGACAAGGAAATGCGAAATACAGATTAAAGAAACAAATAAATATTTTAAATATATCGTTGGTGAAAAGTAAAGTAATTCTACGGATGCATTCAGTAGAACGGAAATTGAACTTTCACCAAAATATCACCGTGAGATTCTATAATAGATGGCTCAAACTTATATTAATCATAGAATTATATATGGATGCGTTTCATTTATGTGTTTTTCCATTTGGGGACAATTTTTCCGAAATGTATAAACCTATTTCTAGTCAGATGCTTAAAGGTCGGTAAATGAGAGTAAATATGGTTAGGCATAGTGAAATAAATAAGTATGTGTTCACATATTTATTATTCATTGCTTGCATAAGACTTTCTCACATATTATCAATTTTATGATTATGGTTTTACACTTTAGCTGGGCTTCATTCACTTATCATTTACTTACTAGTTACTAGGTATCTTTAATTAGCATTTATGTAGCATTAACCAAAAATTTGCGGTGCACGCGATTGTTATTTTTAATGACACTTTCGATGTTTGTGGTTGTGCTAAAGAAAAACCATTTAAAGAACTAAATCTTCCCATTCTCACACCTCAATTCAATTAATCACTCTTCCTCATTCGTACGTATTCGAATTCAAAAATACAAATCTACATTATACTTAGGTGTATTAATTAATAACTACTTAAGTTACATAATATGAATATGACATGTGTTGCAAAACATTTTTAAAAAGCTCAAGATTTTTCCTTTTCCCCATTATCGTCCGCTTTAATAATTACTAATTCTGAGTACTATAGCTAGGATACCTACGTAATAACATCACAACTACAACAATAAGGAAACTACATTGAGACAACTACTTACATATCGGGAGTCATGATTTCAACACTAAGATTACATGATCACACTTAGACACAATTCTATACATAGATTTTAGAGTTCTCACTGTATCATTAGCACACGACCATTCAGCATTCCATTTCATAAAATATGCAGTTAATTTCATATAGTGACAATCAATCAACAATCAACACCAATTAACTATACACACTATGCACTGCACTAAATTTTCATAATCATTAATTATCAGTAGGTACACGGAAGATACCCATAATTACTCTGTCTGTGGTAATTTAATCTATTATATATTTCATCTTATATTGCATCACAGGAAAATTTTTGATAAACTTTCCCTTGTAATATTGCTGCGTTATTTGTGTATCTAAACATTTAAATTTTCTATTCAGCTAAGTACATACTTTGAGTGGATGACCATGAATTTACATACAGTAGCTATTTTAAACAATACATAATTTTCATTTTATTACCCAGAGCACAACATTTCATCACTCTAGAATATGTCATTATTTAACAACTGTATAGCTGCTATTGCAGAAATACGTAAGTCTCTAAACAGATCTAGACAGCATAGATTTTCAAGTATTTCTAGTTCCTCCTACCCAAAGCACAATTTGCTTAAAATTTTTGTAAGCATGAATTATAATACGCCAAATGCGATCACATCAACAATTTACCTATTAAATATAAATTAAATTTTTAATGAATGATGATTGAAATTATGTGCGACATGTTGGTAATAAAATTTCACATTTCTTTAGAAAATAATAGAAGACTAGCAACTGGAGTTGGCCAAGAGAAACTCATCAGAGTATTTTATGTGACATTTTATAATATCTGGGTCATAATCGTAGCACTAAACAATCATTCATGAACATAATGTGCAACCTTGGGTTATATGGTTTTTGAAATGATATCTCTGTGTTATTGTTAACTTATTGTTAAAAAGTGGATTTATGTTTATTTAGATAACATTAAGTACTTACTTAAACTATAGTTGGTTATCATTCTCTCCTTAAATCATGACTATCACTTGACAAGGTTTAGAAAACACAATAGAGAAATGCGAACAGAATAGTTATCGTAGGAAGGATAACGACAAGTTGAAATACATGGGCAATGTTCGCTCGTTCCCCTCAGCTTGTCAGATTGTGTACTGTCCAAATTGCAACTACATTAGATTACATTGCAGTTTCACTCTTTGTTAAATTTCTGCCTGTCGGTCTGTATTAAAGTTGGCTTTGTTTAGTTGGCTTGTTTGTTCATACTTTACAATTAGGTTGTTTCCTCTGCTCAGTATTATTTTGTAACTCTACAAATAGTATTTGTTGGAATAATCCATACGAGTGAGTATAAAATAGCGCTATTTGGGCTGATTGTCACAGTTTCAGATTTGTAGTCCTCTTCACTTATGCATGCATCCACACAGAATAATCTTACACATTTTCTCGTTACATTACATTTGACGTGCTTACACTAACTTAAACTCTTCCCCTACATTGATCAGCGTTAATAGTAATGTTATCAACGTATATGGTACAACATTAGCGTACAAGGTAGATATTTCTACAGGGAGTCCATAAATTCCAGTTTTCTTAAGTTGATTTTAGAGACTTAGGTAGGATTGGTTTACTAGTTCCGTTTGACTACTTATCTTAAGATTTTCTTGCAACAAAGGCACAACGCAACTTGGTTTTGGATCTCTGAAAATGTACATAGTTCATGAATACTTGACTCCAGCTCAAGGTTGATCAACCAAGCTAAGACTAATAGTTTAAGAAACCTTCTAAATTAACTTTAACTCGTAAATTCTATTAAAAGTTACATTTGCATCCGAATGGCTGTAGGTATGAGTGTACTACTTCCCAAATCTGATTTGAACTCGACATACCACTACTGACTCCTTAAATTCATTACATAATAAATGCAGGGACGAATCCAATACCTTTTACTTAGGGGGAGCCCAAAGCTATATTTTACATTTATAAGCATCAGTTTTAACTAGTATATTAGTTACTTGCACTGATAAGGAGAGGAAACGCAAGAGTAACTATGTATGACGACTTTCTCTTTCGGTTATCTCCCTATTCATCTTTTGAAGACTCGCAAGTAGAGGTAATGTGGCTAAAGTAACGGCTTTGAAGTTGCTGTAAGCGAGATGTGATTACCTCCGTTTAAAGAGAATTCTAATTCTACTAACATATATTCCAACTCAACTCCGTTTATGTAGGTACTCACTTAATATGACCTTAATAAGGTGATTATAATATGAGTTCTAGCGAAAAGAGTAACTCACTTCTTGGAAACATTAACTAAACCAGCGTAGATAGCGACTTTGTGTAAATAACACTAATATGAATTTAAAATGGCCTCGAGATTCATTCATAACTTCTAACTACTGTATCCATAATGCAAATTGCAAAGTAGGTTCTGGAAGTGTAACCTGTCTAATAAACCCACAATCCCATCATATCCTGTGGCAAAATGTAAATACTCCGATATAATTTCAATAATAATTAATACCAGTTTTACAAAGTGCAATCCTACACAGTATATCACATGTCTAGTAGTATAATAGTAAATCCATGAAAGGAGGTTACTTCTGCCTACGCGAGAAACTAATAACTTTAAAGTTTCGGGTCCCAATGATATGAGAAATGTTTGAAGTTAGAGGAGTGTATGTAATTTTAAGTAATTTTAAGTAATTCTTGGAGTTTCCTTTGAGTTAATATAATTGGCAATACTTATCTACAATTTTAAACTGGAAATTAAGAGTTTCTATCCCGAGGACATGGCATACATATCTAATACTAGTGGAGAAGTAAACTTTGGAATGTGTTGAATGCTGAAGGTGACGTGGTGAGGAGCTGGGAGTGTGAACCGAAGCCATTCACAATGACAGAACTACAGAACTAGGAGAAGTTCGTACTCTGCGAGAAAGATAGTAAGTAAATCTTTCATTTATCTGCTTTCGCTAGGAATTTTAGGTAATGGATGTAGTTAGGCAGTCTTTCTGAAGTCAATAATATTCTCACTAACGTTCCATTCTACTTGACTTTGTATTGCTTGTCTAGTTGAATGGTCGGACTGGAAATACATAGATCCCTATGAAAAGGTACATAATGCTGAGTGTGTGTTCACTGAAGAGACGTTCGCAGAGCGTTCAGCGAATAGGGAGTGAGGAGAAGAAATGTAAAGTAAGTATACATTCCAACTAAAGATAAGTATTCGGAGTCTATTTAGTTTATTGAATGAAGTAGCATGTCTTGTAGGTAGTCAGTCAGTCCTTTGAGAGACTTCAGAGCAATTCAGTCAGCTCACTCACAATCAGTCGACAGACGCTTCCTACACTTCTCCATAGCGCTATCCAGTTCTCCAGGAGGCACATACCTCCTGTGTGTGGTGTGTGTGCATAGAATTGTATAAGTACAAGATCCATCCATCCACAACCAGCTAAAACTCTCCAACATTTTCTATCTATCTAGTCAAGTGAACCGAATTACTTTCTCCTCTCATCTCGTTTACTCCACTTTCCCTCACTTTCTCCAAGGCGCATTTCCTTTTCACTCCGCTGTCTCTGTCTCTGTCTGTTCCTAATAGGCAATAGCAAGTATGTACAACCAACCAGACACCAAGACGTTTTTCCTAAAAGATATAATACATAACTGCGAATAGATACTCCATACCAGAAGATAACTATTTAATGCTTGGATGTGCTCTGCTTTCTTGGTCATGTTATGTTTGTTAGTGTTTAGCTCATTTACTTTCTCTCAAAATCCCTCAGCGTCTAACGATATCCACCTTTCCTTTTCCAAAACTCCTTTCAAACGCAAATCTACGTCATTTTCAGGTCACAACACTCTTTTAGTATAAATACAATAATACAAATACTCTTATAGCCAAACGAATATACTACCACACAAAAAGTGAAATTTGAAGCCTCTGGTCATAATTAGCATCTTAATTCCTGCATTTGCTCTTCTCTAAATCCAAAAGGGGATCTTTTACAGAATTAATGAATTTTCTGAATTAAATACAATGCAAAACCGAATTAGAGCGTTATCTGCAGATTCAAAGAAGAAATCTTGTCTTTTGCAATAATGCTTCAGTGGACCCAGCAGAAAATTAGATATCACGAAAGGTTTCCACTTAAAATGTAAATTAACGCTCGTAACTCTGTAATCTAGGAGTGTGGATAAATTAATTAAAACTGTAAAGACGAGTCTAACGACAGTTTTTTGTCATAAACAGGAAGGAGTCGTTTAATCAATAACAACATCGTAAATTCTGAAAGGCTGGGAAAGAGAATTGCTCAACTGTCTTATTCTTATCTGTGTGTTTTTTAGAGTGAATGGGGAGGAGCGCCTATAAGCTTAGGAACTGAAATTAGGTAAGGTGGCTGTGAAGGTAGAAGAAGAAAGAGGATTGTTGTGCCTGTCTGTTGGGTGGGCAGAGGAGCGACACTTGAAATGACGTTGGTGAGGAGAAAGAGCCGGGTGGTAGGGAATAAATGTATGATAATATAATCACCATGCTTGGCCTAATCTCTTCTACAGACAGAAAGAGGAGACAAGACAAGAGACAGACTGACTGACAAAATACACAATACTTTACTTCACTTTACAATGGAATGAGAGTTGACTGCTTAAGTTGTCCTACGAACGACACAGTCAATACGACAAAATTTTACATATTATACATATTTACGACAACTAAAAGTACAATAAAGACAAGTTGCTCCAAAAACACAAACTTATTGCGCCTCTGAAAGGAACTGCGATTAGTTTGTATACAAAGCACAGCCTGGAATGTCCAAGTAGTGGCATGTCGAGTTTTCCAGGGAAAATCAACTAAAAGCGAGCTGATGTGACAATAAGATTCTATGTGTGTCTTATTGTCTACCTGTGTGTAATGGATTTCCTATGATAATAGTCATCCTTCCGTCTATTATTTATCTAAAGTAGTTTCGTTTCGCTTAGTATTCGGAAGGAATTCAATTATTCAATCCACTTACTGACTTGCTTACTTATTCACACATTTTGACATCTTTCTCTAATAGTAGTACAAAGATTACGGCTCAACTCACGTATTTATGTATCAATACTTAAGTCATTTCTTATCCTTAACACTTACCATAGGTAGACTTGCGGTGGTAACTCCTATTAAATATTCTCTAATATCTCTCTACCAACTATTTTTCCCTTTTCCACTATTTAGTACGCAATTACATTACATGGAATCCATACTCTTACAGATAGTACACTTTTAGAACCGTTTGTGACATAGATAGACCCAAATCGACATTAAACCACAGAATCTTAACAACCATTCGAAATTGCAGCAGTTCCATTTAATTTGACAGGTAAGTTGTACATGAGAGTATTTATACATCTACTTTACGTGTTACGGTTACTACACAACTGTGTATTACATACCATTTCCTGGAGCTACTTCGGTAGTAGTTTGTATTTCACCTCATTTATATTTAAGTATACATTAAGTATAATAAGTATTATTTTGAAGATATGTTCCATTTGTTGCTATATGTTAAATTATGTCTGTATTTCTCTTTCAGTAAGTATAGGTTTAGTAAAGGTATGTCCTCTGTGTATTGTAGGTTGTAGGTATAATGACAATTTGTTTGTCGTTTGCAAAAGTTTCCTCCCTAGGTAGGTAGGTACATTACCTAGTCTGCAATGGATAGTACAAGCATTGTAAGTATCATAAGTTGGAAACTTTCCATTTCATTTTAGAAGTCTTATAGGAGCGATGCAATCTAAGCACATTATGAATTATGTATATAGAGAAAAGGCTTAGGGAGAAAGTGGACTGAAACTGAAGTGAACTGAACTGGAGAGAGAAGATGATCTCTTCAAGGAAACTATTTAATGTTATTAAATATCAAACAAACAACAACTAACTACGTTTGTAATGTGCTTAGTGAGTAAATGGGTTAGAGATACTACTTACGCTATAGCGATGGAATTACTTCTAGTCATAAGAGTAGTTTGTAAATAAATGTGATTTCGTCTCTGTGGTATTGTTTACCTGTGTTATGAAAGTGGTGAGATGTATTTAAGATAAATGTAGCATAACAGAAGGTAATATAAAGGAGATTGGATTAGCTGCAGAAGACAAGATCACACGACGTACGTACACACGCACAGAGAGCACAGCGGAGTCGACTCAATTTATTTTTAAGTTTTCTCTGGAGGCGGATTCGGCTTGGCATTCGCCTTGGAATTCTGCGGTCGGTTTGTAGCCTCTATTTTCAAAGCTTCTATATCAGACTTGTTAGACTTGTTCGGCTTCACGGGCACGATGTTTCGACTTTTCATGAATCCAGTGAGCTGCTCTGGGATTTCCGCCAGCACCTCTTTCGCCAGTTTCACTTTCGCCAGGCGACTCGTGTTATCATAGCTGCTCGACCATTTCCCTGCGATTTCCGGACAAATTGTTGCCATCCAAGAGTAAGAGTCGCGGTACGGAACGAACTGAACGATGTCCCGCTCCGCTTCTCGCCCGTTGTAAGACAGCCGCACAATATCACCATCCAACTCGTCCATTTGAGCGAAGTTCGCAGACCCAACGCCAATTATTATGATCGACAACGGCAGCTTCGCCGCGTCCACTATCGCCTTAACCACAATCACCAATCTCATATCAACATTCAGCACACAACTAACAACACACGCAGCTCCCAGTTCCACTACACAATTCCATTACCTATATACTCCCAACTATGCACATAAATTAACACTCCTATAAATTTTGCATGCAAATAAGCAGGATTCGGGTTTCTCCGCTTTACTACTCAACAGTCAACACTATAAGCGGATTCCAGAGGCCAACATTTGTAATACTTATGACATCCCTAACAATAATTTACATATAGTAAGTATCTACTTACTAGTATCCTCACAGTTAATAAACCACTTATGTAGACACAATAATAACATGTAACAAAGCTGCCAACTCACAGAAAATAGTATTAAAGCATGGGAAACATAAATAAAATAAATTGCCCAAGGAGTATACTATTATTATCTTTTAAGTCAACATACTCGGTATCTTTACCTACAAAATGTAAGTATCTACTTTCGCGTACTTACAAGTATTAAAGTGTGCATGTGCATAATGCAATGTTAATCTCTACTGCAACATTAACCTACCCATAATGCCAAAAGGAATACCATATTTTAGTAATGTATCCTGTACCCAACTGCGTCAACCAACCTTGGCATTAGCTTTGTCAACCCTAACATTAGAAATTCTACCATGCAAGTTTTAGGTTTCCGTTGTATCCGTTGCAATATATCAAGGTATGTGTCCACAAGGCAAAACTAAATTAACGATATGCTAGATATTTATAACTAAATTATGATACAAAAGTATATAGGAAATACACCGTATGTTGACCAAAGGTATATGTTGTTTTATTTGTTAACTAAATGCGAATAGGTGGAGTAAAATCCTTTCATCTACGTGACACATGCATCTGTACATAAATAGTTTATCAAAATAAATTGCTAATAAATAAAGTGAATGAATAAATATGGAATCTGTATGAAACGGTTGGATGACTGCCCGTGTCCATAAAAACAGAAGGTTGGAGTATTAAATGAGTTTTTGTAAGATATGTCCTAATAATGACACACCCTCTGCCTTTACAACTGAAAGTTTGGGTATAAATTGTGTTCCTGACTTGGCTGTTATTTTTTCCTATACATTTAATAGTAATAGAGCCATCAGACCTAAGCTGTAGGTATTCATATGTTCGTGTTGACTCTGAAAATAAATCCAGATAAATGTTTGAAACAAAACATAGTGTGGATGTGGAATGAAATAAATGATACCTAGCTGTAGCTAACCCGCTTAAGCACTAAACGTGTGTTGGACTACAGCTGTATGGCAAAGCTGTCATTTTGCTTTTATGTAGGTGCAGAAAGAAAGTGTGACTTTTTAGCAGAGATAGCACTCAACAGTTAATGAAATCACATGAAAGAACATAACTCACCTCTTTAGTATCCGGCATGTCTGTGATGATACCGTCTGTGACGATGAGGAGGACGTAATAGTGCTTTCCATCCAAATGCTGCATAGCCAAGGAAGCAACATTTCTGACAATCGGAGCAAAGTTTGTCGGACCGTAGAGTTGGATTTGTCGTACGCAGTTTCTGCACCATATAATTAATACAATAGTAGTGAGTGTCAGAGTCACATGGTATAAATAACTGGGTTATACCTAATAAAGGTTCTGGATTCTGGCTAACAATAATAAATAAAAAGTTGTAGTTGTACTAGTTGCAGTATTGTATCTGGGTGAGAGAGCGGATGTTGGTGTTGTGTTTGTGCAATAGAAATCCAAATCAGCCCTCGATAAAATAAAGGAGAGGAACAGTTGCTGGGAATTCCAAACTGAAATAAAGTGAGAAGTTATTGAGAGTGTGTAGCTGTTGAAGAGTGAAAGCTGAGGGAGAGAGAATTTTATACCGGGAGTGAGAATCAGTTCGGTTCGGTGGTGTTGGCTTGGTGCTCAACTCAAGTCAAGTCGAAAGTTAATTTAAGTCGAGATTGAGTATCTCTTGACTTTAGTTGCTAGCTGGGTACTAAGTCTCCTGCTCGAGCAAATAAGATTAACTCGTAATTCGCTCGTTTATCTACAGTCAAACCATACTATACTTTAATAATGTAACTTTAGAAAGACTATAGGGGCCCAGATGAAGGCTAACGTCACCTAAGCCAGCTAATGAGCCAAATTCCCATGAAAACTTTCACTGCTTTGTCACTTTTCAAATGCTCTTGTCATTTATTGTCAAATGTCAAGTCAAGTCAACCTAATGTTACTTTTCTCACACACTATATACTTACTACACACTCTATAGGTATTGCTAGACGCACCGAATAACTAACTAGGTTTCACTTCATTATTGCACACTGTCTGTGGATCAGACCAAGCCAGATGAGACGAGAGCGTGTCTGGTCTGCTCTGGCGTTTTCAATTTTAACTGAATTGCGACACTAATGAAATAAAAGGCAAGACATACGTACACAATGCACACGCTACACATCTCCAAATAGGCCGGAAGGGAAAATCCATGCAAATGTCTGCACAAACTAACAAATTACGCAAATTCTGCAAGGGGAAAGACAAACTTCGCCTGTCATCAGACTACAACCAAAACAAAACAAATGGACTACCTAACCTGCTTCATTAACCATAATAAATCCAACGCTAACAATTAGTAGTCTTCATCCGGTTTACAATGCCTTTGTACAATCTACACTGACGATGAGCACATTAGGATAATATATTATACGCTATCGATAAACTGAAATGAGGGTGTAGATACATGTAATAGCAACCGAAACTGACAATTCTGTGTACCTTAAGTAACACCTTTTGTGAAATTTCAACATACCACTGGTAAAGTTGCGCTTTAATAGTTTAAATTCATTTTAAAGGTGAAAATGCTATTTTAAGACTGATTGCAATGGAGAATGCTGATAATACCAAAAAATGTTGAAACTTTTTGATACATTCAACAATTTTATAAATAATTTTTTCATTTTTGTCATTTTGACACAATTGACCCTTTCCAACTTGTAAAATTGACTAAAGGACATTGTTCGCAAAATGATTCTCCACAATTTAGTTTTTGCTTTTGTTCAACACATTCAATGAAGTGTCAGCGAAATTATAGCAATTTTACCATTTCTTTCCAGATGTCACCGATGTAATGGTACGGTACCAGTATTCCCCACTTAATACCACTTATCACTGGTAAGTGAGTACTAGTATGTACCTATACACAGACTTTACCCAACTGCTACACAGGTTTTAGTTTGGGAACGGTGTAATGAGAAAGTTATAGATAATGGCAAAATAAAATTGGATAACTTGCCATACCATATTCAATCTTTCCGAGTCTAACAAAACAACGTTTTTCCAATTGAATGCAAAGGGATAATTAAGTCCTCACTGCCAAAGCTATTTGAATAGTGTAATTAAAAAATGAAGCGATTTATCTGTTTAGTCAGATGGATTGACAAACGGACGGTCTGAACAATTTTGCCACGCAATTTATGCTGGGTATTAGATACTTCCTTTGAACTTTGGTATAATGTATAGTATAGCTGCCTCGTATGTGAAATTAAGTAAACAGAGTGGATGGATTTAAAAAGAGAGACAGCTAGATGAGTATTTTAGAGCGGAGTTAATGACGGAAACGGAAAGGCAACATGTGTTCACATAGCATGAGATAGAACAAACAGTGAAATTGATGGTGGCGTATTAGAGTTAGGTGAGTGGGTGTATTAGTATTGGGATGGATGTTGTAAGTTTGTGAAAGAATGAAGAAAATTAATGAATTTACTTGTAGGCATCGAGGACGCCTTGGACTCCCTTGCAGTAGGGCGAATCATTGAGAGTAACATGAAAATTATGAGAAACAGCCCCGCTGGGAGGGATCCTCGCACCAAACCCAAAGACTGGAAACATTTTGGACTGGTCGTAGTCCTGGATAATTTCTCCGACTGCTTGAATGGCTTGTTCATACGGATTCGTTCGGTTGGCCATCGGAGAGAAATGATGCAGAGTGTTGGGCTCATTAGGATTGCCATTCGAAGCTGTGAAGTCGATAGCGAAACAGCAATGAATCTCCGTACCCCCAGCGATGTACTCCATGAACGTGTAGATCGGCGATATGATCACAGGAAGGATTTGCAGACTCGCTTCTTTCTCCTGCATACACCCAAAAGAATTATCAGACTCCTCTTCCAAATTAACATTACACTCAACGCAACTCCCTTCCTATTCCAACTTCACTTATTACTCATCTCAGTCCTGCTCCACAGTCACACTAGTCTAACCCTAACTGTAACAAATGTGCTCAGCCTTCGCCTTTCACATTTACAACTGCATAAGAACAACCATTCCCTTAACATCCTAATAATATAGAAATATGTACAATTCACTACAACATTACATTTTCTATTATCACTACTTCTACTTTCATTTCCAGAAAACATTATTTTTACATGTAAGAACAACTGAGCATTTTAACAAATCCTTCTGGGAAAAAGCACTACTTGCTTAATAGCCATGTTGCTCTCCAGCTTAAAATACACAATTCTCGGTAATAGTAGGCACTACTTCTTAATATTCCAGTAATGTAGTAGGTGTGCATTATGCGAGGTACTCTCGAAACTCTATTCATACCGTAAGCTTACCTAAAAATCACCTTTTACCCTTTTACCATGAAATGGAATATTTCAAACGAACCCAAAGATAAAGTAAGCATTGTTTTATGAATGAATAATAAACCAGAATTATATAAGAGACATATTTTACTCGTGTATTCATTATATCTATTGCGATCATGGAACATGTGATCTTGGAACATTCTACGCAGCAGGTGAACCTCTGTCAAAAATTATGATAATTATAATAACAAAAAATATTCGCCGAAACAACCTAATAATGATTTACCTTTTAAACTGAAATATACAGAAAATGATAAAAAGCATCCAATTTGCAGAAAAGAGATGAAACTTTCGGGTCACACTTTTAGGTAAATCTAAAGAGTATTGGAGTATTTAGGAGTGCTAGTAAAAGATACATGGATAAAACTAGGCAATCGCAGAGGACATTAGCCAAAATGCTTTGTTACTGTAGAACTCGACAGGAAACATTTTCTGCTTACTTATTACTTTCTTTAGCTCACCTTAGTTTCCATTGCTTTTAGCTTAAACTGCATACGTATTGTAAATTGTCTCTAGGTAAGCACCCACACAACGCAACGGGATTATATGTAGTCGCATGCAAACTATTATTCTCTCGTGTATAACTGTATAGTACAGTGCACTTAAGTAACAGGGTCTGTAATAAAGGTCGAGTAACATTATGCACATTTGTACGTGTGTAGATACTTGCATTTACATTACAAATACTTAGCATGGCATGGTGTGGCGTGCTTGGGACATTATACTGCAAACTACAACTACAAAGCAAGTCTGAGTACCTATGGATATTTCACTACATTAACTACATTCTTTATATTATAACCATTATGTTATAGCCCAAAGTTACACTTGCAAGGGATCATTATATAACAAAGGTACCCAACATAAAATGGTTTAGGTACAATGATAATATCCATAGCGCTCCGCTCTCATTCCCTTTACTAAATCTGCAAAAGAAGCTTAGCTACTACCTAACCAAACCCAACCCAACCAAACTAGCTACTTTCTCCTGAACACTTTCACTCGGGGAAAGTATCTCATGGCATGCATGGCATGGCAAACTTATTACAACCGAGCCGGAGCTACTACCCATAACTTTCTCCTACTAATACAAAATGACTGTGAAAATAGCCAAAAATGTACCCTATATGAGTGATAGTATATTTTGTCTGTTTTCTGAATTCAGAATGTGGTAGGCACTGCACTGTCGTAATAGACATACTTAGGCCAAATAGGATATTCCCTTGTCACAGTATGCATTGTGTCGTGTACAGCGGCCTCCTCGTCACAACACAGTCAAACACACTGTTCTTTTTTGAGAGGAAAAGGAGAGGTAACAGCTTTATGCATAAATAAACATATTGGTTCTGGATGTCAAGGCAAAGCACGACTCGTCAACGAATAACAGTAAACTGTAAACCAAGTTAATTTAACATAGACCAAATAAACTATGTACATATCTAAGACATACCGAAAGTAAGAGTAAGAACAGCCAGACAGGACTAGAATACACTGCTCTCCATTCCATTATTAACATTCGGCAGTTCAAACACAATACAATTCACTTGTGTCTACTCCCTTCTCCAGTGCATTAGTGTGCCCTTCCTATTTATTTTACTCTTATACTTGTTTACTAAAACCATATTGCAAAATAGTTACTCGATTTTGCCAGAGAGTATAACTAGGTATTCAGTATACACTAAGGAACCAAAATTCCTCAACATAGATATTTACTTTCTCTTTTCTAACGTCATGTTTTCTAAACTAATATTAATAATGCCAACAAATATTTGTATTTGTTTAAGTTCGAACTCAAAAATTTCCATTTTAATTGTTTATTCAATGGATATTAATGCAGGTAAAACAGCTAAATAGACGGTGGCAATAGAAAACCTGCATGGTAAGCGACTTTATTTACATACTGTATACCAAACATTCTATAGGAAACGCTGGCGGAGATTGTGTTTTGTGACTTTGTAAAGTACTTTTTTAAATTCCGATAGGATTTACTCGTCCGTACACAGATATACAAAGAAAACAGGTTTCTAACATCCATAGGACGCAAACTAAAGGTTAAGGTATGCGATCTAAAATCCAGCGTTCGTAATAGGTATTCCTAAGCTGAGGTAACTTTATTTTCACTTTTGCTATCAGCTGCGTTGTAAAGGTTCTATGACAAGCTATTGGTCCTTGTAATGTACTTATGTTCCTGTTCTGCGCCTACCTAATATGTCTGTCTCGGATTTTATACAGCGTTTCCTGCAGTTAAGCTTGAAATGCTATTTTTCAGTGTAAAAGGCAATTTTTCTATTCTATTCTATTCTATTTGGTCGTCAGCCTGTCTCCAGACGTGAGTGACGTGATGTGCATTTGCTTATACGAATTGTCTGTCTGATTTAGTTTAGTACAAGACTCAAGAACGTTGTAAATTTAGATATTCTCTCCATAAACTAGAACGCACTGAGTGAGCTGATGGGAAGATGCAAATAGCTAGCAAACATATAAATCTGCGCACTGCTGCCACGTAGGTAGTTTCTGAAAAGCGTCCTTAAGTATTTCGTATCATAAAAACGAGTATTACAAAGCAAGACTTGTATAGGTTTATGGGAGACAAGAGAAGTAAGTGTAAGGTTAGCAGTTTAAATAGTATTAGAGCGGAGTGTGAGGAGAATGTCTTACAGTTCCATTTTTGCCAACGAGTCGAATAGGTTCCCCTCCGTCGTTGTCACTTCCGAGGGCTTTCAGTTTATTGACATTCGTATAAAGGAATCCTAAGGAGGTGTGGTAGCCGTTGAATCCGACTTGGAAGAACTGAATTTGAAGTCCTCTGTCTTTATCACCATTACAGAGACTTCTCATGGAGAGAGTTGCAGGCATCCAAATCACATTTTCTCCAGTGACGAGGACAGCTTCACTTCGGTACACAATTGTGTAGTTCCCAGCCTCGTTAATTTTTGACAGAATGTAGAATACTTCAGCTGGGAACATACAGCAACGAGTGCTTCCCATGTCTTGACCTTTCATCTTTAGTGTCACCTGCAATCGTTAAAACAAAAGATTCCCCTTCAAACCTGAAACTTCAAAGTCCGTACTAAAATAATTAAAATTAAGGATTCCCCTTAGAACCCGAATTTTAAATAGAGCATTATTGCATATTTTAAGAAATATAATCAGACCTGACCTAATTTTGGATTGATTTAGCTCTTGCCTTGGCCTTGCATCAATTTAAGGAATTTATCGGAATAAAGATGTGATAACTTTCTTCAGTATAGCTAAACGTTTTCTCCTGCCTAATAGAGAATTATAGAGCTGGAAGTCGGAATTTGGGTTACTAAATACAGGGCGGCAGATGAAATTCATTGTGAGCCCGAGATTTCTAGTGAAACGAACTAAATCTTTCGTTCTAAGTTTTTAGTCTCGACATTTTCCCAGCTTAGCAATGTCACTTTAGTAACTCATCCATTTGAAACTGAGGACTCAATAAAAGTCGAGTTTCCTTATAAAAGTCAGTTCGCAGTTTTGCAGATGCAGACGAGGATATTGGAGGGCCTTCAGTCATTTCTACGGCTCGCCTAACAAGTATACGTGTAAACGACATGACATCTATATCATCAATATCAGTCGTCGTGTATAGCGCTGTGGAAATATTCGCAAAGAGTAAGAAAGTATGGGCGTCCTGTCTTCTGCTGATAGTGGGATACATGCATATCAATTCACTCTGTTCTTTCTTTATTTCCCACTGAACACTTTCCATTCAAAGTCAAGAGAAATTCCTTTTTACAATTTCTCCAACTTTAACTCACCAACTCTTTCCCCAAATATTTCCGTACACACCGAACCGGAGCTCGATATGTACTAACTACAACACTACTTTCCTTCCATAGCCATCCTACCTACCTTTGCTTCAAGAAATTCAACATCTCAATATAAAGTGTTACAGCTGCAAACGAATATCTCTCTTCTCTTTGTCTCCTCCCTTACTCTTTCAAAATCAATCCAAAAACGTCTTACTCTTTCTCCTTAAGATTAGAACACAGCAATATAGTTTTTCTTTGTTCTTTTATCGAAACTTCTACAGAATCTAACCAAAAATTTAAATGTTTTGGTACACCCTGTATTTCCGACAAAAGATCTATTTATTGGTAATTGCACCAGTAAGTAATTAGTACAATATTAACTTCCAATAGTAAATTTTTATCGACCTTAACACAAATTAGCATTATTATTCACACTCAAAACCAAAGTCTAGGGTTCTACCTACAAGTTATTAGATTAACTTAATACTCACTTAGTAATAAATTTAAGAATGGCGTTTAATTTGGTTGTACGCATTTAGTGCAGTTTTAGGAATAAGTTTGGAAGAGGTTTTGAAATAGTGGTGATGGAGCCGTGGACGGTCCTCGTGCGGTGAGAAACCTGAATGGGATCAAGTTGAAGTTGAAGAAGGAGACGATGAGACTTGATTTGCTCTTCTAGCCTTCGTTTTCAGTTCTTTACTGATAATAGCCCCCTATAGCTATATATGAAGTAAAGTGTGTAGGATTCCCACAATCAGTAAATTCTAGTCCATTATAAACCATTCTATCGAATAAAGTCATCCCAGCCGAGCTTACTTACTTACGTTCGTCAACTAACGTACGTAACACTGGAAGAAGTCAAGGCAAGCCACTCAAAATGTAAACTCGGGAAACACTTATGTTACTCCCTCACCATCCCTTCTCAACATTGATCCTTTACTTATAGATTCTCCTCCAACTAAACTAAACTACTAATACATACTATATTTCATGTCTGCTCAGCTTATCTACACTTGCACATATTTGAAACTTGCATAACATTCTTAGCCATCTGCTGTATACGTAATACTATATAGAATACTGTCAGTAGATAAACATTTTACCAATAGATATTATATAACTTACTTATTTTAGATTATACGTTTGGTATTTATAGAGTAGAGATCTATTCGGTGTGCTATAGAATATTAAAGTGTAAAAACTGTCTTTTCTACTGAACCTTAGCCAAGTGAACATAGCAGAAGTGAGACGACGGAGACAAGACAGACGCTTTACGTAAGTTAACCTACAAAACGTGTGTGTCTATCAGTTAAACCTAAACCAAACAAAGTTAAAGTAAAGAAGGAATGGCATATAGACTAAAGTTGCACTCAAAGACTCAGCTATACAAATACAAACAGATTGAAAGTAAAATTTAAGGATGGAGATAAAAGCAAAAAAATCCGTTACAATTATAATCTTTCTTGAAGCTACGTCTTACAATACCAAGTGTGCTAAACAAACATAAAATTCTATATAGTATTACAATACAGTAGTCAACTGATTACACACCTGTGTCAGATTTAGAAAAGGTGTCTCAAATGTTGGCATTTTGAACCTTTGGAGTAAAATATTAGGACAGATATATTAAAAATCTGGGAAGATATAGAATTTCATGAGAGTAAAGTTCCATTAGAGAGACGGGGACAATCTGCACTTTGTAGAAGGACATAAAATAGGAGAGATAATGGTGAAAAGGGAGGGACTGCGGCCTGGTAAGTGAAGAAAAGGCCCAGTGAGGAATAGGAAGATTGGGAAGAGAGCCGGAACTTCTGCGAACACCTCAAAGGAAGAAAACGGCAGGAGTTTCGGGGGAGTCAGTCATTCAACATCCTTGGGACGAAAGGAACCGCATCTCACATCACAATTTCAACTCACACTACTAGTAGCATTCATTCATATATTTATTTCACTTTTCGTCTCGCCTTGCTATCCCTCTGTAGTTACCGAGATAGTGGTAATACTGAAATATACGTTCAGGACTTGAAACTAAATAGCAGTAGTGTGGACCTTTAGATATTACACTTTCTCTTGAAGAGCAGGCCACGCCACGCCACACTGAACGACTCACTTGGAATAGTAGAGTAGATTTTAGGTTTGTAGGTAGACGCAGGTTGGCCATTCTTCTTTCGTTTGGTAAAAGAGTTTAATGTATAGGTATACTGGCATTAAAGTGCAGTAGAGCAGAGTAGAACACTATATTTAAGTGTGGGAGGCTATGCAATCAATAAACTAGTAGCTACTTGGAGTAAGGTATGTGTTTACAGATAGACAGAAGTTATAACTAACTTATAGGCGATGTGAGAGACATGAAGTTTTCCCCACTGGCTTCACAGGGCGAGTAGATAGTAAAATAGAGGCGGAAAGGAACCCTTGGGCGATAACAACATGATCTATCTAGGCTTAAGTCTTAGACTAGTGGAATTGTGAAGGTACCTTGGAAATGGTCTGGATTGGATCCTTGGTTCGTTTGCTTTGGGTGGACTCGACTGGACTTACAAAAACCAACTTAACTCTTTCATCCTTTTCCCAAGTGACCCATGTATATCCATCTCATATGTACTTACATTATGTATACATACATTACATGGCAGGCAACCCAACCATTTTCTAGGTTACGTTACGTAACTCCATTGTGCCTATCTCGTCTATTCAATTTCATTTCACATTTCACTCTCACTCATCCACTGCACTCTACATGTGACGATCCTAGTCCCGACTACTCTGTATTCTAATGGACGAAAAAGAATTGAAAGCCCCGGTCCGTCTGATACGTTCTGCTGGAATAGACAAGAGAGTAGACCATGAAAAGTCCGGCATACAAAACAGAAGACAGCCTAGGAGGACAAAACCCAGAGAAAGCAAGACCAAGTGAGGCAGGAAACGACTTGACATCATCTCTCTTGCCTTTCATACCGACTTTCCCCGCTTTCTCTTTTTTTCTCCTATTATCCAGAATAAATCTTATACACTCGTATAATTATACTCCTGATTACACTATCCACAATCTAACTATAGTCCACAGTCCACATTGTCGTAAAATAACAATCAGATTATGTATATCCTCCGCAATTCCCCACATACCGATAAGTTCTCGTCCACCAGCCTCTCTTTTCCCCGCATTCTTGACATCTCATTACATTACGTACAATCATAGTAATCATACCCCACTCAGTTCTAATTTTCCTTCTATGCATGTACCTTGCATGTACCCATACCCATTCAGCATTACATTTACTGACAGACAGTATTATTAGTCCAGTCAGATTCCTAGACGTATAATCATAATGCATTAGCATTGTCAATACTACAGTACTGTCTTTTATAAACATTAATTACGTCCACATGGCTGTATACCCAAAGTGCAGCTCTGGAATCCTCCTACACTGTTACGTGTAGGAGGTGCCCAACCAGGTTACTATGCTTATCATGCAAATCAAATGCTTTTAGTGGTATTCTAACAAATTATTAATACTACCCTTCGAAATACCGATTTACGTGCTTGTAGGTCTTTCTGCAAGTAATGGCTACGAATACAAATAATTACGCACCATTTTTTCTAACTTCTGCTATAAACGTAAGTTTAGTTCACAGACCTGATAATGACAATAATATTAGCAAAATATGAATAACAATAATAAATGCTCTTAGGTGGCACAGTCTTTTACCTTGAATACTCTAGTAATACTCCTCTGTACTTGCTATATTTACTACCGGTTGGAAACATGTAGTGAGTTTGTAAACTAAAGAAAACTGTAGCAGTGACAGCCTTGACAGTGTAACGTTGTTTCTCGAAGGCCAGTTTCTTTAATGTTATGGCTGTGCAGGTCAGTTTCGAGTAACATGAACAACCGTTTGGTTCTAACTGTACGTTACTACTTTATAGTAGGTTAAAAGATTGACAATAAGATCCCATATAAGTAGTAGTGTTGCATGTCCGCCAGAGAATAGAAATCGCTTGTGGAATCCGGCGCTACTTAACAAAGACGCATAGAAAAATGTACGAGCAGTTTTGTTCATTTTAGATATTTTAAGAGTTATATACAGAAATTTACATCATCAAATGGCCGATTTAGGGTACAAGCAAGTCAACTCATTTCTAATATGAGCGGAAGTCGATCAGGGTCCATCATCCTGTTTGGATGATGGCTGGAATCGGGTGAAGCTGGATAGGCGACCTCAATTGCACTTTGTCCCTCAAGCAGTGCAATAGTAATTACTAGAATCCTGGTCATACCATCAACTAAAGAACATTAGAGTTCTTACACTTAACATATAAAGCGTTGTACCATTCAGGAATGGCTGTGCCACTTTAAAACAGCAGCCGAGTTGTTCAGGCTAGCTTACAAGCTAATATCCTAGAACGCAGTTTCAACACCAAGAATGCACCTCCGGATTATTCAGACCTAGAAAACTTTTGATTATGCCGAATGGTCAAAATATGAGAGGAAGTCTCCTCTAAACCTCACATAATTATTGAATCTTTGAATACCACTATTAAACTAGATCCCTGTAACATGTGTACAGTATATTCTTTCTGTAGGAAATGATACATAAGGAACATATTTGGACTATTTACAGTTATACTGATACACAACTTAGGTATGTATGTACTAGTTGTTGTACACATGGAGAAGAAGGCAGCGGAGGGCATGTGTAGCCTTCTCTTGACACAACTCAACTTGCCTTGACTGAAAATGAACGGAGCAGAAAAAGAAGAAGACGGAAGACATAACTCTTTCACACACTTGCTTGCTCATGCCTTCCCCGGCTGGCTTTCACTTTATTCCCTTTCTTTTACTTGAGGTTACGATATGTTATTGCCCTGCCATGCCAATCCGAGTTCCAAACCACCTCGGCTACTCTACGCTACGTATCCACATCCACCTTCCATTTAACTTTCCTCTCTCAGTGTACACGTCGTCGAATGTGCATCTCCGTATACAAGTATGCAGTGTACAGAGTTCCAGTTAGGAGAGAGAGAGTAATGTTTTTGAAGAGAAGGGTAAGTAAGTAAACGTTAAAGGACGGCAATAGGGTAAATGGTAAGTAAGACAGGACAAAGCAGGTTGGCCTTTCTATTCGTTTGGTTTGGTGTGGTTAAGGCTTGGCAAGGCATTGCAATCTTAACTATCAATCTGCTCATTGAGCCGTGAACATTGGAGAAAATAGAAAATAGTTCGGATATTAACTGCTCTCGCATCACAGAGAGAAAAGTCGGCTCACATCACGGGATGCATACAGATGAGATATTCTGGGGAAATTTTCAAATCATTTTTAGTAGAGCAGAGAGATATACGGTCGGCGGATGTGCATTGCATCACGCTTTACTAGCACCGCAATTGAATTGTCTTGACTTAACAGAACCAACCCATGGAAAATAATGGCAGAGATGGAAAGTAATGCCATAGCCATACAAAAAAGAAATTCCGGTTCGTTAGAGAATTATTGTATCTTTCCCAATTGTACTTTGTATTGGCATTGTGCAGCTTTTCTAAATTAATATCTTATTAAAATTACCAAAGCTTGCAGGATGTTATGCGCACGGAAATCATAATCATTCCCTTTGATTTAAGAGATATAAGTACAGATAGTACAGTATGAAAAATAAGTAGCTTAGCATCGTCCTTGCTCTTGTTACTGCAAACATAAATATTAGATTGAGATAAAGTATTTCGGGAAAATTTTAACCCCGGTCCTGTCATAAATGAAAATATACACCATACCATGCTTAGCTATTTTTATTCTTCTACACTGTATTACTATATATACTAATCTATATGTCATATAAAATACCCAATGCATACCGAATAAATGCAGACTGCAATAAATTGAACTTTTCTATTGTTCTGTAAGAATTATGCTTTATAGTAAAATAAATAGTATTTGGATACCTCTTCTTTGAACTGGGTCAACTCCTCGGCAAGAAGAATGATCCTCCCTTTGGACTGTTTAACTTGTTTTGAGACTTTCGTTTGATATTTGCTCTTTTTCTGAAGTAATGGAAGCGAGAGGCCAGAGTAGCCAGAGGCGACAATTTGACCCAAAGTGCACTCGGCGCACCCGATAAAATCATGGTCATCAAGACTGGCGGACGGTGTGTCAATATCATATACTTCAAACCGGAGGGACTCCACTTCCTCGAAACGGTAATCTATTATGACCTGTTCAATAAAAAGCAGAAATGTTAAATCTCACGCCTCTGGTCACCACCATAAATAACACTTGCAACTTTCTCTTAAAACTGCTCCGATCCTCTGATGCACAATGTAATGGAATAGAAATGCAATTAGGGCAGTATACGACAAAGAGTTGTAAGATTAAGTGCTGAAAGAGCCAATTTTATACGAATGAGGTTTTTGCTCCTGATTTTTAATGCCCATGATAATTCTGAATTGATTAGAGCAACATTCTAATTAGTTATCCATCCACTACAAGCGAAATTAGGAAGAAGGTCAATAGAAACATCAGCATCAGCAAGAGTGTGAATTCTATTCTAGTATGTGTATTCAGTGGTACAAAAGGCTTACATGACGAAATAGGGGAGAAACATGGGAAAATAGAGGAAAGTAAAAGGAAAGCATAGGTTTAGTTACAGAAATAAGCAGTATTGCACTAAAGAGAGATAGAATGAGACACAGGTGAATATATAGCGGAGTGAGGCCCTATCGAATGAAATAAAATGTAATTGAATTGCTGAACTGAACAGTGTACGGAAATGGCTTTTTGTAAGCAGTGTTCAGTATTACTATTGAAATAACGAGAGAAAGTCTTTTAGAGCGTTTAAACACGAAATCGTTTTGTTTGGTTTGGCCAGGGCAAAGGGAAAGCTTTGTTCAGTGCAGTGTGTAGAAAGGGAGAAACCCGTTTAGATCTAATTGAAAGGACTCGACAGGGGAGAAAGAACCTGGGTTGAGCTGAGTAAACAAATGCAGCGCTATTATGCCTATTTAATTATAAATGAGGCGAAATAAAGTGTGCATAGGTGGGTAATAGTCGTATTTACATAGCTACTCCCAGCCAGTCAGCCACGTATTACTTTATTATACTCACTCCAGAGCTATCATTCTTTTCACTAGCACTGTAACATTAATTCAAATGCGCTGCCTCCGTAACTCTGCATATTCTGCCTCTGGATATGTACATCTACATATATCTGTCTACATTATGTGGAATGAGCAAACTAATGCAATAATGTAGCATGTGGAAGAAAATTAGTGCAACACTTGCTCTCGCTAGACAGCAAAATAGCTAAAGCGAGCAATTTACTTACTTAGCCAAGGGAAAACATTTAGTGTTTTGTGCCTTGTCGTTTTTTTCTTGCTTAATGGGCCACATTGCCTATTTTCTAGCCTAGCTAATACGTTTAGTACCCAGACCAACGCATACAAACACAGGTAGCCATAAATGAATTGTTTCCTACAATTTGTTTTATTATGATGGCTAACTCTACTACCTACCTACGATCAAACTTTCATTTTATTTGAATTCGTGTGTTTTCCCTGTTGTTAGTATTATTGACTCATATAAACATACACGGAAAGCTAACCACCCTTCTTACTACATAGAAGAATGACATGACACGAGTTTGTTTGTTCTTAAAGACATGCTTTGCATGCAACAGTATATAGGTAGATAGATATATTTCTTTGTTACAGTTAAGTATTACTTACAATAGCCTATGGAATGAATGCTCTGCTATCAATAATATGCCACCAATTGTAAGGTACCTAAGTATCTTACCATGAAAATAAAATGTTCTGCACAATGTAACTATAAGGAAATAAAAGTGCTGCGTTGTGGTTTTGTAGTATTTGTATTTGTGGAAAACTAGCTCCTTAAATAAATAGACAAAACGCATTTGTAGGAACACGCTGGTAGAACTGGAATGCAGAGAAGACGATGGTAAAAGGAACCGGGATGGGAATACGCAGCAGTGCAGACAGTTAGAAGTGACGTGTGTGAGTAAGCAATAGGAATGCCCATAGGAAATGAGTGAAAGCAATAAGTTAGGCTGAAATATTAAAGTGTCCCGTTTACTGGCATTACTCAGTGGCTAGTCTTTTCCATATGGTAGCACTCTCGCTGTTTGCTATAAGATCCAATCGATTTAACATTTAATGTAAAATTGAGCGTGTCAATTCACTTCACTACTCACTTTTGTCTCATAGTCCGGGTTGAGACAGTCCCAAATAACTTCAGTGCGAACCAGCTCGACCCAGTGACTCGTTCCAGGCTGATTATACACGACTACCATTGGATCACTTCGAGAGAACACATCCAAGTCCAACAGGTCTCTAATAAATCAATATCATAAAAAATACCCAGTTAGTCAAGCCAAGTAAACTTTCTCCAACGACTATGCTAAAACCATGCACACGGGCTCACTTCACTCACTTCAGTTAGAGTTCAATAAATGTAGTATCGCAGACTTGGAAAGTTCTGTTCGGGAAGAAAGGACAATACTATGTAAATTGCTTGCCTAACTTACAGGTGTACTGTGTGCCCAAACAAGAATACAAATATGTAGATGTTATCAATTTGTAATGAACATGTATGACTTTGCCAAAAGTTATCGACAATAGTGTACAATAGAGTTGTAATGGTCTGTTCTGTTGTATTATGCATCTAGGGTATGTTATAATAAATGTACACTATACATAACATGTTACAATACTTTTACAAATATATATGCCCACTTTTCTTCTCATTGTACTGTACATACTATCAGCTTTATTACTATGACTTACTACAGTGTAACCAAACATGATGGATACAAACCCATTACGCAAAAAATACATTTGTATTATATTGCTTATAGGACACTGTTTCACAGAAATACTTACATCTATTTCTTATTTTGTTGTATATCTTTTTTTGCTTACATAAGAAAATCGTCTATTTCCTGCTTTCCCTTCATAACTGCAATTTCTTCGTAAATAAGACATTTGATTGAAAGTTTGGGATGCTTGTAATCATGAGTCATCAGAAAACTACATTCTCACTTTTTGTACTGGGACAATACTGCATGTCTGCACTTTTGTCGTGATCGATAAAACAATAGCAATTTGTCGACTGTGCAATGCAACATTTTATTGCAATTTTTTTGTAATATTATTAAACGATACTGACAAATGAACATTTCTTTCAAAAATGTAAGTACTAAATTCTATGAAACAATATATTTATATGATATCTTTCAACCTTTACCTACCTAAATGTCTTCATACTACATCTATTCAAAACCATTACTGCAATTGCATTTTTATATACTAAATACTAAAAAAGAAACAAAAGTATTAGAAAAAGTAGAGAGGATACCAATTATCTGCTATGCTATTTGTGTCATTTTTTTGGCCAGTAGTACAATTTCTGTTTTACTAGACGAATCATCTATGAGGTTTACTTTTGTAACTTGTGGATAATTTAACAATAATGTATGTAACGTAAGTACTTTTATCATTTGGACATGACATAGTATTGACTTGTAGGTAAACAATAATTTAAGTATGCACGTCTTTCATGTCTTCGGCTCCACACTGAATACGGATACCGCATTTCTGAGTAGGGCAATGTCGCTCTGCATTAGTCTTATAGCATTTCTTTCTTTGATATTATTGGTATGATCAGAAACGGAATTCGGTATATTGTGAAACCCGTATAGACAAATGTACTGTTTTACCAGGTTAGTGTACAAGTTACCTATTTAATAAAAGATTAATATTGTTTGAGTAGTTGAATGAAAACTTTTTTCTAGTCTACCTAGACTAATAATTAATGACACTTTGCGTTTACATTGGCAGTACACTTTATGAATTACTGTTTTGGGCAATTTTAAATATAATCCTGCTGGATGTTGTGTATATGTATGTATAAACATTTTACAAGAAAACCACAATAGTAGTTTACCCAGAGAGAAAGGGGACTCCCTGCGATGTTGTACAATATAAAAGAAACATACTATCACGCAATCCACATTTCCCTTGTTTACGAAATCCTTATTGCTCTAAAAACAACAAGGAAAAGTTTAATAAATCGTACAAACGTAGGTAGGTCGATAGTTTATGGTACCAAGCATTTCCACATATGTCCATAAAACAGATTACTGTACAGAACAGCATAAGGTATGTCATGCACAACGAAATAAATAACATCCTTAAATATATTAATTTCAATGTTTCAATGAAATTGCAATAAATAATAATTCTATTTTATTGCTGCTTTTTGAGCTAGGGACCTAAAACACATTTTCTCATTTCGCATTGCAGAAATCATTCGTAATCATAATCATGGCCCATGAATAATAGATTTTCGTAAATATCAAATATGAGTACTAGTACAAGAGCAAATGTACTTTAGGTTGAACAAATTACACTTTCCACATTTAATATCACAATACAGAGCTTACATAAGGCATACGTACAATGAAGTTTGTTCTGAAGAAAGCAATTAGGTCGGTCATGAGACAAATCCAGCATTTCCACTGTTTACCACATAACACAGTTCAACTAGTTGTCTAACAAGTAAGTACCTTTTATGTAAATTGCTAACTAATTGTGTATACTTACTATTACCCAATTAATTTCACATTAGCATTCACAGCCGGGTGCTTGTTTGAGTCTGAGGTAACCTAATTACAGTAATTACTAATTACATAGAAGCGAATTCAATAGTTAATAGCAAAGTCTATCACGCTTTGACGGAAAACGACATCAACTATTTTCAATTTTCTACGAGACCAAAGCACGAACGCTTTGAGAATCTTTAATTGCTTCTAAAATTAATCAGTAACATCAGACTATAATCAAAACTGGATCAGTTAACTAAAACTTTCTATCACGTGAAAGCAATCCATAATTAACAATTACGGTCTATTGACATCCCACCCAACGGTAATATACCGTATTTCTAACTTGTCACCCTTGCAATACAATTTTTACAATATTTTCGAAATACCTATACATTTCAATACCAACGCCAATGGGGTAGTGCAACTTATTAGTGTTTTATACTTCGACACAATATTATTATCTTCTACATAATATCATCAACACATGTAATTGGCAACCACCTATTCTCAATAAAATATAGAAAACATTTCTGTAATAAGTACATATTTCCAGAATGGAATTGAACATATTTTCGTGTACAATAGATTGCATTTACAAAAAAGACGTTATTTCTGTATATTATCCTCGATACCTGTCCTCCTTTCTCTAATTGTATGTCTGTTAATCCGCCTACAACAGAGGTCATAAACTCAGCATTACTAAAATCATGAGTTTATCAGCACGCGTATGCACACGTTGAGGTTGAGCACAGAAGACACACACACGTAAGCTAAAGTAGTATTGGAAGGAGAAGGATGAATCTGCCTTATTTTGTGAATCGAATGAATAAGTCCGTCCGCTGCTCGTCTATCTTCATTCTAAGGGTAAATAAATTGAGTCTGACGCTGACTGATCGCAAGGCAAGCTCGCCGGAACACTATCCTTAGTTACACGGCGTATGCACCGGCTATTCTCGTTATAGCGTATTGTGTGTTAATACATATTACATAATATAAAGGTAGATAGAAGGAGAGGGTAATTCCAATCCAAAGTAAAGTATTAGAAAGAGAATTCACATAACATTATTATTATGTACAATGGAAACACAACGGAACTACGAAACATGAAGGATGGAAAAGAGCTCTTTCTTCCTAAATCCAATCCACTTGAGCAATTTTGTTGCTTGGCTTAACAAAGCGAATATATATTTTGTTAGCAATGGAATAGAGCAGATCGAATGGCAAGGCTGGGCATGGCATGGATTAACTTATGGTTAGCGGTAGATAGTTTGTTCGGCTCCTACTTTCCCTCTTCCGGTCATACCACATAATACCTATATTACCCATGTTGGTTGGTAGGTATTATGCATACTGGAAATAATATTTTCTAAACGTATGTATTAAGAGATAAATATACACATAATATGGATGGGACTATAGAACTAATACTTATGCTTATTGTCAGACTAATCTAATATGAGCTTTACTTATGTCGGCTGTTTCTGCATAGTGAGTTTACGAAAGTAGGCATCCTACGATGTTTGCAATGTCATTCCAGAGGAAATTGCTTCCTTTTAACTCACTATTATGCTAGATTACCTTTAAACGTGCTCTTTCACTCTCTACGTGCCAACGTGGCCATACACACAAATATTTCTTTTACTTCATGTAAAAAACGCAATTTATTTCTATTTAGGTTTCTCTGTGTACCTACTGTGTGTTGTACAATAAGACAGGAGATAGAATGTTCTGTTTCTTCTATCAAGTCATGGAAAATGAGAAAATTTAGCAATTCATTCACAGAGAAGGATGAAATGGGAGAAATGGTGTTTTGTGTTGTAGTATGTACACGTGCAGTCCCGTGTAGACGACTAGACGTATAGCTGAGAAGATCACAAAACACTTTCAACTGTATATCCCTAAAATACTATAATAGAACGGTCTAAAAATACAAAGTAGAATGGTGACAGAAATATAAATATAATCACAGCATGTGAATGGAGTGCCACAACCACAGAAAGTGTGGATTGTAATTCTTTCTTACTATGTATGCAAAACAGTTCGTATTGTAGAAACATAGAGAATGTTAAATGGAAATTGTTGCAGAAAGCAGTAGGGATTTTTTCAAATTTTCACTTTTCTATTTCTTTCCTTGATTCAATTGAAGGAGCACGCTATTGTACTTATGGAGAATTAGTCTGCTTTGGGTTTGGTACAGTCTACAATGAAAGTTTGAATGATTTCTTCCTTTTCTCTATTCTATTAGGTAAAGTTTCAGATAAGAGTTGCGTTTATTTTATGATTTGCACGGTTAATTATTAAAAGCTCGGTTCTTCTACCCTGAATGTGAGCGAAAGAATGAAAAAGGAACGGAAAGTGCAACCATAACTCTGACTTTGACTAATTGTTCGGAGGAAAGTGTACGATAAAGTCTGTGTTGGAATTAGAAGTTACACGATATTCGTGTGGTGTGTAGTTTGCAAGAGAAATTACAGGAAACGGAAATGACAAAATTGTAACTTGTTTTCCTCGTAATGAACAGTGAGTATTAAAAAGAGCATAAATACTTTACTTTGGTTTAACTTTAAGTTTATGGTTGTTTCTTAAGAGCTTACATATAATATTTAATGGAATAGGAAACGAGAGGCTAAGTATTACGGTGTACGGTAACGTGAGAGACCAATGGGCATGTAAAAAGGTAACTCAACACAATATTCGTGAACCATAACTTACCTGCAGGAAATGGAAATCTCAACTGTTGCCGTAGGGTCGATGCAAGATCCCGGGGTAAATTGACTATCCATAACTTATAACGGACTGTCAAACTAACTTATTGTTAGAATAAACAGAAAACACAGAAACACATTGTAAGCATAAATAAGGGAGTGTAGTCGTGAAAAGTACTTTGAAATTTGAGTAAATCAGATGAGATTAGTTGATAGAAATCTCGGAGTTGGAAAAGTTGTGAACTTGCTTACACTACACTGCATCTGATTTCATTTTCAGTAAGGTCCAGTCCAGGTCCAGTTGCTTTTGCGTTGAGTTATGGTAAAGTAACATGCCAAAAGTCAGTTACTGTTAGTGGACACATAACTATTAACACGGTGACACTAATAGTAGCACTGTTTACTGTGAACAGTGTAAATTGGTATCATGGGCCATATTGTTATTGTTAGAGTGTGAAAGAGTTGTGAAAATGAGTATTGAGAGCGGGAAAATGTGAAGATGTTATCGGGAGAGCTAGGGAGCTGACTGTGGGATCAGTTTTCCAGAGTTGCAGATAGATTTACAACATACTTACACTTATGTGAACAATAAGACAAAGAAAAAGACAAGGTGAAGGTATGTAGTACGTTCTTGTTTTGTAGGTAGTAGGTATTATGTTGGCTTATCTATTTAGCGATAAGCCCTGTGAGAATAGTTTTCGTTAGTTGGATTTTCGTTTCATGTAGTCAAAGTGAAGTTAAGCAAGAGCCACATCACATCACACATGAAGGAAAGTCAAGTTAAGATCTCGGTAAGTCTTCCGACTGTTTTTTGAGGTACTCCGGCCTAAAACCTAACCTAGGCCAACTTGAACCGTGAGAGAACACAAAGCACAATCAGAAACACAATAGATGAGAATGACAGAGGAGAAAGGAAAAGAGGGAGAGGAGGCCAGGTCACTTTGACAAAATATAAGGAACAAAGAAAACGTTGTCAAAGAAAAGCTTGGGATTAGATTAAGGAAGATGAATTTGTGCCGGAAGAGAGACAAGGGACTTAAATGAGATGAAGGCCAAGTTGAACTAAGCCAAGCCAAGACACAAGAGAAGATGAGTCCAGCATCCAAAGAAGGCAGTCAGGACTCAATCAACGGTCTCCACTTTTAGTTCCTTGGCTCTGCTCTGGGTTCCTGTCACTTCGTCACGACACGTCAGGCTCGCTTTCCTTTCCCCGAATTCGGTGACGACTGTCACAGGAGCTGGCTGGACGAGAACTGGAAGTGCTCCAGTCGTGCCCAACTGTTAACTTCACTTTTCTCTTTCCAATTCACAACGAACACTCCCACCCAACGGAATACTCAACTTCTCCTACTCCTACTACCAAACCCTTCCTTTCCTTCTCTCGTACTTCGGCTCAACGTTTCCCTTTCCCAAAACCTCGTTGGGGAATCTCTATTTGTATTTCGGTTCCTGCTCCTCGCACTCCACCAACAACTAACTCACCAACCAAAGAAACTCAAACGAAACCCAAACCAGTTCCTTCACTTCAGTCCACCTCAATTCTGTCAAGACAAGATTCACCAAACACAAACTAGACTCAAAACATATTTTCTCACTCAAAATACAGATATACCACGTAAGTATCTTTAAATAACCCAAAGCTCCGTACCTACTTCAAATATTATTTTACTTCGCAATGTCAACTCCCGCTGTATAAGTCACTCTACTTATCTACTCGGGTTTAAGGGTAGGACAGCTTCTAAACCAAATGTACCATGACATGAATTCCTTTTCAAAAACGACAGTTCAACACACTCAAGAAAACTTATAATTGAACGCAGATGATTCTTAACTGGAAATGATTAAGTCTATTTCCATTTCTATGATTTCGTTAGTTTCCATCTTGCGAAAATGCGGATAATTCTTAAAGTCGTTAAATCACAGTTTTCCAACTTTATCAGTCTTGACAGTACAAAATTTATTGCGCACATATAACACAAATATAGGAAATAATTGTAGTGCAAGCCATGCCTTGTCATCTGACTGCATTGGGATTTTGGGATTGGGAGAAAAGACTTGAACATTGAATGTTAAAGTGAAGGAGTTTCAGAGTTCAGTTCAGAGTCCAAATAAAATGAAGAGGAAGGCAAGCACGACTGCCTATTTTGATTATGCCATATACGTAGGCAGTGAGTCTATAAATGATATAATAATCGACATAGGATCTTTAGCATAGAAAAATAAAATGCACCTTATGCTTCGTTATGGTGAAGCACAAGTGTTTACAACTACCTACATAAAATACATAGAAACTTGCGAAAGAGTTAAGATCAGGTGCTCTGTCTCGTATAATGATATCGATTCTCAGTTCAGTTCAGTCGTGTGCCATTATTCCCACTATTACATTCTATATAAAGTTCACAATGACAAAATTATATTTCCTGTGTATGTATAACTATATTCTCCAGACTGTAGACAGTTTAGGAGTTCATCTCTATTTTCTAAACTAAAGATACATGTATAAACAGAGAGGGACATTACATAATAAATAGAGAGGTATAGTATATAGCACAAACTGCATTTGAGGACTTAGGGAATGGTTAGGATCTACCATAGCATACAATCATAGGAATTTCAGACTGTGCATTGTAGACATTCTACGTGTGGAGTAAAAGTAGAGTAAAATGGTGAAGGAAAGGAAAGAGAGAAAACAAAAGAGTTGGAAGGACTTTTAAGAGGAAAGGTGCCTAGGGAGCCAAAGCACGCGCATCACATCAACATCATTCACAATAGAATCCTTGCCCTGGCCCACCACAGTAAGCAAGTGTCACTGACGAGAGGGGAATTATCTAAATAAATCGGTGTTAGTGTTAAGTCCACTCTAACAACTTAACTACATTACGTACATGCCTTGTACTAATGTGACGTGACTTGATGGGAATGGGTCATATGTTCCAACTACAACCCACTCCCACTTCCAACATCCATACATAACAGTACAGACTTATCAACCTTCATATTCTATTATACCTTGAAAAGAGAAGAGAAACTGTCTTGTATTTAATCATCGTAAACTAAGCATGTACCTAAACTTTACAATAAATGTAACCCCAGTTTCCATTTTACTTCCTTTCTTTACCAAAAGAAAGGAATTCACACATTACACTCGGCTTTACTCTTGCCATTGTAAAATCGCTGTTTTATGATAATGCCTTCCAAGCACCCGTGACTTATGAATGAACATGAATCTACTACTCCCTATTCCCAAGTTGGAAATTCTGTGCATTTATCAGTATAATTTACACTGAAAAGAAAATGCTTTTTATTTAACTCATGTTATACTGATAAAAATCGGTCGACTATTTTATGTAGTGTAACGAGGTGCACTGTGTCACCGGGACTTTAATAACCCTATTATACGAAATCCTTTCAGTATGCGTTTCATGTTGATTAAAAAATTAGGGGCTACCTGGTAAATGCAATTAAATCAAAGATTAAATGAAATATTGTCAAAATAAGGTAAAACAGCATTTCAAGGTCTGAAGGTCTGAAATATACTAGAATAGAAAAGTAGTGTATTAATTCTTATGCTAAAGAGATTCATTTCCAAAATAGAGGATATAATATTATTTGTTAGAGTTGAGCGGAGAAATGTATTTTGTGTATAGGTAGAGCTAGAGTTGATTTCTTTTCTTTGCTTTAGTTCTCTTTCGTTTTCATGGTTTTGTGCCTTTTCCGTTTGTCGGTTGGGTTTGGTGAGATATATTATCCCTGCATAATATAAATAGTTGCTACCTATGTAGAGTATAAGGTAAGGTTGGCCTTGCCTGCTGTTGCTAACTAATATAGGACAGCAGGATAGGTAATACATATATATTGGAAAGTTATGCCTGTTTGGTTATTCTCCTGCGTTCCTCAAGGTTTCCCATGTCTTTGTCTTTCTCGTGAATTTATGAAAGCTAACTTTCTTTATTATTACAGATAGATTACATTGCATTGCATCGGTGAGTTGGTGGAGAGAATTTGAAATGACATCGTAAAAAATTCACTTTGTTTGGGTCGAATACAGCATTATGAATTCATCTTTGCATTCTCTTAATACCATTCCTCCTATCAAAATACTAAGTGAAGACTTCGTTGTCTACTTTTCCGTGGAGCCACTGAAATTTTTATGTTATTATTAAAACTATAACCAGTTTCCCTTTTTCCTTTTGTCTCTAACTTTTATCTTTGCTGTGTGCTGTGTGTAAGCGTATACATAGTTTGTGTGTGCTGATACAGTAAGGTAGAGGAAATTATTCCGTACACATACGATACACAAAGTCTATTTGGCAAAGTTAAGCTTTTTGGTTTTACCTTGGCTTTAGGCCCATTAGCTATACTATACATGTCATAATTTCTTTACTCAAGTGAGCTGTCTGTCTGATTTAGGTTCACTTGACTTGATTTGACTTTCTCTTTTGCTTTACGGCTGCCTACTTAAGTTAGTTGATGTGTCGCGGCTTGACGGTCTGCCATGGCATGGAACACAGATGGAATGGAAATGGAACGTCATACTAAGTACCTAAGGGAACTTCATGGTAAGCATATTTACTTTATTGCAAATGCAATATGGCGTAACATAGCACAGCAATCAAAATTAGCATCGCCTTTCTTTATTGTTTCACTTGAATAATGCACAAATACAAACAGAAGTAGTAATGGACAGAAATTTAGGTAGCTAACAAGGGTAAGTAAATATTAGTGTTAGTAGAACTGCTAACTGTACTGTACTAATACAAAAAGATACAGATATGCACATGATACATGTTTTGTACGTAGTAAGAATTTGCTTTGGTTTGGTGTATGCATTAGTACATTACATACAAGTCACAAGCATGACACAGATGCAACTTTTATGAATGAGACAGAAAAGAAGACAAATAGAGTGGAAAAAGACAAGGAAGATACCTGTATGCAATGTGTACTGTAAATGTTTATATGCCTAATATGTATTCTTCCGTGTGTGCACCATATAAATGTAAAACAAATGTACATAACCAAAATTTTGCATATGCACGCGGTTTGGTTTCAGAATCAGGACAGAAATTGTCTCTTGTGTGCTCCATCGAGACAAAACCGAAAAAGAGGTAAACCACGAAGGAAAACCAACGATACTAGATTACAAAGACACAAAACGAAAAGAGTTTTGTTTTGAGGTTGTTTCTTTTTCTGCTTTGTATAAGTCCACGCATGAACTTATACTAGGGCGTATCAAATCAGAATCACTCTTGTAATATTTAAGCGAAAATTACGTTTCTGTGTGAAAATAAAATAGCAAAGGGAATTAAAGGAAAAGATTGTATTTCTCAAGCTCACGTTTTCTCTCCAGTGCAAATTGAAGCGGAGAACGTAAACGTAGGTGGAATCCTTCTCTTCCAGTCTTCTGTACGCTTTATTATAGGTTTTCTATAGGTTTTTGTTGCATGCAGGAGGTGTAAGGAGCTGTAGCGGATGAGATACAATACAAGATGGGAAACACAAAGTGGCCTGTCCTGACTCCTCTGACTTGGCATGGCATGACACGGCAAGCAAAGGAAAGCACTGTGAATTGTAGTTTTGTGTCTTGTTCCTTTGCGTTGTCGTGACCTAAGTATAAGTTGACATGTATTTTTTATGGCGACTTTCATGTGATTTGATGGCTGCCTCGGCTCTGTCTATTCTCCTGGATCGGATTCAATCCGTTGGACCATCTTTACTTTCATTTTCATCTTTTCTTTCCCATTTTCTTTTCTTTAACAGTATTTTCTCATCTTTTATGTAAGCTCGTGCTTTCCCATGTAGCATCTGCTTATACCAACTTATATATTTCTCTGTTGCTCCCTCACAGATTTCTACTTTACCTATTCCATCTGTAGCTACTTACTTACTGCTCCTGTCAATTCTGACTTGGCCCCTTATTCCGCTTTCATATAAAATTTTATTTCACTAATATATTATTGATATTGCCCATCTCTTATATACTATGGCTACTGTAGACCGTTACCATAATAAAATATCTCAAAATGTCACGTTCCATTTTTACATTGCACAGAATAAAGATATCTTATCTTCGTGTGGCTAGTTTCACTATCACATATTATTATTGCAATGGGAATTCTCATATTTTTGAATCGTCCAACTGCCAATTCAATTCAAATGTAACTCAGTAGATAATAACTCCTATTCCCAAGGGTCAATTTACATATAATAATCACCGAGCAAGTCTCAGCCATCGTATCCTTTTTACAGGTGTTATCTATATGTTATGAAACACCACCCTTTTCAATAGGCATATTGCAGACGACACTTTTTAACGAATATTACCATCTACAAAGCACAATACCGTTATGTTTAATGTAGCAATACAATTTGCAGTCTGCTCTTTATACTTCAATTTATAGAAACACCAGAAATAGTAAATGTTTACAAATAAAAAAATGCCCCAATTTTAAAGTTGATTTTGCCATGAAATGTTACAGATGTTATTACCGGAAGAATAAATTATATTATGCATACACAAGAGGTCTTCAAAGTTTTTAGCAAAAACAATAAACAAGGAATTTTGGAAAATGCCAAAATTTTTGGTCTCAAGTGGTACAAAAAGTATTGACAAATTAGCTTTAGATGTAAGAATAGTAAAAAGTAAGTAATAAATATATCTAAATAAAAAGTATTTCTAGATGGGATTCCCCAACGAACAGCTATAATAGCTAATGAAGTAAAGCCTGCACAGAGGTAAAAGTCAACTTTGTTACTTATTCCTTAGTTTGCCTTTCAACGAAATATATAATGAATAAGCCCAGGCCAGGTGTACGTACACTACATACTTTCCACTTCTCGTTAGTTTATTTTCGTACATGAAATAGCTTATTTTTCATTAAAAAGGGAATCCCGGGAATACTAAGAATTTATGTAATGCTGATCCATTGGTAGACAATGGTAAAAAGGGAACTAAGTCAAGTCAATAATAATTGGTCATAGACTGCAACAGAATACCATGTAAACCTTTTTTGTGGTCCCAATAGTCCCAAAATCCCAACCAGGCTGGAAATGTTTCCACATCACTATGATATGTTAAACATTATGTGTAATCGTAATTTTAAACCTTTTACCTGACCTGAGTGGCTATCTTTAAGTTCTGTTCAGGCGTTTTTCCAAATCATATAAAAAGGTTTGTTTGCTCTTAAAGGTTATCAGTCTTCATTTACAAGTAGCTCATTTACATCAACCTACTTCGTCCTGAACACTATTCATCTGCAATTGTTAACCAAGTATTTTTTAAAATGAAGGGTTTCACTATTTATTTGAGCTTGTCTTCGGTTATCTTGTTAACTTACTTTCTGACTGTTTCATCTGCCAGTGTCGGTAAGTAACTATCTGGGAAAAATATTCAAAATTAAAGGAGGCATCCGTAATTTTTTGCGTAATGGAATGAAATACAAAATTCTAAAATTGTTTGAAATCCTCCTTCACAGATTCAGTTCCCCATTCCGAACATCATGCAACGCATAATAAAGCCGAGAACGTCAGACAAGCACGTCAGTATTTCACTGGAGGTCTTGGAGGCTACGGCGGATACGGGGGATACGGTGGATACGGCGGATACGGTGGATACGGAGGATACGGAGGTTATGGTGGCTATGGCGGATACAATGGAGGATATGGCGGAGGCTATGGAGGAATATACGGGTAGAAAAGATATTCTTATTCCTAAATATGCGACTCGACAATAATGATCTTGGACACAAAAATTGAGTGATTAAACTAAATATTTTATATCTTCACACGAATATAAGTTTTGGGAAATAGTTTTGTAATTGATTGGTTTCACATTTATGTATTTATCTCAAAGGAAATTAAGTATAAAACTACAGAAAATTAAAAAATAAACTTGTTTTCGTTATATCATAAATATTTTTGACTTACTGACAATTGAATTCATTTTACCATTCCATCTCACTACTCATGATAACAAACGAAAAATATTTCACACAAAATTACATTAAAATATTTCTGCTATTTACAAATGCAGTCCGAAAAAATAATTACATATCTTTCACCACAATTAGTTTTGCAGACAATTATTTTGGTATTGCTAAACTTATAACTTCACACTGTCAGTCTGTTATGTGTAATACACATACCCAGTATAAGCTTTTGAGAACCCCGAAATTACGTAATTTATCTTAGGAATTTACCATAGGTAATTTACTTGATGAAGAAATAGTATTTAAACACCATAATCAATCAGTACACGAGACCCGAATCCATTAGAAGCACAACTACTATACATTGTCAATGTCAGGTTTAAAAATAGGAATTAACACAGTATATTGAATATTCATATAAGCGTACCTACTTTGTGTGCTACGGTGCGTGCACTATAATTTAGGTTGCAAAGGCTCAAAAATGATTGCAGAGGATCGGAGAAAGCTTTCAATTTCGATTTTATGATTTGCGTGGGCCCGAGATGTGCTTAGGCATACCCATTCTAGAACATTTCTTCATAATACAACTGAATGCTAGAAATGGGTATTAAATATATGACATTTACAATTTGCAGTTATATCTTTGTTTTAAATTACACGTTTGCAGTTGAACGATTTCAAGCATAAAGTAATTACAGCTGCTAAGTAAAAACCCATTCTCAAAGTATTTCGCGTTATTGCATGCGTTGTGTGTGCTACAATTTACAATACAACATTCTACTGAACAAAGATGCGAGGTAGCACATTATTTCATATTATTAATCAAGACTGAAAACGTAATGTTCCTTCTTGACAGAAAGTTAGTCCGGTCTGCAAACTACAGTACTCTAGTTAGGATTTGAAAATACAGTAATTAAGTCTAATAAATAGGTATGCAGTAATTTTCTTTGCCATATAACGCTGTCTTTAGAAAATATTACTTTCTCAGATTACATTCATGTTTCTATTGCGTACCAATTTTTTAACATCCCAAGCTAATCTGTCATTGTACCTTGTACCTACAATTAAGATGTAATTCGATTTTAAATAATGTTAGAATATCTGAAGGGCAGTGGTAAATCCACATTAGAATTTAAATGTAACTGCGTATATTTGTAAATAAACTAAATCTACAACTGCTGAACTGCTGATAATATACCCAGTAGTAGAATTACGCCTACTTTTAAGTAGTATAATAACTCTTAGAGTCTATTTTGAGTTGCACAACAGACAATTTGTCTTTTTCAAGTTGCATATAACTTTTATCATGCAGAAGCTTTCCTCTTTCTCACAGAAATTAAGGTTGTAAGCATTTATTAACTAGTTAGGATAATAGGCTGGTATCTATCGTGCGTACAGAATAATAGAATAGAAGTACAAAACGTCTAGAAAGACGGATATTGTAAGACTTTAGTCTTCGCACTTTGCTCAGGGAAATAGAAGATAATGTGGCCATAGCGTGGTCTGCCTTGGTGAGAAATTAAACACCATGTACCTTTAAGCATCTGCTTACACAAAGAGAAAACAAATACATTAGACATAATTTCTGCACAATTATATACTAGCCATAATTCAAATATGGATGGATGTTGAGAGCAAGGTACCTATAGTGGCACCTTAGAACGGGCACATTTGTAAGTTTAAACTTAACTTAAATGTAGCTCCTTAAAATTTAATCTTTATGGTTCTCATTTTAACATTTCCCGTAGTAGTATTGCACAACTAATAACTCCCTTGTGTTTGAATATAATAAGTATACAACTGTCTTGCCCTTTAACGTACATGCCAATTATGCACACTACATAGCAATAGTTAAAGCTGTATGTTTACAAGTTTAGGAATAAGTTGAATACACACAACGACCCTGGTAACCTGCTGAGAAAGGTGAGGACCTCACCACAAAACAGGAACCTAGTTGAAAGTTGTTTTCGGATTTCAATTGAACTGAACCTTGGTTTGCATGCCGGCTTTTCCTGCCCAAAAGGAAAGTGAGGCGTAAGTATTTACTGTTGTATTGTAGACATTCATTGTTCTGTTTTGCTGGATGGATTGTACATGTGTACACTCACACAGTCTTGATGAAGCGAGTGGTAAAGCAAACCAAAATGTCAAATATCTTAGAGAAACGAAAGCAAATACGAATGGTAAATAAGAGAATAGCATTCTGCTGGCGGGGAGTCAAGTTAAGTAAAGAACTTGTCTACTCCGATGCCTACTTATATAATTGTACAACAAATAGACTTACCTATACCTCTAAAATAATGTTAGCAGCTCTACTTTTGGAATTATAGATACGAAGAAATACATTTAAAATATTTACACACGCACTAGTATGCTGAAGTAGGAAATGCCAAAAGTCTTTGATTTGCGAGTTCTAGCATTCAAAATTAATGTTTTGAGAACTTTTAATTCAAGGGAAAGTTCTACCATTTTCCACTTCTTCGAAAACTTTATTCATTTTTTGGGAATTATCAGTTTTAATAAATTACGTTGCATTTTTTTCATTTGAAATTTTTATTTTTTAAATCTTTGTTGGACCAGAAGTTAACTTTGAGTATTACGATAATAAATGTTGTGAAATTAATGTAAAAAGTGACATTAAAGTTTTTCCGCTGTTATAAATGTATTTATGTAGCTACGATTGTGACAGTGACATAACTATATACCTACATAAACACTAGAGAGTTCAAATAGACTTGAGAAGCCTAAACTGGCTTCAACAGATAGAGAACGTTAAACTTGAAGTTTTGACTTGGGTTGAGTTAACATGGCATGGCATACGACATACATACTTAGCTGGCTGAGAAACTCTGGTGCCAAGAGAAAACTAAAGAAGAGAAACTCTGATGTTGATGAGATGCACTTCCAAGGACTTTCACTTACTTTCTTAGTTGCGGGGGAAAGTGTGAGTTTGCATAGCATTGAGTGACTGAGAGTATTAAGTTCACTTTGCTGTTGGCTTACTGACTCACTTTGGTTGGTTGGAACTGCATGCACTCAGGAATCGGAACCAAGTTATGGCAGAGTACATTTAGACAGATATACTTATTATAAGCCAGGAAAAAGCTAGCCTCGCTCTTCTGTCTAACACCAAGTTACTCAATAGGAAGTCGACATAATATTTAATCTATTTAGCAAACTCATTACATTATGCACAAAAGCTCCGCTCCTCAAGATGGAAATGAGTGATTTATCACTGTCATTAAAAACTAATCAACTTCATGTACTTCCCTCAGACTTACAATAATTTTATTACCTTTCTCGCACAATTAACAGCCACTTTCCTAAACTCCAGCCGATATCCCGCCTGTCCCATCACAAAACTTACGTTTAAATACTAACTTACAATGTAGACGCCCATCTGCCCATCTAAAAGACACCTTTCTTTGTTTTTCTCAATTTTTCTATCCAACTAGTATTTCTGAAGTTGAAATTCTTTTAGCTAAACGAGACTTCAGAATTATTTGTTTCATAGTATTTCTCTCCTTTCGATTCCCCTTACTATTAATTCCACATTTCATATAAATCACCATTATAAAACCAAGTACAGATTTGGTGACGACAATGACTCTACGTCCAAAATTGCGAAAACATTTATTCTAAAGTACCTATATACCATAGTAATTATTGACTGATTTTTATGATGAACTCATCACAGCTTCTTAACGGCACGTGGAACAATCCTGAACAATTGTACATATATGTGAGAACACCAAGGGAAATTCTGTTCCCCAAGGTCGCTGATACAAGCAAATATACCCTTTGCTACTGTTGTGCCACATAGGCAATATCCTTATCGATTATCGTGATAAGATTTTGAGATATTATGTGAAATATGAACAATATAAATCTAACTGTGACTGCATTGCCTTCTGAGAATTGACGTAATCTAAACGAAACGACCCGATAGCAAATATATTTCGAAATCCACATTTTATAAAATAAGTACATGTTCGGGATACTATAGTACGATTTATTATGTCATGTCATTTATTGTACCTACACGAACATGTGCACATAAGCATTAACTTAATACATTTACAATGACACTTCAATTGAATTTTATTTAAGTTAAATTATTGCTACGCCTATGCGTTACAGTTTGTAGCTTTAATTATCATTGTAGCCACAAGAAGCAAAACCTACTAGATACGACATGAACACTGGGGAAAATATTTTACGTTGGGCAACTCAAATGACAAATATATTTGACATATGAATGGGTACTTATTTGGCTAAAAATATGTTTTTGTGCCATTTGGAAAATTGTTCAGTTTACATTACGGATTTCAGAGGGTGTAGGATATTATGGATATGGATTTGAACTGCGTGCAATTCATGAACAAGAATGTTATGTTAATTAAAAAGGTGTATTAAAGGGAATTAGCGTAATAAATTATTTTGTAAGGAAGTCCATATAACGTGTTGTGTATATTTTAGAGCCGGCCTGGTTATTAGGTTATCCCTTATTTACACGCACTCCTTGACTGTGTTTTGTAAACGCAACTATAAAGAAATGATGGGTTACAACTTTATACTACCTACTTAGTAAAGTAATAGAAGTAATGACAGAAATAGTGAGTTTTGCGAGTAAAATATCTGCAATCTGTAGCGTCTTTAGGAGTGGAAACTTATTAGGAGTAGTTCCAGAATATGAATTATACATGTTTGTAATAGTACTCATCATTAGGTGGGATAGCTAACTATTAATATCATTATAACTATGTATTTCTAAGTTGGTTGCTTCAGTTAGTTTTGTTTGAGATGAAATGAGTTTGTGGGTTTGGTATATAATGAGGACAATTAAAAGTTTGGGTGTGTAGGAAACGAGGGAAGGGAAAGGAACCCGAAATGAAGTAAAGTCACCCTGCCCTCCATTCCACTCCGCTATGAATACAACGAACAGTTAATACACCATACTCTCACAAGATAATCTCATTCAGCTTCACTTCAATCTTACTATTCCCAAGTTCCTTAATGGAAAAGTTTTTAATAGTAGCCTTCCGCCTTCGCGTCTTGTCTTAACACTACTCTTACATAGTTATGTACAACTGCTATTGTACGGTTGGATGTGGTTTCGTTTGGCTTGATATCTTTTACAGTTAGTAGTAGCAATGTAGCTAGTTACTTTGTATCTAAATACACACAGTAGAAAATGAAACATCTCGGAAAGAAAATATTTTATTACGCAATAGAAAGTACCGAACCCGCGTAAGAGTGTATTATTAACTACGTAAAAAAGCCAATGTAATTTGGTTTGTGAACTGTCTAAAATGTAAACGGGTGAACTTAAGAACGAAAACACATTGTCCTTTACATAAACACTTAATACGTATAATGCAGCAATTTTAAATGGAAATGATGGGAATCCTTTGCTTGTTTCTCCTTTACTACTTTTTGCATTAAAAGTTGAGTGCTTTAGGATTTATTCATAAATAGCGTTCTACGATATGAAGTTACACTACCAACTCTTTTTAATCTGTGTCATGTCACATCCAATCCAGGGACATTAGTTTTCAGGTTTAATTTTCATCCTGCCATGCCACATTTGAAGATATTCAGAGTTCGTTCTGTCTGAGTCAGACCTGCGTGCGTACAATATTAGTTTAAAGGAAAAACTCTTTTGCATTCAAATGTAGAAACGAAAGTGTGTCATTTTACTAGGGTGAAAGTAGGAGTAGCAACGTCTGATTAGTTTACTTTCTTAGTTAGTCACTATTTTAAAGAAAATCAAAAGTATGAAGTAAGACCAAAAGTTGGGAGGGCGTAATTTTATTTTGTACGTAGGTGGACGGAAGTGTGAGTCTTGGAAAAGACTCTCTAACTTGGAACTGTCATATATCTTATTAATGTACATAAAAGAGGATCTTTGAAAACAAAGTAGCTTCGGAGAAGAGGGAGCATGAACGAAGAAGACAATGAAAGAAAAGCGTCACAAGAGGCACAAAAACAAGAAGATTGTATTCTCTTTATCAGATTTTGTATGGTACCATTGCGATGCCACGCCAGACCAGACCACATCTCATCTTATCATCTTCTTTCTGAACATGCTCAATCTCTTACTTGGGAAACACATTCTGCTCACTTTTCTTTGGTTTCTTCACTTCAGTTGATTTAGATAACCATTTCAATTAAGCAGACGTACACGAACGTCTACGAGGAAACTAAATGAAGATGGCAGTTCTTTTACTCTTCTTTTAACACACAAATGTTCCCAGCACACACATATAGTAAATAGAAACTAGTACCTAATTTAGTTGGCTGTTAGTGCTCCGACTGCTAGGTAGCAACTATTTACTAGTTCAAGATCCGGTGTGAATGAGACGCTTTTCCCTAGAGACGTCGACATTTTCTTTTCTCATTCTTTCATGAATGTTGGCCGACTTCACTTTCTTCCTACACATATCTATAACACACATTACCAGGATACAGAGAAGTAGTACATAAATATAGTTAGCCCCTTCCATCCTTTTCTTCAAGAATAACTTTTCCTCGTACGCCTTCTCTAGAATGCTATAAACTTTTCTTGAGTAAACACTTTCAAAGAACCGTTAATGAGACAGTCGATTATGTTTCGGTGGCAATTCCTCTCCCATAAAGTGTCATGTGGTAATGGCCTTTTCCCAGTTGCACTCTTTGCCATCCGAGTATTACATACATTAACTGCACAACATATTTATATTTATAGTGCATACATACGGTACCAAGATACATTTCTACTATGTCAGTAGGTGTATAATATTATGATGTGAACTCTAGTTCTCATGCAATGCAGGCCAACTCTAGACCAGGCAGATCTATTTCCATTTAATAACTGTAAAACTCTATTTCACTTCTAGGTAACTTCTTTGGGAAATAGAAAGAATTTTTATATTATATTATGTTGGCTCTTCTACGTGTTACAAGTAGATATGCTCGCTGTGAAAGTATTTATATGCAGCACCAGTATCAGATATCTGCGAATATCTGCTTTTATGCTTTAGCAGATAGATAAAAGTTATTTAACTTTAAACTACAATAAGTAGATTGAAATGGAGTCAAGTGAAGTGGCTACGTTTTGGCAGTATCGGTAGAAGTTTATACTTACTAAAATATTAAAGACAATTTTATGTATGCCATTTCCAACTCACCGGAAATTGTTTCCATATGCTCATCGTTGTTGGGAAACTGAGTTACATATAAGTATCCAATTAACACATTGTCGAGTTTTCATAGAGAATCAACTTTCGATTCCCTTGTTAACTGAACTGCACCTAAAAGTTGTTTATCATGACTTTCGGTGAAATAAAGGAGTACACCTATCCTGTATCTGTATGTGCTCGCTGGAGGAACACACTAAAAATTTAATGTGTTAGAAAAGGAAAATTGTAGGAGAAAGTGCTGAGTTGACGATGAAAACGGGAGAACTCTTGTTAATTACAAAAGTCGAGTCAAGTCAGCATTCGCATTCATTTCACTAACTTATCTCTTAACTGAACTGTAGTAAAGTAAAACCAGGTTCAGATAAACGTAGTAGTACTTAATAAAATAGCGCTATCCTACTTTATAATAGATGCGACTTGGCCATGTAATAAGTTTTTAATATTCGTATTCCCTTTATGCCTATTCTACGAAGAGTCATTTCATTTTATTTCTCTACCCATTCTCAATTTCCAATGGGATTTTTATTCCATAAATCCAACTAATAAAATAGTTATGCTCTAACACTAGCATATTTTCATTCGGTTTCAAATGAATTTTTTATCGCAAAATAGGCCATAATATCTGATGAAATATTCAACCATAAATGCTATGCATACACACTCGCTTCAATTTTTAGTACCTATATGGAAAATATCATTGGAAATACGCAATATCCGCTTTACTATTAGTGCTTAATACTGAGAATAGAAGGCATTCGGTTTTTATGGTCGTTAGAACCAGAAGGCAAGACACAGGGAGAGACAGTGACAATACTTTCTACTTATTGCACTTTGCTGACATGACTCAAGTACTTTTCTATCTCACAGATAAGTAGTTTGGTTTCTTAGAGTATTAACTTTATTGAGGAAACTGTCATCATGATTATGACGGATAACAGTTGCGGATTCTTTTGTGGGGAGCTCTTTAGTGCATTTTCTGGAAATCCGTTATTGCATTCAAATAAACATATAAAATTGATATAGAGTTCCGATGAAACCTAATAAACTCCAATGGGACACTTCATTCACTGTACAATTAAGTAAGTTAGACAAACCAAGATATCTCGAGTGTCTTTATTATCCCCTTTCATTCAAAGAAAACCCAGTTGGATTCAGTTTCTCTCTTCTGCGAGAGTGTAAGTGACCCGAATTTTGCCCAGCTTTGTTACTCTCATGTCCAAATATTATAGTTAGGGCAGATCTCACAGTAGCATAGTCACTCCGTAAACAATACCAATACCTAGCATATAAATGCTTATTGTTAGTCCTGTTGAGTATTGAATGGTAAACATTGCATTGTGAACGGCTCCATAAGTAATCCAATGTAAACAATTTTTAGCATTTAATTATCCCAGAAGCATCGAACCATTGTAGATAACAGAGTTTATCACTTAAGTGCATTCTGTAATTCACTCGACTTGAAAGACAATCCAGAGAACTCAGTAAACACAAATAGTAGATGTTTACTGACGCACACATCTCTGCTGTCTGAATATCTAGGCCAAGTTAGGAAATCAGGGACAGCATTTGTCAATAATACCAAACTTGTATTAATACCATTATTAATGTCAATATTCCCGGTGCAGCGGTACATTAATATTTTAATCACATCATTCACATCAGTAGGGCTTATTAAACAGCGACACTATGGATGGCTACTGAACATCAATAACGGAAAATATGTTTACCGTTTACTCTGTTTAAACTAACATTTTGTTAGTATTCCCTGCAACCTTTCTGCCCTAAGCCATAGAGGCGACAAAAAACGACACGCAAAGAGCCATAGTGATAAAGGAGTATAAAAGTAACGCAACATTGCTCTTATCCTCAACCAATTACCTAGTTTATACGGCAATTTTTAAAAACGTCAAAAAAGTTTTTGCCGTAATAGAATTACAAGTCCTCCAGTCCAGTTACGTGTATATAGCGGCTTGGCCTCTTAAGTTGTAAGTTGTGGAAACGGTAAATTGTAGGTGAGACTTCACTTATTTGGAGAAGATAACCTGCAACTACATTCGACGAACCTACTTTTACTGTAGTTATGTCCTTGAGGAAAAGACAAGCTGCAGGGAAAGACCCAAGCACCCAAATGCAAGTAAGGAGTGTCATTCCAATAACTTTAGCCGAAATGAGAGAGAAAGGAAAATAGGGTACTTGGTATAAGGTAAAGTTTAGTGCCTGTGCGTTTACAGAATAATGTTATGTAACTTACATAACCCAACAGGCATTCCAGAGCTGCAGGCCAGGAAAGGACAGTTTTCTCTTATTTTATCTCACTTTTTGTTCATTCTGATTCTTTTTATCAGCTACCCTATCGAGTTGAGTCCCGAGTTCTTCAGGCACTTTAAAAGAAAAAGTTTCACGAAACTTTTGCAAAACCTCCTCAAACAAACAAGTGCACAAGTTAAAGTGTGTAATATTATTTTTCAGCTGTGGCCCTACAGTGGCTACCGACTTATTGGACGATTATTTTCCGCTAAGAAAAGAAGTGCCAATCGAACTCCAGTTGACTGCAAAATTCATTTATTATTTCATTGTTGTCAGATTTAAGACTCTATAACCGTAACAATAAATGGAGAAAGTTGTAGTGTAGCAGTTTCATTGGTGGATATTCAAGTTTTGTTATATTACGTTCATGGTTTTCCGAAATAATTATTATTCTATCTTGAAAAAATTGTAATCATGTTATTTAGTAAAAAATTAATAATATTCTCACAATGCAGCTATTCGCATTCTCACGATGTCACTATATTTCCAATCCCTACATTCTCACGATGCACAATGTTTCTCACTATGTATTGCGAGGTTGCAGAATAATGATGACTTATAATTAATCGTTCGTCTTAACATTTGACATTTTCGTCTTTTTCCGTTGAATATTTCGTCATTTGAATTTTTCGACAGACCATTTAACGGGTCTTCTTACCATTTAATGTGTCGTCATGCATTTACATGGTATTTACATTTATATACATTATTTTTAGTGTTTTAGTTGGCATAGATGTTCAGTAAAGTAAACCTTTTGTGGCCAGCTTAGATCTCCCCCGTTTCCGCTTCTCGCCAATTGGAATCTTCCTCACTGACTGAGTGAAATATGTAAGTTTCTTCATCGACGCAATTCCAATTATATGTTTGCATATTGAATTCTTTTGGTAAGTTGGACAAGAGCAAACGGTAATGCATATGCATAATGGAAATTGGTAAATGTAAATAGAATACCTAACGGTAGTCGACTGCGTAACGTGAATTCATCCTTCATGATCCTATTAATGGATTCCAGTCCGTTGTTCGTTGACGGGTGTCCTCATATAATAGAGATGGAGCCACACTCTGTTGTATATATATAACTCGCAAGGTGCATCTTCCAACGTGAAGATTTTTAAGCCAATCGTATGGTACCAGGGTGACCACTGAGCTTTTGACGTAGTCTTCAATGATGGAAGAGCGCGCGACTTTCATACATCAATGTAGTAAACATGATGCATTGAGAGTCACTACTCTATGCTTGTCTCAAGCTCATGCAGCATTGTCCCTTGTCTCACGACACAGAGTGACATATATATCCTTTGTATATAGATAGTATATAGATATCCTTTGTAGCTCATTCTCGCTATCCTCCCCACTCGCAGTTCCACCTCCAAGAATATGCAAGACCTTATGCCCTTAATAGTTCTATATAGCGAAGCGAGTCACGTAGCATGTACACGTACCGTGTACATGCACACGGAGCTACAATACACCCTACAATGTTGAGTTGTAATAAACTTCATAAATTACGTGGAAGACGACACATTAAATGGTAAGAAGACCCGTTAAATGGTCTGTCGAAAAATTCAAATGACGAAATATTCAACGGAAAAAGACGAAAATGTCAAATGTTAAGACGAACGATTAAATACCACCCAATAATGATCTTGTTACATGATAATCCATTGCGATGTAAGTTAGGTTATTTGTTTTTCGTCCGAATAACTTAAATAATTTTCCCAATCGGCATTTGTTGCATCAGTTTGAAGTGCAGAAGTAAAAAATGCATATAGAGTTACATTAGCTGTTGACCTTGTTGACTCGTTTGACAGGAAATTCAATAAGAATTTACATTAGTTACAATTTCAGGAGATATACCGGCAGCAAAAACTGTAGCGTAAATAAGCCATACTTTGGTCGACTTGGTTGAAAAGATGGGTTTTGTAAAGTAGATTCCCTCAAGCATAACTTGTAAATATATTGAACTAAAGATAGTTGGCTAATTTGTTTTTATGAAGTTACTTAACTGTTTAGCTAGCCAGATGAGTCAAGTCAAAATGGTCGAGAATTGTAATAATGATAATATTATACTTATAGAGGAAGTGGGAAGAAAAGACTAAATTACTTTGTGTCTTTACTGTGTTGTTGCATTAATACACCAAATACTTAATGTGTACCGTAACAATCCACAATGGCATTGTATAACAGTGAAAAGTGTAATGTGTAAGATTCATTTGCAGAAGAAATGGAAGAGAGAAGACAGTGGAGAAGTCCGTCTTGTGTAGTCAGGCTATTCCCTAATGTCAAATTGAGCAAATGGCTCCCTAAGCAAACGACTTTAATTTAACCTTGGTAGAAACGCATTATATTGCATGACCAGCAAGAGTATCTTTATCCTTTCAAGCGTTACAGCATTCATTAGCTATTTATTAACTACTTTCGGTTTACTTGAATCCAGCATAGCACATCTTTCTTCCCCGACGCTTCCTTCTGCCTCAAATGACATCACACCTGTATAGAAACACAAAAGTAATGACTATCACCACTAAAATGACTTTTTCTTACTGTTATGTCCTCTATACAAATAGCTATTCGCTTAAAGATATATTTATAGGCCGAGGGAAGAAAATCTCTTCTATAAAACGAATTATTTTATAAAATTGTCATTTTATACAGTTCTATGCAGTAATGGCCTATTAATTTTTATCACAAAAAGGATTTCATAGAAATGTTGCACAGTGTATACAACTGTACCCAGTACAATGCATTTTGAGCAAAACTTTCAATTTTAAATGGATATCTGCAAGCTACCAAATATAATAATGCCTATTTTGGTCTGCCCCTTATTAGAGTTATGTTTTCCGTGTTCACTGAACTATTTTACTTTACTTATGTATGTGTGATGGACATATACAGCAAATAGTACTTATTGTTGGTATTGCGTGGGTACTTATGTTTTGTTTGTAAGCTGCCTACTACAACCCACTACAGTTGTTACGTAACGAGTAACACACTTACATATGTAATACAATAAACACAACGCCCACAGTGTACTACAAATACTAATATTTATGTGTTCGCTGCACCAGATGAAAAAGGGAAACCTTTTTGTTTTCTATTGAATTGGTAACTGTGGACGGAAAATAGAAAATGCTCTACTTTTATGTATGCTTCCGCCAATATTATAGAGGAGGAAGGTATTCGACATTGATAGACTTAAAAATACAAATAGGATAAGAAGTTCCATTCCATGAATGTTGAATCTGGAGTTTAGGAAGGAATTTTATTTTGTACAATGTAAGTCTGTATGGCTTACATCCGTTTTGTGTGTTGTTTGGTTTAATTTTGTGTTTCTAGTGCTGGGTTTAAGGTTTCCTATTTTGTTTGTATTTTGTTTGGCTGTACATACTACGTGGAACAGAATAGAATTCTGTGAAGAGTAAAGGACCTTAACTTGATCCTGTGTTTGAGATGTGATGGTGCAGATTTGCTGATCGTTCGTGAGTAAGTTGAGTATTGCTGTAAAGTGTGAGTCAATAAGAACTGACAGTGTCTTGTCTGAAGTATGCAGGTTTCTGCTTACTTGTAGTATAATGTACATCATTGAATATGGAACTACGTACTAATAGTGTAATCCTTATAGGGAGCATTGTGGTTTGGTTGCGGGTTGGTTGGGCTGGTCAAAGTCGCCTTCCTTTTCGTTTTGTAGTGCTAGAGTGAATGAATGTATGCCAATATTTGCGGATCAAGATCTGAATATGAAATGAAACAAGTTCTCCAAGGGAGCATCACAATCACATAGCGGTGTGTACCAGAGTTCCTCTGAAGAGCTAAGGATAAGTAGGATAGAACAGAGAAAGTCAGATTCCTCGCTCGCTTTGCATCACGCTGGAGATTTCTTCTCACGATCGTGTATTGTACTAGTTGTAGACTGACTGGAGAATCCAGTTCGACGCAAGAGACCGAACTGAAGTGAGGTGACGAGCGAAAATCTCAAGAATCTTATTCATCGGCTCCCCGTTTGATCCTCTCCTTATTTCGCCTCTATTCTTTCTGCTCCGAATCTTCTCTCATCCTTTCCCAACATTATAAGCATTCAATCTTCACTTTCCTTTGTTATATCCACTGAAGTAGCAACTGGAAACCAATGTATTATTACAATATTATGTATATGTACCTACGGAATACAATTTTCAGAACTTCTATTAAATACCAACGAATTCGAATATGTATGTGCATTGACTCTCAAATGCTACTTTATACCCTTTACGACTACAACAGTTATTTATACGTGAATGCAGATACATTATTAAGCGTAACGTTATGCTCATATAGATTCTTCATAGCAATTCCCTTGAGTACTAAATATATTATCCAATAAGTCCTTATGAGTATATACCAAGGCAATTCACAAGGTGTTCGCACTAAACATAGAGCTTTGGAATTTTTATGTGTTTACTATAACCTAAGTTCAAATGGGACAGTAGTGTTCTGTTTTCATCTCAGATCTCCCACCACCACAATACACCGTGTTGCACCACGTTGCACTATGCACTATATACGCTGTAGCATTACTTCACACTACTGCATACCTCCATGAACGTGTTATCTCATTTATTCTTACGATTTTCTCATCCAAATAAAGATAAGACAGAAACAGACGCGTTAAACTTCTTAGACGACTACTAATCTCGCGATAATGAAAATGGACACAGTTCCTTTTGGCACGTGGTGGAGAATATTATTTTATGTAGTTAATGTACTTAATGACTCAAAACGCTGTCCTTCCAATTCAAATCTAATTATAGTTTTATGTCACATTCATTTTATGGGCATGAAGAGGATGCATTTCAAAGCTTTGTAGGTAGTTTGTAGTAATTAGTTTTATGACTTGGATGGCATTGCGAATTTCCGTCATGGTCGTATTTTATGACAGCCATTTACCTGTCCACAGTACTTAGTACATAGAAATATTTAGGCCCACTAATTACTAACCAACAGTTATATCTTACCAATGGCTAATTCTTCGGATTTTAAAAAGTTTTTCTAAATTGCAGCAGGGTTGTTCCTTTAATTTCAACTATGCTGTAAATTATACATCTTTATCATTATTGTGCAAATTTGTAATATTATTAGTACTTGTCACTTTCTATATTACTTTTGGTAGAATTGGTTAGACATCTAACATTTTGAGGATCAGGTTTATATTTGCAAAGATAAAATTCTAAATGATTACCTAAAAGGAAACTCTTTGATTGCAATGGTACATAGCTAAAGGATCGGTACTTCAGTTATAATATACTTTTAGCACTGTACTAATAATATCTTTCAGTTTGACTGTGTCATTAGAGTGGAGTGGAGTGGACTGAATGAGCGACTGTGTGACAAGGATGCATGAATATATGAAATGACATGGAACTGAAGAGATGCTGAAAGTACCTGCTTAATCCACATGACATGAGTGTCAAATGGAATACTTTCAGTAGACTTGCGAACGAAATGAAGGAGCATGGCGAATTGAATGAGTGCAGCTCTCATTATTGATTTCCTACTTAACAGTGTGCAATTTTCACTTAGCCGTCTGCAGACTGACTATTACTTTCTGAATGTGTGCCTTGCATGCATATGCCATCATCATAAGTCTGCCTTTTAAGCTGACTATCAATAGTTGCAGAAGATAAAAGAATTCCATCACACGAAATGCCACATAGAGAGCGAGCTGATCACGAAGAGTTCAGAGCTCAAATATTGAAAACTTTATTCGTTGTACCATCTGATAAAGAAAAAGCGTTAGGAGAGCAAAAGATGTGAAAGCCAAGATTCCAAGATTACATACTACTAATGCCTAAATAGATTTCTATGCGTGTCCAAAGAGAGTCGTGCGAGATCCTCTCACCTACACCGTATACAGCTTACAGCACATCATCAGTATTAAAAGCTGAAAAAAGGTAAACGCTGCAAGGAAATCCATATTCGAATGAGCGCATCAGAAAGTGAAGATACATTGAGGTGCGAATTGTGAATGAGATAAGTAAGGGGAAACGGGATGGGTCTAAGTGGAGTTCATCTTTAGTTGTCAGCAATTTTCCGTGATCAAATGAGCAAAACCGGTTTGGAAATGAAAGAGGGCTCTTCGGGGTGGAATATACGATGAGACACTCGGGAGCCCTGAGCTCATCTACAACATTTCTATTCTATCCGATCCGAAACAGGATGAACTGAATTCTACTCAATTTCTCTCTGGGGATGTCATCAGCCCGGTTTCCGTGTAATTCTTTTTATTTCCATTCAGCTCTAATGCCTGCGGACACCTAAATACAGTTTTACTCTTTTCTCTCAAGAGAATAACGATGTACACCATATCTTATCCTTTCTTTAATAAAACTATAGATATGTTCAGGTAAAGTACTTATAAAAAATGAGCTTCGCAATAGTAGTTTTCTTGTGAATTTACCTAGGAAATGTACCCAGCAATAAGATAAGATTAAGATTGCCAGTGTATCTTGCACTTTATTTATAACGCTGCGATTCTGTAGCTGTTATAGGTTAATTTTCAAAATGATCCGTCTTTGTCAATCAGTTCTAAATTAATGTAAAAAAAGATTTTTGTCCTCCAGAATTAGAATAATTAATAATAAAACACGAATCCATGAAACTTGGTATACTAAGGATAAGGTAATGAAATGATGCTTACAGGATTATCTGATAATCTAAGTGATTTAGAGAATTAAACTTTATATTACCTACAAACAAGGGATGTCGTCATTTTTTGTGATGATTATTGATGCACTGGGGTGTTGCATTAGCTATACTAAATAGACACTTCTACTGGGAAATAGTGGCTAAAAAGTATCAACAATTGAAACCTTGCAAAGGTATACTACATAGTAGTAAGTATTCAGCTGTACCATTCAGCTTTATGTACTGCTATATTATGTAAATTAAACATGCCATGTTAAATGTACACCCAGTCACCTATGTAAATGTAAATGTTACATTGCAAATAAATTGTATATAGTTAGTATAATATCTGTATAATGTATGTTGCATAAGTAATTACAGTAAGCTATGGATAAATACCTACCTTCCTAATTCAATACGTATATAGTACATTAAATTTTTGCAATGGTTGTGTAATTTTTAGCGTATGATTGTTGGCACCGCAGCGCAATTCTTCTACTGTTTATTGCTACTACGTTATGCATAAAATTAGATTTAGTAACGTATGCATTTATACAACCCCAGAGTACATATTGTGTTTGCTTAATTCCTTTGAAACCTTACACTCTTGCTTTCGGAAGTGTTCAAAGGTAATCATACCTACATGGGTAAATATATTTACCAAATGCTCTACTTAGCCAGAATTGTCATTTCCTTTTAGAGCATACACATTAATTGCTTGGATGTTATGAGTATCATCTAATTCATGTTTATGTGATGAAGACATGCCCTGCATTCCAAAATCAGCCAAACGTCTCTGTTGGAAACAGGTAGTGGACACCATATGCATGCATTATGGCTTTCATGTGTACGTGTTATATCACAGAAAGAATAGACAAAGTTGACTCGGAAACCTGACTGTGGATAGAGGAGAATCATAAAAGTACATGCACAGCAATAACAAAATATAGGGTAAGTACACACCACACGGAAGGAAGAAGGCAACTATGTTATACTCTTGTGGACAAGTGTATCCGCTCTGGGATCTTGTTGTGTATGCAGATAATATTATTTGATTTTAAGAAGTATAGTACATACTACTTGAAAGTAAGCACCATCCTATTCTATTGTCATGCATGCAATTTTTGAATTGGGAGGGATTGGATGAATTAGTGTTCATAAAAGACTTCAAGTATAATGCACATCTACGTGTAATCATTAGCGTAATTAATTACCAAAGAAATTTAATGCAAAATGGCACATAATATTTGTGGTTGCCAAAATCAGGATTAGTACGTTTATGTAAATTGATCATCAATTTAGCTTCAGAGCATAAAACATTAATGGCATGCCATGGACAACATGGACATGTAATCAAGGTGCTACACAAGGGATTCATGTTTTAAAGAAAGGATTTTTATTGAATTTGGTGAACCAGTCGCAATACTCAAGGGTTTCAAATGAAAAAGAAATCGATTATAGAAACTAACTTTTCCGAGACGCAGTTCTTTACGTAACTATTTTGTATGCATAATTGCTCTATCTATGCACTAAGTACAGATGCTAAAGTGCTGTACCTCGTATGCTTAGGTATTTATTTCCAAGAAATGAATTCTTTTAAATTCTCGATATAAATTTTCTATACTCAAGAATATGTTTCTTTGCCAAGCAATAATATATAAATATTTACTTGAACAACAATACCTAAATGAATTGGGTCGATCACTATAATAGTACCCACAGTTACTACGTAAGAAAACTACAGTAAGATAACTTGAAAATAAGTAAGCAGCCCTTTTACATATGTGAGCTCCTATTGTATAGCGCGAAAGGTAACAGATCCAATAGTGGAAAACATTCACTGTCTGCATGAGTATGCTTATTACACAAAGTATGCCTACTTAAATGATTAGCTGACGATAGAGGTGTACTACCTAATGCCTGTACTATAAGCTATCACAATGAAATTACGTTTACGTTGGGTCCGGTCAAACATCTTTCATTTCTACAGATACTCATGTATTTTGCTTGGCGTGTGTTGCGTGGAGTTGGGTTGTGATGTGACTTATGGTAGTACGTTGGTGTAGGCCCACTAGGTCGGCAAAATCCCAACTAGTTCACTATTTGACTTACAATGAATACGTAAGATCATTGTATAACTAATTACGTAGCTGTGTGCTTTGTGTGCAAAATGGATGGTAGCGTGCAATTATTTACTTACACAGTATAGCGAGCGAAAACGACAATGAGCGTCTGTTGCATACAATTGTCTTTTACACCCATTTTTACAATAGTACAATATGTATATATTATCATGTGCAGTCCGTTACATAAGGTACTGATAAAGATTATTGTTGTATAACAGTAACATGCAGATCAACATACATCTGCCTATTATATAAGAATGATTGTTATGAGTTGGGCAGCAAGAACAGGATGGGATAGGTTACAGATATATTTTGTTTGATTAGTTAGTGTAGTGTCATTCAACACGACACCCTTCCTTTCACTTTCTGTTCTGCTAATATGGATTTACTAGATAGTTGATAGTTACTTTTGGGATTTTCAGGAACTTTAATTATTATAGCTGTGTAGCCGAGGTTAGGCGATTAACCCAGGCCAGTCGCTTGCAATCTTTTCAATGAGATACAATGTACAATGGATGGAGCAGTGTAGCCTCTTCGACTGATTAGTGCTTGGGAGTTTTTACATTGTATTTGCAGTAATTGTTGTGCTTTTGTGCAATTGCAACAATATAGTAATAGCTAACGAAATTAGTATTGGACATATTAACGTGTGGTTCTTTGTATGGTATTGTGAGTGGTCTGAAGGGTGAGTAAATGGTGGAAATATTTCGTATTGTTAGTTCGTGTTAAATGACATTGGTAACTTCCAGAGGAACATCCTTCAGGATTTACGCTTGTTCTTCATTTGACTTATAAAAGAGACGAATATCTGACAAAACCTTGCAGTTCGTGTGAAGAAATACACCAGTTGATTTTTGGTGCAATTTACATTTACATGTAGAAGAAAATCAGTACAAGAACAACTGGAGTTAAAAAAGCTACATAAAATAACGCTCAAGATAAGACGATTTGTGTAAGACCATCATAATGAGGCGACAAAGAATTATTGCATTTGTCGTAGTGTTAGTGGGCTTCACATTCAATGTTGACGGAGGACCATCCCCAACAACCGGAGTAAAATTTCCAGATTCTGATAGTTCGTCATCTGAAAAAGCTGAGCACCGAAGTGACGATAATTTTGGGTCTTCAATAGTGGACGAAATTTTACGTGCATCTCGGCTTGGAAGCGATTTATCACCAAGTGTTGGAACTGGACAAAATTTTGCTGAGTTGACAATAATAGCTTCCGATCCAAAATTAAGAGCTTTGACTTCCTCTGGGAAAGATGATGAGGCTCGTAGCTTCGTTAAAACGAAATTATGTGCTTTAGGATTAGTTGATTGTACAGGAGGAAGTGGGGATATTAAAGGACGAGATTATAGCAGCTATGGACAAAATGATTACAATAGTGGGATTCGAGATGTCACTTTAGTGCAACCAGTTGCGTTAAAACCAATTGGGAACCCTATTGTAGCTGTACCTATAGGGGGAAAACCGTTTTCGCCAATTTCAAATATCGGAGATTCGTATTCCATTCCGAAAGGAAACTATGGTTCAGAATCTTCAAATTATAACCCTCCAGGGTTACTCCCACCACAAGGAGGTTATGTCAATGGAGGCCAACAGTGCTCATGTGTTCCAATTAATAAATGTGCTTCTTATGATATTATCTATGAAGGAAGTAATTCTCAAGAAGTAAACTCTGGAGATTCGGATTATTATGGAAACAACAACAATAATAATAATCCAGACTACGGAAAAGTTGGATTTGGAATTGATCCTCGCACAAGATTATCAGATACTCAATCAAATGCAACGGTCATTGAAGCCAAAGTGAAAAGAAGCATCAGCTCTCGGTTTGCACAAAGAGAAAAGCGTGACGCCCCGCGAATTTTGAATTCCGGAAGTTCAAACTATGGAGGCAGTAAAAACTGTTACAGCAATTACGTTTGTTGCAGAAACCCCGTCGGTGGAAGTAGCAGCAACAACAACAATAATTACTATCCTTTTGATGACAGATTTACAAGACCGACGGAAAGCACTTACTATCCATCTATCTCTTCCGGAAGTTGTGGAAGAAAAAGGTCCTCGGGTGGTCTGGATGCTCGTGTTCAAAATCCAAGTTATGTTGATGGTGAAGCGGAGTATGGAGAATACCCTTGGCAAGTAGCCATTTTAAAAAAAGAAGGAGGTGAAAATATCTTTGTTGGAGGGGGAAGTTTAATTGACTCTCGTCATATAATCACAAGCGCCCATATTCTCAAGGGACTTTTACCAGAACAACTCAAGATTCGTTTGGGAGAATGGGATGTGAATCGCGAAAATGAACCTTATCGTCATCTTGAATTTAATGCTTTAGCTGTAGCACTTCATCCAGAATTTTATGCGGGCAACTTATTCAATGATATAGCCATAATTAAATTACATGGTTCCGTTGACTTCGGACCCAACCCTCACATTTCTCCCGTTTGCATTCCACCAAGTAATTACGATTTTACAGGACAACGCTGTTTTGTCACCGGGTGGGGCAAAAACGCCTTCGGTTCAAAAGGAAAATTTCAAAATATTCTAAAAGAAGTTGATCTGCCCATATTAAGCAACTACGATTGCGAACAAAAGTTGAAGAGAACAAGACTGGGTTACGAATTTACTCTGCATCCTGGATTCATTTGTGCAGGCGGAGAAAGAGATAAAGATGCATGCAAAGGAGACGGAGGTGGCCCCTTGGTTTGCGATTATAGAGGTTCATGGCAGCTAGCTGGTATCGTCAGCTGGGGGGTAACTATATAGAACTAAATAAAACCTTCTGGCACAATATTTTCTCATCTTTAGATGTTTATAATAAATTCTTTTTCGTTTTTTAGGTGGGTTGTGGCCAGTATGACGTTCCAGGTGTATACGCCAAAGTTGCTTACTACAATGATTGGATAAGACGAACCATTAGATAATTATTACCAAGCATTTGTAGACTTTTATTATATTATAATTATAACTATTATACCAATAAAATACTGGATTTTATTTATTAATATTAATTCAAAGGAACAGCCCATTGTAGTGATAAAAAAATGACATCATGCATGCATATATGCATATTAATAACTCCGTAATACCAAATATACCACCCCTAATTAGTGTGGGTATTTTGTGATATTGACCTTGTAAGTAGTATTGTAGGATGTAGGTAGTAGGTAAACAAGCACCATTTGCATTATTCATTGGCAAAAGATCTGGATCTTTATTTCGCATTTTCTCTTGAGAAGTCTCAGCAACACTAAAAAACTGTCTGACCTGAGCCTACCGCATTGTTAGCACCGTGTGCATTGTACTCCGTTTTTAGCTTTTATGTTCTGCATGCGTGCATTGTGAATATGTTTTTAGGAAAGAGGAAAACCTGAATTAATCATATTTGTAGTACTTCAGTAATAGTATCTGTAGTAGTACGTAGTACACAGTCTGTGTGCGATTGCGATATTAAAGAAAGTTCTTTCTTGGCTGTATTGTTATATAAAGGTAAAGATAGTAGATACCCCAGTCAGTGGCCCAGTCACTCTAGGGAAAGATTTGTAACTATTTCCCTAGCAAAAGAAATTAAGAACTCTTATCGATTTCAAATAGTTGGAAATCCTACTGAAGTATTTTATGTAAACCATATACATATATACAACAGGCCATAGCAGCTCTTAGTAAAGCATACAATGTGTGGTAATAAGCTGGATAATATGGTACACAAAGCAAAGGTCAAGCGAACAGATTAGCTGACAATTTTTATTTAACACGTGGAACTTTGTTAAGGAATTTTATGTATTTTTGTATTATAGTAGCAGTGCAGTATACTTGGAATATGCAATGCAATTTTGAGCTAAAATTAACCTGCATGTGTATAGAATTTCATAAGCTGCATAATATAAATATGGTGCTTAAACAGATATATAAAGCTATAAAATTATAATCGAATTGAGATAATTGTCATTATTAGTTATATGTGCATTACACTTCTACTTTGTATTACCCGTTATTCTGGTAATAAAAGCAGCTTTTACCCACCGGTTGTAGATGAATAGAGAAACAAACAGGCAATAGGGAAAGCACGTGACCTTCCAACTTACTGGAACCGGGTATTGGCGCATTTAAGGTTTCTTTTGCGTTTTATTCGAATTTTCTTTACTACTTATATAAAACCAAAGTCATTTCACAAATCCTGCGGATTCACTTCTGCTATTGCATCATTCTTTGTCATAAATACCCTCTAAATACGAGGTGGACTTTTAAATGGAACAAAATCTCAGGATCTGGACGTGTATATTTATATAGGTACGCTTGAGCCTTACAGTTTGGTATGATATAAAATGTTGAATTGAAGCCTTAAAAAGTTCCAAGATCCCAAATCGAAGTCAGGAAATTAACTGGTGCCTATGTTTAGGTAAGAACTATTAAATTTTTATCTCACCATTCCAAACAGGGCTTACCTAGGTATTTATGATATTGCATTGTAGTGATTGTGTTTTGAATATTTCTTCTACAAATTATGAATTAAGTCCTAATGGGAAAATAATACAAGAGGCTGATTTATTTTCTATTATCGCTCTTCGAAATGGAATGATCATTTTAATTTAGATAGATACTCTATACTCTTAAAAGATTCTTAGATTGTATCCTGTAAATAAAACATTAACAGATTAATGTTTTATTAGTGTCACAATACTACCCAGATATACAACTGTAACTGTATAATGCAGTTAGCACACTTTTCAGTTCTCAATTTTATATTTTTTGATATAGTAGTAAATCAGGATAATAATTATATATGCTGTTTATATGGTCTGATACAGTTATCAAGATATACAGGTGTACTAACTCATTGTTGTAAAACTCGGTTGGTTGTATGTTGTATCTTGTCGCTGCATCTGCAGAACAGAACATCACGCTCAGTAAATGACAGCAAGATGAGACAGTTAAACAATGCTGTCGTTTCGCTTGATATTAGCATCACCTGTAATTTAAGTGTGCTGACATGCATGAGGCGTGGCATAATCATTCAAAGAAGACATTAATTAATACTGAGATAGTTCTTGCAATTAATGTTGACAAATCGCATGGCTAGTACCAAACAGCAGAAGGCCGGTGACCCAAACGGCCGACGACAGTAGATGCCTACACGTTCGAGAAAGGTCCCAGCCAAACAGCTCCTATCTCATTCAACCAAAATCAAAATGTCCAAATACAATCTTTTGAAAAAAGTACGAAAGATGAAAATAGCTTTTAAATCTGTTTTGAATAAATGTAATGTTATGTATTAAATTAAATACCCATAGGTGACGACACCTTATAGAATAGAAGATATTACCTACATGTACAATGCGTCTATTCTTATCTACTATATCTACCTATTACCTACCTATGCCTATATATTGGCCTTGCATATTCTAGGTTACATCTAGAATACTTAATCTGTTAATTTCGTTACGAAGCTTTCTTAAGCTACATAACCACAAGTTAAGCATTTATTATTACCATTCCCATATTCTACTAACCGAATGTTAGAAGTTTTGCAAAGTATGACGAAACACAATACTTATGTGCGTGCGCAAATAAACAAATTTAAATTTTGAGCAATTGGTTACCCGGAAATACATCAGACGTCATTCTAAAATCCACGTATAGCAGTCGTCAGGTAGCTACCCTTTGGGACTATATGTAAAGCACGAAAGACTTCCCCCCTGTGAAGACCATTTTATCAGCTAATCAATTACTTATACATTGAGGAAGACTTTTATCTGACCCCTATGGGCTGCTTAATAGTTTATGTACGATCCCTTTGTGTAGAGCATGATATGCATAATGAACAACTTTTATTTTCTGTGGGAATTTCTGACAAGGATTTCACTTAAAGGAAGTTGCATTTTTATATTTCTAGGAGTACCTAAACGTACGTACACGTACACGTGTATATCCGCTGGAGAGGTAATGCATTATTCCACTGTGTGCAGAAATGCATTTAAATGTCAGCTGGGTTTACCCAACGCTGATTTCTGCTGCGTCCCCCCCTGACATAGCAGAGTTTGGCCATCGGGACCACTTCATTATTGGCCACAGTTCCTTGATTTTGCAAATCATTAAGACTTCAATAATTGTCGTACACTAGAAACGCAAATAAGTTCCCTTAGGTATATTTAAATTACCAGTAAGAAGTTCAAGTTCACATTTATCAATGTATCAAAAATAGTACAAATAGTACAACACTCAGGCCTGTTTATTTACTGTACGCTGAGTGAAGCAGCAAAATAAAAGTGTAATTATGAATAGTGCAAAATACATAGGTACTTTTTTATGAATTGTTAAGAATATGATTATTGATTACATATCTAATAATAGTAAGCAGTAGGCTTACGAAACTTGTGTTAATAAGGTAAAATACACATCTATATAAACATCTGGGTACATGTCAAATAATTTTATTACATTATTATTTCACTTTATCTCATTACGGTATGAATGCTTAAAAATAATCTGCATTCACAGAGACCAGGAAAAACAACTTTCACAGAAAAATGATCTAAACTAAGATCGTATGTTTTTTAGAATAGAGATCCCAAGAGCTAATTTCGATCGCTGCCTATAACTTCCCATTAGTCCTAAGCAGAAAATTTTTAATAATATTATAAAAGAATTAATTATCCACAACGGAGATGGCATTTTTTTAGACAGGGCGGCAGAATTAACGGCCAACAGGCAATACACTTTACGCTCTTGGGACCTCTATTACGGGCATCTTTTAATGTCCCTTATATAGGTTTCTTGTGAGAATCTCACTTGAACTCGACGACGGTTTTTCACTGTAACTAGAGTCACTTAAATTTTTTAACTCACACAGAAAAGTTAATATACCTTTATAAAAGCATTAATTATCAATTCATTAGGGTATGTAATATTTAATGATCAATATTGTTGATTGATCTCAATATTTCCTAAAATGATGGAAGCACTCGGTTACAATCATTCACCTTCATCAACACTATTCATGAATTCATGATCAAGTAATTGCAAAATGTCAGCACATACCTCATACCTGCTTACAACATTTTTCTTTTTAATACATACACCTACTTATTTGAATATGATGTGTTAAATAAGGATGCACTTCATCTATGGTCTTGTGTATATAAATAATGCGGTACCTGCGGTAGTGTATGTTGATTTCACTCGATTTTATTTATGTTTTCAGAGTGGCATCTTCAATGAAGGGGAAGGGGGATATGGGACAATCTACATAGGTAACGTTGCGTTTTGCGTTAATATATTTTACTGTACTCCACACATTACATTTATTTGTGCTTAGTAATTGTAAATAAACCATTGTAACCAATGAATATACAGAAGAAGCGATATCCTCCTATTACTTAACACTCCACTCCTATTTGAGGCCTTTATCTAAATCTAATCTAAAGTGTACAAGTCACCTTAATGTTGTATCCACGGAACTTCATCGTTGTACCACCCAAGACGATCCGTAGTGAAGGAATGGATCTTCTTGGGTGGTACGATGATGAAGTTTCGTGGGTACTACATTACAAATAGCTGTAGAAAGTTACGGTGTCAAATTTAACGGATTTTAATTTCCGATGCGTTTAAAACAACTTCTGTAAATGTTATGTTGGGTGTACAGGGATAATTCTCCACTAAACATACTCAACACCAACAATAACAGGTGACTGTAGCACGTTACTGGATCAAATTTAGGTCAGAAGGGTTCAACCGATTGACCCCAAATTCATACCAGATCTCCCTCTGGACCCCAGCAACACAACAGAAAAGTCTGAATTAAATTATCTTTAACCATTCAAAAGTTATACAATACAGCCAACCGACAGACTGACAGACTGTTCCGAGCATTCTTATAAAAAAGCTTTCGCTTCCTAATAAATGACAACCTCATTCCATGTACCTTGGTATAATACCTCTTATATAGATAATACCAGTATCACAGCATACCACACACCACCCAGCAATTACATGTACCATTATACATAAAATTTTACAATTAGTGTTCTACATAGGCTTACTCATTGACTTACAAGAGATCTGAAGCTTCACATCCTAATTCTGTCTCGACATCTCATCTTCATGCCCTAGACTCACATTAGCAAAGCAAAACCTATCAGGTTGCATTACCATCAACATCTTTAAGTAATAAAGTCTCAGTTCAGTCAGTCAGTGCGACGAAGACGAAGCAAAAATATTGTCTCAATTGTCTAGTTCTCATTTAGTTAAATAGTTTTGCTTCGGAAATTCTATTTTTCGCAACTAATATTCTCAGGGTCTGCCTCAGTCTGCACTTTCCTGTAAAAAATCTTTGAAATATTTCTATACATTTATTGTTTATTGTCACGTATTTACTCTTACCAAGTTGAAATTGTTTAATATATATTTGCATTCAAGTAGGCAATTTTTCAAATCCATCACTATCTCATCATTTATATTTATTCTTGCGGACACTTTCTTTATGAGACTAACTTAAACTTTGGTTTTTACATTCATTTCATAAATTTATTTATAAAGTAGTAATATAATTTGTCTTGTATTCTAAATAGTTGAAAAGTCATAAAATTCAAATGTTTGACATCTTTTAAGATACGACAAAGGACAAGATTTGCAACTCTTGCAACTTTTATATGTTATTTCACTGTTAATTTCGTACTCACAATACTAAACTATACCTATCTCTCCAGAAATATGTATTTTTATACTGAATGCACATATACAGAGAACCCCGTTATTTAGTGGCCGTCCGTTGCAGTATTATTGATTCATTGACTCTTCGAAACATATAGTTAATTATGTACAATATTTCATTTAGGGTTGTATTTATGTAGCCGTATAGTCGTGTCGTATTGTATTGAATTGTCATGAATGAAAATAATCTAGGGTTTAAAGAAACATTTTATGCCTTGTCATTACTTATTATTCTCGTACGTCATTGCTGACTGCAAATATACCTACTGCATCTTTTAACCTACAATATCCATATCCCAGTGGTGGTCTCACTTTCTCACTCACATTTTTGAGTCAGGCGAGATAAGTCGTCGTAATAAAATAGGTGCAGAACAATACTATTAGGATTCAGCAAGGAGAACTACTATTTCTAACCCACGTATACCACATATTAGCTTTAAAATATTTTTACATTAGGTGCATTGTGAAGTGAACTTATCGTTAAGTTCGGTTCTTTGCTGAGGCATTTCTTTAGTCAGTAATTGGATTTCATGAGTAAGCATGCAATAATGTTGTATTCGTGTAACGCAGTATGCGTTATCCACTTGACGCACGAGTAAATGCATAAACAGGAACTCTTTATCAAATATTATCATAGTTGGGAAATGGTGTATATCTAATTCTATTGAGTAATCAGGCCTGAAATGTTTAGCAAGTACGGCTTCATTTCCAGAATGTATTAATTCTTAATAGTGATTTTGCATTGACGTAGCTCGGCTATCACCGTAAATATCTGAAGAATGAAGCAGCTGCCGGAATTGCTGTTTGCAATTGGTATCGTCTCAATTCTAACAGCTTTAATTGTTGGATGGACTGTTGTTCCAGGGATCATAAAGCATGAAATTACCAAGGTCAGTGTTCAGCAGTCTTACTTAATTCTAAAGCAGTGGTAAATATGGTCAAATGTAGAGTAAACCAACTAACGATAAATTGAATATTGTACTCTATAGTTATACTGTGTCAATTTTTATTGCATTCAAATTCAATATGATTTTGTCATTTAATGAAAATGAAAAAGTGTGCAGGGTATTTTATCTTGAGTACACATAAAGATAGAGAGAAAGGGAGAGAACTGTCGCAGTGTGTTTGAATGTGCTTCTAATGTGATTCCTATTTTTGATGGCAGAAAGTAAGATTAGAAGAAGGAACAGAATTATGGAATATTTGGGCGACTACACCTCTTCCTATCTATCTCAGAATCTACATTTTTAATGTAACTAATCCACATGAAGTTCAAAGAGGAGGAAAACCTAAATTGGATGAAATTGGCCCTTATGTCTATCAGTAAGAAAAATAACTTAATATTCCGTTGCGTTTACATTGAAAGTTTGACTCCTGATCTGGATTATGTTAAAACAGTCCTATAAAAATTTTCCTGAATGCAAATAATGAGCTTTATCACTATAATGAGCTGAAAAGGCTGAAATACAAAGATTCCTTAAGTTTAAACATTTTCCCTCAAACAATTAAACTCTGCACACTTCAAGAAAACTATTACCTTGACCTTTGTTAACACTCAGTTCCTTAATTAATTTCAATAATTATAAATCACCTATCCGTAATCACTCATAAGTAGTAATTTTTCCTCACTTCTGTCCCTCTTATTTTCCATTTCAATTTTTTATTCAGAAATTCTCCAGGAACAACACTTCTAAAAACTATTATGTACGTTGCAAATACGGAAAATAGATGATTAGTATATAATTAGAATGACTTCTTTACAGAGAGAAGCGTCATAAAATTGACACACAATCCAGTGAGAATAACACCGTTTTCTACAAGCAAATAATATCGTACTACTTCAAAAAAGAACTTTCCAAAGGCAGTGAAGACGACGTTATGACTATTTTGAATGTCCCATTTCTGGTAAGAGAAAGTGGAATAGAAAAGAACATTTTACTTGTAATTTGGAAGTTAAGTTACTCTGATTTATAAAAGAAATTAAAAAAATCTCGGTAAATTCTGTTTTGCGACTTCAGGCGGCAGCTCAAAAGGTGGCTGAACTTCAATCAAGTTTCATCCAAGGACTGGCAGCAACGTTTTTCGACGAAGAATTTAGCGAGACGCTGTTCGTCCAAAGAAAAGTTGAAGAAATATTATTTAAAGGACGCTATGAACCCATGATAGCATCAATACAAAATCTCACGGGCACAGAAGCATTGCCAAATAGCACTTTCGGTTTTCTATTGGGAGTAAGAATCTTTTTACTTATTTATTTATTTGTTATCTGTACATATCAACCATTAAGAGTCCTTTTTGTTAATTTAAGAAAATATTCATTTCTTTGTAAGAAATTCCTAGTTAACATGTATATACAATTAGCTAAGTGTATGTGAAAAGAACAAAGCATAGCATAAACAAACTGAGCATTGACTCTGTTTCTGCATTGTGGAAAGGCACAAATTGAATAGTGCATTTCTGAATTTCGTTGCTGTGCATTTCATGCGCATGAATTGGAACATTTAATTAGAAACTAATGTTTTGTATTAGAAAAATGGAACGGATGATGGAGTTTTCGAAATTCATTCTGGGATAGACGATTACAAACGATTCGGGGAAATTGTCAGTTGGGAAGGAAAGAAGAAACTAGATTGGTGGAATGGAAATTCTTGCAACATGATCAATGGCAGTGACGGAAGTCTGTTCCCCCCATTCATGACAAGAAGTAATATAATCTACATATTCAATAGTGACATTTGTCGCTCCATTTCTTTGACCTATGATAAAGATACGAATTTTCTGGGCATCTCCGGCTACCGGTTTACTCCACCCAAAGGGATGCTGGAAGATTCTCGTGTTAACAAAGACAATGCATGCTTTTGCACTCAGATTCATCCAGAGGACACACCTGATTGCCTCTTGGCTGGGGCTATGTCTCTGAAAAGTTGCAGAGATGGTTAGTTGTACCTCTTTTTCTAAAATATCAAAAACGAACAGTCGATTTGTGTACTTCAACCTTTTGGGATATTGCTGATTAACATTTAAAAAATAATCACAATAATTATTTATGATACTGTAATTTGATTTTCCTTGTATGACTGACAGCAATGACAGCATACGTAGTTTCACAGTCTGTTTGTCATTAGAATAAGAACATAATTTAAATAATTTTTATTGTGTGAAATCACATACAAGCGGAAACTCTAAGATATTATCTGTTCCTGCACGAATTTATGTTATTTCTAGGAGCTCCAGTAGTTATGAGTACGCCGCATTTTCTTGATGGAAGCGAGATGTATTTCACAGCTGCTGGTTTATCACCAGATAGGATGAAGCATCAGACTCTTGTCGATATAGAACCAGTATGTTGCAAATTTTAATATTTATTTATAACGAAGTTGCCATAAAAAGGATACCGCTAATATATTTATAAATGCTTGTAAATCCAGAACACTGGAATCGTTATCAACGCTTACAAACGAATTCAGTTCAATGTAGAATTGAAAAGAGTTAAGCGCTTCAAGGAATTTAGAAAAGTGACGCCAATCCTCTTTCCACTATTTTGGATTGAAGAGGTAAGGTCACGGAGCTTGGAAAGATAATTCAATTTTCGTTTATCCTTAGTGAATTTATGTTTAATAATTTCGTCTTATGTTTAATTCAATTTCAAAATGTTGTGCTAATCCTTTGTTGTATAATTTAAAAGGGCGCATCGATTGACAAAGAAAGTGCCCAACGTTTGAGAAACAGCCTTCTTCTGCCTTTAGCAATATTTGATGCTGTCAAGTGGATAGTAATAGTCACTGGATGGATTCTCAATATGATTGCGTTAGCTATTATTGTAGTAAGACTGCGAAAAAGATCTAAGCCATATGTATGACATTTGCTAATAAGGAATGAGATAATAGTCTGTAATTAAATGGTAATCCCCGTCAACAAAACCATTCTGCTGACCAGGATTTCGAATAGGTGCCTATAACACAAACCAGAATTATTTTAAGACTACTGCAAGGGAAAGGTTATTAGAAGTCCTTATACAAGTCACAGTACCTGAGGATAACCTTAATCTCCTTTGTCTGCAACAGAAAAACGATTGTAGAGTACATTTAAGGTAGCTGGAAAATGGTATTATTCTAATTGCAAATAATTGTTAGTTAATATTATGTTGTGAGCAATGCTTGAAAATCTTACACGGGTGTTATTAAATAGTGAAATGACGAAATGAGTGGTACTGAATGACGCGTTGCGATACACACTGATGTAATACGCCAATTAAGATCAAGGCTTAAAAATTGAATGGTTTTGTATTGCTTAGATGAAAACAAACTAATTGGTATATTTTACAGATTAGTTGAGTGGTACAAATTTGTCCACCCGAAATAGTATCTTCCTTTTATATGATTTTATGTAATGCTAATCGTATGTAGATAGGTATTTAGAAAACAAAGACTGTAGAATGTGAATTTCTTTAAACATATTTTATTCTATCTAGTTTTGGGTTTACATTATAATGGCAAACATGCAGTACAACACAGTAGTATTGAAAAAGCGTCAACACATTAATAACCATTAACAGTTCACTTTTCAGTTCATAACACATGACGTAACGATTTAGTGAATACGCTGAAAATAAAGTTAACGATAATGATGCATATGTACATGGAAAGTAAGAGTGACTCACTGTAAAATTATGCAAATTCCAATTCCAAGTAGACAATTGTTTTTGCTCTTTCTGAATGCTATTTTGAATAACTTTCGGTTATTTAACAAAAATTTCGTACCACATTCGACAGCTAAGATTTAAACATGATTTAATTTGTACAATTTAAATTACATTTATTTAGGAACAATAAGGAATCCATACAATACTCCGAACTGTTGACAAGTAACGTTTAGTACACACACGACAATTATGATAATTATTGAGGGTTACATTTACATCCATTGAACCAATAAAAATTAATGAGATTAGCACACCATACTTTCCTAACCTCTTACATAATACAACGAAATAAGGATTGAACCAAACATTCGTTTAAATACTTTTCAACTTATTTGTACTACCACACTGACCATGAGTAGAAGACTTTTAATTTAATACGAACTTCCTTGTGGAACGTTGTATATTTCGGTAGTAATTTCAGAGTTTTACAGTAGCTTTGAATATTTGCTTAGGACATTTTCAGGTTTTCGGAGGACAATTATACTTGACATTTTACCATTAGGTTGCATTCCTTAGTAAATAATAATGGGCATGTATAGGTACAATATTGTAATTGAATAATATTGTATAGTATAACTATTTATGTACATCAAGAAGCAAAGATGTGCCTAATTTAACAGAGGGTCACAAAATGACTTAGGTAGTCACCAGAACATTTATATAGATATACAATTTAAGAGTAGATGACTGACAGTCTTGTCCTTTTCCATAACTCTACTAAAAGTAATATTAGTTTTAACGAATTCAATTTGATCGTCATAGAATACATTAGTTTAACACCCAATTCATGCCTTAAGTATGTACAACACATACGCAAGTCTGTTGCGTCATGACATTTGATCAGATTTACATTTTATAACTACAATTTCCTTATATCTACATTAACAATGCATTTGCATAAAATCAAATCGACATCAGTTTACCAGTTTTAATACGTTTACAGTAAATTGTAAAGCATAATATGCTTAAAATATCAATAAATATCATCCTATCTTTAAAACCTTTATTTACAACATCGACCATTTATTGGCTAACACCATAAAATGTACATTTACCTAATACTGATAATTTCTACTGTCCCCAGCCTGGGACAGTACCGTATAAAACCCGATATAGTTACTACATATGTGCCAGTGGTAAGTATAGTGTTCTAGTTGTTTATCTAGAAAATTTGCACTAGTAGGATCCATTTGTAGAATTATTATTATTAACAAATTAAGTGTATTATACATAGATATCCCTTTGTAAAATTAAATGGATATGTTGAATACTTGTGTGCAATATATACTGAGAAGAGAACGGTATAGTAATTCATTACCTACATAGGGTCTAGAGAAGCTGTATATGTAAATCGATTATCATTTCTAGATTTATTTTATTATGAAAACAATGTTCAAAAGGTAACTAAAATGAGGGCGACGAACTATATCGGATTTTTCGGTCTGTGTAGTTTGGCTAGAGAATTGTTCTTTACACTTTTGTTCCTTATTGATCTTATTATTAATAAAATTGTTTTATACATTGTACTATCTAAATAAAACAGATTTTAATACAAAAAATATAGCATAAAGTAAAAAAGACAAACGCATATTTTATTGTATATAAAAATACTTAAAATCGCAATTGTTCTCGGAAGTCCGATATTGAGTGATACTATTTAAAATTAGTGTTGTAGAACCTAATGTCAATTAAATAAACCTTAAATAAATGTTTGGTTTATTTTAAAATGTATAGATTCAAATTGTTATTATTTGTGCGTACAACTGCGTAAATTAAAATATTAATTTATATTTGATCCTACATTTTGTACTTATCACACATATTTATCACAACATTTAAAGCAGGTAAGTTTTATGTGCAAATGAATACAAGAATGACAATATGCTATAGTTTCTGATATAGAAATTCTACCGGCATACCGCGGTATTGATAATAATGCAATACACAGATATATCTTCACGATATTGTGTGCATTATTTTGAACACTGTTTACTCTGAATACCAAAAGCCATTGGGAATCTAGTCTATTCCGATAAAAGCAAACCAATGAATGACCATTTAGAAATTTGATTAAAAGCACAAGATGTATGGTTTTTGATCGTACATTCGCAAGATTATTTGAAAATTGTTAATCAGAATCAGAAAGATCTTCTTCACTAGCTGACTCTTCGTCAAAATTGATCTCATTAGCAAGAGGACCAAAGTAAACAAATGCATTTTCCAAAGATCGGACGATAAGTTGCCTTTGGAGTGCAGAAATCTATCAAAATCGTTGTAATTATAATTTTGCGATGTCTAATCATCGGAATCAATGCACATTGGTAAAATATTTGAAGTTCACTTACCTCTAAGGTGTCGACAACCGTTTCTGAATGGATGACATGATACCCTGTAATGGAGAGATGGCGAATTTGCTTCAAGTGTCGCAAAGCAAAATATGCCGTAATATCGGTAATGATATTTGGAATTCTTCGATCATGGATTGTGCCAACGTTCCTGATAATGCAGACCAATTTCCTTAAGTCTGCAAATGTAAAATTAATAAAAACTCCACATTAAATCGCTCTAAATCGTAATGAAATACTTTTTAGTAGTAAAACGTTTTTTTTTCAAACTTTACTAGTTTAAATCATCTTACTTTTCAAATCGCAAATTGACGACAACGTCCTATATTGTTCGAGTACTCCTTCTTCGTAAGCATTGTTGAATTCGATTTGCAAGCAGTTTTCATGGGAAATTCCTGTGAATCCAACATCTAAATTAGCACACCCATACGCAGTTACAATTTTCAATTCCTCCAATCTTGGCCACGCTTTCCAAATCTCAGTTAAGAATTCGCTGTTGGGACAATGTATCTTTAGTTTCCTGACATTTGGAAAAACTTTTGCGACTCTTCTAGGAAATAATGGATCATTGTTAGAATGAGGAAGACTTAAAGTGCTCAAGAGTAAGCATGGAGTTGTAGTATGATTTTGCTGAGGAAAGTAAGTATCCAACTTCTCGGGTGACAGCGACCCTCCAATTCGAAGATATTCAAGTCTTGGAGTTGAAACCGAATAATTTATGGGATAACAAAGTACGGGATCTCTTCCCCAAATTCCAGTTAGCTTTAAACATCGAAGAACCATTCCCCGCGGAAAGGAAATATACATTGGATCATGATCTCTCTTCTTTTTCAATCCTCCGAGTGTCAGGTAAAGTAGGGAGTCCTTTTGCGACGATAAAAATTCATTAAAAGTTTCTCTCTTCAAATCGCCAATGAAATGGTAAACTTTCAACTTTGAAAGTGCTAAGCCTGATCGACTCAAAGCAGTAAGAAGTCTGACATGACCTTCACTAAGAGAGAAAAATTCCATGATGTGCAATTGCCGCAAGTTACCTTGCTCTTGTAATGCAACTAGTACTGAAGCAGATATTCGGCAATATAGAGGAACTTCTTCAGCATTTACATTTTCCTTTATCTGGATTTCTTTCAAATTGACAGTAGCTGCAAATAAATCCGAGTAAAATGCGGGATATATTTTTGAATCTTGGCTTTGGTAAAACCCAATGCATTTGATATTTGGAAGTTTTGGAATTTCCGTGTCAGTGGTAAAAATTTTCTGTGAAAGCATCTTGGGGTTCAAAGGATGCAGTGTTAGTGACTCTAAACATGGGAGTTTGTTCCAAAGCAGTTCTTTTATTTTAGGTATTGTCAAATTATTGGTATCAGTCAGTTTTAAGTTCAAGTGTTTCAAAGTCGGCCCACAAATTCGAAAGAAGTAATCTCCATCGTTATCAATATTCAACCCAATTAGCGAAAACTTTCGGAAAGGGATTGCCTCTGTGCGATTTCCTCTCATTCTATCGGCGAAAGTGTTAAGTCTATAAACATTCACGACAATGTTTCTTCGGTGGCAACCAAATTTAAGTAGAATTTTCTTTTGCAGCAAAGGAATAACACGAGCATTCCACAATGTACATACTTCTCGGCATTTTAAAAGTTCTTTTTCTGGCATCATTCCCATTATATGTGCTACGATCTATAGACATCAAAATTATATTTTACAATGAATATTCCAAGAGAGGATAGGAAAATCAATTAGTAATGTCAACCTACCAGGTCATTTAAAAGTGGATTCAAATTCAGCGAATGAACTTCCATGGGCTCTTCCTCTGCGTAATTTGTAAAACTATTTTCATCATCATGAACAACTGAATCTCCCTGTTAATTTAAACAAAATTCATATAATTCCCTACATTGCAACTCAATTTAATAATAATGCATTTAATCACAATAGAACAATAATAAGGTTTTACAAATGATTTGGATCCATTTTCGGCATTTGAACCATTTACATCTACTTCCATGGTTGATCTCTGGTATGTACGTGTATTCCTCCCAGTTCAAAACTTTGTAAAAATCTATTTTTATTGTGTGCTACACTCGAATGACTAGACTGCACTACATACTTCTATAGTTAGGGCTATCTTTTCCCCGAGTTTTTGTTCTCTCATTGAACTCACCATTTAAAGGGCATACAGATAATAAATAACACACTAACGACTAGGTAATAGCACCCACGCCATAAAGTGACTTGTTGAATCACAACCAGATCTGCAAACCTTTAAAAAAATAAGATGTTATTGTTTTCTGCATATAGACTATTATATATAAGTATTACGTTTACATTTTCCCCTAAGTTTGATATACACTACTAAGAAAATTATTCATGAAACCCAATGCGTCGTAAAGTGTCGCAATCTGCATATAAGAAGCATCTGCTTTCCAATGCATATAAATTGATTTAAGTGAATACAACTTACCTTTGCTTACGTAGTTACCAATTATCACAAGCCAATGAATCTATAGATCCGAGAACTTCGTAGTTCTTACATACAAAATGTACACTTTTTGTTTTTTACATGCCTATATTAAAATGTATGAATATCCTAATATCTGTAAATGAAAAAGGGTGTCTAGTAAGGAAAGGAGCATTTTTGTAAATTTTACAGCTAATTTCGAGGTTTTGGAAACTTCTTCCAGTCCAGCTGATTGAAGAAACGCAAAGATAGGACAAGATAGAAGTTAGACTCATTTGTAGAATCCAAAATAAGGAAAGTTTGCTTACCTGTCTCAAAGGCTTAAAGGTCCCTAACAAAAGTCCCATATCCAGAACTAGAGATGGTCAAATTCCAAAATTTTTGTACCCTTACCCTTCCCGCACTAGTGTCCCGCACAACCCTTGCCCTTCCCTAGCCCGTCTACGCCCCAACCCTCAACCCTCGTAAATATGGCCCTCAACCCTCGGTAAACCCTTATGTAAAATAAAAAATTTTATTGAAGTAGTAGTAAAAACAACGTAAGATTTTATTGACAACAATTGTATTCAGATTGTATTATAGTAGTATTTATCATAGAGTATTGTGTTTTCGTCTATGTCCCACAATAGACAAAAACATATAATTGATAATTGAAATATAAATACTCAATACTCATTTGTTCCCATGCAAAAATAACAGCTGTAATAATAAAAGCTGAATAGCAATAAAATTAGGTGAAATGTGTAGGTATGTGCACAATATGAAGATACTAGCTGTTGTGCATAGTTTATGTATGCATGGTGGAAGAGTAGGAAATGCATGAAATACATAAGCAAAAGAAGTTTGCAGGTGCGCGCCTTTGGTAGAATATTGTGCTCATTGCCCAACTTATGCATTTATTTTCTATTTTACATTAGACAAGCAATAAGTTATGAAGTTAAATAAATTCGCAACCCTTGCAAACCCACGTGTTTTAATTTAACCAATTATTCAACCCGTGAAGGGTTGAAAATTGGACTTCTAGCCCTTCCCTTGTCCGCCCCTTATAAATAATTATTAGTCCCTTCCCTCGCAAAACCCTCAATGGTTGAGGGTTCCCTTACGGGTTGAGGGTTCCCTTGACCATCTCTATCCAGAACTCCAATCTGAGCAGAATACACATTGCGTCTTGCGTCTCTCTTGTGGGAAGTTATGAATTCAATCGGTTGGTTCATGTGTACCATGTTTCTGTTTTTTACTCAAGAAATGAGAAATCTGACCGGATAGTGGATGAAGTATTTTGGACAAACCATTTGAAGAAAATGAAAAGTTATAGCATTTTAATAAATGGACACCATAGGCCAAAAGTTTTCAATGTAGTTAAGCGTAAGTATTTTAAAATTTTTATTTCAAATTCAAACTTGAAGTTGATACTGAAAATCATAAACGAAATTAAATTATCCTCGTTCTACTACTTCTGGGACCTGGGATGTTCACAAACCGGCACCAATTTTACCACACAAAGCGTAATACTAAATAGAAGCATTTTAATATATTTTATTGTCACATTATTTCAGGGTGGTTTCAAATACACTCCGTCCAAGGGCCCACTATTGAAGATGTAGCAAGCATCAAGCAAGATTTATATGGGAAATTAACCAGAGAAAATATACGTGAGATCGAAAATTTTCCGGTTCCCAAAATTAACAATGCTAGTGTTAAAAGCAAGCGGAGTGCGATGTTCACGGAAGAAAAACGAAAGCAGTACAAGTCAATTGGAAGAATAGAGAAAATTGATGTAGATTTCACAGGATCCGAGGTCTATGGAACATCAACCTTCATGATGAACAAAAGAATTTCCACTCCTTTTCAATGTGCTCAACGTAAGTGAACCTAGCACATATATTTACATTACCAACTTTTGCAATTGCAATTGTGCTTGTACACAACTATTACTTGTAGATTTGGGAGATGTTGCTGTGCAAAAAAGCATCATAGCAGAGGTAGATGGACAATTGTGGGATATGCACAAACCTTTTGAAGATAATTGTAAACTTCGACTTTTAAATATGAAAATGAAAAATGAAGATCCTTTTCATGTGAGTAATTAAATTTTAAATAATCAGTTTGCATACACTTGTTTTAAATATATAAATAATGTATAGAAGAAAAACTATGTTAATAATGTCTGGTAGATTAATAGGGTGTTTTGGAGAAGCTGCTCTTTCATGCTAGGATGCATTGCTGAACGAACTTTTAAAGATCAAGTTTATGTCGAACTACACAGTTTTCCCTCTCCCAATGGTAAGCATATACATATTCTACCGGTACTTAGTTAGTATATACTCTATATACTTATAGTTAGCTATGTTTTCGTTGTCTTTCAGTACGGAGCGGCAGTTTTGTGTATGATGTTGATCTCAAGTTGCAGGATTGGAGGCCAAATTCAGTAAATTCATCTTTTGTCTTTAATTGTGCTTTAATTCTTTAATTGTGCTACTTACTCAACCAAATATTTGTAAGGTTTCTCAAATAATGTTTTTCTTTAGGACGAAATGCGAGTCCTTAGCTCCGAGATGATAAAACTATCCCGTGAACAACTAAATTTTGAAAGACTTGAAGTACACGTTGACCTCGCTCTGGAAATGTTCAAAGATAATAAATACAAACATAAGCAGATACCCGAAATCGCTCATACATCACACGATGGAAAAACAATTTGCCTGTACAGAGTCGGAGATTTTGTAGATATAAGTCGGGGTCCCATGATGAGCCACACAGGACTTTTAGGAAAGTGTACAGTAACAGCAGTTCACCATTTGCCACAAGCTAAGGAAATCTCTGAAACTTTATACAGACTTCAAGGAATTGCTTTACCAATGGATTTTCTTGTAAGTCCAGATACAGTAAAAGCCTTTGGTTAACTTAAAAACGCCATTTGACACTAAACTCTCTTTTCGAACTCTTTAACTTTCAGCTAAACCATTTTGCCTATGGATTGATTGAAGAGAGAGGCCGGCAACTAAATTCAGCTAGAATTCCTGGTGTTAATTACAGCGAAAAATTAATTGGACATCGTCCACTTATTGAAGATGTTCCTAATGTAAAATCTGTTGCCGGATAGAGGCATTTTGTTGTAGTATTTATTAAGTTACGTTTTTATGATAAATAAATATTAATATAAAATTTGCATCAGTAATTGTAACTTGAAAAGTCTTTATTTCCCTGTGCCAAGTGTCACACCACAACCAATGACTATGTATTTCAACTAGAGATGTATTAGGTATAATAAAGTAGATGTCATTATATAATAAGTAAAACATACATTTTACTACTTATTCCTAGGAATTATCAGTATTCCCGATCCCGACACCCCAGTTCGACTATATATTTCCTGTTGTTTGGTATGGTAATATAAATATTACATCTATTTAATAGGATTAATAGACAAAAAGGAACTAAAAAGGTAATATCGTCTATGATGTAAGGTAGTTTAAAGCAATTACAGCATTAAAAAGTAGAAGAATACAAAACATTACCACAGGCTAGTTTTAGCGTAGTTTCAGTAGTGTTACCGACAACCAAAAGCATTACAATATAAACTTTCGATACATTTTTACTAGAAGAAGTAAGAGATTCTCTGTAAATATCAATAATGTTTGCTTTTACATTTTATAGTACTCTCCTTAAGCTTATATAATATTATGGGCAGTTAAAATTGGTATAATCTTTATTAGATATTTGCTACTTGCATTTTAAAATCAAAGAAAAATGGTCTTACCTAATGTCTACATCCATCTATTCTAGTATTACATATCAAATTCTATGGTCTACATCTACAATAATAGTATTTTTACTATGTACCAAAATCTTTCCTATATATGCTACACAGAACAATACTTTAAAATGATCATGATTTATTATGCTTAATTAGCTAACCATATCATCGTTAGCATACTATTTAGTCCAGTTCCCATCCAGTCTGTAATTTCCCATTTCGACATGTTTACATGTCATCTTCGAATTCTTCCATTCTGTCATCTTCGGAAGGATATTCCGATTTACGGCGATGCATGTACATGTGCTTGTAGTAAACACCTTTTGAGCTAACTTGCTTTCCACAGATTGGACAAAGCAAAACTACTCCTTCTTCTAAATGTGACCTCTTCATATGCACCTTCAGACTAGTTTTCTTCACGATTTTTGCACAAGTCGGACATGCAACCCTTTCTTCTAAATCTTTTTCCTCTTCTAAGTCGCTTCCTTCATCATGCTCTCCTTTCCTTTTCTTAGATCGCCTTTTAGTGGCAGCAGGTTTGCTATTAGTATTGGTAACCGAAAATGTAGTAACGGGAGCAGTTGTCCCAGAACTCGAAGTGGGTAAAATGTGGATCGGTGAATGAACACTGTCGTCCACATCTAAATCAATTACTTCCGGACATTGGTTTTCCGACTGTGAGTGTGAACTTGAGCTTAATGGAGATTCCAAAAGATTTTGATTTTGCTCTTCCATTCCAGAAACGCTCTGTTCATCAGGAATAAAGGTGTAGCCGATAATAGATCCATCTGATTGATTTTGGATTTGAATCATCTTTTGCTTAGGGCCACCTCCTACAGGATTGTAAATTGAGTTGAAAATACTTTCAGAAACTGCATGTTCGTCTCTCGAAGGATCCACCAGAGTCTGTTAAATGTAATGTAAGGTAATTAAATAAAGAGGTTAAAAAATCCAAAGTATGGTAAAGAAGATTTGTTTTGCGTAAGCTGACCTGAACATCTGCATTTGTCTGAATAAAATTCTGAAGGACCATGACAGACTCAACTAGGGGTTTTGCCTCAACTTTCATTTTGTTAGATTCGAAAGCAATTACATCATCAGAAGATAAACTTGGAGAACATCTTTTTTCGTCGGATGGATAATTTTCGATTTGACGGATGGTCGTGGAACCAATCACAGTTTGATGAGTTTGAGCAGACTGAAGTTTGGGTTGCTTTCTTTGAAAAATTGGAAATGGTTTGACATTTACAGAGGGACTTGGTCCAACACTGCTTTTGAGATTGTCTGCAAAGGAACTTTGAACAGTAGAGACAGAAATAGATGTACGGGGTGTAATTGAATGCTTCGGAGAAGAATGGGTGACAGCTGTGTTTGCCATTGTCACTTCGGTTGTTTCAATGAAAGATTCAGAAGTAGTAGCAACAGGGCTACTTTTGAGATTTATGATGTTTTGGCAATTAGGGTGAGTCATATTAATGAATGTTGTTAGTGGGTCAATTACTTCAGACAGGGAAGATCGTGTTGTGGATACAAATTCAGAAGTTTGAGCAACTGGAATTTCCGATTGGTTCTGTATCTTCATTTTACTCAGTCCTGCTATTTTAAAATTATCTGCAGTTTTTAGAAATCTGTCTGCATCGTCTTGAGGAACGAGTATTTTCCCTTGGTACATAAAACGCAGTATTAACTCAAAGTCTTCGGAACTTGTTTGTCGCAAAATTACAATTGGATGAGGGGCAGGGTTTGTCTGAAACACAATTACCAATTTAAAGATATAATAACTGGTTTCGTTTACAAGGAGAAAAGCAGTAATAACGTTTGTACTTTACTTACAATAAAAATCTCTCGAAAATACGAACTCCATACGGACAAAATCACACGGTGAGCCTTAAATGATCATATAAACTTATTAAACTTATTAAGTTATAAATTAATTATCAAAAATGTACCTTTGATTTAATATCCTATATAAGTGTACCTTGAAGGACCTTCCTTCACATATTAATGTAACATCTGCCAAATCGTCATTTTGGTACAGTGTAGAAAACCCATTTATTACAAATGAGTCGTATTCATTCCACATTAAAGAAACAAGTCCCTTTGACCCCAGAGTATTTTTTCCAGATGCCATTATAATAGAATTATGTTTAGCTAGATAATCTATCCAACAGTAGTTTAACAATTTGATATTTCTGATGAATTAAATCCCTGTAAAAGAGTAAACAGCTTGTGAAATATTTGTCTTTTATGTCTTAAAATTTACAATATGTTTACCGACTTTGCTAAGTAATACCAAATTATAATGTGGTTGGCTAACAAATATTATTATGAAACTAAAAGTTTGCAATTTTTATGAATTTAAAAGGGTAACCTCCATCCACCATCAAATACACAATCTTCCTAGTCAAAAAGGCGACCTTGAGATACTCGATGCTTTGGCGCTTGAACAACACAATATTACTAGATCGTAGAATGTAGGCAGAAAGTGCAGAAAGAGGTACACTGCTATTTAGCCATTTACATACATGACACAAAGTTGCGATTCTATCTCCCATAAAAATTGAGAAATTACAAACCCGGAGTGAAAACCCGAAATTCTGGCTGGGAATATAAATTGTTTAACATAAAATTAAAATACTGCTTTTGTTTTACTTAAACAGAGAATATAATGGGGATGAGGTACTGGTATATGGGGGTTGTAATGGTAAAAATGTGTAATAAAATTTATTATCGAATTACAATAGTTTCCATATAAAATCAGTCATGCATAAAGGATATTCCTGTTTGTAAAACAACATGTTTGAATGTTCAGATATGAACTTCTAAAGGGAACCAAATAATAAGTAAACTAAAATTAACTGTTCAAAGCTGTTAGTTAACCAAAATATGGGTTGACCCTAATAACCCTTGGCCACTCCTGGTGGAGACACATTTTGTTGCACCATTTTGCAATTATTGCAATTTAAAAACATCGCCAAGCCGTAACATAAAGCGAGCCAGAGGGTTAAAGGGAATTAATTATCTCTTTACAGAAACTGAGCCTAAATTAAATGGTTGTCATATAAATAATTAATGCTTCCAATATCACCCAAAAAGTTAGCTTACTGCTTCATAAAGTGGGAAACACCCAAAAAGTTAGCTTATCGCTTCATAAAGTGGGAAATACCCAACAAGTTAGCTTATCGCTTCATAAAGTGGGAAACACCCAAAAAGTTAGCTTACCGCTTCATAAAGTGGGAAACACCCAAAAAGTTAGCTTACCGCTTCATAAAGTGGGAAACACCCAAAAAGTTTGCTTACCGCTTCATAAAGTGGGAAACACCCAAAAAGTTAGCTTACCGCTTCATAAAATGGGAAACACCTAAAAAGTTAGCTTACCGCTTCATATAGTAGAAGACATGCAAAAAGTGTGATTACCGCTTGTCAAAAGTGGTCACACCCAAAAACCACATTTACACCTAAAAAAACTATTTGAGTATCTTATTGCTTATAAAGTGGAAGCGGTGTAAAACATTTTTTACTATCCCGCTAACAAACTACTAGAAGCGGTGTAAGATATTTTAGTACCCAAAACCTTCTTTTCATATCTTATTGCTTATAAAGTGAGCGCGCGTTATCTCCGAAAGGGGTGGGGTGACCACGCCCATTTTAAATAGGGTTCCTAACTAGGTCGAGATAAGTCCAAATCCGAGGTTTTATCCAAATCGGTCAATGCCTTCAAGAGTTATGGTGTTCACATACGTACGTACATACGTACGTACATACGGACAGACAACACGGTTCCATAAGTGAGCCTCTGGCTCGCTAAAAATGTAGTTACAGAATTTTTGTATTCCATGTAAATGTTGCCGGAATTTATTATTTAGTCAGTTCATGTGCTTCCGGGTGGTCCAAGCATAAACATGCAAATTCTGGAGAACCGTTGAACTGACCGTATATGTAAAACCTTATGATATAATGTACTAATGTAATACTATACAAAGATGTAAAAATTGGTACAATTAAAGTAAAGAGTAAAAATAAAATATTTTCACTGACAAATACAAATCTACTGCATGTTACACAAACCACAACCGCAACCTTTAAAAAATTGGCTTTATTATAAAAATATAATCCACCCAATGTAGACATTCATTTGCAGAACACAGACATTGCTCTTACGCAAAAATTATTGTAAAATAAACATATAACACAAAAGCAAAAAACTTAAATAAGAAAACAATCCGAATTTTATCAAATAAGTAACAACAAGCTTTAACAGTGTTTTAGTTTAAAAGTCAGTCATCCCGTTTCAAAATCCTGAACTTCCAAAGTTGGCTAGTTAACATGGGATGTGATTCTTGGCAATACATTTCCTGAACTTCTTGGTATAATCTATTAAAATAATTACAAAACAAACTATTAGACAGAATTATTTTTCTCTAATATTCAAAAAATGTGCACCAGCAGATAAGTCTACAGTTAGCTTAGATAAGTAAAACTAACTAATTAAATAATATTCATGTAATAAATACCCCATGCCAGTAAGACACAACTGTGACTCTATATTCCTAATTTGATATTTCTCTAAGGACATTGGTGTTACTTTCCATTGTCTTTTATAGGTGTATACGTTTTTAGTGCCTTCATATGTTACTGGATTTGTAGCAGAAGAATTTGGATCCATTGGACTGATTTCGTACTTTCCCAAAGATTGGAAGTCTAAAAATTGAAATAATATATTACTTTTCATACAATATGTTCCATTTACATTAGTAAATTAAAACATCTTATTAAAAATTAGGCTCACTTTCAACGAGCCACCCTTGGTCCTTTTTGTTCTGCCAAGGTTCCAATATTACTGCCTTTACAGATTCTTTACTGGTGTCAATAAGGGTCAGAGCCTTAAAAGCAGAAGAAAACTCAATGTACCTAATAGTTATTTATCCCAAATGTTATTTTTAATAATAATGAGAACAAACTTACGCCGTCATCTTTGGTGCACTGGATGGAATATTTAGTGTCCCTAAGAAATTCCTGGTGAACTAAAATATTAAAATTCAAAGTATTAGTTTAGAGCCTCAGACTTCCGGGTCTGTTTGATTTTACAGATGTTACCTGCACAGCAGAACACTCCATAAAAAAGTATTACATGGAGTAACGAGTGAAGAACTATTGTCATCGTTGTAAAATATAATTTTAAAGATAATGAATGAATCTATTTATTATTTTGCTTTTAGCATTTGCGCTTAATCCACTTATGTAAATAACTGGTGCAAAGTCGTAGAAGGATTGAAACAATTGAAAGTGATGACACAGTCATTATATAGTGAAACCAATATTGACTGACATTGCCAAAGGCATTGGCATTAACATTAACGATTATATCGACGCTTTGTTAAAACGAGAGTCTCTTTATGAACATCCATTAAGCAAGGCTAGATCAACAGATGAGAACCGTGCCAATGACACTTGACAAGTTTCAAATTTTGGGTTACATGAATTAGTTCATTTTGCTTTTTATACGTCGGAAAGCGGATGTGCATATATGTGCCATGTGCATCTATCTTACAACAATACCCACTATACCCACTTTTCCCCATCGCTATTGTCGTTTTGCTTTGCTTACCTATGCACTTACGCTTAATTGCTCTACATGCAACAATCTAATGTACAGAAAACAGAATAACATAACTAAGAGACAGATGCGATGAAGATTATTACGTTTACAGTTCATTATGATTTCTTGCACACTTGCACCTCATAAACAGTTCAACAAGTTTTTGGCCGTCTAGCTCATAACAATCTATAGAGTCTATTGTTCGGATATGTATTCCATACAATTCAACTTTTTGTATATGTTTGCACTTTCTGTTTCTTCCCTTCTCAATGCTTTGTAAAAAATTAATGACTACAGTACAGTTCACATTTGAGAAATTGGTTTTGGAATTTGTGTTTATTTTGAGACCCCATTTTGTTGTAAAATGTTATTTGACAGAAATATTCCGGAAATATTCAGGGAATATTTGGGATGGAAATTATTTGTCTGCTCTCACTGCTCTCAAAAATCTTAAGTTGTGTAGCGCAATTTTTGACTAACTCTTATTAAAACTTACGCTGAAACTGAAAGTAGTTTCATTTAAACCAAGAGTAGACAAAATATGGGAAATTTTAGTGGCAAAAGTGTCCAAATCAAACTGTGAAATGTTATAAAGCAGCATCCAGTGTTAGCCTACGTTTAACTATGTGTATGTAATTATGCATGGGTATTACATATCCAGTCTTTTGAATTTATACAAATGTGTATGCGAAGAAAAGGCGGCTATAAAAATCCTACCATTTATGTGTACGAGAGATTTTGTGGTGTGGTGAATGCCTTGACCTACTGTTGCTGATTTATGAAATGTCAGTTCCTGTTTCCACTTCTTAATGCTCATTCAATTGCCAAGAAGAACAAGACGTGCAGTCTAGCAGTTGGAAAATCAATAATGATACGACTCAATTAAATATTCTATAAAAGAATACAGGTAGGTCTCGTTTCCTTTTCGATTGCGTTAACGATAGCCAAGATCAATAATAAATTCAAGATTTCATTTTCCCATAATATAGGGGAGGTACACATTTGAGTTTGATGGAATAGATTATTACTATTATTTGTTACGATTACACTGATCCATTACATTACAGACAATAATGAAGCACACGTAATTCAAATAACGTAAATGGTGAAATTACTGCTGATTGGTGAAAGAGATATTTTTATACAAGAGAAAATCAGTAATAGTATACAAGAGGTACGTACAACGGTGCAAGAGTAGAAAATTCAATTAAGAGTTTCTCTTTCCATGTACCTATCCAAAAAGTCTACGTCTTCCATAACCACCGTATCCTCCATATCCTTTACGGAAACCGTGTCCTCCGTAGTGACCATAATATTCTCCTTAGCCACCGTAGTCTCCGAAACCTTTGCCGAATATTTTGCAGAAAAACAGACGTCTGTTTCTAGCTCCGTGTTTAGAATTATCTGCTTTTAAAAACCACCATGAATTATTAATCTGCGAAGGTCCTTAGTTCAGTAAAAGACTCATGAGTAAATCATTTACCTTTGGTTACCTGCTTGTGCTGCCTCAGAGTCAATCTTCAACAACGTACGAGCGATCTCAGATTCGTTATCCAGGGTGTAAATCGAAGCTACAACACTGATAAGAACGAAAACAGCTAAAACAAATTTCATTTTCGTTTGTTAGTCTTATATATCGCAATGCGTGGATAAGCTCTGGTAATAAAGTTCTCAAGATGATGTTTTCATTTATACTATACCATTTAGACTTAAGAATTTTGAATACGCATTATTTCGTGTATTAAGTCTTTACAGAAATAGAAAGGATTACTTAGACTATTATTACAACATGCATGAAAGGTACACTAACCTTTACATATATTTATATCGTTATCCCTGGAAGATATTCTATGTAAGCTTCGTACGAACTACCTGTAATAGGTGAATCATTTCATTTCTCTTTCAATCGTACTTCCTAGGAATCTTCTAGTGGGATTTTTATTTGCTTAGGTAGTCCTTTCTTGATATTTTGTTCAATAAGGTTCACTTAACCATTTTAGAAAACTAGAAGTTGATCAAGAATCTTTATTAGAAGGCAACTTTCCAGGAATTGCAGATGTAATGCAAGGGTAATAATCTATTGGGGACAATAATAACAATAATAAGACACTAATTAGCAAATAGGGTGCAATGATATGATATTGTACTAAAATCAATGTTCCATATTTTTTGAGCAATACTTGATGTTTTATAGTAGAGCTCTTGTATAACAATATACACTTCACGATGTTGATAAAGCATGCAAGTTTTTAAAGTGTGCTTAATAGTTATGCTCAAAGTTGTTGACTCCAGACTAGAGACCAATAAAAAATGCCAACAAAAAATGGTCTTTGTTTAATCCTGCGTGACATCATTATTTTTGCAATGATGAATTCACATGGAAAATTACAAACGTGACTTTGGCTACGACAATAAAATATAACCATGTTATCCGTTCATTCCTAAATTAATGTATTAAAATCATACTTCCACAGCACGCCATGTCAGCTTAAGTTTTAGTAATGCATTACAGCTGCAGATTCGAAAATTCTAATGCGCAACAGTATACATATATGCATACAGCATCGTAGTATATGAGTGCATTAATAGTTTTAATAGTGCGGAATTCCATGCAAATCTTATTGTTTTTGTCTAACCGTCTATAATCTTATTGCGACGAAAAAAGTAGTATGTTTTTACACGTCTTCCGAAATCTCAACTAGATATATTCAGATCCACTAACATTTTTAGTAAAAAAGGAAACCTTATAATATTCTGGTGGTTAATAAATATGTGCTGCAAGTGTTAGTATACTTTTTCCTAAGGTGTTGTTACTTTTAAAGTCTTTTATTCGTCATTGCAGCCTACAGCAATTAATTTCTGTAAAGTCAGTGGATGTTAAAGCGTAAATTTTAAGATACTAAATGTTTTGGATAGTGTTGAATGTCATTTTGAATGTCGAAGAGTAAAAAATTTATTTTTTTGCAACATCTTGTATGCCAAATAAACAAAGATACCTAACACTACAAAACATTTTTCTACTTTTTCAAAATTCATAGTTTAGTTTTCAGTCAGCCAATTTATTCCTACTGCATTAGAAATCGTACGTAAATGCTATTTACTTTCAAAAATTATCCTTATGGTGCTTATGGGGTTTTACATGTGCATATTAATGCGTATAATGCCTCCGCATGTCGAAGTATTAGACATTTGAGAAGTATTAGGTTTAGTAATGACCCATGACTCAACTTGCCAAAATGTCTTATTTAAATTTCACTCAAGTATCCTCTTATGGAAACAATGAATTTATTACTTACAAAATGATAGATGTTAAATAAGATATATTACCTTTGTGCAATATGCATGTGGATCTTGATTAACTTTATTTTCACATAAACATACGTATAGGTATATGCTTCAAATGCAAATAGTAAATAACAAAAATAGAGAGTCCACATGAGGTTGAATTAATTTTTACGAATGCCTTATTATACTTTATTAAGGTTTTTCTGATTTACAAATTCATAATTAATGGTAGTAAAGCAGTAAAGACAATATTATAATCCTTGTGTTGTGGATATCAGGTACATTACAAAATAAGAAGAATTGCATTATCACAAAACATTTTTCGGTTATTTGCAAACAAAAATTAGTAAAATGTTTATTCTATACAGCATAAGAAAGGAGCGGCAACTGTTTTTGTTTTCGGGAAGCATGTATAGTATTATTTGGATAGTTTTTCGAAGAATAAAGATTGTGTAAGGTTTGTCTCATGAATTTCGCTTATCAACCTGAAATACAAAACGAATTTTGTTAAATATTAACCGTACCTTAATGCAAATCTCAATGTAACTATAAAACTTCACTAAAAATTATGAAATAGGTTGCAATAGTAATGTTTATAGAAGTGAGCTTACGTCCATAGCCATATCCTCCATATCCACCGTAGCCTCCGAATCGTCTGAATCCTCCTCCATACCCTCCAAAGCCTGTTAACAATAAAATTCTCATTTTCTTTCCTCAAATATAATTTTTGGCTTTTGCCAAAGATTTTTCACTAAAAGTAAATAAGGAATTTCATTTTATATTACCGAATCCTCGTCGTCTGAATCCGTAACCTCCATAGCCTCCGTATCCTCCGAAGAATTGACGCTTCTGTCTTACTTTGGGTTCTTAATCATTAAAAAGATAAAATTTAATTATGCAAATTTTTTTATGAAATTTAGACTGTAATTGATTAATAATTAATCTTAATACCATCAGAAGCAGAATCTAATGCTGGTTGAGCAAAAATTGCTGGATCCGAAAGTTCAGCTAGTGGGTTACCGTCTCCAATTTTACCGACCGACAATTGAGAAGATTCTGCGAATGAAGCGGATTCTTCTGCACTGCACACAACAGCGGCAAAGCAGAAAACTCCGGCGATAACGACCAAGTAGTTCATGGTGATTGGTTAGTAGATCGTAGAAAACTTTTCAATTGATCTTAAAGGATTGTTTGTTAGTTGAGAAAGTGGAATGAGAAGTCTAACCAATTCGGCGGATATATATAGGAAGAAGAATCGTGACTCCCAGATGAAATGCAGCTGCACGACAAAAAATATTTCCAGAAGCAATGAGTCAAGCGTCAGATATTAATGAGCTGTGTATTTTCCACACATGGGCAAAAACTGCCAGCCAAATCACCTTACATAGCTTCTTTACTTACTACTTATTAGGTTACACATGTTTTTTGCACCTATAAGCAATTTAAATGAACTGGAGAATACTGGAGTTAAAATGCTTATTCATTGTCAGCGTAATAAACTCGAGTTCCAAGAAGAACTGAGGTTAGAGCAGGAATTGTATTTCTAAGAAAATTCATTTTTCTATGGAATGATCACATTTTTATTCTCAATAATTACACCATTACATTATATATACATACAGAGATGAACATTGCACTATTATGTACAAAAATATATACAAAAATCAAATCAGCCTCTTTAGAACTTATTTATCTATAACTATTCACACATTCGCAAAATACTGTCTATAGATCTAGTTTAGTAAATCATTTCTTTGTTGGAAAATTATTTTTGTGATAATTAATCAGGAATTCTTCCTGAACTCCAAAACCTGCCGATCATCTTAAGTAGTTTAAGTATGAAATCTGATAACATTCCTTCACTCGCAGGAGTCTTTGGATGACCAAGCATTGCAGGATTGGGGCGATAGAATTCATGTCTCCCTTTGCTAGCCATTGCGATTATTCTGTTGATCCATGGTTTGTAGTAAGTCATTCTCATGTAAACACCTGAATTATTAAGGTAATTAGTTAAACAGATTAATATATATTAAGTCATAACTGCTGTATCAGAATTTGCTAAAAAAATACCCGGTTGATTAGGTAAAGCGCATTTAATTCCGTGGGAAACTGTTCCAGCTAAAACCCACTGCCCACTTGAACGCTGTAGTTGTAATCCGCCTCCACTATCCCCACCGCAGGAATCCTGAAAAAACCAACCCGACTTGCAGTGTGACAACATTATATTAAAAACTTTCCAATATCATTAATCTCCAAGTTGATATTGAAGAGAATTATTAGAGGATTTTCTTGCATAAGAAACAGAAGATTGTATAAGGTACCTTTCGGCCGTGAGCGTATCCAGCGCAAATGAAGCTTTCCTTAATTGGTTTGGGATTCCCTGATAAAGCGAACATTTGCTGACAGTCTTCATTTTGCAGAATTGGAACATCCACTTCATGTAAGTTTAACGGCCTCTCCCCATCTACGTCATATAAACTCACATGAACATTGAATGACATTTTTTTTGAATCGCGGTATTAATATCTTATGTTGGGATGTAACAAGTAATATAACGTATATAATAACGTAACCCAGACGTATTTGCAAAGAAATTCAAATCGGTAGGCATATATTAAATAAGGAATCTATATTAACTTTACCATGTCGTAGTAGACCCAATCCAGTCACAATAGCTTTCTTCCCCTCAAACACTTCATTCGGATTGGGCATGCAAATTGGTACAATATGAGGCTGATACTCGACAGGGCGATCGAGTTCTACAATAGCAATATCATTATCGTACGTTTTTGGATTAAATCTTGGATGTGTTATGAATCGACGAACATTCATGATATTTGCTGACGAGTCTGCTATTTCAGTATTGGTTACTCCCAACGCTACTGTTAAAGTTCCTCCAGCTATACAACAAATGGAGAATGAAATTAAGCTCTATTGTTAATTAGTACAAAAGAATTTGTATTGGTTAGGTTGTAGAATTCCATTTTTAATATTACTTGTGGGTTTACAATGGCCAGCAGTTAATACAAATCTATGGGATATGAGAACACCACCGCATTTCACTTTTGAAAAAATGCCCCACCAAGTTGTTTCTTTGATTAAAGCGTGCCACGGCCAGGCCCCAAATTTCGATGGAGTTCCTCCAACTATACGACCTGATTTAACTAATGGACGTATTCCACAATCTGTAAAACAGTAGTATTAGGTAATTTGTTGCATAAATACTATATTTTATCAGTTAGGTATGCTTTGGGTAAATATAAGTCTTCGACCTTTTTTGAAGTCCCAAATTTTTTCAGTTGAATTCTTTCTTGAAGGTTTTCTAGACATGTTGGAGAAAGAATCCGTGTCTTTGGTGGAATACTCGGATGTCGATTTTATTTTGGAAACCGAATCTTGTTTTTTCAATGTTTCATCGATAGGTGAGCCATCAAGACTTTCAGCAAGACTTTGCACAACCTAAGAGGTAAAATAGATACACTAATTATCTTTATGCTATACTATACGTATGTGTGTAAATATGTATTCAATATGTAAATATGTATGTAGTAGCTGTTATTAAAATATGTTATAATACCTGATTGATAAAATCATCGATATCCGTTTCCAGTTCATACTCCGAAATGGCAAGACTGGGGCGTTTTGTTGTAGGAGTAATGTAAAAAGTTGGTATTTCCGTTGTTCCCTTTTTCTTATTCTTTTTACTTTTCTTCGTACTTGCTTCCTCGGGTTCCGTTCTCTCCGTTGTTGTTCGCTTTGTGGAAGTCACTTTTGGTGTCGTGGTCGTTGTGGTGGATTGCCGTTTGCTTGATGATTTCTTTTTGTGCTTGCTTTTTTTGGACTTATGGGTGGGCCTGCGAGTAGAAGTAGAGATTACCGTGGTTGTTCTTGTTGTTGTAACTGTAGTAGCAGTCGTAGCCGTAGATAAATCGCTTTTAGGAGATACTGTGGTTGCTACCATTGTAGACGACACATACTCATTATTTCCTGTAGTGGAGGGGGTGGTAGACTTCTCAGTATTATTTGCCGTTGAATATCCTTCTAGCATTGCCATTTCGTGAGAGATATCAACGCTAGTAGAATGGACATCCTCTTCACTCCCTGCAGAATCGTTATTTGGTTCCGTTTCGATACTATTATCAAATACATGATCATTTTCACTGTTTTCATGAAAGTCAAAATGTTCTGGGTTTTCAGGAAAAATGGACGGTGATGTTGTTTCTTGTCCTTCAGGGGATATGTGGGTCAATAAGGGATTTTCAGGTATTTCTAGTCTTCCGTTATCCATTTCCTCATTTGTTAAAATAACAGTACTGCTTTGGGTAGTCTTGGGTGTACTTGGTGGTAGATTCGTGGTTGTTATTCCAAGTGTAGATTCAGTAATTATGCTCTTTGGCGTCGTCGACGTTGCCTCCATTGTTGATTGCTCAGTTGTGACTATTGGAATGGCAGTAGTAGTCGTTGATTCAGTGGTTGTGGTGGTTGGAGAAGCCGCGGTTGTTGTTGATATAGCAGTGGTCGTTGTTTTAGCAGTTGTCGTAGTCGGAATAGCTATCGTTGTTGTTGATTTGGCAGTAGTCGTTGTTTTAGCAGTTGTCGTAGTCGGAATAGTCGTCGTTGTCGTTGATTTGGCAGTAGTAGTTGTTGTTAGTTTTGCTGTTGTAGTAGTTGGATTTGCAGTTGTTAATTTAGCAGTAGTTACTGCAGATTGCTCAGTAGGAGTTATTTTCGGTTTTGTTGGAGATTTCGTTGTAGTATTAACATTAACCGTCGTTTTCGTGTTATTGTTGATTGATGTAGCAGAAGTGGGTGCCACAGTGCTCTTTGTTGGTTTTCTTGTGGTTTTCATGGTTGTCGGATTTGTTTTGTGATGCTTTTTGTTACCACTATTTACAGATGTTGAATTTTTGTTTCCTTTGTTTGCTGAAACGGGAGCAGTTTTACGTCTGCTGTTTGCTTTTGCTTTATTTTTGCTCTTGTTATATTTCTGTGTTGAGCCTGACTGAGTTTTTTCGTTGTGCTTTTTTGTGGTTGTCGAAATAGGTTTTCTATGTTTGTTAACAGAGGATGAACCTTTATTACTGACGACACTGTTCACTAGCGGAGCTTTGATTGTAGAGTTTGTTCCCAATGTACTATTTTTTATAATAGTGGCACTCACAGTAGTCTTTTTACTGAAAGGACGAGTTGTTGTGGAAGAAAAAGCAACAGTAGTAGGACTTTTTACAGTTGTGTTAAGTGACTGGGTTATTATCTGCAAAGTTTTATCTGCATTTGTTTCAGAATTTATTGTAGTAGCATTTGTATTCGTATTGTTAAAGTTGGTGCTATCAAGACTGGCGTTCGAAATTGTAGTTGAGTTGTTTGCTAAGGTAGTCATCTCAGTTGTAGTGACATTTAACCCGTAAGTAGGATCATGACAGCAAGCTCCCATTAGATACTGATTAAAGCATGACCCGATCACTGTTCCATTTTTTTCTTTGCACTCCAAGCTTAGCATGCAAACTCCAGTTATGTTCTCGTAACGAGGTGAGACACAATACAATGGAGTAATTTTCAGTTTTGAACTCTTTTCTGGAAAATCAAAATATCATAAATTACTATCCAACTGTTACATTTCCAATATTATGTAAAATTATGAAACCATTGTAGTTCCCTGAATGCTTTTCTAAAAACTTGTAAATTGTGAACGTGGACAAAGTATACTTTATGTAAGGTACTTTACTTAACATTTTTAATATCATACACATACATTCGACTACAAAAATCGCAAATAGTACTTTTAGACTGTTTGGGCAAGCTTTATAAATACAACGTGCATAATTACATGTACCATGAAAGAATTTACCACTTTCAAAATGCTATATAGGGTTGGCGAACCTCTTTTTATCTGTACCTGCATAATGTGATTAGTTTAATTAAGAACTAAGACATCGAAATTAATGGCTTGTTAATTTTGTTGCAATCATGCAAACAATACGGAAAATACAATAATTGAACCACATACCATTGTTTATCTTAGTCTCCGCCTCTGTCTCTATATTGTATTGTGTATAACATATAAAGCTGACATTTAGTACGCAAAGTCGTTTTAAAATGCCACTTTGTTCTTGTAACAAGACATCTTAATCTACAACAAATACAACTTTAGGAATTAATTTGTAAAGAATTGCGTCTCCTTAACTTGAGTTACTTTTCATTGATGAAATTCTTAAGCTTTCATTATCATAAATGAATACAGTTAGTTGCATTTAGATACACACATAAAATTTAATGTGTCGTAGTATTTAAGTAGGTGGATGGATTTGAATGAAGAGCATACAAAGCATGAACTTCATAAGTATATTGATACTATTATATATCCGCTTAAATAACCAATGTAAGTTAGTGATGTTTCTAATAAATCGTATAGGAATATGCAAGGTATGCGATAGTTACTTCTTAAAATGCCTTAAGGCAACATAGTATCAAAGTCAAGCCCAGCAGACACCTGTTGCTGTCTTTCCATAGGCAAAGGTAAAGGTAACCAAATTTTACGAATGCAGTTGAATCTTGTTGTGTAAATGGAAGTGGTACCTAAAAGCACCTTCGATAAATCTGTGCGTAAAATTATTACTACTGCTGAGGTTTAATTTAAAGTTTAGATATATATGTCGTAGCTAACGGAGGCAGTCGGTTAGGCATACATGCCTAACTAGATAAAGGGAGATAGCTACCACTTTCAAATGACCTAGGTACGTCCGGACGCAGGCTCGTACATGGGGCCCTTAGCTAACCATACGCCTCGTTTAAGTACGACTCCAAGCCATGGAAATTAATGGCTTGTTAATTTTGTTGTAATCATGCAAACAATACGGAAAATACAATAATTGAACCACATACCATTGTTTATCTTAGTCTCTGTATTGCATTGTGTATAACATATAAAGCTGACATTTAGTACGCAAAGTCGTTTTAAAATGCCACTTTGTTCTTGTAACAAGACATCTTAATCTACAACAAGTACAACTTTAGGAATTAATTTGTAAAGAATTGCTATAGCGTCTCCTTAACTTGAGTTACTTTTCATTGATGAAATTCTTAAGCTTTCATTATCATAAATGAATACAGTTAGTTGCATTTAGATACACACATAAAATTTAATGTGTCGTAGTATTTAAGTAGGTGGATTGGATTTGAATGAAGAGCATACAAAGCATGAACTTCATAAGTATATTGATACTATTATATATCCGCTTAAATAACCAATGTAAGTTAGTGATGTTTCTAATAAATCGTATAGGAATATGCAAGGTATGCAATAGTTGCTTCTTAAAATGCCTTAAGGCAACATAGTATCAAAGTCAAGCCCAGCAGACACCTGTTGCTGTCTTTCCATGGGCAAAGCTAAAGGTAAAGGTAACCAAATCTTACGAATGCAGTTGAATCTTGTTGTGTAAATGGAAGTGGTACCTAAAGCACCTTTGATAAATCTGTGCGTAAAATTATTACTACTGTTGAGGTTTAATTTAAAGTTTAGATATATATGTCGTAGCTAACGGAGGCAGTCGGTTAGGCATACATGCCTAACTAGATAAAGGGAGATAGCTCAAATGACCTAGGTAACCGGACACAGGGCCCTTAGTTAACCAGACATGCCTCTTTAAGTACACTCCAACCCATGTGGGAATAGTTCTTTATGATTCTTATTATATTTGTACTTCAAAATAAATTAGATTAAATAATTTCTCATAATTTTAGGATAAAATGAATCGTAAATGTCATAATTTTAATGCAAATTACTCACTTCATTGTCAAAATATTATGCTAACTTAACTATGTGAATGTAATTGAAATTCCACTTTTTTAATTACTATGGGTGTTCAAACAATAGATGAATTTTTAGTATCCGAAGACACCTACTTATTGGTAGGGGTACTAAGTCTTCTGCTGACGATTGCATGTGTTTAGTATAATGCTTGTGTTGTGATGTGCCTGTGTATTGTGTAGGAATGGGCTAAACGCATGCAATCGTCAGCAGAAGACTCAGTACCCCTACCAATAAGTACCCTTACGAAAATTTCTTGCTATATCTAACTAATTCTCAGCTAGATTTGGTGGGAATTTTTTACAGTAGCATATTTTTAGCAAATTTTAGGTAGCTGTTTGCAACCATTGTGTTTTCAGTAGCAAAATTCTAGTTAGATTGAAGTAGCATTTTGTGGAGGGGGAGTTGCCATAGAACCGTACCATTGCTTTTCGGTTAGATAGCAGTGGGTTTAGGCAAGCACCTTGTGCAATGCAAATTTTTCAAAGCAGTGCACAGATAACCCATGGTAACGTGTATTTGTTATTCATATTTAAAAGTTGTATTGCATTGCTACATGGTATTTATAATCAAAAACGGCTAAAACTTTAACTACAAGAAGTGTGCACATTTTAAACTATGGAATGAATACGAATTACATGTCTTGTAAAGTTTAATTTCGTATTTTGCTGCGTTACATTCCAAAAATTCTGGCTAAGTTGTGTTGCATGTCGAAAAGTATGAAATAACGAAATAAGGGAACTGTCAGATAGGTCATTTCCTACGGGGTTTCGCAAAATGCATGGACACAAGTTCACGTATCTCTCCTGGACAAAGTAAAGAAACCAAAATTTCTATACTTGACTGAAATTCTAAGCTGATTTGGTAATCATGCGCGCGTTGCATTATTTCTTAAGAATAGAGCAGTTAAAACTCTTGAAAATGACTATTTCTAAGAAATGAAGCAGCGCGTAGGCATAATTGCCGAATTAGTTGGAAAGTTCATCCAAATATCTTAGAAGTATATTTACTTGTGATAAAATTTGATTTCTCCAGGTTCTTTAAATTGTCCAGAAAATTGGCGCTAACCAACATTAGCAATTTTCCGACGAGCGTACATAAATTCTTCCAGGATGGGACTTATTTCATAATAAATAGCTTTATAATTCATAAAGACAAATAAATATTTTTTAACCCATTTTGAACCTAACAGTAGTATTATTTCACTAATATTTGGCGACAGTAGCAAGAAACTAGATTTCTTAAATTAGCTAATTTTTAATAAGCTTTCAGTTAGAACAAGTAGAAATGGATTGGTTGTTCTGACTGAAATTCAACTGAAATCCGATTGCATACAGTAGAGTAAGTTATAAAATACTATCAACTTTTAGTTAATTTTCAGACGAATTTTAGTATGTAGCCATGGATACTTCTTGCAAATATCCACTAAAATTCTACTGGAATTTGGTTAGATTACATGAGAATCTAATCAAATATCAGTTGTCATAGGCAAGATTTTCGTCAATAATTCCCACCATATCCAGCTAGATTAGTTAGTGGGATATTTTCGTAAGGGTAGGTGTCTTCGGATACTAAAAATTCATCTATTGTTTGAACACCCATAGTAATTAAAAAAGTGGAATTCCAATTAGAATGCATAATATTTTGACAATGAATTGAGTAATTTGCATTAAAATTATGACATTTATGATTCATTTTATCCTAAAATTATGAGAAATTATTTAATCTAATTTATTTTGAAGTACAAATATAATAAGAATCATAAAGAACTATTCCCAAATGGGTTGGAGTGTGCTTAAAGAGGCATGTCTGGTTAACTAAGAGCCCTGTGTCCGGTTACCTAGGTCATTTGAGCTATCTCCCTTTATCTAGCTAGGCATGAATGCCTAACCGACTGCCTCCGTTAGCTACGACATATATTCTAGTTACTTTGCAGTATACTTATAAACTATCATAAATGGCCTTTACTTACATTCTGTTGCATTGATATGACTGGAAAAATTCAATTGTTGTTAGCCTATAATGTATTCAGAAAATAAGATAACCATCTTTGCATTAATATTGCAGAGGGTTTTACTTACATGGTATTCTACTACACTAGAGCTAGAGGTAATTTGCGTACAAATATTTATTTGCTCTATGCATATACTGTTGTACTTGTACTGCACTAGTGTGTAGTGTAGGAAGATGAAACGTTGCATGCAAAACCAACATTAATTGTCCTTAGGCCTATACAGTTTAACGAGACCAGGTACGGTCTACAAGGTGCAATAGATTATTACATACAAAACACATGAACTAAAGATCACAACAGTAAGTAATACATCTACCACAATACATGGAAAATACACAATACATAATAATGTGTCGTTACACTAAACCGGTTTCCTGTTAGACTTACTGACTGACTTGAATACGTTGAGTGAGGGTAAGCACCTTGTCAAATCATACGGCAAATTCTGCTAGAATAACGGAAATCGTATCTATCGGACAAATTGCTCCCACAGTCTTCGTTATGTTAGGTACTGATATTATGCAATGCAACACATTTTATTATATAATTCATACACCTGAACATTTTCGCTGTGTCAAATTGTTAAAAGTAAAAATGTTATCTCAAAGGATAATCAGAACTGCATGAGTCATTGAGAATTGTGTATGAATTTAATTACTGTAAATTGCATCAGTTTTTAGGAATTGTAATACAAATACGAAGGGACAAATTCAGGATTCAGGTATTAAAATGTGATTAGGAAAATGTTTTAATTATGCTTACCATTATTTATATTGAGCAGATGAACAAATGGAATAATGCTAAAAATCACCAGAGCACTCCTCCTTCTTTCCCGGAAAATCATTTTGGGTTTTAATACTACAACTTACTAATAAACTAATGTGTTTAATTAAATTTTGGCAAATTCCACTTTTTAGTAAACTACATTCTGTTTTTCTCATTTTATAAATATGCTTACTACAGATGAATAATTTTTACAGATTGGGAATTTAAATATGTGGGACTACATAATTGGCACGAGTATTGTTTCTATGAATTTACTTGCTACTGCAGAATACTATAAACTTTATTCCTTTCTCAAAATTGTAATTTATCACAGCACCGTACTGTTTAGATTTGTTTTTGGAATGCACAGAACTTATTTTCAAAAATATCACTTGTTCACAAACAATGTAATGTGGTCAATATTGAACTCTGACCTTTATAAGTCTTTCACCAATGAGGTTTTCTTTAATTAGGTGATAATGTTACAGGTCTTATCATTGGTATCGTTTAGTTTGACCTTAGTCTGGTGGTACAAATGAGACAGGCGACCGAAAGAACACTAAAGTGGTTGCACGGAAGTAAAGGGATGTTTTAGTCATGTAAGACGCGAAAATATTATGTGCTAGTGTCTAGTATGAAGCCGGTTTAACCAGACGCAGATGAACAGCAAAGCAACCTACAGCTCACAAGACATTTTGCAAGGGTTGAGTTATGCCATCAGCTATTTATTTTCAAAGCTCAATCGAACACTCAACATGTGTTTAATGTAAGCCACATAGTATCAGTTGGTGCCCGTCTGCCCGTTTGTACTTTGGGGTAGCTATGAAATTACCATTTAACATGAAAAAGTGCCAACACAGACCTGGAATTTATTTTCAGTCAGACATTGTGTTCTGATATTGATTGCTAATTTAATTGACTACACTAATGGCGTAATGTTAAAAAAATATGACTGTTTACATAAGCTTGGGGGAGATCTTTGTAGATCTATCTTTGGCTTACTGAATTTTTTAAATTTAGATTTTTATTTTGGCAATTATGTTCAAATCTATATACCTATACACAAATTCAATTTTATGGTCAACAAAAGGATTATGTGCCGGATAATTTTCGTTTTTAAATAAAATTGGAAACTACTAATCTGTATTGCAATATTTAGAGATATTTTAGACTGAAAGCAATTTTAGGTTTAGGCTAACTCTGTAAGACTAGGTATGTTTTAAATTAAGAATCACAGTGAGTATTTACAAATTAACCAATAGAAAATTAGAAATTTATAAATTATGATTTGTTACGGAAAGTTAGAAAAGTATTTAAATATTTGGTAAGTTTCGCGTTGAAACTTACAAGAGTATTCTTAAATGTATATTTACACGGTTTTCTTAAACTGCATTGACTTTGTTTGCTAGAAAATCAGTAACAGTTAAAAAGTTGTTTTCATGCCATTTGATATTAGCAGCAGTTCTTTCCACAGCTTGTTTTAGAGACATACTCACCCCACTCAAATGGGCAGCATGTAATTGTTGAAATGCTTCCAACTAGTAAAAATACATAAATTATTGACGAACTTAACATTATTTGTTAACTACATATATTATATACAAAATCTTACCTTCATTAGATCAAAAACCGAGTTAAATTGATTGGAGAGGTAAGTAAAGACGCTCCCAAAGGATCTTAACCCCGCTGTGCCAAAACTGTAAAAGTAAACCAAGAAATTTTACACACAATAAAATATATTATATTAAATACATTCTAAATTTATCTCCACAAAATTAGCACTTGTGCTAATTGTGAAGTGGAATCAACTTATGCGTACTATGATAGTAGTTCTGTCCATTTCTCCACAAGAAAAGTCAACACAAGTTCAACTCCTACTTCATTTGCAGCAAGAGCTCGGAAAACACGTACGCTATCTTGCTTTCTAATTCCTAATTCCGGGGCCATTGCCAAATTCAAATATCTAAAAAATATTTTTATAGTAATACTCAATAGATTCGTCATTCACCAACTTTCATTTACTTTTAACTTCAGACTTTAATAATGTAATTGCGTTAGAATTTTATTTACCGTGTTATCAGCCAACTTTCTCTGGTACAACCTAGTGAAGCAAGGATTACATTTTTTTCATGGGCGACATCTGATTCCATGTATTTATTCCAAAGGAAATCCCATTCCTGTTCACCACCCTGACGGATTACGGTGCAGTAGACACTTTGTCGTATATTTTTTGGAATCCTATGAAGAAAATTTCGTAAGAGAAAAATTCCGAGGTGCAATATTGGTATACAAATGAAAAAAACCAAACTTACGGATTGTCAGCAGATTTGTTTTGCATCCAATTGCTGAATAATTGTTTAGCTTGGTCAACACATTCGGGATGATCTACTCCACAAGCAATGCCCACGATATTAATTCTGTGCTCAATTTCAGGCAAAGTATCTTCAGGTTTTTCAAAAAAGCCGACACGATAATATTGATCTTTGACTAAGATTCTTACGTACGCCTATGTAATATTTTAAAATAAACATGATATGCCGAGAAAATAAATTAGAAGAAATTATCATTTTGATTACATACTTTGTAAGCTCCAAATGAGCGTGTTCTTCTTAAACGATTTCGAAGGTAACTCAAGGAATTGCGAGCAGCTTCCCAAGGAATATAGGCATCTTCATTCCGAATATATTCTGTAATTGCTAGGGCATCTCCGTAAGGCAAATATGATGCTTGTGCTAAACTTAAAGCGTCATTTAATATTTGTGCTCTATTGATAGTTGAAATTGCACGGAAATCTTCCTGCAATTGATTCTGCAAAAGTCTCCAATTTTCCATGTCATAATTTACTCTGTAAAATCCCGTTTGTTGTGGATTCACCAAAAACCATTCGTTTGGCTTTGCAGAAATATTTTTGGTTGCGGATTTTTCATTTAACCAAAACACCGGTTTGGTGTCAGAAAAGTCGGCATTGTACGATTTTGACGAATAAGAAATTGGTGTCCACCACAAAGTCGTGTCTTCCTTATTTGACAGCTTATATTTTTCCTGTAATCATTTTTATGAAATAGTAAAAACCACGTACCAATTTGCTTTGCTACACCGTTATAATGATAAGGAAGAATAATGAGAATAATCGGCAACCTACATTTATGGTTTACAATTTAATTTAAATTACTTGTGTAAATGTCGCCGAATTTAATTCGTAATTCCGTTCGACCCGAACAACGGGGAATCCTAAAATTTATTAAATTAATAATAAATACTATATGTTGATAGATTCTGTACTATCTTCATTGCTCAATTTTGCATGAGATTAATTTCAAAACGTCATTTGTACCCTTTTGAAGCGTCCATGAATCCATTATGGTTTTGACAGTAATATTTTGCGGTAATGTTCCATCTTCATGCGCTTGACTTGTTAATGACTGCCACAGGTCATCTTGATCAGTATTATTGTATTTCCTATAAAAAATTTCACATTATAATACATAAAGCGGACATGCACTCTTAGTTTTCTCGATTCTTGTGTGTAATTCTTTTTATACCAATCTCTTAAGTAGTTTGATAAACCTTGTCGGAAGGTAGACTCGGTGAGAAAGTGAGACATCATGCGAATTACAGATGCCCCTACGAAAAATATAATGATAACAATTGTTTTGTGAAATATTAATCTTATTTTAAATCATGAAATAGAAATCAAATTTTAAAGTATTTATATTAGTCTACAAGTTGATTAATGAACTGCACAGGTATATGAGTGGTAGGAAGTACAAGAACATAAAAACTTAAATACATGTAATTGTGACAAGTCACCTTTTTTGTAAGAAATGGAATCAAACAATTGACTGATATCGTCAGGATGCTTGACTTCTTGAGAAATAGGATGAGAGGATTCTAATGCGTCTAAACGAAAGACTTCCTGAATTTCCTCAATTGGAAACTCTTCCAACAATTTCATATCTGGCTGAACCTATTTGCACCATATTAAAATAAAGATTGCGGATATGACAAATAAATACTGTAGGCATATTGACTAGTATAGTATTTTTAAATATTTAAAAATTATTCTTGCATAAATACTCACTTTCTCAACTCCAAGATATTCCACATAACTAGCGAACCCCTCATTGAGCCACAGCTACAAAGTAATTACCTTTTATTAGGATCTTCATTAGTTTTTTAAACTATTGAAAAACATATTTTGAATTATTACTTGGGACCACCACTTCATCGTCACAAGATTTCCAAACCATTGATGAGCCAACTCATGTGAAATTACTGAAGCAACAGATTTTTTGGCCGACAATGAAGATGATTTTTTATCTAAAAGCATTGTAGATTCCCTGACAAAGATTTTCATTGCCATTATTAGCAATCAACAAGTTCAATTTTTCATGCATTTATAATAACAATCGGAATTACCTGTAAGTTACTAATCCCCAGTTTTCCTTTAAAACCATATTCATTCATAATATAATTATTCCTTCCGTAAATAACTTATACTTATAACCTCCTTTAAACTTTTATTCGAAATTTGTAAAGCATAAATGGAAATTGCGAATCGTATAAAATAAGTAAATTAAAAAATAAAAGCTAACCATTGCACCGGATTTAAAATCGGGCAAAGCAATCATATCCTGTTTGGGAAGTGGAAATTCACTATGAAAATAATCTCCGAAGAAGCTAAGGATTCGGGGTCCAATGTCTCTTGCATATTCTGCTTGCTCGATCAAATCTTTTCTTGCCCAAACCCGAAATTCGGGTTTTCCCAAATCTACATCCGATTTCAAATAAACAAAATCGGAGACAATGAAAGCAATCAAATAAGTGGACATCGGCACTGACTTCTCGTAGTGGTCAAAGTAATACCCCGGTTTCTCGTCTCTAAATATTTGCAATTGCATTAAAATAGTAAGAATTATATAATTATGTATATTTTGTAAATTGTGTGTTCTCATACATTGGTTGTGTGACGTTCAATGGCATATTGGAAATAGTTTTCATATTTTCAAGTCGCCCTAAGGACACTCTGAATTCGGCTTTCATGCTCGGTTCGTCAAAACAAGGAAAAGCCCTCCTAGCATAAGTAGCTTCGAATTGGGTAGCAGCAAACCACCTTCAATACAAAAATAAATATTTGCATTTCCTAAACAATACTGGAAATCTTTTATTAGAAATAGTTTTGATTTTGTAGGTTTATAAATATAAAGTTTTCCTAAAAATTAGTTTTCACCTTTTCTCATTAGTGCTTTTGTCAATGTACGTTCCTCTGTAAAATCCGACGAGATCATCTCCCAGCAAAGAAGTGAATTTCAGAGATAAAATATAATGTGTTCCATTCTTTAAATCTCTCTCCAAATTAATAATATAGAAATCCCTTGAAATGTCATACTCATGTTTTGCAACTGGGATAGATTCCCCTAGTAAATTCTGGACCGAAACATTACTTTCATTTATAGTAATCTTCTTCAAATGAAGAATAATTTTGTTTGTGTCTTGGGTGCAGGCAATTTCTATTTTTTCTTTCCCTTCAATTTCACCCTTTTCCAAGTCTGGAACCAACTCAAGGTTATAAACGACGGGATGAACATTTTCAGGTAAACGAATATTTTCTTTTGCTGCTTTAGCCAGCGCTTCAGCATCCATGCTAATAGAAAATGAATTTTCCAGTAGTAACAGTAGAATTATCAGTCCTCGAAATAATTTTTTCATTGTATTACGTGGTCAACTTAACTTAAAAACTCCACAATACAAATTGTTAGTGATAAAAATTAGTGATACAGCCTACACAATCTCTGAGAATCCTTGGTAATGGCTACATAAATTTTCTTGTGAAGCAAAGGGGGTTTGGAATTATACTGAAGATGCTATAAATTCAAGATGCGGTATTTATACTTATGATTTCAGCCGAATGAATTCCAAATACCCAAAGATCCAAGCATGTCATTAATCAATCAACCTTTGAACTGATTTAACAAAATTATCACGGCACTCGTCTAATCACTTTAGTCAGTAACTCAGGTACATTCGGAATGTTCTATCCATTGCCAATATGTTAATATGTTCCTTGTTAATTTGTATATGCTTCACTTAAAATCATGAAAGATTTAACGATATCAACTGCTAATATTGATTGAAATGATGTACCTTACAATTTTACAGTTGCTTGATGATCGTGTATGCATATTTGGTAGTGTTTATTCTTAACTTGGTAGGATTTACCTCAGTATAGCTGTGCTATTAACACTTGAGAAATTGTTAGTTTACTTTACCATGAATATTATGACAGCCGTAACGGAAAAGACAACATTTGATTTGTGCTGATGCTCCACTGTACTGCACAAACATTGATAGTATAGTAATCAAGTCAAACTGAAACCGGAAAATGTAAAAGTGGATTGGGTACACTTTACTGCTACGCGGTATACTATAGTTGGTACAGATTCAAAGAAATGGTAATATTACGTATTGATAGTATAACGCATAAAATGTACTTGTAAGTTTAATTTGATTATCAAAGGAGAGTAGTGCAGCGCAGTAATAACAATAATGAAAATTGAAATTATCTGCTGGATATATGTATAATAATGCAGCATATTAAAAATCAAGTAGATTGACATGATATGTTCATTAAATCCAGTTCTTCTGGTTTATTTCCTCTTCATATTGTAATTGTAGGAATACGAAATCTAAGCAAGCACAAGGCATATTATGTAGCTTGTAATTGTTATCAGTTCAGCAACAAATCTTTATTCTAATCAGACAATTACAACTTATAATGCAATCGCCAGGCAAGCAGTCTCAGTTTGCTGTGTGTTTGGGAAATGCCAGCCAGCATCTTATTTTACTTACTGCGTAGGCCTGTATGTGTCCTATTCAAAGTAATATAGAACTTCCCCATCAATATAGAGCAGGCAATTAGAACGTGATTTTATTGACCTGATAAAACCTGATATGACATTTTTACAAATATTTTCTTGGAAATGCATTTAGAAATATATACAACGAAAGTTTATAAGTACAGCATAAATATTTCTTGTATATATTTTGAGTTTGATGGTTATATATCATTTTAGTTTCATGGGATGCATTTGCGTGCATTTAATGCCTGGTATTTCGTAACAACAATAATAAATACGTCATGCGAGTTGGAAACTCGATTGTGGGAATAAAAATACAATTACTTTAGTTAAGCATGAAATAAGCTAATTTACAATAATTGCAAATTGCAATGGAATGGAAGCATTAATTTGTAAATGCAAGCTTATTAAAAGTCGCAACAAGCAAGAACAAGGTAAAAGAAGGTCACTCAGATGAAATAAAATTCAGTACAAAGGCAAATGTGTCATGCAGAAATTTATTACATAACAATTAATTGCTTTTGCAAATGAGAAAATGACAATACACGTTTCGAAAAAGATCAAGGTGACTATATAGCGAATATTCATTTATTAGTAATTGACTGTCATTTACATTAAAACGCCATTAATGATGACTATCAGTATAAACTTACGATTAATATTTTCCATCTACTTAAATTTTAATAGAGGATAATTTCCAAAACACAAATCGAAATAGTACATCAATTTAAGCCTGCTTGCTATACCGCACGTTTATAATCTGTGCTAATATATTAAATACAGGTTTAGACTGTAGGTTAACATTGGGTAATTCAAAGAATCGAGTTATTATTAAAATACATGTGGCGAAAATAATATTTTAAAAAAGTCCTTTGACACCTCCGTAGCGGGGAGGTAATTGTTCTGGATCGATACTGAGAAGAACGTGATCTTGCCATTCTTGATCCTGCTCTGAGAAGACATTCAATACATTAACTGTCGCCTGAGACAAATAAGGTCTTATGGTTTCAAAGTATTTCTTTGTTTCGGGTCCACCTAAATGAAACGGGGTAAATTATTAGTATAATTATTCCACATTAGAATGTAAGCAAGGTATGTTCTAAAAGATGTACTGTTAATGATGTATGCCTCCTTGATCAAATTTGGATAGTAGCTCTCGAGATTTGTAAAGATCTTGACAATAGCAGCAACACCTGCAATGTAACAATATTTCAATTAGAATTTAATGTCATGAAACTTATAAATCGGGCAAAATGAGTATTTAAGCATACTGTTGGAATCTGCCATGTGTTCTCCAGAAAAGCCTTGCATATCTTGCAGAAGGACAATTTGATTGCATTGCTTGGTTGATTCTTGAAGGGCCATTCTTGCCTTTTCCCACATTTGGACAGTGTGCTTGGTAAAGGATTCGATGGCATCCCGAGCAAAAATTGCAGAGTGCATGTGAGTGGTGATATCCCATTGACCGAAATCAACCTCCAGTACTATTATTATAAAAAGTCGGGTTAATTGATATCGATGATTGACACTTTTGAAGTGCTAAGAAACTTGCATAAATTAATTCGCTTACCTGGGCACCCTTGTTCGTCCTTGGCTTCAAGTCTAAATGGGAAAAGAATTTCCATGTCGCTGGATAATTCAGCTTTTCCGAGGTCTTCGATTTTGTTCACTGCACGCCAGGATTGACTCTATTAAAAGGATTTCATTTTTACGTGTTTAAAGGTTAATCTTAAAGTTGAAACGCAAAATTGGTGGGTAGTATTGCGTAATATTTTTATTATTCATTATTAAAAAGTTACCCTTCTAAGCAATTTAGCAGCATTGTTAAAATTCCATTTGTTTGCTGAAAAAGTCAAGTAATAACTCATTAGTATTCATTCACATGTAAACGTTAATATAGAGTAGGTCTCCATGTATGGGTCCCTCCATACTTGTGTTCTAAAAATAAAACTAACCTCGGAGCCATCCTACAACATGAGGTTCGCTTTTCATGTAGTCGTCCCTCAAAAGAAACCCATTTTGATTTGTGAACTGTAATTTTAACAGTACATGCAATGATTGATACTCCACGAATATAATGCATGGTTTATAATTATTTTTAGGATTTTAGGTACCTGCTTCGCAAGATACTTTTGCTGAGGAGTGAGAAAATTACTGGTTCTGTCATCAGTTCCATTTACTACATTAAACGAAAATAAAACAGAACTTGAGCTAGTTTCAAATCTTTTCTACATTATCATTTCTATAATATTTATGATTATTGAGTACATAAAACTGTAAATCTACAAGAGTAGAGTTAGTGACTGCCGTTAGTTGTACACCTTGGAGTGCTTACCGAATTCTCCGATTGACGATGCCTTGACAGAATATAGCGAAAAGGTGGCAACGACAAAAACGAGGACACAGCACCGAAAAGACATGATGAAAATAAAGTCAAAGATAATTCCAAGATATCTGTATCGTTAACAAACACAGAATGATTGATTCCATGAAGATGCCCTCTTTTATATCCAAGGTATCCTGACCAGTCCCGTGTGTGAGGTCTTTCATAAGAAGATCATAGGATGCGATCAGTTGACCTTTATTTTTTGCAATAACTTCAACAAGTACGTACGCACACATATGCAAATTAATTATACCTCAACGATCTCCACGTTTGCAATTTACAAACGGTTGCTAATATGTGTTATTACAGGTACAAAGAATCTGAGTTTGGTTACATGTGCTTACGACAATCTGGAGAATTACACCGATAGCCCAAAAGATAAGAGCTGGTGCATATGAATTATTTGCTGCTGGGCATGTAAGTTATGAATCTTAGGAATATTTGCCTTTACGTAATAATGTGGGGATTGGTGATATAGAGGACCTGATTTTCGTGTATGTTATCTAAGCTATAGGTACATTAAGGATAAGACCAGGTTATCTATTAAATTTAAAAAACGAAATGGGTTTGAGGCGTGATTTCGTGAATTGGAGTTTTTTAAGTAGACAATGGACAAGTTGCAACTCACCTGAATGCCCTTTGATAGATCTGGCTGCAATGAATATCATCCATTAATTACTAAAGATGAAAATCCAGTCATGAGTTTCAATTTCAATATTTCAATCCAGTAGACCAGCAGGTCAGTCAGTCCAGTCAGGCGACCTACCCTCTCTCCAGTTTTGTGCTTTTAACTTTTGCGTTGTAATTACTAAAGTTTGGACAGGCAAAGAGGGAGGAGAAGTTATCAGCTTAGAAACTAATTACTTTTACATCAAATTAATTCAGAAGTGCCCATCGTTCATCTTTGTCTATATTTACAGAGATGGGTTGCTTTCCTTGAGATAACCTGATCCTGTCCTGAGATGTTTTATTATTAGATTTAAATTTAATTGCGTGCATTCATATACAACAAAGATTTATCTTTGGAATGTTTAGGTAGACAACTGGAAATACTCCTACCCCACATCCTTCTAATAACTTAATGTTTCTAAATATATCAGAAGCAGGATTTGCCAAATGAGAAAAGATTCTTTAATTCTTTTTTCTTTGACTCTAAAGGCATTATACAAGTAAAGTAGTATAGTAGCGTCAACGTTATTCCTGTCCGACGTGATCCGCCAAGTCTGCCGACCACATTTTTCACAGACAATCTTCCACGAGCAGACCAAACCACTCCAGCAAAGTAGAGATAATTGGGCAGATTGGCTAACAATAATTTATTCTCTTGTGGACCCGTACATTTATGAAAACATGAATCGACTTTACTTAGAGGGTTTGCGTCAGCATTTTTATAATTACACAGTCCTTCTGCAGTTTCACTATTTATTCCCTTGCATGCTTTTGCATATGGAATTTTTCCAGAAAAAAATGAACATCAAATGCATAGGTACCTATTATGTAATGTAATGTATTGTAAGATTATTGTGCTCGTATATTCAAAAATATACGTTGGAGTCGTTTACTATGAAGAGGCGCCCACTGTGCATATCTATTGAAAGGCACCTTGATATCATCACGAGTCATAACACAGCTGGAAGGCAAGTTTACTGAATCATGCTGTAGTTTCAGTTTACATGCAAGTTTAAAACTTTAAATAGGTAAAGAGCAAAGTATTTTGCAAAGTATTTTTTCCCAACTGCGAGTTTGAAATATACCTATAGATATTCTGTAATTTTAGAGTAGCGTTTTTCGGGAAGTATATCCCAGGTGGGTAAAATAAAATAAATGAGTACGTAATACGGCAAGTTTGAAAATCAAGACTCTCTCTATAGATTGGAGGGAGGGTGTGGGACAATGGGCATTTTTGAATTATGAATGAATAAAGAATAGAAGCAAGCTGTTTTGGATACCGTGATACGGATGCATAGTGAAACAGAGTCCAAAATAGACAGAGTAATGCCGTAAATAACGAAACCATTTAATTTACATAATTTTGCTATAAACATGAACAGTTCACTACCTGATTCGATTTGTTTTCTGAGAAAGTGAATGGAGCTTTTTATTTAGACATAATGTTATTTACCTGAGCAGACAAACTAAGTTTATGCTGCAAGTATTAATAAACGATAATGGTACAGGGAATGATCTTGAAATTGTGGTATCGTGAATTACTAAAGCCAAGCAATCAATTATTGAGCATCAATATTTTGTGTCGAGAATGTTTTCTTTTCCTTGTTGCGACATAAATGATCAAGGTAGTTCTAGTTTATTTTATGATGATAACAAATACGTAGTTAGTTAGTAGTCCATAATTATCTTTTATGCTCCAGTCACGCCGAGCCAATTCGGGATCATTTTACATTAACAAAGTAGCAACATTTGCTTATATTTATCTCATAGTCTCATAGGTCTACGTTGGAAAACCTAGACTGCCTACATCTGAATAACAGATGTATAATTAATTTTTCTGATGCGAAATAATGCACTAAGGTTCTCTGCTCCTTTTTGTAGTAAAATTACGATTGGTTTTGCATTGTGATTATCAACTTGTGTTTTGTGAAAATATGTGGTTTAGTTTTAAGAAATAGGAGAGTGTATTGTTTATAGGAAAACTGAAACCCATTATTTTCCCAGACGCTAAATCGCAATAGTCTCATATTTGATGAAATTGTAGGAATAAGCACCATCTTTTCGCAATAAAAAATTTACTGCTAATCTAAAGCCGTCCCATTGTCTACATTCACGGTTTTTAATAATACAATCCATTTAATTCTGACTACTATGATAAATTCTGACCCATAAGACATAGATCGATCGTTTTGTCTTTTCTTGGCCTAAGCCTGTAAGTTTATTTAGGTTTTATGTGGTAAATGCAGAACTTCATTTCAAGGTATAGTAGAAAACTATTTTTTACAGGTGAACATTAGTTGGCTTTGGCTGTTATAGCTGTTATGTAGTATTGCCAGACGTAGCTACAAAATAAACATCTTATCAACTGAACAGAATTTTGCAGTTTAAAATTTGCTGACAATACAAATTACAGGGTAATTTTATAATATTGTCTTGAAAGCAAGACGTAGTATAATAATGGTTGTACGCACTAACTTAACCTAAGAACGACATAAAACATTTTTTCTCGAAAAGCCTGAAAGGAAACGATTATCCCTTTCCCAAAGTAGCGACTTGAGATGAAACAAAAAGTATAAAATACAAGGTCGCTTCGTTTTCAGAGTAATAATAACAATAAAAAACGTTTACAGCAGAAAGCAGACAAATCTAAAAACATTTTATTTAATGCGTAGGTATATGTACTATTGTCTTTCTGTAGTACTTTCGGCAACAGGTTGAGACTCTGGAAATTTTGCAGTAATACAGGATTTATCTACTTTATACCTTGCCCATTCTTCTTCCGTTAAGGATTCTTCGTGGGGATGCTGACTCCGCATATTGTCCCTTAGCTGAAAAAATCTTTGTATTAATTTTGTATTTTAAGCAACATCTCTTCATCAGTCAAGTTTTGTACACCTGTAAGCTCTGTAAATGCCTATAACTTTAATAGGTTGTGATACAAATTGCTTTACCTGCTCAACGGCTCTAAGAACTCTAAGTAAATTTCTGCCCGCAAGCTTCTCCAATTCTGCCTCAGTCCATTCTCCAGAGTCAAGCAAAGCAGCGAAAAGGTCTGGGTATTTAGATACATCTTCTAGACCCTGGGGAACTCTGTAGCAGTGATTATAATCCGGAATTATGCAATAACTGATTTTGATTTCTTACAATAATAATTAATTGTATTGACCAGCAGTATGCATCAATCGTAAACTTTACTTACTCAGTAACTCCGTCGTAATCTGCTCCTATTCCAACATTGTCGGCACTTGTCCTAATTTTGATGTGATTAATATGTTCTAAAGTAAACATAAACAAAAGAAACTAAGTTGTCTGTCTAGAAAACCTTATTTCATCATCGTATGTCAAAATGTTGTTTTTAAAATTTCATACCAACAACATCAGCAAGAGTTGCGTTTCTACCCTGCTCGCAGACAATGAATTTTGAATAAAAGTTTACCATCACAAGAGATTTAGTGTCTTTCTGGAAAACAGATAAAATGCCATTTTGTATACGTTTTCCTATAAAGTTGTCATCTTAACTCAAGAGATATAAAAAATTATTTCATTTAAGCATCAAGCAATAACTTTTTGCGCAATACTTACAGCATACATGATTCATTAACAAATAAAAACCGAAAAAGCAATAAAAAGGCTTACAACCAAATCTAGAATTTCATCAGGTACATTCCGATGGTGATCGCATAGGGCTTTGGCACTTGAGTGTGAGAAGATAACAGGGGCTTTAGAATGAATCAAAGCGGCTTTCATAGTTGCGTTTGAAACATGTGATATATCGACCATCATTCCTAAGCGATTCATTTCGTCAATGATTTTCTAAAACACAATAAAGATTATATCATTTATAGCTCCAATCCAAGCAGAAAATTGCCAAATGACCAAATTGCTTATACCAAGCCGAAATCTGATAACCCTCCGCTTTGTGCTTCCAGTGTCCCTTCTCCATTGCCATCCACTGGAGAACTGTCAGCCCTGTTTCCAATATTATTGAGACTTTAAAGTTTTAAACTGATATTAAAATAGGACTTGTTGAGATAGCTATTATATCATATCCTGTACAGATTCTTTGTAGATGCGTTCGCCGAATAACACGGTGTTGGTATTGGCATTGTCTATCTGCCTATTTGTTTTACCTAAAGTTCATTATCAATGCAAGATAAAAGTTTTGTATTGTTTTATTACCACGGAGTGTTGCAACTGTGAGTCAGAGTCATGTAGCGAGTTCCCATATTGTAAAGAACTCTTAAAATTCCAAAGCTTGCCTGTATGGAATGTCCTCCTTCAACTCCAATTAAGCTGGCTATTTTCTTATTGGCAATCGCAGCTTCAATGTCTTAATACGAAAAAGAGACATCAACATGTGCGGTTTTTATATTAGAACCAAATACAGCAAAAAGTCTGTTTCAAAATTCAGGTTACCAGCAGCACTAGTAGCCCACTGTAAATGGTCGCTATATTTTGCAACAAATCGTCTAATAACATCAATTTGCTCAATTGTCTGCTCAACAGAATCTTTGTATTGACTGCTGCAACTGGTGTATGCTGCCCAAAACTAAGCAAAACGAAAAAAATCAGTTAAAAAATCCGAATGAAAAAGTTAAGAAAAATAATGAACTCACTTGAGCACCCACTCGACCTTCTTTTAGTCGAGGAATATCGGTGTGAGAGTGATTGTCAGATCCCCAAGGTTCTACGAGTGTTAAATCGGAATTGAAGTCAACTTTACTCAGATCGTTGTACACCAATCTTCTCAAATTGTATGGAAAATCATTATGTCTGAAAGGAATTAAATGTGGAAAATGAAAAATAAGTTAAAAATGATGTCTCAATGGAAAACGCAGTTTACCCATCAATGATAGGCATTCGGTCCAAAGCCCTAAGGGCTCTTTCCAAACTTGTGTCTGCAGATACATCCCCCTGCTCAGCTTTGTCTTTGTCTTCTTTAGTAACGTAAAACACAACAGCTATCACAACAATGCCAACGATTAATGCAGATGCTGCCCCAATCGCTACTCTTGTCGTTTGCTCTGAAATACAAACCAGTAATAAAGATAATTAGTAATAATAATATTAATAGCAGACTAGATAAATTGTGCAGTATAATTGTTGCAGTCGGATTTACTTTTTGCGGAAACCATTGTAGGTTTAACAAAGCTAAATTGAGACACTTGAAGAACACGGCTTTGTATTCAACACACCGATAAACTACGACTAACTTACAGGAGTTTCGAACCAATATGAAAACGATTTTGACGATTTATTCCGTTTCACGCTTAATCCCACTCTGGACATCTAATCATTTGTAATCCCGAAGCTATTATGATGCAGTTTATTACTCAATCTACTGCTGTACTACAAATGTTTAACCTACCACACTAATAATAATAAATTACATGTTTTCGGTTTCAGCTTAATCTGGACTATATTTACTTTCCTAGTCCTTTTCTGGTTTGTATGTGGACATATATTTCTACTACTATCCTAACTTATCGTAGTGGTACTTCAATTATAGTAATTACTCTCATTACATGAAGTGGAATATTTTAGCCAAAAATTAGTTTAATTTTCATATAAAGAGTTAGAGTTAAATACATGGGAATGCTGACAATGTGCATGTGGCTTGTGTATATATAAATATTGACAATAATAAATTATGATAATTAGTACAGCGAAAGTGCCATACTCTTACAGGTTAAGTATATGCATCATTTACCCTTTGTCATGTCATTAGCGCAACCTTATCTGTTTGAACTTGTCACTCTGTTTAAAGTCGAAGGTACTTTGAAGTTATGAAGGATATGTTTAGTAACTGGGTACGGAGCATTTATTATGATAAGTAACATGCATAAGTATTCTTTAAATTTGATTTATGACTGGCTTAATGTGCAGGATTGAATTATCAATACCGATACCCTATCATGCTCATTACATATATCGTTCATAACTTATTTTCTGGCGGATGTGTTTTTGGTGATGTCAATAAATACGAATTTGAATTTGAACTGAAACTACTGCCTTCATTAATATGTACACTTATTGTCTATTGTTTAGTGAAATCCTGTCATTCTGATGCTGACTGTGCATTAACTATCAAAATTGAACTGTTGAACTGATTGATTGATTTATATCTACAATGCATACAATTAACTATTCCACTAACTTATGTGATCATACGTTTTAAAACAAATCGTATCTAAATAATAAATTATCCATTATTTCGTATAAACATTGAATAACTCTATACATTAGATATTGGCCAAAGCATCCATTGAGAGACGTGTACACAAAATGCATTGATTACCAAAATGTATGTAAATATTTGCGAAAATTAATAGTTTTCCTTGTGTATTCTGAAAAATTAATGCAAAAACTGCTGAAAGCATCGAAAATACCAAGTTGATGATAATTGATAACTTTGATAACAAACGATTTTATTCAATATTGTTATTCTTCAGGGTTCCTTAAATGTATTATTGGAGATGTAAATATAGGTAAAAACAATTTTTCAGAAAAAGATTAAATAAAAAAAATAATTTAAATAAAAGAAACGTTCATTGAGTTTATGTTTCACAAATAAATGGAAGTGGACTCAGTTGAATTTCACCAATAAGACCTTCTCGTTCAAGAACCAATGCATTCGGAAATACATCTTCGTTTGCTTTCGGGTGTTCTAATTCCACGATATCTACCTTGTCTCCTGTGGTCGCCCAAACGTATTTCTTTCCTTTTAAATCGCCAATACCATCAGTCCAAACTCTGGTCACTCCTGATTTACAAATTTATTAAATTGAAAAAATATTTTACTTGAATTTTTCAATTCATGTATTTCATTTGTTCAAATTTATTACCCTCTGCGAAATGAGCCAGAACTGTTCTCAATTCCAAGGAAGTTTCTAAGCGAACAAGGTGCTGGTTGTCATTACGGCAATATTCATTAGCTTCTGCCCATGGTCTCTGCATAATCCAAATCAATTAAATTTGAAACCAGATTATCAAATTTTGAAATGAAATTCAAAAATGATTTACCAACCTCTTGAGTATGAAGAGTATATTTTCCCGTCCTCATTTTATTAGTAGGTAAGACGATTGCTACACCATCACCTTCTGGTTCGGTATCAACGGAAGTCTCGAGTGGAGCTGGAATTACTTGCTCCTCATTTGCACTTTCTTCGACAATACTGACATCCTCCTCCACTTCCATTTCAACTGCAGGATCTAAATATTTAACGGAAATATGATATTTAAGAACTGCTATTAGCTATCTGAATATTTGCATCAGTGGTGAGGTAGTTTTATAATTTTCAATGTGTATAGATTTACTTTGACCAAATGCTTAATTTATTAAAACAAATTTTAATTAAGTCTAATTTAAAATCGTTCCTAGAAAATTAATAGAGCTTACCGTATACTTTTTTCTGGGGTCTACCATTGCAATTAGAGAACGTTGCAAGTACAATTAAAGCAAAAATGGAAAAATACTTAGCCATTTTGTGATCAAAATTTTATCAAATTTTCGAAAAGGAAATTAATGTTTCCTTGCTAAGAAAACTACTGAAAGGAACAAGTAAATTGTAATGTACCCCAGAGGATTCTGATTTTGTAAGAAAAATTACAGGCTTTATATACTTTTCATAAGCTTCAGTTTCAAGAATGAAATGCTGCTTACCAATTACTTCCTATTGTTCATTCATTCTAAAATTAGTCGCAATTGAAATCCATAACGGAACTTACTACTGGACAACTCATTCAGAAACTATTAATTACCGTTGTTTTGTGTAAGAATCATCGGTTCCTCTAAATAAGACCTTTGTCTTTCATGAGTGTGAACTGAATCATACAATAAGATTACTGTTCATATGTGACTGGGATATGTGTACACAATTACACTCCTGCTCATACAGCGTACAGCTACATTACCTTCATCTATACACTAAACAGCCCTCTCTTAATACCCGTGACACAATTACCTATATAAATGGTTCCCTCCAGGAAATTAAAGCAAAGTGCCATTACCGTTACATTTACAGTTATTAATTCTGCATGTTGTGATATTGTAAATATTTAAAGCGCTTCACAAAGATGCAGCATTACACATTCTCATTATTTTAAACATCTATAAAATGTAGATGTCATTTTACACTTCTTAATATGGCAGATCTACAGAAATGACCTATTGTATTAAGTACAGAAAATTTAAATTCTGAATAAATAAAAGATTTGTCGGTGCTTTGCTAACTAATTGGGATTTTGCAACAAATTCTGCAAATGCATAAAATGTTTTGGTTTTTTCTGTGCTACACTAAGTTCATATTTATTTGAAACGATTAATGGCTAATTCACTCCTCTAAGAATGTGGGTCAGTTAGTTCTTAGGATATTGGCAACATTCGATGTCCATATAACCAAATATACAATATCTTTCTGTATGTCAACTTTTATTATAACAAAATAAGACTTTTATGACAAGATAAATTATATAAGACAAACACGATTGATAAAACAGTAACTATTAACAAATGATGAATTTTTGTCGTTTTAGGGCATGGCTACCCGGGTTTACACTATTCCGGCATCCTTTGCCATTCCATGAAATATGGAATGAGTTTGCTTCAGTAAGTTTTGAGGTGTGTCGAATTCTCTTATTTCCCCTTTGTCCAATACAACAACTCTGAAAGAATAATTACAATTTATTTTTACTTCTGGAGACAATTTAACACTAAAACTCATTTGTGTGTCTCATTTGTACTATTTGATGCGTTCAAAATAGGCTGAAGAATTTACCTATTCGAATCCATGATTGTATTCAATCTATGAGCTATAGTAATTACAGTTGAAGTTAAAAATTCAGATCGGATAGTTTTCTGAATTAAATCATCTGTTTCAAGATCCACTGCAGCAGTAGCCTCATCCAAAACCAAGATTTTTGTTTTTCGAAGTAAGGCTCGAGCCAAGCAGATTAATTGACGCTGACCAACACTGAAAAAGTCATTAAAATGTTAACAAATTGTCATCATTCACCAAAGCGTAAACTTTCCTAAATAGAAATGCAACTACCTAAAGTTTTGCCCTTCTTCAGCAACTTCATGCAAGAGTCCTTCTGGTAGTGATTTTACAAAAGTTTTTAAATGAGCTAATTCCAGGCAGGTCCACACTTGATCATCCGTGAACGCGTTGAAGGGATCAAGATTGATACGAAGATTTCCAGAAAATAAAACGGGGTCCTATAAATTAATTTCCCAAATTTGAATACAATTACTTAATAACATTGACGATAAAAGGTAGCCAAAACTCAGAACATTATTTTAGTCAAAAGATTAGATAAGGACATACCTGTGGAATAATTGTAATTTTAGATCGGAGATCGTGAAGACCAATTTTTGTGATATCTTGTCCATCTATAAAAATTGTTCCACCTGCCGGCTCCACAAGGCGGAAGAGAGCCAATGTCAAAGATGATTTTCCTGCACCAGTTCTCCTGTAATAATAATTAATTATTTCCACAATTTTTGTACCGTGTGTTTTATGGTTGATACCTTAAAACCAATATTGCTTTAAAGTTACTGTAACTCACCCAACTATACCGACCTGAAAGTAAAATAAAGTTGAATAATTAAAAACAAATCATAAAATAATATACAAAAGTAAAGTAGGAAGAATCGAAAAACAAAATAGTTGCTTACTTTTTCTCCAGGATTGATGGAACATGTTATTCCTCGAAGAACTAAATCTAATCCTTCTCGATACCTAGCAGCATAGCTTTGGAATTCAACTGCTCCATTTTCTGGCCACTCTTTCTTTGGTCTGTTGTTACTTACAACCCAATCAGCTTCCTGTTCGTCACAATTATATTATAATAAGTATTAAGTCTAATTTCTTAAGTAAATTACATGTGCACATTTTTAAAACCTTACCTGAGGAGTGTCTGTAAGTTCTTTCATACGCTCTACAGCAACAATATTTGTTTCTAGCTCAGTAGAGATTCTCACAAGGAAATTCAAGAGAGAAGTAATCTGAAGAGAGTAGGAAACAGACAAGCCTACGATGGACGGACTGATGTCACCACGGGCAAGCACTGCAAAAATGGCCGAAGCAAATATAATGAGACTGCCAATACTCTCTAGTCTTACAGCAATCCATCTGAAAAAAACAACAAAATCATAATGAGCCTCATGCAAGAGCGACATGTCCGATGGGTTTGGAATTTTGATTTATCTAACACTCACATATTAGAAGCAATGAACGGATAGTAGCATTGCTGATTGTAGTCAATTTTCCGTTCAGATTCAAGAACAAAATCCTCCTGAAGAGCAAAAGCTCGTATGGTTGTTGCTCCTGAAATAGTTTCTCCGAATTGAGAATAAATGGGAGATCGGGAAACAGATTCAATTCTTTTAAGCTGCCTAGATGTTGCCACGTAGAACCTCTGTAATATAATAGCATAGTAGATTGTAGAACTCTTCTTTTTAAAATTATGATTCAGGACTGATTTAAAAATTAAATAAGTTTTTCGACCAGAAATAGCAATTTTACCTGCAGGAAGAAGTATAAGACAGCACAAGGGAAAATAAATGACAGAAAAATCGGAGTACTGTAGGAAATGACAATGACCGTTGAAAGAACCCCTAAGATAATGTTTAAAAATGCTCGGATATTCAGCGGTACTATATTATCCACAGTGTCAACATCTTTGGCAAATCGATTGACCAATCTTCCCAAAGGTGTAGTGTCAAAGTAGGCCATTGGAGCTTTCATTGTTCTTGCCAGCATTCTCCAGTGTATGGACTGCGCAGAATTTAATGTTCCCATTGCCAAAGTAATTGTTCCAATCAGGATTGTCACACCTGAGAATTTAGTAAGTTTGCTAGTTAGCATAAGAATTAGAAGATACCTATGTAATTTAACTTAATTAAATTATGATTACATTTACATACCTTGACCGACACCAAGGCCCCCGTAAACACTCAAATACAAATTCGTTGTGTCCTTATCTTGTGTTCCATTGTTCTTTCTTTCGTCTAATGTGGCTTCCTCAGACCAATCAGATAACCAAATATTACTGTAAGCGGATAAGGCTAGAAAAGAATAACTGAAATTAAGAAATGACTAATAAAAATTATAGTAGTTAAAACCATGTTAGGTTAGAACTTGATGGTTGGATACCTTGAAAGGCAACATTAAAGAAGAGTGAGGTCGCAGACATGAAAATTCCTGCCGTTTTGAAATAATCGGTGTAGACAGATAATTTTATATTTCCAGTTTCTGCCTTTTCAGCTTCGATAAGTTTAGTCTTTGGTTCAGCATTTACTTCTGGTTTTTTAGGCGTATTTGATTTGCCAATTGATTCCTGATTAAAAAAGAACGAATATTGCACATTCAGTTTAACAAAGACAAAATTACAGCTACTATGCTTTATCAGAAATTCAAAATGACTAGCTATAACAATTTACCTTAGAGGTAAGCCGCCTCAAAAGTTTTGAAGAATTTCTACGGAGTATCGGATCTTGTCCAACCACTTCATCGACTTCTTCAAGCAACGAAGGGTCAATATCCTCTTCTTCGGAATTTCCTAAATGTTGAAGAAGAAATTCTGCAAATTCTCCCTATAAAAATCATAGAATTTCAATTAACAATGACACGCATATCATTTCACCAAGGATGAGTGTTCTATTATCACACCTTTTTAAGAAGAAGTTCCTTAAAAGTCCCACTTTCGCTAATCCTTCCTTCTTTCATGACAATGATTTTATCAACTTGTGGGAGGTAAGACACTCCATGTGTAACTAAAACTCTGGTTTTTCCTTTCAGCATACCATTTGGTCCGATTAATTTGTCAAAAATGTGTTTGCCAACATGGGCATCGACAGCACTCAAAGGATCGTCCCACAAATAAATATCCGATTCCTTGTAAGCAGCTCGTGCTAGCGCAACACGCTGTTTCTGACCTCCAGACAAATTAATTCCCTTTTCCCCGATTTCGGTTTGATCTCCATCAGAAAGAATTTCGAGATCCGGGCCTAAAGCGCAAGCTTCTATAACACGTTTATATTGGGAATCTCTGAAGATATCGTTGAATAAAATGTTATCCTTCAAAGTAGCATTTTGGATCCAGGCCCCTTGTGCAACATAGGCAATGGAGCCCTATTTAAAAACGATTAATTATTTTCTCTTTCCGGAATTACTTACATTACTTAAATTTTAAAAACCTGTTATGAAATCGGTGAAATGACAAGTGGATAAGTACCTTAGTGTTGACACGTCCAGTGTGTTTTATCAAATCTCCTAGTAATGCATTAAGTAAACTTGTCTTCCCTGAACCAACCGTTCCTACAACAGCTACCAAAGAACCTTCTTTGACATTTAAGTTAATATCAGTAAGTGTTTTTGATTCCTCTGACCAAGAAAACGTTCCGTTTTCAACCACTATGGGATCCTCTATAAAGAAAGTTAAAACATTATAAATTGCAGGTTTATTGATGCTCATTTTAGGAATTTTGCACTCAGGTTTCTTACTTTCGGTATCTTCATGAGAAACGGCATCTGGATCAATTTCTTCCGCATTCATGTACTTATTAAGACGCTTCACACTAACGGCAGCCTGAACAGTCAGGGCAATAACCATAGGGAACCTTTTATGAATTTAAAAGGATATACATATAAGACTTGTGAGCTTGTTTCAAAGATTTCAATTATTGCACTGCAAATCCTCGCTTACATAGTTAAGGGCATTCTGATTATGTTAAAAAGAGTTAAGGCCACAAAGGATTTTTCTGCATTTAAGTTGTTGGTCTCATCTGATAAAACATACGTGGCAAATGTTGCAAGCGCTACCTAAAAATTGCAAATACAAAGAATCATTAGATATCTTTACGTTGTAGCATTTTCAGAAACTATCTTTCCAAGTAGCAAATTGGCATCATAATAAATAAGCACATACTAAAAATGGCGCACAAGAGAACATGAAAATGGTACTGCTGTTAAGATAAGCAGCTTTTTTTAGCAATTCCATTTCTTTTTTACGAATGTTTTCTATTTGTTCTTGAAAAGAGGGCTCCCATGCATACAATTTGAGTACCTAAAAATAAACCAATATTGTAGAATTGATAAGGAATGTGTTACAAAAGACAAATATGTAGGTAATGGTTGAATTGCCTAATACAAAAATTTTTCCACAGTCCCAGTGGCAGTGTTTATTATTTGTCATGATAAGATAGCAGAATCGTTATATTGACGTTTCCTTACTTTCATTCCAGACAAAAGCTCGCTCATAAGTTTGACTCGATTATCTTTGAGCACCATTTGCTGCATCTGAAGTGCTCTGACTTTAGTTGCAATGAAACCATTTAGAGGAATTAGTAAAATCATAACGGCTAAACCAGCAAATACAGAGGCTCCCAATGCGTTGTACAGAAAATATGTGGCTATGGCTATCTGAATGGGAGAAGTCCACAACATGTGCAAGAATCCAGTCAAGTCCATAAATCTCTGTGTATCCACACTCATCAAATTTACAATTTCTCCAACCGTAGACTCTGAAAAATTCAGGATGTGGAAACTGATTTATGCCAATATTTTTCCTTCAATACATGACATCATGCATACAAATAATTAGCGTCAACATAAATTTTGTTGTACAATACAAACCTTTTTTGGCCGCATTTGAAACTTTCAAAGCTTTTCTGTAGACAGCACTGGATAAAGATGTTCTTACTCTCATACCGACAATCAACATACGCCTTGTATACTGAACTCCGAAAAGCGTTTGAATAAACGATACAGCTAAAAGAATCCCGGCATAAAGAAAACCCTTCCACGACTCTTCCGGGCTATCTGGTCTCACATGAGCCACCAATAGTCTAAAACAATAGTTATTTATAATGTAAATCATAAACAATTCCTTTTTACAGCAAATTATTACCCACTATGCTTTACTTGTCATCAGCTTACTTAAGAATTTCAGGAGAAACAAATGCTAAACAATCTTGGATAAACCTCATTAAACCTCCGAAAGCAAATGTAGCACCATAAGATTTCATGAGAGCGGAAACCACACTAGCTTCAACAAGTTTTCCAGTTTTCTTGGTTTGTCTAAGGAAAAGAGTATGATATAAAAGAACAGCAAAAAGTTACTTTTTAAATAAAAATTGATATGCATAAGGCAAATACTCTTTAGCTTTCAGAAGAGCAGCATTCCAATGTTTGTAAAATATAGGTACTTGTGCTTTAGCCCTGTCTAGTTCATTAAGATCCCACAAGTCAGAATGGGTCAGAGGCTGTCTGTAACCTTTCCAAGCCATACCATCGTACCAAAGGACAAGCAGTTTCGAAAAGTATGAAGAATTCTTCTCTGGACATGGAAACTGTATTCAACATAATATTTTAGTGCGTGTCATAATAATTAAGAATGTTTTATGCATAGATTTTAAGGAATACATTAAGAATACCCCAAAAATCGGCTCTTTAGTGTGTTGGAGATTCCAGCTTCCATCAGCCCAACATTGAAGAAGAAATTGAATCAGCACAAGAGGAAATGTTATGAAACGAAGTAAGTAAATAAAATCCAACTTGCTCTAAAAGTAAATAATGAAATAATGATGTAACCCATAAATAAATATTTACATATCTACTTTGGTATTTTTATTAATATTTTATTTGCTTACCGAAGAAATATCGGCACCATCATCGAACTTTCGTACTGCTGTTCGAAATAAAATAGCCTCACACACGAAAGCAGAAAACCAAAAATAAAACTGAACACCCGATGACCGAATCCCATGGTGTTTATTGAGAATCATAAGGAACAGTGCTACAACCTAACGGTATATGTACATAATTAGTCATACAGCCAGTACTAATTTTAATTACATTAATTTATTTGTTAATAAGTAATCACTTTGAGATAAAATTATTTCATTAGAAAGCAGGAGGTAACCAATAATTTCACTCACGTAAGAACATATCCTGAAAGAAGGTGAAAATACATCGGCCATAGATATTTCGTCTTCAAAACTTTTAAGCTTAGCGACATGGCCAATAGAAACGCATATGAGGGCAATACAGAGAACACATTTGAGTCCTGTATAGATATTCCAAGGAATTCTGTCCGTTCTTTTGGATTTCATAGAAAATAAAATGTCGACTAGAGCAAAAGCAATTATAAATCCGGCAGGAACCCATGCCAAAACAGTTTCTTCAAAACAGTGAGTGAAATAAGGATCCGTTGTGTTCCATGTCACTTCCCTGTCCTAAATTGTCATAATACCATCAATTGAATTAATTTTTGATTCAATATCTCTAATTTTGTAAACTACATCCACAATGTTAGTTATTATCAGGGCCAAAATCTACAACTGTGTTAAAACAATCGTAAATAAAGAATTCCTTCTGCCCCCTTTATGACTATTTAAGAATTTTCCCTCTACCCAAATATTGAGTGCAATTAGATAACAAAAGCATAATTATTTTTACCTATTAGTTTAATTGAACACTGAATGTTATTCGCTGCAACTAATGCCCTTGTTTATAGTGAATGTAGTGTAGAACATTATAAGTGCATTATAATTGCAAAATTAACCTGATAAATATACATACATGATGAACCACTTTGTATATGGTCTTTTGTAATACCGGTGTCACTATTGACGAAGTGCTTGCAGAGTCGACTAAAATTATTGCTTAATGCAATATTGCATTTACTAAATATGACCATTTATTGTTAATAGATAAAGAAACAAAGGTATGCTGAACATTTAATTTATACTTACAACACTCAGTTTATACTAGTATATCCTTTACACAGTTGGTATATTTAAGTGCTTTAATTCGTCCCATCGATATGGGTCAATGGGAAATAAGCTACTTAGGATTTGCATGTCTAAAATGATTTCATTACAACGTATAACCTTCAATAGAAATACCAGGATCCATCGAAATTGAAAAACTTAATTATTTATCCCAATAGTTTTCTTTAGAAATATCCTATAAATGCCCAACATTTTTAGCTTATTTTTAGCATGTAACTTACTATTAGCTACGGCTGACTCACTATTTCTTCCATATTATTTACAACTAACGATATATTACCTACACGTATGTATAAAGTAATTGAAGATATAATATTTGTATAACATAAATACACTAAAAACACACATATATAAATGCATTAGAAATATATATACTTAGATATGTATAAATGCATTAAAAATATAAATGTATCAACAAATTACTTGCAAATACATATTGCAATGTTTGTCTGAAAAACTTAAGGAAATACATTATGTATTGATTGAATTCATTATTTTTCAAGTATGTGTAGGAACAGCATTAGTAAGATAAGTTAGAAATTTTCCTGAGTCAAACTATTAGGTCTGGTGCCAAGTATAGCTAATCAAATATAAGTGTCCTTAAAAGTGAGAAATCTTACCCAAAACGGCGATTTGCAAAATGTGTCCATTTTTAATCACATTTACACCTCAATAAGTGTAGTACAAATAGTTGTAACACTGGTAAATATGTAATTTTGAAAAGCATTAATTAATATTTTTATGTACTGTAAATGCGTTACGTTCTTAGAGGAATATAATGTAAAACGAGTTTTGTATCACTGAAAATGGAAATTGTGCGGCGGGGTGAAGGTAACGCCGGAACACGTAGAGTGAAACTGAAGTTTTTGCCGATTTTCTCTTGAGCTTTATGCATGGGAAGCGGTCATACTTTTTCAGGCTCGTGATTTTATGATGACTGTCCTGTAATCGATAGTTGTCATTACGACATTGCGATTTGCGGTAAACACTACATTATTTTATAGCCAGCATCATGTGATTGTCTTCTTATCAATAAAAGCTTTTAAAAAGATTAGATACCTGTTAGTCACAGTCACATTATTCAGCTCAGAATATATATTAAGTTAATATTATTAGATTCCTAAGTACAAAACTGTTTTAAGTGATGACTTTATCTTGCTCCACATACAACTCAGATGTTTGCAAAAAAACGTTTTGACAACCCAATGATGCAGTAAATAATTCATTATTCTAAAATAAAATAACATTCCTGTGCTTATGGTGTAAGTGCAAAATGTGGAGTTTTAATTAGTTGTACAAAGGGTATATGCATACATATCTGTATACATATAATGTACAGATTTGCAAATACGTAGCCAAAAGTTCAGGAAATTATTTAGAGTATATAAACCTATAATTAAGGGTCAGGGAGGGGACTGGTACATTAAGCTAAGGGAAATTAAATTGCTTATACTCAAGCACAAACAAATCTCAACCAAGACTAAATCTACATAATAATAGTATAATATTGCATATCAATGGAGCTGTGCTACTCATAAGTTGGAATTTAATTATTTGATTAAAGTGGGATTAATTCTTTGTGATTTGCAAGTGTAGGCTTATTTATTTAATCCCAGTCTATGGACGTCTGGAAATCAAACGGTTAATATACACACATATTATGTAATATATTTACATCCACCATAAACCAAAAGTAAATATTTATTTATAAGGTAGTCACAAACCAGTGACATTGGTGAAGGAGGAAAACTGATTCCAAGAAGGGAAAACCATTTTATTTGCAAACTTGTTAAAAGTCTAGGACAATGCAATCATCTAAATGTTATTTTGTTTATGGTGGTATTGGAAATACACAAACAGTGGTTAAAATAATAATTTTTTAAACAATAGATTTATTTAGATTTATTACATTAGGGCACACAAAAATAAATTCACATTTCATCTGCCGTATTATTGCAATTTTTGTTTGTAAAATACATGAGAAATCTAGTATTTCCATGAATTCCATTCTCTGTAACTATAATTTTCCTGGCTTTCCATTGCTTTATAAAATTAATTATGACTTAACTATAATGTGTAATACCATGTAGGAACACAAGAAATGCCTATAGCGTCAGCGAACCACTTTTAAGTAGGTACATGTGAAAACGTTTCACATTAAATGAATTAACATTATTGTAATTGTAACTTTAAATGAATTTATACATGTACCTAGAATAAACTGTGGCGACTGCGTAATAATTTCGAAAGATGATTTGATTTATATTTTTTGTAAGTATATAGATAAAGATATACACTTACATTTCCTTGCATTAATCTGCCTTTAAAATACCATTAATTCTAAATACTATTCTGAAATTATTTCAACAATATTTTATACACTGAAATTGAGATGTGGCCGCAGAATAGAAGAAATACACATTGACATGTCATAAGCACTAACTAAATACGGTAAGTATTTAAAAACACGCATTTTTACTATACTAAACCCGCATCCTTTGCCAATCCATAAAATATGGAACTTGTATCTTGTAATAAGTTTTGAGGTGTGTCGAATTCTCTTATTTTTCCTTTATCCAAAACAATAACCCTGAAACGCCAGAACGCAGAATTATTTTACTGAATTAATGAAAACCCTCAAATATTTCATTTTAAAGTTTTATGTTTATAATTTCAAGCATTGCATTTTTAAATTATAATTTGGTGCAGAACATGCCTGTTAGAATCCATGATGGTATTCAACCTGTGAGCTATAGTAATTACAGTTGAAGTTAAAAATTCAGATCGGATAGTTTTCTGAATTAAATCATCTGTTTCCAGATCCACTGCGGCAGTAGCCTCATCCAGGACTAAAATTTTCGTTTTACGAAGTAAGGCTCGAGCTAGACAAACTAATTGGCGCTGACCGACACTGGAGGACAAAAATATATTCTAATACAGTACAGCCAGTCGAGCCAGTATTCCTATAAGTAAAAATATTCTATACTATACCTAAAGTTTTGTCCCTCTTCAGCAACTTCATACAAAAGTCCTTCTGGTAGCGATTTTATAAAAGTTTTTAAATGAGCTAATTCTAAACAATTCCATACTTGATCATCCGTATACGCATTAAATGGATCAAGATTGATACGAAGATTTCCAGAAAACAGAACAGGATCCTACAATTTAATGGTATAATTTAATAATATGAATACATGCAGTTAAGCATTGCTCTTAATGAGAAATAAGTTAATAAATACCAGGTACCTGTGGAATAATAGTAATTCTTGAGCGGAGATCGTGAAGACCTATTTCTGAAATATCGTGCCCATCTATTTTAATATTTCCTCCTGCTGATTCAATAATCCGGAAGAGAGCCAATGTCAGTGATGATTTACCAGCCCCCGTTCTCCTATTTATCCCAATAACAAGATTAATCACTGCATTTTTGACTGGTTTTTGTCAGGTTTTGTGTAATGTACTGTATACTGATGCTACAGAAGTTGCACCATTGCACTTTTCATTAGCCTCTTACCCAACAACACCCACCTGAAATAAAAACATTCAAATTTCATTGAGGCTCACGTGAAACATTTTTAGAAGTAACATTACTTTTTCTCCCGGACCAATGGAGCATGTTATTCCTCGAAGAACTAAATCCAATCCTTCTCTGTAGCGACCTTGGTAATTATTAAATTCTACAGCTCCTGATTGTGGCCATTCCTTATTTGGTCTTTTATTATCTATCACCCAATCAGCTTCCTAGAACAAAAAACAAACACGTTTACTACTGAAAATGAAATAGATAAATGCAATATTAATTGCATAAATATAATTTAGATTGGCATACTAAGCAGTTGCCTTACTTGAGGAGTTCGATTGTCTGTAAGTTCTTTCATACGTTCTACGGCTATAATATGTGTTTCTAGCTCCGTAGATACTCTCACAAGGTAATTTAAAAAAGTTGTCACTTGTAAAGCGTAAGAAACAGACAGGCCGACAATCGCAGGGCTAATGTCGCCACGGGCAAGAACGGCAAACATAGCCGATGCGAATATAATGAGATTACCTAAGTTTTCAAGTCTCACAATAATCCACCTAAAGGATCATAATATCAAAGTTAAAATACAAAAACTCTCAAAAATACATTCGAAATTCAGATTAAGATTAACTAACATATTAGAAGCAATAGTCGGATAGAAGCATTGCTGATTGCTATCAATTTTCCGTTCAGATTCCGCAATAAAATCGTCCTGTAATCCAAAAGCACGTATTGTTGTTACTCCTGCTAGTGTTTCTCCGAAATGAGAATAAACGGGAGAGCGTGACACGGATTCAATTCTTTTAAGTTGTCTCGAAGTTGCTATATAAAATCTCTGTAACAATGTACCACAACAGCTTTTATAATTGACTACCTAAATTCGGACTATGGCATCTTAATAGTTTGTTAAGAGAATATGAGTTGCTTTACCTGAATGAAAAAATAAACTATAGCACAAGGAACGACAAACGTCAGAAACATTGGAGTACTGTAAGAAATGACAAAAATTGCGGACAAAAGACCCATTAAGTTATTTAAAACCGCTCTGACAAACCACGGTACAATGGTGTCCACAGTGTCAACATCTTTGGTAAATCGGTTTATCAGCCTCCCCTTGGGTGTAGTATCAAAGTATGACATTGGAGCTTTCGTTACTCTTGTCAGCATTTGCCAATGTATCCCTTGGGCAGAATTTATTGCCCCCAGAGCTAAGGTAAATGTTGCAATCAGCATTGTAACACCTAAAATTAGGAAGATATTTGCTGACACTTTATTTTTCTGGGTGACACATAGAAAAGCAGCCTGGGAGGCCATAGTCGTTATCAAGGGGCCATGAATCAATTCTGAATACAATGTGTGACTTAACAGAGTCTTATTGAGTGGGCTCTATTGCAGTAGTAATTAAATGCATCGACGAGATGTGCTCCAGCATGAAATTAATTATGAATTCATAAACGAACCTTGAACAACACCTAATCCTCCATAGACACCTAAATACAAATCTGTTGTTCCACTGTCCTGTTTGCCATTTGTTTCCTCGTCTTTTGTAGATTGGGTAGCCCAGTCAGATAGCCAAATATTACTGTAGGTTGATAAACCTAAGAAAAAGTTTAAGTACTATCTTATTAGACTAAGATGTCATATTAAAGATATCAGCGATAAAATGATGCGATGATATACCTTGAAAAGCAATATTAGAGAATAGAGCAGAGACCGACATAAAAATTCCAGCCGCTTTGACATAATCTGTGTATATTTGCAATTTGACATTTCCAGTTTCTATATTTTCTGCTTCGATAAGCTTATTTTTGGGTTTCGGCTTCTCATCTTGGTTTTTCATCACATTTAATTCAAAGGATTCCTAAAAGTTTTCAGACTTATTTTATCTTAACAATTATTAACCTCGGGTTAAACGGAAATAGGAAATTATTTAGTAAAGTACATTTACACAGCAATATACACTAACATTTGAATACCGCTTTGCTAACGAGCTTTTACGTAGGAGACTTTTATGTTCAAACACTTCGCCCATTTCTTCTATTAATGACTCGTCAATTTCACTATTATCTCCATTTTCTAGATGTTGAACAAGAAATTCGGAAAATTCTCCCTAGGAAATTAGATAGATTCAATTAGAAAACTTAAGCATTATTTTTACAAAATGTTACCTTTTTAAGCAGAAGATCCTTGAAGCTCCCTGCTTCACTAATCCTTCCTTCTTTCATGACAATGATGCTATCTACTTGTGAGAGGTAAGAAATTCCATGTGTAACTAAAACTCTGGTTTTTCCTTTCAGCATACCATTTTGTCCGATTAATTTGTCAAAAATATGTTTGCCAACATGGGCATCGACTGCACTCAAAGGATCGTCCCACAAATAAATATCCGATTCCTTGTAAGCAGCCCGTGCTAGCGCAACACGCTGTTTCTGACCTCCAGACAAATTGATTCCCTTTTCTCCGATTTCGGTTTCATCTCCATCAGGAAGAATTTTCAGATCCGGGCCTAAAGCACAAGCTTCTATAACGCGTTTATATTGTGTATTTCTACAAATGTCGTTGAATAAAATGTTATCCTTCAAAGTAGCATTTTGGATCCAGGCCCCTTGTGCAACATAGGAAATGGAACCCTATTTGAAAACGATATAATCATTTTCTCATTATGGTATTTGACGTTACATATTCATTGGAAATCAACCATACGAAAAATATATTCACCTATATTCAATGTTATTATATTTAAAGATAAATCCAGTAAATATTTCCGAATGGAATGGTTTTATCAAATGTTCAGCTTCCTTTACTTAATGATCAAAAAGTATGAGTTGGGTACCTTAGTGTTGACTTTCCCAGAATGCTTAATCAAATCCCCCAACAATGCATTAAGCAGACTGGACTTTCCTGAACCAACCATCCCTGGAAATATCAAGTTGATAATTTATATTTTATCCTTACAATTGTCCCTTAAAATTTACAATACTCAAACTATATAGTGGTCTCTACATATACCTACAACAGCTACCAAAGAACCTTCTTTGATATTTAAGTTAATATCAACAAGTGTTTTCGATTCCTCTGACCAAGAAAACGTTCCGTTTTCAACCACTATTGGATCCTCTGAAAAATAAAAATAAAATATCATAAACTGCATTTTCATCGTAATAAAGATTACATTCAGATTTCTTACTTTCGTTAACGTCATGAGTTACAGCTTCCGGATCAATTTCTTCCAAATTCATATACTTATTGAGACGCTGAGCGCTAACGGAAGCTAGAATTGTTTTTGTTATAGTCATGGGGAACCTATGAGGCAGAAAACGCATTAAATCATAATTATAACCTTTAACTTCCTTACTTTATCGTTCATTTTATACAAATACGTGATAATTAGGATTTACATCGTCAAAGGCATTTTGATGATGTTAAATAGAGCCAAAGAAGCAAACGACTTCTCCGCATTTAAAATATTAGTCTCGTCTGATAAAACGTAGGTAGCAAATGTCGCAAGAGAAACCTGTATATGAAATGGCATCATCAAGATATGGTGTAAAACTCCCAAAATTAAACACTCAATTTCTTACTAGAAAGGGTGTGCAATAGAACAATGCAAGTGTACAGCTATCAAAATAGGCAACTCTTTTAAGCAGTTCCTTCTCTTTATCTCGAATTTTATCTATTTGCTCTTGAAAAGAGTGCTCCCAGGCATACAATTTGAGTATCTAAAAGTAAATGAATTGAAAATCCCAAGATATTAAAATTTATGAAATGCTGAATGTATTGAGCTTTAAACCTATTTACAAATTCTTTACTTTAATTCCCGATAAAAGCTCATTCATTAGTTTCACTCGTTGATCTTTCAATTTCATTCGCTCCATTTGGATTACTCGCACTTTTTCAGCAATGTAACCATTTGCTGGAACAAGGAGAACCATAACTGCCAAACCGGCGAAAACAGAGAACCCTAATGTGTTGTACAGAAAATATGTAGCCACAACTATGACAATAGGGGAAATCCATAAGTTGTGCAGATATGTCATCAAATCCATCAATATCTGTGTATCTGAACTCATTAGATTTACAATTTCTCCAGCTGTAGCTTCTAGAATAATTAAAATACTTTTAATCCTTTGGCTCTGGCTCTTATCGTTATAAAGATACAAGGGATAACTATATCCTAGACTGATTGTTAAGAATTTATTAGTTTAAGACTAAGCAACAAACCTTTCTTGGCAACACTTGAAATTTTCAGTGCTTTTCTGTAGACAGCGCTTTGCAAAGAAGTTCTTATTCTCATTCCTAAAAGCATAAACCTTTTGGTGTACTCAGCAACAAAAAAGGTTTGCGTAATGGATGCAATTAAGAGAATTCCAGCATAGAGAAATCCTTTCCACGATTCTTCCGTACTATCTGAAGCTACATGAGCTACCAATAATCTAGTAAAATTCAAATTTTATGTTTTCATTAGTTACACGTATTTTTTACTATATATAACACGGAAAGATCAACTCACTTCAGAATTTCAGGAGAAACAAAAGGTAGTAAAAAATAAATTAGTCCAAATGAACCTCCGAAAACAAATTCGGCTCCGTAGGATCTCACAAGAGCTGAAGCAATACTGGCTTCAACAACCTTTCCGGTTTTCAGGCTTTGTCTATGAATACGTGCAGGAAACCAGGGATGCATAAAGTAATAATATTAATGCATGGTAAGTAACATTTCATAAGATCATAAACATACGTTTATAGAAATAATGATTCTCCTTACGCTCTTGCTTTTTGTTGCGCAGCATTCCAATGTTTGTAAAACATAGGTACTTGGGCTTTAGCTCGGTCTACCTCATTAAGATCCCACAAATCAGAATGTGCCAGGGGTTGCCTATAACCCTTCAAAGCCATGCCATCGTACCAAAGTACAAGCAATTTGGAAAACAATGAAGAATTCTTCTCTGGACAAGGGAACTGAAAACGTTTGTAAAATATATTCTCTCAGTTCATAAAATGTATACTTTAAATTAGTAAACAAAAAGATACCCTAGTAATTGGTTCTTTAGAATTAGCGTTTGTGAAATTCCAACTTCCATCAGCCCAGCAGTGTAGGAGAAATTGAATTGTTATCAGTGGGAACGTTATGAAACGTATTAGGTAAATAAAATTCAATTTGTTCTAGAATATTTAAATAGCATATACATAAAATATTTAATGAAACTATTTTTTCCTAATGATCTATATGTATTTTAGTATCACCGAAGATATGTCTCCGTCGTCATCATATTTTCTTACAGCCGTCCGAAATAAAATGGCCTCACAAAGACATGTAGAAAACCAGAAAAAGAACTGAACTCCCGACGATCGTATTCCATGGCGTTTGCTCACAAAGACTAGGATCAGTGATACAACCTTAAAAGTTCAGGTTTGGCATTTCATTAAATATTTAATCAAGTACTAGTGGAGCTATAGTAAATGCAGCATGTTGAATAAAATATTGTTTTTGAATTACATAACATGCTATTTTTAAACATGGCGATAGTATTTCCGCTGTCGAAATTTCAGACTTGTAATAAATAGTAATGTTGGCTAAATGACCGATAGAAGCAACCAAGAGGGCAATAGAGAAGCAGCATTTTAGTCCTGTATAAATATTCCAAGGAATAATGTCGGTCCTTTTCGAGTTTATAGACATGAAAATGTCGACTAGAGCAAAGAGTAGTAAAAATCCGGTGGGAATCCATGTCACAACGGTTTCTTCAAAGCAATGGGTGAAATACGGATCAGTTGTGTTCCATGTCAGTTCCCTGTCCTAAAGATTACAAAAATAAAAATCCCACTTCATCAATTCTTGTTGGGATTAATTTCTTAAGAAATTTTACACATTCTGGGTATTGCCAATTGCCACTTTTCTATTTCAATAAAGATGAATAATTAGATCGTTAATTCTTTCTAGATCGTTTTTCAATTGCAAAAGTATACTTTTGCCAATATCGCCATTATCATATTCAAAACGACTTACCCAAAATTTAGAATCACAAAATTCGTCCATTTAAAAAGGTGCAGAAAACTTTGATAACTATGAGAAAGACTGAATTTTCTGCAATCGATTATCTACCTTGGTATGGTATTATTGCTACGCCCTAAATGTCATGTTTTTTGAGGAAAATGGGGACCACTCGAGGGTCAAGGAATATAGTATTATTATATGTATGTTGCAATTGCAGTTGCAACGCATGAACAAGTAGAACCGAATGAATTTGAAGAAAACTGATTCATTTGATAAAAATTCCCCACACTTTATGCGGTGCGCGTCATTATATTGTACTTTATCTATAATTAATGACACCTAGTAGTAGGACAGCCAATAGTTTTCATTTTGACCATGACATAGAATTAGTGGTATCTATTAAAAACCTGTGCTGTAAACGACTTTGTTGTCACTATCGCAGTAAATAAGTACTCTCAAAAAGATTAGATAATTTTAAAGTAGACACTCATCCAAGAAGGATGGGTTAAATATTCTCTGGTCTCTGACTTAGCCAAGAAAAAAACTTGTGAACAAATAAAGGATCATATTTTTTAATTAGGATTTTGAGTATCATATTTCGAGTGATTAAAAACAGACATCAATCCAATTTACCTACAATATGGAATTTTTAAAGCATTCATACAAAAAATGTACCTGTAAAAATGTAAAAATGTATATTTAGAATAAATACACGGGGAAAAATGTTTGCATATAAGAAACTAATTAAAAAATAATCAAAACTCAACCGCTGTGGTACATACAGGTATATTAGCAAATTTATCTACAGTCGGGTTAAATGATATATAGACAGGAGATTAAATTAAACTGAACATTTAATCATGTATTGAGTATTTTTAGAGAATGTTCTATAATCAAATTGTTTTATTCATTTGTCAAGTGAGTACATGAGTAATTAGTCGTTAATATACCTTTGCTTAACTTAGCCAGTTTAATGGGTTGGAAAAATACTTGAAGCATCTTGAGGTAAACGTATATATACATTGCAAAACTTACTTTTATCACTTAATTGACGTAAACGTTAACAAAAAAGCAGAATCACCTTGCCTTAAAATAAATTAACTTTTATCAGGTACTATCACTATCAGATATGGTTGTTTTATTATGGGTAAACACAAACAATGGACATCTTACTCTTTTACAGAAAGGATTTCTTAAACTCTTCTTCGTTTTGCAACAACAAAAAATGGTGTAGGAGTGCTAGTCATGCCAGTAATGGGTTCTACTGTAGGTCTTTCATGACGAAATGATTTTTCTATATCATATCTTTGCATTATAGTTGTAAAGAATATAAAAAGTGAGGCTCTTGCTAAAGTCTCTCCAATGCAATTACGTGTTCCTGTAAATGGATTTACCAAATGGATATTGATCTTGCAACATTTCTTTTCTTGGGTATTATACAAATAGCTTACCATATCCAAAGGGCATAAGATTTTCTTTGTTAATAATTTCGTTCTGTGAGTTTAGAAAACGGTCTGGTCGAAATTCGTAGGGATCACCCCAGATCTTCTCATCAAAATGTATAGCATGCAGCATAATCCCAATTAAAGAATTCTACAAACACAGTACCCAATTTAAGCAGTAGAAAGAATTTGGATTGTTTAAAACTAAGGAAAAACTTTAATATATTAGTTACCTATATAATTCAAAAGGATTTACCTTAGGAATAAAATAACCAGATATATATGTATCTTTCTGGGAAGATCTTCCTGCTAAAGGGTTAACTGAGGAATATCGAAGAACTTCCAGTAACGTTGCTTCCACATATGGCATTCTAAAGAATCAATTTATTATTACCGTGAAATACGGATACTATTTGTATTAAAATTTTTAACATGCCGTTTTCTGTCCTCGAGATTTGGTAAACGATTAATTCCAATGACATCGTCAATTTCCTTTTGAACCTTTTCTTTAACATTGGGATTCAATATCATGTAAAGCAGTGAAAACTCTAGGGCAGAACTGGTCGTGTCCGAAGATGTAAAGAATAAATCGACACAGACCATTATTAACTGTTCTTCTAAAATACAGATTTAAATATATCAAACAAAGGTAAGTTAGTTTCCATTATCATTAATAGAATTATCTAGTGTTTTAAAAATTAAAAGTTAAAAAATTACCTGTTAGTAAATCCTGAATTGGATTTTCTGTGTCTGGGCAATCCACATCCTTAAGAAATGCATCAAGGAAGTCCTTTGGATTTTCTTTATATGCTCCTATTTTGCGTCTTTCATCCAACAAGTCCTGATGCGGCATCAGGAAACATTTTTATATATTTGGATATCAAGAAAACAATTCATTTAGAAATTAAATTCTAGATATATTCAATTACTTTGAACATTTCCTGAAGTTTCTTGTGCACACGAATAGTTTCATCATGTTCAGTTAATCCAGGTATATATCTTAGAAAAGGAAATGCTGACATAGAAGATACTCCAGGTTTGTTAGCTTTTACCATTTGATCTATTATATGCAGAAATTCTCGAAATGTTTTATCATCATTCGAAAATCGAATTCCCGATATCATTGTCCATGTAATATTCAATGTAGCCACGTGGAACAGATGGTTCACATTTATAAAATCATCGTGTTCGTATCTGAGGGTTTCGAAATTTTCAAGAAATTTCGTGACTTCTGTTTCCAGAGAGGATTCCATTGAAGCTCCTTTTCCAAATCCATATTGCCTAAGTGTTCTCAGTGTATAGCGACGAATTTCTTTCCAAGTCTCTCCATGAGAAAATATTAAGCCTATTTTCAAAACGAAAGTTTTTATTTCTGAGATAGCTGATGTTTTTGTTCATGATTGAAAGAAAATTACTTCAGGATTACCTAAATTTTTGTTGAAAGATCTCTCATAAATAAACTTGGTATTTGGGAACCGAGCAGTCCATTCACTAGATGCCATGACTTCCTTGGCCAATTTTGAATCTTGAATGACAACTTAATTATTTCACAAAATTAATTAACTTAAAATAAAAAGACCATTTCAATATTATTAATGGGATTTTGGCTAAAAGAATTGTTTAGAGACCAATTTAAAATAAAGCAATTGACATTTATAAATAGGTAAAATTATTTCGCGTGTAAGAAAAGTGTAGATATTGTATTTCCAACCGAAATAGTTAACACCAGCTTGAAATCCAAATATGGGCCCATAGTTTCTGGTCATATCTTCAAAAATCTCATAATTCCGTTTATAAGGATTCAGAGCAATATGTAAAGCACTTCCTACAAAAGGCAGATTCGGTGGCCCTAAAAGCATTAATCATTTAGAGTGCCTTTGATTTTCAAAATACTGTCAGTGAAGAGAGTTATTTTTAAAACGATCTCGAATTAAAAATTAACCGTAAATAAAAATTTTTTAAGCATTTTTATACAGACACTTACCTGGAAGTTTTTTTCCGTTTTGAGGTGTGTAGTCAAATATCATATACCACAAATAAATACTGATAGAAACAAACACAACCAAAATCTCAAATATCATTTCTTAATTTTAGTGATTTAAATGAAAATACTGTAAGTAAAGATCGTTTTAGAAGGAGAATCTCAAGCAGAGAAGTTTTAATAATGCTAAGTAAACTAAGTGCACTTTACTTCTGTGCTCATGAATATTCTTTAAGCTATGTATGAAATAATATATGCAAAACAGGGTTCCTGAATATTAAGCATGTATTAGCCTCAGTCGTACACAGTTTAGAGTGACATGACGTTCCAGAAAATCTAGTCAAGTAATAGAAATTATTTTAAGAAGTAACTTTTTGCTTGTGCCATCTTTATTTTTTGCAACAAATTGTGTCATTCAACTTCACTCTATTCATCAAACAATATGATGTTGCGATTGTCATGCATAATTAGAAAGAACACGATAAAAAATTTTATTCATGAAAGCAGAATAAACAAGAAGGAAGGTTTTTCTAGATGTTCTCGGAACTGCGTATTCTATGCAGTGGCTATTTAATTTATACAAGTTAGTAGTTATGCAGCATCCTACATTTGCTCAATGCAATAACGATCATTTGTAGATGATAGTTCGACAATTACAAGAAATAGAAAAACCCCTATACACGATTTAGAAACAATTGTCACATACTTTATACATTATGTTGTGTATATACAGGTCTACTATAGTAAACAGACCTACCTAAGACTAAAGAAGTCTTTCTTCTCTAATCTTATATCTTAGAAATCAGATTTCTTTAGGGTGATAACAATGCGGTTCCAAATGGCATAATTTATTTCACATTATTGATACTACCTCAGTATGCTACATACTACATGTTTTAAGACTTTCCTGATTGAAGGTATACGATATGAAATATTATAGAGTGGTAACCAATATAAATGCAAATTGTCCATCTTCTCAAAATAGGAAATCAAGCCATTATTAATTTTTTACAAGCTATTGTGTACCTATTCAAATGTCGAAATTTTTTATTGTGGGTAATTGTTTTGTATATGAATACGTGATAGTCAAATGAAGCGACAAGCTAGTCAGTTGCAAGAACCATGTTTACAAAAGGAATTAAATAATGCAATCGTGGTGTTTACAAAACCTCGAGACAATATTTTGCTTTAGGTTTATGTAATTGATATAAATTTAAAGACAACTGTCTCTTTGCACAAAATGCATCAATTTTTGTCTTAAGAATGCTCAAACTAGAGATTAAGTTGTCATGATATTGCAATGACTAGTCCGGTAGATTCACCTGATGAATAACCTACCTATTCCGACTAAGACTGTGAGAATGCCTCGTTCTTATTGCTCTTGCTTATAAGATAAGGAATGTTTTATAATAGCTATTTTGCAATAAACGATACTTCCAACAATCCAGGTGGAATTTCCAAACAATTTTAGTTACCTATAATTCCGGATCTCCTCCGGAGTAGGTACCTTAATAATTCAAAGTAATAAATTACATCAGAGACCTCAAAACCTTTATTTGATATAGTAAAAAACAAACAGTAAGGTTAATACAGACAGTTAAGAATTCATTCGTAGGAATTCCTTTAGGTTTTTTACATACAAAAAGTTAGGTATTTTTCTCCAGGTGCCGGCAATTCTTATTGTTAGAATATTTTTATTGAACCCACGATCGTATTATTTTACATCCCGAGGGGTAGCAGCACGATGGAATTGTTATAATGGTTAATAAAAACAGCAATGCTTTGTTTGTTGTTATTAGTACTTTTTATGTAACACACCTAATATAACAAGCATATGTAACAAAGGAAAACATCTGAAAACACATTTTAGTGCTATTGATGGCGACTTTAATTCTCATTGGAAACGATGTACTCCTTGATATCTTCTGTAACTTGTAACGCGAAACTATTCGCTTTTTAATAATGAAAGATCAATAAAAGTGCCCATTATTCAGAGCATCATACTTTTACATTCAATAGTTTTAATTCATTAATCGTATAATATTGTTTTCACACTTTCCGAATGCTAGAATCCATCTGCCAATTCAATTTCCCAAGCACATGAAGTGTATTATATAATTTTGCTCTTAAAAACGTCAAAAAATTCTGTGTTTATTCGTTGAGAAAATATAGATATTGTGGCGTAAACATACTAAAATATATTTCCAAAGATTATATAAGTGCATTCACATTTGCAAACAAAAGGTGAATATAAAAAATAAAAAATTACCTACATGAGTAAGTGTTTCTTCTTTGAATCCTTAGACAACACCGGAACGGCCTCCTTGTAGTACTGACGAAATCTTTTATCTTACTGTTTTTGTCATTATTGTGAGCATCTTGAATTGAGACGTAAGTAAGGTATTTACCAACTTGGCTTCTCCTATGGGCTTGTCTTCTTTTTATGGATTGTCCAATTGAAATTTATGCAATAGCAAACACCTTTATGTTAACGCAATGTAAATATACACGATCTTTTAATGACACAGCTTTATGTGTACCATCATCATAGAAAAAATGAAATCCCATTTTTGGCTTCAATTCACCTGGCTTCAGCAAAAAGGCAATATAAATTCCAGAATTCGAAACCAAAAAGTTTTATTTGTCATCTTTTGTTACATAATAAATGTATTCTAGAGCTCCATTAATTAAATAATTTACTAATTGGGGGTATTAAACTATTTTCGTCAGTCAATTAAAAGTTCTTCCCTGCCCACTCATAAAATTTACAACTCGTAAAAGACCTCTCTTGATTTAGCTATCATTTTGAAAGGTTGGGGTGTGCTAGTAATTCCAGTTCTTGGTTCCGTTGTTAGTTCTTCATGTTTTGATATTTTTTCTATGTCGTACCGTTGAATGAGGGTGGTGAAAAACATGAACAAAGTCGCCTTGGCTAATTGCTCTCCAATACAATTTCTTTTTCCTGCATGTAGGAAAACAAATTAATGTTTCATATTGGCACTAATGCAAAAAATTATGTCCACCATAACGAAAAATGGAACAAACGTACCAAGACCAAAGGCCCACACTTTGTCTGATTTAATAAAACGGTTGTTATCATCAAGAAAACGCTCCGGGCGAAAAGCGAGGGGATCCCCCCAAATTTTCTCATCCATATGAAAGCTGTGCATCATTATTCCAATAACAGCTCCCTGTAATTGGAAATTATTTTGATCAAAGCATTCCTCAAAATTAACTTTTCAAAACTAAATACACAAATAATTATTCAATTATTCAGTTTAATACTGTACCTTTGGGACATAGTATCCTTCAATCAACAAATCTCTTTTAGCAGATCTTGCAGCAACAGGGTTTATAGAAGCATAACGGAAAACCTCTTGTAAAGTGGCTTCAACGTAGGGCATACTGAAAAATATTGCAGATAATTTAGTTTGTTGTTAGAATAATATTGCAAATGTAGAACAAATAATTTACTTACTTTTCCCGATCGCTTAAAGTAGGTAAACGTTTGCTCCCGATAACCGTGTCAATTTCTTTGCGAACTTTGGCTAAAACTCCAGGATTTATAAGCATGTAAAGAAGTGCAAATTCAATGGCTGAGCTTGTTGTATCCGCCGAAGCAAAAAACAAGTCTAAGCATACCATTATCAGTTGTTCCTCTGAAAGTCAAAATAAAAGATATCGCTATTTAAATTCACAAAACTATAATTGACTCACTTATCAGATAATTACATAACACTATCCTCATCTACTTGCATCACTATATGATGCTATGTTACGTGTAGTAAGCTACGCTATGACCGGGAGATCTCCATATTCAAAGCTGATGTAATGACAATCAGCCAATGAGAGCAAAGAGTTTTTCCTAGTTGGGCCTTCTCCGTGCATCCACGATACCTAGGGCGTCATTGTTGCGTTTATGGCGAAGGGAGAGCATCCATAGTTGAGTCAAAATACGAATTATAATTTCAACATATTTTCGAATAAATTATGGGCCGAACGAAGAAAACTGTAACGTAAGTATCTTTTAATTATCTCAAATAATCAAATACATGAATTTGAGTGGTTGTTTCTATCGGTTAAATCACTTAACTTTGTAAACTAAAGTAGTGCAAAATACAATATTTTAGACCAAATTCAAATTTGGATAACGATACAAGGGAAAGGGCGCAGCCCCCCCAAAATAAAAGAAAAAAGGAAAGCGCAGCTTCCGTTCTTGCTAAAAAAGTAGAGTCGAACTCAGAGGAAATAAGTAAACTGCAGGCGCTGCCTGAAACAGTTGATGGAATTGTAAAATGCCTCGAAGAAATTAAACAAATGTTTTTCATTGATGAGCAACCGAATGACGTAGTCATCGGAGAATATAATGATGAATCAGAAATTAATTTGCTCACTGCATTGGATGGTACATCCTGCACAAATAACCAAAATGGTAATTAAATATCATTCCCAACAAAAATATTAACAAAAAATATTACCAAACTTCTTTTTTAAAAGCATACGTTAATTTCATTGTTTAAAAATTTTATTTAAGAAACCGAAGCAAAATGTGAAATGATTGACATTTTGAATTCAACCCAGCCAGAACAAGAATATGGCGAAAATATGATAGAGGAAATTTCCGCAGTATTTAATAAAATGCCTACACAAACTGTGGCTAAAGAAATTACAGCCAAATGGAAAGACTCTTTAAAAATCCCCGCAAACTGCAAGGCAGTAGGGGTACCGAAAGTAAATCCCGAAATCTGGTCTCAGTTACCTGTGAAAGCAAGGACAAAAGATGTACAACATCAAATCCTTCAGCAAAATATTTCCCGTGGACTCATTGGTTATGCAAAGATTGCCGAAACACTGTACAAATCGGCACAAATAGTGCCAGCTGAATTACGGCAAGAGATAATGAAAACATCACTGGAAGGAGCAACTTCCTTGGGCATAGCAATGAAAGAATTAAATGCAAAAAGAAAGGCGGATATAAAGGGTTTTCTGAATCCCGAATACTCAACATTATGTTCTAATCAAACTATCGCGACTGAGTATCTTTTCGGAGACAACATTTCAGAAACAATGAAACAGACAAAATCAACTGCCAATGCAGTAAAGCAGATATTTAATCAAAAAACTTTGGGGAGCAACAGATTCACACCCTATCCTAATAGAGGTAATTTAAACTTCAGAAGCCCGTTTCCCCGATTTCGTGGAAACGGGCAAATTCGCGGGCAGTTCAGAATGCAGACTCGGGGAAGTTACAATCCAAGACAGCAGTGGAATCGACCCAGCTTCTCTCGCCAAAACTAACACTGGTATGTAAGAAGAAATCAGGCACGTTAAAGTATTATATTGATAATTGGCGTAAAGTAACTAAAGATAAATTTGTATTGAATGCCATAATGGGGTACGAACTTCCATTTGTATTAGAACCCAAGCAGTCCAATGTGCAGAATAATGCATTAACTGTTTCCCCGGACTATGAGCGTATTTCTAATGCCATTGCTAATTTAATAGAAATAGGCGCAATAGAAAAGGTCGATGCCACTCCGGGTCAATTTATTTCCCCAGTTTTTGTTGTTCCTAAACCAAATGGAGCAGATAGGTTTATAATTAATTTAAAAAATCTAAATGAATATTTAGAATGTCCTCATTTTAAGATGGAGGACTATAGGACTGCTTGTAATTTAATGGGTCAAAATTATTACATGGCCTCAATTGATCTCAAAGATGCCTATTACTCCATACCCGTGGCGGAGCACCACAGAAAGTTTTTAAGGTTTAGATGGAATAATAGTATTTTTGAGTACACGTGTGTACCCTTTGGTCTTTGTACAGCTCCTCGTCTTTTCACAAAGATAATGAAACCTGTATTTTCTGTTCTCAGAAGCAGAAAAATTTCGTGCACTAACTACTTAGATGATTCTTTATTTTTTGGAGCTAGTAACATAAAGTGTAAGAACAGCATAAAGCAGGCTATTTCTTTGTTGACAATGCTCGGCTTGTCAGTATCAGAAGAAAAGTCAGTTCTGGAGCCCAGCCAGGTGGTAAAATATTTGGGATTCGAATTCGACTCTGTTAACCAGCAGTTGAGGCTGTCCGAAACAAAAAAGAAAAACTTAATTAATCAATGTCTTATTGCCCACAGGCAAAACAAAATACAAATATTGGAATTAGCCAGTTTGATAGGAACTATGATATCTTGTGTTCCGGCAGTGTCATATGGACAGCTTTATGTAAAACAATTAGAATACGATAGAAATCAAGCATTGGCAAAATCAAATGGTAATTACAAAGGCTGGTGTACCCTTTCAGATGAAAGTAAAAAGGATATAACTTGGTGGATAGAGAAATTGCCAACTGCAATGTGTCGAATTAAACGAGACACGTTTATATGCACACTTACCACAGATGCTTCTATAACTGGATGGGGTGCAGAGTGCAATGGTGCCTCTACTAGAGGATTTTGGTCCTACAGTGAGAGATTGTACCACATTAATGTCTTAGAGCTCATGGCTGTAATGAACGGTCTAAAGGTATTTTGCAAATCAATAAAACACAATCAAGTGTTAATTCGCACAGATAGCACAACAGCATTAGCATATATAAATCAATACGGGGGGTGCCGTTCACAAGAAAATCATAGCATTGCCAAATTAATTTGGCAATTCTGTGAGGAACGTGAAATGTGGGTGTTTGCAACATACATATCAAGTAGTGAAAATAAAGTTGCAGATTTTGAGTCACGTAGGGAAATTGATGAATCAGATTTCAAACTGAATCCGATGGAATTCAATAATATCTGTAATACTTTAGGATACCCTAAAATTGACTTATTTGCGACTCAGAACAGTGCTCAGCTCGACAGGTATGCATCTTGGTATCCTGATCCTTATGCTGAGTTTGTTGACGCCTTTACTATAGAATGGAAGGAATACTTTTACGCATTCCCTCCGTTTAATTTAATAACAAGGGTGTTAAAAAAGATAAAAGATGATAAAGCTAGAGGAATTGTAGTAGTGCCCTACTGGCCATCACAACCTTGGTTTCCAACTTTCATGAATCTTAAAATATCAAAGCTATTTAAAATGAAACCTAATCTCAATCTTTTGTTGTGTCCTCATACAAATAGCCCACATCCACTACACAAGCATTTGATGTTGGTCGCGGCAGTCTTGTCGGGAAATGCCTTAAGAATTTAAATCTACCCGATAATGTAACAAAACTATTAATGTCATCGTGTGCAAATTCAACTTGGGGACAGTACGAGACCATTATCAAACGTTGGAGTGATTTCTGTTTACAAGTAGGATTTACACCATTTCAACCAAACATAGAATTAGTTTTACAGTTTTTGGCTAAGTTATATGATGATGGGCTTGGTTATGTAACAGCTAACACTGCGAGATCAGCGTTGTCAACTTTATTGCCTCCAATAGATGGAGTGAAAATAGGACAGCACCCTTTGGTTATTAGACTTATAAAAGGAATTGGACGACAAAGACCCCCTAAACCGAAATACGACTTTACTTGGGACGTAACTAAAGTTTTAAATTTGTTATCAAGCTGGCCAAGTAACTCTGAACTTTCACTTACTCAGTTGACTATAAAATTGGTTGGTCTCATAGCTTTAGTAACAGCACAGAGAGTTCAGACTTTGTGTTGCATTGACATAAAAAACATACACATTCAGGAAAGTGCTGAGATAAGGATCGAAGGCATTATAAAGACTAGTAAGCCCGGTAAACAACAACCTGTCCTTAAATTACCATCTTATAACAAAAATGCAAAATTATGCGTTGTAAGTGCTTTACAAGAATATCTAGGTCGAACTAAGCCTATTCGAAACCACTCTCAACTGTTTATAACCACTAAACCACCTTATAGAAATGCAAGTAAACAAACTATTAGTAGGTGGCTCAAAGATTTATTGTTATTAGCAAAAATTGATACCAATGTATTCAAATCACATAGTTATCGTCACTCATCTACATCGAAAGCTATGGAATTAGGAATACACATTGATGAGATTTACAAGTGTGCAGGTTGGTCAAAAGGGTCTGAGGTTTTTGGAAAATTTTATAAGAGACCAATACAAACAGATACTTATGGTACAGCTATTTTATCTGGTACAAAATCCTAATTAATTTAAAGTTAAGCTAATGTAATTCAGTAATTGATTTCTGTGTGTATTTAATGAATGGTTGGAAATAAAATTGTTGCCGTTCCTTTATAAGTTATGCATCTTTTCGCATAATTTCTTTAAACAACTACACGTAACATAGCATCATATAGTGATGCAAGTAGATGAGGATAGTGTTATGTAATTTGAGATTATACGAGCTCTGCCCGAAGGGCAGAGCGAAGTATAATCATAATTATATTAAATATCCGAAATCGGATTGCATCACTATCCCACCACAATAATTTCTAAACCCACCCTAATTGTATTAATAATTATGCTCAAGATGTATTTTTCTCTTTAAACTAATGACGCCCTAGGTATCGTGGATGCACGGAGAAGGCCCAACTAGGAAAAACTCTTTGCTCTCATTGGCTGATTGTCATTACATCAGCTTTGAATATGGAGATCTCCCGGTCATAGCGTAGCTTACTACACGTAACATAGCATCATATAGTGATGCAATCCGATTTCGGATATTTAATATAATTATGATTATACTTGCCTGTAAAGTAATTGTCTAAATTATTAGGATCTTGCTTTTCCTTCGGCTGGTTTTCAATATCCTTTAGGAAAGCGTCAATAAAATCCATGGGGTTATCTTTGTAAGTTCCCTTTTCTCTCCGGCTGTCAACTACTTCCTGGATATTATTGTATTATTACAGAATGACGGCATTTCATTTGTACTTGTATTAAACAATTTGAGATTTTGTTAGCTTATACACATACCTTAAACATAAGTTGCAGTTCTTTATGTATTCTGACCAATTCGGTATGTTCTGTGAGGTGTGGAATATACCTCAACCAAGGAAATCCATTAAGCGAAGAAACTCCAGGAACAATAGTCTTGAGCATTGAGTCAACGGCTCGTATGAACTCCTTGAAATTTTTGTCTTCGTAAGAAAATCTTATGCCGGCTACCAAACTCCATGTTAAATTCAAAGATGAAATATTGAATGACTGGAAAACATTAACTGTATCGTTGTTTTTCGATTTTTCACGGTCAAAACATTTCAGAAAATCGCGAAGCTCAGCTTCCAAGAAAATGTCCATTGTGGCCCCTTTTCCAAAGCCATAATTTCGCATCATTCTTACACTGTAGCGCCGAATTTCTTTCCAGCTATCCCCGTGAGACCAAATGAGACCTGAGCAATACATAAAAATTATTTCTTTGTCAAGCAATCTTGGAAAGGGTTTCTTAAATTCGACTTTAAGTGCACTTAATGTTTACAACCAATAGAAATATTTTACCAAGATTTTTGTTAAATGATCTTTCCATTATAAACTTTGCACCTCGATTTCTTGCATCGAAATCATCCGAATTCATTATTTCCTTTGAGATATTATAATCTCTTAAGACCACTGAAGAAGGGAAAACATTAAATGTTATAGCTACGTAAGATTTTTTAGGAATTACGCTTATTGAAATATCAAAAATACCGAATTGTTGACTGCCAGCGAGCACTCCAACAATATTTCCATATTTGTCACAGATATCTTCAAATATTTCATAATTTCTTGTCTTAGGGCTTAAGGCCACACTGAGAGCACACCCAATAAATGGGAAAATGGGAGGTCCTAATTTAAAAAATTCGAAAATTCTCGTACAATGACAGCTTGCTTTGATTTAGATGAAGGTACTGAAGTACTTTTTAAATAAAAATGTAATCTTTGAGAATTTTCCTAAAAAGAATTTACCTGGTAATTTTTTCCCAAATTTCGGAACTGTATATTTCATGTACCAGAAAACGGTAGCGAATACACTGGCTAATACAACAAACTCGGCGAACATTTTTAAATATACTTTTGCACAAAATTGAGATACTATAGTTAGTTAGCAAACCATTTCAGGAAGAAAGCAAGAAAGTTGATTCACCAAAAGTCCATTATAAAGAGTTAAATTAAGTGAGCAGTACAGACTTTGACTTTGAACTTTAAGAGTCCAATAGGAATAGGAAACTGGAAAAATTCTTTGATTTCTTTAGATATAACGTATGCTGATTCAAGTTTTGCAACGGGTACCAATGATAAACTGGTCTAGCTGAGCTAACATCTAAGTCTAAATAAACCTAAAGACGAAAACTGAAGTGTAGTTAAGCAAACGAACCTCAATTTAATAGATGGGAATTTATTTCTCAAGTTCATTATTTCCGAAAGGTAAAGTATAATAGAAATTCCTAAAACAATTGTTAGAAAAGAGCATACTGATTATATCTTCGACTCTAACAACAAAAAGAGTGCTTTATTTACAGGATGAAATCTTATAGTATCGTAAGCTAGAGCTGAACAAAATTATTTTCTTGCGTGCTCCATCTTCTATTTTCGTTAGGATTCATGATTTCGGTTGCACGATAACTCACCTGAGGCAAAATAATTATTTAGTAAATACGTCTTTACTTGATTTTTTTACCTATTCATTTTGTACTCAAGATAAACAAAAACTAAACATCCATTATTGAGAAATTACAAGAAAATTAATTTGTGTGCCTTTAATCGGTTTAATTAATAATTACGATTCTGCCGGGGGTACATCCTCTTGTACATTAGATTAGACCTTATCTTATTGTTACTCTACTCACATTCAGATATATTCCCATATTTAAAAGCATGAATCAAATTATAACTAAATTTAGAATGCACAAATTAATGTGTTACGTGATACTACACTTCAGGCTATTCACCTTAAGCTTGAAATTTTAAGGGAACAAAGTGTTTTACGTATTAACATTGCATTCGGCCGACTTTTCATAAATAAATGATAGAGTTCTAGTAATATGATAATAAATATCCTCGGATGCAATTTGTATAATATATTTTGTAATTTATTTCATCGCCAATTCACAATTAGTTAAGCACGGAAATTTTAAGGAGACAGTCTTATACAAAGACAAAGTTTGCGTGATCAAGCTCACTAACACAAACAGTGGATTTTATTTTTTCTCAACCTTGTCATATTTGTACCACCCTTCTCCAGCTTTAATTCCGAGTTTGCCTTCTTTAACCATTTTCTTTACGATTTCCGGAACCTTGAATTGTGGATTGCCAGGGAATCGCTTCTCCCATCCTATAAAAATATATATCGTTTCGTGATAAACTATTCGTTTCAAGCAATGCTGAAAAGCACAATTCACATTGAACCTGAACTTGGTAAGCCTTGTATATATTTCATGTCATCTTAAATAGAAATAACTAACCTTCTCCAATAAACAAACCGACATCCACTCCAACATTGTCAGCGAGCTCAAATGGTCCCATTGGGTATCCAGCACCTAATTTCATTGCAGTGTCGATATCTCGTGGAGTTGCATCACCTACAAGAAAACAATGATTTATTGCTTTGCATTTTAAAAGAAAAACTGCTAAAATTTAAAATGCATAAAATTAATATCTGTAATATTATTAAAAAACATAAAGCCTCTTTCTATTCACCTCTTTCTACCATGCGAACAGCTTCCATACTATAAGGTATCAATAACCTATTGACAATAAATCCGGGAGTGTCCTTGCAGGACACTGTAACTTTTCCGATAGACTTCCCCCAAGTGTCCATTTTTTGGTATGTGTCATCGGTAGTTTCAGCAATGCGTATAACCTCTAATAATTTCATCATGGGAACTGGACTGAAGAAATGTAGTCCACCAAAGCGATCTTTTCTGCTGGTCAAGGCAGCTATTTCCGTTATTGGAATAGATGATGTGTTACTTGCAAAAATTGTGTTTTTTGGTGCCACCTGTGTAAATATTTCATTTGTTATCACAATAATTGAAATTAAACAATTAGGTTAGCAAACTTCTTTAAATTTACCTTGTCAATACCCTGGAAAAGCTTTTGTTTAAGTTCAAGATTTTCGATAATAGCTTCAATTACTAAGTCGGCAGATTCAACTGCTTTGTTCGTGTCAGACAAATAAGTAATTCTGGCCAAGGTCTCCTGTTGGAATTTCTCACCTTTTGCTGGGTCTTCCTGAAAACGTGCACCAAGCAATTATTAAAATATTCTAAAAGTTAACACGTACTGTGTATATTATTTCTATAAATGCACACAAATGACTGTAATTTGCTTATTTCGTCATAGAGGTTGAAATGGCAAATGTTTTCTTCATTTAGTCATGTCACAATAAACGCAGTAAAGTTTTCGTAAAAGAAATACAGGATTTTCGAAAGAGATATTCATATTGGATACATTAATATTCATTAGTTCAGTTACCTTAAAAAGCTTCTTGGCAATTCTGGCCAAACTCTTTTGGATTGTTCCTTTGGACTTTTCCAAGACAGTGTCATTAAGATCAACAAGATTGACACTGTTACCGGCTTGAGCGGCAACCTGCAAGAATTGGAAAATTCGCAGTAACATCATGAAAGCATTTATTTGAAAAAGTGTAAAATATGTAGAAAACTCCGTTCTTAATCGTAATCATCACTAAAAACCGATATACATATTTTGAAGTTTAGAAAATTTAACTCATTGGTGATTTCGCTCTTACCTGGGCGATACCGGCACCTAAAAATATGAAACAAACACATATTATTAGTTCGAAAATCATTAAGTCTCATTATACTTTTAATACTTAATATTTATACTTTGATAAATACTTTGATATTTTAAGTCAACACACCCATAGTTCCACCTCCAATGACAGTTAAATTTTTTATTGTCATGTTAAGTGCTGATGTAGAAAATGCTCTTCCACTTGAAGAAGGTGCCACAGTTTTTAATAATCTTAAGGCCATTTTTGAGACGATAATTTGTCAATTTACGAGAATATGGAAGTACTTAAAGAAAATAAGGTTTACGTTAAGGTCTAAACTTCAATGTTTTGCTTCAAGTGCAGACAATACTCTGTGTACCTATAAAGCAAAGTGGTGTGCAATACGCATTCACAATTGTATAGATATTCTCGTGTGCTTAAATTGTTGATGCAACTCTGTCCGGTTTACAAGTATTTTGTATTAATGACATTAAATGACAGTCACATCGAGGAATTACATAAATGTCTAAACCTACAATTACAACTCTTATCTTTCCGATTCACCAATGAGCATTCGGCTCTTTGGCTGATGGACTTCGAACCTTACACTCAATTGCCTGATGTGTTGTGCCACGCTGTTTGTGTGTAGTGTTGGGCATGACCTTGTCTCTATCATATGGGAAAAATATGTACGTTTAGAGTATCTGTATTTGTACAGCACTTTGCTTATTCCTTCCTCATATTATAACTTCTAACATATCGTGCAAGATAGTCCGAACATGGAATACAGACATGCATTGCATCGTTACTTCTTTCCACGTATTGAAGTTTAGTTTTGTTAAGGTACTGATAGATAAGGCAATTACTGCTCTGCACTGAGATCTGCAAATTAATTGTACTTACGCTATCAAATAAAATATGCACCTTTTCCAATGCATCATGAAATACCTTTCATTTAATAACGCATTTATTTATTCTTCACATTTTACAATTTTTAATCCAACAAAGCAGAGTTCTAATGTTTTCCATTTTAATTTTTATATTTGATAATACATTAGAAAATCGAACTCTAAAGGAGGTCTAAAAATTAATAATTTCTTGATTTTGAATACTAATGTAAAACGTAAGCTGTTGTAAAAGGTATATAAAATTAACATTTATTAGAATAATTGAGTAGTATTGGAAAACATTGTTTTTCAATTATTGTAGTAATATGGTTTAGTTTATTAAATAAAATGCAATTTACGCATATACCTTTGTTAACAGATCCACATAATATTATTTGCATGCACATTACACTTAACAACTTTGGAAAGCCATCAAATTATTTACATCCACAACTAAATATCGATGCACTAAAAAGTTATAAGAGGACAGAAGCTTGCCTATAATAGAGACTATTCCAACCGAGGATGTGTGTAAAATAAGTGGAATTTGAGAGTTTAGAGGTTAACATTTTTACTTTTTGAAAATGCTGTCAAGCTTTCGATGACCACAGTTGTCTTCTTCAAGACACAATTTTAAGATTTTTGATGAAGTAATTAGTATGGTTGGGTGAGAATTAACTTTACTTTACTCAGCTTATTTAACTGGATTTTATAAAATACTTTACTTGATCAGGGAGATGTTATGTTTGTGTAATATTTAAAATTATTGCTTTGGAGAGTAGCATACCCATTCACTTTTCCCAACAAATTCATATCCAATTTTAGAAAATAAGTTGAAAGAAACCGAGTTGTAAGGTTCCATTTCCACCGCAGGGACAAGTCCCATGTCTCTAGCTGCCTTTGTAGCATTTCTTGCAACTATTTCTGCATATCCTTTCCCTCTGTGAAGTTCTACAGTGTGCATCGCACTCATCGTACCGATTTGGTTTACTAAAATCCAACTTGCCAACTCTGAGTCGACATATACCCCACAAGTTGCAATATTATTAATTATATCTACAATCTCTCTTTCCGTTTCCTCTCTTGCAAATTTCCAATTCGTTGTTACCAGTTTAGCATCTTCTTGACTCAAAGGAGCTACTCGAATGCCCTTTGTATTAACCAGCAATCTGTTGGTAACAAAGATATTACTTAAAATTCATAAGGTTATCCTATTTAGAACACACTGAGTTTCATTTGCATTATAATAGCTATATGATTTCTTCCTACTTCTCCTTTATTAAATAATTTTCTTCAATATCGCGGTCGCAATTCATGATATTAAATTTGCATTCTGTTTCTGTAAAAGTTCCTCCATTTCTTGAGCATATTTCTTTGATTCTCTCGGTGAACCGACCGTTAGTTGACGCAAATGTGTTTGGTTGTTCCCAGTTAATAAGTCTTTCAAAACCTTCCAGAGATTCTGCATTTCCTCCATTCGTGTCAGAAGTAAACACAGACACTTCAGTTTCTTCATACTTTTCATTTAAAGAACATAATTAAACAGAAGTTCTTGAGTAATTTATTATCCACAAGAAAACTGAAAAGCCTTACCGTTTTTTCTAAAATGCAAACCAAGAAAATGGATTCTTCTTCCAATACTTGAGAGCAACAGTAAAATTTAGTTTTCATTTGGTTTGTATTATGTCTATTTTGCAAATGCAGTTGAACGATATTGTGAACCTATATATTGTAAATTCAAATCAGGAAAGATTTATAAATGCAATGATTATAGAATATGATCCTTAGAATGAAATAGACTTACTACTGCTGACCATGGCAGAAATCTTTTAAGAATTTGGGGCAATTGAGATACCTCCTTTTCTGACAAAATTTTCGCTCCAGCTTTCATTTTGATTTATAGCTAGGTAGACGTACTATATGTATTATACAGTTATGTTATGTGTAAGTTAAAATAATTTTAAAGTTAGTTAGTAAACACAAATATGCACGAAAATATCCTTATGGAATCGTTGAAAGGACAAGCACATTGCACATATCTTTAAACCGTTTTGTAGTAATAAATATTAGTTGCGAGGTACGTTATCACTTTCACTATAATTATAACATTGACCTACATGATAATATTATATATCTACATAGATAGGTCTGGGTATTTCAATTTAGTTTATGTCCTAATGTTAATGTATGTAATTAGTAATTGTTTCCTTAAAACCTATTTATTATGATTTCGGTAGTTGAGATATTATTAGTTTTTAAATCACGGAGAGTAAAACAAATGCCAATAAAGTAGAGATGATCTTTCAATTTTAATATGCATTTAATACTATGAATTTTTTTGTTCTACTTGCGAACAAAGCCTCTCCAGGAGTTTCCAGACAGTAATTACATTTACTCTGTCTGGTAGGAATATTATTAATGTCTGATTAATACTTATAAAATTTATAAATACTATCAACTATATTAAAAGTTACAAGGTTTTATTAACTCCAGTGACCTTTTTACTCAAAGGAGATTAGCAAAAATAACACATGAGATATGCTTTGCTTGTACAACTTTCTGTTCACTGCAGATATCAGTAGTGTGCTATATTTAATTTTGCCTATCCTGAGCCGCTAACTACACATTCTCCATTGATACATCGGCCCCCTGTGCCGCACGGTGAATTGTCTCCTGGAGGGTGATTCAAGGTTAAGGTCGTTGTCCATCCAGCCGGTTTTCCAGGTGCAGGATATTTACATACAAGATTTTTGCAGAGCTGAGATGGCGTTTTTGAAGAATCAACGACAGCTGCTGCTTGCTTGGAATATTTTTTACAAAGAGCAGTCATATCAAGTCTATCTCCTGGATTGTCTTTAGAAACTGCTATACCATTTGTATTTTGAATAGTTTTCAAACAAGTTCCACCGCTAGACTGGATAAAATCCTTCATTAGACTAACACTGCATTGACTGAATAAAAATTTGTTTTTCGTGCCCCATCCATTATAGCTCATTAAATATCCGTCATCCCAAGAACAACTAGCAGCTCCCCCAGATCCGTCGTGTGGGGCTGCTAAATTGTGGGCGAATTCATGAGCCATTGTAAAAATTCCGTCATAGTATCCTCCTATATCTTCTCCGACAGATGTGGCCCAAGATCGTCCCCCTGCAGAGTCCACCCAACAGGCAGCCTTAAGATAGGCCAATCCGGCGACATTGCTTACATAAGCCCCTTTGCTATCTTTGGCTTTAAAATCTCTTCCACTAATTACAGTTGCGATATCATGTTTAGGAATCGTGTTTCGATTTTCGTAAACCCACTTTGCATAACTATCCAGGACTTTATTTATATCATTTCCAGTGCCATCTGGTGTTTTGTTATTTTCCATAAATGGCTCTCCCGATGTAGAACTGACAGCAGTTATTCCGGATATTTTAAAAGTTATTTTCGGGTCGGATATGGTATCATACCGGTTGTTTATTCCATGGAAAAATACCGCAAGATAATCAATGATATCTTTTGTATTCCCATTGAAAGTTTTGTAATTTGCATTATCAAATATTACAAAAACTTCGGGTTGGGCTACCACTGCAGCTCGGGTTAGCGTTACTCCTGGTGTTACATTTCGATGGAGATCGATGTAATCAGAAAAGCTTGCCTCGGCGTCACTCCTTTTTGTAGCAGTGTGGTTATTGTCAGCATTTGGAGTAATTGCGATATTTCCGATGATTCCACGCACCCTTGGAGTAACACCTCCACTGAAACTTGTAACAGACACTGCTGCACCCAATGTAGGGTCAATGAAGTGTCCATTTTCAATTTCTTTTATTTCTTGGCGGGAGGGTGTAATATCTTCGAGTTTGTTCGCACCGTTTTCGTTATCGAGAAGCTGAAATTTAAAGCCTGGTGAGAAAATTGAAGAGGAAGGTTTTACAAGATCTGCATTGTAATCAGCATCGAAGGCCGAAACTTTCATTTGGTATCCTCCGTTGGAATTGCCTTCTGAATTATCTTCAGTGTCACGCTTCTTCCTAACTAATGTAATACTGATTTTGTGATCCTTTTCCGCTTCTCCTGTCCATTCTGCTGGTAGTCCAACTATCGATGTCACTTGAAATACTGCAATAAATAAAAAGGTGACAGATATTAGTCCTTGGAGTTCCATATTGATCAGTAAAAGTTAAAAGAAAAGTGATATGAAATAAACCACCTGTTGACTCTATTTATTCCATCCTTAAGATCACGTCTCGCCTTATGATATTAAATCAGATTTCACCTGCAAATTTGCACCATGTACCGGAATTATTTCAAATCATTAAAGAATGTGTCATAAATATTTATAATGTAAAATACGCAATTGCTTTTCATTTAAATGAATAATACATTCGCTTCTGCCAAAATAATTATAACGCACAAGATTTCCGTGGGCCAATAATATTTCTGCAATACTGTTCATGTCGATTCATTTGTTGTTATGCTTAAAATGTAATTTATTATATGACAAATTTAAACTTTTAACTATAGTAAACAGATATTTCCATTGCCTAGTTCAAGGATGGTTAAATAGGTTCAATGTATGCTAATAACACATTCTCTCAATGACATCATTGGTTTTCATATGAAAAGAGTTTCATTTATATTGAAGAAATTCACAATGCAAATACCAAATATTTTAGGGGAGTATTTAAATGGACCTCATAATTAATCACTTTGCCTCAACAAAATAAATCACTTTGCCTCATATAAATGCATTTACCTCATGAATATTTATGTCGCCTCAAGTTTCTATCACTCAATACTGATAATATACCTTTGCCTCAAGTTTTAGTGAAAAATGCTCATATTTAGTACAAAAACCTCAATTAAAAATGAACCTCAAAAAGTTGTACAAAATCCTCAACAAATAATCACTTTAGCTCAACTTTATGTAAAACAAGAAACATTATTTATTTAACAAATAAGAAATTATTGAAATGCTGTGTTAACAAAAAGAAAGTTTTCATAGTTTATATAATATAGATATTATGTATGAAGCATGAAATAGCAATAGTAGTATTTAAATGTACAATACGTTAGTAGATGTATACAACTATTAATGTTATAAATCAGTAATGTTATATATGCCTATATATAATCCTCAATTAAAAATGAACCTCAAAAAGTTGTAAAAAAACCTCAACAAATAATCACTTTTTCTCAACTTTACATAACACAAGGAAAACATATTTTTTTACCAAATAAGAAGTTTTGTTGAAGTACAGTATTAACGGAATGAAGTATTTAATGCAATAAAAAATGCCGTTTATTTTCTATAGTTCAGAAAATTGTTGTTTGTAAACTTAAAGGTAGTCACTGCTTAACAGTAGCAGTTATATCTGTAGTCATAAATTAATGGGTAGTCTATAGTATACAAATTTCTTAACAAGTGATAAATCAAGTAATGTAAATGAATGTAATACAATTGTGTAATAATGCATCAAGTATATGTAGTCAATTCTTTCAACAAATCAACGCTGCTTTAGCTTTAGCAGGTCTTCCACATTTCCTATTTTGACCCAACGGAATGGTTTTAGATTTAGCTTTCGAAGGTACGGGCACAATTTAAGCCATATAGCAATTTAGCAATGCCTATATGTGTAGATTCAGATTACTTTGGCACTTTTCCGCATAAAGCTTAAGAATTATGGCGGTAAGTTTGTCGGCAAGAACACCCGAACGGAAGCATGCAACACAACCGACAATTTAGCCAACAGCCACTCACTCACACAACAGCCACAATTGTCGGTTGTGTTGCATGCTTTCGTTTGGGTGTTCTTGCCGACAAACTTACCGCCATAATTCTTAAGCTTTATGCGGAAAAGTGCCAAAGTAATCTGAATCTACACATATTATGTTTGCAGGTGTAGTTCTACTGATACGATGAGCAGCTACATACCGAGTGTTCCTAATCGTTGGCTTTTATAGTTACACAGTGAATTGACGTTATACAAGAAACATATTTATCGAACGTTACCCATTTCCATTTTTTCGTCTGATTTATGTAGGTAGCTAGCTGCTTTTCAGTCAAATCTGATTCTTCACCAACGGTAAACTAAGGAAAAATAAATGTTGTGGTCATAAAGTCAACAGTTTATTTATTATAAACTGGCATTTGCATTTAGTAATGCTATAAAAATATAAATGATACTATTAGGTTGTAGACTACCTTTAGATATAGAAATAATAGATATAGACATATTGTTTCATTCCACAACATATTTCATTCCCATACTGTAATACTGTCATACTCTTACTAATATTGTTATGTTAAGTTGAGAAAAAGTGATTATTTGTTGAGGTTTTTTTACAACTTTTTGAGGTTCATTTTTAATTGAGGATTTGGTACTATACTTGAGGCAAAAGTACTTTTAAATTAGCATTTTGTACTAAAACTTGAGGCAAAGGTATGTTATCAGTACTAAGTGACGATACTTGAGGCGCGATTAGTATTTACGAGGTAAATATATTTATATGAGGCAAAGTGATTATTTTTATTGAGGTAAACCGATTATTTATGAGGCCCATTAAATAGGAGCCATATTTTAAGCCATATAGCGATGCCTATATTGTGTTTGCAAATGTAGTCTTTTTGATAAGATGAGCAGCTACATGTTGAATGTTTCCAATTATTGCCTGTGATGGTTACACAGTGAATTGACGTTATACAAGAAACGTAGTTATCGAAATTAGCCCATTTGCATTTTTTCGTCAGATTTATGTATGTTGCTAGTTTCTTTTCAGTCAAATGGATTTTTTTGGTTGCCGAGATGTAATAGCAGGTATTATCCCCCAATGTTTTCACGAGTACGTTTCTTTGTTCTTGTACAAACTGATAAGCTATTGTCACTATTTTTAAATCTTCTTGTGGTCCAAGTGCGAATTTCTTAGGATTTACAATAGCAGGATTTCTTTCTTCAGACCACAGTTTTACAATATCTTGAGAAACTTTAAAAAATTGAGAGATGGGCATTCTCTCTCTGAATGTGTTTTCTGTCTTGATAACATTATTGGTAGCCTCTAGAGCATTATTAGTACTGGGGTGTCCTGGAGCTATACCTTCGTACCAACCGTTATTATTCTCAATCCACTGTTGTGCTAGGCAGCTAATCCACAGCTAGGCTGAGCCATTCGGCTCAGCCTAGCTGCAACGGTAAACTAAGAAAAAACAAATGTGGTCGTCCTAAAGTAATTAGTTTGCTATATACTCTACAAAAAACCCACACTTGCATGTATTACTATCTTGCACATTTAAATACTACTATTAAGCAATGAGTTGGTAAAGCTAAATCAGCTTTAGTTCTTTAGTAACTGACTAACTTTTCATGCTTCATACATAATGTCTATATCATATAACTATGAAAACTATCTTTTTGTTAACACAGTATTTCAATAATTTCTTATTTGTTAAATAAATAATGTTTCTTGTTTTACATAAAGTTGAGCTAAAGTGATTATTTGTTGAGGATTTTGTACAACTTTTTGAGGTTCATTTTTAATTTAGGTTTTTGTACTAAATATGAGCATTTTTCACTAAAACTTGAGGCAAAGGTATATTATCAGTATTGAGTGATAGAAACTTGAGGCGACATAAATATTCATGAGGTAAATGCATTTATATGAGGCAAAGTGATTTATTTTGTTGAGGCAAAGTGATTAATTATGAGGTGCACTTAAATGACAGCCAATATTTTATTTGTGGAAAATTTAATATTTTTACATAACACCTTTTACAGGTTCAACGAAGTTTAAATCTTGGGAATGCATTGTCCACTAATGCAATGTCCGTTACTACCACAAGGAGTTCGTTCGTTTGCGGGTTTCATGGTTGAGAATGGATAACGAAAACCAGGAAAGACACATCGAACACTTTGACAAAAATCGTTGGGATTTTTTGGAATAAAAGGGGTAGCTTCTTCCACTAGCAAATTACTATAACCAATTGAAATGAGATATTTTCCATATCTTTGGCATATCGCTTTAGGATCCATGCGAACCCCAGGGAGGTCTTCTGAAATTGCCAAATGATTTTCCTTGCTATGATTTTCTATGGTTCTCAAACAACTTCCTGCTTTCGAATTAATAAACGTTTTCATCAAATTGATGCTACACTGTGAAAATTTGAATTTATTTTGAGTAAGCCATCCATCGTAGCTCATTATGTAACCATCACTCCAAGGGCATGATTTTGCTCCGAGGATCCCATCATGAGGTGCCCCCAAATTATGAGCCAACTCGTGGACAACTGTCCAAACCCCTTCGTAATAGCCACCAATATCTTGAGAAATAGAAGTGCCTAAAATTTGCTTTGACTTTTTATTTATCCAGCATGCAGACTGAAAATAGGCGTTACCAACAGTCCCATAATAAAAATTTCCATCATTTCCTTTGGATTGGTATCTACTTCCACTGATCACAGTTGCAACATCGAATTTTGGGATTTTATCCCCATTTGCATAAAGCCATTTCGAAAATTTTTCCAGACCAGCAGCAATATCAAAGGCTTTGCCATTTGGAGTTCTACTGCTTTCCAGATATGGTTGACCCTGCCGAGTTGTTACAATCATTACTCCGATAATTTTGAAATAAATTTCTACCCCTCGGATGTACGAGTAGCGATTGTTCACTCCGTGAAAGAAAACTCCTAGATAGTCTATGATCTCGTCCTTATTTCTGTCGAAAGCAACATAATTATCGTAATCAAAAATAACGTAAACTTCCACTAAAGCTTTGGTATTCAAATTCGCACGAGAAGAATCATTTTCGATGTCGCCGTCATTTTCTTCCGTCAAATTGCGGTGAAGATCAATAAAGTCCGAGTATATAGTATTATCTTGCAATTCTGTAGCCGCGTGGTCATTTCCCCTATTTGGGGAAATAGAAACATTATCGATAATACCTCTGAATTTTGGTTTTCCTTTGATGTGAGTTACAGAAAACGAGGCATCTTTAACAGGGTCTACAAAATGATTTTCTTGAACCCGTTTCATATCTTCTTTAGTTGGAGTTGAGTCCTTGAAAACTAAACGACTATTTTCATCCTCTTTTAATTCATAAAGTTTAAAATTGGAAGCAAAAATTTCAAATTTTGGTTTTCTTAAGTTAGCAGAATAACCCTTTCCAAATACACGAATGTTAATGTCCACTACTTTCGCACTGTTATTCGCAATTGTTATTTTTGGAATACCTTCAATTTTTTCAATTGAAACATATCCGGCATTTACAAATAAAACTTTCGAGAAGATACATAATGCCGATATTATCAGTAGATTCAGTAATGCTACACTTTGCATTTTTATAATTTATTAATTTATTGTCCAATTGTAAACGAATGATTTTTTGCTACCTAATTTTATATGCAGGCTTGGAGCAAAAAATTAGACAGAGCAGACAAGACATGTGGTAAGCAAATACCGTTGAACTTGCGAATTTTGGCTTTGGAATTTAATCATAAAGTAACTAGCACCTTTAGCAGTGCATTTGAATTGACAAAATTATAATGCTCGCAGATGTAATTATTGTTTGCAATTCGATTATTTGATCAGCCGTTAGCATTGTATTATTTCAAAACCATAAATCAACGTATATGAAGATTAACATGATAATTTTACCTATAAGAGAAACATTTTCTCTATTTATTCAATTACAGAGTTAAGGGTATCTTTCCATTTCTGGCTATAGCATTTGAGGGAATAGCATCATACCTGTAATGAACTAACGCAAGGGAAAAATCTATGGTTTCGAAAATAAGCACAAAATGACTAAAAACCTAAACTATTGGTTTGGTTGCTTATTTGGTAAAAAATAAAAATGTAGTTATACGTAAGCAAATGCCTATTTTTAATTAATTCATGACTATGGCATGAAGAATCGTAGATAAATTCCTGGATTAAGTATTCAGGTATGGTGTGCCATACTCTGAATTTTGAATTAATTCGGATTTAAATTTGGTAAATGCGTCATTTCAAGAGAGTACGATTCTGTTAAGTGACAGCCGAATTTTAGAACACCAACAAATTGTTACTAAATTGTATTTACCACGAAAACCTATCAATCAATAATACAATTTTAATTTTATTTCATGTCTTAATAGTTTATGTCGACTTTACATTACACTATAAGCTTATAAACGGACACATCATCACATCACATTAATAAACCTGGGCATACTTGTATTAAGAACCTATTGGTACACCTTAGGTCATGCATTTACATTAATTTATTCCTTGGTTTCGCTCAATATTTGCATTCTGTTATTGATGTGTTCTTTTAAAGTAAACTAATGTTAAACTGGCACGTTAATGCTTTTATAAAATCATTTAGCGTCACATTAGGCAATGTGCGGTGATACACATTCAATCCTACGTTTTTGCAAGTGGTTTACCTTGATATGTGCATCCAACAATTAAATCTACGACAATTAAAATTTGAATATAGCTAGCACAATTTTATAAGATTTATTATATTATACAATATATAGATCCCTTTTCTACATGACTGATTACTGTAACTGAAAAAATTGAAATTGAAATACTAAACCTAAAATGTATGTTTTAATCTACTTTGTAAAATAATTTATAATTGTACAATAGCATTTATCATTTTACAATAAGTGTAGTACAATTATAATTACTACCTGATGTAGAGTTGTAGACCACACTGTATGCAATAACATTACACTAGTTAAAATTGTTTGTATGATTATTAGTACTTATGCTACATTTGGCAGTGTTAAATTGAGATTAATATAGACTTAAAAGTTAGGGTAGCAATTGTAAAATCTTAATCATTAGTGGCAGTAGATAATGCATTCATACTAACATTAAGAAAACATTAACAATTAGACAGTGAACACCTAATAAGGAAAATATTACAACGATTTATAAATACATAAAAGAATCGACTTACACTAAAGAGAATTAATTTGGTGCAAAACAGTTCTATAATTTTATTAATGTAGAAACTAAAACAGCTAACTAACCCTGACACTTTCAAATACTCATTAGGAAAAAGCACGAGTATTTTAAGGTACTACTGTATTGATAAATTGAATTGTTTTTGCTACAGAATGAGTAACAACAATAATATGAATATGAAAGATGTACTGAACTATGTAAAAAATCTAACATACCTTTAACCTAGTCCTTGATGAATTTCACTATCTAGACACAAACAAACAATGTGCTAACGAGCTTCACAGTGCGCTAACGAATCGGTGCTTTTACGTTCACATTTTGCAAATAAATGGAATATTGTAGACATTGTAGAGTATAAAGTTAATCGCAAAGCTCATTGCATCCTGGTAGCCAATATTCGATTTAAAGATTTGATTACCATTACCACTCCACTTTAAATCGTACCTACACTTTATAGTCATCTTTTACAGTCCGAAATCCTAAGCGCTTACTGAGGACCATTAGATTTAAACAAGTAATAAATAATTCCATAATTTTTTTACTATCCTTTAACAAAAAAGATGATTTCTGCACTTTAACTAATCTACTCCACCTTTTCTCTCTGAACTTCCGTATACCCTTATGATGACTGTTATTTTATGACTTACTTCTCATCCTCTAATACGACACTGACCACAACACACAAGCGAGTTTCTTAAACAGTTACGCAGTATTCCTATTAATTTTTATGATAAGTCTGTTTGTAGTGCAGCATTGTCTAACCTACCTCACGTAATTATTCTACTGGTATTTATAATATTATAGCAACAATATATAAAAATGTCAACTTCGTAGTATCCGTGTTGTTTAATTTGGCATTGGTAATGGCGTTTTATACTTAATAGACTTTTAAAGAGGATTCATTATCGTGAAGTTGGTCCTTTCTTAGTACCGCCTCCCAGGTGTCCTGAAGGTTGGAAATTGCAGAATTCGCAGAAACCAGGAGGTCCTTGTGGACCGGAGTTACCGGGTTGTCCTCTGGGTCCACCCATTCCTAGGAAAATTTAATTTCATTATTAAGTGCAATATAAATGCATGTCTAAATTAAATTACAATTAAGAATTATAATTCGGTTGAATATATTTCTTTTCCTAAATATCTTCAGATGAACGCTTTTTCATGGAATTCCAAAACTTTTTAGATTACCTGGAGGACCACGCTCGCCTTCTTTTCCTCTTTCGCCTATTCCAGGTGGTCCAGGAGGACCGGGCATTCCCGGAGGACCTTGAGGTCCTTCTATGCCAACACCTTCGGGTCCTCTTTCGCCAGTTTCACCTCTTTCACCTTTAGGACCCCTGAAATGATATTTTGAAAGTAGTAAAAATATCTCTCATTAAAATAAATTATTTTAAGTTACTCTGGTCCTCTTGGGCCTGGTATTCCTGGTAGTCCCATAAATCCACGTTCTCCCTGTAGTCCAGGTCTTCCAGGATCGCCTATTTATTACCAGCTTACATTAATTACCATTTTTTGCACTACATTGGAATGCTACAGCGAAAAGCTACAAACACAAAGCTCATGAACACCAGGAAAAGGTTGTGCATTTTAGTTAAAATAAGTACAGATATTCTACAGTATTTTGCAAATAGTTTCAAGCGAAATCAGTGATAGAAAACTTACAGTAGAAGTCATAGAAGATAAGATAGCAAAGGAGCCAAGAAGACTGAATGCTGTCGCACTGGTTGTTTTGTGGGTAGACGAATATTCTCGGCTTAGGTGGTTAATAAACGAAGAACATTGCTACTTAATGGTAGAATATCTTCTATTACTTTTTACGCTATAAATGCAAAATGGAAGGTACTGGGCCGAAGTTTGTTTCCTCCCACAAAACAATTAGTGCGCTGTTATTTGATAAAAATAAGCATTTTTATGGATTAGGAAACAAAATTTGGCAAGAAAATAAAACGAATCAAATCAAGTATTCCATATCCGCGTTTAGTACCAAACCAGAGTTTTAGTGTGCGTCTACACAATGTGAGCTAAAATTATAAATGAACTAAACAAGTAAGGAATTGAAGTTTTCATATTACATTATGTACTTCAATAAAAATAAAAATTTCCGAAAAAACTGAAAAAGTCTTGTTAATTTAAAACAGTATGGATTAAATTGGGGAAATTCCTAAATACCTGGAATTCCCTGATAACCCGGCTTTCCTTGTCTACCGGTTCTAGAAATGCCAGGAGGTCCCGGAGGTCCTCTTAGACCTCGAACAAGTTCCTCCATACGGTCTACCCACAAAACAAGCATACTTGCATAGTAAATTGGAATTTTGTTAAAAGATGAATAGTTTACGTAATTAATTACTATAGGAAATATTGCGTTGTCTCCTAATTCCTAAAACTTTGCCTAACCCCAATTTTCATGAGCCTATAAGAAAAGCGACTGGACATAAAGTGTACACATAAGGCCCCACAATATATACATACAATGAAATTTGAAACGGAAAACAATCATATAAATGTAGGACGCGTGTATGCGTGACAAAACAAAGAGCAGTGTGGTTCACTGAAAAGCTAAAGTGAATATTGCCAAATGCTGCGGGGCTTTAGCTTTCAATCTAATCTGCAGTACTAGCCTTGAGGTCCCTGTAATAAAATAAAAGAACCTTTTAGTCAAAAATTCTTTCCAGAATCAAAATAGGTTAGTTGGTATCATGTTACCTGAGAACCAGGAGGGCCGGAACGTCCAGGCTGCAAAATAGATAATAAAGTCAGTTATAATTGACATTAATTTAAGAACATTGCTACTGCAATAATACAAAGGATTACTCAAGTATACCTTTCCACGTCCTGGAATTCCAGGTGGTCCCTGTAATTTGGCTGTCAGCTCTGCTAATTGGTCTAAAAACATGGTTCATTTTTATTCCCTATATTACGGCTTTAGTTTGACAATTTAATTACCCTTACTAATTATACCGCGATTGACTCCTTCATAAAACCATAAGTGTAAATTATCATCGTAAAAGGGAATGCTGCATCGAATGAATTGGAATTTCATTAAACATGATTATTACAAACGCATTTATTGAATATATTGTACAAATGTTTAAAATAGTGCTGCCTTTGAAATGGTTACCTCTTAATACTGAAGCACAAATATCTCTCAATTCTCCTTCCGAAAAGCTTCTTCCCTGTTTTAAAATTTTGTGTTATAAAAGAACTCAATGTAATTAACAAAATTCAAAGTTTGTCTTACTGGAGGTCCCTGAAAATATAACAAAAATACATTAGGCACATTCAGACAACTGTGTTATGCTTACAAACATTTTACAGAAAACTCACTGGTAATCCGGGTTGACCAGGGGTTCCTCTTTGTCCTGCTGGACCAGGTGGTCCCACACTGCCCGGTGTACCCGGCATTCCGTTTTGTCCAGACTGTCCAGGAGGTCCTCTTTCTCCGTTAGCACCGCGTTCTCCAGGTAAACCAGCAGGACCAGGTAGACCTGCATTACAATTTCCCTTAGAAGGTTCTTATAACGGTAATATTTAATAACAGAAAATAACCTCCAGGTCCACGATCACCAGGCATTCCAAATCCGCTTCCTGTTCCAGACCCAGCAGGAGCCGGATCACCAGGCGGTCCAGGCGGTCCTGCCGATCCAGGAAGTCCAGTTTTACCCTCCAGTCCAGGCATACCACTTGAATGTACAAATAATCATTATTTCAAAGTCACAATAATAGATTTACTTAATACTCTTACGGCGGTCCCATCATTCCGGCAAGTCCAGGCGCTCCCTAAAACCAAATAAAGCACAAGTAATACAAAAACGGTAAAATATATGCACATATTGTTTTGTGGGACTGTAACCGTACCATCATTCCTGCAGGTCCAGCAGGGCCAGGACTTCCAGTTTGGCCCTGTTCTCCTCGATCTCCTTTTTGACCTTGCTTTCCAACAAATCCAGGCATTCCTGGTTTTCCTGGTGAACCCTGTTAAGAGGAAACTTAAGTAACTTTTGCCAAGCTATTTTTGTGTATAAACAAAATATAAAGGTTACTTGTGGTCCTTCCAATCCTCTTGGTCCAGTATCTCCCTTGGCTCCCAGTGGTCCCTGAAACAGAATTCGCCTTATATTTTCTGTGGTACGTATAAACAAAAGCAAGACGTGATTTAATGCAAATCAATTACTCGTTCTCCTTCTGGTCCTTGCTTTCCTTCCAGTCCAGGTAATCCCACCAGTCCAGGTTCTCCTCTTGGTCCCGCTGGTCCAGCATCTCCTTTGTCACCCCGTGAACCATCTTCTCCGGGCGGTCCCTGAAGTATAGGTTTACGAAGAATTTTAATAATTATTATTGCCAACTTTTAGCATTCATTAAATATTTTTATCTGTAATTACAATGGGTCCGACTTCTCCAGGTGGACCTGGATTTCCAGCTGAAGCAGCTGCTCCATCTCGTCCAGGTTCTCCATCTCTACCTCTTTCTCCTTTTATACCAGTGTTTCCTTGAATGCCCGGAGGACCCATTGGACCCTGCATAGTTTAAGGATTTTACGTTAAATATCCTCAGATAGTGAATTCAAAAAACCAAGGGGTTAAAAATAATTAAGATTACAGGTAAACCAATGAGGCCGTTAGGACCTCGCAATCCCAATAAACCAGGGGGACCAGCTTCACCCTTTGGACCTGGTAAACCTTGCAAACCTTCCCGACCACCTTCGCCTCGAGCACCACTAAAAGTACCAATCAAATTTGAGTTTGAACCACATTTTTACGTTCAAAAGTATTTCACTTACTCAACTCCAGGAATTCCAGGCACACCTCTCTCTCCTTTTCCTCCAGAAACTCCATTATCTCCCTTTTCTCCGCGCTCACCCCTTTCTCCACGAGAACCTTTGATTCCAGGTTGGCCAGGTTCACCAGGTGCACCTTGAATGGAAAGATATCGTATACAATTTAATCTATAAATGACTTTATGGGTATTTTGAAATTATCCGAAAATGTACCAGGTGCTCCGGAAGGTCCGATTACTGGTCGTCCACTCACAGATCCAGTTGAAGGTCCAGGAGGGCCAGGCGGTCCCTATTAAAATAGTGAAATTTTTACTATATTTTAAATCTTCCATAAAACTTTATAAACCAAAACTTACAGTTGGTCCAGGAGGACCAGCCCTTCCGGGAGTCCCTGCAGTTCCAGATTCTCCTTTAAATCCCCTCAAACCTGCTAAGCCGTCTCTTCCTGGTGGTCCTACTGGTCCAGGCTCTCCTATACAATTTAAGGAAATTGTGCATTCTGTTTTTCCGAATATCTACCAAACATTTTCTAAGGAATTCTACCCGGTTGTCCTGGTCTGCCAGGAAGACCATCATTTCCAATTAAACCAGGCAGTCCATTATCTCCCCTGTCTCCTTTGGGTCCAGGTGGACCAACGACTCTAGTAGTATCACCAGCAGGACCTTGCAAACCCTGTAATCCAGCCGCTCCTTGAGGTCCAGCCGCACCTCTTTCTCCTCTGCATTCAAAATTCAAAAAAATTAAATTAATTCTTTATTTAATAAATATTAATTATGAAAACGCTTTTTACTTTTCTCCTCTGTCCCCTCCTTCTCCCTTTTCTCCTCTGACGCCAGCATTTCCAGATGTACCTCTTTCACCCTTTTGTCCCTGAATTCCTACAGAGCCAGTCAATCCCCTAAGGCCTTGTGGCCCTTGAGGACCCGTAGCACCCTATAATACCAAATGAATAAAGACATTCTTGATTTTACTAATTATTGCAATACAATACAAATGATTAAAAAACTATTTTACCGCTGGACCTGGAGCTCCTCTGTCTCCAATATCTCCTCTGCGCCCCGGAAAGCCAGGAGGACCTGGATAAAGTAAATATTTTGAGGGTTTTCCACATTGTATTTGGACACGGGCTTTAAACACAGAAACGAAGTGTACCTTGCGGTCCCCTTTCTCCTCTGGGTCCAGGTAGACCATCTAAGCCATCTGTCCCATTAAACCCCGCCGGTCCTTGAGGACAAATGAGATCACAAGTGGGTTTTTCTTGCTCCTCTTTTTTCCTTGGCTGCTCATACCCAACAATTTTATGATGAATGTCAGAATTTCTACGGTAAAGCAATTTTCATTAATAAAGAGTAACAGAAAAACTTACTGGCAATTCGTTACACGTTTCACGCTCAGGACGAGAAGGATCACAGTTGAGAACCATCCATTGAAGGTCTATCTGTAAACAAGATAAATTGGCATATTAATTTTCTTAAGCTGAGATTGGTAATTCGTACAACACGTAAGTTTTTACTCCGTCCTTCAGTTGAATGCATTTCATCTTAATGTTTTACAGACAAGTTCCATTTGACTTGTCTGTCTGTTGCATATATTCAGCAATGAAAACGGATATCTGCTGTATTTGCGAAATTGATTTTACATACTTTTCTTACAGCCTTTGAATGTTTCTAATTTCCAGCTACCGAAATAGTAACTTGACACACACATTTACATCGAACAGTTCAAGTTCATCCAGACATGCATGTGCATATGATTAGGTTTCAATTTACAGTACACGATAGGTAGGCACCTTTGTATATTATTTCACTTAATATTACCGTTATGCATCTTGATCTCAACCGAATGTATGTTTTACTATTTCTACTTCAGTAAAAAACAATCCAGACGTGCAATGCAATGTCAATAGTTTTTTCCTAGAGCTTAGATGAATCTTTCGTGAGCATGAAATGAAGCATCTTAAGACGTAACATGTTTTTTGCTAACTACCTGTCACTTTTATTCGCTTGGTCTTCAAAGAGATAAATGTCTGCAACATATTAATTCAAATAACAAGTGTGCTCATCAAATGATGATATACCTATAAACATTCGATTCAGCATGCACATTAAGGTTGCAATAAAATACACACATAATTGATTTCTGGTTGCAATAGTCTTCTCTTCCATAGAACGTAATTCTAACCTATCCGTCTAACTCCTGTTGCATTGACAAAAAAATTGATAAAAAATAGCTTCTGGTTTTCACTATGGATGACATTTCAAAAGCTAAAGCCGATTCGATGTTTCACCTTTAATCTCGTTGTCATATTTTTGACACTATCTTAGCATCACTGTCACATATTTTATGCAAAGGCTCACAGACCTACATTTGTACTCATAATCCTAATCTAAAGATTGGAATCAGTTAGAGGATGATGGTGTCGTGAGTCATGGATGATGTTGACAATTGGTTGACATGAAATTTAGTTGTTCATTGATTCTGTGTTGCTGTTAAGGATTTTTGATGTAGAATCATTCCACATTTTTTGTAACAATGCAGCAAGATTAAATCTGTAGTAGGCTCAGGCGAGACTACGAGTGCATAGAATGCAGTTGAGTTGATCCGTGATCATGTTTGTGCATAATAAGAAATAAAATGGTCAAAGGAGTATGAGTAGGACGAATAGAAAGCCATGCCCACTAAAACAGCATGTTGAATGCATAGGTAGGTTTACATTTTGGTTAGATAAAGAGTCAGAGAGATAGAGCAGTTAAATAAATGCAGAGGTATCTGTGACAAAGCCAGAAATAAATATTAGGAGACATAGTGATAGTGACAAGAATGACAGACTTAGGAAATGTAGATTTCCTCTAGAGATACAGATTTGGAGACGAAAGTGTGTTAGTAACAGAGATAAGAGGCAGTGGCAATAGGTGGGTAGAGTCGGGAATCAGAATCAAAAACGCAATTCATTGAACTCTGATGATATTGGTGAATATTCCTTAGGATACTAACTTTATTTATATAATGTGTGTGTTTGCTATACAATACATCTGTTAGCACACCCTTTGTAACTTTATGTTTCTAAATAGCAAGATTAATTCGTAAAGTAAAGGATGGACTTCGGAAGTAAACTCTGTTCAGTCAAACTGGTGTGATATGGTGTCATGTTTGTTAAAGAGTGATGAATCACAACATAATCTCTATAGAATAAAGTAAATCCCATTGAATACACAAGCAGGTACATACATAGAGTAAAATTCAATCAGACGATACCTACAAGTCCGTGGCAATAGTATAATCTTATTTGATTGCGTAATTAATGACTTAGGACATGACATGATGACAGGTAAGGCAGTCCGTTGACAATGGAGAGATAAAGTCATCGAAACTTACAGGAACTGTAGTGGAAGTGCCAGTGAGTTTGGCGATGGAAATCTTTCCGTTAACATCAAGCGGCCCACGTGGCTCCAGCGTCTCACTCCCGACTTCCTCACAATCCGCATACAAGAGGACTCGATCTCGGAAAACACCAAAGTGAAGTTTGTGCCAATTCCGATCAAATACCTAGTCGATTCGAACCAACAGTAAAAAACAGTGAGACAAAGTCAAGTCAACATAATATAGTGCAAGATCGATTAGAGATTCTGTCAAAATTTATGGGGTGAAGCACTGAACATTTGTCTAGCTAACTGCTAAACTCAATCACTAGAAACAATCAGACACGAAAGGCTAAGTCAAAGGAATGTTTTCAAAAATTTTCTTCTCTTCCCTCGCACCATATTTTCCCCTGTGCTATTCCATGGTTCTTATTTTGTCCTGCTAACTATTTAACCTATTGAACGATTCAGAAAATAATTACGCAGGATTCACAAAATATGCATTACTGTGGCATACCTCAACGTTTCTGAAAACTAGAGTCTGAAGCTTCCCGTCATAATCCACAATGGAGAATTCCACAGTTTCCCTCTTTGGGTTTAGAGAGATGGCAAACTGAGTTCTATTTTGGACATCTGTCATGGCTATTATGTGCCATTGAGTCTTTGGAGGCTTGCGGGTTCGCCATGTTGTGATGAAACTGAACTGAGCTGGAAGTCCCAATGGAAAGATATCTCTACACAACAGAAACACAACAACACAAAAATTAAACAAACTTTCAATTATCTTCTCTCTAGCATACCCCACGTAACACATCATGGCAAATCACTTATTGCACAACATACGTATTCTCTCGAGCTGTCTTGATTGCTTTCTGCCTCATTGCAAAGAGGTGGAAAAGGAATAAATAGAATTCAATGATTCCTTTTTACACTGCTCTCGTGTCTATTTAAACTTATAATTGTAGGTACACTTTCTACTACTATTTGGATAAACCGTAGGATTACGTATATCCTAATCTATTTAAGAGATCATCTTTGTTCTGCATTTCGGATACTTTAGAATAACATGATTGCTGTGATAAAGAACAAGACCCATTGTTGCCTCTGTATCAAAGAGAGAATGCATTTGGGTGTTTCCTTTTCATTTCCTGGCTCATTGAAAGAATTAACACACCTTTAAATTGAAAATCTCCTTGCTGTCTTGTAAATACTAGCGATCTGTACCAAAGTATCAACCGACTCAAATATACGATACCAGAATGATATACCTATTTTCATGAAATTCAGTTTTATAGTAAGGAAAGGAGTATATCGATTAGCATTGATATTGATGTTATTTCTTGATTGTCTGGTACAACATAACAATAAATAGCATAATATACATTGCTACACAATAGTAGTATAATTTCTAATGTTTTACATTCTTATCTAACCTGGTATCCTTTGTCAAGTCTACTTGCCGATCCAGTCGGTATGCTGTCTGAAGACGATCACTTCCCCGTACTCGAGTCACTGCCGTCAGCTCTCCTTCTAATACATCTAACCTGATACCAATAAAATGTTCAGTTAGGTTGTGTAATGTATATCGGAAATGTTACTGGTAGCATTACACAAAGTTACTTATTACCTGAATTTACGAATGAAATCAAATGCCTGTAAATCATCTTCTCCAGGTTTGTAGTCCGCGCAAGGACCATTCAGTTCATAAACACCGTTGTAATCTAAGGAAAGGAATATTCGCTTTTAATTATTTTCTATTTCTGTAGCATATGATGTAAGAATTGAAAACTATAGAAGTGTACTACAGAATATTGCTAATTTATGATTACTAGTAATCATAATTCAACAGACGAATAGATTTCAGAGGCACACAATACATTGTCGTGAAGTGAAGTTGTAAACGAGCATTCTACATTCTATGTAGTACAAAAGCTACTAAATGTTAGTTAGAAAGATTCATCGCTAACTACGTACATCGAATTTTAATTTAGAGATTTTTAATCTGAGATTTCACGATTGAAGTAAAGGAAAGTAAGGAAACATATGCGCATACAATAGAGGTCGACATTAAAAAGAGTGAGAAAATATTTTTCAGGATCATAAATCTACGATGATTGAGAGAAAAAACGTGAGAGTGTGTACAGGGAAACATAGGAAGTACAGGAAGAGTACAGATGAAACTGAAATAAAACTCAGCCAAAAATTGACTGGATGATTAATAATAACCTGTTATCAAATCATAATATGTTTCTGTTTCAGCTACATCTCCTCTACGTGGCCCATCTGTAAAATGTGAAATGTACAGAAAATTCTTGTTTGGATAAGCACAATAAATTCACATCTACTTGTCTTGTCGGGAAAGTTGCCGAAACATTTTAAACTATTTATAAACATTCAACATCTACATATTTTCAAGCATTTAAGTACTGCTTTGCCAATATGCATACAACTATATTTTGCAATATTTACATCATTAATTTTCGCTTATGCGTGACGATATGTACAGTACGCCATATAAACACAAGACATATACTTACAAAACATTGCTTATAATGTTCATTACAGATAAATGGTATTTTTAAGTAAATACACAAGGATACTTAATCTCTAATAGTTTGGCACTTAATTTTATTTGCTTCTTACCATCATCCTCTCGATAAACTAATCGTACACTATCGAATTCTTCTATCTCTGGATCTTCGTATCCATAACCGCTTTCGCTTTCCTCTGTACCAAAGCAAAAATTGAAAGATTTATGAATTTGAGTTTTCTATGCGGTAACTGAAGTATTAACGATATACAAACTGGGTTTGGGACCAATACTACTAAAGAAGTTTTAACCAAGAAACGTAATTCTCAAATTCCACCAAATAAGACGTCGCTGTGCAATCAATCCATTGCAAACTTTACAGGGTCACATTTAAAGAAAACTCCAGTTTGTATATTCTGGCAAAGAACTTCAGTTGGATTTACTTACTAGCTAAACAAAAGTAAAACTAATGACACTGCAGCCAGGTTTTGAATAAAAACGAAAACATTTTAACTTTAGATTTCTGTTATATTTGGGTTACCCCATCTCATTGCCAATTAATGAAATCTTATTCCTGGCTGCTGCGTCAGCGTAAAATTAATGAATTTTCTTACGGGCAGTTACAATTCCTAATAAGCTCACTGATATAATGTAAATAGAAAGAGACAAAGAAAGAAATCTCGTATCTAGCGTCCGCCATCTGGAAACAAAGAAACAACAGATTAATTCCATAACATACGTAATAAATGCAATCAGTACGTAATACCTTTGTTTTAATTGATTTACTAATTAATGCTTCGCTTTAATTACACGTATAAGACGTATAGTCTTCCACTAGGATAAGATCAGTAACTTTGTTTGCCTTTGGCTAACTGTTATTTAAGAGTACACGAGTACAGTATTAAGTCACTATTGCTTATCTTGTGATACGTCTTACTTTTGGTAACACAGAAAAATTATTGTAAATAATTTGGCTTGACAATTTTACTTGCTTAAAGATTACATTTGCACAAAACATTTCAATTTGATTAGGTACCTTTATCAAAAATAATTTTTGTAGTAAGCTAATTAAATTATATCATTGCAGCAGATGAAAATTTGGAAGAAAAGTACATGCACGCAGTGTCTATAGAAATCAGTAAAGACTGAAAGGCACCCCTGAGCCATTAGCTGCAATATAAAAGTCATAAACTGATGGTTTACAAGAAATTTTTATGTTCAATGAATTTAAAGGTTATGGGGAAGATGGAATTATAGTGCCTCAAACGAATCATAGTGTATACATGCATAAATTGCACGTAATTGATATAGAAGTTGTATCCGTCCAGTAATCGAGTGTAGTTTTGGCAGTTGTCTCTTAACGCAAGCCATTATTTACTTTTTACTAGCCAACAACTGTTTGATATTACGTAATAGAATAATTGCTGTAATAAATATCAATTTTTGAGATTCATAATTTTCATATGGTTTTTGTTTGGCATTTGTTGCTATAAAGAACGGTCGTTCGATGATCTCAATCTCATGTTCATCTTTCAGCTAGCGCTAGACTAAGGTATTTCTTCCTGTGTGTCTGTCAGAATGAGAGCCGCATTTCCGTGTGAGTACTTCATATGGAACAAAGTACAACTTTACTAAGCTATCAATTGGTATAGGAGGGAGAATTGTTTACTGTATTCACTAATACGGGGCAAAGTACACTACATGTAAACTTCTCGAATTCGCATATGCTTATGTACATACAGCTGTACAGTTTTCATTTCATCATCTCGTCCGTCGTCTTAAATTCACTTAACATTTTTATTGCACCCATCAGCTCTGTTATCCGATTACTATCTAAGCAAATGAAAGGAAAAGTGCCACAAGAAAAAAATAAAGAAAAGGATGCCAAAAGTTTGGGAATTTATAGCGCTGCAAGTGATCATTATTCATTCGGATCGGTGCTCATTCTGTCTGAGTCATCACCACTTCCTCGCTTTAACGTTTCCAATTGACAAATACACTTTACTATGCATAATTGTCCCAGAATATGTGCAAAATAGCAGTAGTAACTGTGGCGCCTTCCTTTTCACAAATGTGCACCAGCCACATTTGCGTTTCATTGACGGCAAGCAAATTAACATAAATGCCAAATAGGCTAATTCTTCAAGCTTTCCTTTAAGAATTCGGTTTATGGTTATCTTCCCAAATTTCTCACTTACTTTTATATCTTCTCTCACGATAATAATTTTCGTAGATAGTATATCTATGTTTTCACGTATCTGCCATTAATGTATTTAGAATATTTTATTTTCAGATATTTTTAATAATCGGTAAAAATATTAGCATTTTAAGTGTTTGTGATATAATATTATTATTTCGCTTCTAAATTATTACTGTAAATCCAAGACTTTATAAGTAGATATACTAATCTATGACATTTTTAAGCTAAGGAATGTAAGCAATGTAATAGAATCCGGGTATGTGCTGCGTAATGTATCTGGGAAATTTCTATTACCGGTCGTCAACTTCAAGACTTGTCATAACAAAGGTGAAACGAAGCCTGCCTAGATTATGTAAATTCATAACATCGAAGCGTGTGTACTTTAACCCTTGAAAAAGTTGGGATTTCCTTGTTTCTTTAGTTTGTCTAAACCCCTTGGCTTTTATTTAGCAGAGTAGTCATAAAGTGTAGCCTTGCACAGTTGTCCTATGCTTTTTAGGTGTTAATAAGACAGGAGAGAAAAGATGACACGACAGGACAGCACGATTTTATATAACAAAACAAAAATATCGGAGGTAAGCTGCGTGGAAAGTGTAGAGAGATCAAAGGATCCTCTCTGCCACGTTATAATGCATGGCGCTATTTGGGAAATATGTAAATCTTACCAAATGTGGCATGCGTCTGACTATCTTAAGCTCTGGATAAGATATATGGCTTTGTGTGTCTTGTCGGTCTTTATCTTTAAACTCCTTGTACACACTCTCGTTTGCCTCTTGGTTGTATTTTTAAATTGACTAAACAGTTAGCTAACATTTTGTACTTAAACAACAACTTACTGTACTGTATGTATAACAATGCTAACAATAAGCCGGTGAATGTAATAATAACTTAACGCTTAAAACAAAGTCACTGACTTTTGTTGGTTAGAATTTAGTTCCTCTAATTCTTAAGTCAAGTTAAGTCTGACTCACCCAACTCACTTTGCAGGAAATAAATGTAAATGAGCTCACATTACAAAACTATGCAGAACTTATTGGCCAAAAAGGTGTTGGCGTTGGCGGTCTTGTCTTTTCCTGTCTCTGGATTAAATTATTACCGCTGCCTATTCTGCTGATGTTCGAGTAATGCATGTAAGGGACTTAATGAATGATAATAAACACATATGCAAAAAGATTACATTAAACGTACGACGACATATCAAATAGTAATGTCAGATGTCTAGTCTCTTTCTCGTTTTGGTCTGGTTTGTTTTATAATACGTCATTTATTTTCACCGCTACACACATTAACTTTGGCTCATGTCTTTCTTAACTCACATTACATTGCGCAAAGTGCAGATTAACAACGAAAGGCTTATTCCTCTGATTGCTTACCAGGCGTATTTTGCCTCTCACGCATAAACACAAGCAGTAGCTCCAATCCAATTATACTCAAAATGTATATTTGTGAAACTGAACGTATCATTCAATACTGCATTACATACCAGTTAAATAGTTTACAGCATATGCGTACTTATATAATACGGTTTGTGAGAAACTGAGTGATTGGTAGCTGTTGTAAAATTTATGGGACGCAAGTGGTGCAAAGCAATAGGAAATGCATAACTCGTTACCATTTATGCATGCAATCAAGAACAGACTCATTTATCTATGCTGATAAATACGCAGTCAGGACAGGAATTAAAATGATATTTTTTCTATTTTGATTCCTGCTTTTATGTAGTCATCCAAAGATTGCATTCTACTTGATTTGCTTGCGTAGCCGTATTCATTATTCCTATCCGAAAATATTTCAGTCGCATAAAATACTTCTGATCCGGTAATGCAAATCAATAGTGTACTTTATTTCATTTTTTTATTGACAGACACAATGGAGAGTTTTTTTTATTATCTAAATTCATTGAAATATCTTTACGGATAAGCAAATCTCTTAACTGCTACCAAATCGAAACTACATACCCATCAGATACAAATAAGTCGTGGTAAAACACATACTTTGCGTTAATACATTCACACAAAGTTCACAGTTAAAAAGTGATGAATTTCTAATGAGATATAAAATTTCAGGAGTAAAGAAAAGTACATCATTTGTTACAACAATTCCTTGCAACGGTATCATTAATTATTGGCAGAGAATAGGATTGTGAAAAAAGAAACAAATGTGTTACCATGCACGGTATAAGGTTAAAGATTTCAGAGTTTATACCAAGTAAAGCTTAACTGGAGAATGAAATATTACCTCTGGCTCAGTATGCAAGGCAAGACAGCACATAAACATTACACTGAACATATTTTTTCATGAAGAACGTGAGAAAAACGATTCAATATTTCTTCATATTATCACTGCGTTCGTGAGTATAAATAAGCAGTGCGAGCAAAAGGACAAACAGCATGATCCTTTATATAAGAAAACTTTATTTTCCTGTAGTTTAGTAGACATAAATAGTAAATATTATTTTATATTTGGTTATTGTCACATTCAATAAATTAATATGAATCTGAGACGCATGCAATCGAATTCCTTAGAGTTCATTTTGTGTTTATTCAGAGCAGTCGTGTATTTTTATCTAATCATCGGTATACATGTTACGTAATATCCAAATATTACACCTGTTAACGCATTACAGCGCACAAGTGTTATGGTGTGTGTGAAATTCAAAATGTCCAAAAGTCAAAAAATCTACAGGAATTCGTGTAGTAATATTTCATACAAAAAATGTAAGGAGATATACTGTAGTGTGTAGAGCATCATGTAGTTTGCGTTTGATAAGGTAAAGACAGCAAGGCGTTTCAAGTCCTCCCTGTTGCCTTTTCAATTCAGCTAAAGCTGACAAGACACGTATCCACGGGATCGGATCTTCACAGCCTTCTCTGTATATTGGCGTTGTCACTTTCTTTACCACACGAACTCCACAGATGCGTTTTTTACTCTAGGTGCCTACATTATTTATTTAGTATTATTTTTACATTAAATGTGCAATACGCACATAGACTACGAGGTTATATGTATTATGTAACATACGATGCACATAAAGACCTACTCACACAACAGTATCATTTTTTAACTCATCGGACGATCGGATCTCTGTTGGGATGCGCCGTAGTAGTAAGTAAAGTATGTTTGGGTGAGAAATTTTTTGTAGAGAATCTCATGCAGTGACAGTGTGCACTGCACTCGCCTCGTATTTTTGGCACCTTTTAACTTGGTTGGAAATGGACCAGAACATCCCATCCCATGTTATTTATCTACACATAAATGTACTGCAGCTCAATCAACGATAAAGCGCAACAAAACTTAAATTCTCTGTCATTTCAAACTTACGATTTCCACTTGACTCCTTGCCCTAAGTGTATTTATCATTCTATGTACTTCGGGAAATATTTATTTTATTATACCAAAATATTTTCATTGAGTAAAACAACTACTTCATTTATTTTCTGCAGTTGGTAAGAGAAAAGTTATCACCACCACAGATGTACTTTTCGAATATGTTTCTAATGTTTACATAGCTTTACAAACGACAGATGTAAAACAAAAAGTATGTCCCTTAAAGCTAACCAATGACGCTCTAGATTTGATACTTGAATAAGAATTTAATAATTTAATAAATAAGAATTTTAACCACATTTTTACTTTAATCTTGCAATTTTCACAAGTTGCATATGATTCCCTAGTTTTGTTTGCGCAAATTAAATATCCTTCCTCACTTGCAATCTTAGTAATTTAGGTTGTAATATAGTTTGAAAACTTGTCTTTGGGCACTCATTATCTTGTATAGCAATGCAGATTTTAGGTAATTTGCTGCAGAGGATATTTAATGTAAAAAATCCTATCTACTAAAAGAAACCATATTTCAAACCCAAACCAATTATTTAATTTAGCAAAAAAATTGATTTGCTATCATTTAGTAGATTATTTTCCCTTTTAGAATTACGTCTATGTAATTAGTCATTATTTGTATTGTGTGGTTAAGCATTATGGCATTACACCATTGTATCGAGGACAGAGACACAATAAACTATTGTTGTCAGATAATTGATCAACTCTCACAGGTGCATGAACAGAGTCAGCTAAGAAAACTGAATCCAAACGATTTGGTTATCCAGTTTCCTTTTCATTTAAGCTTAACATAACAGCGTTTGATAGGTAGGGATGATCTACGCACGTATATTGTAAATATAGATAGCTAGATATTATTTCGTCTGTGCTTAAGCTTTTTTACGAAGTTTTCGTCACGTAATGTTTCAATGGATTTTTTCCACTAATTAAGCACTGCCACTGGTTAAGTCTTAAAAATTAAAGGCGAAAATAGTTTGTTTTATCCGCAGTTTGAAGTCGAAGCCTAAACACTTCTCTTCAGTATCAATAGTTGAGTGAGTTTGGTTTTGATTTGAGTAAATCTCTGTGCCTGAGCTTTGTTTTGTTTGTTTTATCTGTAAACTCACGTTCGAACGACGGTACTAAATGGCGGATCGTTATTTTCATTGCGTTGCGGAACACAGTGTTATTTCTCGTTATCATGGTGCATTATCATTACGTCTATTTCCAGTCTATTGGCCATTTGTAACAATTACTAAAGAAATTAATGTCAACTACTCTCATTAAGATTACTAATTACCCATCTGTTAACTAAAAGTAAGCTAACAATAAAACGTTGCTTAATATTTGAAGGGAGACTCGGAATGTACTGTGTCTTGTAAAATGAAAATAAAACTAAAAACTTAATGTTTTCTGTATTGTAATGCAGAGAGATAATGCCGAAACAATTAGTTGGTCCTGTCAGACGCTCTCACAAGTCACATAGATTCTAGAATACAATACTAATATATTTGTCAGATTTTTTTGCATTCTAGTCCGTTCCATGAACCGAAATATATCTACTTAACTAATACATGCAATTTCAGTTGTAGTACGTCCTGAGTTTGCTTTTTAAGCTTAAGGAAGAGAAACTAATACTCAAGAGTTAATTTTCGGGGATTGCCATGTCATGTCTGTCTTGAGTCTTGAGATGACTCTCAACTCGACTTGTTTCAACTGTGTAGACTGAGTCCTTTGGTAAAACACAAATTTGAAAAGGTTTGCTTGACTTGGCTTAACTTTCTATTTACTCTTGTATGTAGTTAAATGTAGTGTGTACAAATAGAAAACAGTATGAGCACCTACTTAGGATTAGTTACAGTAGAGTAATTTGTTTAAAGTGCAATAATAGTAATAGTACTGAGATAGGAATAGCTTGAATTTCCTTGGCATTAGTCATCGACCTGCATTTCCCTTAATTTTTTCCATTCATTTAGATCTCAATCGGATATTTTAAGGCAGGGTTTCGATTTCAATTCCTTCGCTCGTCATAACATAACAATGATGCGTGTACAAGTATAAACAAGCTTTTCTTTACTCGTTTTTTCTCGCTCATTTTTTCCTCTTCCAACTGAAAAGTATGTAAAGAGGAAAAGAAAAGAAATTCCAAGGGAAATTTCCTATGAATGAGACAAAATGAGTCGACAAGAGATGAGGAGGTGACATTAGGGCAAGCAAACAAACTGGAGGATCTTGTTTTCTATATTTGTGTTTTTCTGTTGTGTCTGTTAAGTTATGTATACATTGTGTACCATTTCAATGTGCGGTTGCCAGTAGGGTGTGTGTGTTCTCTACTTAAAGAACTTGTTCCTGATTTGTGAAAACTCAATATGTATCTTGGGTCGCCTCTGCTTCGGTTCGGTTATCTTCTCTTCGGATGCGTTGCTTCCAGTCATTTACTACATTTCAACTAACATATACCTTGTTCCTAGCTACCCCCTGTAGTTTACTGCACTACTCAAGTGTCTATCCTACTCCTTCACACAAAATACAAGTCACGTTAGTTAAAAATAGTCGAAGCATTCTATTGCAAATGCACACGGCATACAAACAGCATTTACAAATTGTATCACTGTACCACACATCACACTGAGCATTAAGTGAATCTATTATCTACCAAACATATAGCTACTATCCCTATCTACTTCTATTTCCTTCATTTTTATTAAGGAACCAACAATACGCATACGGAAAACAAAACTACCTACACCAAGGAACGTTCCTAACTCAAGTTTAGAATTAACAGATGTACGCTAACTACTAACCTAATATCATGTATGTAGAATCTAGATGAGATTTAGTCGATTTCCCAGAGATCACCCAAAAAACAAAAAAAACTCCTTAAAAATACTTTTGTTTTTATGACCAACGTAACTCTCCACTTATGTAACAGGAAGTAATCCAACTTATCCATATAAAATTCTCAACCTGTCTACCGATTCATTTCACTTAAGCTATACATTCTTGACGATCATAGATTTCTTTCAGTTGTCTATTGTACTTCAGCTTCCTTTTCACGCAATTCGAAACTAGTTGTTCTTCGCTTGCTTACTTGTTAACTCTAGGTAGCTATACTTTACCAGGTTATAAATACCTAATACTAATACTTAGACACACATTATAAAATAGAAAAAATAAAAGTTTTTACTCCTTTGTGTTTTCTACCTTACCATTAGTGAAAGAAAGGAAACGCGAGTTTTAACTAGTATAAGACATATCTTAATTAGGCCTTCTTCCCAAATAGTTAACCATGTTTGTCATTAGGAAGCTTTTTAAAATGCAACTGCATTATTGCAAAATTTCATTCATCAATGATTCTGTAGATAAGAAACTATTTTATTCTCAAGTACTTACAGTTGACAGTAATGGCAAGAAATGTTGTAAATTGTTTGCAAGGAAATAGTCACTGGAGGAGGGAGACAAAGACATTAGAACCTTCATTGAGTGCAAACTGAGTGACAGGAATGCAAAGAAATTATTGACATTGTAATTTGTGTGTATTATAGCCCAAGAAATATATTTGGTTTTCTCTTTTGATTTAGACGCAGGATTTAGCCGAGCGATTGAAATGGAGACAAAGGAAAACCGCAAAACCAAGCCAAGTGGAGATTGATTGCATCAGTGACAGGAACATGAACAAGACCACACAAACAAAGAACATGAGATCGACTGATCAGAGGAAAACAAAGAAGTGTTTCAAATGTGATTTTCTCGCTGCCTCGGCGCGATTTGTTTGGTCAGGTAGGCAGTACAGAGCAGTAAGCAAAAGAAAGGGACGCAGGAGTTCAGAAGTCAAGAGTCAGACCGTTTTAGTTTCGGGCCATTTGTCATGTTGACAGCTGAAATGACTAATGGCATTCGAGAACACACTCTACTCCCTCATTAAAATCGAAGATAACAAGTAAATGGTGAACTTTTCAAACTTTTTTGGTAATCTGAGGTTGTGATTGAAGTCTTTCAAGTCTGGTGCGTCGTTTCACATTCTAGCTGTGTTTAACTAAAGACCCAATTAGCTCATCACTACAAATCTACAAACAAGGCACTACTATGAGGTCACCGTTTCCATTTCTTCACCAAAGATGAGTTAATTTTAAGTAAGTTTCACGTACTATACAATTGCAGTAAGCAGAAAATAACACTATGTATCTAGTACATTCTAGTAGGTACAGTATTAAAGCAGTCATCAAAAATGTTGGGTATCAAGTACAATATTCTTCAGTCCTTGCTTGTTTTCTTGTCTGTATCACTTTTACGATTATGTGTGTATTTTATGTGTATGCAGGTTTGCCAGAGGAAAGCGTATGGCGTAGGCGTTGAAATGCAAATTCTAGTGCAGCAGACAGATAAGGATAAGACTGTTACGGATACAAAGCTGAAGATGCTGACGCTTAAGGAATTGACTAATGTAAGTAACGTAAAGGTGAATGCTACCAACAAAAGAGATGTCAGATGTGGGTAAGGCACCTGCTTATTAAATGTAAAGGTGCGTTGCTTTTCGTACTTCCTTTGAAAACAACTGAAACCAATATTAATTCAATACTCTGATCAATTCCAATTAGTATATCATTTACGTGGCGTAGTACTTCTGTTATGTTATCGTAAAATACTAAATACAAATTACATCAATTTTGTATTACAATACTCCGAGTACTTGAAAAATACCTGCCGTAAAAGCCTTATTATGTACTTAAGCAATACATTTGACTATCTGACAATCAGTTTTGCTGCAATAATATAATACGTGTTTTTACACTCCTACTCAAAATAACTTTGTAGAAATGATCTGTAAAATATAGCGAAGGAGTTCTTGTAGTGTTAGTGTTTAGTATTTGCATAATTTATATGAATGTCATGAAATGTAATGCAGTACTTGTGTCTATTAACAGATAGCCAAATATAGGATCGAAATATTTTGATGAAAATGTTGATCCTGTTTTAAATTGAAAGAAAACAGAAACAATAGTTATCAGTTAGTAAAACAGCCTTCTTTGATTGAATAGAAACTTTATAGGCGTATTCTGGCTACCATTTGTAAATAGTTTACTTTGATGTGTATCTACATAACAAAGTGGTTAACAGTGTGTAGGAAAGCAAATATTAAAATATGCAACTCCTGTCTACCTACCTGACAATGAGTACACAGGTGCTTACTAAATACCGAACGAAGGTGTACATGTAATAATATCATTGATACGGGTTTCTAATGCAATAGCATGTGTAAAAGCTTATCTACCACACAAAGTAAGGAAAGTATCCGTTTAATAGGAAAATAAAAAGATACACGTGCACTCAAAGTTTATCTGCTCTCTTTTCAATGTCGAGCCGAGCGAGGTACGAGGTGTGTTGTTTGTATGAATGTAAGTGTCGTCTTCGTTTAGATATAAAAGTACATACAATACAAATATCTTACTACATTATGTACACAAGGTACATAACCCAATAATCGTATACAAGTACACCCGATGTGATGTTTTCCTTCTTTATCGTACAGACCTAAGCCATATGCCAGTAATAAATATAATGGTACAGCACTTACAGGACGAGTTGATACAGGGAGTACCATTCTATTCTACATAGGAAGTAAACGATAAGGGTCTATATAAACTGAAATATATGTTATACGCACATACCTTATTGTAAGTTAAGACTCCTACATTGAGTATGTAAGAGCAGAGCTAGGTAAATAAAATAAACACACTGTAGAATACAATGACATTGTCTCACTGATCTGATCTGTATCTTCCAGCACATACATTTAAATACATTTGTTATGGAAAGCTAAGTACACTTCGGTGTGAGTATCGATACAGTTCACATCTACTCTACAATCCTTCTAGTATCTTCCAAGGGAAGATCATTTTCATTCCAGTCAAGCACAACTCAATTAAACTGTGGTGTATGTATAAAATGTACTTGTTCGTGTTATGTTGTGTGTGGATTTGCATGTAAAGAACGAATGTCTAGTCTTCATCTGATCTAGGAATGATTAAATAGGATTGAGATGCAAATAAAATTAAAGCAACATTCCCTTGCAATGCAGAAGTTACGTGCTTATCTGCATGTAAAAAACGTGTGCATATCCTGATTAACTGGCAGGAAACTGCCTACACATATTTCGCGGATATTATGTATGTATTTACATTTGCTATGTAAGTATACATTAGAAACAAAGAGACAGCGTCATTTCTCTGTATTTATTTACTGTAATGGAGATATACCCACCCTCCTCTAATTGATCCGTAGGCAGATACGTACAGTGATTGTTTCATGTTTCCTTCGTGCACACATAAATAACAAGATATGTTTCTGTACTATATGTACTACTGTTTCCACATTCATCCTGAGTAGTTAAATAGTAAGTTTGAGAAATTTAGAGTACGACAAAGATTTGGATTTGATTACTATCATTCTTTCACATATAGCTGGCTTAATTTGTATTAAAGGTCCACGTGGTTCAATCAACCTAATGACTTGGGAATGGCAAGGCATATATTTATCCTAAGTTAAGTCGCTCCTACTCTAAATTTTTTCATTCTTCCATAAAAATTTAAAGATCTGTAACAAATGTTTTTTTGATTTATCTGACCATTTCATTCAAAGGTTTCCGTTTACAGATGCAACATTATATTTTATGAACTTAATATTCGCTTTTAGTGGTAGTACGTTTGCAGTGTAAATGGATACCCAACCCTTTTCTCCATTCAATGTCCAAGTTATTAAACAAAAACAGCAATAATACTAAATATTCGTTACCCACTCGTAGATAGACAGTAACACGATATTATGATGTATAATCTTGTGATTAGTACTACTATTTTGTGGATCCTAAGACTAATTGTATATTGCTGCAGGATGACACAAACATGGTCAATTAACTGTGTGTAGTTATACTTTTCGGATTTATTTCACTGAGTACATGTACTTACGAATTCCACACGTACAAACTACACACAGTACATCCACGCAAAGTTCTTGGACCAAAGTCGTGCTATTAACTGTCGAATTGAACCAAATAAGGACAAGAAATTGTCATAAGTTTAAGTCTAGACTGTAAAAACGCATTTCTTGCTCACCGTATTATGAGTCAACTCTTTTTGTATTCATGATAAGTCTATTTGCAGTTTTTCATACATCAGCAGTGATCATGCAATCTCGCTTTTATCGTTATTGCCTATAATGTCGTATCTCATGTAGGACTGAGGCTTACTTTTGATTTCCTTTATGTGGAAGACTGGAAGAATGCTATTTGCATAACTATGTCTATTCCAATTGTCAGTTTACTATATACAGAAAAAGGCAAGCTACTGTACACAACTTTAAAATTTTATGTATGTGCTGTGTGCATGGGATACTATTATTATGGATTGTAGTTTTATGCATTAATCCAACAATTGATAATACAATGCAATGCACAATGAAGGAATAAAATGTTATGGCTTTATAGAAACAGAATACAAGTGACCCACTAAAAACGTTCGGTATCTTTGAGATTAATTTTTAAGGCACAAGTAGTACTACGCGTTACTAATTGATGAGAATTAATTTTAATGGATAATAAATAACAAAAGTAGAAAAGAAGACAATTGACTCACCTCCATGGCCTTCCTTTAATTCTATCCATTTTAGTTAATCGCAGGATGTTTTGTTTAGTCTGAATAGGCAAAGATGAGTAACTAAAGGGATTCCACGCTGAGTGAGACTAAACAGAACTTAACTAAACAAGTTAACTAAATCCAAATGTAAACTTGAATTGTATCTTTACACAGATACGCGTTTCATTTTGTGGGCGAATTAAAGGAAAATGCAGAAGACATGGCAATGTCGAATTATATTGATATGTTCACGTTGTTGCAGTATTTTTAGTAAACTGTTTTGGTACTTAATAAAGCATCAAGATGTCATTTTCTTGTTGATAGTGTACATAATGTTGTTACATTGCCAATTAAAAGTCTACTAGTTTATTTTCTCACAAATGGAAAAGAGCACAATGTAAAATACGATCCAAGTAAGTATTGTTCTTGTCTAGGTAATTAAGTTGAGAAAGAAGGCTTGACAGACAAGCGGCTCTGGGCTTTCGTTAATCTACTAGCATTGACAACGTAAATTCTACTTACATACAGTTACAAATACAGAAAGTGACTAGAAGCACCCACGGCCAAAAAACAGCAAATAAAGTTTAAAATGTGATAATGAAGGAGTTTAAAGTGGACTTTTATGGGGGAACGAGTGGAATGAAGTCTATCAATTGGCTTCACTTGCTTTCTGTCTCACAATCAGTTTGGCTCACTCTGAGCACAAAAGCTTAACTCAAACTGACAATTCTTGAAATCAAAGTTTGACACAAACTGAACTGACTGATGAGCAAATCAGATCCTTATAAAATTGTGACACTACTTACATGTAGTGACTGCTTAAGCAACTTTATCCTTCATGAGGAGATTTGAGTTTCTTTTCGAGTCTCAGTTCAGTTCAGCTTAACTCAAATAGACAAATGTGTAGGATGGACTTTGCTCTCAGGAGACAAGTTGGTAGTTTCTACATTAAAAACACTTCACTAACGCAATTCTTTAACCTTAACTGGTTTATCATTAAAATTATAATTAAATCGGTAATTCAACTATCTTAATTAACTTAATTGCAATTGAGGAAGTTAACCGCTTGAATAAAAATGGAATGTGAACCCCAGTTTAGAAAAGGAACAATCCAATTAAGATTCAGAAGAGGGGGAGAAGAAAAGTGGGAGAAAGGTAAATATTGCTACTAATGAAGTTTGGGAGTGAGTCTAATTATAATTTTCCAGTAAAGTATCTTTATAGTGTTACTAATGCAATGTAAATACATGCACGTTGGTTGGAGTCTATAAAAGTGCAGTGTAAGCGTAAGTCTTCGCAGATTTTTTGATGGTCTGGTTGAGTGGAGATGCAAATATAATGCAACAGGTTCTCTCTGTCTCTCTGCTCACTACCAGCAGAGCAATGAAGATGAGGATGTGGAATAAGTCGGGAAAAAGTCAACTCCTCGCAATCACAGAGAGATCAGGAGAAGAACTCACCAGAAAGTATATAACCGTTGCTCTTTCTTTAACTTGGCTTTCTATGCTTTAACATTTACTTGATTTAACTCTTCCCTGACTGCCTGCATCATCTTCTCTATCAAAAACATTGTCTACATAGTCTACTCCAGCCTGGCATGGCAAACCTATTCTTGTAGTTTCCATTCCAACTACCATTCACTCCAAGCTTCTTTCCATCTCTCTGTCTTGCCTTCGCTACACACAGTATCATTTCATTGCTAACTTAGTGTCATTGTTAGTGTCTTATTACTCGAATTATTCTACTTCTAAGCTGCACTGTGTCCTCTTATAATTTTATATTTCTACATAGAATAACTTTTGCTCAGCTAACCATAAGAAATTTATTTGGCGCATACTTAGTGATCTATCTTTATAAGTGGGAACATAGTTCACAATGTAATAAGACTGTGTAGCACACTGTACACAACAGGCACTATTTTATTTATATTCATACTTGTGTGTAATTTAATTGGACAAATAATTGAATGAAATCAAGTCAATGGCTTTTCTTCGTTTAATTCTATCCTTTTTAATCTCCGGCAGAGTTAATGATAATCTATCACGTTACACTGCTGGCTGTGGCTCTACTTACAACATCACATATTTTAAACACTTTTATTAAACTGCTGTATTTATAAATTATAATATCCATGAGTGTTTCTTTAGTACTTCATATTTCACCAGTGGTAATATTCCTAGCCATAAATAAGTTGTTCACAGAAGAACACTGTGGTTATATTTAGCATTGGGTAACTTTAACAAATGTTATAAAGAAAATTTGACTTTTGCTCATTCAAGCGCATGAACATTTAGTGTACATCAATACATGATGGTATTTTGATTCTTGACTAATTCTCCACTGGTGAATATTTCCATCATACTATTCGCTGTACAAAACAACTTAAAAATGTTGAATGAAATGGAAAAAGTTGTCTTTATGTGAAACGATAATTATGCAAGCAAATCGAACCATAATAAATGTATGTCGACTGAAGTCGCTGGACTTCTGACTGGACTATCAGTAGTGATACGCTTCAAAAAATATTGTACAAATATGTTGCTTGTACACTACTACTCTTTTACTAAGCATTTTATTGAAAAGTGAAGCGTAGCTTTCACATGTTTTACCTGTATGTATAATATTAGTAGAATTTAATAATTTACGTAATAAAAATTACATTGGGCTTAACATTTGTAAATGCATAGGTAGGTAAATAGATATAAAATGTTTGTGTCTGAGGTATTTGAATTTTTGTCTTTAAATATTATCTTGAAAAGCCTTGTTCAAGTTACCTAGTTGGCAAGGCTGGGATGGCATAGGTAAGTATTTTTCCTTGTAGATAGCATTGGATGGAAATGTGTATTTATCTGTGAATGTTTGTACCCTTGTAAGTAGTGTGTATTACTGAATGGAAGAGCCTTGATAGAGATATTATTATTATTGGTCTGGATGTCTGGTCTGTGGTGTGGCTGGTTGGTGACTTAACAGGAATTGTCTTTGTCATCTCATCTCCTTTCCTGGCAGTTGGTTTGAATGCTTAATTAAAAGCCACTTTAATTTGTCAAGTCAGTGAAACTGGATCAGAGAATGTGTATTAGCATCTGATGCATGTAATGGATTTATATGGTCCGGAATGATTGTGTGATTGTGAGAGGGAAGTGGGATGGTACTTGGCCAGAACTATACAGATTTTTTGATACGCTAACTCCATAGCGGAATGGAGGTAGCTGTAACTTTGGTTGAGACTCTTTTATCTGAGCTGTGTAGTGTGTATATAAACGATAGTGGACTTTAATTGCCAACAATACATTTGGTTTAAGACAAAACCCGATGTTATCTTCATCTCACCTTTCTCACCTTTAATAGCCTCGAGAGAAAGAATCGATAATGATATATTGATAGTTTTCTACAACAGTACGCCCTAATATCTATTAAAGAGATGCAGTCTAGAAATGCCGACGCATATTAAGTATCATCCTCGCTATGGGTTAACTTAGCTGAAGAAAAGTTTGATGATACACGATAAAGCGTCTTCTCGCTCTAAATGTGTTAACAATAATTTAAGAATGGTTATTAGAATCTATTTGCTAATTGATTGTATTGACCCAAGTCCTATTGGGCTGCATTGTTCTTCAGCGAATTGACAGAGAGAAAACATAAAATGGAAAAAAGGGAGGGCAAGAAGTATTTCTAGTTCAGAGAATGATTTTGTTAATAAATAAAGGTTAATTTCCAATGAAAAGCGTATACCGTTGAGAGTTTGAGACTCGAGATATTCGTATGGTATGCAGTGTGGCAGATTATTAAGCAAAGGCTTATTAGGTCTAAACTCATTTGGATTCGCAGATAGAAATCTTATGGAAGTTTTTTGGCTGACTTTATTTATTATCATTTTTCAACGAGTTGTTCGGCAGCCCTGCCTTATAACTTACGACATGGAAGATTGTATTTTATTCACAGACGTGAATCAAATGTAATGAAATGAAGAGATGTGTCTAATTCCACAGCAAATCGAATGAAAAGCAGATTGTGTTACAATTTAGAAAGAGATTAACTCAATTCTATATTACTGCTCATATATCTTGAGCAGATATTTGTTGTGTATAATAAATGGTGAACTGGACGCTCTAATTTAACTAACTGAATGAAATTACCAATTTATTTGGACGAAGAGCAAAAGGAAGCGAATGAAAATGAAGTGACAATAAAAAAGAAGCTGTCAGGGGAAGTGCAGCTGATGCAGACTGCAGAGACATTTGTTTTGATAGAGGAGATCAAAGGTTATCAACCCGGACGACAATAACAACAACCAGTAGTCAAGTCAAGTCACACAGCCCCATATTCTCATTCCATCTCACAATACACGCACAAAGCATTTTATTTCTGGTCTGTCTAAGTGACTACCACAGATTAATCCAAAGCTTATGTAATAGTACATGGATAATTCAATTTTGCTTCATTTTCTTTCAATTTTCTTTCTTTAGGAGTTATTAATTTCAATTACAATTCGCGTTAGCGTTCATTCTATTTTTGCAGTCTCTATTACTATTATTAATTTCCCATGCACTTGTCCAGCCGATCCAGACCAGACTAGAGCCAGACCAGAGCCAGTTCTTTTCATTTGTTCCAAATTCGAATTTCAAACTGACATGACAAGACATTGAAATCGTAAGTGATAGTTTTATGGCATTAATAGACAACCAATCCAAGTGAGTCTAACTTTTTGCTCAGGTTTTGGCTTGCTTGACTGTTTGGAGTCGATTGGGCCTAGCGGGTTGGGTGACGCACGGCAAAAAATGCGAAATGTTGTAGGTAGTTGAAGTTTTGAGTGATGATGATGGTGGGCGATAAAAAGATGATGATCCTTTCCTTCATCACTTCACATCACATCAAATAGGCTTAATTCAATTTGGGAACACGCACACACACTACCACACAGGCTATTTATACTTGGCTCGAAATCCATTTCTCACTTCTAACTTACCGTATTTGTAAATAGAACATATTGTACTACGGAGATTCGATTTAAACACTATACCCGGTTGGCTGCATGATCTACGTGTATTTATATGGCTAACACTCATAACATAACATCACATCACATTCAATCCCAACCTAATGCGATATTCTGATTGGGATGTGTGTGGTTGCTCTGTCTCTGCGCCTCTGCTCTGCTCTCCAGTCTTCAATTGAGTAATTGAATTGACATGACACGAGTTCCGAAACACAAGTTACAACGGGACAGCTTGCCTATTAGTTACACATCCTATTTTATTTACAACCAGACACATGTGAATCCTCAATTCTCCTTCTCTACATAAAGAAATGCAAATAATATACTAAATTCTCTATTTTCTCAATAACCATTTCTCATGTTAACACGGATGTCTGCCTCATTTAAACACTTAGGTATACTCACGATATATGTTCTGCATTTTCAACACAAATGAACAAGAAAATAGTCGTGAGTTCTATTTCTACCTGATATGTAGAGATCATTTGCTTTAAACCATTAGAACAGATACTACACCACATACTACACACCTATTTCGTATAATGTAAAGTTTTAATTTGAGCGAATTGTAATATTTCTAGTATACTTCGAAGTTTCATCAAAATCATCGCGGTTAACAGTGCAGTACAGTTGTAACTTCGGCATTGTCGTATTCGGAAGATTTGTTGCTGTTTCTACAAGGCAATTTAATTTTGAGGACCCATTGAAATAAATTTTATCAACGATCATGACATTTCAAAAGTGAAATATATTTTGTATGAGATAATTTGAAATAAGGACTTTTGTAGATTAGAATTACAATGCCTAATTCATTTTCGTCAAGATACATGTATTCGCCTTGGAAAGTAGTACCTAATACAGTACACATTCAAGAATCTGTTAAACTGTGAATCGCTGTGACATGTCTGTAATATTTGTTATCTTTAGCTTTGCTTTTTGCGACTTGGTTGGTTTTGGCCTACTTAATTTTTTTGTTTTGGTTAGGAAACGAAAACATAAAATATTTTGATTACAAGGACAAGTGGGTACACTGTATAATATGTGATATGAGTACGAAATGCGATAATAATATATGAGAGTGTGGCAAGTATATGCAATGACACTACATAATATATGTGTATGAAAAAATCTAAGAAGCATTGGTTGATCTTCGTGCATTGCTAAGTAGGTCTATACAGTGTCAATGTAAGGATGGTAATAATAATCGTACAAATGAATATTTCATCAGAGATTTTTGCTTTCTATATAGATTTGAGAGTGAAAGTATGTATGTGTCCTGTGAGTGCAGTATGTATGAATATGTAATACAGAAGTATTTATGAAGATTAATGTTTATTCCCTTTGTACACATAAAATAAGCGAACTCTGAATTCGGGTGCCAACACGTGCATTGAGCAATAGTCAAGTCCATTACTGTTGAAAAGCATTAATATGTATTTCATGAATATTACTTACTGCAGCCTTGTGAATGCTCAACAGACTGTAAAGCTAATAGAAGAAACCACACCTTAGTATCAAGTCAAGATCAAATGATATAAACTCTGGATATTACTTAATTGACTTTGATTCAAAGGTTTTCATGTTGTCTTCTCCAAAATCTTGTTGATTTATTGTTTCTCTAGCCAGGGACACTAAGGTGTGCTTTGCCAATGATTTCAAAAATGGTAACGTATACTATATCTAGTCATAAATAGGTAAAGCCGGTATGCAGTTCTTTTTGAACCATTTACAATAAGAAAATAAGCATAATTTAAGTAAATTAGAATAAGACCATAAGTAAACCAACAAAAGGACCGTTTACAGAGTAACATTTAATTTCTGTACACACATTAACGTGATAATAATACTCATTAAGTGTATAAATCGCTTTTTAACTACATTTGTAAGTAAGGATGGATAATTTGGATCCGTACAAATATACCATGAGTATAATTAAGCAAAAGTTGCATATTTAAAAAAGGAATTAAGGCAAGAAGATGGTATTGCGTATGGGTCACTCAACTCGACACTTGACTTGTAGGGAAAATATATTCAACTGATCTGATTTTATGACCAGGATTCACTAGCTGTTTCTATGATTAATGCACCCACTTCCCTGACGTCTCCACGCATTCACAGACTCGAGGAATGTATATGATGGCACACATCCACATCAAACCATACCACACACAAATATAAAATAAAGCCTTACCAACAAATCACATCACAAACGAAACGAACAGAAAAATATGAATGATAAGTCCCAACCCTGATTTTTTTACTCCCTTTTAGTAGTTTTGCCATCTTATCTGTTCACATTACTTACTTACATTTACAGACAGTCACAACCAACAATCGTACCTTATTCATATCGTATTTAGCTTTTAGCATTAGCAACGATAACGAAAAATATGCTACTTTAGTACCTAATGTTGAGTTCTACAGAACTATGGCAAGCATACATGACATATTAAATGAAAAACATGAATAAATGTTGTGTCAAAATATTCTGCCATGTTCTGTCTCTTCTATTCATCCACTTCACCACACAATAACATAATTCGCAGACAAAATCGTTCAACTAGAATTATATACGGTTTAAATAGTTTATAGGCTTAATGACTTACTGCTCACAGAGACAAACCTACTTACTACCTTTCCTTACTTACCTTACCCAGTCTTGGTATCTTTATGAATAGATAATAAATATTTTCTTCCAACACCATAACTCAATTTTCCTTCTTGGTGGTAACTTAAGGCGGCAACGTGACACGACATGCAAAAACGTCTTTTTTAAGTCATACACACACATACTAATACCTTCTGTGTGCCAACCACTTTTCATACCTATATTCATATATCGTGAAAATAATAGTATATTTTTCAATGTAAAAAGGATATCTCTACATTTTTATATTCAATATTGACAAGTATTGTTTATGTACATATGTAGTTTATATTCAAAAGCACATGCAGTGCCTACCTACTATTGATAATATCATTGTCAGACTGGTTATCTACAGTAACTGCACAGTAATTGACATAATTAGGCTATTTACTACCATATTGAAATGTTGATGTACAGCCCACACCGGTACGCAACTTTTAACTGATCATTTCAATCAATCTTGAGTCACTGAAACTGTCCTTCTGAAAATGTAGGTACAATTTCATCATTAAGTGAAAACGGCATTGCAACAAGAAAACAACCTAAACAGCAACGCTTATTATACTCGTGTAAATGTACAATATTGACAAAGAATTATCACCGCAAACAAATACAAGCACAATTCAATCTGCATATAAATATTACACACATTTATATCCTGTAAAATCCTATCGGCCATCGTCAAGTTGATTTGGAAAATAAGTAATTTTCTATATCACAGAAAATAGTATTTTATTTTTTCAAGTTATTTTTTTGTGCAAATAGTAGTTGCTTTGTTTTAGGGAAATTCAATCAGAAAGGGGATAATAATAAGTAAAAAGGAAATTGCATTTAATATCCAAAAGTAATCTTGAGTGCTGCACGCAATGCAATTCTACACTTCCGCAAACTTTTGCCATGTTTGGCTGATTATTCGTCGTTTGCTAAAGGATTCATATGATAGAAACAGAAAGCTTCGTAAATGAAAACGGTTTTTGTAATAAGTTTTACTGATATATTTTGTTATTTCATGAAAACATTGATATTGACTTTGAAAAGCAAATACGCATTTCCAAGTACTAGGTGGCTTGCATTCTGTTTGCAATAATATTGATATTTGTTGTTGTACATTGAAAATAGGAGAGGAGACGGAATGAAATGGATATCCAAATAAGAGAGTTGCACACTGGCACGCATATTCACAGGTATTAAAAATATTTTGTAATTTAATGAAATGGATGCATCCAAAAATGGTAGGGCTATCAAAAGAAAAATGTACCTAGTGCCCATTGATACAATGCAGCCTAGTGTCATGTTGATGCAGCATAATAAATGCAATGTAATAATACATTTAAACTGTATGTAATGTGATTATGCGAATGTGATACATAGTCCTCGTAACAAATCCTCTCTTGAAGATATACAATATACACCGAGACGTTTTTTTCAGATAATTCAATTTGCTCTCGTGTCTTGTTCAGAGTTCAGATCATTTATTAGAATGAACTATAAGCTGCATATTGTTGTGTTACTTGAAAGCACGTACAATAAGCAATTAGATTCATAAGGGTTGAGAGTGCTATGTTAATGTTGTCGTTTACAGTACTAAATTCAATAAAGACAGTGCGGAACGGTAGAAAATCTCCAGCATCATATATCTGTGAGCTCCATTTGCTGGCTCTCCACAAAACTTAATCTTTTCAAGTCGGCTTACCTTCTCTTGGTCCCAGGATTCATTTACTTACCTTTTTTGCTTTGGTCAACCCAAGGATTCTGTTGTATAAAGTTTAATTAAATGCTGGTTGCTTTCTCAGTCCACGCAATACTCTGCCAATAATTCAATTTTGACTTGGTTTCTAATTTGGTGTGACTAACGGCTTGCACTTCAACGTGTAACCGCAAAACGTAAAAATTAATGAACGTGATACCGTAGCTCTGCACAATACCTACCAGCAGAAACAAATAGGTAGATTTAGATTTACGAATCTGTACTTCATGCTATATGTGGTCATACATTCACTAATTCAAAATAATTGTATGCTTTAGTATAAATCAATATATTTGAGTTAGTACGGTTCTACAATTAGTATTAAGTATATTTTTCTAAAAATGACCATTTGAAATGATTTTATTTTTAATAAGGTTTGGGGAGTTTAAGAAGTTTAATCAAGTCTTCATTATTGGTTTCTAAAACATTATTAGTTATTGTTTGTTTGTCCTCTGGTCAATTACAACTGAAATTTCGAATAATTGTCTGAAATTTTGTTTTGCAAACTTACAGGAAGTAGACGCAGTGTAAAATTACACTTTACTTATAAAAATGTGTTTATGTAATTTTAAAATGGTTTCATGACAATATAGGTTTAGTCAGTTTGTCAGTTTAAGTTGAAGGAGTTGGACCCGGAGTCGCTAACTAAATAAGGGCATCTCAGGACAGAAAGCGACATGAGGTCCAACCAACTTGACTTTTCAAAGTGATATGATATGCTTATTACATTTCATTTACGTTTGCGTGTACTTTTATGCAGTCTATTATAATTCATTCACGTGAACCCAGTAAATGTACCTACATATAGGATATAGAATGGAAAATTTATCATTTTGCATTATTATTCTGTTTTGGTCATTAGAGTAGGCACAAAGTTTTAAATTAAAATGTATTGCTTAGTTTTGGTTGAAACGTTATACCACTGAAGCTTATGGAAATTGAGTATCTGTTTACAGTTTCAAAAATTTGGTAACGATAATGATGATGTTGGTAATTAATTACCATTATTGCGATAACATTGTCAAAAGAGATGTTAACAGACAGTTAGCAACAGGATAGTACATTTCCCACAAGCCAAGTACATTTAAATTCTATTGTCACCAACACTGAATAGAGTGACATTGTGACAATAACATTAAAACCGTTGCTCTGGCTCATTTAGTAATGCTTACAGCTTAATTAACAGCGATTTTGGATATAAGCTTTAAATGATAATGGTTTTCACGTATTATTTGTAACCTACAGCATTTTTGCGTAGGCAGGTTTTATTGACTACAGAAGAATAAACTGATGTCATGCTTGTAATTCAGAGATAATAGGGACCCCAAGTTGTGTTTCTGCATTAATCTTCTATTTGTAGTTAGATACGCAGTTAAATAAATAATAAACATGAGAATATCCTTTTGTACTCGAACTTTATCGCATTGCACTGTGCTGCACTTTTCATTCTCCAAAAACTAAAGTTTAAAAACGTAGGTTTTATTGTTCTCTCCTATCGCAAATAAAATTTGTGCAAATGCTTTACCACACCACACCTACATACACAAATAATTCTGCTTATTAGTGAACGTTTACAAAGAAAGCCGAAACATCATGTAATTACATTACTAATATATCTTTGATTGGATTTGTAAATCGCATGTAATTACACCATTCGCGAATGAATTTGCAAAATGAAACCAGTTTCGCTACAGGATATTAAGTGAATATGAAACTAAAGCCAAAACTATCTGCAGGTAGGTACTTGCGTTGTTGTGTTTTGTTCATTGCCTTGCCTTGCACTTTCACACTGTCCCAGAATTTGCATAGCAGAAGATCATTATTAAAGTTTGGACTAAATATTGACTTACTTTTGGCATCGTAAACAATAGTACATGATAATGTAAATGGTTAATTCTGTATAAGGAATGAAAAGAAAACAAGCCACAATTTACTGCAGTCTGAATTGAATTGAAAAGCGGGTCACGTACACTTTAGTACACCATACAATGTAATTGCCGGTACCTGCATACAATACACCAATGCTCAAACACACTACTTACTCTTAATACCAACAATTCGAAGACTGATATAGTTATTGCTCGTATTTATAATTTGTTGGTCCACATTAAGTGGAGACGTAGGTGCGTAGTCCACTAACGAGGGAAACAGTAAACAAAAGTTACATAGTACGTTTAAAGGTACAGTAAAGCAATTACTATTCATTGGCAATATCAAATACAGACAAACATACACACTACCAAATAGTGTAGTGTGACTATTTACATAATTGGACACAGAGACACAAGCACCGATACACACAACACAAAGACACTTTTAACGCGATCAAAATGCACACCCGAATTGTTGTAATGTTGATTGTAATGTGTTAAGACCATTTTTGGAAGGCGCACCTATTCTGAATCACTCATTTCAATTCTACCCATTAAACCGACCGTAAATACACATTAACATTTCAACTAGGTGCTAAAATAAAATGTAGACTCATTAAAGGTAGAGATTCAAAATTTTCTGTAACCTTGTGACGACAACGATACGTTGCAAACTGCTTATCCCAATTTTTGGATTTGGGTATGAAATGTTATAATTTTTATCTCAAAGTAATCACTGTTGAGCAATACAATTTTAATCTGTTCCCGAATTCCAATTTAAATGACATTTGAATATCAATTATAAAATCTTGTAGCTAAAGGCTTTACCTACGCGATCCCAATTTTGTTTTTCAGATAGATATCGTTAGCGAGGATGTGTTTGTTTTTATTTTTGTAGAATTCTAAAATACCACTCCTGTATTTTGTAATCGTTATTTAATCTCCCGAAGGTGGAATGAATGAAAGCTCATGTAAGTATTATAGCTTTGGTTTAAAATTAAAAAATGATGTACCTGCTTGTCCGGTTTTATGTGTCTATATCATTGCTTTGGATCTAATTTTAAGGTCTCAGCTTACATAAGTCTGGATACGATGCACTGATTACACATAAATCAATGCTACTTTTCTTTTTGTTGAGCATTACATGTTAAGATCAAATTTCCTTTAAAAGCAAAAGGTGGGCACTGATTTTTATTTAGATTGCTACTGAATTTCAGGCCTTAAGCTCACAATGTAATCCTAAAGAGCAACAAACCAGTATTAAGTGTTTTCATGTGTTGTGCAATGCCTAATTTTGTCTAATGATAATTTATAGTTGGATCAATTCCCCTAATTTTTTCGCGATTTTAGATCATTACGCTAAATATTATTACATTTGCCCATATAGTTTAGCTTTACCTGTAAAACAAAGCATTTTTGTACCCATTCGACTGGTTAATAAAATCTAAACATTAAGCCTATATTACTTAGAGTTGGAGTAAAGTACTTTTTGAATGCAGTAAAGAACAAAGTGCAATGCACAAAGCTTCGTTAATCCTTTTATCGTTATTAAGCATCTTCACTTCACCAAGAATAAAATATTGTTGTCCCAAGAGGAAAGTTGTTTATACTTAAATTAACAATGTATGTATCAGATCTGTCTTTGTACTTCCAAAGACTGATAAATACCCTTTTGGCCGAGCCTGTGTTTGCCAAGTTTCTCTGATTCATTTCATTACAAAATTAAATGTATTTCAGAGCCAAGCCCATCTACAGCATCAGTTATCCTATCAAAATCACATCTTGCTACACTATTCTGCTCCAAGACAATGTGACATCTACTGCTTTCTTTGTTATTCTTCCACTACTTTAGTTGCTCCGGTTAACTTCAGCTGCATTTGCTTTGATCATGTGTAAAATCCAGCATTTCATTAAGTTTCCTCTTAGTTGATTAAGTACTTCAGGTAGGCGCAGAAAATTTGATGAAATTATGCACTAAAATAGTCAGGTAATTTTACAAATATTTGAAAAATCTTTTCAGAACATATGTACATGCATCTATACGTAAATAATACTGAGTAATACAAAGGGTGGCAAGAGAACATGGGACCAGTTTTTCATCAAATTTTAATGTTACAAAGAAATTTTTTTATTGTGATTAGTACGCTCTACATGATAGCCCTGATTCTTGGCTACAGCCCTGCACCTCTTTTTCCAACTTTCAAACACTTTACTGACCATGGCAGCATCCACGCTGTTCCATTCATCGTTCAATACTTTCCAAAGTCCTTCTAAAGTTGTAGCTTTTCTTTGGAATGCCCTCTGCTTAAGCCAGCCGAAACCGAAAAAGTCCAGGGGTGATATATCCGGTGATTTAACAGGAATTTCTTGATTTGGAATGAGGGTTATTCCATTGATTTCATGTTGTTCCTTAGCGTACTGCTGAGTTTTCTTAGCAGTGTGACTGGACGCCTTGTCGTGGTGAATGAAGACTTTGTTTTCTTCCCCAGAATAAAGGTTTGGGACATGAATGGTCATTAAAGGTTTCAAAACGGTGTCCCGGTATACCTCGGAGTTTATCTTCGCGTTTCCTTGTATTTTCATCAGTGGTAAAACTCCTCTGACACTTATTGCTCCTACTACCATCATTTGCTTTCCATAGCTTTCTCTGGTTTCGCATACCCATCTTTCTGGTACGTCATTTCCTTTTTTTACGTAACAGATTTTCCTTTTCCCATTACAGTCGTCCACCCTGAAGAGTGCTTCGTCTAATGTGACCATATACTCCCACTTTTCACCTGATAGATGACCCTCGTACAGCTTTCTTGCATTTGTCTTCCGGTTTTGAACATGTGAAAGTTGAAGGGCGTGGTTTTTTGATTTTTTTCGAATGATCTTCCCCAAATCAGTTTGTATTGCTTTCATAACTGTTGTATGGGATGTTTTCAACTGTTTTGCCATCTGTCTTACACTTTTTGGGTTTTCTTTGTCTGTCATATTGTTGAGCTTTCTTAAAAAGTCAGAATTCCTTACTTTCTTAGTGTACACTTTCGGAGGTGTAGAATGTCCCAACGCTTTTGCTTGACGTCTAATTCCGTTGCAATGTATAATATTATGCACTAAAGTCTTACTGATGTCATACCCAGCAGTTTTTACTCGCGCAACAATCTCTCTTTCACTAGAACCTTCTTCGGAAAACACTTTCACCAGCTCTGCTACTACAGGAGGGTACTTCGGGGGCATTTTAAAGTTTTAGCAAAAAATATTTCGTACACAATTTAAAAAATAGTTAGTACTCAACTACATTTGATCAACTGGTTTCAAAAAATTAGCGCGTTTGAGTAATTGCAGAAAATAGGGTGGTCGCATGTTCTATTGCCACCCTTTGTAATAGTAATAAATATATTGAAGATATGGAGACTTAAATAAAAATTCTTTACTTGGTAGAATGTAGAATTCATTTCATCTATTATCTAAGGTCGAAAGAATTTATGTATAGAATGAATGGGGCAACAAAAGTCGCAAGTAAATGTTGTGCATACGTAAACGACTCCGTATAAGGACATTTGCAAAAAGAAGTGCATGTATGTCATGCACAGTAGGTTAAGGAATATATTTTATCTATTTGCTAGAAACGCTATGAAAGGACAGCGAAAGTGTATCAATTACAATGTATGGCGGTAGCTTTGTTTAGAATAATATAATATAATTTATTGCTTAATAGCTTTATGCATTCACATTTTTAAGTTAATTAATTAACAGTGTCACGAATCTCATTTATCTCAATAAATTAGCTGCACGCTGCACTTTGGGCTAATTAGATTGAAATGTGTGTTACTTACTAATACAGATTACAGAATTGAATTTTTCTACTACGAAGGTAAATAGTTTCTCATGCAATTTAAACAATCTTATTTTTCAATGAAAAATGTGTTATTAGCATGCAACACGCAATACAGTGGACCTTGAAGACAATTATTATTCTTGTTTTTATATTGTATTTAGTAAAAACTGACTGATAATAACAAGGAACATAAATCTCTAAAATCTAATTGATATTTGAATAGTGTATTAAAAACTTGATTTTAAGTTGTCGATTCATTATGAGCTGTTAGAAATACAAATAAAGAAATAAAATACTCTGGTGTTTCTAAATATATTGTAGGTAGATGTTATGAAAGGTACTGCGTACGAAATAAAAGAGTCTGAGAGTAAAGAATGTGCATTGTCAAAAAGAATTCTAGTCTCATTGACGATTAAAGCAGAAATTCTCAAAAAATGTCGTCTTCGGACAATGTTTTACAAATACTAGAGCAATACACTGATGTATTGAGTAAAAAGGTAGTAAAGAAAGTAGTAAAAAATCAAAATGGGAAGTATATTCATTCTAAGCACACTCGAAGCCAATAATATTTCAAATGTATCGTATGGCATACTTACATCAGTAGCATATTTATGCGGTAGTTGAAACTTTAATTCATCATAGGTATTTATTGTTTACTTATATCAACTGATCTTTATGTTTCTAATATGCCCTCTTACCTCGTCATACTACTACTGCGTGACGGCTACCGGCTACTCATTAGAAAACTCACATCTCTAGTTTCTCTTTTCCCATTCACTACATACACATACCGACATACCTATAGGCATAGGCTTGCAAAAACCAAGTAACCCCTATATTTTTTGAAATACACCCTAATTGTGTCATGTCATAGCATACATACAAATATAAGTTTACTAGTGTTGCTGAACATACAGATGTAATACTATTATATAGTGTAGTGTTAACATATTTAGGTCTGTAGATATTCCTAAATTGCCTATTCATGCGATACGTCAACAATCTATTGGTTGACCAGGCCACTTTTCATTAATGGTTATCGCCAGTTACTGAACAAAAGTAAGGCTTTAGTCATTGATTGCCCATGCAATACTTATTCATTGAAACATACCTTTGAAAACTGCATTTTACGAAGTAGTGTGACAATTAATAGTCTTATTACTATCAGTTATATCACTTATATATTTATTACTCTTGCATAAATGACCAGTGCACCTATGTTCCTCATTTTGGTAGCGAAAATAGTGCAGTGACATATACATTACTTACGTATTCATACTGTGGATTACAGGTATGCTGTTTTTTATTTAAAACTTTACTTTCAATTCAATCACCGTGTATTTACACAGCAGTACGTTCGTGGTACACGTATTAAGCATTCATGTATAGACACGAATATTTTTGGCTTCAATTTTAAGAAGCATCGTAGTTAAGATAGGTAAGGTACTGTTGATAGTACACATGTATACGGAATATGGCAAAATACCTATTTCAGTTATTATGTAATACATGTGCGTTGTAAAAATGATACCTACTTTACTGGTGATGGGTATACGTATTAGTAGGTATTACTACAAAGTTCCAAGACATGTAGTCAGCAGAATACTTATTATGAACAAGCACTGTGACGATGGCAAATGAGGGATGAAGTGAATCATCGACAACTACGAATATAGCTAAGCATTCACATTTCACATTAGCAATTTGTAATTTAATATCATGTGTACTCCCTACTATACGAAACCTAATATATTTTACCGCTTACATTATCGCTGCAAAACTTTCTAGTAGATGTATGCAGAGTAATTACAAATAGTATTGTGATGTGCTGTGTCTGTTCCTAATCATTTACTTATATTATATACGTTTGCAACAAGTTTATTATCAAAGTCTAGCGATAGTGGTTAAGTGTGGTAACACAATATTGAGTTTGTGTTAAGTTCATCTAGAGAATCCTGTACAAATAAAGTTAATTCATAAATATGCTTTACAGCTTACACTGTAAGTTTTATACTGTCCAGAACCTTAAAGGATTGTAGCTGTGCTTGTTCTGTGAACTGAAATTCTTATCAGTGTCATATTACACTGAACTCGGATGTGAAGTAGTACATTATATAAATACGCACTCTATTTTGTGAATAGTTGAAATACCTTGATAGAATTCTATTTTAACATTTTCTACATTAAAGTGTGTAGAGTTACTTTCAAGTATTTCGATATTTGTGACAGTTCTGGTTCTATACTACAATACTAACTGAGGTTACTACTAATTTCCATATTTGTGACATTTTTGTAAGATAACGAACTATAATAATAATAATACTTTGAAAGTGGGACTACAGTATTTGCAAGGACTACATGATAATTGACATGTAATGATACAATAATAGTAGAAACAGGATCAATTCCCAGTAAAAATCAATAACAATAATAATTCTAGCCCCAGTAATTCCTGATACATACACTTATTATACAGTTGGTTTTGTTGACCGATAAAACACAATTTTATTTACTTAGCTAAGTTAGCCTTTGAAGGGAGTTGTGTTGACATGCATGTTGGGGATTTACCTATAAGCTCGAAACATACAGTAGACATTATAAGGTTTTTGTTGTTAACGCATTGCACGTGACTGTATTCGAAGCTTATTCTTTCATTGCCAGTTGTTATGTTCATAAGGAATTGAATTTGATGAGTATAGACTTCTATATTTGATAGTGGCATGAGAAGCACAAATTGACAAGTATATCACTTGATTAAAGTAATTTAATTTCAAATATTGATCTCATTTAATCTCATACTAACATATAGTACAAATCAACAAAAGTGCTGGTAACTATCAATACTTATTTTCATTGGGATATTACTTGTGTGAGTTATAATAATATATTTTCATACAAAAGAATTTTGTTCAAAATAAGTAAGTTGTAATCTTTATATTTTTGAAATACACAATTTAACCTGCTACAATTACACAATTCAAGTGTCTCAAACCTCTCATTCCAACCGTTGATCTGTAATATAATAGAATAATAGCATCTCGAGACCTTTAACTGTGACTTTTCGTCAGGAATGTCACTCGTGGATCACATGAAGTTATAAAATTATGATTGCCTAATCAAAATTGTCGATGGTTGATCTATGTGTGGATATGGCTCTTTTACTGAACTACTATCACACCAGTACAATGCTGACATACTCTTACGTACTAAATATTGATTACTGAGGATTACAATGAATACAGATATGTGGCGATAGCGATACAACCTATCAAACCACTTGTAGTTTTCAATACCATCAACCATCGAACCATCTCGACTTTAATCAGACAAGAGTTCACTACGATCGGGCAATTTAATTTTAATAAATAGTATTAATTATTATTGAGATTACGTTTGCAATCGCAATTAGTAAATTAAAGATAAACCTTAACATTTACGTTATTTAGTTTGTGAGTTTCTATCATAACTGCACATCGTAAATGTATTTGAAGTATTATCTGAAGTGAAATTGCTTCCCTGTCACATTTTTCAGATTGAAGACTGACATGAACATTTTGCAACTGTGTGCATGTATTAAAGTCTGTGTTTACTAAGATACATATAAAGCTAAAGATATAAATTGTATTACAACACAATAGTTTGTTCTCTGTCTCTGATTTTTTCAGCCAGTCAGCTTGTCTTGTCTAGTCTTGACTTGAGCCGTTGAGATGTTCATTTTGTTATGAGACTTAGCGGATTTGGTGTGCATAGTGTGAGAAATTATACGATACTGTGCTGTGGATGTTATTTGCATGAGGACGCATAAAGCGCGCTGACGGATTCTCATTCTTCTATTCCACGCTGAACTTAGCCCTTTCTGTTTAACACATTTTCCCGAAGGCGCAAAATTATCATGGATAAAATGGACTTAGCAGCTCATAGTAAGTACCTTAACAGATTTTTAAAAATAATTCTTATTTCGTGGTCATTTCTTTAAGCAAAATCTAAATGCGCTTGAAGCGTTGTCGGTAAAACTTGGATACATAAATGTAAAACAATAGATTTGGTGTAGTGGTATTTCTTTACATTGTGTTCACGTGTGGTAAAAGTATCTATTTTTATCTTAAGAAGATAGAAGCTCCATGGAAGTTACATAACATTTCATGTGGGCGGTTTCGTGTGCTCTGCCATATACACTAGTACGTAAAGCTACAGTAGCAGACGCAGCTTTAGGATATAAAAGAAATTGTCATAGGGTGAGCGGAAATGCTGCATACCTATACCTATATATGAATGCACATGCATAAATAAGTATGCCCACCCACTAAAAGCTTTCCTTATTACAAATACTAGGGGTTTATTAAAAAATATTCATAATTCAAATGCCCAGTTTTATAGTCATTTTTATTGCCATTTTTTTCGATGCCGCTATTCCAAGAAATATTTTTATATCGGTGCTACATAATTAATACTGAAAAATGTATTGTAGATACAATATGGCTAGGTAGTATCGTGAATCATTGTATGAAAACAGAAATTCTTTTATATTGTAGGAAACTAAGAAGTAAATGATCTTACTGCCTTTCTGACTGAAAAATTATTTATTTACTTAATTTTGTGAATAACCGGAGATTAGAGAAGTCATTTATTGAGGGAATAAGCATTTATTTGTTCAATTTGTTAATGTAAAGCTTAATAGACTTTCTCAAATGCTCCCTAATGCTCTAAGAGACTCGTCTCTGGTAGTAATTAATGTATATGCTATTTGTCACTAAATTTGTAGAGAAGCGATTGATCATGATTGTGGTGGGATCGGTAGCTTTCTGCGGAGTAGTTGTCGCTGTGGCTGTATTAGCAACTCAAGAAGAGAAAAATGAAACAAATTTTACACCTGAAGAAAGAGCTCAAAGGGCTCTTTTGCGAATGCCAGTAATAGATGGGTAAGTCATTTAAAGCAACAGTATTTTATATTTTTAACACACATAATAAACAAAAACTTTGGAAAGATTAAAAATCCCGTTCTTTGAAGTGGAACATAAAGCTTTATTTTCTTGATCTCAAAAGACATTTTCCATTTAATAGTAAAATCGCAAACTAAATAAGCTTAAGCTTCTGAGTGATATCAGTTAAAAATAAACCTGCCAAATAAATCAGTTCTTTAGCCGAAATCTTTTGGCAGTGTCGGACAGAATATTGAAAGACAAATATATGATGGTTAGTAAATTATATAAATCAAATGAGACTCCCTGAAGACGAGAATCCGCTATGATTATTTGTGGTACACCATTCTCGGAATCTATACACATATCTGCTGCAATAAGAAAGATTAGAAAGAAACAAGGCAATAATCATTTGTTAGACCATCTGATCAAATCCCTTGTTGATATCTGAATATCTGTCATGATTACATAACGCTTCCTCATCTGATAATTTTTGGATCCTCAACTCACTCTATGCTGCCGTATTTTGCATGTGCAGCGATACTTAATCATAAACTCGAATCCTTTTATGATAGGTTAAGTGTTGCCTACATCCTGTATGTCTGATATGTGTATCTTAACTCATTCCCCATCCATAAATTGGCAAGGAGAGAATAAACCACCCGGTTTGCCCCGCGGTGGCCAAATAACTTAACACACAAGAGGCGTGTTAACACTTGAGCATTAACAACACTTGAGAGAGTAATATTTTTTCAGTTTCGGTGTTTTAACCTTGTTGGTTGATTTTTATTTTTCGTAGACACAATGATTTCCCATGGTCTTTAAGAAAAATCGTTTACAATGACTTGCGAAGAGTTAATTTCAATTCAGATTTAAGACAAGATCCCAATTGGACTGACTATCCGGATTCTGCTACAGATCTCCCTAGACTTAAGCAAGGGCGTGTTGGAGCACAGGTTTGTACTATTTCTATCACATTTGCATGTAGTTTTTTAATTGCTAGTTTATTACGTTTTAGCGTATATACATATACTAATTGTAATAGTAAACACGTATAAGTCAAGTTAGGGTAAAATCATTATTGAACTACAGAAATATGATTTGCGGTAAGTATAACTTGTAATTAAATTCATGAGAATTTTTTGCAAGTTTCCTAATAAGGAATAATTGCATTGCAAGACAATAAGACATCAGCTCATCGTAAGTAAGCCGAGATAAAAATCATATCCAAAAGAAACGTGAAGTGACTGCATAATTGATTTCCTAAGGTAGGGCTATAAAACTTGTAAGTCGATTTGTATTGGATTTCCATTTCCAGTGTTTTTATGCTGATGCTGAACTTATAACTCAAGAGGTTTGTAATGTTTAAATTAGATATAATACCGTTGTGAGCGACATGAACGTAATTTGTAGAAAGTAAAACATGTGCACAATTTTCTTGCAGTCTTGCATTTGACAGCAGATTCGATTTCCTAGTATGTCTACATAAAGATATACTCGATTACCAACGAAATAAAATTAAGGGAATCGGAGGACTCATTATTTCATTAATCTTGTGCTCTTGATTCTCCGGTCTGCGTATCAGTTGGGCAGTTGTTAGAAGTGCATACCTATGCATACATTCACTTGGTGGTTTTGTAATATTGTAATACGAAGTCTTGTTGACAAGTTGATCTGAGAATACCGTTCCTGCATGACTGCACCCTTTCTTCAGAGTTAATGTTGCATTAAGATTGCCAACTAAACTAAATAGCATTGGACTGAATGAAAGTGACTCATTGGAATTGAGTGCCAAATAAGTTCTGCTTTGCTTTTCTAATAGAAAAAACTGGAATTGTACCAAACATGATGCTTTCTCACGTTTAATAAATTATTTCGATGATTCGTTATATATACGTTTACATTTTAGGGTAGATAATAAAAAACTAAAGTTGGATGTAATTAATTATCATGCACATGAGTAAGTATTAAAAGCTATATTCCATCAAAACTAATTTTTAGTTTTCAAGTTGTCGTACTGCAATGTCTGCAGATGTGTTGCACTGAACCAAATCTGCCAAGTAAGCTTAATTTACAAAACATGAGACGAATGTCCCATACTGCCATACTAAATGAGCATTTATCAGTTGAACAGAAACCCATTTAGGGCAATATTAACAAAAAGTTTCCATGAGTTATTGGGTAAAACTTCTTTTGTGTATTTATTGACGCAATTCCATATTTTTAAGCATTGACTGTGATTTTGTGATTCATAATTTATGAAGTATTTTTCATTCCATGGTCATTAATAATTTTCTTTGTCTTCCAGTTTTGGGTAGCCTATACACAATGTAACAGTCAGAATGTGGATGCTGTGGAACAAACTATTGAACAAATTGATGTTATCAAAAGACTTGCTGCAAATTATTCAGATCATTTAATGTTTGCTTCTAGTTCTGCAGGTGAGATAAATGTCCACAATTAAATTTTCACAATGCAAAAAATGCAGTAGTCAAAGTCAAAACAATAAATTGCTTACACTTTCTATGAATTTAGATATCGAAAAAGCAATTGCAGATAACAAAATAGCAAGTCTGGTTGCTGTTGAAAGTGGTCACGCTATTCAGTCGAGTTTTGGGATTCTTAGGATTCTATATGAACTGGGAACAAGATACATGACTCTTACGCACAATTGCAACACACCATGGTTTTCAAAAAAAATTTCATATCACCCATGTCGCTTAATCATGAAGTAATAAATGTGAATTTCCTGTTATTAATTTTTAGGGCAGATACAGCTCTAGTTGATGCTGCCACAAACCCAGTCCCTCCCGGTAGTAATGGCCTCTCTAACTTTGGTCTTGTAAGAATTACAATTTCATATTACAATAGAAAATACAATTAACGATACTACTATTTTCTTAAAGAGCATAAAAATACGTCAAGAAAAATGTCATCAGGGATTGTCAAATTGTAATAGTGAATACATTTTATTTTTCAGGAAATTATTGACGAAATGAATCGGTTGGGAATGATGGTCGACTTATCTCATGTATCTCATGCTACCCAACTTGCTGCCATCCAAAGATCCAAAGCTCCTGTCATTTTTTCACATTCCTCAGCTTACGTTAGTTTAATTTAGTTTGATATTATTGATTTGCAATTATTGAAAAATTATAAAAATGAAAAATGATTTATTTAGGCTGTCTGTAACCACCATCGAAATGTTCGTGATGATGTCTTAAGACTTATAGTAAGAATTAGCACTCATTATTATCCATTTTACTTTTCATTATGTATTATCCCATAAATTACATAACGATCGCATTTTTATAAATAATTCATTTACAGAAATCAAACAAAGGAATTGTAATGGTCAACTTCTACAGATATTTTGTCCAGTGTGATAGAAGCAAGAATGCTACACTGGAAGATGTGGTTGGTATGTCCCCTCTCCTACTTTGGTGTTTTATTTGTATTAATATACTAATATGATAAGGATAAGTAAATAAGTTTTCGCCATATTTTGATCTCTACATAGAACACATACAATATATAAGAAACATTACTGGTGTGGATCACGTTGGGATTGGAGGCGATTTCGATGGTATTGATGAGTAAGTTTTCTAATACATATTATTTTGAATCGCATTAACCGAGAATACTTTGTAAATACATTAATTCTACTTCCTATTGAATTTTAGTTGGTATTTAGCAAATTGAATACCGGAAAATAAGTAATGTTATCTATGTAATTATAACATAACACAAACTTTTAGATAATCCATCTCTTAATGTGTGTATATTTAATTTTCAGAGCACCTATTGGATTGGAAGATGTTTCAAAATACCCGGACCTTTTTGTAGCCCTTGCAGAAACATGGAGCGAAGAAGATCTGGAAAAGCTAGCCGGTAAAAATCTTCTTCGCGTATTTAAAGAAGTCGAGAAGGTACAACCTTATCTTAGTAACTATGTCCCAAATGAAATGATCGCATAAATAAGTGATAAATAAATTCTGAATTGCTTTTACAATTATGAAGGTGAGAGATGAACTAAAAAATCAACCTCCTCAACAAGGCAATATCAAGAAGTCAGAAATCATTGCTGTTGGTCTGAATACAAGTTGCATTACAGCCGTTTTTGAAAACGAAACAAAAGTTTCAGAGGAAGCCAGTAGAAGAAGACGAGATTTGTCAGAAGAAATTGTAGAATTGTAATCAGCAGCATCGCCTTCAGCAGAAGCAATAAAGTATATTTCTACTTGTTCAATAAGTTTAAGAGAATATTCATGAGTTGAAATGTTTGCATGGGGAATTTTGAATGACCGTCTCCAGACCGTATTTGAAACAAAGGTATATGAGCCCCAACTTTTAAAAATTCTTTAGTACAAATCAAAGTTGAATTTTGTACAATATGTAGTCAGAAGTTTTTTATTCTCAAATGATTTACCCTTAGGATTGTTTAGACTATAATTTATGGATTATTATAAAAACTTGAAGAATGAAAAATAATAAATTGTTAAGCAAACCAATCTAATTGAGATCTATGACACTGTTTAAATGGATTTCCGAAATATCCTTTCGGACAGCGGCAATCTGTTGTATTGGCTACTTTGACTCCGCCATTTGACTCAAAGCTTCCACTTTCCTTAATGAAGCATTCCGCATCGATTCCACAACTTGATTCCGTGCAAATTACCTCGTCGAATTCTTCAATGCTAGATTGCTGATGTTTCTCAGAAGAATGATCTCTTATCGCACTTGCTACTTCATCCTCTGTCATTTCTAATTCTATGCGTAATAATACTCAATATTAAATCTTTTCCACAAGTTACTTTAAACAGAAATTGATAATAATGCTAACCTGCTGGCAGTAGTGTGAAGTACAATACTTCGAAGGTTCTATTATAAGCTGCAGTACAAACGTATGTCCCTTCTATGTTTTGCTGGGGATAAAATCCACTTATAGGGTGATAAAACATATCTTCATGTGGTTGACATTTTAATGCACCCTTACATAAATACAAATTACACGAATTTCTTTTTAAATTATTGAAAAATTGAATTGTTTCATATACTGTATTTTTTGTAAAACTTACATTATGATATTTTTGCAAAGAAACCGCAACTCTTGGATTTGTCACACTACAAGGAATTCTTGCGGGAGATTTCTCAACATCAAAATATATAGTGTCACCTGAAGTCCTAGTAAATAGCTGTTTTCCTAATTAGAAATACTCAGTTAAACGAATTAAATGCCCATTCTAACAACAGAAACAGAAAATGATCATACCAAGGAGGTAAAATGTGATACAACACAACATACGATATATTTTTCATGCGCTAAAATCGACATAACTTAGCTCACTATATTTCGCTATAATTATCTTTGAATGGGGTTGTTTTCTTACCAGGAACATAAATATAGTAAAACGCAGATAGCTTGTAATACTTAGAACCAGTGTCGGGGCTAGTCGTCATACAATTGTACCTTCCAGAATCTGCGGGGCTAAGTTTTCTTTGGTATCCAAGAAATAGAGTAGCTCTGTAGCGCTTTGCACCATTTGTCTCATTAGCCCGTAACGGTTTTCCATGATATCCCAAATATTCTACTGTATTGTTAGTTGTGTACTCCGGTTTCTGGAAAAAAGTGTAGACAACAGTAAAAATATCCAGCCTTCACAAAAATTATTTTGTCAATTCTATACTGACTCCATCTCCGGAATACACCCATCTGGAGCTGAAGAAAGAACTACAGACGAGTACAATCTGGTTTCCTTGTGCAATATCTTCTCCAATTATGATATCCGAATCTTGAGGTTTACTCAGTTTTCGAATAGCCTTCATTGAAGCCCCATTTTCTACCATAACATTATAACCTTCGTACACAGTCGTTTTAATACTTTCCCACAGAGGTGATAAACAATTTCCAGGTTTTAACTCAAGGCAAATTAAATAAATCAGAAAAGGTAAAACAATCTTCTTAGACGAAATTTTTAAAACTGCCATTATTGTACACTTACTTGACACTGGAAACCTATCTAATTGCTTTTCTGAGTAAACAATTTAATGAAAATATTAAGTATTAAATTGAGTGATAGGAATCTCACAAGAAAATCCCATTGATGCTTAATGTTGTACGATCTCAAAGAAACTAATACTTGTTTTAATATTCATCCCAATTTGATTGTGAATATTGTAAAATCGATGTTTGCCTTCTGCTCAATTGCATCTAGCATAATAAAAGCTTTGCGTTATATGTGCAGTTTGTATTGCAGTAAACTAGATTTTAATTCAATAACTTTTACTAGAATTAGGTGGGTGCATTTTCTCTTTATATTCTTGAAAGTTAACCATGGTTAAACAAATTAATGCACTAGCTTAACTTTAAAACACGTACACTTAATACTTACCATGTCAGGCAAATGATTGATAGAACTGGTTAATATTTGTGTCATGTCACCATCAATTTTCCTGTTCATCTACATTTTTAACCCTAATGCAAAAATTTAAGATACTCATTTATTATTCTAATTAAGTTAATACCTTCGCTAAGCAAATATTTACCATTAACTTAATTGATGTATGATACACTAAATAGATAAGGATACAATTACAAACTTGTTAGTAGCGCTAGTATGGTTATGAAGTAATGATTACAATGTAAATTACTGCTTTTAAGAAAAGTTTGTAGGATACTTTCTTTAAGCTTTAAACAGGAAGAGCTGTACACTGTACTTCAGTTCAGACTAATATTATAATACAGTTGGAGAAGTGAAAATGCCCCTAAAATGCAAAGATACATGTAAAAACAAAATCGACGAGTTTTCGTTTATTTAATAAAAAGCAAAATTAATCCCCTCAAAAAGACAACCATACGTAACTTAAAATATTATTCGAATTTAAACGATCATTCAACGTCTTCAAATGCTCTAAAGAAGGAAAATCGTTCTGCAAGTGCACCGGTGACATATTCGCACTGTCCAGAAGGATTTCTTATCGTTCCAATCTTGCAAGTGCAAATTGCCTGTAATTGCGAGAATAGATATTAACATTTACTCTAATAATTGCATTTCACGAATGAAGTTTAATTATTCTTTATTATATAGTAACCTGATGATTATCTGCTCTGCAACCGGAATTGGCACTGCAGGAAACTCTTTTTCGACGACAGGGATCTAAGCATTTTCCATTAAAGCATTCTTGAGACGGTAGGCATTGGTTATTGATATTACACTCTAGTCCCGCTTGACAACCCGGTTTTCCATAAGGATCTCCATAAAATCCAGGCTCACAGACACATCTCTTAGCCCCTTGGCATTGTGCATTTTCTCCACAGTTTGCTTCAAAGTTGTCACATGCAGGCGCCTGAGTTGTTAGAGTGCTGCTGTCTTTCATCCATGACTTCTAATTGTGAAAATTAACGTTTTAATTTATTCCTCGCATATTATTTCAATTTATTCCTAGAGTGGTTACATGTTACATTTAGTATCCTTAAAAATCTATAGGTGCACTACTGTTATGAAATGGAAAACTCACCTCATTGCATTGTGTGTTGGGACTGCCATGAGGATATTCAGGTGGGCAATAACATACAGGGGCGTGATCTTGTACTCTACATTTAGCTTTCTTGCCACATTCGATGAAAAATGTTTGATGGTCAACGTCGCAAGGATCTACACACAGGTTACTCTTTTGGAAACAAGCATGCGTTTCTGGACAGTCAGTGTCCTTAGTACATTCGAGCTCACATCCAATAAGGGGGTTTCCTTGGAATGGACTTGTGCATTCACAAACAGCTATCCCATTCTTTGGGGTGCAAACTGTTTAAGTAAAATAAGAGAACAACTTATGTTTCTTCAATTTAATTTTCGTTAGTAGGGATTGCTAATTTATTAAGTCATTAAAGGTTATTAAACTGACATTTACATCGGTTATATATGACTATTATTATATTCACCTGCGTTTTTTCCACAGGGGGAAGGATCGCAAGGTTCCATTGGTTCGGTTTCATTAACTCTTAATTGCACTAGTAAAATTTAAAATAATTTACAAATATGACATTTACAACTTAAATTAAGTGTTTTTCGTGAGAATAATTACTTTTGGGGTGACATTCAATGCTAGCAATTCCACTGTAATTTTCTGGGCACGAGCAAGCCACCTTTCCATTAACAACCGTTGAAATAGCATTGACCCCGCACCGCTTTGCAATGGTTACCTTTAAGGCTTCGTGACATTCGTTAAAAGTACAAACAGGGTTTTCAAAAACAGAGCGACAATCTTCTGCTGTTACGCAATATCTTCGTCTGCATTCAATGTACGGATTTCCTTCCAAATAACTTGGGCATGAACATTCACTTTCTGCATCGCAGACAGCGCCTTTTCCGCATTTGCAATTTCCAGGATTTTCTTGGGTGTTATTTGATATTGAAACTGGTTCATCTGTAGGTTGTTCGTCTTGGAGTTCCACAGAGTTAGATTCCGATTCGGAGGAGTCGGATCTTTGTGGTGGATGTGGATACCTTTGTGGAGGAAAACATTCTTCATAAGCATCTCCGAAGTGATTTGGTTTGCATTTGCAGACTGCTACCTCTGCGGTAGTGTTGTAAATTTTGTTGTATTGCATCTCTGCACGGCATAAACTATTTCTTCCACATGGATTTGGGACACACACTTTAGTTAGGTTGACCTGTGGTGATTCTTCTGAAGCATTTGGAATATGTACGTTACTGATTTTAGGAGGAAGGTTTTTCTGTGGCAAGTAATCGGAATGGCAAGCTTTCCCAGCAAATCCAGCAGGACAAAGTGAGCAAACTTAAAAAGGTTCAGAGTTATCACCTGTTTATTCTTTTGTGAACGGTAATATTTTAAAAATTTGAGATTTTACCTGGTTTTCTATTTATTACTCTGCATTCTCTTGAAGGGTAGTTTACACAAGCTCCGTCACAAGGATTCACACATCTCAACCCAAGGCAACTTCGGTCATAAGGACAATCTCCATCGTACTGACATTCTGGTCTGCATCGTGGCGGTTGACCGAAGAAACCCGCTTTACAGGCACATGAAATAAATCTATTATTTGAGTTGCAAGTAGCATGAGGACCACAAGGGTTTGGATCACACGGATCCCTTAGTTGATCTGGAGGTGGAGGACGACTCGTTGTTGGATCTTGGTAGCGGTAGCAATGTCGATAGCCATCTCCACCAAAGCCAGGAGGGCTGAAATATTTACATTTATTAATTAAAAACAAATTCGCATTTACATTTTTCGAAAAATTTCTAGAAAATCTAAAAAACACCAATTTGTGAAATAGAAAAGACTTTACCATCTACATATTGGTCTGTGATCTAATGCAACACAATCAGCATTTTCAGCGCAGTAGTTATCACATGGAGAGCGACATACATTTCCCAAACAAGCTTCTCTCAAAGAGCAATCACTATTGTGCACACAACTTATTCTTTCTGGATCTATCAAAGTAAAAATTGAGTAGAAAGGGAATTAGAGTCTTATTGCATATCAATATCATAGAAACTCTCATCTTACCTTCAGAAACAAGAGTATACTTTGCTACTTGGAATGTATCATTGAAACCGGCAGTGCACAGATAAACACCAGCAGCATCATGGAAATGAGACAATCTGAGAATGAAACCTTTCGTTGGTTCAAAGGAGATAGATTCATTCAGAGGGCACTGGACTAGACCCTAGAAATTAGGTATTCAATCATCAGCATCTCTATTTAACTTATTTCCTTACTCTAATTTTGGTTGGATGTGGATATAGGTATTATAGGCACTTACATTTACAGATTTTTGCAACGTAACAACTGCTTTTGGATTAGATACACTACATGGAATTGTAACTTGTTCATCAGTTCGTTTGAAAGCTACAGAATCTCCACCGGTATTTGTAAACAACTGCTTATCTAAATAGAAGAATAATTGTTGCGTTAAAAATCATTTATTATTTTAAACAATCCTAACACAGAACCTACCAGAAGATATTTTGTTCATGGTACCTACACTTTCTTCGATATAAATTATTTATTATGGAATAAAATTAATTAGTAGGTTGAAAATATATTTATGCTTTTACTTTAAAACGACCTGTTTAAATGAAACTGCTTGTAAGATATTTCAACACCAAAACTGTGCCATGAAATAGGTTATTTTTGTAAGAGTTTTAGATAGTAATTTTTCTTAAAGAAATATTTAACTTGTCAAGACTACATAGATACCTTACCTCCTGCGTAAAGGTAATAAAAGATTGAGACATTTGGATCTTGTAAGCTTCTGCAAATATACTTTCCAGAATCTTGGGACCCAAGTGGCTTAGGGTGACCAAGGGAAGCCGAAGCAATGAATTTAGAGCGGCGTGTGCTGTATTCCTCTCTTATGACACTTGTATTTGTCGAATATTCAGGCATCTGAAAAATAAAAAAAATCATATAATTGTGAAAGTGAAGAAAACTTTATCGCATTTTCCATGATTTAATAAGATATTTGTTTAAAGAAACATACTCCTGAGCCTTCATAAACCCATTGTAGAGCAAAGGGTGCAGTACATTCGAAGACAATTTGGCTGTCTGGGCCCACGTCTTCGCCAATGACTATATCCGAATTTGGTTTTTTGTTGACAACTTTCTGAATCCTAGAAAGCTCCAATTTGGTGGTAAAGGATTCCGTGATTTCAATGACTCTTGATTGTATGCCGAAATTTTGTTCTGATTGTGTATTTTTGTTCTGCACTGCTACAGCAGTGGAAAACTTGAAGAGAAAAAATAAAAGGTAACATGCTCTTGTCACAGAGACAGAAATTCGAAGTGAACCCAGCGAGCTCATCTTGACAATTGATGCGAAAACTGTGTGTAAAGTGAAGGTGTACAACCCCAACGGACCAGAAACGGCACCAGCAGCCACTAACATTAGCCAGCGGCAGACAACCGACCGGAAAACTCATTTTTAAAGATTCTCATTAAAAATTATACATTTAAGATGTGAAGTTACAGAGAAGGTATGCGATTGCATTGGTTTTCTTTATCTATCGTATCATCATTCAGAACAGAAGTCAAACAAGATGAAGCACAACGACCATGCCATGTATTCTACAAAGATATTCCTCCATATACTTTTTATTGTTCTTTCTTACATCACATCACGACGAAAAGACAATAACCATAAGAGGATGACGATCGATGAACTAACTGCTTCCCTTTTCTTTCTTTTCTCTGTCTGTCTACTTGTATTATATTCTGCAAAAGAGAGATCATATTATTATCACCAACCAACCAACTAGTCTTAACTCTTAAGTCAGGTTGTAATAAATATCTACCAACAATACTATAGAACTCAACTTATGCAAAACCTTATTCTATTTGGTTTGGTTTCTTCTTCTGTGATATCACATAGCAAGGTAACAAGCCTCAGCCAACTTAACTTGTGTTATTACAAGTTAACATTAGCAATCATTCACCAGTTCATCTGTTTTGTTGTTTTCGCGAGAAAAAGATCTCTTGTTGCAAAACTAGTTTTTCTTATTCTTATCTCTGTTTCTGTTTGTCCGGGTTGAATTCCTACTCTACCTTTTCTTACCTCAAGGAGTTTGCTTCAACTTAAACAAGTGTAAAGGAACAAATCAAAGTTTTGCCGAAACATTCCATAAGAAGCATGCTCAACATCCCATTTAAACGATAGAGCTTCATCTCCTAAGTAATTAACACAACTTACTACGTACTAATGCAGTTTTACGACACATCTACCCAGGGCATTATGTGGTTTCTCCGGTATTGCAACAATTTGTAAGAAACTGAGATAATTATTGCTAATTGAGAAAATCAAAACACGTAGAAACAAGAACAAGCAGATAGTACGTGATTTCAGATAGATTATATAAAATTAATGTTGATTGCTGATAAATAAGTAATTTTTTATTGTCAAACCTCTAAGTAGTATATGGAAGAATCGGAATTATAGTCTTGGGTCAATCGGTTCAAATCCTCTAGGCCGAAATTCCTACTGTTTTTAACAACATGGGAAAATACAGATTTGTCTTAAATACAATGATCATACATCAGAATATCAGAATCTGACCTTCTGGTATTTTGTTGTAAGGATTAGACAATAAATAGTTATGCGTGCACATTTTGCATATATCTTTTTGGTAATCCTTGAAAGTCATGACATTACGGATCTTTCCTTAGCTTATTTTTCTTATTAGTGCTAAATTATGCAAAAAATGGCAACTCCCATTTTCAGTTCGCTTTAAGTTGAGACTTAAGTAGAAGCCATAATAGGATGGCAAGAAAAGACTTAACTTAATATGCAGTCAAAGTAAATCCTCAATAAATTTAGTATGTTCAGATGTTTGACAGGCAGTGGTCTGGCTGGTGCGGCAATAAGAGATTTCAGTGTAGGTCGGCACGGCACAATATGGACTTTTCATGGTCAATACTATTTTTTCTAATCTCAATAGTAATGCATGATGTATTTTATGTTTTTAGACGTCAAATAGACAGTTAAGGTAGTCCCACAGTCATGAAATCTAACGATTATGATTATGAGCAGCACTCATTGCGAGAAATTATCGTAAATCATCTAGTACACTCGAATTGCCAAAAAGCTAAGTATTTCAATGTAAGAATTCGGATTATACGTTAATTAACTTGTAAATTGGGTAAGATTTTCGAAAGATTTGTAACATTTCTCGTAAATAATGATAGTGTAGATAGATTTTCCTGTAAGAAGGTCATTGTTCTTGCGAAACATCTTTAAAAATGTTTTGTAATAAATATTTAGTGATATGATGTACTAAAATCGAATTTTGTTCTTTTTCCCTAAATTAATTTTATTTTATTGCCCACACAAAAATTCCACCCACTGTTTTGTTTCTCTACTTTTTTCCTTTACGACCTAGCGCACCAATAATTAGAATATTTGGTGTATGTAAACATTTATAAATCTGCCCAGACTGGTTTATCTCGTCAATTCTCTCTGCCTGAGCTTTGTTTCTAGTCTCACCGTATTTTGATGACTTAGACAGTTAAAGACGATCGCTTATTCATTTTCTTATTGCCGACCTTTCCTTTTAATTCTGAAACTAAGCAGAAATGCAACAAGAATTGTCCATCCATACTCGTCTGCACTTATTGATTCAACCAGTCAAGATTAAACGATACTTTCATCACTTTGTGCAACTCTGCAACTAGTAATTTCAGTTTCAACTCACTTTTAATGTGTTTTATAAAAAACATGAATCAAATGCATGTAAGCTTTTAAGTAATCTAACTGTTCCATTTAAAATGAAATCTGCATGGTAGATGATAGTGAATTTGTCGTAATACTGGTTTAGGTCAGCATAAGGTAACTTTGGCATTTTTATTGAGACAGTTTTTCCTTGTTATGTACTTAACGGCGAAAGTGTAGTTAAACTGAATTATGGAATTACCAACCTGTGTAATTTAATTGTTTGTTATCTAACTGGCGTTCGTTAACCATTCTAGAAATACATAAATGTTGAATTTTCGTATTAAATCTAACTTAATATGAGCAAATACAATTGATTTTTATGCACGCAGTATTTCAAATAATAAAATGGTCAACAATACAGTTAGAACAAACTTACAAGATGCATTGGCAAATATCACTTAGCAGCAAATACAAATGGTATGTTTAAGGCGTATGTAAAAAAGAATAAAGTGAACATTGCATTATCTTCATTGCATGGATAATCTTGTTTTCGGTTAACCAATCTGAACTTGAACTTGATTTAGAGATATGACAAGTTGTCTGCAATCTGCACCTACAAACATTCATTAACTCGTTATGCGACAAGGAACACAAATACACAATAAAAGAATTCAGTTCATCCCACGGACGTGTTCAGTTGTGCCGCTATTGTTCTCATGAATCTATTGTCTTGGTGGTGCTGCCGAGAAAACTAAGCCGATTAGGATTAGTGGTCCCTTTTTGAGCTAGTGAAGGGTTGAAGCAGGTAATAATCCCAAACCTCGAGTCACACAGGGCGAACTAAAAGGTTGCGTACCCACAAAGCAGTGTACATTGTACAACACATGAAATTGTACACGCAAAGTTAAGTTTTCAAATAATGTAGGAATGTTTTCTATAAATTGAGTACTATTTGTATGCATAAAAACATTGCACACAACTATAGCCTGTAAATTGAGTAAACAAACATATGTTTTGTATTATTTACATCATACATGTGAGGCGCACATTCACATTTATTAAGTTTAGTTATAATGTAATGTAAATAAATGCTGAAGAAGTGCAAATCATGTAAATCAAATAATCTTACGAAAGAACCGTAATAGTGAAGTTGTCTTTCTAGTACAAACCATTCTCCTTTCTCGTACAGCTTAAGTTGTAGAATATAGTTATTGGCATTTCAAATGGCTTGCTCTAATTTTTATTTTCCCAATGGAAGAAGAGGGGGTAATTTGCTTGTTTTTAGTAATAATGTGTATCGAATTTCAAAAACAAATAAGATGGGAAACATTTAATATTGGATGTGTAATTATCATCGCGGTGTTTCCTTAAATATAGAAAATGAATTTTCTTTTGCTTTGTGGGACTTTATTGAAGAAAACAGATTTGTGGTAAAATACGCTAAAAATACTTTGAACATTGCGTAGTAAACAAATTCTTTTGGATGTAAAATCACAGTTTAAATTACAATTTGGTAAGATATTAAGATATCTGAATTAATTTTTGAAGTGTGCAATTATACTTTGAAATATTCCGAAAGAGTTCCAAAAGATACTTCTGCATTAAATTCTTATTTGAATTACTATATCGAAAAGTTTCATGTAATTTTTGTATGCTGAATCCCAATCATCTTTAAAGCGAAACGGGAAGTCAGCACCGAGAATGGGCATTACAACATTATGCTGAAATAAGGATGCAGTCCTTTCAGCTTCAACAAAATCGTTTGCCATTTTTTCAATGTTGAGTGGTAAAAAAGGAAAATTATTAATTCAAAGCAAGTATTGTAGCTTAGCCTAATTTACTTATTGTAGTTTGCAGTAGAAGATTTTAAAATTATTTTTTTCTTTTTACTCGCCTAAAACTACTCATCTAAATTCAATAAAATAATACTTTTATTCGTATATTTACATTACATTGCAATTAAACTTAATAAACGTGAATATGTGCATAATATGTAAATAATACCAAGCATTACCACACCAAGTTTGCTTATACTTTATTTACAAGCTATAGTTGTGTGCAATGTTTTTATGCATACAAATAGTACTCAATTTATAGAAAACATTCCTACATTATTTGAAAACTTAACTTTGCGTGTACAATTTCATGTGGTGTACAATGTACACTGCTTTGTGGGTACGCAGCCTTATTTAGTTCTCCCTGTGTGACTCGAGGTTTGGGATTATTACCTGCTTCAACCCTTCACTAGCTCACAAGGGGACCACTAATCCTAAGAGGCTTAGTTTTCTCGGCAGCACCACCAAGACAATAGATTCATGAGAACAATAGCGGCAGTACAACACAACCTCCATCCCACATATAATGAATCCCATTTTATTGTTATATTTACACTACCTGTTCTGAAGAGTTGCAATGCCCAACTATGTAATACATCCAAATTAACACTTCCTTAACTCCCTACTCCCTACCCCATCCCATTATATGTAGCTCAAATCTAGTTTAAAATCCGCACCCTTATTTAACAGAATTTTTAAGTAATATTATTACAATGCTATATGTGTATTACCTCTTAAATTTCTTATGTAATCTCATGTTTTCAGTACCTACATAAACAGTTACCACGTACATAGGTATAGGTATAACTACGCAAAATCTGGTTCTGAAATTCATGCTGCATTTTCTCTTAGGTATACTGATTTTGGGAAGGGACAGTTTGCAAAAAGAGATTATCACCTGACAATATAGAAATTATACCGATTTTGCACGATTGATTTTCTGACCATCAGCTTCAAATATATGCAAAACAAAATATTATCTATTATCCCCATATGCTTTTTTATAATACACAGTAGAGAAGGGCGAACCGGAACCGGAACCAGGTGCGGAACCGGAACCGGTCCGGTTCCTCCGGTTTTGGTTCCTGAATTTTCAAGTGGCACTGGTTCCGGTTCGGTTCCGGTTCCAAAATTTCTGGTTCCGGTTTGGTTCCGGTTCCAAAAATTTTCTGAGAAGTACAAGTAAAAAACATCGCCAAGCCGTAACAGGAAGCGAGCCAGAGGGTTAATGGGAATGAATTACCTCTTTACAGAAACTGTGCCTAAATTAATTGGATGTCATAAATAATGAATGCTTCCAATATCATCCAAAAAGTTAGCTTATCGCTTCATAAAGTAGGAAACACCCAAAAAGTTAGCTTACCGCTTCATAAAGTGGGAAACACCCAAAAAGTTAGCTTACCGCTTCATAAAGTCGGAAACACCCAAAAAGTTAGCTTACCGCTTCATAAAGTGGGAAACACCCAAAAAGTTAGCTTACCGCTTCATATAGTAACAGACATCCAAAAAATGTGCATACCGCTTCTCAAAAGTGGTCACACCCGAAAACCACATTTACACCTAAAAACCCTATTTGAGTATCTTATTGCTTGTAAAGTGGAAGCGGTGTAAAATATTTTTTACTATCCGGCTAACAAACTATTAGAAGCGCTGTAAGATATTTTAATACACAAAACCCCATTTTCATATCTTATTGCTTATAAAGTGAGCGCGCGTTATCTCCAAAAGAGGTGGGGTGACCACGCCCATTTTAAATAGGGTTCCTAATTAGGTCGAGATAAGTCCAAATCCGAGGTTTTATCCAAATCGGTCAATGCCTTCAAGAGTTATGGTGTTCACATACGTACGGACAGACAACACGGCTCCATAAGTGAGCCTCTGGCTCGCTAAAAATACAGAAGTGGCCTACTTTATTAATACATTGCATTATTAATTATGCTGCACCAAACTCAACACATACCTACACAACACAGTAAGCAGATGCAGTAAGGAAATAGGAAAGCACCTCAGTACAAAATGAAACACAAAATGCAGTAGGACTTTACTATAGAGTAATTGCTGCAGCTAGCTGGTAGCAGAAATTTGAATTATCGTAGTCACTTAAGTACAGCATTAATTGCAATTAATTTACCAAAAGGAATTACTTATTTCGCAGTGTACCTATATTTATAATGTGTTCTAATTTGGAGATTTTAAGCCTTAAGTCAACTATTTAATAAAGTACGGTTTAAGATAACTTTGCTAATACAACACAACTTTTGATGTAGCACACGAATTGCTCCGGTTCGTTTCCGGTTCCTAAAATTTGAATTATTCCTGGTTCCGGTTTGGTTCCGGTTCCAGAATTTCTGGTTCCGGTTCCTAAAATTTGAACTATTCCTGGTTCCGGTTCGGTTCCGGTTCCAGAATTTCTGGTTCCGGTTCGGTTCTGGTTCCTAAAATTTTCTGAGATGCCCTCCTCTAATACACAGTAATACATTATGGAAGCAAAATGTTTATCTGTATTTAATAAATGAAAATTTATTAACATGATGCTGAAGAAAATGAAGAGTCATTTTATTTGACCACTATCATATTATTTATTTTCATTTCTTTCATAAATGTGTACAATAACATTTGAGATACATTTATGAGAGAGCGATAACAATCTAGTATCTTCATTAAATGTACAGGTAATATTGAGTTCTTTTAAGAAACTAATTCTTTTACAGGTGATATACAAATTATGACACTTTTGGCGCAACACTAATATGTTAATACTACATTTTAATACTTTTTCGTATGGTTATATGAAATGTGTGTCTATGTTTTTAACCGCTATGCGCTACTGTTTACCATTATCTAAGCACAATCAATATTGGTATTAATACAGCTACCTACTTAAGATCTATTTATTTGCATTTGCATAGATAAATAATAGATAATTGACAAGCATTGATAAGTTTAGCAATTCAAAAATCTTTGGCTAATTTCACATTCACATTTAATTAATTAATTACTACATTTACATGCTAAATATCTATTGTTGCATTTCCTGAGAAAATGCTGAATTTTCATGTTCATACCTAATAATTGGCCTTCATTAAAACTTAAAACGTCATGAGTTGAATACTATTAGTGTTATGGCTGATGGCTCGTATAGCTATACAATCTTGTGGATTTCAATTACCTAGTTACATTTACAATAATTATTATCCTACACAATATAATAAGGCACATATTATACTTGTCAATTTGGATAGCTTGTGTTTGCAAACGACAATTGTTGCAGTTTAGTGCGTAAACCTTAATATGTAAATGTTAGAGTGCATTCGTCTTGCATGTTTGTGGTATTATGGGGAAAACAATGAAAAAGTAAGTCTGAAAAAATTGTCTCATCATTATTGGTGTAAAAGGTAGCAGGTGGTCTACAGTCCAAATTGAATTTAAGATCTCTGTCTACTCTATAATGGGAATGTAAGACCATTGACCGCTGAAGGCCAATTTAGGGGCGCAGAATGGCGGTGTACCTACAGCTTTGTCATCACATCGACAGTAAGCAACTCCATCAGAACTGGAGCACAAACTATTAGGTCCACAAGGAGAATATCTGCAGGGATTATCGCCGCCTTCGTACTCAATTTTCCGACACCCATAATAGGTAAAGATGTATCCGTCGTTGCACGTACATCTCCGGTAATTAACTAAGCCTACAATAACGTGACAAGTGCTGTGTTGACCGCACGGAGCTCTGTCACAGGGGTTGTAAGTGTGCGTAGGCATCTGGATTTCTCTGCAGGAAACTCGTCCGTCTCCACTGAAACCTGTTGGACAATTACACTGAGCCTCGTGATTTACAGCTTTGCAGTGGGCTCCTGGTGCACAAGTGTGATTTCGGTTTCCACTCCCACGATAAGTACATGGATCAACACATGCATTTTGAATGCATGCTTTATCTCCTGGACACTGCTCATTGCTCGTGCAGTCTGCACGGCGACATTTTGGGGGCGATCCCGCTGACCAACGATTACATTCGCAGTGGACAAATCTCGAAACTATTTTGCAGTTGGAATTCGGACCACAACTTGCACAAGGATCAGAATTAGACAAGCTACTTTGTTTTTGGCAGGAAACCAAACCGTCCCCAATTGTTCCTTCAGGGCACGAACACTGTATTAGAAACAATAGCAATCGAAACATTAAGCATAATTATATTTAAAGATTGGTTTACGTTAGCACCTGAGAAAGTTCAAAAAGAAGGTACAGAAAGTGTCATTAGAGATAAAATGTTCTAGGTATGTACAATATAAAGATATCGAGTTACAGCTATTTCATAGTTGAGGGCTATGTACAAAAATATAAGTCTAAAATAGCAAGCAGTAAAATGATATTTATAGCCTGTGCAATCAGTAGGTGTCAAGTAATTCGAGTTAGTTAAAGTATTATAAAAGGCAGACATGCATTCCATAAATATTACATCTGGCAAACAAAGCGAGAAAGATAAGGAGCACGTTTTGTAGGTACTACATTGCTTTGTAAGGAATACAACCGAAATGTTTTGAAGAGCCAATACCGGATGATGCTAAAATACTCCAACCGAAACCAGGGATTTAAATCGTTGTACGCTTAGAGATGCCGTATACTAAATAGAAGTAGGCAATAGAGATGTTTTATAAAACTGTGATAAAATAAACTACGCTAATAAACGCTAATAAACCACCCTTCCCAAAGAAATCACTATTTCCAAACTAAAAATACAATAAACATAATCACCAAAGGAGTGTGATTCAGTATCTTGCACCGAGCTCCACTTCCACATGCTCCAAGACAAGGATTTACGCATTTAAAATTGTAGCAAGCCTTATTTTCTGGGCAATTCTGGTTGATTCGACATTCTCTTTCTTGGATGTTTCCACTTTGCGTAGGAGGAAGGTAGAATGGTTTTGTTGTTGTCGTTGTCGTTGTGCTTCTCACATCAAATTTTCCAGGGTGGTGAGAACTTACTTTTTCATTACTCGGTCTACTAGGTGTTCCGAGGTAGCAGCCACGGGTGTAAGGATCTCCATGATAATTTGGGTAGCATTTACACGCTGTGAAATGTGGTAAGATTTGCAGGAAGGATAATATAATTCTATTCCTAAATATTTCAACTATTTAAAATATTACATATGAATACATGGATTTACCTGCTAATCCGTTGACAACTCTGCAGGCTGCATTAGCAGCACAGTTTGGGGTAACTGCACAAGGAGACTTTTGCTTTGAAGGTATTGGAGTAGAGGGGGAAGGTCGAGTGGAAACTGGTCGAGGACGGACTGTTGTGGTGGTGGATTGCAATTTCTCATTAGTTGGGTAACAACGCACCCTAGGGTTTCCTCTGGATCCAGTTGGACAGTAGCAGTAAGGAACCTCGTCTCTTATTACTCTGCAATAAGCTCCATTTCCACAAGGGGAAGGTTGACAGGGAGAGCGACTAGGAAGAGGTCCTACATCTCGTACAGGAAAACACTTGGAGTGTGGATTTCCAGTAAATCCAGGTTTGCAAAAGCAGAATGCGTCGTGACTTCTAGCCTCGCAATAAGCATTGTTGGCACATGGTCTGCGATCAAAAGATTCACAAGGTTCTTCACATTTGCCATTTCTTGTATTGCAAGATAATTCATCCGAGCAATCGTAATTATTCGTGCAGTAAGACTCTCCTTTACAATACGGAGGATATCCATTGAACTCTGGAAGACATGAACATACAGCGTGCCCGTTTATTTCTGTGCACATTGCGTGCAGTCCGCATTGAGCCTTGGCACAAGGATCCCGAATCTCTCCAAGTTGTTCATTCATTCGATGACAGGAAATTCTTCCATTGCCCGTGTACCCCTCGTAACAGACGCAGTATGCTTTGTATTCAATTACAACACATTCTGGAACCCAAAGAACATGATTATTGAGCAACTTAATTAATTAAATGAATCTCTGAAATATCCCAAATGCATGCATTACATTTTTCAGTACTATGAATCAATTTCAGTACTTTAATTAGCTATATGAATTTAGTATTAAACTCTCGCCTTTATAAATTTTTCTGAAGTATGATAAATATATTTTCCTAAATATAATACAGATGGATTTTTTTCATAAAAATTTTATAAAAACGGAAATAGAAATAGGCGTTTCATGCATCAGAAAATCTTCAATTGCATAGTGAAAGTGAAAAATTACCTGCGTTTCGACCACATACTGCAGGATTGCAAGCAGAGCGTAATAGTGACGAAAATTCTGGAGCAAAATCGGACCTGAATATTTCAACATCGGTGCTACTTGTGTCTTTTTCGGCAGGGTCAAAATTTTGATTGATGCATAAAGGTTTGTGATTTACAGCTTCGCATTGCTTGAACTCGCCGCAGTCTTTTGGGAATATTTTACAAGGTGATTGGCATAGCCGAGCTATGCATGTTGTATCAGCAGAACAATCATTTTCATAAAAGCAACTCCTCTTCCCTTCTAAGACTGTCGCATCTGCTAGAGCGTTACTAACGACTGAATACGTAGGACACATCATGTCACATAAAAGAAAGAGCAAGCTATTAATTTCGTTTGTAATTACAGCGTGAAATTATAATTGTCCTTTGCATCATTAGTGCATGTAGTTGTTTTAATTACCTGAACTTCCTTGTAGGGGTAGCACTTGATATTCTATGAATTGAAATGCATCATTTAAAGCTGCTGCACAGATATAAGTCCCAGAGGGATCAGCGCGAATACTATTTATATCTATATGGAACCCTGACTTGGGATTAAATACCAAAGATCCATTTTGAGGGTAGTGAGTGAGACCCTGTGCCTAATTAGCAAAATAAAAACAATAGATTAGTTGTGAAATAAACCATGAACGAATGTTAATGTGCAAAGAGGAGAGTGCGAGGCAATGGCAATTGTTTGAAAAGGAAGAGTGATGATAATTGTTTGTTTTGTCAAGGAAGGAATTGCATAAATAAGAAGCGTGTTCATTAATATTTTACGATAATGGAAACACACCCCGTCAAATTTATGAAGCGAGACAAGGACATTGGGATGTGTCACACCGCAAGGAATTTCAATTCTCACTGTTGATTCATTCTTTGAAAAAAATATTTTCCGTTGAGTTGTCGGCGATTCACTTGAGGCAAATAGAACTTTTCCAGATCCTGTGCAAATACCACAAATAACATTAGGTCACAGGTGCTTAAATACTTATACAAAGATTTTCTAAGATTTCCACGCTAGTGTGCCATAAAAATTATAACCATAAAACTGTATGTACCTATGACTTAATACAAATATCCCATAGACACTTAGACACTAGCATGTTTTTCCTAAGAACTGAACTACAAGGGATGATACACAAAATTACAATGATCGTTCCTCTAGCATTATTTGCTTGACCACTTTACATAATCGTGACGTGATCTGTAAACCTAACAACTCATATTTATCACTCATAAGCGTTCTGTATCACGTCAGTTAAAGATTCCAGAGCTGATAAGGCGAGAATCAATTGTTATGCAAGTAACTTGTTATCAATGAACATAGTGTGTTCCTTTACAGCTCTAGTCTTGATGTATCGTGAAGAAAAGGTTTATTTCGTGTAGCATAAAGTATATGTATGTAGGTATAACTTGATAAGTATGATTGTATGTTATGTGCTGTTGCATATAGTTGAGTAAGTAAAAAATGTGAATCATAGCAATTACTCTTGGCATATTCTATTTTTGCAAACATTCCTTTATCACTCATGCCCGAATTTTTCTTGGAAATTCGTATCAAAATAGAAATAGTGTGATGATACATCTACTACATAGTTTATCCTTGTGAACCTAGTCATTACTCTTATTCAACTACATAACCATAATAAATAACTCATTTGTCTACTTAGTAATTCTCAGACTAGGATGCTAATGCATATTTGAAACTGATAATAATTCAACTAAGAATTTACCTGGGATAAAAAGAAAAACAGAGCTGGAGATGTTTTCTGCAATCATGTTTGTACAAGTGTACTTTCCGGTGTCATGTTCTTGTAGATTTCTTGGAAAAGACAGAGAAGTTGAGAATCGTGACGAAGACTTGCCAGTCTTTTCGTCAAAGTGATTTTCATCCACTATGGAATTTTCTATGTAATCTGGACTCTGAAAACACATTAGCAATTACAGGATTTTTTAATAGTTGGCAAGCATTTCTGTCGCGTTTTCATTTTCATCATTTTATGGTGCTTTAAAAAATACCGAGTTACATTGGTTTTCATACCTACTAATTGCTCTACTCCAAATCTTGCATCACTAATCTCAAACAACCTTTTTCACTCTACTATATTTTCCCTATATGTCATTTTCTTTTACTGTATGTCAACCTATTTCTATTCCTACGTAAAGACACTCAATTTTATCTCAAAATATGTAAAAGCATTCCTTTTGCATTTTAAGCGTCTCTACTTTGTCAGGCAGACCGTTTTAACTCACTAGTTTTAAGAAGTGAATATCCGCTGATGTCACTTTATCTGCAATACTTGGTACCAAATGATTATTATGTAGAATTGCATAAAAGTGCAAAGGGCAAAATTCTAAAACATTTCTTGTAAATGAAACTGCTAGTATTGTTTCTTAGAATACCTGCAAACTGCAAACATGTGTTTCAACTGACATTAAAATGTTCTCAAGTATGTGAATAATGACTAACTTTTTGTACAGAATTCCCACCACATTACAATAAATATCTTTCATCAAGATGGGAAGATGATAGCATTCCTTCTGCAAACTGAAATTATAAGGTAGACGTATGTAAAACAATAAGAGCACGCATCAAGTTGGCTCCTCGTATTTTACAAGGTCGAACACCCGTTCGCTATACTTCCTTCATTTTTTTAACCCTTCGTTTGTTTTTAAACCAATTTTAGTAAGTGATGCAAGAAAATATCATGTGCTCAAAATTTACTAAATATAAATATCTCAGGAAGCTAAAGTAGAATTTCCTGTCTTCCTTAATTTTATTTACATTTGATTCTACATGATCAAATTCTATGATTATACCATACTATCCTTATCCTGGTATTATATGCATGAAATATTATTTCAAGATAAGTAATACACATTATAAGATTTTCATATGAAATGACTCTCCTAAGAATAAATTATGAAATGATGAAATTAGTATTAATGTCACTACAGGAGAAGAGTAGCAAGCTGAAAGACACCAATAAACATGGTTAATTAATTATCGAAAGATTAATCTCTTACTCCAGACCCTTGATAATTGAACTGAACAGGATAAATTGCACTGCACTCTAACACAATTTTCTTGCTCCGAATCCGATCTTCCTCTTCACTGTACTCATCACCAAGAACTAAATCCGAGTCAGGGTAAATAGACAAAGTGTTTCTAACAAATTTTCCACCCTCGTCATACTCGAGAATTTTTAACGTGGGAACTTTCCACAGCGGGTCTGTCGGCGAAGATAAAGCTGTAGCGGAGGGTATTGAAGAACTTGTAAAAAACAATAATATTAATAAAGTAGAAATGATTGAAGTGACTTTTTTGTTGTAATTGGCCATGTCTGTGCCAAAGTGGAGAAGCTCACTTGGAGATCTCATCGTAAGGAATGGTTTGCGGTTGTCTGGGTCGGAATGGCATGGCGTGAGTAAAAATAAGTGGGAAGATGAGATTGAGAGAGCAGGCGAGAAGAGAGCAGTCCAGTCTAGTCCAGTCCAGTAGTAAGTAGAAGTGCAACCTTAGCTGTAGACTCTTATGCTCTGCATTTTACATAATGATACGTAGCTAAAGCAAAGAAATGTGTAATACAAAGCACAATAATGAGTATAATGTACAGATAATACGTATTGTTCTTAATATGACATGAATGTATGAGTGTGTATGCAAAATCCAATGCAATAATGAGTTGTTGTACTGTTGGGATGATAATATAAACTTTGGTCAAGGTTAGTCGGTTACAGCCCATTACTCATTAATACCTACGAGTAAGGCATTAAGGTGCTGCATTTCCATTAAGCAGTATTACCCGAGGTCCGGTCTTTAAAAACACATAACAATACGATTTTATATAGGTAGTAAACTGTAGTTATGTACGCACAAAATAATTATACCAAATATATAATTAGCAATTGCACGAATTGACAATTGAGCGTTCTTTCATTCAAAGACACTAACGGTTCCTTCCTATCTTTACACAGTTTACAGTAATCATACAAAGTTTGTTTGTATTTGCATTGTTAAATCAACAGTTAATAAACTGAATTAATGAGACATTGTACCAGATGCTTATTGAATATGGAACTGTTAATATTGTTCGCAGAACAACTCAAAACAGTATTTTTTAAGTACTACTCTATGCAGTTCTATGAGGCAGTTTCCTTAAACAACTGTATGGGAAAGTGCAACAAATTACCAACGTATAAATATTTATTTTCTACTTGAATATCACGATAAAAATAAGTAAAACCTTTCATTGCTTTTATACCCCTACGTACATTATTAGGCAACTGAAACGGTAAACAATGTATAGCTACCCTATAAGTAAATATAATTCATATTCAGAGACTATCAAACTGGATTTACTAGTTTTACATTGCACAAACGGTAACATTATTACTTCCAAATGCTATTGTCAAGATTATAACGACAAAACCAACGCAAAAACCAAAAAGGGCAAACCACTAGAGAGAAATATGGAAAATATACTTCCTACTTATTATTTTGTTTTAAGCTCGAATTTCGATTTAGCTATTTAAAAGGAAAGGTCTTTAGTCTTACCCCATTATTAATGTAACAAGGGTTTTAGCGATTTCTTGTGTTAGTATGGCAAAATTACATTGCACCGCAGAAATCCATGTAAGGACTTGTATAAACGTAAAAATACCAAAATTACTTGTAATAGATATATTGATAATTTTCGATAGATGTCTGGATGTCATCATATTCCAAAATGAATGCGAATCATGCTTCAGAATGTGAATGTCATAAATGAGATGTGAAGAAAAGCAGTTTACGAATCATATCCATATTTTCTAATTACACATCCGTGTAATTAGATTATAATAATTACATTGCCCTGTTTTTAACCACATTTCCAGGATATTTTGTGGTAAGAACTTTTATTTTAAACATGCATATTTTAATTGTAAGTGTCCTCCAGGAGTATACAAGTATAGACAGGCTACATTGTATACTCCATTCAATGCATAAGCAACAAAGTGAAATAAGTGATTGTTGACTGTGAAACTATCATCTGTAAGAAATTAATTACATAAGAATTGCTCTCAAAATAACATCTAGTGGAGTATCATGAATTCATGGAATACTAATCGAAGAATAATATAAGATTGGTTCCAACATACGGCACACTCGATTTATTTTGTAATTAATTATTGCTAACTAATTTTTTAACAGTTATTAGGATATTTGTCATGAACCATTAATTTAAGGTGGCCACAGTATTCTAGTTTAAGTGCCTAACAGTTCTTGTCCAGTATATGGACTGTGTGTGATGTGGAGTGTGAAGCTGGAGCTCCAGGTGAGAATAAGACACACCCACACTCGTTCGTACTTCTGTAGCCAGAATGAGATCGCTACACGTCAAGTATTGGATTGAAGGCGCGAAATTGTTCGGTGTATGATAAATAAGAAGCATAAGGCACTTAAATCGCTTAAATGGCAATCATAATTATTAAGTACTTTACTGTTCCATTTTGGTTAATTAATTGCTGAAACTTATCTTAAATTATCACCAAAGCTCTGAAAAAACTGCATTTAATTTTACCTGAAGTTTCTGATTTTTTCAAGGTTTTTTGTAAGTATGCAATAATTTTTCGTGTAATCTTAACTTTCTTTTTCTCCGTTTGCTTTTTTAAGCAACGTATGCATTGTGCGTGTGCCTATCTTACAGTTATACACTTACATATCCTTTTTTTGTCACATGCATACGCATAGGTATACTTACATGTGAATCGAAAGTATCAGTTTATTTAGTGCCATATTGCAGTTTAGTGAATTTTAATTTAATTAACTAATTCAAAATTAAAATTTAGCTAATTAAGTTTACTTGTATGTAGGTGAGTGGGTCTGCTGAGGTGTAAAGTGTAAACGTAAACTTTGTGCAGAAACGGAAGTTTAAGATTTTACAGATACTATACAATTGTGGGAATTTAAAAAATGAACAAACAGCTAAAGTTTTTTGGGACTGCTTTCGGAATCTTTATATGTTTCTTTTTCTACGGTATATTACAGGAAGCTATGTAAGTTCGAATTTTTGAAATCCTTTACTATAATCATTTTTATTTTGCCGGGCCTTATTTTTATTTTTAATACTTTTGTGAAATTTATTTTCAGAACTAAGGGAAAATATGTAACAGAAGATGGTAAACAAGAGCAATTCGTCTACACATTAAGTCTTGTTTGTGCTCAGTGTATAGTCAACTATATATATGCTTTAATACGTAAGTCCACCAATTTTGTCAAATTATATTATAAAACTCTAGTTGTGTACAATCGTAGTCGTAGTGTACAATGTACCAGTTTGAATTTAAAATTTAAATGAAATTAACCCGAAATTGGTGGTTAAACTGGTAAGAAATGGTAAAATTGGTACTTATATATAAAGAAAATCTTTTATATTCGTTAAAACTTGTTAATACTATCATACTACAGAGGTGCTTTACAAAATCACAAACTCAGTTGGGAATATTTTTTAATTAATCGAATTTTATCTACCATAGTGCACGAATTTTACCGGTTTTTTGGCAATTTAACCAGAATATTATCAAATCCTTTAGTACAATAAGAAGGTAATCCAATTACACTGCTCACCGAAGATTATAGGAAAATTAAAATGTTGCCCCTTACATGCGTTAATTTATTGGCTAGCTGATCGTACACTGTTTGTAGCAAACAAGTAGTGGAAAATGTCATTTGTAAGCGTACCAAACTTACCATATTTGTAATTTACAATTCTATTCAAACTGAAATAATATTAGACCAATTGAGTTAGATTAGAATATTACCAATCACATTAATATTCTCGTTTTGCCATCAACAATACAATTTACTATGCGTGTGTAAGTAAATGACTTATTAATAAAACTCTATTCGTTAACAGTGTTAAAAACTATACAACCAATAAAACCAACGGATGCAGAAGTGAAGACACAACTCTATGCCGGATGCTCGCTCACATATTTATTGGCAATGGTATCTAGCAATTTAAGTCTCCAATGGGTTCCTTACCCAACACAGGTAACTTGAAACTTTACCAATAGTGAAAATGTTCTACATTTTACCAATGTTTATCTCAAAAAATGCGATGGACAAAATAAATTTTGTTTTGTATGTATAAGAACCCTTAAAGAATATGGAGATGTTCATGTTCTTTCTTTGAGTGGTGATTGCAATTAAATTAGGTGTTTTTAACAAATGTACTTATTTTTATAGATTGTGGTAAACATTTACAGTAAATCTGAATTGCATGTCTAGAATGTTTTAACTAAAGTGTCTACTTTTTAAGTTCTATGTATTTCTGTATAGATTTACTGAATTACCCATTGGATTGACGACTTGATTTGAAATAACAGTCATTTCACAGAATCAGAATTTTTTGCTTACTATTTAATTATACGTACTACATATGTTACAATACATTTACTAAATTAGTGTTTCTGATGCTTACCATCTATTTATTAATTACCATTACCATGAATTTATTTACAGGTTATTGGCAAGAGTTGTAAACCGATACCTGTGATGCTGCTAGGAGTTTTATTAGGCGGCAGAAGCTATTCCCTGAGAAAGTACTTATTTATCTTGACGATTGTGTTGGGCGTTGGATTGTTTATGTACAACCCGGGTAAAGCTGCTAAAAGTGGTACCAGTTCTTTTGGTGTTGGAGAAATGCTTCTTGTAAGTATTTTCTAACTTGCAGTTTCTACATATCATGTACATATTGATTTACAACTAGATGTTAGCAAGGAAGGAATTTGATGTTTACGCTGAAGCATTTTCCTAATCTTTGCTTACACCTTGAAATTTATATATGTAGCCTTTAGAGTTTTTTCAGAAATTTGAAATTATCCATTGTATTCTTTGCCGTTAGTGAGGTATTCATTTAAGCTTTAATTGAAAAGGTCATGTCCCTGATGATGGATGGCCTAACAGGAGCGGTGCAAGAAAGAATGCGATCTGGCGCTGGAAAACCAAATTCTGCAAACATGATGAAAATGATGAATCTATTTTCAATTGGCTACACGATTGTCGGTAATAATTATTTCCATTTTGTGAAGAGTAATCTTGTACTTTCCTTGTAGAATAATTAATAAAAGTCGGGTTAAGTTAAATTCTTCAAAATCAGCACTCTAAAAGTTTATAACGGAATGAATTGCTAAAAAACTTTTAACTTTTTTACAGTTAGTTTATGAGTATCCACAGATTTTATTTTTGCAGATTTAATTATGGATTTTGCGTTATAATCAGTTTGCAGTTTTCAACCTTTGTCATTAAAATATGAAAATTCAATTATGTCTGAAATGGAAAGAAATAGTACTTAATTATTTTTGTTTATTTCAGCTCTTTTACTGACAGGCGAAGCCTTTGCATTCGTAGGTTTCCTAAGCCGGCATCCTGCTATCTTATGGAAGGTCGTAACATTCAGTTTAGCATCCGCTTTCGGTCAATTTTTTATATACGTAATGGTGTCTGAATGGGGACCACTGCCATGCTCAATTGTGACAACTACTCGCAAATTCTTTACCGTTCTTGCTAGTGTTTTATTATTTGGAAACGTTTTAACATCACTTCAATGGATAGGGGCAGCTTTAGTTTTTGTAGGACTTGGACTTGATTCTGTGTACAAGTAAATTAACCAATTAATAATAGCGGAACAGGTTTTTTTGCGTACAATGCAAAATTATATGAAAAAGCTTAAGTAAACAATATTTATGAATATATATTAAGTAACTACAGGGTAAATCATGTTGGTGTCTCTCGTTCTGAGTTAAAATTAGCGAGCTAGTTTAGTTCGTAAAGTAAATGTAGAATTGTTTTTGTTTTACATTTTAATTGGTTTCATTAAAATCAATGAAAAGTCAATTTATAGCAATAATGACTTGACAGAAAAGTTTCGTGCATATCCTGAAGCTCAGAAATATCAGTTTTTGAATGACCACCTGGTATCTAAATTATAATGAATTTAAACAGAGATTTCTTTATTTATTACCGTATTGAAATTATTATTTGGTAAAATGTGATATCGATTATTGTAAAATCATGAAATGAATCCCACGCTCTAAATATCTCAATTCATCCCTATATATCGTGAAATTAGTTAACAACTATTTATAAATCTATTTATGTATTGTTCTGCAAAGTGATTATTCACGATGTGGATCGCTAAAATTGTTAATGATACAACTGGAAGATAACAATGCACAAGGAAATGGAATTAAAATACAAAGTTCATGTAATCATGTATGATTAAATAAATTGATTGACAGTATATTTATTTATGATCTCATGAATATAAAGGTTAAGCTTAGATGAATATTCATTCATTAATTATTAAAAGCAATTGCAAATGCTTATTATATTATTTAATGGAAGAAAATACACAAATTCCTGTATAATGACATGACATTCGTTATTATGAATGAATGATTATTTTTGATGTGTCATATTAATATCGAGATTGATTGAATATGTATTCAAAGGGAGGCAGTAGTTTAGCTATATAATGTCTTCTCTCGATACAATTAAAAATTAAACTATGAAAGTTTTATTTTCATGTATAAATTGGAATAAACATGTTAAATAAACCGTAAGTATGTGTACATTTAGCCAAAGAAATAAATTGACCACGTGTGTAGAATGAAAAAAGTAATTGAAATCGTAATTGTTTGAGTTACGGTTGAGTATTGTTTACTTACAAGGGGAAAACATTTATAATGGCGTGATATGACAAAAATGACAGAAAGTGTCTTTATATTTTGGTGCATACAAAGCTTTTATGGATGGAATAATTATTTATTAGAATGTATAGTTGCATGTTGCATGGACTGGACTGGACACAGACAGTGGTTCGTAGTTGAATTGTATGTATGTAGTTATTTATAGTATTTTTATTTAGTTATTTATGATTTTATGGTATAAATGTCAATCTGTCGCCAATTGCATGTTGCCACAGATTTATTCCAAGTCAGCCTCCTGCTCGTCTTCGAAATCTCCTTCCTCATCAGCTGTTGCTTCTTGGTATTGCTGATATTCGGAGACCAAATCGTTCATGTTGGATTCAGCTTCAGTGAATTCCATTTCGTCCATGCCTTCTCCAGTATACCAATGCAAGAAAGCCTTACGACGGAACATAGCGGTAAACTGTTCAGAAATTCTCTTGAAGAGTTCCTGGATAGCTGTGCTGTTTCCGATGAAAGTAGCGGACATCTTGAGACCACGAGGAGGAATGTCGCAAACGGCTGTCTTAACGTTGTTTGGAATCCATTCTACGAAGTAGCTCGAGTTCTTATTTTGGATGTTCAGCATTTGTTCGTCGACTTCCTTCATTGACATGCGACCACGGAAAATGGCTGCAACAGTCAAATAACGTCCATGACGTGGGTCACAAGCGGCCATCATGTTCTTAGCGTCGAACATTTGTTGGGTGAGTTCTGGAACGGTGAGGGCACGGTATTGTTGACTTCCTCTGGATGTAAGTGGAGCGAATCCGGGCATGAAGAAGTGAAGACGGGGGAATGGAACCATGTTGACAGCCAATTTTCTCAGATCAGCATTCAATTGGCCAGGGAATCGAAGGCAAGTTGTGACACCAGACATGGTGAGGGAGACCAAATGATTTAAATCTCCGTAAGTAGGGTTGGTGAGTTTCAAGGTTCTGAAGCAAATATCATACAGGGCTTCGTTATCAATACAATAAGTTTCATCTGTATTTTCTACAAGTTGGTGGACGGAAAGTGTGGCATTGTAAGGTTCAACAACGGTGTCTGAGACTTTCGGGGAGGGCATGACGGAGTAAGTATTCATAATTCTGTCTGGGTATTCTTCGCGAATTTTAGAGATGAGCAGAGTTCCCATTCCAGATCCAGTTCCGCCTCCAAGAGAGTGAGTCAATTGGAATCCTTGAAGACAGTCACATCCTTCAGCCTCTTTTCGTACAACATCAAGAACGGTATCCACTAATTCAGCTCCTTCCGTGTAATGTCCCTTGGCCCAATTGTTTCCAGCTCCGCTCTGTCCAAAAACGAAATTATCGGGACGGAAGAGTTTTCCATAGACTCCAGATCGAACGGAATCCATAGTTCCTGGCTCCAAGTCCAACAATATCGCACGTGGAACATACTTTCCTTCTGAAACAAAAAGTGCAAACACACTTTCATCAAAGAACCGCATACAACTTAAAACATTTTGGCTTTACTAATACAAATGCGTAGGTCTCCCCTCTGTTTTTGTTTCTGTCTGCTACACTTCCAAACAGAACCATAACATCATCATATCTTTTATCTCTGAAATCTTGCCGTGCTTACAAATTATTAGTTTAGCTCAAAGGCCATAAGGTTAGATTTGCATTGTCTAACTTTCCTCTTCGTTCTCCTTCGTAAGTCGTAATATTTATTACAAATATTATACGTGGGTGGAAAGGAAATCTGAAAGGACCTACTAAACTCACTCACGCTACAAAACAAGTGCATCTTAACTATACCCAATGGCGAATTATGCTATAAAACGGTTACGACAGCCTTATTACAATTCTAAATCGTACAGTGTTACACACTACCAAAAATCCTTTGCTTCCATCTAAACCCCTATTGTGTCTGTACATGCGTCATTTTTTTCATCGTCTTCGTCATGGACTTATTTGTACAGACGCATGAGGAGACTACACCTAGTTGTGTCCTTCTTTCGTTTCCTGACACCCAGGCACATTATTTTTCATGGTGAATTTATTTTATGGAGCACCTCACAATTAGAATTACCGTAGCTAACAATTTTTAAACATTCCAAACAACAAGCAGAGTTTCTCCGTGCATTCTGGAAGAAGGTAGAAGGTAGTAGGAGTTCTTGCACGCAAAACTCCCTTTATCTGTACACAATTCCACATTGTATTTTTTACTATATATTTACAATGTGTCATCCTGTGCACTGACAATACATTTGTCAAAAAAATCGGTTGAAGAAAGGATGTGTCATGTCATGTCGTGCCGTGTCATATCCAAATCATGAGTAAGTATGAATTACACAAGATTTCTCAGAAAATGATTCATGTGCAACAAACATATACCTACTTACTACCAATGTGTACTCTAGCATTGCAATAATATTCCAAATTGCACAAATGTCCTTCTTACTAAACATCTGTATTCATTTTATTCACAAGGCAAGGATTTTAAATCCCTACGTGTTTTGTATGCATTGTATTATGAGATTGTGACACATAGGGATTTATTTTTCCTCTCCCTCTCCTTGTAGGATTCTTACATGTTTAAAATCTTAACTGCTACCATTAATTAGCTTGGCTGGGATGAAAAAATTAAAAGTCTCGTTTGTTATCTCTGTTTTGATTTCTAGAAGAAGGAGACCGTGTCCTGTCTTGTTGTGTCTCCCTATTGATACATCAGCATTACCATTCGAATAATTACAATTGACATTATTTACAAAGCTGTCTAACTGTCTGGTTTGTGTATCTGTAATTTACGAGTGCACACAGGTAGTACTGCCTTATTCGCTCATCTTAAATGCTTGGGAACTTTCTAGCACTCCCTGCATGTCTCAGAGACAGTTGCATTCAATTGTGGCATTAACAGTTTAAAAGGAGACTTATTTTTTCAAAGAAAATTATTTCGTCATCCCGTGGCGAAAAGAAAACTGCAATCAATTTAAATCTGTAGCCAAAGCCAAACGAAGCGAAGCCAAGTCAGATGTCAATGATTTAATTGATAAGCCAGCATTACACGTCAATTAGTATAGAGATTTGGTTACCTTGCTTTTTTCCTCACTTCTTCATTAGTGAGCCCTACATTTATAAATTGTTACTGTATATGATTAAATGTACTTTGCACATGTAATACAAAGTATCTGGCAAATGAAGGATGACATAATAGGAATTAGGAAAGCGGAACGTCAACGAGAAAGGGAACCTTATATGGACACAATGTGGAATCACTTATTTGGCACTTGTGGGTCGTACTCTCCAATCCAACTATCCAACTGCACATAACCATTTCAGGTCCTTTAATTCCCCACTACTATTGTTCTCCCATATGTAAATCCATTAACAAATGCACACAGAACACCTGTGTTGTGTAGTCTTGCACTGTAATGAGATGTTTTCGTACACACTTACCTACATTTCATATAGTAAATAATATATCAGCTACATAACCTATTGCCAATGCCCACGCAGAAATTCTTTTTTAAATTACTACATACAGCTTTAACATTACGGGAGGATCAACCGTTTTATTTGACTGACTCATAAGGCCATAATATTTTGTAGGCAGAATCAAAACAAGGACGCTACGATTTAATTACAACTCCAATTCACTGTTTCCTATAAAAACCTACCCCTGTCATTATAATCTCATATTCATCACTTACATTTCATTTAGTAGAAAATGTACTCTGCGCTACAGACAAGACCATGATGAATGTACCTGCATTATTAATTGTAGTGATGACTGAGTATTATTTAACCTACCTACATGATGTTTGTATTTATGTAAATGACAGCTACGGCACCTTCCTTTCTCTGCCCTCATACTTAACTTTTTAATTGTCAGACACACCAATATATACCTAAACAGGCGCCTTATGAATTGAAACACAATTTTTAAAGTGCCACCAAATTATACACGTTATACATCAATACCCGCACATAAAAATAGTATTTCAGGAAAATAATTACTGTCATATAAAGTAGATACAAGTTGGGAATAGTTTACTTTGAGTATTATCCAGAAGCTTGTGCAAGTTTCTCTGATTTTGTACATGGAGGTCGCTGTACTTATATGGACTTGAAAAACACTACTAAGTAAGCAGAAGCTGGTTACATTACACGGACAGATTATAAGTACGTGCTGTCACAGAGAACAGACACCTCATAAAAATGTTTGAATGAAATCAGAAGATGTATTAAAAAAGGTTGGGTTCCAAATTTCAAGTGTTTAGTGTACAAGATAAGATTAGCAGTAACACTGTGAATTGTTTGTTTGTACCCGATTCATAATTACTATTTATAAATTAGAGACAAAATATTCTGATTAGAAAAGAACTGTACATTAAATACGAGGTTTAAATGCGAGAGTGTAGTACTGTAGTTTAAGGTACCCATTTAAAGATTACATTGTAAGGCAGAAGCAGAGTGGATTGGCTTGAGGAGCACAACAAGGGAAATAGAAAACCTGGGATTCAGATTGGAACAATCCAAAGTGATGTTGTACTAGGTTGGTCGGTACTAAAAGCCTTTGTGCATGGTACATGGTACATAGATTATGTTATAAAAAGTAAACCAAATCTATCACATCGGCAGATCTACATAATACTTAATCAAAGACTAGTATAGAGTGATGTTCACTGACTGCATGTTCATATTAAATACAGATATGCTCACAGTGCATTTACACTACGCAAAAAATGTTTGTACGTTCGTAGTTATGCATAGGGTAGGGAAGGAAGATAGTATTTATTGTACTTTTACATAGAAGCCTGAGCAGCAGAGTTCATTCAATTCATTTGAGCAGGAGAGGAGAGTAAAGCACGTCCCTGCAGAGTTACTCCATAAAATAACCAAGATTTGCCAAGCATTGCCATGCCAGGACATGGGATGTCTAATCCTAATGTGAAGTCTGGCAAATATTTTTTTCATTTTTTGCCTCTATGTTCGTCATCATCATCAGCATTCAGTTCGGGCTACGTAAAATTGCTAAGGCTAAGCCCAAGTCATCTCTTCATGCAAGCTTAGCTAATTCAATGCACAGAAACCCAAAGCAAAGTACTCAGGTATAATCTTGGTAGTGCTTGTTGTTGTTAGTAGTTCTGTACAGTGTTAATGAATCTATGTAGCCGAAACCAAGGCAGGCCTGCCAAGGAGAAGAAGGTGTGTATCTCTGCATGTGCACTAGTTGGAATGTTCCTTTCCTCATATTTTATCTAAAATAATATCTGCATTTTCTCTACATGAGCTTAAATTATTGATACATGGTATATTAAGACTAAGCTCATAGTTAAAATCCACGAAAGGTTTAACTTAACACTAGAATGGTTACATTACACGTAGAAGGATAGTGCACTGTACAGAACAGCGTATCCCAAGTTAATAGAACCGCACCGGCAGCAGATTATTATATGAAATGCAATAATGCATTGCTTTTTGCTGTTCTTTTTGGTTCTCTGACTTTTACTGGCTTGGCTTGCTGTGTTTTTGCATTGCATACATTTCTGCTGTGCATACAGATATTTGTATCCGATTCTCTCCGTGTAGGTAAAGGTATGTACAATACAGTAGTTCAGATAAGATACATGGCTTGGTTTGGTTTGCTTTGGCCTGGCCTACACTATAATACACTCTTTGTATTTGTAGAACTACAGATATACATTTTATATGTACTTTTGGTTACTGATAGTTCGTGCTATGTAAAATATCATATGCATATAAGGAGATCATTGACCTATTGCCGGCTTAAGATACACAAGAGGCTGTGAGGATGAATCTCCTGTATATAGTAGGACGGAGAGGAATGAAAATGCAACGGAACTCTCTATAGCAGCAATAGCAATGCAATTTAGTACATGACTACACATGGATTTTAGCTCGCTTCAATTCAATTCACAGGTAACAAATTCTTCTATTGTGTTTTCTAGTCGACTCGAACTCCATTCCACGTACAATACTGTTTCTGGGTTTTAATCAACTCCTAGAGTAATGTACGTGCCTTCTTCAGACCTATTATACGATGCAACTACACTATATACTACATTTGAGATAGAAATAATGAAATATTACGATTTACAATACGGAAAACTGATATGATGCTTTGCATTCCAATTTGCACTACAGCTATCTTTATAACTTGGGAATAACTTGCAAAGGCAGAAGCTCAAGAGAATATTTTTGTTAAGCTGGCAGTTCTTTCTAGTGTTTAGGATTGTTTTCTAGGGAAGTCGACTCTAAACGGAGAATAGTAAAATCGTTTGGAGATTTAAATAGGAACTTTAGTAGGAAAAGGAAGTACAATTTCTGAGTAGAGTGTTATTATTTAGAAGACAGAGGCAGCTTTCAACTTTATGACAGACTTTGTATAGTTTCTAGCGTTTCTTATTGAATTAACATGCTTGAATTTAGTTGTAGCTGTCAGCGCTTCACAGAAGTTCAAGTCAGCAAGACAGAAAACGTTGGGGTACTCTCCCAACGGAAAATATCACGATCAAGAACAAAAATGCCGATGTACACTTAAGTACAAAGCATTCAACTTCATAAAATCATTATCTATTGAAGTTTAGGTCCAATGTAAGTCATGCAGTTAATAAATATAAAATCCAAGTTTATTAAGAACGCAGAGGAGGCTTTAGACAATAAGTCCAACCAAGACTCAATATCTGTATCGCTAGTACATAAAATGTAGAGTTGCTTTGCTTCTCGTAACATAACATAACAGTAAGTTAATGATAAACAAGGATCTGTGAAGAAATGCATTAATGAATGTAACTGAACACTCTGGTTTGCAGATGCACTCAACCGAAATACAATTCAATACCAAATAAATACGTTCTATACATAGATATAACAATACTATATTTCTACAATACACTTTGTATTCCGCCACTCCTCACTACAAACGGGTACACACTAACATACTTCACTTCATTTTGTCTTTACACTTTAATTCCAAGTTCCTACATTTAATCCACATACAGTCAAACCTGTTTTAACGGTCACCTCCTTCCTATCGCTTTACAGTACTACAATTTTCTCACACTTTTGTCAAGTACATGCTCCAATCATACCACATTTTTCCAGATCTCTATTACTTTAATCAATTTTTGTGAACACAACTCAGAAAACTTAAATATTTGTGCTAATTTGTTTATCTAACGGTTTAAAAATATTTAAATGCTAAGGAAAAACAAACATTGATGTAATGAGACATTAGCACTAACCTTTAAATTAAAACAAGAGTTGAACCCCTCGTCAAAAGATTATTAGCCATGAAAGATTCTTTCTAACGGAGAGATACTAATTCACTTATTTGCATTACTAAATCAGACCAGAAAAAACATGAATTGCTTACTTTAATGAAACATGGTTGCATTGCATTAATGTGAAATAAGTTCAATCAATGATGTAACTTGTTTAATTAAATGTTTTGTAATCCTTAGTAATTAAATTTCTCCTTCAATGGAGTATTTGTAAATAATATCATTTATGGTAAGTTCTTTTGGAAAATACAATTATTGTGATTTTACGATTTACTTTACAACTTACAAGGCATTTCAAAAGCTTCTCTTGGTAAACAATTTCTTGTTCCCAACGTAAAAATTCTTGATTTGGTCCGACTAAGCAGACTTGACTGTATAAAGCGTATCATGGTGTGCATCGTTGTGCAGGTTTTATTTAATAAGTTATTGCCTTGTACAGATACCTAGTATAGCGTGCAAGTTCCTACTTGCTCCAAGAGTTATTTATAGCCTAACCACTACTTAATCTAAAAGTTTCATTATTAAACTCGGTTGTAGTAATTTACTGTTATGCTGTATACCATTGTTGCGTCAACAATGTTACATTCCTCAAGTCAAAGTCAAGTCAAACTAATTCCGCAAGTGCTCACTTAAGAAACATTAATTCTCTGCTCTATTGTCCTCTTGAGTTTCATGCAGTACACTACAATAAATAATGCATTCGAGACATTTTGTAGATTTACGAGGTGTCGGTACCTTCAAACAGTCCTTTCTTGTAACGCTTAATGTACAATATCCGTTTCATAATATATTCTAATCATTTTTGTAAATTATTAATTAGTGCGATGTAAAACGTAATACACGCATAAAATGAATGTACTACATTCTTATAATCCGCCTGTCTAAACTAATATACATTTCCTCAGCTGGTAAGTCAAGCTACCTGTTTACAATTTTTTAAGGCAGTAATTCCTGTACAACGAGTACTTATGTACAGCTGGCTATTAAACGCATCTTATGTAAAATGCTTAGGTAGAGCTTGTTATATAGGTAATGTACTCCAGTGAAATAAAAATGTTGCCATTTCATTACTCTAAGAGTACAAAATAACTTAAGTTTGGTTAACGGATTAATACCTTGCGTATCATTGTAGTAGACGTTAATTCTTTCCAATTGTAATTCGGATTGTCCATTGTAAGATCCGGAGGGGTCAATTCCGTGTTCATCAGAGATAATTTCCCAAAACTGTAAAGGACAAAGTACATAATTCAATTCAATGTGCATGTCATTTTTAATTTGTAGCATTTAATCCTGCATGACACTCTACGAGGTTTATTAGACAGTGCAATGCAACAGGTTGCTTAAGGTAATGGTAATAGCTTTTAAGAAGTATACTCATCCTTTGGGCAAAGTCCCATGTACAAATTTGTATTTTCTTGGGAAAAGTAGAAATCTTAAAAAATACACTAAAGTATTTATATACTTTGCAAAGTGATGGTAAAGAGATATTGCGATAAGACATGCCAAACCCTACCTATGCAATTAAATACAAGAAAACTTATTAAAAATAAGAATTTTTCGATTTCTCGGAAGATTTACAATGTTACATGCCACAGGTTGACAACTTTATTAACTCGTTTATGTTATTTTTCATTTTGCCAGAAAGGTTGATGGGATTAGTATTTTTATCGTGTTTAAACATAGGATATTGCATGGAGATTGACAAGGCCACTAATTCCGAAACTTTTATTCAAGTTGAATTTCGGCTAATGGACTGGGAGGAATTTCATGTTTTTATTGTCTTATTCCTGCATTCGATCCCGTAGTTTTTCCTAAGAAGCCAAGAATGCTGTTTCCCACGTTAAGGAAACAGATTGTTATGTTTAATTAGACTACAGAGTGCTGATGGAATCATAACACATCATTCTCATAACATAACACCCACTCTTGGTAAGAGCCAGAGTGCGATGTCAATAGAGAGATAAGCGCTTGCATAAATGAACGAGACTTGTAAGTGGTACGTGGCTTGAATTCACTTATACATTCCACTTTGCTAATGGTAATGGCTTAAGTATAAGGTTACATGATACAAAAATACATTTATGTGTAACAGAATCGAGTTGCATTCCAAAGTTAGCAAATACAGCATAACAACCGAGCGAAAGTCAAGTTTAAAAGGTTAAGTGCTTTCTTGGTGGATAATAAGAGTGGACGGATACGATTTTACTTTTATTTGTTGGGAAATATCATTTACCTAAGTATCAATGTATCATATAACAATAACCAAAGCTGATTCTATTATAGTTGTTCCATTGTAAAAACTGGAAGAGTCCTACGCTGATTTGATTTAGACAAGGCTCTCATAAACACCTACCCTAACTTCTTTTGAATTGTCATTGCCTTGTTTGTAGAAAGTTGCATAAAATAAAACCTATAAAATCTCGCCAATAGGATTGCAAAGTGATGAGTCTGTTAATGACCTTAAACTTGATGATTTAAAAACGAATCTCCCAACACATCTTATTTCCATTACGCTTACGTAATAGATTATTGCCATAACGGAGATAGGCCTTTGTCTTGTTAAGCTAACACTTGTTTCTAGTGCAGCTGAATCCTTTCCTTCGCAGAAATAAATAAATCCCTTCCATTGACATTTAAGGTTAAGGTTAAACAAATTGAATTTCCAGTTTCTTAATAATACAATATAATGGTATAACTAACCTCCGTATCTAGAAAAGTATTTACCAGTTACGTAGTTACGTTTACCTACACAGATAAGCAATTATCAAGATGTTCTTTACAATCCGCATCCACCTGTTCTGTAATTCTGTAATATGAGCGTCATAGAACACTTGTCTACAGATTCTATTGGAAAAAATGTTAAACCTGCCTACCTTACTTGGAAATAGAATAAAACAAGTCTAATTAAACAAACACCTACCTAAATGTCCACAAGATTCTATTTTCCTCTGCTACACTGTAACTTGTAACAAGTAATAATTTTCATTTTGAGTTGTATTGTCCCTTTCTGGTCCTAATCTTCTAATCTCTACTTTATTTCACACACACGCTTAATACAAGGAATTATTACAACTATTACAAAGTCAATCTATCCATATTCATGTAAATTTTCCTTCTACACTAGTAGGTACCGAATTCAAATATGTAAAAACATTTGCAAACAACTTTACTCATGTTATATGCCTTCTGCCGTATCAGGAATGCAATTCTAATGAAAATTACACATTCAGGACTTTGGCGATAAGTCCTGAATACATAAGCATACATCTGCATAGGCAAAAGTATAAAGGAAAATGACATCATGCGATTCCATTGCAAATATTAGCATTCAGTTTCTCTTGTAGAGAAGAAATTGAGATAACCAGCCAGTTACTTGTTGCTGTGGCTTACATTTCATATTCAATTCACTAATTCAGCCTTCATGTCATCAGTTATAATTGTCACCAGAGAAAACACATTACTTTCAGTTTTCCATGCAGCCTTCTAGCCTTTTAGGTATACTTCATGAATAATATGCAAGTGGTTAATATAAAGTAACATACTAATTTATGTTTCATTACAAATACTACTCATGTACATATGTACATACATTACTTCCAGTCTTATACCACAGACGGTGAACCACCCACGCAATTATGCATATTAACGCCAGACCACTTCACATTATTATCACACAACATTTATTACGTCCCACTCTACTCCTATTGTTATATCCTACTATTGTTCAATGTTACAAGCTAAAGGTTAGAATTTGCCACACATAAAATACAAATTCATCTCATTTAAATATTATGATCTTCTATGTCTATCTATGTGTCTGTGTATACCTACAAACGAAGGCATTCCTACACCCTACCTACACGTATTATGTAATGTCTGACATCCAGACAGGGAATAGAACTCCACGCACTAGATAACACAAATAGATGAGCGAAAAATTATACTTAAGACTTGTACTTGTACAATTCTTCAATCTCTATATCCTTTTATGTAAACTACATGGATACCTATTTACATTATGTAATCTATACTTACTATTATAACTGTAGTATGCATTAAATTATGGTTACATATGCACATTACGATGTTAAGTATCGAACGTGTTGTTCAAATGGAATTTATGTGAGTTATTGGCTCTCTTCTGTTCTGTCATGTCAAAGTAAGTAATTATTAGTGCTAACGGGGAATTCCTTGCTTTAAATACACAGAGTACTAATACTCAATTAGAATTAATGACTTTGTGTACCAATTTATAACGAAATTAAAATTTATGTCCTAAGTGCAATTGTGTAACTGTATCTCAATAATTTAGGAAGTTAACTACCTATACAAAGTAGTAGGTTTAATTATTAATTGGAGGCTGCGGCTACTCTATTGTATTCTACTGTAAATTGTTGTGCAGGATCCCTATAGAATGCGGAGGCTCGTATTATTACGCTTATAAATGTTCCTTAATTTATGAAGTTACTAGCTATTTAAAGAGATAGCTTGATTAGTTAAGCTTGGTAGCACTACAACAACAAACAAAACCAGATTAGTAGATGCTCTGGCCTGGCCTTAAGTTCTTGTTGAGCGAACTCATCTGTTCTGACTTCTGACACTTACAATAATGTAATCACTGATAGACTTCACGTTAATCGCATAAATAATGGTATACACGAATTGCATTGGGCTAGGGACTCTTGAACATGTATCATGTACTTACTGATTGGTAGAATCAACAAAAATTAAATGAGATGAATGAGCTTCAGTGTTGGTTTACAGTGCACTCGTCTTATTGTCAGTTTATCTGTTCGGCTAATGAGACTTTTATGAAGACACATAGCAGGGAGGACCAGAACAGGAGTACCTATCACTAAATTAACTTTACTCAGAATTCACTCTACTGTTAATTGCTAAGTACATGTGCATAGAGCAGATACATTTATAAAGATACGATATGTACACATTCCTTCGCATTACATATTTCTCTATCTTAGAATCTTATACACACAAGAGGAACAAACGTAGAATTCTACAGTATTATCATAAACCCACGCCACGCCACAAAGTAATGAAAATTGACCTGAACCCAAGCTACTAACATAATTAATATTAAGTTGTAATTGTTGCGGTACAATACAACTCAATTTCTATACTATTTGGATTAGCCATGCAATGTGCAGTGATATTAGCGAATGTGAATGTCATTCTATGGTCTAGACTTTAGAAATCCAAGAGATAATATGGTCTGAACTAAAATGAAAATCAAACGAAAGAAATGTAAAAGTTAAGAGAGCCAAAAACAAAAGCGCACGAATTATTCCTTATGAGTAATAAAAGAAGTTTGCTTGCGTAGTGTTTGCAAAAAATGGAAAATCTACTGTTTGATCCTTGGTATATAAATATACCTACTTGTTTCTGGTATCGGTATGAAATTTCTTTTGTGCAGCATTGATTTAGTGTTTAGTTCAATCTGTGGTGAGGTTGGTTAGCTATTTATACATAGAATTGTAAAATAAGTTGTATTCTTTGTATGAATGTAAAATAAGACGCAAGAAAAGTAGAATAAAATTGTAGTGTAATGTAATGTAACTGTGTGTATCTTGTATTTGTATCTGTGTACAGCTTTTCCTTATTTTTTGAAGCGCCTACAGGTTAGGTGACTAGGTAAGCATCACAGACTGCTTTATGAGGCTGACTGTGAACCCAAGAAATACAGCACACGAGCTAACAATAGCCAATTAATTGGATTTGTGCATATTTGTTGTAAAGATGATTTTATGTTTCCATCTGAATAGTAGAGCAGAACAATACATGGGTCTAATACTTTGTGTGTTTTCATAATAACTCCCAACCCACGTACCAAACGAATGTTCATAGTTCATAAAGTCTAATAATAAGTCAGGCTAATATCTATATTGTAAATGTGCAGAGCTTAATGTACCTAAACGCTAAACTCTCCTACAGAATAGCTCTCTAGTGTTTAATTAAACAGTTTAATAGATATGATAGGCATGCATCACCTCATCGAACCTGGATCATTATATACGATGACTAATAGTAAAGTCTCGTTATTATGGCTCTTTCTCCTGGCTTGTTGCCTTCGCCTTCGAAGAGTTTCCACACGTAGGTGGTTGACATGATATATTTGAAACTTGATTGATAAATCCAATATATACTATATAACTTTTCTCTTTGATACACTGTACTTTACATGAACATGGGCATGTTTCACCAATTCTAATTCTCGTGTAAAAAGTTTATTGTACCGTAATTGCAAAGCTCTGCCACACTATAGAGTAATTCTAAATCGTATGCTATAGCACACAGTATAAATATTCAATAAAATATTTCGAGTTGTAATTTTATTACACGAATTCCCCATTAATGAAACTTTTACATTTTTAATACCTTCTGCCCTAATTCCAATTAAAAACGACTCGAGTCTTATTACCATTACAGTGTACTATATAATTTAATAACAATACACTATATTATACGTATTGAGGGTGTATACATTATTGTACTTGTTTAATGTGCATGTTCGCATGAAAATATGAATGACATGACGTGAGTTTCAATTTTCCTATTCATTCAAGCCTGTGTCATTCATTTATCAATAAGTAAACATATTGTGCATTCCGTACATAGAGAACAGAGCACACAGTCCTCGATTAGTATTATTAGAAAATGACGTAGGTAACTATGTGCCCCTCCTGTATTATAGATAGAGTATCAGGAGCGGATATTAGATAGGAAAACATAAGAGTTTATCTGTGTACATGGAGGCTGACTGGATTCATCCTGTGAGCATTTCCATGTAAGTACAGAACAACCCATATAAATGCTCTTCATTAAATAATACATAATATGTAAATGCAAGCCGGCTTTTCTCCTTGTTTGTACAATGCATCGGCTTTTCCATGTAAATGACGGCATGAACATTATTCTATTATTCCCAAATTGCCTAAATTAAAATATGGTTAATAAAACGACCCTGTGTTAGGATGCAATGGTAAATAAAGTCCTGAATTGATCGCTCTCGGAGTAATTGCATGGGATGAAAAGAAGGAGAAAAAGCTGTGTAAAAAGTGAGGATAGCTCGCTCACTCTTTAATTTAAATGGATTCACGTAAGTGAAGAATTTGGATGAAATTGGTTTGGGTTAAAGTGTAATCTGTGTCAGAACTACATGACATGCGTGCAAATATTATACATGTGCCGTATTTTTAAAGGTGAGCTGTTCCCGAACATTGCAGGTTAAAATCGTGAATAAACAAATGGATAGTTGTAGATTAGGGAGAGTTGGGAAGAATGTAAAAAAGATAATATTTACCTTAGCTCCAATTTGGTTCCCGCATTGACCGGCTTGAACGTGCACGATTTCCCTCATGTTGACTTAAATTTGGATGTGATAACTGTATAGAAAAGAAGAGAAATGTGAGTTTCGGAGTTTTTGCTTATTAAGATACTAGAATTTATTAAAGAGGTCTGTGTCTCGTTTTGGTCTGGTTAGGTCGGTTTCGGTTCTGTTGAACTGTCAGCGGAGACAGAAGGACAGGAAGAGAGAAAAAGAGTTGTTATTGGGTTTGTATTGTAGGGCCGAGGTTTGTGACAGGGTTGGGTTATTCTGTGGCTGAGCAGAGCAGAACAGTGTTCTATTCGGTAGTGAGACTGTTTCGTTTGATCGAGTGTGATGTGATGTGGTCCAGACTAAGAGAAGTCAAAGTTGGAGCTAAACCGAAGTGAAGTCAAGCAAAGCAGATTTAGGAAAGAAGATTGAGTGGATTGGAATTGGATGGAACTTACGCTAAGAGTTTGTCTGATTCGACTACTTATTGGTAGGGCTGTGAGAAGATGCGAGAGAGATGTGAACGTGGACGTGACTCTCGTTGCCACTTGTGCAAAGAAATGAAAGGGCTAAGATCGTCGTGCCACTTATTTAGCTGAGGAGAAATACCAAATATGGATTGCAGTACTCGAATCCAATCCAACGAAACCACCGCACCACACCACTTCTGATCTGACTTGACTTCGTTGGACTTGGACTGCTGCTCTCTGCAACCCACACAAGCAACAACAACCAAATGGAAATCCAACCACGAGACCAACTACAGTCTACCAGATTACTTTACTTCACTGTCCTTACTTTTCTAATTGTCAGATAAATATATAACACAACTAGGGAGAAAGATATTGTCTGCGGAGGGAAAGAAGCATCAGGTACACTACAGATACACAAATGCAAACTCTGGTTGAGCAAGCGGAAAAAACCAGACGCTACGTTTCCATTGTAGGTGACGATCACTGTACTCACACCACAGTACCATTTACGATAGACAATTTACAATACAAACGAAAAACAGACTCTTAAAATCTAACTGCCGATGACTAAGAGAACATAACATTACACAGTCAACATGTTTTACATTTTACACAAGACAGATCAAAGAAAATCTCTGCAGAACCTCTCCTTATTTATCTCAAGTACTAACTGTCAATATTTGCAACTGCTATTTTACATATGTACGTACCTGTGTATACTCAAACACTAAATTACTGTATTTATAGTATGTTAATTAATGTAAAACGAACATTTGGTTACCTGAACACTAATAAACCTTCAACTTTCAAGTAAATAACTAGCTTTCCAGCTCTTTAACGCTGTAGTGGTGTGAAAGAAAAGACAGAACCGCGTAAATATGCAGAAATACGCGCTACTATTACTATCTAAGTAAATCCAGTTGATACAGTATACAATAGTGGTATTTACCTAAGCGTAAGCAAGTAAGTCTTGGTATGAGTGTGCTAAACGTCTTTTTTGTCGTCTTATATGGAAATAAGTGTAGGAATTGAATGGTGGTAATAAATATCACTCGTGTCCTTACAAATGAAGCTGGAGGAATAAACGGCTGGCTAATGGCAAGAGAAATGTCAACGTCGGCGGCTCCGTATGTTTCACCCTGTTCAGATTATGAAAATTAGAATTTGCAATGTGATGCGACGTGACTGACGAGTCTAAGCAAGAAGACTATCTCTCGAGTCGAGTGCAGTGCAGGGCAAGAAGGAAGGTAGTGTTCGAGATGATAGTTAGTTAGAGCAGCGATTCCAGTTTAATCAGACAGACTAGACAGAGTACGGTTAGCCTGAGCGTAATTCCATGCACAATGGCACAGTGTGTATTTACTTGTGTACTAAGTTAGTATTAGCAGTCTGTATGTATATGCAACTCAAGTATGGAGAATTCAGCACAGAATAATGAAACGAGTACTGTAAGCCAATCCAATCACTATAAACAAGGTATCCCTACCAGACTTAGTTAGTTAGATACTCTTCCGTGCTTCTCCTGCTCTTTCTGATTGCGAATTCGCTTATATTATGATGATGGCTTTCCGAGTTAGTTATTATTGTTAGCTAAGCTATGGGAAACAAGAATAGGATAGATGGATCAGTCTATTTCGTCTCAGTGATGAGTTGTAAGGTAAGTAGAGAAGGTAAGCACATTGTTGTAGTATAGTATACTCTATGCATAAATATATGGGAGCATTCAATTGAACAATAACCCAAGTACGTAATGCTACTACCATTACTATTATAGTGTAGTGTAGTTAATATCAGCAGCACAATCACATACATACTAAAGATGGTATGGTGTAAGCAAAAAATGCACTGTACAAAGGTACATAAGTGAAGTATTTTGTATGTAACTATATATTTAGGGCAAAAGTAAGCATATCATGCATGTACATACTTTTCTCTTGTATTTTTGGTTTGGTGCTGACTAACGTTTAGTCAGGATTATAATAAGGTACGTAAAAAACTTCAGAACTTATGACTACATTGGATATAGTGTACATTCTACATGCATTCTCATTTAGAATCAGAATGGCTCAGCTTATTGTTAGTTTACCTTATGTGTATGTATTCTAGCATTCTGTTTGACTTCAGTTCAGACATATTTAGCCGAAGCATTAGAATGAATAATTTTATTTGTTATAGGGTACTAGAGAAATGCATTGCATGCGATACGATGCACTCGCTCATTGTCAGACGAAACTCACTAATTCACATTACACAGCATGCTCAATGTTCAACCTCAACTAAAAGTATTAATGGTCATTGTAAATTCCCCTGTACAGCGTTTTAAGCACTGTATTTCATTCTGATGATCATATTATGGTGAAGAGATGACGTGAGTGTGTACTATTCTATCCATTTGTATTTATTTAACAAACGGAAACTCAAGACTTCTCATTATTACCATACACAAACCAAAGAAAACCAAACAAAAGAATGTAGAGAACTGCTAAGAAAAAATGAACAGTGAATTTTTAGTTAAGTAAACTTATTACTTTATAAGTAGGTTGCATTAAAATATATTTAGTATATTCGCTACCAACTATATAAGTAGGTCCTTCGGAGTGACTACATAAATGGCTAACATTATGATTTAATAATAATGACAGGAAGAGATGTGCTGATATCAAAGTAATTTAATTCTTGTACTTTAGTACAACTGGTGTGCATTATTATTTCGCTGAAATATAGTATGGTGTATTGGTGGGCATACTTACAGATGCTATTAGGTATATGTGAGTAGATGTGATTCAGACTGGGAAATGGTGGTGACTAGTTGCTTAAAGACACACACGTGTGTAGCTGCCAAGAAATAATTTTAAGTATGATCTACCCAATTTTTATTGCATGGTTTCCCTTACTAGGGGAGTGGGTAATTAAATGCATGCACCTTTACATAGCAATGTACATGTGGTATGGTGTGGTGTAAAAATATATGTATGATTACATGTACGTATCGTATAATTTATTCCTATACCTAATTCTAGTATGCATCTTAGCAAGCGAGGAATATTTTAGTTTAAAATCGTGAAACAACTGTGTTTAGCATGTTTGAGTGAAGTAATTACCTCCCTGTATGTTATTGCAGATAATTGTAAAGGCCTGCTGAATTGCTTAAATACCTTTGGCCATTGAAAGATTCCGGGCTATCCATTTCTTTATAATAATTTGGTTTGGCAGGGAGGAAAACTAATTATTTATACGATACACTTAAGTTTACTGCAAAAGTTACTAATAGTTCCTCAACAATAAACTTGGCCTTTTTTAGTAATTATGTGGAAAATATGCAGACTGCGTTGTTTAGTCCGTCCTTTAACGAGTATTGGTGTATTTGCTTTAGAAGGCTACGGGAAAGTTAAAAAGTGGATTTAATTTGAAAATAGTAGGTATAGTATTGCTTGAGGATGAATCAATTTAAATCCCCGTCTTGCTTTTTTAAGGATGGCTGCTTATACGTATTTAAGTTAGGTCTGGGCTAGAAATGGTTGGAAGTACCTGTTATATTACGCTACTTGATAAGTACCTACGTGAATGCATCTGCACCAATTTTGCTTTGTGGAAAGAGCTATTAGGTTGACTAGGAGCCGTGTGTACTTGAGTTGGTATGGTTAGAAGGAGACAGAGATGCAGATAAATCGTTAGGGCTTGCCTTAGGTTTATTATTATGATGAGATTGACTGTGAAGATGAGATGAGTGCATGAGCTGGAGTTCCTTAATGTAATTCTCATAGGAAAATGTGTTTCTGCCTTGGATTTGTATTGCATGGTCGCCTTAGAAGAGATCTGTACGAATACGAACGTACCCAACTGGGTTGCTACGACATGACATGATCCATGAACATGATGCGATGATGATACAAAGGAACACAATGCAGCAAAGACGAAAAACCATTGCAATGGAATATTCTTCTGGGAGTAGTGGGAGGTTATTGCTTTTGGCTTGCCACGTCAGACGAGTCGACTGAGAAAGGAACTTGGCCATTACCATATACAGACTCCTTTCGTAATATAAAATACACATAAAGTTTCTTGTTTGAAAGGAAACAAACTTAAAGTACATAACTTTGTATTTTCTGTAGTATATGATAAGAAGATCCTAAGGATGAGGATCGTTCTTCTTGATGGCCATGGTTTCGTGTGGGTAGTTAAAGGTAATTGCTAATGTGGCAAAATGTGCTAAATATAATAGGATATCGTCCACCTGTAAGCAACTACTAATACCAAGTACTTATACTCAATATTACTCAACAAAACACAAATCCAATCCAGTCCAGCTCTAAGCTATAAATAATAAAATCAAAACCATCATTCTGGTGATTCGATTCGACATAGTAAAATGTACTGTACTTAGTGTACTGTTCTCTGTTGTTTTTAAAAATAATTTCATGTAAATAATGGTGTCTATAATGACAGTGATGTAGAAGACGTAATGTACTTCTCCAGAAGGCACTACCTATTATTATTTTATCTAACCTTACCAACACTCACGCATAGGGCTACACAGATATTACCCAAATAGCAAAAATGCATCAGTAACAAAGATAAGAAATTAGCTAGGTTTTCTTTGTGTAGATTCACATCTTATTACTTTGTAATAAAATCGTAGTCTTGTACCAATATACATACAGAGGTAGTTTCGATTTACATTGCACCTTATTTAAATTGACCATGCCATTATCGTTATCATTATCAGTGAAGTATGGATTTACCTGGTTTAAATCCTCTGCAGAGTTGATATACCCTTGTCACGAAATTTACATCATTCAATTGACTGACATGACAAGACAACCAAATATTGGTCAGAGGCAGTTTTCAGTATCGATACGGGAAAGTTCTCCTGTAGTTGGATCAAGATTCTATAGGGATGAAGCTTGGGGAGCGTTCATATACTACGAGGACTTTTTTTGGCCGATTTTTGACCCCCACCCCCCGCCTTGAGGACCACTTCGCAGCATTTAGCCCTCTTGTAGCACATAAGGTGAGGACATTTCGGGTACCCCCACCCCCCCTCAAAGTGGTCCTCGTAGTATATGAACGCTCCCTTGTAGTAAATACCCTTTTGAAATCTCATTTGAATATTTTTTATAGTTTGGAAATGTTATGTGTTAACCACATAATGCGGTGTAGGGAGAACGTGCAGTTTTGATGTGTTTTCTATGCTATTATGACATTGGCAGACAGGCAAGACCGATGGATGTATGTAATGTAACGTCATCTGAAATTACATGGTCAACAAATTGCTGGGTTTCAGTAATTTTACTTTCTGCACTAGGTCACACAGTGTACCAATCGAAGAGGCTCAGCACAACTGCACTTCACGCACAAAAACAGAGGACGTGTTGGTGAAAAAGGAAGTCAACTACTTATTCTCAGAACGATGAAATCAATGCTATACAATATCATTGAATATTTTATGGACTTTTAAATAAATACTTACCTTGCTTTTGTATTCTTAAGGAGTATGAGCGTTTCTTTCTGCTTAGTTTGGAAGGAGGTGTTGGCAGAGCATATTTGCATTCATTTAGGATATGTAAATTAAGGTAAGGCCATGTCGTGTGAAGTGTAAATTGTAATAGAGGTAAGATAAATAATACAATGGAGAGTAAGTTTGAATGATTGTGTTGTGATCTGGTTTCTGTCATTTAACACTTTATCTTATGCTCTTTTGTTTTCACGAGTTATTTGTACTGCATTCCATCAAGGATTAGTTGGACACTCATTCATCATAATATTTAATACCTATCTGTAGTACCACATACCTATTTAAGTATCAGCATCAGCATTAGATCATATCTTTTATTGGCATGTAAACATACATTATGCAATGCATTGTGTAGACTACTCAAAATACTCACAACTATCTCTGTGCTTTACGATTATGATGGATGATTAGGGAAGAGATGGATCTAGCACAGAATACCAGTACAATATTTTATCCTTCAAAATCTTGCAAATTTTTCGTAGTAATGGTACTTGATATTACCTCAGTAAAAGTAGCAACACTAATAATAGTCAGTGCGTTTACCAATAATACTTGAATAACTGATTAACATTATTGATGTTATATTGACAGCAAAATCGTTTCAATTTGCGGAAGCAATAACATCATTAGCAAAACAAATATTTTTCGGAGAAGATCCAAGAGAAGAAAAGAGAATTCCTCAGGTTTGCAGGAGAATCCTGCTGAAATTGCAAAAATGTTTGCCAGACCAGTAACTATTTTTCTGTAACTACCAATTGGCCAATCGGCATATAAGCAGCTTTACTTTCACGTCATTATTTCTTGTAGTGCCGATATTAATGGGGGAACAGAAAATATTGGGCATCAAGAAAAGTACTAACAAACGCTTAGTTTGCTGTATTTTTAAGTACTGCAATCTTGTTGACAGTAAAGTAATGCTGTACTGCAGAAATACAATTTGATATGTGTATGTGTTATGATATGATAGGTAAGAGTAAGAGGATACGACAATCATTAACCCCAGCTAGGTATATTAATTCTGGGTGTGATTTCATCCCTGTGTTAAAGAGTGCAAATTAACACATCTGGCTTTGTGTTTCTACTGGTATACCAATACCGCTTCAAATACATTACCATTCATTTATACAACTAGAAAGAAATTTTTATAAATATCGATTACTAAATACAATGTACAGCTATTTGATTACTGTTTTGATCAGCATAATTTCCGGAATGTTGACCAAACTTTTTGGTAGGCAATCAAAATTTTCAAAAACATTTTATAATACGCTTCATCAAATGATCATTTTTTTCTTGTATAGGGAAACCCTAAAAGGCTTAACCCTAATTCTTTATTATTGATCCACATAAATATTTCCAATATTCTCATTAAATATTTTAATCGATCAAACAGGATTAGATATATCAGGATTTCTTCTGTTAAATGTATTTTTCAGCCATTGCTCTTTGTTTTTGCAATATTTCAATACATATACAGTATCAAGAACTCCGTGAACAGTAATAATGAAGTATCGTAATTTTTACACTCATTACTTCAAATTCATAGACAATGAGTGCTGTGACCGTGAGCTAGAGACAATATTTTACCTTGCTCAGGTAAATAATGCAAGTACACGAAAGCAGATTATACAGGAAAAATAAAATAAGTAATTAATACAAATGAAAACTTTTAACGTAAATACATTGAGGTAAATAGACACTTGAAAGATATTTGGTAATTATAGTCCAACTGAGTAACCTAGTATAACACATTCTCAGTGCCAAAAGGTCTGCAGGTAAGTGGGCAATTCATACATTAATTATATTGTCTAGTGTTACAAAAAGTGAACCAAGTTGACCAAGTCCACTTCCAAATATTTAGAGCAATTTCAGAGTAAACGAGTAAATATAAAGCGAAACTATCTTGACAGGTCATGATTATAAGCTACCTATCTGTTGACATTTCTTTATTGATCGCTTGGGGTTCTATTTATTATCCATAAATAACTCCCATCATTTCTGAATCGCCTCTCTGAACAATGGATAAATAAATATAATGAATGTTACATCTAGCCACAGAAACAGAACCTGATGTAGGCAGGACACGAACTATAAAACCTAGTCCTGTGTATCGATTTCCTGTATTCTGTATATCATCTGAGTTATGGAATAATTGAAAGTATATATTTAGCTTAAAAATTATATTATTTCGAGTGAAAGCAGAGATATGGTGCGATTGCCAATACGTACGAGTAAGGAATGACAACAGTAATGATTAATGACAAATGGTAAGCACTTATTAATTCCCTACGTATAGATGTGATATGCTGAGAACTATTAGTGACCGACGCTCTCAATTGATTATATTGATTTTCTGTACTACGTGTTTACTCAATTTCATGAATTCTCGTACCGTGTACCTCAATCTAACCAAACCAAACTAGCTACCAGACCAGAAACTCTGTATAAAAAGACGTATAAACGTACTCTATATGCAATCAAAATAATTCAGATAATTGGACACGTAACGCTTCGTAATGTCAGTACAAGTAGTATATACTCCTATTCAAGGACAACTTGTAATATGGCCATTTCAATTCTGACATTGAATAGTGAAATCGATCCATTTTCCATTTTACAAAATATTGTGAAACGCTCTGAGTTAGGTTATTCTCTGGTATTTAATGGTTGTATGCTTTTAGAATAAATGTGAAAATTGCTTCAATCAATACAAAATCAAAATTACATTATGATTTAATCTGAAAAAAGAAACGTACAAAATTACGAATGCAGACTGTGCATATTTGAAAAGGTACATTATATACCATCATTAGCAAAATGTTAATTGAATTGAATACAGGGAAACACTAAAAATACTTGTTTGTGCCTCCCGAAACAACTAAAGACCACTGAATAATTATTATGCTGTGATATTGTAGTCAAGGGTTGCATTCGTTCGATTCCTCCTGCAAAGACAGTACAAAGATGTTTAAAATACGCCACGAAATACATGGAAGTAATGTTGTCAATTTACAATGAGTCATACCTGTATATGGCTTAAGCTTCGTCAACATCGGCTTCTCCTTCCTCGTCAAAGTCGCCCTCTTCATCGGCAGTGGCTTCCTGGTATTGCTGGTATTCGGAGACCAAATCGTTCATGTTGGATTCAGCTTCAGTGAATTCCATTTCGTCCATGCCTTCTCCAGTATACCAATGCAAGAAAGCCTTACGACGGAACATAGCGGTAAACTGTTCAGAAATTCTCTTGAAGAGTTCCTGGATAGCTGTGCTGTTTCCGATGAAAGTAGCAGACATCTTGAGACCACGAGGAGGAATGTCGCAAACGGCTGTCTTGACGTTGTTTGGAATCCATTCTACGAAGTAGCTCGAGTTCTTATTTTGGATGTTCAGCATTTGTTCGTCGACTTCCTTCATTGACATGCGGCCACGGAAAACAGCAGCAACAGTCAAATAACGTCCATGACGTGGGTCACAAGCGGCCATCATGTTCTTAGCGTCGAACATTTGTTGGGTGAGTTCTGGAACGGTGAGGGCACGGTATTGTTGACTTCCTCTGGATGTAAGTGGAGCGAATCCGGGCATGAAGAAGTGAAGACGGGGGAATGGAACCATGTTGACAGCCAATTTTCTCAGATCAGCATTCAATTGGCCAGGGAATCGAAGGCAAGTTGTGACACCAGACATGGTCAGAGATACCAAATGATTTAAGTCTCCGTACGTGGGAGTGGTAAGTTTTAGAGTACGGAAGCAAATGTCATAGAGAGCTTCGTTATCGATACAGTAGGTTTCATCGGTATTTTCTACAAGTTGGTGAACAGAAAGTGTGGCATTGTACGGTTCAACTACGGTGTCTGAGACTTTTGGTGATGGGACAACGGAATAAGTATTCATAATTCTGTCTGGGTATTCTTCACGGATTTTGGAGATGAGCAGAGTTCCCATTCCAGATCCAGTTCCGCCGCCTAGAGAGTGAGTCAATTGAAATCCTTGAAGACAGTCACAACTTTCTGCTTCCTTTCGTACAACATCCAAAACCGAGTCAACTAATTCTGCTCCTTCCGTGTAATGTCCCTTAGCCCAATTGTTTCCAGCTCCACTTTGTCCAAATACGAAATTATCAGGTCTGAATATTTGTCCGAATGGTCCAGATCGTACGGAGTCCATTGTGCCAGGTTCCAGGTCAACGAGAACAGCCCGAGGTACATATTTTCCACCAGAGGCTTCATTGTAGTAGACATTAATTCTCTCTAGTTGCAAATCGGAATCACCGTGGTAAGCGCCAGTTGGGTCAATGCCATGTTCATCAGAAATGATCTCCCAAAACTACAAAACAGACAAAATGAATAATTTAGTTTAATGCATTCATCTTTTCCAATGGAATACTGCAGTGTCAGTGTCGAATAACTTGCATGCTCACTTTTCTCAGACTTTTCAGTTTCACAACTAAATAACCCAACCAGAGCAAACTAACGACAAACAGAATATTACCAGTAAAATGTATGAATGCTATGCGCTTAGCGCAGTTAAGTTAAACAAAGGCATATTTTTAAATGAACACTAATGAGATAGCAATCTACGATACGATTAATTATAGAGTACTAAAAGTGTCTGTGCATTCGCCGATTTTACAACTAACATAATGTGCAATGCGCACAAAACAAGTGATAAAATTTCATTTCGCAATTTCAAACTGATGCAGAACAGTTTCGTTAGAAGCTTCCATTTCTATCATCATTAGCATCATTTTCATTCGTTGATTTGCTGCGTCATGTTCTGCATCCACATTTTGGTATGACTACTGCTACGCTCATTATGCTTAACTCTAAATTATTTTTGTCATAAAATTGCAAAGTTTACATTATACTGCAACTTACCTAGAATTCTATGTAGGCTTAAAGAATATTTCTACTATTCCCGTATTTGATTACGGTAAATTAAAGTACTTTGTAGATATATAAATAAAATCTGCAATCTGCATTATTCTATGTATTTCTGCTAATTTTATCAGCACAGCAGCGGATGCTTATCCCTGCTGTGAAATGTATAAAATGCGTTAAAATAAGTCATTGTACCTTTGCTTCGTTACCAGTGATGGTTATACTTATTCATACGCTTTTGTCTATTCTGTGCTTAATGTTCTATCCTATCCCAAGAGCGAAGCCGCTGAAGCCGGTCTGCGCAATCTATGCTATAGTTTCTTGTTTTTTCGATCTTTATCTCACTTAGTTTCTGTTCTTTATGCAACGATACATACCTTACCTTAGATATACCTAGACACAGACCGACTAACTCCCTTTTGCTGTGTTGTGTTCATCGACTACAACTCGTAGGAGTTGGTTTGGTATGCTATTCATTCGTTGATCGTTGCTCCTGACTTCCGATGCTATGTTGTACGAGCGAACGAACCAAGTAATACGTATCAGAAAAATGTTTCTTCCATTTAATGCTACGTCAGTGTGTTTGTAACACTAAAATATTAATACTGCGATCTAAAAATTCTGGTTTGGTTCTGACTACCAGTTTGTACAATCATACAGTAGTAATACGTTATACAAATGGATACCTAAGTTCAGTGTTTTTAACTCTATTCCTATTTTTACACTAAATGTTCCTTCACGTTGCTGTGCACTGTGTGCACTTGGGAATATGGTATGTGTTAGCTGGGCGTTTACATCGTTCACGGGTTCAATGCTAGCAAGTAACAACTTGACAACGTATGAGAATCTACGTACAGAGTACAGACACTACCAGGCAGGCGAAGGGGGACAAGTTCAAGGAAAATAGGATTACGGGGATGTAACATTAAGGAAAAGAAAAAAGGAAACTCGTTGCGTGGAGTGCAGTACGGCAAATACGCAAGGAAACAAGTAACATGAATGGAAAGATATACCGAAATGAACCGAACTTACTAGAGTCTTGTCAGAAGAAATATCTATTCTTTTAAGAATTGCTTTCCTTTTCTAAACAACATTTTAGTCAGGTTCTTTGGTTGTTAAGCTATCACACAAAGTACTTTCGTACGGTATCTTTCCTTGCTTCACTACTGCTTTACAATCACAATATCGTGTACAAAACAACGAAAAACAACCATCTCTTCCTTATAAGCTAATAATAAGTCAGTCGCCAATTGTAAACGTATGCGTACAATTCTAGGTATATTCTGGCTTGGGTATACCCGCAGTCCCTACTCTTCCTTCCTCATCCCCACTAGCCACTCCCCAGTCTGGTTTAACGATGCGAAGTGATGACGACAGGAATACGGTAGTTCCAAATATCCAAATATGCACATACGTAATGTACCTATTTACAGTAAAGAATCAAGAACATGTCTTTGCAAGGCTGATATAAACCACACAAATGCTTACCTAAAAATAGTCAACAGTAGAAACAAACTGAAGCTGAAAAGAACTTAAAGAGAAGCCAACCCTTTCTTTTACTGGTATTATTCATTTCGGTTATCTTTAGACATTTCAAGTCCAAAACCGTCGCATGTCGCATTACAATTTTCAATCGACTAAACAAACGCCTGAGTGCTATTCATAGCTTTTCTGCACTTTGCCTACTTTAAAAGAAATTGAATGAAAATGAGCTTTATTAACGTAGAGTGTAGAGAATAGAGGAAACCATCGATTTGGGTTACTTAGCTTTGGCTTTAGCTCCCACACAAAGAATCTTCAGTCTCATTTGTTCTAAACAACAATAACAATGAAAGGGTTGTCCCGTTAGTTAGCATCCTTGTCAACTTACAAAACTGACAACGAACAAGGTGGGACCATTGCATTGGGTCGGCTTTAATTTTAAATCGATTTTTTATTCTCGTCTCGAAGGCTATTCAATAAACATTTATGTTCACGTGTGTTCGTGAATAATAAATTAGTGCTGCTATCATCATCGTCCCAAAAACATAGTTCTATAAACATTATACTTATGAAACGAAACGAATGAGCGATGAAAATTCAATTAAACAATAGACATTATGTGGATGCATGATCGAATATCCAGTCACTCCATACCATATATGGAATACCCTGAGAGGAGAAACCATGACATACCTATCACCTATTGGCCAAACCACACCCCAAAGCGTCTATCATATACTAGAAATAATAATACAAACACAAACTGTTGGTTTCCTCCCGATCCTTAAATGTACATAAGTTTTTCGAGCAGTTAGTCATCGTCAAATGTACTAAATCAGTTGTGGAAGTGCACTTAATATAAATCAAATTTTAATTGCTATGTCTGCTATACATGCAAGAACATTGCCGGTAACCAAACAAAACGAAACCTTCAATTCAACTGCGTGGTCGAAAGAACCAAGGAGGAACTGTGGACATATCGACATATATCTAGAATAGCTTTTGCGTTTAATGGTCAGTTTTGTCATGAACTGCATCTATAGTTTTATAGTTTACTGGATTGGATATACTAGAACTCAGAACTACCGAAATACCCAATTTATGGTATGCACACTGTACGTGCAGTAAGTACTTAAAGCCATTACAAGTACACTACGGTAAGCGTACCAATGAAATGTGAAATGCAATGGCAATAAGCATGTACCTAGGCACTTACTTACATCAAACATCGTTACTCTGTACAGGACCGAAACAACCGAAAGGCAAAACCCGAGAATAAATCGATTTACAGACCAGACAATGCCGACATGCCGACTGCCACCGCCATGCTTTCTACCCGACTGTCTAGTCTAGATCTCTGTTTTTGTAGGGTACGTACACTAGTAACAGTAACAGTAGAAGTAAGGCATGAAGTCTTGAAAGTTTTCCATGATTCAGTTCCCTTTTCCCTTGCTAAGCTATAAATGACGTGTCTCCGTTTTGGGTTGGACGGACTAGAACCGATTTTTTATACTTAATAATTTTCCATGACTCACTCACTATACAGATGTAACTGTTTCCTTTTTAGGTTTCGTGTGCATATGTACTCAAGGTAGATGCAGTCTTACATCAACTCAAACAAAATAATGGTGATAGTGATCTTAGTGATGGTACTAATTTTGGTAATGGCCAAACAAAAATAATCGAAGTCAGTGACGATAAAAAATACAACGCTTGCTCATCCTCTTTGCCTACTTTAAAAGAAATTGAATGAAAATGAGCTTTATTAACGTAGAGTGTAGAGAATAGAGGAAACCATCGATTTGGGTTACTTAGCTTTGGCTTTAGCTCCCACACAAAGAATCTTCAGTCTCATTTGTTCTAAACAACAATAACAATGAAAGGGTTGTCCCGTTAGTTAGCATCCTTGTCAACTTACAAAACTGACAACGAACAAGGTGGGACCATTGCATTGGGTCGGCTTTAATTTTAAATCGATTTTTTATTCTCGTCTCGAAGGCTATTCAATAAACATTTATGTTCACGTGTGTTCGTGAATAATAAATTAGTGCTGCTATCATCATCGTCCCAAAAACATAGTTCTATAAACATTATACTTATGAAACGAAACGAATGAGCGATGAAAATTCAATTAAACAATAGACATTATGTGGATGCATGATCGAATATCCAGTCACTCCATACCATATATGGAATACCCTGAGAGGAGAAACCATGACATACCTATCACCTATTGGCCAAACCACACCCCAAAGCGTCTATCATATACTAGAAATAATAATACAAACACAAACTGTTGGTTTCCTCCCGATCCTTAAATGTACATAAGTTTTTCGAGCAGTTAGTCATCGTCAAATGTACTAAATCAGTTGTGGAAGTGCACTTAATATAAAATCAAATTTTAATTGCTATGTCTGCTATACATGCAAGAACATTGCCGGTAACCAAACAAAACGAAACCTTCAATTCAACTGCGTGGTCGAAAGAACCAAGGAGGAACTGTGGACATATCGACATATATCTAGAATAGCTTTTGCGTTTAATGGTCAGTTTTGTCATGAACTGCATCTATAGTTTTATAGTTTACTGGATTGGATATACTAGAACTCAGAACTACCGAAATACCCAATTTATGGTATGCACACTGTACGTGCAGTAAGTACTTAAAGCCATTACAAGTACACTACGGTAAGCGTACCAATGAAATGTGAAATGCAATGGCAATAAGCATGTACCTAGGCACTTACTTACATCAAACATCGTTACTCTGTACAGGACCGAAACAACCGAAAGGCAAAACCCGAGAATAAATCGATTTACAGACCAGACAATGCCGACATGCCGACTGCCACCGCCATGCTTTCTACCCGACTGTCTAGTCTAGATCTCTGTTTTTGTAGGGTACGTACACTAGTAACAGTAACAGTAGAAGTAAGGCATGAAGTCTTGAAAGTTTTCCATGATTCAGTTCCCTTTTCCCTTGCTAAGCTATAAATGACGTGTCTCCGTTTTGGGTTGGACGGACTAGAACCGATTTTTTATACTTAATAATTTTCCATGACTCACTCACTATACAGATGTAACTGTTTCCTTTTTAGGTTTCGTGTGCATATGTACTCAAGGTAGATGCAGTCTTACATCAACTCAAACAAAATAATGGTGATAGTGATCTTAGTGATGGTACTAATTTTGGTAATGGCCAAACAAAAATAATCGAAGTCAGTGACGATAAAAAATACAACGCTTGCTCATCCTGAAGGGCTAATACATTTAACAGCGAAAGCGTTATAAATGAAATGTTAATACTTATTTGGTCGTAAAATGTGAATTAACCCTTTTCGTAAGATCGTTTACATGTAAAAATGTTTCAACTCCATTACTAAAATATACTGTTATCCATTCTTTTTCCGCCTAAATTGCAACTAAATGAATTGTAATTTTAGCCACCAGTGTTATATATATGTGGCTACCACCCTGGTAAATACTACAAAAATATATGGTAATGATGATACAGCACAGCTGTATAACTGTATAACATTTGGAACGGAAAGGATGGGAATTGAGACATGGAATATGGAATAGTTGTAATTGTTATTCGTTACGTATGTACCGCAAATGCAAAAGTGAAGTCTCAAAAATTTCATTAACTTATATCTGCATGTCGCATTATCTCACTTTAAAATATATACAGTAACATAGATAGTTGCACAAACAAATCTCAAATAGGCTTGCAATGCAAAGAAAGAATTAGGTTTCGGTTTCACTCACGTAATGTAAGTGACAATTCGGATGCCAATTGCTCATTGCCGATGCTAGTTTATGTGGTAATTGAGGTGCTTTCATTAATTATGCAAATACTCAAATGCCTTAAAGAGATGTTTTAATTAAGTTTTAAAATCAGCATGAACTAAAAACTATGCTTACATTGTAGTAAAGCGCACCGTTTTTATAGCTGCACAGCTTTTGAACATTTTCAATACTGATAAATTACAATTATTATGTCAACCGCCAACGGTGACGGTGCGTAACGTACTATACGTACTATCTTAGAAACAAAGGATAAGCTAACCGCTGCTCATATCAGGTCTAATCCTATGTTTAGTTTCTTGTACGATTGTGCTATGTCGACCACACCAAGCATATTGTAGTTATATCAATACTTGTGATTGTGTATAAAAGCATATGTGTGAATAACTGACTTACTTTCGGAACAAATAAAACCAATAATAATAATAATAATAATAAGCTAACCGCTTATCCTGTGTCACAAGGCCAACAACTAGACTAACAGACTTAACTACATCAAATTAAACTAAGAAACAAACCTGAAGAGCTTTTGATAACAAAAATTAACACTAAAATATATTCATGATATTTTTATGAAAATTTTAATACACCTTTTGTGATATTTCATGTTCAGAGTGGAAAAAAAGACTAGCTTTACATGTATTTTGCCTAACTGTCGTTGACAGATACAAAGACTATTTTTTAGAAAAATGGAAGTAAACTCACCTTAGCGCCGATTTGATTACCGCACTGGCCAGCTTGAATGTGGACGATTTCACGCATTTTGTTTAGTTTTAAGTTTTAAAAATTGAAAAATTTGACAGTAGCAGACAGAGCTAACTTCTCACCAGTCTGAGTCAGAGCGAGTTCCGTTGAGTAATGAAAGAAAGAAGCGGTCGTTAGAGACGCCAAGCCAAGTCACGTCCACAATGCGTACTATCTGTCTGTTCTGTGTTATTGTATTATGCTGTATTAGTAGGTTAGGTATTATTATGTTGCTACAGATTTCATGGTACAGGGTATCTCAAAACAGTCAATTGATTAAACAGAGAACTCACTTAGAAGTTTGGGAATTGTGCTACAAAAAGTCGAATGCAATACAATTTTTGTCATCTAAAGGTACAATATTGATTTTACATTAGTAAACAGTTATGTAAGTACTACAAAGAAAGTTGCGAGGGGCACAGAGGCAGACATATCAAACCCTAAGAAAAATTTACATATATGTAGCTGTTTTAATATTGACTCGATTCGTAATAAAAATAAGATATGATTACAATTCTAATAGTTAAGTTTTTTACAATGAATTAAGCATACAGAGGACCATGAGGAGCGTCCACATATTATGACGTTGGGATTTGGCTAGGCGAGCAGACGAGTTACATACGTAGGTCGTAGATTAAAATGATAAAATAGTGAGATTGTATGGAGGAATCCAAAGAAAGTAAAAAATAGGAACACGAGAGATAATACGAAATTTTACCTTTTCCATGCTTCAGCATGAAAAAGTTACATTTACTGGGCTGCATTATCCAAGCAGCCAAGCCCCACCCCCACCATGCATTCATTCTCCATCCCCAAGAATATTTTTTAAACTTTTTTATAGAACAAGATAAATAATAAATATACCAGGCCAGTTTCCAAATAGTACACTGTACTGCCTGTTTTGCCTATAAGGTCCCACAGTCTCACAGTACCTAAGCCTAACCAAAATTATATTACGTCTTTTTAGTCTCTTTAGTCACTCTAGGGTGTCTCAGAATTTACCCTTTCTTTTATGGTATGTATGAGATCAAGAAATTTTGCTTAATTAAAATTAAGACAGCACATCTTTTATGCACCACTAACTACAGGAACTATTCGGCCCTCCGCTACGTAGGCGCTCTAGTCGTTCTTGGACATAGTAAAATGGTCAATTAGGCAGTTGAGGCAATTAGGCAGTTCGAAAAGTTCAGTTATGTTCAGGTCAGTCATGTTCAAAATGATATTATACCATAGCAGATTTTTCTAATGCAAAGCGGACATAAATGCGAAACTATGAAACTAAATAATTCTGGTTGGACATTGGACTTGGACTGTTACTAAGTTGAGGATGGATTTCAACGGTAGGCATATTTTTCGCGGTATGCATTTACTACTTTTGTACTCCTGCAATTTTGCTACTCTGCTCCTTCCTTTACATAACTGTGTGTTAGTCAGTTATGTTAATAAAAGGAAGGAATATGCAAAACAGATAGAAAGACCGCGCGCAGACAACTGTGAATACAGGGTATGCTATTAGTCCCTAGTTGACATTGTGCGCTAGTGGTGGAGGTGGAGTGGATAATATGTTGATAGGTATTACCACCTAGAGACGTATCCTACGGGCATCCTGCGGGGTTTGAAATTTTGCGGTCAGGCGGGATCGGCCAGCCGGAAGACGGGTGCCGAGGCCGAGCTTAATATCTAACCTAAACCACTTTGGTAATTCCACTTTCCACTTTATAGCACCACTTCAAAGTTCACTTGTCAGTTTATCTAGTTTACAAATTCTCTGAGTTGGTACTGCTGCTTTCTACCGAAATAATAAATGACGATGTGAGAGTTGGCGCAGGTGTTTAAACTTTTGCTACAAAAATTGAGTATACTGTAAATATTTACGAACGAATATTATTATAACAATCTTCAAAATAAACTTTCAAATTGAATATTAGGTAATTTTCGTTGTCTGCTTATTACATCTGAGCTGCTACCAAAACCAGATATCACTGGCTGTATGACTGCATCCATAATATTAATTGAGTTGTGTTAGTTGTTGTGTGGTGATTCGTGTGAGTCACAAACATAACAAAAATCAGCAAATTATGAGTCATATCACAGTCTTGTAACTTGGCTTACCTTAACTGTAGTTTTGCTTGAAAATTAATGTATTAATTTCATTTTTGTACAGGTATCAAATACTAAATCAATCATGTTTGCTGGACTCGGTTCTGGAGGAAATTCATCTGGTTTAGGTAAGCTATTATTCATTCATTCATTCCGTTGTTTATTTAAGAGATCTAACTGTTCTGCTTTGTCTGGATTTAGTTGACCTGAACTGGTTTGTTTCTGGTTTTTTTAAACAATCAAATAAAGTAGTAATAGTAAGGGGGCTCAAAAAAACCTCAAACAAACATATTTCCTGAATATCATGTCATTGAATTAATAACCCTTATTGTGTATATTGTTAGTAATTCATTAGTAGTGCATTTGGTAGTTTAATACGGGTGGTCCGTTATATATTAGGTCATATAGAAACATCTCAGGAATTTCAGGAAAGGGATACAGAAACAGAAACATTGACAACGGAATGTCGGTTAAAAGTAGAAATGAGTCACGTAATCATTCTAATCATTAATGAGTTTAATAAACGTGGCAGATTTTCGATCAGTACTCTTAACTTTAACTGAAAATTTCTTCAATGGCAATTGAGTTAATGTACTTAGTGCGGATTCTGCCGATCAGTAAACAAATACAAGCAAACTACCGTATATTATTTGTACGTATGCTTTCTCTTTCCGAAAGTGTAGAATCTATAAAACTTTCCCCAAAAAACTTTCTCCAATTTGTATATCGGATTCACCTAAAATCAATGGCCTCTTAAGTGCCATAATCATAAGTGGAAAACTCGTTTGCTTGTTAGTTTGGACGTTTTGAAGAGGTCACTCCTGCTTTTACCAATGTCCTCATCCTTTCACCAGCTTTCACCGTCAATCTTTATAGCAGCTGATGAAGGGGTATTTTCCACGTATGAGAAATGTTTGGTTTTCTGGCTCTCTACCAATGATTGACTTAAATCCAAGAAAATTCAAGGCAGTTTTAATCAAATCTGAATGAGCCTTTATTGTTGCAGGCTTCAAAAATGGTTTCAAACAGCACATGTGTACATAAAAGGAGGAAATCGATTTCTTGCTTTTACCTACTGTGTTGTCTTAAGTACTGTGTAAAATACAATAATAAATTGTTCTTCTTACTTTACTGTCCTTATCGGAAAATTCTAAATGACTTTGGTTTTTGGTATTAGTATTGTGTAAATTGTAGATAGAACCAAGGAGTCTAAACTGTCGGTGTCCTTCGCGCGTAGTAAGGAGGATCAAGTAGAGATTTCCACGTGGGGGATTTTGCAGGTCTATAAGGGACGTTTTGGGAAAATCCCATTTATTATTATCCGATGTACATGAAACTACTACAGTTCTATATTCGATCTGTATCCGTAATGGTTGCAGGTGTACATCACGTGATAATGAAAGTAGGGGATTTTTTCAAAACGTCCTATGACTGCAAATCCCCACGGGAATTCTAGTGATCCTCCTACTACGCGCGAGGATTATTAGTAGGAAATCGAGTGGTGGAAAAACTTCTTGAAAACGCATGCATATACTTACCTTACCGTGCAATTGCCAAAATAATATTATCTCGGTTTGATTGAAAAGTGATTTCCCTTTATTTAACCATTTCCTTTGTATTGGAAAACTACATAGTATTTTTTAAGGGATGAAAAATGGGAATTAATCTTGCCTTTATGGTCCCTCAAGATTTCTGCGGTTGGGATTTAATACTAATAAATTCTTTTTTTATTTAATCTCAGAAAATCGACCGGAATTGATGGAAGAGGTAAAACTGTATCGTAATGCCCGTGATAGAGAAAAGTTCGATAATATGGCAGATTTATTTTCCATTTTGAGTACGCTGCAACAGTTGGAAAAAGCCTACATTAGGGACTGTGTTACACCTAAAGAATATACAGCTCATTGTTCTAAGCTTCTTGTGCAATATAAGACAGCAATTAAATTGGTTCAGGGATACGAAGAATGTCCCAATATTGAGACATTTGTAAGGAAATTCAAGGTCAGTGTAATTCGTTGGTAATTTCGTTATTGAAAAGTAATTCGTATTATTTTGAAATATGAAATGTGTTAAATGACAGTTGGACTGCCCTGCTGCTCTGCAAAGGATCAAGGATGACAGACCCATCACCATAAAAGATGACAAAGGAAATACAAGTAAATGTATAGCAGACATCGTTGCTGTAAGTGTGTTTTAATTACAGCGTCTGTCCTGACGCTATCAATAATACTGTTTTTTAAATATTCCATGCAATGCAAATTATCTTTGTTTATTAGTTTCGATTTTAAAACAGTGCTCCTTAATTATACCATTTTCCTACCTTTATCAGATATAGTATATCTGAATTGTATTTCCGGCTCATTTAATAACTTTAGAAAGTTTCATGAGTATCCTACAATATAATAATTAATTCTGCTACGTTGATTTAATGTTATTTTAGCTGTTTATCACCTTGATGGATAAAGTACGTCTGGAGCTAAAAGCTATGGATCAATTGCAACCCGATCTACGAGATCTGTTGGACACGATGAATCGACTAAGTATTCTTCCTAGTGATTTCGAGGGCAAACAGAAGGTTCAAACCTGGTTGGACACATTTACGACAATGTCTGCTTCAGAAGAGCTTACTGATGAACAAGCTAGACAACTAACTCACGACTTAGAAGTTGGTTACAATGCATTTAATAGACTCCTTCACGAAGATTCTTGATTTCCGTTCGCCATTTTATTCGTAACATTTTGTTTATATCATGCATATAATTGTAATATTTGTAATTTCTTAAATCAACCCAAACTAAATATCCTTTGCATTTGTCAAAACGTTTAATATTATAGTGCGATTATTTTACTATACATAGAATTTACATATTTAAACTTTTCGCCTTATTGTTAGTTAAGCTCCGAAAATCCGAAATTACATTAAAAACACTAAATGAAAACACCCTTGTATGAATTTGCTTAGTGTGTGCCTTTATTTAATACAATAAGTCAGACGCACATGGAGCAATGTGCCAATATTGAAACTTATTTATTAAGTAAAACCTCGTAACGTTTTACAGCCTGAGAACCAATTATTTACTTCCTTTCCCTCCGTTAATTGAAAATTGAAATGCAATCGTGCTCTAACTACATCTATTTTAAAATACTGTCGATTAAGACTTTTGCAATTATAAATGTGATTGCTGCACAGAATTCAACTTCTGAAAAACGACATTGGTCATTACTTATAAACAAAGTCACAACATGATTAGGAATTAATAAGAAAGAAGAGAACAAGAATTTCTGAATAAAACAGAATGGTAACGAAACGATTATATCAGTGGGACTTTACAGATACGTCATGCTTTACATTGGAAAATTGAGTGTGTTATGCTGATTTACTGAAATAGCATTTTTGTATTTTAAAACTATTTACTACGGTCTTGTTAATCTTAGAAGGACAGGCAAAATTATTTGTTTAATTTATGACAATCCCAGAAAAAAGTAAAAATGCATTATGTAAAGCTTTGAAGCAGAGGCTCACTGTCCCAAAGTATAGACCATGTAGGATATTAGAAGTTTCAACTCAGATCCAAATTGGCTTTTCACAATACATGCCTAACCTAAGTCATTAGTCATATGGCCATGCCTATCTAAGCATCTGCCATCATTATCGTCGCTCAATTATCATATCATCGAGGGTATAAATGTGCAGAATAAAAGAAGTTTTCCAGTACTGTTAGTAATAAGATTCAATATACCATCTCACTAGTTCATAATCAGTTTTCTTGTATTGTTTGGAGTATTTGGGCGTGAATCTGTTCTGTATCTGTACTATAGGTTGTCTCTTCTCGTAGGTCTATTTGTTTGTCTAAAAGGAAATCTTGCGTAGATTTAGTGGATCTGCTCCGGTTTATTGTGACAGTGAGTGGAGTGAGAAAGACGTTTGCATCAAACAAACCGAGACAATACGAAAGCAACTGCTTTTCCAAGCATTTACTTTTCCTTCAATTCAACTGAACTGGCTCACCTACCTAACTGAGCTAAATCTACTTTTCTGTCTGTACAGAATTGCAGAATATTCACTCCAGCCCACGACACATGACACACATGCAGGCTGATCTCTGCTGCTCGTAATGTAACCAAACCAAACAAGAGAGCAGTGCTATTACCTAAGTGACTCCCTTGTAATACTATCAGCAAGCAATTCTGCTCACTCTCATTCGAAATTCTAACTGAACGTCTCTCGTGTGGTTAACACGGCTTTTCCCAAGACGTACCAAAGATCTTTCTGTCTTGTTGTGTAGTAAATAGAACGCATCGTCTGTCTTTCTCCCCATAGAGTCTACTGTTTGTTATCATACCATTTGTTAGCTGTTTCTATTTTTTGCATGGACTATTATACTTATATGCAGTTCACCATTTCCAAGTCTATACGCGTTTTCTGTAGGATATTTGGTTTCTGTCAACTGTCCGCGTCAGTTCACGTCACTCTCCTTTAAGGAAGTCAATAATGTCGGATTATTTGAGAAAAGAGAATAATTCACATATGAGAGTCAAAAAACCGATCTTTCCAAACACATACCATGCCCTGCCTTGCCTTCCTCTTATACTGACGGGTAGGCACTTATTGTTAGATTGTTTGCAAGGGTAACGATAGTAAAAGTCCGAGATGAGATCGGGAATTGTGGTATTAGCTTATTTGTTAGCTTTCGCCTATTCCTTTCTTGTCCGTTCCGGTAATGTAGTTTAGTTAGTTTACTTTATACTTAAGTGTTCCTTTTTGGCTTTCGGTTTACCTATAATACCCCTAGCCTCCCCTAAACCACTAACAAGGTTCACTATGAGACTGTGTTCACTTTTTTGTCTATTTTATCCGCCTCAATATTACTCTGGAGATCCCTATTACTTACATTTAGGTATACTAGAGAGGAAAGGTTATCATTTAAATTGTATTTCTGAGTAATATCGTGTGCGAGTGTGAGTAATATGAATTCTAAGAGTTTTTATGGCTTTATTGTCTCTTGTAACGATAAGCATTTCTTTTCCAATGCTTTCCGTTTCCGTGCACATGCACAACTTGCTCCAGTAATTCATCTTTCTTTTATTTCCTTGTCTTCTGACTCTGACCTAGCTATGTATTACATTTTACATTACTACAACCTTACGAATTCACTATTTTTATTATTGCTTCCTTATTTACAAACAAATAGACAGATCAGCCAACAGCTAAAACATTGCATTCCGAATCAGCATCGTAAACGAATACTTATGATCCCATTTAGCTCTCTTGCAATATCATTGGTACTGTAATGTTAGAAATTATTTATCAAGTTTTAGAGAGAATACCAGTATCTCTGACCTGAGCCTGCAGCATGTATCGCCTACATATTATATAATGCGTACTTTATTATTACCGTAATTCATTATCACCTACATAATAGTACATAATACTATTAAGCCAAGATTTTGGAGGCTGCATATCTTAATATTCTAAATCGTATTTGCATTTCAATATATTATGTCAAACAAATATACGTATATCATTCTGGAAGTTGTAAACTTGAAGAGCATGTCTGTTTAACTGAGGTCCATGCACTAGTAATAGACTCAAGTTTAGTAAACAAGAGATAAAATGAAAGACACAGACTGGAAGTCAATACAATATCGATACATACGCCGAAGGCATACGAAATACATGGTTTCTCAAACGAATATTGCAATAAATGCCGTTGTATGTACATTCACGCGTACATTCGTTTATCATGCAAAAAATTGTTCTGCAAATAAATTCCGAATTTTTTGCTAAATCAGCAATTCATCTCAGAAAGCAGAAGTATGTACCCTTCTATAATGGAATCATATTGAATATTGTTTGACGCTGACTGGAGAGGAATTCATTTGTCAGCAGAAGATAGGATGGTGGTTTCAGTTTCCTTACGTATCACTTTCTCAATTAAGCCTCCTACAGAAACCAAGAAAATTCAGTAAAATTGTTACGTAAAAAAGACGTGCATAAAAACACGTGGAAATTAAAGGTATACCTTATGCAACATTCAAAAGAGAAAGCTCGGCTGATTTTCTGTAGACTGAAGTCATTTTAAGGATTTGTAAAAGCTAATATAACTGCTCACGCTGAGCATTTCATCAAGCCCCATACATCAAAAATGCCCAAGGAGGAACGCCGTTGGTGATGGTTGAGCTAAATGAAATGGAGTACTGGCCTAACTTGGTAGATATTATTGCTGTTGCTTCTGCTCTAGACAACACATATGAGAAATATGTAAATTTTACATATCGCGTACTAAATTTCATATGGACAATAATGCATCCTGAAGTTGAGGAAAACAAATATTCATTCGACCTTATTTTTCCGGAAAGAATGCTCATAAACGGGAAAGAAGGATCACGAATTACAGCCAGTACACAATACCTTCCTTGAATTCAAAACGTGAGGTATAAAGTGGGCAAAGAGTGATTGGTTTCAACAGAATGTGATGTAATTTGTATTCTCCTCTTTTCTTCCTTTCGTTTTGCAATAATTCTCAAGGATCCATTGTAATAAAAAGAAACAAATAAAGCTTTACTTTTACTGGATGGCAAGTAGGCAAAGACCTAGGTTTGAAAAAGATGTGAAAATGTATAAGTATATATTACAAGTATTAGTCTTGAATAAGATAAGATAACTTGTTATCACGCTACATATAGAGCAGGTAAACACGTTACTGTTATTAACTAGTTTTTATGTAATATTAAAAAGAATGACATGAATGGAAGATATTTGTTTGTAAATTATCACAGTTTGTTCGAATACTTGACCCAATGTCAAGATATCAAATGACTGCTTAAACTTCGGTAGTTAAAACGTGTTGATAGAAGGAAAGAAGAAAGAACCCTCGTTGTTCTGCAACATTTGGTGCTTTCTCAAGCAAGTGTGCTGAAGAATGGAAAACAACATCATAACTTGGAGATGACTAGAAACATTGGTATGCTTTGGAAATGAAGGCGACAAAACGTAAGTAGGGTACAAGTAAGAATAAAGAGGAAAAAACAGAAAACTATGTGCACCAAAAGAATCAAAAATATGCTTTGCGGGAAATCACGGCGACAGGTCTGGTAAGAATAAGGATGGAAATGATTTGAATATTTAAAGGACAGGTAAGGATCTGGTATGGATATGGTATGGATATGGTATTGTCTCTTTTCCATTTTAAGATGATAAAACTAAAGGGGAGTAAAATATTTATCTTTCAACCACAACGACAAAGAGGTGGGTAAAATGAATAAAAGGCAAATAGGGGAACAAAAATAGATTCTAAATTTTAGTAAGTCCTTTATTTACCTAGGTATTCGTTAAATGTTAAATATTGGGAATCCATTAAATAGAAACACCACATTTATAAAAGGAAATACCGATTTGTTGTTGGGAGTATCGAGTAGTACAAATGCTTTGGCATTTGAAATGTGTGTAACTTCAGAACATTGGTAGTGTAGAAGAAATGTTTACGAAGGAAGTAAACAAATGCGATTACGTGCTTCACTAAAAATATATGCACAACATCTGGGACAGCCAAAGAAACCGAATGTGAGTAAGTGAATAAATTTAAGAGGAAGTATCTGTTTGTAAACTCATTAGTCATGTCATTATGGATGTTAGCCATGATCCTATTATTAGTACATCGTACCTGATGGCAGACTGAGATACACTTTTTAATTTTTGTTTACCTAGTACATTACGGCATTACTTTGTATATCTGTACCGCACATTTAAATGTAATATGTACCAGTAAAAGTTCGCGTTACATATCCGTAGGCATAAAATGTTTTTAGCTTATCTTTATGCGCAATTTTATGCATTCCTCTTGAAAGCATTTAAAACCCGATGTAGACCTGTGGTTTGCTTATTTCGGAAACAGCAGCCCACCTTACACCACAGATAAAATAATGCCGCATTACTTTAAGAAAGAATTAACTAACTCATGACCTAATCTTATGAACAAATATTCGGCAGAGTTACCCGTCACAAGATTACTAAACATGAACAAATTCACACTTATGTACGACAACAGAACACCCTGTATTTATTGCCTTTCCGTTTTAGAGCAGTACATTACAGAGTTTGTTGACTGACATGACTCTACTGAACTGGATTGAATGAATTCACTTGTTTGTGGTTAGAAATGGTGATAAATAGTGATGTGATGATAGCCATTTACACTGCTTTGACTTGCTGCGGACGTTTGTGAGAAGCGTTACCAACTGAATGAATGAATTTATTGAATTTCACAATTCTTTTTATGTTTAGGTACTCTCTGTGTGTAACGCGGTGAAATGCTGAATGTCTATAGTAGTCTAGCATAGAACAGATTCTCAGTTCTAAATACCAAATGTCCTCATAGGTATATATAGTTAGTATTCGTGGTTAAACTGTTATGTAACGCAGAAATCATTTTTCATTATGCTTGTATTCTTGTTACAGAGACTTCATACTGTAGTTGTGTAATTACATATTGCATTACAACTCGTACAATCTCATAATAAACGCTAAAAGCGTACCTAGGATTTTTATTAACCACATTACACAGTTTGGTGAACATGTGTAGCTGGAAATAGCTGGAAGTGTGTACGTACGTAATACGACTACGATTTTCTAATTTCATTTACACCACACAGAAGTAGTAAATTAATTTTTGGAGCTTCATGCTTCTGCACTTTTTTTTGATTTTTTCAAGGAAAACATACAAAACTTTTACCCATGTAAATACTACGTACTCATATGCAAATACAGAAAGTGTATCATTTTTATGATGAATATACTCAGTGCAATTTTGTTTAGAACTTCTGCAACATAGTAAAATAAATAACTTTGCGTAGGTTGCAAAACTGTATTGTTAATATTATCTGTATCCTGTATCCAATGCAAACAATTGGGCGAGACTAAGGCAAAAGAAAGTTAAAGAAGTACAAAGTGACACAGCTTGTCGTAAAAGCCAAGTCGCAACTGATGTTCTTATGGGATAAGCACATTTTATGTCTTCTGACTGTTTGTATTTATGGCAGATAGTTTCTGTCCTCATTAAAGAAAACGGAATGGATAATATAATATGCTTTTCTGTTGACAATTCTCTGACAGTTATTACTCCTCATGTAGACAGTGAACTACTGCAGAAACTGCTAAAGACAGTAACTATTCGGAAACTGATTTAAATTTCCTGCTTAAACCGTTTTTTTCCTTTATTAGAACCATTTCTGGTGTTCGGCTTTTGCTAATATCTGCTAATATTAACCAAATATACGTGACAACGGACAGTTAAATTCCTAAACTTAATTAGGAAATCTAGACTAGGCTTGAAAACAGAAAAGGCATTACAACTAATACATTGGTATGCACTTAAGTAATGCGACCATAAGCTATTCCTTGCATAAAGCACCTTTGTTGTGTCGACGGAATGTCGCAATGTGATTATTGCGTGTAAAGTAACTGTAAAATAAAAGCTAAGCTTACATAAATACTTACAAAACCCGAATTATGCATGTGCAAAGTTAGTATTATTTTCCGCAAACAGAATGCCCCTGGGTTGAATGAATCCTGTCTTCATATTCTGATAGAATTATTTACGATCTTCTCATCTTCCTTGTACCTTACAGGATTGTCTGAAAACTGAACATTTACATCAATTCATTGTGGTCGTAATTAAAATAAAAATGGAAAGTGCATTGGTTCCTTTAATGGTAAACGCTATATGAGAAGTAATTAGCATCAGTTCATTTAAGGACTCCATATTATGTTCAATGTTCGAAATAACAATAAATTGTAAAGAAATATAATAAAACGCATTTACAATTTAACCATACCGCATCATTTACACCCAAATGTACCTTATTTATTTATGTACCTTAAGAGTTGGCTTGTCTATTTGCGCTGATAGCCTTTGCTATTCCTCCCTGAGAATCCTTTTTAGTAATGTGTAGTAATGCATAATAATGTGAAAGTTTGTGACAGAGTTCTTAGAAGAGGCAATCCCACTTTTTACAGCATGTACAATTTGAGGAACTTCATGGAAACCTAAACATTTCAAGGACCAATTCAAGCTTTGAATGCCTAAGAGAGCTTCGAGTCTGGCTTCACAAATCTTGGATAATAAATGAAACAGGTAATACATACAAAGTTGTAAATTTAAAAGCATTTCACGATTTAGATAAGAAAACTATCTTTAATGGACATGAAAAAGTAAGTTGCCAATGCCAATGCTTTTATTACAAAAGTATTCATTTTGGAGATCGAAAAGCAATAGCATTGGTATAGCCTTGCAGTAATTATATCTAATAAAGTAAGTAAAAGTCCTTTTGTATCCTACGTTATCTATTTTTAATACGACTTTAATTTTTATACTATTTTCATACATCTTTCGCATTTCTTTACAATGATGAGCTGGATAGGATGCATGAATACAATATTTCTTATATATATTTTTAATTATTCACGAGATATGTTGATTTCGTATGTTATTTAGACGAGAAACCTAAAAATGCAGTGAAGCAAAATAGTCAAGGTAGTTAAAACTTTTATGAGAAATCGTTGAGAAACACGAAATGAAGCGACGCAATAAAGAAGCCGAGTCAAATCATAACTACAGATACAATTAAGAAGGACAAAAGAAAGAAGTGGGACTGGAAAGGAGCGAGTTAACCATATAGCAATTAAGTTTGGTATTCCAACATTCCTGCGACCTTATTTTATTGTGCTATAGTCTCTTATAGTGTAATGCTTATTTAAGCCTACAGTTTGATTCACGGTTGCACGAAGACAGGCATTTTATTGGTAGACGAACTAGAAGAGACAGTGACAGTACAGAGTTGTATGTGACAATGAGATTGAGACACGACATGGTAAAGACATTTGCTGAGTCTTTGTTTGATTTCTATAGTTTGCATATCTTGCATAACTGTTATACAAAGGATTAACATATATCACTATTGTACTGCTTATTTCTACCTTATATAATGATTACTTAACTATTTAAATTCAGTTTCTGAGTTTCATAACTATAACATACTGGAATACGGTCTTTTGCACAGTAAACATATCTCACCAATCTAATTACAGAATGATATTGGTATTAAACAATTTGTGCGCAGATATTCCTAGAGATACCGTTTAAGGCAGAATTTGAATAGCTATATCACACAACATAACTCATGTAAATAACAATGTCTACGAAAACCATACATAAGTACATAATTAAGATATTTATTTGATGGTTGGCGCATGCTATGTGATTTGGTTGTTTAGTTAGCATTGTAGTGGAGTAAATGGTGCCAACAAAGAAGCAATAGATGAAAAGAAGACTACTGTAATGTATGAGCGAGGATATCGAATTCAATTGTAGGAATACATGGGTATTGCCTAATTGTAATTATAGTAAAGTATAAACGTAAAGAAAGTAGGATATTGCTGTAGATGGGTACAGTGCTATTAGATTACTGGACTGCGTATTGTGGAGTTGTTTATGTTTCATCCGTACGGAATATCAATTGAGAATACAATACTTTAGTCACCGAATAGTGAAAAAGAGATAATAAAGTTAGTAATTGTAGTCGTAGTAAAAGGATACACCGTAAATAAATAGGCAAAGTGCAAGTGATAGCAGAGTACGTGTAATGTATATAGCTGAGAGCAATTTGTTTGTGTGCTGATGTGCGAATGTGAATCGGAGCTCCCTTCTGTTCTTCTGTCTACTTGTCTGATTTCCAGAGCAGACTATATTGTATCATAATATGCATAAGTAGGTATTATTGTATTACATTAGTGAGAGTGGGTATTCCTCTCCTGACTTTCCTTCTGCCGCATCACTTTTCCACTCTTCTCTACTATTTGCTTTGCTTCCAATTGAGAACATCTACTCCACGGTGCGATTCGAACAGATATATTTCCAACAGCCCTGCCGACAAGGAAGAGATACTATGTACCACTGCATACCATATGTAATGTCGTGAGTGACACTCGCTAGCACGTACAATAATATAATAACAATGGCACATTACATACATTATACCACACTTTACATATGCAGAATACAACTGCTCACTTCTCAGTTTCCAAACATAGGGGCCAAGCCAATATATTTATTGGAGATTTCCTGCATGCCCTTCTCTAGTCAGACTTTGACTCTCCATCCACAAACATAACTTAAAAATCTAAGTCTAAAACTCATTTCAATTCACCTAAACATAATATACGTTTATTCCACTGTGCTTGTCAGTCATACTTACTGCATTGTATACACCAGTGAAAAAACCAAAATATAACTGCATTTACGCAGTATATACTTCAGTATAGTCATATACTGACAGTCTCAAAATGTCAACTAATTACTAGGTCAGTATAGTAATACTAAACATTGGCAATGCTACATTAGGGAAAACTGAAAATGGGAAGATTGTAGTTACTCCAATATGTGAAAACATTGAAGGAATACCACAGTAATGGAGTTGACAGTTACTCAACAACATTTTCCTAGTTTCACAAGTTAAAGTAAAAAGAAACTTATTGTCACTTCGATTTATCTTTATTTCCTTGATGGATTTGCCATTTACATGTTTTCGGCAAGCTCAACCACAAATAAAATACCTGCATCAAATTCAGAGTTTCTACTGGCTGTGCAAGTTTCAAGAAAGTGAAAACAGGAAAAGTTATGTGTTCCTCAACTTGGACTGTGTGCCATACAAACACACAAGGATTCCGTAAATCCACACGACAAACTCAGCAAAGGTATTTCCCGTAAATATGAAAAATAGAATGATTTCCTTCATCCTGGTGTAACTCAAGGTGAGCACTCGGCACTGCATTTGTATTGGCAAATCAGTACAATACTAATACATTATTGAACTGGACAAATCAATGCCTAATACGAATCTCCGTTAGTGGTCCTTAATCCACGGACAATACAAATAATATAATTGTGGTTTTGCTTTTAATTTACTGGGAAAATCGATAACTACAGTCACAGCTCTGTGAATTTTGAATTGAGTAGTCAAAAGTACAACTTATACAGAACAGAATTCAACTCATGTAAAACTACGAAAGGTAAATGCGATATTACATTATATAGTTCACTATTAACAAATCAAGGTCATCTAAAAAGGTCACAGTTAACTACTACGGGCGATAACTAATGGGTAGTTTTTGGTTTTAGAACCCCTAGAGTTATTTCTTGTGTACACTTGAATGCAAAACCAAGTTTGTGTATAAAATAACAAGGTTTGCAAAATTCTGCACCTCGTGAGTCCGGACTTCGTCCGCGGGGACTTACTTCGGTAAATACGGTATTAATTTTTAGTCTACTTCTACTTTACTGTACTGTACTCCATGTGCTCTCTTTGAGAGTCAGCTTAAGTTTAGATCACAATGACACACAATGCAGAGCCCTTTCAAATATTAAGCAGAATAAAGGTAAATAAAATCTGCTAGCTCTATATAATTCAAGTAGTAACTGTTGTATTGAAGGCACTATTTCAGATTGATACTTGTTTAGATATTCTTAAGAAGTCAAAATCAAGAGGATTTGTTGGACTGGCTTGACTTAGTTGGGATGTAGAATCGAATGTGATTTGAGATTTCAGCCATGAGACAGCAAAACCAATTCTTACCTTCACTATTGTAGTCTGTGTTCACTGTTCACACAGGATATTTTTAAAATGCTGCGTGATGAATATAAGATTCTATTCATCTTTAAGACATGGCTCCCTCCAAAGACACGACTCACTAATGATACGGCCACCGCTCATGTCAAGTAGATGACAAAGTCTTTTGTGATGGCAATCTATATTTTCCCTTAATAGTAGTGAACATTGACATAGAGAACCTAAAATTAATAAGGTACCTATCCGAATGATAACTACAATATATATTATTACAATGTAATTAATTGGGTGCGTACTTAAATAAAAGTATTGAGTATTGCAAACTTCGTTTCACATCACGACATCAGTCTTTAGATCAGGTTTAAGTAGTGTAAGGCATTATTATGGCAATAGTAACATTCACCCACATACAACGTCAACGGATAGCGAATACCAAAACCACATTTTGTGTTTAGCCTATGTACAACAAATAAATTTGGCTTATTTCACAGGACACTTATTATAGTACATTCTAATACTAATGTATTTTGACTACCATATTTTTGAAACAGCTATAAGTGAAGTTTATTTATTTTTCCTGATATGGGGTACCTCGTTTCCAGTAAGGCCGCGATTTCTATACTTTAGTTCCAATGATGTAGCGGACGAATTTCCCCAAACAATCTCTGACAAGGTTGTTTAAAAATTTGTCATAAAGAAATGTCAAGAGGTACAATAATAATATTACGAAAACAGTTATGGAACCGTGTAAAACAAAATGTATTACCCGATTGAAATTGAAAACCTGTCCTTTCGTTCAGTAGAGTGCAATTACGATGTACTTATGTGACTCATTAGTGATAATTTGTCAGAGAACACAATAAGGATACCCAAGTAACCTTACGGATTTTGCACGAAAATTGCGAAAATAGTAAAACGGAAACTGGAGATTATTAAGGGAAGTAATTTGGTAAGCTTAGTAGAAGAGAGTAGAGAAGAGAGATTTGGAAGTATGTATAGGAAAGAATTAATTTAGTAGAATAATTATATTTTTGTAGCGTAGTTGTGCCTGGAAATTGCCTATTACTAGTAATTTGGAAGTAGCTGGAAATTGGCTGTTAGTGTGTGATGCAAAACGTAGTATGTGTAGTTAGGAATAAGAAAGGTGACCTAAATTAGGAAGGCCGGGTCACGCTCAGAGCCAGTAATGAATCCAAGGAATATGGAAGTGTATAGGGAGAGGGTAAACTGATTAGTAGAAGTGAAAAGGAAAGATGAAAGGATGAAAGAGAGAAATGGACAGAAAAGGTGAGAAGATTCGTATCGACTGACAGACGAAAGGGCGAATGCAGACGGAACATAAAATTCAATTAATTGTCATGTCACGTCAAGTCAGTGTTGGGTTGTGAGTGATTTCAATTGTTGAGTGGAGGGCAGTCTGTTATTTATGTAGGACAGAAATGTTTTTCTATTCTAATTTAATAAGTGGATAGCTTAGCTGCTTTGATTTGAAGGATAGTAGTTAATACCAGCGCCTATAGTCTGTCTGTCTGAGCAGAGTAGGTAGTCACTTAGGTATGCGTGTTCGTGTTATGTTGTTAGTCTGTCGTGTACCAGAGAGTGTGTGACATGGCATGACTTGAGCGTATATGATACGGACAGTTGGAAATTAAACTCTCACTCAGTCCTCAACTTCACTTTTCAACTTTCAACATTCAACTCGATTCAAGGTACATAACTTTAGTAGCACTCTTTTACTTTAACAGACAGAATCTATCTACAGTAGTTCATCTTTGCATCTTGGCCAATGCAGATGTCTTAAGAAAAGAGGAAAGTCGAGTCGAGTTGACGGAGCGTCTAACTTAAAGTAACATAAGAAGATGAGATCAGGGGAGACTTGAGCACAACTCACTTATCCCAAAAAAATAAACTTTCCACATCAAACTAAACTAACCATAAGAACAGACGTGTGCTACGCAATTATCCAATGCAAATATTTTCCATCCATAAAATCTCTAATCATTATTTTTACAGTTACACCCACTCCTGTTATGATTTTGCTACTGTTAATTAAAAACATTTAAGAATCACTTCATATTATCAACCCAATTGTAATTCCAAGTTCTAAGAAAACATATTTAATACTGTCAAGTGCAATTTAATGCAATGCAAATTCAAAGTGCTGCGTAACTCAATTCAGCATTCAAGTATATTGACAAACAAATTGGAAGAAATATGCTTGCAACTAGAGACTTGTTAGAAATAAACGCGAGTTAAATGTGTTAATAGTAATCGTGGATGTTAGGTATGTTACAGTCGGATATAAAAGTTAAATCTTTAAATCCTATCAACTTGTTACTTTAGATAGGATTACACACTAGACACTACTAGAGCAATTCCTGCTTGTCATTTCTCAATGATTATCTCGTCAGTCATTTCATTGTGCATATGAATTTGTTTGTCTACTTGAAATTCTCTCAAGAGCAACCCTCTTCATGCAGCAAAACAAATATTATATTCACATTACAAATATTATTAGGTACTTACTAATTTGCATACAAAATTCAAATACATGAATATTAATACACACAACGCAAATGCAAATATGACTGCATAAACATGTTTATCCGCACTAGATATAACACGGACATAATTACAAATGTGGACTTAAGGACATTAACATGCAATTGAAGGAGGAATTGCAAAGTAAGTAATTTTAATGTGGAAATTACTTAAAAGTACAGTGAGTGCATTAGAAAGAGACCCGTTCCCAATCTCAAGTCGTCTAGTCCATCTGATAATGCAAGCAATCCAGCCAAGTGGACGGGATGAAGTGAACTGAAGTAAAGACGAGTCAAGTTTCTGTCAGATTGGCAAACTGAACGCGGAGAATCTGCTAGTACGAAATAACAGACAGACACTAGAAGAGTTGAGTCGAGTAGTGTTAACGCAAAGTGTAAGCTGTTCCGTACGTAAGTGTAGAAGAGACGATAGGAGCCAAGACAGGCTAGCCCTGGGCCAGCCAACTACAGGCAAGGCAATCCGAGAACTGTTTTGTTTCATTTTCAGCCTGGAAGAGTCTCATCCTCAGTCTTCTTTCCCAATACCCTCAACACTTCACAACAGATAAAGATTTCGTCTTTCTGTGACAAGTTTAAGTTCTAATTGTCTAAACTAGAAGTTTCCCTGTAAATACTCTATTTTCATTCTGGGATTATCTGATAAGGAAAATTACATCGTTTCTTGAAATAAACACAGCAAAGTAATCCACATATTGTCGCTGATTTAATTAGTGATAATAATTGTGCATTTAAAGCAGTTTATGCAACCATACATCATGTTGCAAACTTACTAACGATGTGTGCGTTGTTTTTCAATCCAGGATTAAAAATTCAACAAATTCAGTTAAGAAAAGTGAGCCACTGAAAATAAAAATCCAAGAAAATCCTCACAGAGACATAATAATACAAGTTAGTTTTAATTATTTTGTAATTGAATTACTAGTGTGGACAATACGATGATGGTGGTTATGTGTGTGCTTGTTAGGTAAGCAAAGTCTCATCTCACTAAACAATGTGTGTCTACTCTGTTTATCAAATGATGAGTAAAGTAAATACTTTGCAATTGATACTGCAGATCGAATAACTAAAGAATTCCCCGTTTTATGAGCTATAAAGTACAACAATAACAAAACACTATCCATTCAGTGCATAAAAGTGTATAAATACTAATATTTATCATGAAGAATTACCTGCCAGGATTTTTCTGATCTTTTAGTGAATTTTAGTGCAAACTGCGAACAGAATACGCTGCAGACTATTACTCAACATAAATAAACAGCTTAGAAAGTTAAAGGGGATTAATACGATTGGATAGGACCACCAGGATTTTGCTTAGTGTCAGAATAATTTCTTACTACTACAAACAAATCTGTGCTTAATTCATATGTTGACTACCCGTAGTAGTTTGCAAAGCAAATAGTATTACTCGTTGTCTGCACCTGCTGCCTTCGAAGAAATTCTTGGTAAGTCAAACACATTCGCACAATACATAAATAGTTTAGCAGTATATTATTGTACATCTGGTGTAAATTATATTTTATCATCTCTCGTAACAAAGAAGCTACGAACATAATTGGAGCGTAAGATGATGCGATCATATACCTAAGGATATTAACTGGCGATAAGTAGGCAATATCTTGCTAATTTATACATAAAAGCAGTGTGTGCTTGCATTCGGTTCGTGTTTGGGGAATTGGTACAAAATTACGTCTGACTGCCTCCTGCTGTGAACGGCAATGGTAGAATCTATAGAGTTTTCCAATTGCCTACGCATCAATATAATTTGTGAAACAGGGACGCAGGTAGGTACTAGTTTTATGATTTAATTATTCAGACGGGAGTCAGTTCAGGTTAGCTCATCACCAAAACTACATAACTCCTCCATCTAACTGATGTAACACTTCATTAAGACTAAATCATAATAATTATTATTATTTACCTTTGAACAGAGTAAAAAGTAAATGGGCAACATTTTTACACGCCAAGTTGACCCATCAGTTTCATCTAACTAATTTATCTTCACTGTCTTTTCTATTCTATGTAAACATATTGCGATAATTACACGAGATTTTCATTTCTAACGTATTTCTCGATTTCGTCACGTAGTTGTAGTTCTAGTTTTGTAGTTCTACCAAAGGTTTAAATACACAAACCAAAATGATCATGCTTTGCTTGCACTGTTTATTTGCCAAAAGGGCGTTCACAACTTTTTTCCACAATGATTTTATTTTGTTTTAAATTATATCAGAATGAAATAGTATACCGTTGAGTAACATTACTCGCAAAAATATCATCAACAAGCATAATCCTTACTGTAATTAATTGCAATACTTACCCTTCTAAAAACCACAACTACAATTTTTAGAATTGTCTAATTTTAATGAACTACAGCCAACGACAGTAAATACTCATTGATACGTTAGCTACCATATACTGTTATGTTTACATATATGTTTACAGCAAGTAACTAGCATCAGATCATATAAGAACTCAAATATTCAAAAAAGAGCTGAAGTATTCAATCGCAAAACAAAACTTCCTCTGCTTATATTATTGGTGCAATTTAACCAAGTCATTCCGTTAATTTCAGCTAGTAAATATTCATAGTCATAATTTTCAACTTTAAATTTCAAGTTTTAAAGTAAGCACTGATTAAATTTTGAGAGCCTCAAATTTGACCTATACGTTGTATTTGTGTTATAGTGGGCTGCAGATGAAAGGATACAAAATTATTTGAATTACAGATGACTAATTAGATTAACTTACGCCTTATCTTAATGAGTGCAAGAATTTGATGGGTCATAGAGGGATTTAGTTTTGAGGAAATTAAGTTGGCTAATTGAATGAGATTGTGATTATTGTGTGGGCGACTAGATGAAGTAAGGTTGCTTTAGGACGAATGTTTATCCTGAAAGGGACGTACGTAAGCACTGTCAATGTTTGCATTAGTTAACCGTGTTACTGACAATGAGTATGGAACGCAACAGACTGTTTGTGGTTTCATTGTTTACCTTATTTGACTTGATTTAGACGAATAAAATAGAAATGGCTATGTTTTTGTAATTCCATGTTTAATTTAATTGAAAGCGATGCTGACATCATTACTATCGTCATCATAATTATTATATGAACAAGTCTGTCGGCATGAATAATGGTGCTTTCTGTTGCACCTGACTACTATAGAATTACCCACACGCACGCAAGATAACACAGTTGAGTTTTTGTATGTATTTTAAAGGGCGGTAGTAAAACAAACTGGAAATAGTAAACAGTTGGTAGTGATGTGATGACAAGGCAATAAAAATATTCTGTAGGTAACTTTATTATCTTCTGTCCATAAGATTAGATTGTAAAGGTACATTAGCCAACTCCCCTACGTACTTTGTACCTATATATAAGGTAAATTGCCTTGGATGATGATAAAAGTTAGTAAACTCATTTGTGGGTGGATAAAGGTAATCGAACGACAAAAAATGCTATAGTTTGGTTACAGCGGAATATTGTATGTGGCAAGGCTTCTGCCTTGGTTTACTTTATGTATTTATTTATCTGCTTAGTTCTACTAAGTTTTAGTGTTGTAAGTATTTGTAAAAAAGTAAGTAAGGCTGGAGAATTTTCAGAGTTCGTTTGGCTCAGTGATTCCAGGCAGCATACCTAGCTGTTCTGCTACATAGTATTGCTCAGGACGGAGAACACACTATCTTTGTAATAAAGAGGGAAAGTAAGTGAAAGCTCGCAAGGAAAAGTTCTTTTCGAGTTTCTATCTGGTCTTTACACTGTACAGAGTGCAGTGCTTCATTTCTTTAAGGAGAAAAGAAAAAGCATGAATAGTTTGTGACTTGGATTGGATTGGAGAGTGGTTTGGTTTGGTTTGGCTACATCAGTTTGGCTTGGCTTGGTTTAGTTATATTATTGTCTGAACTTTTCTCAATTCGGCTATTACTTGGTTCGGCTTCGTTGGTGCTCTCTTCCTTCGCTCAGGCTAAGACTAGCCCTAAATAGTATTAAACCTATGTAGCATGTTGTGTCTTCCACAAAAGAAATAGTCACATCAATATCAATAGGATGCCATGTATTTTTCCGTCGGAAAACTCGATGAATGGTGCACACGACAAGAGCAGGAGTTCAAGAGGAGACGAAACGAGACGCTAACGCTCTAAGGACCAGACCAAAAAAGATGAGACTCGTTTATATTATCTACCTGTATAGTACTTGCGAGAACCGCTCTTCCATGCACAGGCAGAGCAGTGAAAGCGGGAAGAGGCAGGGCAAAGGGAGAAAGCAGCGAGAAAGTCAAACGAAACCAGCCGGCAGAGAATGAGATGAACGAGTATTAAAAGTCAGAACCACAAGTGGCTGTTATTGCCATTATTGCCTACACTTGACTTCTCTGCCAACCGAGATACGTTTGTTCTCTCTACTCACTCTATTCTTATGCTGCACATAGTAATAAGCTAGCTATACCTACCTACTCACCAACTTTACTCTATTTACTAAGAATAATACAAATACTAATAATAAATACATCCAGTCTCTTCTCTTTGCGTAGGCAGACACTGTATTAATAAAAAACAGTCGCTAACGCTATAAATGTCACCTCTAATACAAACAATAACCTTGTCGCCCAGTTCTTCTTCCACAAAACACTTTAATCACAAACAGAATAGTTGACTATCTCATTATCGGTAAGAGTGTCACCAACTATTCAATGGGGGTATTCTTTCAAGGCTAATACGATCTTACTTTCAGTAAGTGCATCTTATTTCGAATTCCTATCCGATAATGCTGTGATAATAGACAAGGAGTAATGAAAATTATTCTCAGTAATCTTATGATGTAGTCTAGGAAAAATTCCACTAATGCAGTAACACCCAAGTTAAGAAAATGAGCATAAAACCTCTCTCTTCTGACGTTGATACAGTAAACAGTCGTCTAAAGTGAACAAATAGTAGTCTGTGATCGGTAACAGGTTCAGGTATGCAGCATCCATCATTTCGTTTTTTCTGTCCAACATTATTATCCAACGAAGATTAATTAATTTCATAATGGTGTGTCAACAGTAAAAGACAAGGTAAATAGTACTATGGGGCATATTCTCGAAGAATGCTGTACAATCAGGAAAACTAATTTATATTGATGATGATGATTATGATTATGGCGAAATGAAAATGATGACTAATTTTTTTCTTGGTTATTCATAATGACCATAAAACAGGTATAATAATTAACTGGATTCTTTGAATGAGAGTTAGATATGATTAGTTATGCATAAGTGGATTCTGGTGTGTAATACTTGTTTATACAGTCTCTATTTATCTGGAGAGAGATTTCAGTGGAGACTCATACACAGATTAATTACTTTCTCTATCTGGTGTTCTGGAGAGGTTAGGGAGTACGGTGGTGGGTCCACTATGGTTTCTTGCTTTACTGGAGCATAAAGGAATGAGTTAAATAGGTAGATAAGAGCATCATTAGAAGCATCCCAAGTTTCTTTATACTTGGTGGTAGTCAGTAATATGATTGTGAAAACCCTCCACAAGGGAAATCTTTCCTGCATCATTTTCATCACATTCATTAACAAAGGCTGACAGAATTTTATTACCCAGCCATTAGACTTTCCCTGTTTTAAGACTAATAGCCAAGGAAATTAATGTCCCACTGATTTGATAATCTGTGTGCAGGCAGACGAAACGCATTTATTTGCAATAAAATACGGCGAGTAGGTGCTGTTGTTTGTAAGTAGACATCAGTTCTTTAAATGTCAGTGTAATAATTAAAAGAAAATTGTCAGTTAGGAGGAGAGCGATCCAAGTGCAATGCTTTCAAATCCATTCCCAAAGTAAATGATTAGCCATTGAAAGCCGTAATGGCATTTTACTTTGATTTAGTTTACTTTCTATCTGTAATTTAGATTTGTTCGTGAGGGCTTATGCACACACTTGTACTTACGACTGTAACATTTAAGCCTGCTAGTTCGTAAGTAATGTACTTGCAATACCTACTTGGATAGATATATTACAGTGACGTTTCATAGAAACCTAGTCAATTCATCAGCAACACAAGGAACTTTGGCTAGGCAGTTAGACTGAGCTTATCTTACGTTGCTGACACATTTTCGACAGGGATTTTTACGAAAAGTGTGTATATTACACTTTATACTGATAGAAAATGTGGCTGCGTCATTTCATGTCGTCTCGTGAGTGAGTCTTGGTCATGCATGCTACATGCAATATGTACTGTTTTCCATTTGTAACCTTTTATCTGAACGTAAGTAAGCCCTATAACAATACATAACATGTCTTGTGAATTGCTTTAATATAATACGGAGTTTAAGTATAGGGTACACTGCGTCTAGACCAAATAAGGAAAACTACCTGGCTTGGCTGGTATGTTGCTTGAAGAATAATTGCATAAAGTGTACACTTTGGTTATGTACTAGCTGAAACAGATTTAGGTTGCTCCTGCTCCACTGTACACTACAGAACACAAACACAAATATCTATTTCGCACAGAGATTCATACAACACAGAAACAAAAAGGAATGGAAATACATTATATTACAGAACATATTAGTAGTTTAGTACTGTAATGGGAAAAGTACATAGGTTCAGATTGTCTAGTGTGCTATTTAAGGCTAAAGGTATACATTACCAAGCATATATTATTTGCTTAGGTATATTTCGATGAGATTACATATAGTTTAGGAAAGGTATATTATATTGAAATAGTAAAAGTGAACGGGGATGCGAGTTTAGTGGAGTGTGGAGTATTTTGAAGATTCTCCTCCACAAAATATAGGTAGTACTGTTTCTGTTGACAGAGGTGCGAATAGGAACCAAATGCGGGTAAAATCCGGTGAGCTGCTCCTACAACACACATTACTACATCGAAACAGATCATAACATGTCCATAGCATAGTAGGAAGGGAAGGCATTGGGTCTCTACCAAAATTCCGCACTAGTGTGTGGTGTGTATGTAATTCATCTGGTATTGTGTTTCACTATACTGTAGCAATTCTACTTAGATGGTCGTACTTTGCATGGGATTCTCGATGCATAGCCTCTGAACCGAATAATCTCATTGAAATACATACGTCTACATGTATTTATTGCATAGCCAATCCAATCCCCTTTAATGCAAGCCAATCTGCATCATATTATTACTACACTCCTACTCTTATCCCACCGGCATGTGCTCTCCACACAATCCTCAACACACAAACTACGCTATACAACGAATTTCACTACATATTGCAAATATACGTTTTCTCCTTTTGTAGGTAGCTGTTTCTGCTTTTATGTTACACACTGGGCTCTGTACACAGAAAGTGTGGTGCGCCCCTTACCAAGAAAAAGAACATAATCGAAATGGAAAGCAAAGCTTCTCGGCATTCCTTTGCTATCTGTCTGTCGGCTTCCTCCCTTCGTCTCTTTACTTCCATGCAGAGTATACAAAGATGAAAAGCTCGTTCTTGTCTTCTATGTCTGGTATTGGTAAACAACAGTGGTTTCATGCACTTTGTACAATAGACAGAGAACCTGCGAAAGTGAATTCAGAAGAAAAGAACGATTTTCTATCGCTGTCACCTTATTGCCAGTTTCCTATGCGTATTCTAATTCGAGTGTGTAATGTTTTGGTTTTACAGTTGAAATCGGCTAAAGCTTAAGATACCTAATGTAAACAGCGAATTCGAATTAATTTCTTATTTGTTACATTCCCTAGTACATTATTTCAACAACTAAAGTACGATCCGCTTACTTTCTCCACTTTCACTCATCAGTTACAAATGAATATTCATGAGGGTCACCAATTTCGTTTACTTTACAGTGTGAAATCTATGTTCTGTTGTAAGCTAAAGCATATGTCGTTGATTTTTAAGAAGCGGATGCTATTTTATAATAATGCCTTCAGCAATCTGTTTGTCCGTTGTCGGTTGTAAAACACATGAACGGATTGAGAAAATGAGCTCAAATTTTTCTATTGTGGTGCTGGGGTCCAGAGGGGGATTTGGTTCAAATTTGGGGTCAATCGGTTGAATCCTAACCAACAACCTGCTACAGTCATGGATTATTGCTAGAATTGAGTATGTATTATGAAGATCTAACCGTGTACACTTAACCCATAACGTGTATGTACATAAGTTGTCGTACATATGTCAAGTAGCACATAGCAAATTAAAATTCGCTAAATTTGACCCAGTAACCTGATGTATTTATAGTTTAGGTTACTTGTAGGGTTGTAGTAGTTGTTGAGGGCTGCATTAATCTTCAGTATATGTCGTAAGTTGGATGCTTGCATACTGTTTTGAATAAATTCAAACAGCTTCCAATAAAGTCGAATAAAGTCAATCAGTTTCGAATAACTTCGAATAAAGCCAACCAGTTTCAAATAAATTCAATTAGTTTCGAATTCAATTGGTTTAGCATAAATTTCATCATTTTAGAATAAATTCAAATTGTTCATATAAAATGCAGAGCTTTTCAAACAAATTTTGTGTTTTTAGAAGAAATTCAAATAGTTTCGAAAATTCAAACTTTTTCACGTAATAAAGTATCACTTCCTCTTCTTTATGCGCATTGGTTGCAATGGTTTATTACAATTGGACAACGATTTACGTATGAATTAAATTCGTATATTTTTAAAAGGACACTAATGTCGACCATTGTAGAATACCACAGTGCACAGAAATAAGGCTTCCCCACAGTGGATTTACAATTGCCAGTAGGACCTGGTAAAAAGACATACCGTGATGATACTTCTATCTCAGTATTTGAGGCTTACTTGTAAATGAAATCCTAAAAAATTTCAGTACCTACAAATCAATATGGTTATGGTAAAGTTTTCAAATGCAATACATACCTATAATACCTTTGGTATGTCTTTATCTCTCTATATTGACAATAGCAAAACTCTACACATATTCATGCAATTATGCAATGACATCTGGAAATAATAGAAATGTAAATATATTTTTATTACCGCTTTTCGGTAAAATTGGGTAATTATACCCTTCATATCATCATATCCTATCCTTGAGCTTTGTCAATAGAGCCATATATTTGAACTCTAACTGTAATGATGACGTAAAAGTAATCACCCTTATAATTCTAATATTAGACTTCATACTCCATAGCAAAATGAAAGTTTCATAATAAATTGAGAAAACAGAATGCTTTGACAGTTTCTCATTTTATGAAGCCAAACTGTTTTCTTCTTTTTGAAAAAAATCGTTCATCAATGATAGATAATGACAGAATCGTCCTTTATTTAAAATAATAGTCCTACCTGTATAAAGGTACAAAATTAATGCGAAATTGACAAAGTAACTAACGCAAAATACACTCTTTTATAATTTGTCTTAATTATGAATCATAAATGCAGCAAGTCAAGGGACTCTGGATTTCATTGGCTAAAAGTCCCTAAAGCTTGCTTGCAAGGGTTGTTATCTAAATTGCAAGGGCAGCAGAAATGTTACTTACAAGTAAAGTAACAGTTGTAATTATTTAAGCTTAATTGCACTATTGCACTGAATACTCGGAATACATGATATGCATTTAATTCTGTGTACTTACGTTGTAGTAGTCTGGACAGCAGTTTGCGGTTGACATTGAAAAATGTCTAAGCGAGATTCCATGGAATTGATTGAGAATCCACTGGCGATGGAAGACTCCTCGTTACTCTCCTCTATTTCACCACTATTGCCTGTGACAATAAAAAACAGCAGTCGACCGGCTGGCCGTCCTTTACTTCCAGGACACCAATCAAGACCAGACGATGACGGCTACAGTTCTTCCTTATTTACCTCCAAAAATTCAGAGGGTAACTTTCAATCTCTTGCACTTATTCCTAGGCTATATCTACTGCTTAGTAATGAAGAAAGAAATTTCTTTTTCATTAATGCTGCCAAAGGCCCAATATATTATGTAGTAACAATGTACCAAAAACAAAACCAGTTTCATCGCTTGAATTTCATTGGCATTTATTTTACAGACCTAAAACTATAATATTAGAATGTCAATCCATTGGGGTAAAAACTTCATCAGAAAAATTGAGTCTTCCATATCGTATGCTAAGGCTACTTTTTAGACAGCAAGGGGAACGAAAGCTTTCGTTATAGTGGTTCTAAGTAACTTGTATATTTCTGGTTATAACTTTCAACCTCAAGGTTCAGTAAAATCAAAGAATTACTCGAGTTTCTCTCTTCCTTTTCTATGTGTTACCAACTTTCTCTAAATACTTTAGTAAAAATATGGAAATGAGGTCTCTGAATTTTACGGAAGTGTCGTGGCTGTTCGTCAAATAAAAAGCTGCTGTCCTTAAGACTATATATACATCGTGAAATCGTGAAAAGGCAGAGTGCTATGAAGGTGATCACAATGGACTTCATTATCCCCATGTCCAAGTTGTAGTTCTATATGCCATGGAAAATCGTACGCAGATATAAATATTATTTGATGGTGAATCGATTACCCCTGTATAACCTCTGACTTTCAGCCATCTCAATTATGATCCATTACAATTACTACTTCGTATTTGCACTAACTGCATTCCCGAGCACTATTCAAATACTAATTGTGAGCTTTATCGTGGCATTTCCAGGAACTCTACACAATGAGACTAATTACTCTCAGGATGAAGAGCGTCCACAAGATTTTCGTAGTCTTTATCCTTTAACCTCGTAAAACTTTCTCAATTCTTCATCAACTTCAGTTGAATGCATTAATTTGATTGAGAAAATCTCATTTACCTATGTATATAACGCAATTATAATTTAATAGGTAAGGGCAAAGGGTGAATCGGTTGAAATCTTCAGTGTACGTACATTAAAGAGACTGGGAGATCTTATTATATTACTTACCACTGGTTATTATATGCTTTAAGAGATATCCTCTAAAAATAACGTAAGGTATTATCTTTACATACATTTTGGTTTTAGGGTTTCAATCCAGTTAAACTCTATTAGGCATAACTTGAGTAGTTCTCTGATTGTCCTAATTAATGATTCCTATATCTTATTTTCAGTAAGCACATATTGCATTCCTGTTCATATAACAATAGTATCCAATTATGGTCTAGTGAAAGGCATCAATTCAAATTGTACCATGACTTCTTATTACTAGTGCAGTGCTTATCTACCATTTTTCATACTTTTAAACTCAATTCAGCATTTTTTTCTCTTGATTTCTATCGGCTTGTGCAACTTGTCAGTTGTCTCCGGCAATTCGAATCTTCATTTTTGCACGTACATGTAAGAAAGAACTATAGAATTTTGACAATTATATTTTTTTAGGTTTTTTAGATACTGTGCTTGGTAGGTATTGCATGAGTTAAAAAAACCTGACAAAACTTTAGAGGAGCAGATGTGATGTTTTATTGATTTTCTACGCAAATAATTTTTTGAATGAAAATTATACATGGGATAATTATTACGGTTTTAGGACTCCTTGTTCACCATCAACCTCAAGAAAGCATTACAACAAGTCTGAATGTTACGGCGGACTCTCTGGAGAGTTCGGAACCGTTTACAAAGACATCATTGAAAGAGGGAGACGAGGAGGAGGATGAAGGTGATCGAGAGACCTGGTCCCAGGGTCTTGACTTTCTCTTATCTATTATCGGATTTGCTGTAGACCTTGCCAATGTTTGGCGATTTCCTTATTATTGCTACAAAAATGGAGGCGGTACGTTCCTGGTGTTTCTCCATTTCACTAATTTTCATAAAATGCCACAGTCCAGAGTTACTTGTCATTTATATGACGTCACTCTATCACAGTGTCACATTATATAGAAGACACATTTAACATAGAAAATTTAAACCACTTATTATTACTATTCCAAAAAACTGAGTACACAAACTTATGAATCAAATGAATCAACTTTGTTGAGTTTCGTCTTTGTTGTTAATAAAAATACTTAAGCGATTATTTTTACACACTCCCTTTAGGTGCATTCCTTATACCTTACTTTATGATGTTGTTTCTGAGTGCAATACCTGTGTTCTACATGGAGCTTCTCCTAGGACAATCTATTCGACAGGGACCCATCAGCATGTGGAAAATCTGTCCGCTTTTCAAAGGTAAAAATACTTTAATTCTTTTGTGCAACCCATTCCCAATATTTGCTAAAGGGCAATGTTTGTACTTTGTACATTAATTTTTAATTGCATTTTTAGGTATAGGTTACTGTGCAGTGACAGTATCGTACTTTGTGTCATTTTACTACAATACGATAATGGGCTGGTCTCTTCACTACACAGTCAATTCATTTTCATCTCCACTTCCGTGGACAACGTGCAATAATACCTGGAATACTGAAAATTGTTTCATTCCAGAACCACCTCCTCCTTCATCCTCAAGCAATTGGACAAATAGAACAAAAATTGTGAGGCCAAAGAACGCTACTTCCCCCGCCAGTGAATATTTTAGGTGAGCCAACGATTATAGGTATAAATCCATTATTAGTAGGTAGGTAGTTATTAGGAAATTAGGATGTGATTTGTAGGTGAAGGAATCGTACGAGTGGGTGTTCGACTATAGAAGTTCATGAATGAATATACCTCTGGTTATGTAAAATTTGTAGTTTTAACATTAATTACTGTTCACTTGGAGTTACAATGCTGTAATCAGCTTATTATACCAGAATACTGATGCCCATTTTGGACTAGGTGAGTTCAACTGGTTGTTAGGCACTCTCCGAAAGCACATTATGATTGTATTCAGTATTCCCAATTCCGGCAGCAATATCTACACACATATCACACAAGCTACTTATCAGCATGTGCATTTACAGTTTCAGTCGCAGATATACCAGTTGATGTGCAGCCTTTTAGCTAAAATCGTCTCACTACAGCTGTAGTATACTAGTATTCTCAAATGTACGTGATTTTAATGCCAATGCCTAAAACCTTGCAAGGTTATAGCTAGTGAAACGAATACAGTAGTCTAAAATCTAAAATGAGTTCACTACTACGATATTTGCTTATTTGATACGTGGCATTCCCCTTTTGTTGTAACAAGATTACTTAGTATACAATACAGTACATGAAAGCACCAATGTATGAAATAGTACGTTATGCAAGAGAGTTATAAACCATGTTGACTTCAAAAAATCCTAAAGCAGCTTAAAGAGCTCCCAAGCAGAAATGCGGACATAAGCGTTGTCACAAAGCAATGTTCAATGTTGAGCATTATTATTCATGCGTTCAAAGAAGTGTCATAAGTGACATGTGGAATTAATTTCAGGTGTACAAATTGTAAATTTCCAACAATTATGGCTGAAAATCACAGTTGTACCGTCAAGTAATACTTTAGTAAGAGCATAACTGTAGAAAACAAGTTGCAGACACAGTTGTGCACACAGATTACATAAAGCACAGAGCACGGATAGCTTAAGTACAGGTTTATTTTACGATGGACATAGCAATAGATCTCTTTAAATTATTGATGTAGTAGTTTTGAAGAAAAACATGAAATTTCGTGGAGAGTACTTAAGAATGATATTAGTATATATGAGAGAGCGGTTGAGCAACTTTTAGTAAATGACAATACAGGTAATGTCACGCTGTGGTGAAGATTCCAATGATACGGTTCAGTGACAATGACAATGAAATATGATTAGGTAAGCTTCGTCTCATATTTTATTACATTATTACGGTGGTATGCCATTGCATACCCATTCAGTGAGTTGGCTACTAAAACTTTCCTGCTCCTCCATTTACGACACTGTATTACTTACTGTGACTACCAAGCTATTTATTAGTTATGCGTGTGTCTATGTCTATAAATTGGCTTTAGCTATGTAGCAACCTACATGGCGAGTCAAAAAGTGAAAGCACATGAAACAAGATCCTTTTCTGCTTTCACTTCTAACTACACGCATTTAATGTACTTATTTAGAGCCAAAAGGGAGGTCTGTTTCGAGAAGACTTGCTGAAACGTTATACCAACTTCCTGGTATATCTAAATACATCACATACTAGTGTCATGCATTCTTCTCTTCGTTTCAGTTTCACTGCTTAACTTTTTTGAAATATATTACACTTGCAAGAGGCACTCAAGTGTGAAGTGAGCAAATCATATCACACTGAAGCAAATAAATAAGAATGTGTAATACCTACCAGTGGGGTTTCCGTTAGGGAAAGATCCATAAGTTTTGGCTGCACGTCTTCTTTCCAAGTGCAGTATAAGTACAAGTAACAAGCACACCTTATACATGCAATCTGAGACATTGCACAGAGACCATAGTGATATTAAGACATTTTAGAGGGTGCTTCAATTTAGGATTACATTTCACTTTCTCTCTGAACACAAAATGTATAGCAAATTGTATTACCTACTGTACATGCAGCAAATCAACTATACCGTATTTTCCAAACTAGCTCCTTGTAAAGGATTGTTCAAAGGAATCCTTTTAGTGCTCAACATTGAACATCCTTAGCAATATTAGAGCAGAGAGCGAGTTATTAAGGAAGGCCCAGTAGTTCAAATGATCTTGTAAAAATACACCAGTACTTGTTTACAATCATGTCAAGCCCACCATTTCGCCATCTTAGGAAAAACTAATTATATCTTGGGAGTATCAATGTCAAGGGGTAAAACAGTTACTGACGCAAGGTCTACGCTTTTGGCTACAAAATTTGCTTCACAATCTTGTCCACACTTAAGGGATGGTAAACTATTTCGAATAACTTGTAAAACAAAGAAAGAACTAATGGCGAGAAATACTAAGTACGAAAATACGGTACCTTTTTGGTATTTTATTACAAAATTGACAAAAAATTTTCACCCGTCCCCAGTACTATATTTTATGCCCTTAAAACATTAATCGGGAATTTTATCAGAGGTATTCAAAAATTCTTAAAAGGTGTTACTTAAGGTGTACACTGAATAATGAATACTTATCGATTTAAGACGATACGATAAGAGTCTAAAATCGTTTACTGTATACCTATATTATGCAGGGATACACGTATTTCATCATTGTCATATTAAGAAGCAGACGCTTCTTTATAAAAATGCCCTAAGCAATATGTCCGCCTAGTTCTATAACTCCTGCACGGATTGAGATAATTACTTCAGACTTTTATGTTGTTACTGGAGTCTAGAGGGAGATTTTTAAAGGGTTTATTCAGTTTTCATGTACTTTAATGTTTATGTAATATGTAAAAATATTATTGTTTACAGAAATAGTGTTCTGGAAATGCAAGATCATGATATTGATAATCTGGGAACTCCAAAAACGGATTTGCTCGTGTGCCTCGCAAGTATATACTGCCTTCTCTACGTGATTCTGTTTCGCGGCATTCGAAGTACAGGTTAGTCAGGTTTTGTCTTAGAAATAGTGACTTAAAATTCGTCATACAAAGTATATCCATGTGGGACAAGGTTAAGGATGCCTATCTCTATATGTAGTTATGAATAAATTTGCGTTCTCCTGTAGTAATTCTGGTCATGATAATGTGTCAAATTGGCAATTAAGTCAACGGGGGGCAATCTTGTTTTTTGTTCCAATCGTATCACGACATGACAGTAGTAAGAATTGAAAATCTCATGAGTCAACGTTGTTAACATGAAGAGCGTGACAATGTGTTTAGAACAGGTGGTGTGTGATATATTGGTAGTCTTTTTCTTATACGCTTTGCTGCCTGATGTGCACAATACTATCAACTTAGCCGAAAAAGGTGGCTTTAAATACACAGTATGTAGAAGTGATTAAAATATTGTTTTAAGTGAACATCCAATCATAGATAATTAAATGAAACCTTCTTTTTGCCAAAAAATGTTCATAAACATGAATTCTCGACCAGGATTTAAAAGTAAAAAATGTGTTTATAGTTTTATGTCAGTCAAAAATATCAAGTCTCTTGAGTTTTTGTAAAATCACCGAGCTACTTTCGGTATCTTTTTTAAATGACATAAAGTTGATTAATCTAGGGAAGGTCGTATGGGTTACTGCGACGCTACCTTACTTGGTGATGTTAATTCTTCTAATCAGAGGGCTGACATTGGAAGGAGCCCAGGATGGAATATACTACTACCTTGTTCCAAACATGACGAAACTTAGGGAAGTCGGGGTCGGTTAATTTAAGCACTTGTTTAAATCCTTACCTTAAATGTAGTAAAGTATTCTGTATGAAAAATATAGAAATATTCAAAGTATATGAATGGTTCGGAAGTAGGTTTGGAGCGATGCAATGAAGCAGATTTTCTTCTCATCTGGGGCAGGTTTTGGTGTCCATCTTACTTATGCCAGTTATAACAACTTTCACAATAACTGCTATCGGTAGGCCACCATTTTCTATTCGAGTGCGCTTTTAGTCTCAATTATCAGTTTCTTTTAAATGGTAATTGCAAAAATTCTTTGATATTAATTACTTGCACAGAGACTGTATTGTGACATCTTTAGTTAACGCTTTCACAAGCATCTTTTCTGGTTTTGTCATCTTCACATTTTTGGGTTCCATGGCCTACCGACAAGGGAGACCCATTGAAGAAGTCGTCAATGTGGGTGAGTTGAATTCATTCACACAAATATAATTGGGGTGGGTGTAATACTTAGAAAAAGTTTCTAGCAAAAATTGCAGAGTTCTTCGGCCATGAAAGCCGATTTGAATTTACTCATTCAAAGAAGCATGAAAATAGGCGTCTTAAGTAAAACATTCATGTCTTCATGTATAAAAATGGAATGTATTAATCAAATTGATTTTCAGGTCCTGGATTAGTTTTTGAAGTATACCCTGAAGCTGTGGGAACCTTACCGGGAGCAAACTTTTGGTCACTACTGTTTTTCTTGATGCTGATTATGCTAGGCATCGACAGTGCTGTAAGTATATAGTAGAGTTACTACAGGATTTAGCATGGACTATTACAGAACAAAGTAATTAGAAATAAATAAACCTTTGTGGATTAACTCTTCGTTGGAATACAGATGGGTGGCCTTGAATGTGTCATCACTGGCATCACTGATGAATTCAAAAGTTGGTTCCGACACAAAAAGAATTCTCGCGAACTGTTCATGTTTGCCTGTGTTCTTGTTTCCTTTCTTATTAGCATCATTAATATTACAAGGGTAAGGAATTTTTCCTTTTGTTTTAACCGACATATCGTACATTATTATAGCAACACATGTAAACTATGAAACCTGAAAAACCAGACACACATTATAATAAAGTATGCATTTATCGTTAAATAATGACCAAACTTTTTAACATCTATGCAAAGAACGGTACAATTGTGTAGATTTACGCCCAATGTTACAGGATTACAAGTTTACAAGTTTACATAGTTAAAAGGGGAACAAACTCTCTTTTGAATACTTGTAAAATTAAATAACATATTGTCCATGTATGAAATTTCCGAATGTAATTAATACTGAAGTTTCGGTTATCAAAGAAGGTCAATTGTGTGCTGCTCATACATAATTTTAAAGTAAAACGTTCTACTGCAAGAGTGTACGAGATTTCGGAATTGAGGTTCCCTGTTCATTGTTAACTTAACAAAGCAGTACTTCATTATACATTCGTTGTGTTCGCTGATGGCATATATATTTCCAAAGCAGTGTAATTCTTTTCTGAGTTTTTTCTTAGTCTACAAGGAAAGTGCAAGTATAGTCTGCAAGTACAAGTGGTATATGGAAGTTTGTATACTACTGTACATAGTTAGCAATGACTATATGAAAGATTTACTTTTGGCAAACTTTCGTGCAATCTCACCAAATTTGTGTTGTATTGTCTCTAGAAGCAATGCAGAGGAAAAATGATAGAAGCAGCAAGTAGTTTTCGTTTTAGGATATTAGGATAGTAGTTCTAGTTTTGCAGTGAAAGTAGGCAAAGAAAATCACGCGAAGAGAAAGATTTGAAATTACCGTCTGATCGTTAGTGTTAATGAAAAATGACTAGAAAGGGCTCTTTCTTCTACATTGGTTCTATACTGGATGCTTTAAAAAGTCCTATAAATGCGTTACATCATTTGTTCAATCAAAATTGATAATTTCGCTTAAATTCTTTATATACGGGGATTTCATAGCCGGAAAATAAGTTAGAGTTGAAGGGAAAGGGTAAAGAGAGAGTGTGAAATAGGAGTGAGTAGCAAGGGAAGGTAGCAGGAAGCGTAAAGTTGAAAGAGCGAGGAAGCGAGCGGGAGAAATTGGCTGTTGTGTTATTATTAAGTAGTAGTTGGAGGAGAAGTGTTAACGAATTGGCTAATATGCTCATACATAAAACATTAGGTGTTGTGCTGTATGTATGGAGAGAGATGCTAATTGGCCGAGATGAGTTTTAACTTTACATCACATCACATGAATCGCAGAATCACATCACATCAGCATGACAAAGCTGAGCTAATCTCACATCGCACTAATTGTCAATCTTGATATTTTGTCCGACAGGGTGGAATGTACACGTTTCAATTCTTCGACACTTACGCTGCCGGTAGCTCTCTGCTGTTTGCAGTCTTCTTTGAAGTCCTCGTTGTCTCCTGGGTCTACGGTAACTAACACTAATATCACATCCTATTTATTATTTGCTCATCACATAGGCACACAGTAACACACTTCCTATGAATTCAATACCAGCAAAATAAATAATGCAAAATAGCTATCTCATCTCAACCGAATCAAAAGGCAGAATGGAGCAGACAAATATTTAAATATGAAATAATAACCCTTTGACACTATCACTTCCCTATTTGCATAACGACCTACTCCATTTTACATTTTCCACGCACACTGTACAAGGAACATATTTATGTATGTCTATTGCAAATGCAATCAGTCTGTAATGTGTCCTGTAATGCATGATAAATGTGGACAAGGTTTTCATGTTTTACAATTCTTTCTCCTGACTATACTGCAAAATAATATGCAAATTATACCTAAAGTGTAGCCTGACTTTAAATTTATGATGTATCAAGGACCAAGATAGCGCTTTACAGTAGTATACAACAGAAGTCATATCAGATTTGCAGTCACATAGCTTTCTGTAGCCATCTGTCTCATCCCATATTTATTTTACAACGACTGTTTATTTTTCTGGTAGTGTATCATATGAGTGTTGTAAGCGTAGGCATATTATATCCTTCACGCTTAAATACTTATAATAATTAACTACTAATACTTATATTAAGCATTTATTTTCAATTGTAATTTGCATACCAGTTTACTAAATCAAGTATAGGGATGGTTTGCTTTTTGTAGGCGCATTTAGGAAAAAACCCAATGTAAACAACATTCATAGCAGTTGAAGAAAGAGCAAATTAATGAATCTATTTACGTTAAGTAATCTTTATGACGCGCTTCAAATCTTTATTGTACCATAGGCATGGATCAACTTTGTAAAGATGCAGAAGCCATGTTGGGCTTTGCCCCTGGACTCTATTGGAGAATATGCTGGAAATTCATAAGCCCACTTCTTATTGCGGTTCGTGCCCTGTGCTCCACGATACCAAAACAAAATAGAATCAAATGCACAAAGATACTTGGAAGAATGTATAATTTTCAATTGTTTTCTTTCAGGTTATCATTATCCTGGATTTGAGCACCCAACTCCCCTTAACGCACGATGGCTACGTGTATCCCACTTGGGCTCAAACCTTTGGATACATTTTCACTTTCATTCCAATCACACTCGTCCCTATAATAGCTTTGACGGAGTTTTTGCAGTTCCCCGGAAACTGTCTCAGTGTATGTCTTTTATTCCTCTTTACTTAGAAATAGTGGTTTGGTCACTCCTACTCAAATATAAGTTGCAACTACCCGAGTGGTATTAGTAAATGGCATGAATTACTCACCACATCCCCAGGAATACTAAGAATAAGTAAGATTTGATGATTGTTTTGACGGTGAGCTAATGGAGGATATTTAATTGCAGAAATTGTCGTATTCGATCACACCGACGAGTGAGCACGCGTCAATAAAGGAAAGAGGGTACGTGAAACGATTCAAATTGTCACACTGGCTGTACATGAAGTGATCCACGATAAGATGCCATAAAACACACAAATGTGATTTGATTGAAACGGAAATACTCCGCATAGCATTGTCATTGTCAATTGTCTGTCAATTGAGAATTCCGTTCTGCTGTCGACGAAATGCCAACGCAATCTCATTCAACTCAATCCAATGCACTGCACTAAATTTACACTGACAAAGAGAGCACTCAGCAGAACACTCAAGTGCTTTGCTTCTACCTCATCTCAGTAGTCACGACACCATGACCTCACCGGCTCCAGACAGTCAACCCAATGCTCCAAATAATACACTACATCGGCGTATTTACAAACTTTGTGTGTAGCATGACGCTAATATTCTCACGCTTCTTTGGCTGTCATATCATGTCATGTCACTGTCAATAACACAGCCATTTCAAGTCATGCCAATGCCAACCTAGCCCAGCCTAACCCCACATACCTACTCATCTACTTATATTTGTCGGCTAACTTGTTTGATGACAAAGTGGTTCTGCAATACGTAGAAATAACCAATATACCGCTCTACCGCTCCTACTTATATTATATACCTTGAATTGGAAATATTTCTATACAGGGTAGCCCAGAAAGAACAGAGCATGTAATCATTTTAATATTTTAGAAGTGGGCCTCAAGTATCATTCGAAATAAGACAACTTTTAATGATATCGTAATGCAGAAGTTGCACTTAGTCACTTTGGGAATCATGCATTCCCATCTGAGATTGATTTATCCCTTCCTAGAGGGTTATTAAAAGTGCTCTTTTCATTCGTGGATACCCTGTACTAAAAGAGAAGCACCAACAGCACCAAATTCCTATCCATTTGCAACGAAATATACGTATTATGCAAAATTCCTGAGAACCTGTAATGTAAGAAGCAGTTTTTCCGAGGTCACCGACAAGAGATTACTCACACATAAGTACTAAGTGTACGTTTAATTGCCTTCTATTACCACCATTTACTTCCAAAGACATACAATAGGCACATCCAGGAATTGCATGAAAGCGAAATCGTCGTGCTTCTATCCGGTATGCTGTTTGATAAGGTTAGGTACATATGTTCTATTGATTCGCTAGACACTCAGGAATTGACATACATTTAGGTAATAATACTAAGCGATGTAAGCTAAGCTATCCTAACATTCATTGTAATCGCAAATCGTACTAAATCAGTAGGAATCACAATGGAATTCAATCCTATTTATTGGCAACTGTACTGCATAATAAATATTATGTCCTACGGCTTATTTACTTTAAGGTTGCAATGGACAATTTAACTAGAAGCTCCGCTACCTAACTCCTATACTTAATTTAACTATTATCGCCCTATCAGATTTACGTTGCACTCCTTTCCAGCTAAGCCATTACATTAACTTTTTTCATTAAAACCTTTGTGAAATAGTAAGGATAACACATTTATATATAATTAAACAGGATTGATTTATATGAATCGAAAAATGCCGGATTTCAGTCTCAAAAGTAAACATTTTATTTTTGTATTATTGGAGCAAAGCCTATGGAAAAAATGTTAGATGGATGGACAAATTTATCTAAAAACAACCTTTCCTTTCAATGGTATGAATACTTATGCATACGAATATCAAGGATTTATAACTTGACGAGTGTTATTCAACTACCTATAATATGGCAATGATAGTAAGCATAATAGTAACCTTAATCAGTGTCGTATATTTGGCCTTTGTTATGAAAAATTTGTTGATTTTGTTTATTAGACGATTCAGCAACCATAAGCAGGAATACGTATTGCAGCTTTTAAATTTATGCGAAATCCATGTCTGTGAAAAATGGACTCACTGGGGACAAACTAAAGAGACTCTCTTTTATTGCATTGTCTTTTTGAAAGTTTTGTTGGTCATTTTGTACTGAGCAGTATTATTGTCTTAGATATTTGTATAATTAACACACGTAAATAATGATTACTCTAGCAGATATAGGATGGTGCAATATTAGAATGAAGCATTAATAAGTTTTACAAACATGAACATGCTGTACGACTGTATGACTCGCGAAATAAACTTTGCCAGCTCACGAATAAACCATCATTAACATATAAATCAACATCGATTTTCATTTTCAGTGAATAGTAAATATAAAAGGTATTTGGACTTCCGCGATGGAAACATCAATATTAGAGTTTTCAATTTCTGGTTGACTTTAATATAGGAAAGCAGATTTTAACCTTGTGTAACCTAGTTTATCTTACGAACGTGTAGATAAGTGCCAAAACAACAAAAGCAGTATTATTGCATGTAATTAAATATGAAACAAATTGTGCCCAAATATCTTTATATGTCGTTTACTTTACTTAGGTTGACTTTTGTACTATGACTTCTATAAAAAATAACTATATAGCGACAACTCTTGTTATCATACCCACATTGTATAGGAATAGTATCTAAACTAAAGCAGACTCTAATCTCATGCATACCTTTTTACCCCTTTTGCTAAACATTTTCCAAAGCTTTCAGAAAATGCATTTAGGTGCCCATGTGATATCCGAGAACGTTTATTGAGCTGTACCGCTATCGCTAAAGTTGTAGGTATTTATAACAATGCTAACAGATATGTGCTAAATTTGCAATTTTAAGACCTACTAGTAAAGTGAATACCTGAAAGGTTAACATCTAGTACTTTAAACAAAATATTTACTGTTTAAAGCAAAAACAAGAATGGAGGAATAAATTGGTAAGATTAAAAATCGATAACGTAAAGTTAAATTTAGTAAATCTTTGATTTCATGCAATTTTCTTTCACATTATCACGAAATCTTAATCAATTATAAGAAGTTACCACAGAATGTGTGTCCACTTTGCATGCATAAACGAATTTAGCGTATCCAAAGTCCTGAATATATTTTTGCAGCATGTTTTCTAAATGTAGCTTTAGCTGTAATGCGATAGTTCAATTGTATACATCTATAGTCGTCTTACTCCTTTCGCTTGTCGCCTGCAAAATTCCTTATAAATGGATTATATATTCTCTAACCAACTGTAATTGTTCAGGTCAGGTTACCTAAATTCATCTTTAATGACATGCATCATGCTTTGCGTGTAATCTGTCAAGTATGAGATAAAATATGTGTTGTGGTTGTGTGCTAATCTAGTGCAAATTTCTACAATTGTGAATATCATCACAAAAACAACCCATTCATTGCTACGGTAGGTCTTTTTGCACTAAGAGATAAGACGGAATAAATAATAATAATTTTATTGCCGAAATCAATAACGAAATAAAACTCTGCTGGACAGTCCTCGGTGAAGCAGTCTATCAAATGGTCAGTATTAATAGTAAGCGTACATTTAAATAGTTATTTTATGAGCATTCATAGTACTAATACGGCTATAACTGAGATAAGAAAATTCAAAATTTTTAACTCAGTAAAATCAGTATAAATGGTCATAAAATTCTCATCAAGCATAAGTATGAAATTGGGATATACTGAAAGATAATGAGTAAACTAGGTATTAGTTCAATAAGAATTATTTAAGAAGTAAAATTTGACAACACAGTAACACATCATTGTCATTTTTCATTAGCTATGATATACCTTAGGAATAGAAGTACTAAGGAACATAAGAATTATTGTTCTCTGTTGATTGTTGTCTGTCCAGCCATAAGAACTGGCTACGAAAATTTAACAATGGTTTTGCAATTCTAAGAAAAGACATTGTAATTCATGAAATATTATTAGAGCAAAAACATTCAGGGTCATTTTTAAATTCATAATGGTCCTTGCAACATATTAGTCAATATGTAAGCAACATCAATTCAACTTTGATTGGATCTGATTAGCTTTATTTTCTAGACAACACCAATCAGCTCAGGGCTGTTCTCTCTCAGGTGTCACAATAATAAACAATAGTAGATAGATTTTTTCCAGTTCAATTATTTAATTGCTAATAAATTATATACTTAAGTATATTTAGATTTATCACTCACAGTAATAGGTATACGCAGTTATCAATGAGTTTGAATGTTTTAATAATAGACATGTTGGCCATCTCTTTTTGAAATAATGATCTTAGTGAGATCTGTTTTAAATTTATTGTGATGCTTTAAAAGTGAGGATTTCCTGAATTTAGGACGGAGTGAGTTCCATAATTTTGCAGCATAAATGCATACACTTCGTTATGCTGTAGTTGTGGAAAATGATGGAACAATAATATTACCTTCATTGATAAAAATGGGCGAGAATGAGATCCCAAAGTGTATAGGTTTTCCAAAGCTCTTATGTTGGGGGAAAGATAACTTAAATACTACATTCATTAGCACAGGCACTGTTCAATAATGTCAGCAAAACGATTTGTTTGATTGATGGGTCTAGTCTAAATAGCAAAGTAGAGTATACAAAAAGAATAATTTTAAACATATAGTATATAGCCATAGGTTGTAGTCTATCTATAATTGTCTATAACATATGTTACAATTAAGTTAATTAAGATATTTATAGTCAGAATGAAAGCACATGTACTTACAATGGTGGAAAAGAATACATACCTTGTAAAACTGAATTATTGAATGTATGTTACATATAAGTACGAAGAGAAAAGTACATATCTGCTTCTATTCTAATCGTACATGGACAAAAGTTTATGTAATGGGTACTGTAAATATTTCCTTCGTGCTTTAGCTAACAATTACTACAATGTCCGAATATGATTAAAATTAAGACGGGTGTTACTATAATATTATTGCGTAATAGCAAATACATACATATACAATCATGGAAAATCTGTGTACCTAAAGGTATATAATGTAAAACAAATTACAATTCCATTATAACTACATATGACAGGACACCAACATCTTTTAGATTGTTATAATATTTGTCCTGAAAGTAAGTAGTTATTAATATTAATGGATGATTTTAGGAAAATAATTGCTATCTACAGTTAAATTATATTGAGACGGAAGATTTCCGACTTGATAGTGAGTTCGTGTGTGGGGTGACAAGCTTTGTTGAATATTAAGCATCAAAAGTTGTATTGTATGTGTGTGTCTATTAAGTATCTATGTCAGTCAGTTGAGTAGTCTAGTTCTAAGATATACATACCACAAGATAAATATTGTGCTAAATAATGATACTGTGGAATCCTTATATGGTATGGTCTCCTTAAATTGATAAAGTACTTGAATCTTAATTGTAAGAAGAGTAAAAGTAAAAAAGTCCCATTCAATATCTCCACCAATCAAAGTAATCATTAATATATATCCTATTTTTATAGTTTAGTACTTAATTATCGTGTTCTATTATATTATGTTTGTATTTGTATTGTTCCCTAATTGTAGAGAAATAAGTGCCATGTTATTCAGATATTTTCAATGTAAAAACAATTTATGTTCAACATTTATTTTACTTAAAGTTAATCATAGCTGACATTTATGATTATTCTACTAATCAATACTCTCATTCATTTTTCAACTCTTTCTTTTCCAATTACAGTTACTTTCATCACATGTAACCTTACATTTTTTATTCAATTGCCATGTTGAAATAAAGTTGACTTCGTTTCTTAAATATTGATATTTACATTTATAGCGTCTAATGTGATCATTCTTCCGTCCAAACATGACAAACACTCAAACACTCCGCATATAAGTATACCACGTTAGACCATTCATGCTATCGTCAGCATTTTTTTATCAGGCTGACACATCGGTCAATCGCATATTCTATGAATTCAGCAAGTGTAAACGATGTTGTCCAGGTCAATACATTGTATTCAAGACCAGTAAACCGTGCCTTATTGTACCGTGAATAGTAATGAGAACATCTCGCTAATTATGGAAAATAAATAAACAATATACGATGTGTTAATTTACTCTGTTAGGTTATTCCACAACATAATTGGCGTTTTTATTTGTACTATATCTATAGCCGAGAATTATTTCAATAAATTGTGGTAGAGGAATTGGAGAACCCAAAATTTTATCATACATTAGGTGTTTCACAAATGTTTGGATAAATTCTCAACTTACTAGGTGTATGCGACCGCTGCAGTGTTTTTAATTGAAAATTCAATTTTTTATCTACCGATTTTTCAAAGATCACTAAACCCTTGGAAAACCACTTTCCACATTTTCAAAGGGAGTTTGATTTGAGTCATGGCTACCAAAATTGCTTGGCAAAGATCATAATATTTTACAGTTTGCAAATACGATAATAAATGCTAAAGAAGAACGCGTGCGTTGAGTGATGTCATGTCCATTTTGCTTGGTTGCTCAATGTCTAATCTGCTTTATACCATCGGAGAAACTTTGACCATGATCTGTCTGGAACCTTTCATTAATATCTGACAAGGAACTGTCATCAATATTTGAAAAGCAATTTACAAAAATCTGACAAAGAGCTTCAAGCTTGACCTGCACCAGCATTTGGAAAAGAGTTTTAGCCAAAACCTGACAAGGATCTTTTGCTAGTATTTGAGAGCCAACTTTCACAAATATTTGATAAGGACCTTTCTCCAATATAATCCAAACTGTAAGAGAAAAATTAGCATCTTTCCCCTTTCTTTTATTCAAAAGAATCAATTTTTACTTGCCAATACCATACACGCTGGTTTTTATATTCAAAATAAAAAATTGAGACTTGGTGGATAGAGGGCCACCAAGTTTTTGAAATACACTAAGAAAACGTAACGATGTAATGAATGAATAATAAGTACGGAAATAGGTTTGAGGCACTTGTATTGCGAATCTTGCAGATTTTATTGTCTACATCGTGAAGGTGCGGGATTTTTATTCCAAATCCACCGATCATGGGAGAGCCTCCATCGTCACTGCATATGGCAGTCAGTTCCTCCGTTGCCTCAGAAAATCCAGAAGGTAGGAGTTATAAATAAATCTGTTGCACAAACCAATCCTTGGAATATTGTAGGACAAACAAGTAACAAATAAGTCAACATTTGTTGAGTATCATAGCACCATTGCATGCCACTTGAGCACAAGTTTCCCAATTTTTCTACACTTTTATAAGTTCATAGTGGAATTAAGATATTCATCATATTATTAATCTTTAACAACAATATATATCTTAGTTTTAAATTCTTCAAAGCAATTCAGTTTCTTATCTAGCAGTAATAGGCTTTTTGGTAGGGATATCTAATGATTACACTTTTCTACTGAATTATATTTGCCAATAAAAATGTACAGACAATACTGGCGAAGCCCCGAGTATTGCTGTGAACGATCTGGAGAAACAAATATCACTGCAAGGGGAGAAGGGGGAAGAGCGAGAGCATTGGAGCAAAAGTCTAGACTTTCTCTTTTCCATTATCGGATTTGCAGTAGACCTTGCCAATGTTTGGAGATTTCCTTTTTTTTGTTTAAGACATGGAGGGGGTAAGTTGTAGTATTTCCATACACTTCAGTGGGGATTATTTCTATAAAATTCCATCGAGGATGTACTCTGTTGTTTTAATGACGAATTTTAAAGAAAGACAAGATGATAATTTTTGCTAAATCCATCAATAATAATATAGCAACCCATTATTGGTAGTTTCATTGTGAATTGTTAAAAATGACCAATTCGTATACCTTGATGAAATGTTTATGGTTTTAATACCTTTATTGCTTTATTAGTAAGTGCACAGTAGAGCCGTGCAACCCGACCCGAACCCGTAACCCAACCCGAACCCGATCGGGTTTCGGGTCGGGTCGGGTCAAAATATTTAGATTATCAATCGGGTTGGGTCGGGTTGGGTTGCATTTGAAAAAGTTCGGGTTGGGTTGGGTTCAGTTTCATTTGGCTCGGGTTGAAATTAATCCTCTTATAAATACGTTAAATACGTAGTATCACACTCACACCGTAATAAAATATGTAATAATTGAAATGTATTCGTTTTCGATATGCATTTTCTAGATAAAAACCAAAAAAACTATCTTTTAATGGGAATTAAATACGATTCGTATTTATTTAAAGCTCAATAATTTGCAGTCCTTAAAAATCGGGTTGGATTTCTTTAAATAATTCGGGTTCGGGTTGGGTTGGGTTTATTGATATCGGGTTCGGGTCGGGTCGGGTTCGTAATTGGCCGCGTAAATCGGGTTACGGGTCGGGTTGGGTTAAAAATTTTTAGACCGGGTTGGGTTGGGTTTTGAAAATTGACCCTATTGCACGGCTCTAGTGCACAGCACATACTTACTACCTCCAAATTATTTTTACCATAGCCTGCTACTATAGGTAGCTTGCTCTCAACATAGCCGTCCGTATGGGCTCTAAAAGTAGTCAAGACGATTTTGGTGTGATGGCGCTGCATGCCGGGGCTGACGTCACACTTTTACATTTAGTGCAGTCAAATTGCCTGGCGAATTCAAGGAGCACTTAAGTACCCCAAAGGGCATATTCTGGCTTAGTCGGCTATTTTGAAGTAGTACCCAGGAAGACAAACCCTTGGAATGATGTTTTCTCGGTTTCCTGAGTCATTGAAAATATGGGTATTTTGAGTAGGAAGTTGCATGTTGAACGGTCCCAGGAAGTAGCGCCACCGCCGAAAAATCTCTTGACATGCTTTACATGCAAAATCAGAGGATACGGACGGCTATGTTGAGAGCAAGCTACCTATAGTAGCAGGCTATGTTTTTACCTATGCGATCTAGGGGCTTTCCTTTTACCGTACTTTATCTGTTTGTTTCTGAGTGCAATGCCTACACTCTACATGGAGCTTCTCTTAGGACAAGCTATACGCCAGGGACCCATCAGTTTGTGGAAAATTTGTTTGCTTTTCAAAGGTATTGTTTTTGAACCACTCGTGGTAAAATACCAAAACCAACAAACTTTTGCTTAAACTAAAAATGCTCTGCATTATTTTGCAGGGATTGGGTACTGTGCCGTAACAGTGTCCTACTTTGTATCGTTTTACTACAATACGATAATGGCCTGGTCTTTTCATTATGCGGTCAATTCATTTAAATCTCCACTTCCGTGGACGATGTGCAATAATGAGTGGAATACTCGGAATTGTACAATTGCAGGGAAACATAAAATATGGCGGACTGACTCTGTGACACCTGCTGCCGAATACTGGCAATATAAAGTTTTGGGAATGCAGGGGTATGGCATTGATCACATAGGACCTCCAAAAATGGATTTATTCGTGTGCCTTGTTGCTGTTTACTTCCTTCTCTACTTCATTCTGTTTCGCGGCATTAGAAGTACAGGTTAGTCAGGCCTTCAAACAAAGTCACGAAAAACAAGTTGCAGTCAGAGGATCGCGATCCAAAGGGGGTTCCCGAAAACACCGTTCCGAACGTAATCCGAGATCGGATCGGGTGCGGAACGTTTCGTTCAAATTTTTTAATAGACTGGATCGGATCGGATCGCTTAACTTTTTTTGATAGAGCGGATCGGATTTCGGATCGCTCAAATGTTTTTAAAGGAGCAGATCGCATCTGATCAGTTCAATCAAATTTTTTTGATAGACAGGTCTGGATTGGATCGATATGCTCAGAGTTTCACCTCTTGTTGTAATCCACAGTTTTGATAAAAATTAGCTTCCACACCAAAAATGTATAGCTTGGCGCTTCCTGTACTTAGATCAACCAACAAGGAGTATAAACTTTCTTTGTCTTTCATAAGGAGGACTCAATGACATGTTTCGTAGTAATATTTATAAGGGACAAAATGAACTATTTTGTATACATAAAGATGAACCAGCAACAAACGGAAGCCTGGCAAATCCTAAGTTTATACTCCTTGGATTCAACAAACTCTCGAGGTTTTTTGTGCAAATCGGTCAATGCGCTTGTGTTGGTAATTGATACGAATAATAAAATTAGACAGACGTGGTTTCTACTGAGCCCCTACCACAAAAAAATACAATTTAGAAAAATGGGTAAAAATGCTGAAGTATATAATTGGGAAATTGTACATATTCTTTTTCGAGTGATATAAAGTTGATTAATCTATAGGGAAGGTCGTATGGGTTACTGCGACGCTACCCTACGTGGTGTTGTTGATTCTTCTAATCAAAGGACTGACTTTGGAAGGAGCCTACGATGGAATAATACAATATATCAAACCGGATGTAACGCGGCTTACTGATATCACGGTAGGGTCTTTAAGCATTGATTTTGTATTACTTTATTCTACCATTCAAGATATCTTGCTTTATTGTAATTGTAATACATATCAAAGTATATTACATGTAGGTTTGGAGTGATGCCATGAAGCAGATTTTCTACTCATCCGGGGCAGGTTTTGGTGTCCATCTTACTTTTGCCAGTTATAATGACTTTCACCATAACTGCTATCGGTAGGTCATCACTTTCTATTGAGTTTTGAAATTCGGTTGTTGAAAATTTTTGACACTATATATTAACCACATACAAAAGTACTCGTAATCTTCTGCAAGCTCCGTTGTTTAAGTTTTTTTTCTTCCATCACTTGTATAGAGACTGCTTGGTGACATCCTTTGTAAACTCTATGACAAGCCTCTTCGCTGGTTTTGTCGTCTTTACATTTGCGGGTTCTATAGCCCACAAACAAGGACTACATGTTGCCGACCTTAAGGATGAACAGCTTATAGGTGAGATTTCTAAATGTCTTTATTCCATTCGAACAGAGATTTATGTACTAAGAGCATTGTTTATAAAGGACATCAGGAAATATATTACAAAAATTGTTAAAATTTGAGCAATTACAGGTAAAACGGGTTTATATTATAAGGTATGAAAATAGGAATTTTCCATAAAAACCGTCCAAATAGTAGGTCGAAGGTCGAAACACGTACATATTATTTATCATTAAGCAAATTGATTTTCAGGTCCTGGATTAGTTTTTGAAGTATACCCTGAAGCTGTGGGAATGTTACCGGGATCAAACTTTTGGTCACTACTGTTTTTCATCATGCTGATTATGCTGGGTATTGACAGTGCTGTAAGTATGCACTAGCCTAATACATAATTATTTAGTAATCGATTTAAAATTATAGGTCAAAACAACCACATTGTACAATGTTGTATAATACCGGAAAACAATTAGAAAATACGGCTAATTCTTTGTTGGGAATACAGATGGGTGGTATTGAATGTATCATCACTGGGATCATGGATGAGTTCAAAGATTGGTTCCGTGGCAAAGCACATGGCCGTGAGCTACTGATGTTTGTATTGGTCTTAGTTTCTTTTCTTGTTAGCATCACCAACATTACACGGGTAAACATGGGAAAACTTCACTTTTAACGAAAATAGCGGGGCTAATCTTATATCGCACTAATTGTCTATCTGGATGTCTTTGTTTGGCAGGGTGGAATACATGTATTCAATTTCTTTGACTATTATGCTGCCGGCAGCTCTTTACTATTTGCAGTATTCTTTGAAGTCTTCGTCGTCTCCTGGGTCTACGGTAACTAATAATATTTACTTTCATCCTACTTATTATTTTCTTATGCACCCAGTGCAGGGAGTGCACAAGCATATTATGCAGTTTAGCAGCTGTAGCAAATACTCTGAATGCATAATAGATATTACTATGTCACATCTTGTCTGATCAAATAGCAGAATAGAAGAAATATGAAAGGCCCTTCGAATTTATCATTTCCTTATTCACATAACTAAATGAATATTCCATGTAGGTACCTGTTTTACACGCCAAATTTTGTACATTACAACGAAATTCACGCGTATTTTGCACAATCAGTCAAGACATCAATGCAATCATTATTGGATACATGTTTGAGTTGTTTGAAAATTCTTGGTAATGTGTTCTTAGGATTGTATTGCATAAATGTAAAGTTTTTATATGACAGGTCAAACTTTTCAATTACACGAATCAAAATCAATAATAAGCGAAAACACTATATTGATCATCTATTGGCTACACTATGCACTACGATTAATTACTCTAAAATTGTGTATCCAGATATATATAGATATATAAAAATGTGTATCCAGATATATATAGATATATAAAAATGTGTATACACATTTATATATATATATCAGATATATAAAAATGTATATCCAAATAATATATTTATATTAGTTAGCAGTACTGACGAGTCCTGAGTTTTTTTTCCTTTTACATGCATAAAAGGGATTATTATATACAAGCAAAGATAATAGAACAATAGAAGTGATTGAATTGCATTTGAATTTTAATGCATACCATAGTTAAAAATCATGGTTTAAATCATTAAGTCGATAAACGCATACCTCAAAAATCAATAGAATGTAATGTTCTACTCCTCGATTCGCGTTATTTACTATTATGGAGATGTTACTATCAATTTGCATACATTAGCATTTTAGCAAAATACCAAGCGAGCAATTTTTAGAAAAGTTTTTATCAAAGGGAGATTTAATAAATTACGTTGCTTGTCAGAGATATTTACCAAATGTTTCAAACCTTTCATTGTACCACAGGCATAGATCAACTTTGTATGGATGCGAAGGCTATGTTAGGCTATACCCCTGGAATCTACTGGAGAATCTGCTGGAAATACATAAGTCCGCTTTTCTTGGGGGTTTGTATTTTGAAAGCTAACACTTATAATACAGCAGGAAATAAAATACGCTTAGATATCAAGAAGAATGTAAAGTTTTAATTTTGTCTTTCAGAGCATCATTGTTCTGGACTTTATCTTCCCACTTCCTTTAAATGTTGGTGAAGGCGACAATAATCCAAAGTGGGCCGTAATTTTTGGATACGTTTTCACTTTCATTCCAGTCATGTTTGTTCCTATCATAGGCATCATAGAGTTTTTCAAGCTGCCCGGAAACTGTCTCAGAGTAGGTTTCTTATATGCAGTTAATATGCTGATGTTTGGTTTTATTTTCAATGATCGCTCATCAGTAGAAAGTCAAAATAAATCATAAATCAAATTAATTTTCTCTATGTTCACCGCTGATTATTGTGCTAACAGGGGCCTATTGAAATATTAAAATATTAAATTTCAGAAATTGGCATATTCGATTTCACCGACAAATGAACACAAACAAATTGCCGAGACCGGTTACGTGAAACGATTTAGATGGGCACATTGGCTGTACACTTCGTGTAGGTGTAGGTGATACAATCAAGACCCTTAAAAGCACTGATGCAATTTCTTTCAACTCCATTACCATTGTCAATGCGAATTGTTGTCAATTCAAAATCCCTTCTCATCGACGAAATACAAATGCAATCTCTTTCAACTCAAACCAAAGCAATGGACTGGCAAAAAGTATAAAGTAGAATCTCAAAGTTATACCAGTAGCCAAATCTCCGCAAATAAGGCACTACATCATCACCACGGATAGTATTGATGAACAAAATTTATTTGTAGCAAATATTGTCACGCTTCTTCTGTCACATACCATGTCTTTCTTTCAAAGCCGATTACATGTACGTTTCAATTCATGTATGTTCATGTTCATATAATATAACCGGCATCATTTTTCGGTGTCGTCTGTAAGAAAATAAACGTTTTCACCTGACTATATGTTTATTATACAATTCCTAAATTACTGTGCTTCCATTTCCTTTAAGCCTGAGCTGCTATCTGTAAAATCGCGGCAATTCCCTTGGGGAATACGACGAACAAAGAAAAAACTCACTGGGGGTCCTATTTCATATTTGGTAGTTGCATTGGGGTAAAGGTACTTACACTACATCATGGTTTGCTTTCAGGTGGTGGCATTCATTCTATGTACCTGCTTTGGATTAATGCAATACAATTGCTTACATTCATAAATATTTAATTTTATTTTTGCATACACATCAATGGTATTAATTGTGAAGCGTTTATTCATTAGATTAAATGCATGAAATACATAGAATGAATGCCACCACCTGAAAGCAAACCATGATGTAGTGTAAGTACCTTGGCTCTGCTGCGACGACAGAAGACGATATAGAGTCCCTAAGGGAATTCTTTCTTTGTTCGTCGTATTCCCCAAGGGAATTGCCGCGATTTTACAGATAGCAGCTCAGGCTTAAAGGAAATGGAAGCACAGTATAATGCAATCAGCATTTTCCTATGTCACCGGTCGCCGACAAGAGCACATATTTTAAATTAAAATACCATATCTAAACTATATAGCGTAAACTGTCTCTCAAAATTGCATGAAAGCGAAAGCTTCGTACTTCTAGCTGGTTAACTAATTTATTTATACGCATACACAATAATAATTTTACCACAAGATTAGTGTACAGTGTATGGTCCTTGGAAAGATAGAAGTCTTTGTTCAAAGTTGGCATGGCGAGATTTGGATAATGCTCTAGAAATATAACTATTTTGCTATAATTTATTTCTGAACAGTCAACTTTTAACAAAATTAGACACAGTCTGCACTAATGAAGTGACGCTTCTGCACTGAAACTATTATGATTTAGGAAACTACAAGCTGAAATACAGAAATATTAAAAATGAGTTCTACACATGCAACACATAGTGAGGTCTCCAGTGCAGTAAGCGCTTATTACTTCATATTAGATTTACATTATGTTAATAAGAATGAATCTCGTTTTGTTAGTAAGATTAAGAAAGGTTTCATACTATGAATTATCTAGGTCGACTCAAAAACAAAATGGGATGACCAAGGACCGTTGCCTCCTGCAGATTATTACATTTACGATGAGTATGAATGGATGGTTGAAGGAAACAAATTTTTAGAATCTAAGGAATTCTCTCCAGTGTCCCGGAATGCAATAGAAATTGCGTACAAAATATTTTTAGAAAGGGATTTGAGAAGCTATTTGAATATTAAATATAAGCCAGAGAAAAACTCGTTGGTAGATAAAAATGTTGATTTAATTTGCCTTACACGAAGGCCACCTTGCTATGTAATTTTTGGAAAACCCGGAGTAGGAAGGACTACTTTGGCAGCTAGACTGGCAGAGAAATTAAACGCAATTCTTATCAATGGTAATGCAATAAAATTTTATTTACTGTTAATTAAAAAGGAAAAATCTTATTAATTAGAAGTCTAAAATGCCTTCCAGCCGTGAGCGTATTGGAATTTTACAAATCTCGTGAACCTGCTCATGGGATCGATGTAAAAGAAATTTTAGAGTCCGGAGGGACAGTGGACGATATGATGATACTACAACTATATGACCGAAGAATAAAGGAACTGGATGTTATTCATAGGTCAAAATGACTTAATGTATAATTATGCAAGCAATTTCGATGAAAGATTCCTAAGATTAATTTAAAATGTTTCTATAGGGGATACGTGCTTGATGACTTTCCATTTTTGGTCTCAGAACAGATACCCATTAGTCAGCAAATGCAAATACTGCACAGTTTTCTGCTTGCCCCTGACTTTGCCATAGTGTTCAATGTAATTATCCATTTAAGGTATATTATTGCAATGTATATTTAAGATTTGTATTAACCGTATTACTCTTCGCAGATGCAAGATGTGGATATATTCAAAAAAAGAATAAATCAAAAGTTCGATCCAGAAACTCAGGAGCTTTATGCGAAATGTCAGTATGAAAAGGTCATTTCCTCGGAAGAAGTGTACAAATTAAACACCCAGTCCAAAATTTCTTCGTCAACAAAAACGGCTGTCTCAGGAAAGGAAAACGCTAGCTCATCCACCGATGTAACTAAAGATGTTTCTTACCACGATTCAGATGTCGGAGGGGTAAGTGCCAGGAAATAATTGATTTTTGCACGATTTCTGGTTGTATTTCATTGTGTGACGACTTTGTTCTGTATGTAACAGTTTAATTTGTACCATGAAGAAATATTGGATGGAAGTGCAGATTTTCCACCCATTAGCTTTGGAACAAATATTCGTTTGGTTTCCCGACTGGAAGATAATTCTATTTTGGTAAATGATGAACTGGAGAAATATAGAGAAGCGTCGATATACATTCAAGAATATGTAGACACATTAGACAAAAGGAATATTTTGGAAGTCAATGCTTATTTGTCACCGTCAGTAATTTATAAGGTATAATTTTGAAACTACATAGAGGTAGTACTTTAAAATAGGTATTTTGGAAAATAAATGCGATTATTTTGGTGCACTTAGAATGTATGGACTTACCTCGAAGGCTACGGAATCGTTCCGTCTCCAGTTCCAACGCAAATAATAAAACCCATGAAAAGAATATTAGAAGATTACCGAGGTTTTAGTTTCAGTGAAGACCAGGAATTTTATGGGGAATCTTGCGAATCTGATGACACTACTCAAGACGTCGACTGGGAAGCATCTTACAGAGCGATTTCAGTCAGAGGAACCATTGATCCACGATTTCGGTAATAAAAATCGGTTTTGTACACTTACACATTTTCTTTGCCAAAATCTTCGAATTATTTTTGCTTTATACGATTTCAAAGGTGGAGAATCTCTCTCTGGAGAAACCTATGCCCCGTAGCCTTAAAGCTTGGAAAGTCTGTTGCAGGGCGTCCTGAGTTTGCTGTGAGCTTTTTAAACAAAGCATATTTTCTGTCCAGTCAAGAAGCAGTCGAGCAATTTATATATAATCCTCGTCTGTTTCTTTTACCTGAAATGCCGACAAGTCCTATTAAATTTTACGTCATTGGACACCCGCTTGCTGGGAAATCCATAACGGCTAATGAGCTTGCTAGATTGTGTGATGCGGAAGTTGTCGATATGAACAAAGAGGTTGTAAGGCGCTATGAGCAAGTAAAATTTGATTATCTACTCAGACACAAAATCCAAATTACTTTTGATGCTATAAGAATCGTCGAGAAAGAAAATAAAGCGTTTTGGAAGAGAGGCGAAAGAAATCGAAGAATGAGAATGCATGATTGGATAGATGTAAAGGATTGCATTCCAATTGTCACCTATAAATTATTTTACCATTTGAATATATGCTAAATATTTTATTGCATCTCAAATCAATAGAAACATTTGAAAGGAGTTGCTCTCGGGGTAATACATCGGATGGTAGAGGATGAAGGCGAATATCGTGCAGAAATGAATAAATTGCTAAAAGCGAGTTATGACCATAAAATGCAAGATCCCTACATGGGTAGTGGTACATGTCAAGAAGATAATAGATTTCCTAAAAAATTTTCATGGGAAGCTTTCGTTCAAGAATGCCGAGATGGGAAAATAAATTGGACGCATCAAGAGCGCTTGGAACTTGCAGTAGATTTATTTAAACAAGGAAAACTGTATTATAAATCACACTTTCTTAACTTGAAGGCTGAATTGGAGGGGGAAGGGGCTGAAGAATCCAATGAAAAGTTAAGTCTTGATGAGTACCCTGAGATTTCTGGAGAGGATGATGATGCAGAAGTAAGTGATGATTCAGCTTCAACGGATTATGGTCGAGTTGACAGTGAAGCAAATTCACCACCAGAAGATGAGACTGCAGACGATGATGATTTAGAAGATGAAGTTACATTGTTAGTTGACCCTAGTAAACATCAAAAGAAGAAATGCAAGAGAAGGAAACGAAAACCCCGTTTGACCCTTGCCCCAGATGCTTTAGACGATTTAACACCAACTGTATCTTCCATTCTGGATGCTGATGACGAGCTTGAAGGTTAACAGTTCTGTTTTTATTGGATACGTGGGAAATTGCTCAAAGTCTAAAATTTCTCTTATTTTGACATTGCAGAATCAATTTTGCTAAGATTTCCTACAATTCCTATGGAATTGGTAGAAACTGTGCCGAAACCTGATAAAGTAAATGAAAAACATCCGATAGTGGACGATATTATTTCGAGACGAATGAAAGTTGTCGAAAAAAATGCTAACGAAGCTGAAATATATTTAGAAATATTACGACGCGGAATTTTGGAGGCAGAGGCAAGATATAGAGTAAAGAGACCCGGAGGACCGTTGTTAGTTAATTAACAACTTTTGATTTTAAAAATCGGGCAATGAGTGTCATTCTTCAAATAAATTTCTAATTGTTCATTTCCAGGACCGGTGGATGGATCGTTGACAATCTATTACCAGATATTGAAAAATGGAGGTTAATTCTCAGAACCCACGACGTATCGCCTGATCAAGTAATTGTGCTCGTTGACCACACTCCGAATTATGTGAATATTTTTACAAGACTGAAACGCTTGTATAGAAGGCTACATCCAAAGTTACCAGGTATTTTCACTTTGAAATACCTAATGTGTTATTAAAATAGATTTTCTCAATATTTAAACTTTTTGGGTTTCTGCAAGTGACCAAAATTCCAAGACCCGGCGAAACCCTCGGAGAAGATGGCGACCTTGAAATAATTGTTGTAAAAAGTGCTGAAGCACCCGGCGAGGCAGATATTCCTCTTAGTAGTCAAGAAAAGCAAATCTCGTCTGCAGAAACAGGAACAGGGTCGTCGGATTTGTATTCAATTGATGGAATAACAGAGACAACAGAAACAACGGACCTTACTGAGGATGCTCCATCCCTCGCTATGCTTATTGAACGTGACGCAAGGCGACAGCAATCTATAGCTGGATCGAAGTGCACTTCTGTTGATGATCTTATACGGGCAGTAGGGATATCATTGAAAGAGAGTTCTACAGTAATTGAATTGTACAGAACAGAAACAGGAATTGAGAAGCTGGAAGAAGAAAAGCAAGGGTCAAGTAGTAGCGGTAGAAAGGAACTACTGATGAGTGCAAAGCGACCCAACATTGAAATGGGGGCGTACTTAAGTGAGGCCGAAAAGAAAGTAAAATGTGACGAGCCCGAAAAGAAAGTAGAATTCAAGGGAGAAAAAGCTCCAGCAAATCCTGAAGATTTCATGGATTTGACAAGTAAACCGATAAACTTACTGGCTCAAACAGGGGCGGATTCAATGAAGGGCGCTGACGAAATTGATGGAGAAATGGATGGTCTCTTTGATGGGAATAAAACCCCTAGTGGACTATTGTCATTAGTAGATATGGATGTATTGTGTCCGGAGGACGCTGGTCCTGAAGACCCTTGTATTTCAGAAAAGCAGAAAGCTGACGAATTGAAGGCATCACATCCTATTTCCGGGAAACGCCGATTTTTATTGGAAATAAGGCAGTTTGAGTTGTTTTGGAATATGGTTATTCCTGTTTTGAATGAACAAGAAATACGATACTGGGAAATGGGTGTGGTTAACGAAGATACAGTTAAGGAAAAAGTTTCCATTGTTTTAGATGAGCTAGAAGGTCGTTTTAGAGACTATCCTAGAGAGATGCCAAAGGAGTTTTTAGGTAAATTACTATTTTGAATTAATTTTTGGTAGATATATAGGTACATGGGAAATACAAGTATTTACCTTAAGGCTATATTTAGACTTCCAACCTTGGAATTGGTTTATAGAAAATGGATTGGAGAAACTACTAATTTTCTAATATTTACCTTTTTATTTTTGGAATTAGCGGATGAAGAGGCAGATGCTCGGGAATCTTTTAGGAGATGGGGCTACCCTGTAAAAAGTATCAGACACTACCTTCAGGAAGTTGAAGATGACGAGGACGAAGAAGATGACGAATCTGATGAGACAAAGAAAAGCGAAGGTCTAATTATGGAGGACACTGATATGTTAGCTCCGTTTGAAGGAAAGCCAGATATTTGTAGAGAAGTTTCGGAAAATGTTGAGTCACTTAGATTATTCGGAGAATTCAAAGAATATTGTCCTGTGACTTATCATGAGAAAAGGCTACTCCGGAAAGGTTTCCCTGAACATTGTGTCAAATTTCAAGATCGACTGTATTACTTTGCCGATGCAAATTGTAAAGCAAGGTTTATGATTAACCCATCGCAGTTTGTCCCCACTGATTGCGTTAAAGAACCCACTGTTCCAAGAATTTGCTTAACGGGGTCTCCAGGTTGTGGACAAGAGGAAGTCGGATTAACTATTGCAAAAGAATATGGCATTTGCTACATTAACTTTAGAGAACGAATGCATGAATTGATTAAAGCCCGTTTCGCAATGGACATTGGTCCACATCGAACAGGAGTTATTATTCCGCTCTACAAAACGTAATAACCTTTCTAATATAAGCTAAGCAAAAATCGGCCAAAAATCAAAAACAAAAATTGTAGTCTAATGAAAAAATTAATATTTTTAGTTTAAGTATGATTGCAAAAGCAGCCTCTGGGGATGATATGCTAGAAAAGGAGAATTTTGGTGAGTTTTCTTTTCCTGAGGAAGATGAAGGAGAATCAAGACAGTTCTACGCCCATTTAAAGAAATACCAGCCAGGAAGTGTTGACGATGTTGCTATACAAAGTTTAGGATTAATCAATACAGCAAAGGTTGCTACAAATCCTATGTCAAGTATTTCAAGAACAGAGATTCTTGCACGCAGGAAGTGGAAACAGCTCTCAAAGAAAGAAATTCAAATCAAAGCATTTCTCGAAAATGGAACTCAACTCCCTGACAGTATTCTGGATGAATTTATTGCACCTTTATGGTCCCAGAAACCTTTTATTGATGTTGGATTCATTCTAGTAGGGTTTCCCAGCACAGAGGAAGATCATGAATACCTTATAAGGAGAAACTTTATACCTGAACATGTTTTCGTTTTAGAGGTACTCTAAACTCTACCCTACCATTTTCATTGTGGTAATCGCTTCCAACAATAGTAAAAAGACTCATTTATTTACTATTTGCAGTCCAACCCTTTGGCGATTCGAAATAGGCTTTTAATTGAGACTGTAGATCGTTGGCACGCACAAAACAATCCAAGTGGTCTAAGGAGAATTTCTCTAAGAACGCAAGGAAGAGAGAAACCTATGGCTGTCAGGCAAGGAAAAGGAAGTGCACGTAGTGCCACATCTAGAAATTCCAGTGCAAAATCCGAATTTGCTGCTTTTGAGTATCAACAAGAGGGAAGACAGGAAATCGGAGAGTTCATTAAGGACACTTGGACTTATGATGATCATATCAGCAAAAAAATTTCTACTGCTCTTCGTCACTACCATAAGATTTACTCAAAAGACATTACCAATATGAAGGTTATTTATCTTTCTCAATTTCAAAAATTAAATTATTTTTTTAAAGTCTGCCTAGGCTAGGATATTTCGATTTTAGTGCACATTCGTAATAAAATGTCTTAAAGTGACAGTTATACCTATAGAAATCGCTAAATCGAAACAGAGTCGACTGGACACCAATGTCAACTGATTTAAGCCTGATCGCAGCAAAAATTAAATTAAAGGAAAAGTTGAACTCCATGTTGAAATGCAGGTATGTATTGCATAATCGCAGAAATGTTTCGATTCATGAAATCATGTCCTGTGTACCGGCTAGATGGTTGATTGGTTGATAATGTAAAAATTTGTGTGAAGGACATCCATTTTGGAATTTACTGTGGAATTAAATCTACATCAAGCAAACGCTTTAATAAATGGAGGATTCTGTGAATTGAGCAAGTTTAGACGATGGTGTCCGGTTGAGGTTAATATAACATTGTATAGATGTATACATAATGATACAATTTTCAGCTAAGTTTGTAATACTCACTTTTCAGATTCTTAATGGAAACAATGCTATTAACCTGTGGTTTTCGCAAACTATAGAGAAAATACCCGTACTTCATAAGCGATACATTTATTTCCTCGGTAAGGTCGTAGATCATTTGCATGTTTTAGTTCTACTAAGATGTAGTTTTGGTAATAATTTCACGAAGACCATTTAAGACTTCTATGTTTAATTGAGATTTTCGTGGTAAATAGCCGGGAAAAAGCATGCACAATACTTCAAGGAAAACATTTTGGACATCTTAAAAGAAAATGCACCGATACCTGCCTTTCCTCTGACGGTAGCTGTGCTAGGGAATCCTAAATCAGGAAAAACTACCGGTATAACTAATGTCGCTCATACAGACCACAGAAACCTAAGATAAAGTTGCCAATTTAAATTTTATTTATGTACAGTGGGTCGGAAACTTGCAGACTACTTTGGATTTACATACATCTCAGGAACTACCATGATAGAAAATATCTTAAAACACTCATCAGCATATTCTAATACTGGTGCAGATACTACTACAGATACAAATGACGTAATGACAGCCGTTGAGGAAAACAAAAAACCCACTGATAGGAAACCATTTAACCCGTATCATAAAATGATTACTGCTGATGAAGTTCTTTGCTATCTTGAAAATGGAAAAGAAATTCCAAATTTTATACTTTATAGAATCTTAGATTTTGCTCTAATGGATCCCAAGTATTATCCCAATCTATTTACAAAACTTTTGTCCTGTTACCTATACAAATCTCTGTAATTCGCTAGAACATTTATTATAACTAAACTTTTTTGCCTCAAACAGAGCACAGCATCACGGAGTCCTTTTCGATGACTACCCAATAGACACCAACCAATTACAAGATTTGGTGGAAAGAGGTTCCATACCTGTAGTTGTAGCTAAACTCAACCTGGAAATTAAAGAGGCTTTCAGCCGAAATAAGAATAAATCTACAAATCTTCTCGAGTAGGAAATTGCATAAGATATTTTAAACTTAATTTATAATAATACTGTGAACTATAAGGACCTTGATTTTCTTACAGTTTTGCAAATCCAGAAGCTGAATCCCCTCCATTTGTTCAGGAGGAAACAAAAATATACAACGAGAAGATGAAACCCTCATATGATTGGTATTTTCTACAGTTTTTTCATTAGAATAACACTTAACATCTCTCGTTCCATTTTGACAATTCTTCGGGTAAAAATGCATCACATTTTTTCAATTTACAGGTTTGAAATTGAAATCCAATCTCTCGTTAATGTAGACGCATCACAAAGTCCTAGTAACGTTTTCTCACAAATAAAGGATCGTTGCATTAAAGTTGCATCATTGATAAGGAACTATACAATCAGCATTCATAATCGTAAATTCCTACTTCCTAATTTTATGTAAATGATTAACTTAGAAAATTTAAAATAGGCAATACTAATGTGGAGGCCTTTGTAAACCCAGAAATATTTAAATAAGGCAATTGAAACGTCTTTTGTAGAAAAGCCGGTGTCTTTGGAAGGAACAAGTCCACTGACGTCAGAAATTCCATCAAAGATTTCTGGAATTTTTGGAAAATATTGTCCAGTTTCACTAAACGATAATGATGAGCTAATTTTAGTAGAAGATTTAACTAACTTGAGCCGCATAATCGAATACGACTCCCAATTATTTGCTTTCTCAAGCGATGAATTTGTAAAGAGATTTATAGCTGATCCTACAAACTATCTTCCACCTAAATGTGCCAGGCTACCTCCTGCTGACCTTCCAAAACGATGCTCTTTTACTGAACAGGATTTTGAAAATCTGCAGGCTTATTGGGGTTTCTTAGATTTTGATCCTGTTATGTATTCCATGTCTGGTTTTCAGTAAGTTGCCAAATTGAGTATTAACTATAATACAATATCATAGTATGCTAATGTATACTTATGGGCTTAAATACTATTAGTCCGAAAGCCCTTCAAAGAGGAAATCCTAAGTATACTGTGGAATATCGGGAAAAATATTATACTTTTGTTAACGAATCAAATCAGGATCACTTTATGAAAAAACCAGCACGTTTTGCATCGGTTAGCTTGCCCGCAAAACTGCCGAGAAAATTTGAACCGTTGGATGTGAGTTCATGTGCATTAACTTTTTGTTTTGTAATAACATATAGTACTGATACGTGGTACATTTAAATACAATTTTCTACAGATGGAAAAAATTAGTCCATATAGTTATATTGCTGCTACTGGGCTTTTACCGGAACTTCGGAAAGTTATAAATCTATTGGGAACTAAAAGACCTCGAGTTCCTTTTATGGCCCACGATCGTTCTTGTGCTCTTTACATGGCCTACTATTTTAAAAGTACAGAAAATGTTACACTAATGGTAAAATTACATTCCGGTGAATACGCAGCAGCTAAATAATTTGACATTCCTTTATTTATGCAATATGCAGCTTTGAATATGCACGCACCATTCTCGGTCAGACAAAAATACCGTGAAGCAATGTTCCAAATGATGAGTCACAAATCGAACGCAAGGGATCTTTTGCGAGATTTACGAAAGTATTACGGAAGCCGGTTGAAGAAGCTGCCAGAAAAAATTAAAAAGAGCCTCGATGAATTTCTTGAGCTCGCAACTAAAAAAGACGAAGAGAAAGTTCTCATTCCGACTATACGCGATTTGCCGTTTAATTATCAATCTATTCCTCCCATGGATGATATTGAGTTGACACAACTGGTGGAAGATTTATTGGAAACTGCAAAGAAAGCCGATACTCTCGAAAAAGAAGGAGCTTTCCTAAAATACTGTGCAAGAAGAAATAAAACACTTGCAGACGCTGGGCAACTATTTTTTTGACTCCTGTAATTAGATGAAGTAAAAGTAAATTAAATAATTTAGTCCACATAAGCGTATTACAAGTACTCTTGTTATATCTGCGATGCGAACATTGGTCATCTCTGAAGTAATTGTCGATGGTAAATAAAAGAAAACTATTATTCTCGCATTCGCACTCGCATACAATCTCTATAACTCATCTGAAATAGCCTTTCTATTAACAATTTTGAAAATATAAATAATTCACAGAAAAATCTACTGCATGATGCATAAATATAGGAGAAAGAAATTCAAGGAGAAAGTTTAATAAAAAACAGGTTTTTAGGGCAGCTTTGTTTCTCATCTTTGTAAGTAATTGAATTGTCTCACATTTTAAGGCAAAAGTGAGTACTAGAGACAGCGAGACAGGAAAAGGTAAAATGCTATAAGGAAGGTAATACAAGATCTTTTACTTGCGTAGTGCGCAATCTATTGTATTCGTAGGATAATATTATTACTCTACGTTAAGTGATTGCCGATTGCTTATTGAACCTGCAATTGCGCCACCACTCGATCTGTTTTTGGTTGCCAATTCTTGTGGTTCGAATAAGAAATTTTTGGTTTAATTTTTCATTCCATAGTAGCAGTCGAAACCGTAATTCGGCAATACAATAAGTATACTTTACTAAAAATACATTTTGTGTAAATTTTGCCTTGTAAGAAAGGCCTCATTGTCGAAATGGCTTTCCGAGCTGCCCGTTTTCTCCTCCGGCCTTCCTCAAAATCGTCTCTCCTAAAACAAGTAATTTTTGAAATTTTCTATGAAATCGATTTTTCTTATTTATATTCAAACATTAAGTTTTTGGTAGAACATCACCATTATATTAATATTTTAAAATGGCAGTTCGATTATGGAATATAAAATCAAAAAATCAGATGAGAATTAATAGAATTAATTATGATACTTCGTTTATAGAGTCGAAATGGTTTTCAAACTGGTCCGTCAAGTTTGGCCGCAGCTGGATTAAGTCTTAAAAACGCTCTGCTTAATGTACCACCAACACGGGTTACAACCCTTGATAATGGCATCCGGGTGGCAACAGAAGATACAAATTCTAATACTGCTACAATTGGATTATGGATTGATGCTGGTTCTCGTTATGAAACTGATGAAAACAATGGCACTGCTCACTTTCTGGAGCATATGGCCTTTAAGGTATAATTAAGAGGGGAACTTTTTGAGTAGCAATTAATGCATAATTTGATTTGTTACTTCATAATTTTAGGGAACCAATACTCGGTCCCAACAAGATCTAGAACTGCAAATTGAAAATATGGGTGCTCATCTAAACGCCTACACATCACGAGAGCAGACAGTATTTTATGCCAAATGCCAACGAAGCGATGTTGGAAAAGCATTAGAAATATTATCTGATATCCTGACTAACTCAAAGTATAAATGGAATATAATAATATTTTTACAAATTGCCATTAAAATAATATTGGAAGAAGACAAATTTTAATCTATTTAATTACTATTTGCTTCAAGATTCGAGGAGAAGCAAATTGAACGTGAGCGTGGTGTCATTTTAAGAGAGATGCAAGAAGTTGAACAAAATCTGCAAGAAGTCGTTTTCGATCATCTTCACGCAACGGCATATCAGGTAATATTTACTTAGCCGCCTTGTTTTTGGTGTATGTAGTTTATGTTCTAATCTAATCTAAAAGATTCTAGCGTTAAAAATGGGTTAGTTAGAATAAACAAATGATGGTAAAGTGGCATTAGTAGTCATTCCAGTGTGAGATATTGTAACTTATTTTTCATATGGGCTATTTCTACTAACTATGATTTTCACTAATGTTTCATTCATTTTTTCTTAGGGAACTCCTCTGGGGCGTACAATTTTGGGGCCTACTGAAAATATAAAGTCAATTGGGCGCCCTGAGTTGATTAATTATATTGAAAATCATTACAAAGGACCTAGAATGGTAGTAGCTGCTGCTGGTGGTGTTCCCCACGAAGAAATAATTAAGTTAACTAACCAGTACTTTGGAAAGGTTTCTACAAAATACGGAAATGCTATTCCAGAAATTCCAACTAAGTGCAGATTTACTGGATCGGAAATTAAAGTCCGAGACGATTCTTTACCTTTGGCACACGTTGCTATTGCTGTTGAAGGATGTGGATGGAAGGATCCCGACAACATACCTCTAATGGTCGCAAACACTCTTATCGGTTCCTGGGACAGATCTATGGTAAAACTCAAATTACTCAATTATTTCGCTAAATTGTTATTCCGAAGCAAACCAATAGCAATGTGCTTATGTGATAAAAAACGTCATTCATTAAATTGCAGGCTGGTGGAAATTCCAGTGGTTCCAATTTAGCAGAAGCCGCTGCCCGCTTAGGGTTAGCACATGGTTTCCAAGCGTTTAATACATGCTACAAGGATACCGGTCTCTGGGGTGTATACTTTGTTTCTGATCCCCTTACCATTGAAGTAATTTTCGAATAATATTTTTATTTTCGCAATTTTTTGTCTAAAATTGGGTGGTAGTAAAAAATAATGTCTTTTACTTGTTCAGGATTTTGTTTTCAATTTGCAACATGAATGGATGCGTTTATGCACAAATGTCACTGAATCTGAGGTAGAAAGAGCTCGCAACCTTCTTAGAACAAATATGCTCCTTCAGTTGGACGGTACTACCCCAATCTGTGAAGATATCGGTCGTCAAATGCTCTGCTACGACCGTAGAATTCCCATCCATGAATTGGAAGCTCGCATTAGCGTAAGGGCAATATTCTAATGACTTACGGCATTTTAAAAGCATGTGAAATTCTTAATCGACTTTGTTTTTGCTTAATAGGCCGTTGATGCAGCGACTGTTAAAGAAGTATGCACGCATTACATTTATGACAGGTGCCCCGCTGTAGCTTCTGTAGGACCCGTTGAACAACTTCCAGATTACAATGTAATTAGATCTGCTATGTACTGGTTAAGAGTGTAAACCAAACTTCAAATATTGTAATTACAAACCAGTTAATTAGTTGATCGTTAGTCTGTATCAACCATGTAACTTATGTATTTTGGTGTAATATGTAGAGTAACACTGAAAAAATTTTATTCACGTTCACCAATCCGTAATAAATTAGATTTCCTCTGTAACAAAGTGTATTTATTCGAATCATCCAGTACATTAATCATATTATAGATCATAGAAATAACATTATTCTTGTGAATTCGCTCAAGGGCAAGTAGATTGTAAATGCATTTTATAGGATATTTAATAATCAGGTAGGTCTAAATATTTAAATTGCTGAGCTTATTTACTGTAACCAAAAATGTTAGTTAAAACTGATCACAGTCTCTCGACTCGGAAGGCAATTTTAGTCCTCTTCAAATATCATGCTAATATTATCCAAACTGTTGACACTGTCATCCGAAAGCCTCTTTGGAGTACCCCAAGCGATTAACGTAGGAACGGAAGACAACTTCAATTTCGCATCTGTTCGAAATGGACAGGCCTTATCCTTCCAGTATTCTCTATTGCCTACTTTCACTCTAACGAGACATCCTGTCGGGTTGTATTTAGATTTAAATTCCAACATGGTTTTTTCCACTATATATAAAAAATAATATATTGCATTTCCCCTTATACATTAAGTATACAGTTACAGCGTATTAAGCTTTTTGCATATATTTTATGCATTCTTACATACGACACAATCTGGACACCAACTTTGTCCATTTTCATTTTCACTGCCGGTGAAAAGTATAACTAGCGGCACTTTGGTGTTGTCCTTCTCCAAAAAGACGATTTGACTTTTAAAATTGTCATATCCATCAATTTCTATTTCTTGAAGTTTAGGGCTGGCCATCGTTCTTCTTGCTTTATACTCTACATTTCATAATCAAAAATATTTATTTGCAAATTATTTTAATTATAGTACTTCTAAAATAATGCAATAATAGAAACTGAACTTTCTCTGGAGTAAAACTGTCTAATTACTAATTACATTGTTATAAAATAGGATACTTTCTTGCGCTTATTAGCGTTACTGGAACTCACGGAAAACAGACAGCTCAGCTTAAAATTGTATACGACTTTTTTCGAATATTTACGCGATCCACCTCCTTTGAGCGATTAAGCTATATTATATATATTTGGTCAAAATAATATTATTATTACAAGTACTTTATGTAACTAAAACTAAGTACAAGCAGTAAGCAGTATAGGATAAACCCTCGTGAACCAAGTGTTTATCTGCTATACTCTGTGTATGATTATTTATAATTCAGAAGGAAAGCGCGGGTGAAAATTAAAAGTGAAAAGTGGACACGTCAACAAGAGTTTGCAATGTCCATCCAATCATCCAACAACTACAACCACAGCACTAGTTCATTTTTACATACATACACATGGTAGTTGTCTTTGATTTGCCTACTTGTTGGAAAGTCGGTCTCATATTTCATTCGTGTGGGCATACATTGACATTTAATTCTATTGTAGAATAAACTGCGTGTATTCAATATTGAAGTGGAGTAGAACTCATAACGAGCTACAAAATACGTAAGTCAAAATATAGACATAAATGTTATTGCCGGATTGCATGTAAATATTGAATCTGTATAAAGTACTATGTACAAAAACCCTAAAAAGTTTCATTTATCAGAACAAAAGCCGGATCGGGTTTATTTATGGATTGGCACTAAAAGTCTTGTTGTCTGCTACCACATTATATTTCATGATCATGATCGTGATAAATTAACCTATTAGCCCTTAAATTCAGTCCGAGAGTAAGAAGAAATTTAAAGTTAAAGTAGCCTTTACTACAGCTCATATTTTGTTTTTAATTTGTTCTCCTTAGTTATAACGAATTCTGTTCTGTTTCGGCAGTATATTTTTTAGGAGCTATTTGTAATTTTGTCAAAGTATTAAAATGTGGCAGTTAACCGTAAATATACGGACACATTAACTTAACACAGATTTTAATATATTATACGATACGACCACCATATGCTGTGGTACTTCAGTTGTGGAGTTCCACTCATTGCAGTTGTTTGCAAGTATTGACCTTAAAGGGAAAGTAAACTGTAAAGGAAAAGGTCTACATAATGTTCGTACCCCTATGTAATTCGTGTATTTTATTTACCTTCTAGTAGTACAACATTTGACGATATAACAGTTAAAACTGATTTCCTCAGACTCAGAATCTTTCGACTGCTAGGATTGCATTTACAAATCTAGAGAAAACCAACAAGACCCAAAATGTCAGAAAAATGGGAAGTCGTTGGTGCTGGGGCCAAGAAAAAACGGACTGTTAATGGTGATGGACCAAAATCGAAAAAACCGGCTCCTAAGGCTCAGACCAATAATGTTTCTTTGAAGTCTAGCTTCCCTGTAGACATTTCTGAAATTCGTGAGTAAAACATCTTAAGTACATAAAAAATGCACATTTAAATGATAACGTAATAAATTAACATTCCACATTGTCTGAATTAAGTTGGAGGTCCAGATACTCCAGTTGAGGGCCTATCTTATGCAAATACTTTAACTGATGCCAACAAAAAACTAAATAACAAGCCTGCACCTGCAAGTGTTGCAAATAATAAGAAACCCAAGAAGCAAGAATCAAATTCTCAAAAGAACAGTACTCAAAAACAAGTGTCCGGTCAAAAGGAAAAGCGCAGTGATCTTGAAACTACTCTTAGAAAGGTATTAATATATAGTTTAAGTTAGATGGACTTTAATACATTGAATTTCCTACTCTACTAATTTCCGTCATAACTAAGTCAATGTTGATTAAAAGTGATTTAAAAAATTAGTCATCAAAGATCAATCTATTATCTCGGCCACACCATTCTCATGTTGTGACTACCCCATTTTGGAAAATGTAAAATATGCAATATGAAGAGGGGAATTCATTTTGGTTGTTCGTTGCTGGATATAAAAAGATGTAGGAAAATTATATGTAGTAATTCACAGGAGTGGCAGAGATATTTCGGCCAGGAATATGAATATTTGGTAGTGACTTAGTAGAAGGTTGGTTTTTTGAACCATAAACATTATGAAAATGTTTCAGGTATCCGCTTCGGAGTTACTGAAGTTCTATGATGAACTTAGAAGCGCTGGCTCTGTAGGAGATGTTTACTTGTCGTGGATTAAATACTCTGCCGATGCTTTGAACACAAAGCTAAGTAATGTGACTACACCAGATATCAGTCAATGGCCAAATGATTTGGCATTCCCTCGTATTCCAAATGATTTAGCAGCTGCCATAGAAAAAATCATCTCTCAAACAGCAGAAACTCGTTCTTCATCGACAGATGTGATCGGGACGTCTTTTTCATCTCTGCTGGCCAGCATTCCTACTCTTATCCAACGAAGTAATTCTTTATTTATAAAGTACAATGGGATTTTTTAAATTATTTAATTCAACCTTCAAATATTTATTTTCTGATGTTATTTTGAATATTAATTACAGAGGATTTCGGTTGGGGATATCTCATCTTCTTACGATACCTATGCAGATATGATCCAAAAGTTCTTATACGACGCTCGAAAAGCTATTCTGAACTCATTGAGTCATATGGCAATAAAAAAGAGATAGGGATATGTATTCTTTGGGTAGCTGCTCAAGCTGCCTATGAATCCCCATATTTGCTAAAAATAGTAACAGACTATCTTCTCCCATTCTACAACTACAAGCATTACAAGAGCTTCATTCTTGCTGCACTTACGTCAGTTTGTGCTTCGACTACAAACATGGCAGGTGAAAGCATAATCGAGTCAGAAGAGTTTGACGAATTTTTTGAAGCATCTTTCGATCCGAAAAAACGACGTGAATTCGAAAAGTTTTATCCTCGTGTTAAAGTAAATCATTTGCTCACAATTTGAAAATAAAGTGATTTCATTTTTATTATTTTTTGTTTGTGCCCTTGCATTTTTATGTTACCCCTCCAGTAGTTGTAATTTTTTTTGCTCCCGCAGGATTTGACTTTAAAAAATACAAAACACAATGGGTGGCCTTTATTTTTGAAGTTTCTTACTAAAATTGGAAGTGAAAGTTACTCTCCTATTTCACCTTATGGAAGAGAGGTAATTTTACACCGAGGGTCATTGTTTAATGTTGTCTAGGGGAATTAGTTGTGTACTAAACATCTGCAATAAATGCCCTAGGTACTGGAGGTGTTACGTGGAATACTGGAGAGTGATAGTTCTGCCACCGTGATTGACAAATGGAGAGAAAATATTGGAAACTATACAAGAGAAACTGCAGTTCTTCTCAATAATTTGTGTAAGCCCGCTTTTAATTCAGCTTCATACCGCTTACTTCCATTTTTTGATCAACTTCAGTACGCATTAATATCAATCGTGTTGTATAGCAAAATCTTCGGAAACTCTTCGTTGCGAGAAAACTCTAGAGAAAAAGTTTATTCAGTCTGACGAATTCGCCATTGCAGCTGTAAAATCTCCTGAACTTTTAAGGGTTGCAAAGGTATGTTTTCATATCACTACCATTACTATTATACGGTAAAAGAAAAAGAAATAATATAATTCAGAATTATGCTTTTGTTACAATAGAAACTTCAAACAGGCTTCAAACGAGTTGCCGCTTCTAAAAAGCGTTTTTCTTGGAAAATGGGATCCTCACTTCTGGTACTTACTATCATTGGTATTTTATGGCTTGATGTTATGGAAAATGGAAAAGGATCATTTGAGAGTAAGTTTTAATTGCAATAATTAGGTCTTTAGAAAACCGAAAAATAATCTAATAATTCCGATAAGTAAACATTCTAAAGGAAGACCAGACTAAATTAGTAATTTTTTACCGATAAATAATCTATTAAATTATACTATCCAGAAAGTAACACCGGAAAACTTTTGGAGCGGTATGGCGTCCTTGATGAAACGATGTTTGTCATTAAAGCTGTGGTTGGTGTGAGCAAGTAAGTTTGGGACTGTGTTAAGAATATCATTGTCAATACCTAACGAGGGACGAGGGCAAGTAGGCGACGTAACATTTGAGGGTTTTAATTTTAATTTATTATGTAATACATAGGGCATTGTACGAATATGCGGCTGTGCTTTTTCGAAGCCTCTACGAAGGAGTTCGACCAGTGTTGCAAAGCTTAGGAGACAAAGTAAGATTCAATGTCTGGACTGCATAACTGTATATAGTGGTTTTAAGACTGAACTTATAAAAAGTTGATATTGTTTCAGGTGGAAGTTTACATTCCTCAAGTAGTCCACTACCTAGGCATAGCAAGAGACTTTTTGATGAATATTTTTCTGGCTGTCGTTACTTTCTTTCAACAATACGTTTTTGTGTAAGTATCAATAACCAATATCAATAAAAAATATTAGTCTTACCTTGATTGTTCATCACATTTTTGTTGATGCTTCCACAGGGGTGTTTTTTCACCAGAAAATTTGCGTCACTACACAAAAGAATCCTTGGCATTCATCTGGACAAATGTTTACACTACTGGAGAGAAAGTTTACGCTCTGATTGGTCAGTATGTGAAAATATAATGGAATTGCTACCTATTGACAATGAATATACCCGTGCCTCAACTGGACTGATTTCTATGTACGTAATTTAAAGGATATAAACTCAGAACTTGAACTGTAGCTCAATGTTCAAGTTCAATTCAGACCAATTATAAATACAGATAATCGTAAGAAATGCTAATCGTAAGTGATTCGTTTAGTAAGGTTGGTGGTTGTTTACTCTCTGACTCTGACACATGTGTATTTATGGATATGAACATTTATAGGTGTACAATATAGCGTAATAATAGAAATTGTAGTAATTTAATTCATAGCAATATATTATTTACAAAAGCTATATATAAATCAACCTCTAAGTTATGTAACTTAATGTTGGGACACATTGGTTCTTAACTGTCGCAATCTACTAATTGTAAAAGAAAATAATTGAAAAATTAATAATTTATTGTAACTTTGAAATAAACATACCTATTCGTGCTTACCTAGAAATTAACTTTCAGTTCAGCTTTCTTTTGGTGCAATAATTATTGATGTATAATAATATATGCTTTCACTTTTCGTTATTAATAAGAAAAGTAGAATGTATGATGTACAGATGCATGAAATGAATAGACATTATAGCTTTGCTGACAAAGTCTGTTAATATTTATTTCAGTGAATCATAGCTCTGAGTTATCATATAATATATAGTCAGTAAATGGACATAATATTATCATTAACATGAACAGTATAGTAATATTTCTACATTAGTCTGGGTTTACTTACGTACACTTAATAATTAGTAGAATAACAGATTGACTGAAGAAATTGGAGAAGTGGATAAAAAGACACTTATAGACTGATACGGTAATATTAACAAGAGTAGGATAGATAATTAGAGGGACAAGACAGCTACGAAATAGGTGGCAAATAGGAATATCTAAAGTTGTTTTACACCAAAGTAGTACTTAGCATAAGCGTGTATGTATGTTGTACATCAGATAAACGTAACGTAATAATGTCAGTCGAGTTGACAATGACTTGACATTGACATGACAATTTAACAAATCTCAGTTTGCACTTCATGTCATCTTAGCTTATTAAATAGCGACCATTTTGATATCATAAATAAAACGGATCCATTCAGAAAAACAACATTCAACATCAATAGGTAGTTTTCACCAAACATTAAATTAAACTATTGTATGCGAATTGTAGCTCATTTACCTAATATTCAAGAGTAGAATGACTTTAAAGCTCGCACTCATCAATCAGTAGCATACCAAAATACCAACATGTAAAAGAATCTGCCTTTTTGGCTCAGAGTTATAAGTATGCTTGCAGTTCATTATGCTTTACTTTCTCAAGTACAGTGTACAGCAGTAAATTATAGAAACGTGACAAAGAAATGAATTGATATAATTCAGACGTAAATATCGTTTGTTAGCTTTCCTTATCGAAGAATCCATAAAAGCAACTGAACTAATTAATACTTCTTGACAATTCAACATACATTGTGCCAAAAACGATAAAAGTGAAGCTAACCAATTACGCTTGCAGTAATTATGCATTAGGATTCATAAATTGCAGACGAGTCGTGATTTCCTTCTTGTAAAGTTGAAATTTTTTAAATGCACGAATTGTTAATTTTTAAATTGACATGAACTTCTGATAGCCACTCCAGACTTTCCTTACCTTATTTGTTACCTTTACTATTTACTCAAGAAATATTAGATGCAAACCTGAATTTCAATCTTATTTCAATACCCACTGTTATTTACAATACATTCTAATACAAGAGTTACCAGAGACATTTATTGTTATACTCTAGATATTGACATAGCCACCTTGTTGTTTAGCAGACTTAGCGTAGTTGTCAATCCAAAACATGACCATACATTACATACTAGTTTAAATGCTATAAATGCTTTTGTATATTGTGTGTTGTTGAGTTGACTGTTGTGCACAATACGCATCTTCCTTGAAAGTTTAGTAGTCAACGTCATTTTTCTGACTTTCACTGTCCTTTGATCATATTCTGTTGTAACTTGAATAAAGCTGTCAAAAAGTCGTTTGTAAAGTCTCCTATTGCTAGTTAAACTATTTTCCCAATTCACAGCGAATTTATTAATACATAGGTCAGCTCTTGTAAAATGGATATTTGAAAGGGAAAGGAATTTTCTGGTGAAAGTCAAAGTGAAAGTATGTAAATTTTTGTATATTGAAAGGTAATATAGAGCATAAAATTCGCTTTGGGTAATTGGAGAAAAGGTGAAATTAAAATTACTCCTTTAGCAATATTAAATATGTCATTATGTCAAGTTTGTATATAGGAATTGCAATAAAAATATATAGAAAAGATTAGAAAAACTGACCATTGCATCGGATCGCTTTCAAAAGTATTTTCATAGAATTTTGATTAAGTGTCTGTAATTGAGCATTATGTTTCATCAAAATTATATCGATGATTGATAAATTACTTTGTATTTACTTGCTTCGTTTTGCTATCAGACTAATTGTCACACTATACTAATTGTAAGTACACTACGTTACTAAAAAGTACGAAAAGTACATAGCTGTAAAGATACTTAGCTGGAATTTTCAGCAATACAATAATCAAATCTTTGTTAATGGTTTAGATTAAGAAACAATTAAGGTCTCTTCAAGTTCGAGTTTCTCCTAAAAGTCAATTTTAATGATTGGGATATTATTATACTGGTCTTGGACTAGGCTTACTGTAATTTAATCCCGACACATTATTCCCATTGATGCAAAGACCAGCCAGTCTCCTATTACACAGATCTAAGATTGTGCTTACTTTTTGCTAAAATTTTCATTTTTAATTATTATAAGTTACGATTCTAATTACCCAATGTCCCTCTACTTTCTATGATTAAATTGATTGGGATATTATTGTATTGTAGTAATAGTAGCCGAGCGTATTTGGTTTTAGTTAGAAATACTATTAGATTTGGTTTGACGTGGCCATTGTTTTATTTTTGATTTCATGTGTGTTTGCATTTCATGAAAAAATGTTGCTATCTCAAAAGTACATGTGAAAATAATGTAGCAGTCGAGTCCACAGTCAACAATTCCACAAGTACTTACCTAACAATACAAAGTTACAAATAGAAATTCTGGATGGGAATTCTTTTGTTTCTGAGTGAGTTTAGATTAGATTCAATTCAATCTGTTTTTATTCCTTGATTTGAGGTCCGCAGCAGACTTTTTAGTTCATTCGCATAAATTCACTTAATTACCTTACACACTTAATCCTTCCATTTCAAAAACACTTACCTAATGTGTGCTAGAACAGCAAGAGCTCAGAATTACGTGGAATTCAAGTTTTATCTTATTAGTACCTACTTATCAATGGATATTCATTATTCAATATTCAAGTCAATGTTCCTTGTCCATTTTTTAAGTCCAACTTCCAACTGATATCGGTTTTCTTAAAAATTAATGTGTTTTTACGTAGATATACTCCTTTTAGTATTGAAAAAAGGCTTCATTCAAATTGCTGACTCTGTTTCGTTACTTCAGTTTTAATTAATGGACTATGATGATACTTTTACCAGACTTGTTTTCGCTAAGCCAATTTACAAATGTAATGGTCACTTTGAGTATACACAAATACTATACTCAAGTGACTACCCATAGTTTCTTACTTACAATTAGTACTTTTATTTCTGTCCGTCTCAAGTGTCTACTTATGATTGCATTTATATATTACCTAATTCATTTTCAGAGTTACCGTTTCGTCAACAAGTCAACATCAACACTCAACACAATAAAATAAATCAATTTTCACTTCTTTGGCAATACTGTAATTGATTAGTATGACATTTTGGAGTGTACGAGAGTTATGCCTTCAGATGTGTTTACGTGGGTAGCCATAATACATATTTTCAAGTAGATCAAATAGCTTTTCCATTATGTAAACAACGAAGAGAGGAAAACTGACAATGAATTCGCTTTAGCTTAACAAGAGAGAAAGGGAGAGAGAAAGAGCAGAGCAAACGAAGCAGACGAGTGTGTATTATTAGATAGAGCAGACAGACGCCATGAACCGCGTGTTCATGTTGGTTAATTTTAAATGTCAAGTACAACACATCCACTTTGAGAACATTCATAACTGTACACAATATTTCCAAGTTTAAGTTTACAGAGGAGAAAGCACTATGGAGAAAGTACATCCAGAATGGTTTGGACATCCACTTATAATTTAAGCTAAAAGCTACAGTACCTATAACTCAATATATATAATTTAACCCAGACTAAAACTTTACTGTGTAATTATCAACCGGATTTTCGGCCATATGTGTATAAGAACCAGAAATGACGGAGAAAGCGGCTGTGGTAGCTGTTTCGTAAATCTAAAACCTAATCACTGTTAAATATGTTATGTTTGTATATCTGTAACATTAAATAAAATAAAGTAACTCAGTTTCATTAAAAAACAAGCCCTGATAAAGATTTGTACTTTGATTAAGCCTCTTAATGGCAAAGTTTATATTCTTCAATCCTATTATAACTATTGCTGATTTCTTTCTACGGATACAAAAGACACAAGCACAAGAAATGAAAGAACATTTTTCTATAATAATGAACTAGCTTTGCACACTCTAAGGCCCTTTAGCTAAAGACAAACTTTAGAACTAGAACTCCTGTGAACAAAAGCAATAGCAAATACCAGGAACTGTCAATGTCAGGAACAGGCAACAACTCAACATTTTCCAGAGATAAGCCAAAGAAATACGTTAATTGCTTAAACATCTGTAGAGTTTGTCTGTTAGGATACTTAGCAGAGTGCTTACAGTAAATTGTCTATATTTAAATTTACTTCTATAACTCTCTTTAACCTTACTGCGAAACAACATATTATTGTAAGTTATTTTACATCGCTTGCGTTTCCTGAGTTGTAGGTAAATGTTCTTTACATTGCATCAGATATATAAGGTTAATGGATTATTACTTCGTTTTTAAATAATCTCTGCTTGTCATTTATAATGTTTTTGGGATAGGTAGTCTAGTGTGTGATGGGAGCTATAGCATGAGCCATATATTGAGCATATTTAGAAATTACCTGATTACACTTTGATAGCGCTATAAATATTATCCGGGGAAAGTAAAGAAAGTAAATTAACTAGAGATAAAAATGTGGCGGTAATAACAGAGTACAATGAGAAATGACATTTTCCACAAGTACTTAACTATTCACTAAGAGCATTATCGACGATGTTATGGAGAGAGTCAGACGTTTTCAATTTCCTTTTGACTTGATGTACAATATTTTAATACTTATGCTCTAATCATGTATAGGTGCAACAGTTTGTAAAATTGCCCATTAAGATCTGATTACATCATAATATTAGTAAAAGAGCCAGTCGCAATGTTGAGTTAGTTTGTGATGTATGTGTGTAGAATTTGCATGCAATTTAGGTATACAATACTAAAAAAGTATAATTCATTAAGGTGATGATTGCCACGAAGATTTGATTTGGTAGTTGTAGGTAGTTGATGTCACTGTGTGTATGATTGTGTATGAAAATGGTAAAAAATAAAAGTAAATCGAGCATAACTTAAAAAAAGAACAAAGGAGAACGAAAAACTGAAGATCTATCATTTGACAAACTTTTTCTTTGTTTCTTTATTTCAATTTAGCAGAACAAGTAAGAGAATGTTTAGACTTTAGTGACATGCATTGTTGGGACACCCGGAAGGAAAAATAAAGGTAAACAAGGTAGATTCACTGACGATGAGTGAGGTGGATTGCAACAAATACAGGTAGCTAATACACTTTCACTGGTTTTACAACAATTCTTTACTATTTATTTAGGATAACACTTAACTTAAATGAGGTTTCAAGGTTTGATTTCATTCAGTTTCGGTTCGGACTATTGCTACTACAATCTAATAAAAAGTATCTTACATGATGAACAACAAATAAAATTAATAAAACAATCTCAAAGTGCATTCATGACTAAAAAATATAGGCGACCGGTTTTCTGTGTCTATTGTATAAGTGTACTATATTAAAATTTAAATAATAAATAAATACTTACTGTATGAGTATAATTATGGTTAGTTTAGTTCGAAATATTTCTTCACTAAAATGAGGTAAAGTAAATTAATTTCACTGTCTATTTGTCTCGTTTCTTTCAACCAATAAGATGTAAGAGAAGTAATAATAGCATGTAAAGGAGCTGTTAATATGGAACTGGTTCTTTTTCATCTGTAATGCAATCGTGTAGTGTACATATCGTAAGTAGTTATGATATTCTGTGATTGATTCACCATTTAACAATTAGCAATGATAACAATTACATCGGACATTGGATAGTATATCATAACAATAATAATAATAATCATTTGGTAAATATTCATAAGTGTTTCGCCAGGAAATTGGTACAGAGAGATAAAAATATATTGGCAATTATGTTAGTTTAGGACACTGACGTGATGGTAGAAACTAATTGATACAATTTTTGTCGTTTAACGTAACTAACATTTAAATGATAATTATCTGCTGTAATACAATACGTTTATGGTTGGTTACACATCATAAAGTAAAGTAAATAGTAAATAACCGTTTCGATAAGTTGCAAATGCAAGTCGGGTGAAAGATTTGAACTTTGAATTTAACTGTCTGTTACTGTAACATAAATATAGCTGTTTTAAACCTGTCTCTCTGTATTCTACTGTATATCCAAAAATTACTGTCTTTGATTAACTATTACCGGTTTGTAGTTTACGTACACAGTTGTAAACGCATGCGACTGCAAGCGTGATTGACACACACACTATAAGAATTGGACACTTGTTTTATCAATGGATACGGAACATGTTATTTTCATGTAATTACGATTAAATGATCAACAGGTACACAGTACACATACTTAGAAAATCTATTTAAAAAATCCTGGTTTTAGAATTTTCAGACTACCCGTTTATAAAGTTGACCTGACATGACATAAGAAAACTGTAATTGATCTATCTGTGTGAATATATTATAAAAAAGTACAGACAAACGGCTTATCATTAATTATGGCATGCTAGCTCATCACCACTATTTCTATGAAGAGTATAACAATAAGTTTAGCAAATATAACGGAAATTACGGACCTGTTTTGTTTACCGGCTTAAAATATTCATTTATTACCTGTATTGTAAAAGTACTTACAACTAATTATTTATCTGTCTAAGTTTATCCCGTATAATAATTGTATTATTGTGTTGTGATAAAATTATCTGTATATTAATCTGGAACTAATGAGGTAGATGGATAGAGCACCGTCAGCATTCATTACTGAACTCAACCGAAGGCTCATGGACAAAACTTGTAAAGTATTCTTTCTTTCATTACACAATGATTGATTGATTCCTGTCAATTAAATAAACAAACAAAGAGGACCGATCTACTATTATGACGCATAACAATAGTCTGTCTGTAATGTTCTGCACTATTTATATGATTCCCTACAATCCGTAAACTCAGATCCTGCTGAGTACCCAACAAAACAATCATCTAAATCTATACCAAGTGACTTGCTACATTTGTATCTACTAATTATTAGGTATTTCATAAATTCTGTCAGTTTCGAGGCCAAGGTGGACTTCCCCTACCTCTCCACGTGACAATAACATTTACTTTCGTTACACTATCTAGTATATTACTATTTATAAGCCCTTATTACATTACACATAAGTTGTACTACAATTAAATGTATAAAACATACAGCAGACATTTAATAATAATATAAGTATACAATAACATAATAATAATTTGATTGTTAATGGGTACAGAAGCCTGCCTAGAAGAATACATACCTGTACGTATTGAAAAACGTGTATATTTATTATCTGCACAAACGAAGAATGAAAATATCAACTCAACTGACATCGGCGTAAATAACCAGAGCATTTGAATGGAATAGGTAGCCTGTTATGTTATATAGTCACAGTCACTCATAATACCACATATAACAATAAAAAACATAGAGCTTGTCAAAAGTGGGCTACAGTACATACACTCAGTACACACAAGACACGTGCGTAGGCGCTCTGCTTTCTTTTCTTTCTCTCACTCTCTCTTTTCACTCCCTTACAGTCAACACTCAAGTAATTAGCATATTCTTCTCATTCACTTACTAATCACGCAATATAATTACCCCCGCACTCTATTGCAGCTTACGACAACAACAGTGAAAGTGGAGACAAATGCCAAAACAAGTTATAGCCATTATACCGACCAAGACCAGACTAAGGACATGTACAGTAGTAGTAGGTACTTATTAGTGTTATTAATTATCTCCGCCTGCACACTACACATAAATACAAGGTAAACTGTATTTATGCATCGCACCAGCAAAGTCTGAATACTAGGTACATGAAATTGTAAACATGACAGCACAGCACTCACAATAACTAAACAACAACGACAACAAGTCCTTCGACTCAATCGAATAGACGCACAATATCCATTTACTGCAACTTACACTCTATAACACGCATAACAATAACCTAATAAATACAATTCATAAGAAATTCAATTCAACTTCATTAGAGTAATTTTCTTTTCATTAAAAATTTATCTGTGGCACTAGCACAACAAATCAGAGACAATATTTTTACTTTCTACTCGCACCATGCACGAAACGTGGAAACTTTCTCCAACCTAAGAAGCCAGTTTTCCAGATGAATATTTCCCTTCAGCCTCCACTGACATGATATTCCTTGCTACAGGTGCAATTTAGGATTACACTTGCATATTGGAAACCTGCTTGTTAGCACACACTGAATGCTAAACCGTAAATATAATATTATACATACCACAGCCAATAAATGATAATTCTTTCCATTACTAACTAAAACAAGGTACATTTACTTTCACTAACTAAGCGTCTATGCACACAACGCACATAGATATAAAATTTGTATAGTTGCTCATAATAATATTCGATCTACCTTCTACCCGTGTTGTGTTTTTAACATAATCATTCTCAGCATCACCGTCATGTCACATATCATCATAAATATTACAGATTCATTGGTTGACTCACACTTGAACGAACTCGACTCATCCTAACCCATTACACATTGTATGTATGCATTTATTTATTTCTCCTTTTTTCTTTACAAGCAATTATCATTATTTCATTCCGCACTTAAATAATTCCTAAGTTTACCCGATTCACCAACACAACATCAATAAAGCCTCCAGCATGATCTTATAACAACAAGTCATGTCTTAATCATTATTATATTACAATACATGATGGAATCAAAACTTTCTCTTCATCTCACTTTTCCCATCTCTACTTTCTATAGAGTTCTATCCACCTTTCTAAGGTTCTCTTATTTCAGGTGTTATCCAAACTCCTCTCTTACATCTAATTGCCTTAAGAAATTTAAGATCCTTAAGATGCCTATCTTGCCCTTCCTTATTACATTATCCTCGTTGTGATGCTTCCGTACCAAACCATGCCAAACGACAACAATTTCTTTTTTCTATCTATTTAGATAACAATACATACATTTTAATTTTCTTTCCTTTTTTATACATTTTCCTCCGAGTTTTAGTTACATGACTTATCCTGAATCTGTTCTGTACAATTCTATTCACAGTGCGACAATCAGAACCTGTCTGTCCATGATTCGTGTGTCCGACCGGTCCGACACTCAACTAACCAATATCCAACAACTAATTTAACGAAGGTATCTATTTTATTATGTTTATTAATTCAACTCCAACTATGTATATCTATTTGTTTGATTTACCGGAAACGTAACAATAATTTATTTTAGTTATGCACCTTGCGTTGGTATTTCCCGCATATTATTATCCTATCATTTTTACGATAACATAGCAGTAGCACACACTGTCATATTCAATTCACATTTATTTGTATATTGTATGTAGGCAAGTATTTCCCTAATTACTTTTCACTTGCAGTATTCTTATTACCTCTGAGCTTGTTGGGTGCTAGTCAATCATTCATTTAACAAAGACAAACATTCTCTCAAGTCACCTTCACTTTCATACAATGAGATTTATTTAATAACTGTAAATACCCGCAATCAAATCTCAATACTTGCTGCAATTAATTTGCATTTTCCAGTAGGAAAAGGTCACTGTAAAAAATTAGCCCTCCTGCAAGTAAATGGTTGTCAAATTTATATTGTTTCTATTCAGTAGTATAAATTTTTACCCAGAAGAAAAATTGTAATGAAATTTACCTGCATCTATTGTCCTGTAATGTAAGATCTATAGTATTACGTACTTACTATGATTAGGCATTTTAGAACGTAATTCTATTCATTTCCTGTTTTAGCAGCCAGCACTTCATACATACATGCACTCATTCACTCATTTAAAATCACACAAATCACTCGTTGATGTAGCTCTTTATACTTTCTAACATATAAGCATGCACTCGTAGATTGTAGAGTAAACACACATAATTGTCTTGTTTTCTACTTACAATAGATGATATAATAACTACATAATAAACTCTTATGCTCGTGCATGTTCAATAATTGTCTTCTTAAGATTACTAGGTACACTAACAATAAGATTAATTAATGAACATGTAAATTGGTAAAAGAAGGGACACAGGAAAGGATGTTTAAAAAAGTTGTCAATCCACTGAGATATTTTGTACTGTGTGATCGTCATTTAACTACCTATATAATATATTCATATATTATATTCACTACTCACTAACTACCACGGAGTTATTTATATTTTCTATACTCTAAAATCTTAACCTATCCTTCTCTGCACAATATTATTTAAATTACTATTATATAACACATGTATTGTAACATAACCTGATAACATGTATTTGTATATACATTTAGTTAATTACTTAACTGTAGTAGCACATGCAGTACCAATACTCATATGTTTATTTATACCTACCTAACCTAGAAAAAGCTATAATATTTATGTAATTTACCTAACACACCACTCACTATCTGCATGTATTAATATATCCCTGGTTTTGAATTGTTCGATTAAGGTAATTAATCATGCACCTGATAATTTTATTTGTACCGAAGAGAGAAGTAAAAGTTAGACAAGGCAACAGTCTCAGTAGTAGAGTAGCCAATAGCCACATAATATGCTGCCGCGTATGAAATGTAATGTGTTCATTACCAGAGGTGATTAAAATAATTCATTCACTGACATTTCTTGTATACAGAATAGAATTGTAAAAAGTTTCCTTTCCTCTTTTTCGCCCCCTTCATTTTTTAAAAAAACTGCGTTTGCAGATCCTCGCAAACACGTTCGCTTCTGCTTTAGTTACTTAATATGTACTAGTACTGCACACTGTACGTTATTCACAGTTCATGATTATCTGCTGAGTGATTCACATCAAATCTATTAGTTTGATTGAGCAATCAGAAATTATTAATCAAGCAACTGACTTTTTAAATCTCGATGTCGTCGTCTTCGCTAGCAGTACTAATCAGCATAGCTAGCAGTACAAATAGTTTACACAAACAACGTATATAGCACATTTAGCAAGAAATTGAGGCTAGCTCAAAATTTGTCTTATCAAACCAAAGTATTATTTGTCGCTTTGATTTAAAAGTCGGCTACAATTAGAATTCCTGATTTTTTGTACGATGCGAGGAGACGAGTGAAAACCCAAGGACAAAAACAATTGAGCACCCAACGTTGTAAAGGTACTTATAGTACTACTCAGCGACTAAATTGAGAAATAGAAATAACATACCCGTATTAAGTTATTAATTATTATATTAGAAATGCCTATTTTTCATAGAGCCGCCTTTAGTACAGCTAGAGCTAACTAATAAGTAGGCAGTAATTATTGGCTTGGCACTGTCACTACATTACATTTGTCCTTGGGTCCTTCTCGTCATTTATTTTATTATTTGTTTTAATGGTTGGATTATTGGATATTTCTACATTCATTGTCTCATCAAAAGGAAACCTATTCCCGTTTTCACCAAAATTGCATTTCAATTCCTGCTGTTTGTTGCACAAGTTTATCAAAACTTTGAGAATTAGGGTCTTTGTTATTGAATCTTGTTGTTCTGCCTTCTGTCATTGCTTTACATACCATGAAATACCTGATTCTATAGAGCATAATTTGTAATTTCTTGCATAACATTATTGTTATTGTAGTATTTGCAGTAACTTCCTAAATGCTAAAGCATTATAAGTATTACGTTAATTACGTACGTTTTAGGCTCAATTAATGTTGTCTTTACCTGTTAATTTACTTCTTGACTTCATTGGATTATTAATTTATAAGTTAACCTGAGCTACAACTCTAATTATATATTATTTCTATTGCCTTATTGTGCCCCTATAGGTTCTGTAGATATTGTCTGTCTGGATTTCGTTATAATCAAATAATAATTGACTTTGATCAATGATTTGTACAGAAAAAGGCAAAAGGCTTACTTAACCAAATTTCATAGATATTGTTTTCTATCATAATGGCAGTTAGTAACATTACATGTTAACTTCATAATTTTGATCTTTAAACTATCAATTGTACATTCATTTCATTTTAACATTACTTTTCTAATAGCACTAAGTGTGTCTTTCCTAATTGTGGTAAGGTAAGTAAGTAGTAGGCAACTGGTTTTGATTGATGTATTTGCACATAACATTTGTACGTCAGAGTGTTTTGCAAAAGTTTTAATGAGGCATACAGGTGGAAATTCTTATTGCTAAAATATTGCCTAAACTTTTCGCTAGGGAATTGCAACGATGTCTTACGTGGAGAATAGTACACTGCTTTTGGAAATGATTTCGGTTATTTAGTAATTGACTTACAATTTCGATTCTACCGTAAAATTGTTTCCTGGCAAGAAATAATGTGATAAAAGTGTGTAATGCAGTAATATTAGCTTTTGAAACTGAAAGTCGTGGACGGGTAATCAATGGATGTTTAAGACATCCTCTCTACCTAGCCCTAAATTAGTTTAACTACTCATTAGTAAAGCAATGATCAATTTGGCAGAACAATTTATCGAAAATTAAAGTAATTAATTTGTACTGAAATCGTTACTTACTTTAGCGTATTAATTAATACAAGTTTATTATAACAACCACAATCACTTATTTAAGTATTTGGTTTTCATTTGGATTTGCCTCTGTTTGTCACTTGGGTACTGTGAGGTATTAAAAAGAGACTCCTGAGCACGAAACTGATGAGGCTCTTATTATAATTCTGCAATTAAAACATCAATTAGTACATACAACTTGAACATTTCAATAATTGAGGTAGTGACATATATGGCAATCGTGGTTGTGTACTTTGTGTTTCGAAATTTGTATTAATATTATTAGATATTCTTGCATTCTTATGTATTTGTAAGGTGATTACCATAAGAATGTCAAGACCAACCTGAGAGGGAGTCATTTTAGGGGGTCGATATTGATAAGTATTATAGCAACAGCAGTACTCTATCAATTTCAGCATCTAAGCACTTACAATACGATTACAAGCCACTTAAATCTCCTGATAACAACGAAGACACGACATTTACAGATATATAATTTATATAATATTTTAAATTGATGTTTCTTTACACTTGGTCATTTATAATTGTTTTATTTTTCGACGAGGACTGGAAAGAGGAAACCCACTTACGCTACAATTTCATGGTGCATTGCATACTTCACGCTAGCATTGTTGAATGCTTAAAAAAGGAATATATATTGAAAACACCGGATTGTGACATTAATGCCACAAATACCACTGCGTATTCAATCCAGAGACATTTAATACAAACATAAACCACAATAATTAATTTGCAGTATAGCTATAGTACTGTAGAAACGAAATTTCTGCATCACAGAAAAATATCTGGTCAGTGTACGTGATAATCTTCCGTCACGGTGAATTAATCAAACAAAAGATTTCTTCCTTGTGCTTCAATCGACAATTCAAGCCTGAAGAATTCTTTTGTTCAAACCATAAATAAATCTTATGTTTGATTAATTCACCCTGACGGAGGATTTTTAGCACTTACATCAATTAGATATTTTTCTTAGTGTATTGAAGAAATTCTGTTTCCACAGTACACGTGTGAAGATAGCAGAGATACACTGCATACATAAAACTTTTAATATTATTACTTTTGTAACGCATATGTTAGGCTGGCTGTTCTGCTTAAAGTCAATTTACTAAATAGAGAATAATAAGGAGGAACTTGTTATATAAATGCAAACTTATTAGTTAGCAATTTGTATGATTGTAAAATAGGTAAGTTGCTAACGTTAAGTACGATAATTCCTGAGACCCTGACCTGACAAGACCTACTTATCTGTATAAGTAACTTGTGATAATCTGATTTGACTTTGATGAGTAGCGTTTGATTATTTAGTTTAGTGAGTGGTGTTTCTCGATTAATCATATAATATTATCCTCCAAATTAAATTATTTTGCAACTAAACCTATAATATAGTATTTAAAATCTTAGCTTATAAAGCTTCATTTAAGATACCTAGGTTATAAAATTAGTACCTTAAGATTATCCTTTACATATAATATTGATAAAATCGTTATTCCTAGTTTCCTATTTAGTATACTGAACTTTATAACACTTACTATTTATATTCTTGTAATGCATAACAACAAATACCTACTTTTACTAATAGGTAGTCATCATAGACGTAAGAATGTGCACAAAACACCCCTAATCCCTACGCATGATTGTTAGCAAACAACATAAGCTCTTTCATGTCGCCTTGCTTTGGTTATCGTAAATTAAATTATTTCAGTGCTTACTTACTACTACATCCAACTTATCTGTATCTGTACCATAAGTAACACGGTAAAGTGTAAAGTCCCTATTTTTATACCGTAGACTAAAATTAGCTAGCACTTTTTATTACCATATTGTATGATTAGTACAATAATTATAATAATAGCAGTATAAGAACCCGATTTGTAATTTGTATCCGTCAGGTAAAAACAGTACCCAAAGTCAAAGGGAGCTTTTCCACCCTTTCCTCATTTTTAATGCTAATAATCCTTATAGTGATTATTAAGTACGTAGAATGCACTACGTTAAGTTTTAAGAATCTATGTAACAATCAACACTGCACAATTATGTAGCAGTATTTGTTTAGTAATAATATATTATGTATTTTACTACCATACTAACTAACCATCATAGGTAGGTAAGGTATGAGGTAACCGTAAACTCCAATGGCAAAACATTTTTAACAGATAAATGCCTTATTATAGTTAGTTAGCACAGCAGCTAGGTATTATGTTCTTTTCTTGCACCACACTAACTGACTGATACTCTCTAATTAAACACTAGTACACATTACACAAAAGTATTTACATTGAGGGTAATGAAAATCGACTATTTTTCCGAGTCTTTCTCATTTCTCGTTTCTTACGACTATAGGCATCTATTTACTCATACTTACAATTAATAATTCCTCAAATGATACTTTTAAAATACCAATGTATCCTACACTAACTATTAACTCGTATTTATTTGTTAGGCAAGCTGTGCATCTCCTTTAATCAAATTGAAACAATTACTTAGCCCTTCTTATGGCTAAGGACAGACTCGCATGAATGTTAACTCTATTCTATCCCAATTTAGATTCTGCAGACGGTAGAAATTACTGAATTATGTCTCTGACATATTTCGAGTACAAGCTTAATGTTAATACGTACTCTAGTATAACTGTCCTACACTGTCACAATGCACTAATACCATAACAGGTAATTATATTTTATAACATTGAAGAAAGCTTAAGAAACTAGTTGATTAATATTACTTTAAAGCTATGAAGTATCATCATCATTCATTTCATAATATTATGTACCAGTGTGTACTCAATTACAGTAGTCACCTTTTTAACGATTTTTAAAGCAAGGCGAGGACCGACGCCAAGAAAGGAACACGAATGGTTCAATTCCAAGGCTTTTTTGCACAGTATCATAGTTAATGCAATTTATGATTCATAGCATTGTTCTTAAATTGCATAAAATTGTTGTTACGTGATTAACATTATAGAATACGCCGGTATTTTAGTTAAATTAACATTATTGCCTGTAGAGACTAAATGTTTTTCTCTTGCAGTGCTTATCAGTTACCATTTCTCATTCTTACAGTAGCAATCGTCAGTTATTGTATTCTTTTGTAGAATGCTACGCAGTTTGCTCTTCTGTAATTGTATACTTATGTCTAATTTTCAGTTAGATTAGATTAGAGTATGTAGTAGAGTAACATTTAAATAAAAATAGCAAAGATGGTTTTGATCTGATATTATATCAATCCCTGCCCTCCTTTGATACTTGGGTTCTTTTGTTTTACATTACACTGTTATTAATATTTCTATTGTTTGTATTGTATTGTTGTACAGCGGTAGTACTAGCTAAAGTTAACTACATATCGACTATGTATATGTATGTATAATATATTGTTCTCAGTTAAGATTTCTCAAATTTGACATATCAAAATGAACACATGTTGAGCGACCGAAGAAGATGTTCTTCGACTTGATCTATTCAACCTGAGGTCTGTTTGTAATTCATTAGTATCAGTAACCATTACATTTTCTGTAATGTTCAGTAACATAAAATAATTACCTAGTGTGTATACCATCCTATCTTAGTAGATAGTCTAGTTCTAGTCTACATAGAGTCTGAAGTAGTATTGGCTCGGGTTGAGCTGAACAGCCTTTAAGGTGGATCTATTGGGTGAAATGACTTGGAGTGAGTTCTTGAGTCGTGTTCTGTTTTGTTAACATCTCTCTTTCAATTAACACGTCTTTGTCTCATTGTCAGAGGTAATAATAATTATGATAGTTTGGAATAGTCTGTTCTAAATAATGGTTAGCTGTGCGGCTGTATTTGTATGTGGTATGGGTAGATTAAAATCAACTTGGCATTAAAAAAGTTGATTCCTCAATCTCACAGGTCACTTCACCACGGACAATTCCTCCTTCCAGCTAAAACACCGGTCCAACTACTTCAAAACAATGAACAACATTAAACTCAGTAAAAGACTCGAATTACTTGGCCTTCTCTCATAGGAAAAGTTATAAAAAAGTCGCTAAGAATCAAAATAACTCTCCAGCTTGTTTTGTGTCCATTTATACCTACAAAACAAAACAAGTTAAATCTAATAGTATTACGTAGCGCATCATTTTTATACAATTAATGACTAATATAGTTGATTGTGTACCTGATAATTTATTTGTATTATTTAAAGTTTTGCCTGGCTGGAGAAACAAATGTTATTTCATTCCAGTAGAATATTCGTTCGTCACATTTTTTGCCCGTTTTGTGAGGACGAATTATTTGTTTTATGATTGAATGACACTGAAGCAAAAGAAGAACCATATATTATATTGTTTTACCAACTACCGCATTTAATTACTGAACAAGTGACAACAACAATCGCAATCATTTTGCAGTAGGAATCTTCTTTTCTTTCTACATACAACAGTAGTACCAGTTGAGAACTTCATATAAAGAACAAAACTGTGAGACTGATATTAAAAAGTCTCTTCAAGCGATCTATCAAATTTCTTTTGTATAATAGTTTGTCCTAGATAATAGTGACTTTTCATTTGATAATTTCGCTTTAAAAGACTTACCCAGAAGGGTCCTAACGTGATGAGAGGGGCAAAGTGGACCAAAACCGGACCATACCACAGCAGGGCATTTTAGGAGCACCGTGACTGACTATTAGGGAGTACTGCTGTGAGCACCATCATATATCTACAATTTTTTACTAAGTTCATGTCCATTCCGCAATTAATAACCGAATAAGTCTGTGTACCTATATTTGTGCGATGAACGGGTATCAGTGAGGCGAGGAGTGCAATTTAACTAGGTAATTTATTACAGTATTTAATGTATGTGGTAAGATAATATATTTAGCCAGGTGTAATTAGTCGATATAATTGTATTGTAGCTAATATGAATAACTACACATATAATTCAACTTGACCGTAGAATACCTGCTTTAATTACAGTACTGCTGCAGATATTGTACTTCTACACTAACTATACCGTAATGTAAGAAGATTTAATTAGTGATTGGATCCTATGATCGTTGGTCAAGATCGGTGTCACGGTGGTAGAGATCATAGCCCAACATGATTAGTTGGATTATGTACACAAAAGAGCTAGTTTGGGTTGTATAATTAGTATTAGGTAATTACAATATTTGTATCGTGTATCTTTCTACTCATGACTCGAAGAGAGGAGAGTGATTGACAATTTGGAGCGGAGTGATTGATTTTGTGTCCAATTTTAGATTATCCAGTAATAATTTCTGGTGTTGACACATCAGCCTAAATGGTTGTAATTATTATTTGTAGAATGAATGAAGGATGCCCACTTTGTATGGAGCAAAGCCAAATGTCAGTCCATCGGCTTGCTGCCGACACTACTTCGGGAGCTAGGTCGATTGTTGTTGCCACTGTTCGAGTTCAAAGGAGGGCTTTGGGCTGACATACCAATGTTTGAAGCGTTGGAAGCGGCGGCGACTGCTGCAGCTACTGCAGCTGAGTTCGGCGCTCCCATTCCGCTCATACTCATACCTCCAACTGTTAGAGACCCACCTGAACTTAGTAAGTGCTGAGCACCCGGATTACCCATTTGTCCTCCCATTGTGTTTCCACTGCCCACAGATGACGAAGCGCTCGTTGAAGTGCTCGGACTCCCTTGACTTGGACTACTAGTTGCCGATCCGCTTGGCGGACTGCAGAAGGGCGGCGGTGGTCCCGAATCTGGATTCAGAGGATGATGAAACGCTCTCACCCCTCCCAAAAGAGCTCGATGTTCCCGGGCCACGTGGCGTCGCACCGTGTTGTTTCTTGTGAATGTTCTCGTGCAAAACGGACAAGGAACACGAATGCCTTGATGTCGCTGACGAATATGAGCTCGCAGATTGGTTTCGTATCCGTACAAGCGCTCACAAAATGGACATTTCAGTTTCTTACCTGCAGAGGTATCACAAGAAGTTGTTAAGTTGAATTGTGACAACTTGACTGGTTTCCAGGTGATGGAAGTATTTTTAGGAAATCTGTTTAGATTACCATCAGCTGTTGATTGAGCATTATTTAAATTGAGGTCATGTTGTTGGGCGTGCTGGGCGGAAAGTGACGGAGAAGGTAGTGACCAAACGTTCGAAGGTCCGGGTCCCCCTCCTAGACCTCCAAATGGTGGATCAGATGGTGACAAATCCATTGAGTATGATCGCTGCTTCCCGCCGACGCTCATTCCCACTACTTCGTCTTCCCGACCAACCTCCAGTTTTATGCTGAGATCTGAACACAATTTAATAAGTTAGCTATGTTAGTAAATAGTATTTCCTCGATTAAGATGTTACTTTACAATTTAAGACTGATATTTTTACCTTCTGGCATAGTATTTTCTGTACTAGCACTTCTGATCTTTCTCACATTTGGATTTTCTGTTATAACGATAGTTTGCTGTTGTGGTGGTTGTGGCTGGTTATGCGACTGTTGAGAATGCTGTATTGGTGGTGGTCCCCCTGATTGCTGACTGTTTGACGAATACATCGGTCCAAAGTTTGGAAACCCAGACCCCATCATCCCTTGCCTTACACTTAACCAACATAACATACTGGTTAGAAGATACTGTTCAATTCATGTTAAACAACGAAACAAATATTTACTACGAGGAAGGTAGCCTTACTTCGGGTCCATTTCTATGATCCTAGGATTCATCGTTGGTGACGGTGCAGGAGCAACTGGTCTGGGAGGATGTGGTGGATGATGACTCCCATGTCCTCCATAGTCAATGATTTCTGGAATGGTTCCGTCCGGACTCTGGTGACGAGGAGATGTAATCCTGATTTTTTTTCTTGCTTTGTCGTCCCCATATAGACCTACATACAACACAGAAATTACATAGTAATGAAATGAAATCATATTGAATGGGGTATGTGTCCATAATACCGGGTATATTAGTTACCTGATGTGTTTGGTTGATTTGGAGGAGTTTGGGACGGAGATGGGGAAGAAAATGAGGTAGGAGGTGACTGGACAGAATTTGTAGTTTTGTTCAGTTGAGGTGGTTGTGGTTGTTGCGGTTGTTGTGATTGCTGAGGAAGCAGCAATGGCCCTAAGGCTTGAGCTAGAATGTTATCCTGAGTGGGTCCGGATGGAAAAGAAGGCAGCTTCCCTTCCGGTCTCTCTTCAACCACATCGCTTGATATACTATGTAGATCATTTTGCGACAGTGACAAGCCTTTTACCTAGAGATTCGGATATTAAAAGAAATGCTTTAAATCGTTTTACGACAATGCTTATCTAGCTTGAATATGTAAACTAGAACAAAATTATCTTGAAGAATAGTTTACTACAGAAGAATAATATATAGACATGATTAATTATCTAAAGAGTAATTTTGGAAATAAATGGTCAATTTTACGTACTTGTAGCCTCTTAGCGGTTTGTAAAAAGGTATTCAAGTTGGCATCGTCGATGTAGACTTCTCCTTTGTACATAAATTCCAGCAAAGCCCTGAGATTTGCTGCACTGGTTCCATCCAGGATTACGACCAGATTTTGTGCTGTCGAACATTGTTCAAATAATTCCTGGAAGTGAACACTGCTTGCAGCCTGCATTAAACAAGGGAAATCAATTACTGCTATGCACCACTAGTTGGGATAATAAAAGAAACCCACACTGAGTAGAGAATTTATAGTTTTTACATACCAAGACAACACGGTGAGCCCTGTAGCTCTCGCCTGATAACCAAAAAATTCAATTTATAAACTGTATGGAAAAGAGTGTAATAAAAGTAATGCAGGTTTTAAAAATTACCTTCACAGAAAAGGGTCACATCAGACAAACTTTCAGATTCAAATAACTTTATAAAAGAATTAGCTAAATTGTGGCCGTAGTTACTCCAACGAAGATGAAACTGGTGCCTCGAGGTCATTCTTCAAATCTTAGCCGCAACATCGGACTCACACAAATTCAATGATTACCTATTTAAAAAATATATTTAAATTAATAAATTGCAAATGATAATATTTGCATTAATAGACATATATAAATGATTTTTACAGCGTAAACGTATACGTTACTACTCTTACTTCAAACTACGACTGTTACACTTAACCTTATTTCTTAGAGCTATCTACTTTTCGTTATTACCACAAGTTAGATCAAAGTCAAGTATAGCACATGTATGAAATGAATATTAAACTGTAATTACATGTAACTAACTGAAAGTAACCTATTTCTAATTAATGATGTTTCCAAAAGAGTAGGTTTCAAATTAGCATACTAATAATAAATGTACATTTGGTACAGGAAAAATCGAATACTACCATTAATATTAATTAGGCGAAGCATAGTGAAGCATACTTGGATTGAAAGAAACTAATATTCTTCGTGCTCTCCAGCGGATGTATAAGCTAGGAATGGAATATAAATATTGCATATAGAAGAAAGAAACATTAAAATATTGATGAACATACATTGAACGTAAAGCACACGTTAAAAATGTCAAGAAGGTGTTTATAGTTGATACATAGGAAATAGACGTGAAGCACGACTACGAAATAAAATCGCTGCGCGCTGGAACCGCCAACAAACCCATTTCTTATTAACTAGGTACTTCTCCACTATCCACGAATTATAGTGAAATATACCTACCACCGCCTACGACAGTTCCGATCCGAATGTAGGTACCTCCGAAATATTACCAAAACTGCCAAGGATGCCCAAGACACTTTTTGCACAGGATATGAACACGATGACAAGCAGCAACAGCACTAGTGTCCCCATGTATCTATCTATAGACTTTTATGCACTTCTTACATTGAAAAAGCAGTGCCACGCGATTGGCATATTTTTGTTCTACGTCTACGCACAAAATCCGGCTAACTTTCATGAGAACACCTAATGTCTTTCGGCTACCCTGTCTTGCCCAAACAATGATATCCAACAATACATAAAGTTACCTATATACTAACTTAGTTATGTTTATGCTGCAATGTGGTTGTATAACTTTGGTTGAGCCAGCCCAATAGAGAACACATCACAATCACAACAAATACTTTTGAGGATACTGCACAATAACGTATTGAAGAGTACCTAATGCAGTAGTAGTAGAAACGCTATACCACCGAGTCACCAGATACAAAGCCTAACAAGCGAAATACTAAAACCGCAAAAACTCATACTGCTAACAAAACTACGAACAAGTGCACCGCAGCACGCTACTACTGGAACCTTGCCTTTTCTCTTCATATCTACTGACTCTCAATCAGTCAGATTTCGCTCCCGGTTCGGAATTCGTAACTAGGTACCTTATGTTGTCTTGTTGAAAGCGAAAAGGAGACTCGGAATTGAGCATGTCATACTAATTCTTGGTATCAGTCAAAAGTACACCCCTACACATTTCACAATCCTGCGGAAATCATGACGTCTTTAGAAACTCCAGGAAAACTCACTTACTTCGTAATAACCTGCAATATTACTTTCATCCACAGCATAGGTATGGGAAAGCAAACCCTTGAACTGTAGATTCAGACTTTCTTTAATGTTATTTGTAAAGTAAAAGAAGTTTATCATCACTTTCATCACTGTACCGAAACAACTCTATTTTAATAAGCACACATAATTAAAAATGAAGACATTTGGAAAAGAAAGTTAGTAATTTAAATCAATACATTTTTGAACTGAAACTAAAGCGCAGAGAGTTCTATACAGTGGGATTCTTAGTAATCAACTGAATATGAACTCACTAGTTTTAAGAACTAAAACTGACTGCAAGAAGGGAAACCACGAAACAGTCCTATAGTGTTTTCAGCCAACTTTCTCTAAAAGCATATTAATTCCCTTGTAAGCAACAAACACCTAACAGCACAAGCACAAATAGCCACCAGTAATATTTACAACTTTGGAAACTTATTGTTCGTTAATAGAAATATTGTAGTAGTACAGTACAGTACAGAATTTACAGAAAACATGTAATATGTTAATAAAAAGTTAAGATAACAAGTTAAGAAAATATTTTTGGTACATATAGTAATCCTGTTTTACCATAAAATTACTATTCCTTACTGACTCTAAGTTTATTCGCAGTACAGTGTGTTTCAGAAAGAATGAATACTCCAACTTTCTTCGTATACTACATTATCCCTTTTAATACATACTATATATACCTTGATTTTTACTTTACTAAAATGGACTTTCTGCAACTCAAACGAAAAATACTAATATGACAGCAGGCCAAGCTAGAAAATGTTAATCTTTCTTAACTAAATAACAATTTAAACTATTTCCCAATTATTTTCAGACCTTAGCCTGGGTTTTCAGGATAATTTTGCTATACAGTTAAAAACCGTGTTATTCATCATGAATTGAAAAACATTCGATTTTCATGAAAAATCGGCCTTGAGAAAAAACTCCTTACAACCTGCGTTCATATGTTTCGACCTTATTTACACTTGTTTTTGATACTCGGTCAACATAATAAAATAACTTCAATGTTGGAATACGCCTTTCCCTCTTTATCTAAACGTCTACTGGTTATGACAGGCATCCCGAAAACTAATAAGCAGAAATATGTTTTCCTCGTAACCGGAAAGGTAAATAATTGGGCTAGGAAAATGTACTTCAGAGAAATCCCAGAATAAGATTACATAAAGGCTGGTAAGCAATTTAAAGAACTTCGCTTGCTTCATTATTTCCTGTATTCAATATAAGAAACAAAAACACTTAAAGATATGCTAAAATGATATTTACATATCTACAGATTGAAGTATTTTAAAATAACAACTATCATACACAAAAATCAGGGACAGCAAGTCTTTAGCTTTTCAAGTTTGCCTCTTCCAAATCCAAACATAACCATACTGCAAAACAATCAAATCAACAGACAATAACGAACACGTCAACAGTCAAAATATCTTCTTTGTTTGTTGGATAATATAATGTCATTTAAAACTGATCACAAACAAAGAAAGACCATTTAGTTTTAATGTTCACTATATATTTTGTTTACATACTACTGACTGCGTGTTCAATATTTGTAAAGAGGACGTTCAGGGTTCCACTTCGCATAATCAAAACATATATGTTAAGATACTGTCAATTATAAACTGACGATAATACAGAACGAACAAATATGAAATGTCACAACTTATACTACATAAAAAAGTAGTGAAAATTTGCACTGAACAACATACAACATATGACAAGGTAAAATTATATAAGAAAACTAAGAATTTGAAACATTAAAGCAGACTGGATCTCAATAATTTCCCTTCGTTGACGATTGAATTGAACACAGTGCTCATCCAACAAATCCCACCATACATCCAATATCCAAATTCATAATTCGATAGCACACGTATAATAAATGCATATAAAGAAGATATATATAAATGATAAGTAAAAACAAAAAATTGAAATACCAGAGGCCAAAGAATAACTGATAACTGAACTGCCAACAATCAACAATGGTAGTAGGTAAATCATAAAGGCCACCCTGTGAAGATTCCGATTCCGATCTTTTGTCACTTGTTAAAAATGATTGCTTAGAGTTTGAGTTGCGTTTAAAGTTGATTTTGACTGTAACTGAATATCCATTTCTGAATTGTAAATCATGGGAATCAAAGAAAACATTATTACTATTGATGACAGAAACGGAAAACAACTAATTAGTAACTAATCAACGTTAGCATTCAATAAATGCGTAATTATTGCATAATGCATCAGTGCAGTAGTATTGTAAACCTAAATGCAAAATGTACAATAAACAATGAATACCTATTATACTGCAATCACGCTGCTCTGCTGCACAAGCACAACTAGTACACTAACTATACATAAGACTTTACACTACACATAGAAGATACAGGTCACACGGTGTAATATTTTATTTGCACTTATGCCTAGTGCCTACTAGACTAGCCAGTAGGTACCTACTCACGCACAACTCTACCTATATCTCTGTGAATTAAACTATGCTAGTGCAAACTTGCAAACTTAAACTACACAAGATGCTAAATGTAATGCTCCACACACATGTACATGCAGCAAAGCAACCAAAAGAGCAGCAGTGTAATATGTAGCTTTACGCTTAACTATAAAATATTCTACACATATGCATCACACATAGTTAACAGCCTGCTATACAATACACGTTATATAATACTCATATGCATAACCATAGCTATGTAGTGCACTGCCTATTTCTGTATGCATTTACAAGGCCATACTATTGTAATTTATTTATGTTATGTATTGAGTTTCGGGGAAGAATGAAAGATGCTTACTATACAATGGAAAACTTCAAAATGCTGTGCTAATTTTCTCGTAATTTTACGTTTCACAAGTACCAGTCCTATTTTATCTCCTTGCCTGTGCTGAAAATGTAGGGGGAGGGGTGGCCAACTTTTGCCTAAGCCATCCTGCCTAAATTCCTGTTTCGGCTATATGCTCCCTGCCTGCTACTTACCCAAAGGAAAACTGAAAAAGCAAAAAGTATCTCGCTTGGCGATTTTTTTCGTTCAAAATTGGTACGCGTGGCGTCCCTGAAAATTCTTTGTAGCCCAAACTTGTCTGTATATACGCATGTTACGTAACGTTACGCTATTGTATCAATCTAGTTTTAGCCAGTCCACTCCGACAGAAGTTCATATTATAATCGGTCTTGACTCTTGACTTTTATGCCATATGCTATGCATTGTTTGCTATGCTCAGCTTTGCTTAATAGGCCACAAAGAATCCTTAACTAGTATGAGTCTGCATTTATAGCATTGGCTAATTAGGCAATTTTCACTGATCTAAATCTTTCTTCGTGATTCAATGAATGCTTTTCAAAATTGACGAGGTAATGAAATTTTGAAACTCTGTTGTCAATATAAGTGTAATTTAGACACTTACAATATTAACGCAAGCAACTTAGACAACTTTCAAGTGACAACAGACAGTTCAAGTTTATAAGAAGATTACAAAAATGCTATACTCATTTACATGTTCCGCTTTTTACGCTTCCTTTTTATTTCTTTCATCAAAGAGCAAGTTTCTTTTCCTCCTCATTTTATTTATATCGCTAACGGAAAGCCACATTTCAAGTCATTCAAAGCAAGTACTTTTTGGGTGTCAAGTTTACCATTACAATAGATAAAAGTGGAAAGACCAGCTTAACAAAGTATGGTACCTAAATATAATAAAATGGATACACAGAGATATAAAATATCATAGTCAGGTCAGGGTGCTTTAATTAGTAGGTACTACATTTTTACATTTCATAAATGACAAATCTGTTACAAACGAAACAGTTAAAGAAACTTGAAATAAATGTGATTCCACAAAAAGAGGTATTATGAAGTTTTGAACTTCCATAAAATTATTTTTAAGTGCTTATAACAAATATTTCTTGATAAAAATTACCTTCAAAACTCTTGAAAACAAATTTTCATGGCAAAATTGCCTTCAAAACTCGATAAAATATTTTTCATGATAAAAATTATCATCAAAACTTTTGATAAACACTTGTTGTTGATGAAATTACCTTCAAAACTTTTATTCATTTGTCAATGCGAAACAAATTTTGAACCAGTACGAAAACAGAGATCCATACAGGCACAAGGTTAATTTTGCACTTACAGCATTTCCAAAATGCAAAACTTTAGAAAGTGCTTGACTTATTTATATCAATTATCTCTTCTATTAGTAAGATTTGCTGCAAATCAACTTAATGGTGAACCAAATGTATGGTGTTCGATGTCTTTTTGCCTATAATAATTTATTTAATGCTTTTGCTAGAGCTTCTCTAAAACGTTTCATTCGTTTCCTAAAAAGACCAAAAATTGTCAGGGAAAATAAAAACCAAGCCACATTTTGGTAACAACGTTTCTGCTAAACGTGCAGACTAAGAGAATTATTGACGGAATTTAAAATATTAATTGAGCTACAACCGTCATTAACTGTCAGCTCGACAGGGGTAATTCTACGTGTTCATTCATGAAATTTTTGGCATGGAAGGACAATAGAAGAATCTACGTTAATTTCTTACGCAGTGTAAAACAGTAAAAAGTGAAGCTTCACTGTCATTAGTACATAAATAATGGTCATCGTAACCACTCAATCAAGTGTAAACCATGTTATTTTGCATATTTATTGGTTTCCCATCCATATACAACCTTTTAAGTGTATCGTGCACTGCTGGCAATGTAATTTGTTTTTGTTTCTCTTGGTTTTGACAGTACATTGGCTTTTATGCTGTCTTGTAAACTAAACCCACAACTGCCAGAGCTACAATTAATACAACCGTTTTACTATTCCATAAGTGCATACGAAATACGATTTCTGTGAATATTGTCTGTCTTAATTACTCGACCATAATAATTAGGTAGTTAATTCAGTGAAAAACTAGATTTAAATGTAAGTCTATTTTAGAATTACATTGGCATATTTCCTTTGAATCGTATGTATGAGCCAAGAAAGAGTGGATGAGTTAGAGTTAGAGGAAAGGCATTGGGCATACACGCAGAGTTTTTACATAGGTTGACTGGTACTACTAATACTACAATTGCCCGCACACCTCGGTTCGTTCATTTCATCCGTACTGCATTGCATTGCCATCTCCAACAGTTCACACAAATGCATAAGAACGGCATAGCCTACTACAGCTACACAACAACAGTTTACGTTTACATTACAGATTTGCACGTTGCACGTTGCAGAAATATAGGGCCGGGTCAATACTAGGCTATGCGCTACGATACGGATACGACGATGCGAGTGCGAAGGAGACAAACGCACACAGAAGAACATATCTGACTCTGAGGGATTACATGATGGCCTCCTGTCTTCGAGCTAACCCATCCCCCTTAATTCAGACATGGGGAATCTTTGCCATCCAATTCATTTCTTCATTGTCCTTGCATTGCAATTATAAACATCTTTAGCAACAACAAAATTGAAAATGAAATTAAATGACAACGCATGTTACGTCTGCACTTTCTATGCACACATACCTATTTGTTTTGTAATATAACGCTCAAATAACTAAATAAAAACATCAGATCGAATTACATACCTTTCAAGCTAAAATTATCTTTACTCGAAACCATTCTATCTAAACTTGATGCTCTGCACAACCAAGGAGGCAGAGTAAGCATTTTATTTCCGTTTCCCATTAGATTCCGATAACAATTTGATGTCTAAATTACGTAAGACATTATATAACATTTTTCTGCCTTTTATGTTTTTGAATTACAAATTGGCTACATAAACAGAGAGGACTTCTTTGGTAAACAACGATATCAGGTAGCAGAGCCCTGTTTCTAATCTGCAGATAGTTTAGCATACATTTAGTATTTATGCAATATGCTATTATTGTGCCGTAGGTAGATACCGAACAGGTATGTGTTCTATCAGTTCTATGCGAGTTTAAATTTAGATAATGTTCTGTTAATGTCAACTATTGCTATTATCGGGTTTAATCTGAAGCTTCATAAATATTACGTATTTGCCCTACGTGCCTATCTAAAATCTATAAATATGTTTTCTAATGTATTGGTTTATGGTATTTCGGTCTGGCCCGTGGTTGTACAATGAAACGAAGCCAGACAACGATATCAACGATATAACCGTGTACCAATTGAGATTAGGTACCCAATTTACAAATATCATAATATTCGACTGGCAATATGACTTGTTTGTGGCTTGGTTCGTTTATAAACAAACAGACAGAAGGCAAACAGACTCGATACACCTTTTTCCGTTTAAAATACAGTACAATGGCTTGGCAAAAGCAAAACGCGTATTCTGATTTCAATTTGTAATTGGTAACTTCAAACTTTTGTAAACTTTAGGAGCAATCCTTATCTTTTGACTCATCATTGGTGTTTGTATGAATAGATTTCGGTTTGGGACTAAAGAAAGAAAATCCATTTGTAAATCTGAATACCAATGAAATGGATTCTGCTCATTGTTAAAATTGGAAGACTGACTTCCTCGACGTCAAAGTGTAAAGAGGTCACGTTTGACAGGATTAATCCAGGGGACAATAAAAAAGGAATACAATTAACCTAAGTCATCTCACCACACTTTCAGTATTCAATCTCCCAGAAGTCTTCTGTCTTGCCCATACATATAGAAATACGTGGCCAACAAGATAAAAGAAAAATTGCATGAACTCTAAACTGATTCAATAGGAACTCAAACAGAGATGTTTTCCCTGAAAATAAGATACAAGATATGACAAGATACGGGTTTATTTGCATAATTCATGAGATCACTAGTATGTAATATTGCAAACAAATGCATAGTAATTTCCCCTGGTTTGGTGTTAAATATTTCATAGAACTAGCAGTGGTCTGTTTTATTGTGGTCTGATTTCATTACTGTAAAATGCTGTAGTTGACTTTCTCATATGCGTATTAAATCAATGATCAAGGACAGATATATACTTCCTGACTTAAACATGACATAACACATCGTAATAAATACAAAATCTTATTTTATACACTAGTACCCATCCTTAAAATTTAAAAATGAAAACCAATCAGTTCCGTTTGCAAGCGATAATAGAATTTATCTGGAAGGCAAGGGTAAACGTGCAATACATATGTACACACGATCTACTTACAATAATTTAATAATGTAAATGTATGTACGTGTTCCATAAATATACAAAAATTACGCAATATCAATGAAGATTATTTAGCTACGTATGGTATGTGTAGATAGGTAACTCCATACTTGTACTACTTAAATAGATACAAGTACTTTAGTGATAATAATTATCATTTACCAAAAATGCTTACCAAATGCAATAATCCAAAATGTGCACAGTCAAATCTATGAAAGAAGGCGAAGGGAAAATGTATGACGCAAAGCCAAAATAACTATGGAACATAAAAGTCAATAAATAGTACTATGTTTCTTACTGAACTTCCATAATGTAAACAAATTTTAAATAGATTTCAGTTCCATACCTAGTTAGGTAAATAATGCAAAATATTGGCCTTGTGTTTCACTACAATAAAAATAGTCATAAAATTAATAACTGTAAGTAAATATATGACAGGAATATCTTACCTATAATCACACAACAGACAGATACGAAGAAAGATAAATACTATACACCGAGTAACTTACATTCTACGAAATTAAACACAATGAACCCAAGTGCCTATCTGCATATGTAGTATAATTTCTAACTTTTATTTATAGTGCATTCATAAAAAATGAATGAATGAATAAAATCGGCGAAATGAATGAAGTTATGGCTGATGAGCAATTTGAGAGAATTTACGTAGCGTAAAACGAATGAAAACTATTTACGGGGAAACGAGTAGGTACAGAAAAACAAATATTTTTAACTCACTCACAAAGTTGCTAATTTTTTTGAATCCCGACGGACCAAGAATGTAGAGAAGAAAACTGGCTGAGATTGGAGGAGATAGAACATGAATTCACTTCATGATATTTGCGTTTCTCAGCAGTATTTTTGAGTAAAAGTATGTTAAACGACGTAAGTTTAAGTTTTCACAGTATTTTAGTTGAAGCGCTCACACAGCACACAATAATGCGTAAAATTGCGTAACTGACTATGCGATAAAGATATAAAGTGCAGACTGCAGACCAGCAGTGGCAGTAGCTCATGCAGTAAAGTTATTATTAGAGTTCTATGTAGTATGTAGTATAGGCAAAACGGCAAATGTACAATGCTTCACAACACTAGCACTACACTGCACAAAAGAAGTTAGAGAGGAGAATTGGTGTTTGAAAATATTGCAACTAGGTAGGTTCATACAAACAGCTTTTACAACTTCAACTTTACTGATAAAAATGTATTGGAATGGTCACGAAGGTAGACTGAGTAGGCTTCTACAGATAGGCTAACATTTTGTGAAATAGTTTTGATTTTCACATTAAATAATAGTATTCAGGCAAAAACGAAAATGATGTTTCCAGAGAAGTGGGATGTAGAAAGGGAAAAAGAAGCTAATCTGAGTGTACAGTTCATCCTTGCAAATGCAGCAGAAAACGAACTGAACTACGCCGAGTGAAAATTGAATGCAATTGCATAAAGTACTTGTTCACGTTCACGATAGTTTTTCATGTAGGTATGTCGTATAGTGTACACTGTGCACTTAGGATATTTCTATGCTTATGTTGTTTTGCAATTACTCTGTCCTGCCTGTGTACCTTTGTAAACTGTTTATTTTTGTCGATGACTTTCTTATGCGATTAAATGCATTTCGATTGTTTGTTTGGTAAATCTGAGATATTGGATTGTATTTTTTACTGAGAGGTAATTATTGGGATTAGATGTACTGTATACTAGCAGTATGTACTATAATTGTAACTTGTAAAAATGTACTTGTACTTTTGTTTAATATATTTTGACTGTAGCATTTGAGATTAGAGGTAGTATGTTGTTTTGCATTATATTTTGCAGGTAAATAGTACCTTATATTTATAGTTATATTATTGCATAGTTTGTCTTCTCTATGCTAATCGTACCGTGCAAGTAATACGTAGTAATCTTCATGTACGTGAACTGTACTTGCGTCTTATTTGTAAGTTTCGTTTAGCTTCAGTTGTTATGAATGTGCAGTTTAAAGTATGTTGTTGTTCTAATGTAATGTATCAGTATGTAAGTACGTACACAAAGTGTAGATATTCAGTGTGTACTTACATACACCTTCAGTATTTAACCTACCTAATCGTAATCGCAACTAATAGAATAGTAAAGTAATAAAGAAATACTTGTGTACAATATAATATTATTATAGCTATGTAATGTAATGTAACAGGGTGGTATGGTATGGTGGCTGTGGATGAAGAAGTCTTGTATTGTCTATATGTATGCAAATGCAAGTGTGTGTCGTAATAATTGTAATGTTATGTTACATAGTCGTAGTAGGTAGTAGTTGAGTAGCTAAACAAATGCACTCGTTCTCCTCTCTCTGTCTGCGTGAGTATGCGATAATAGAAAGAGCAGTAGGAATGACAAAGATGCACTGCAATCTGCAATATGCCCAACGAAAGGAATCAACTCAACGTCAGTGTCAGTCCATGTACATTTGCATGTAGAAGAACAGAGCTCTCGCACACACAGACCCATACCATTCCAAACCGAACCATAGACCATTACATACACACGAGGAACGAAGAGAGTTGGAGCAGAGTCAGTGGGGAAGAGTTGCAACTCGTTCTATGTGTATTTATGAGTAGGTAGGTATTAGCTCTCTACTGGTAGTAAGTAAGTAGTAGTAAAGTCTATATACCTAGTCAGTTTACTATGCAATGCTTTTGCTGTGGATACATAGGTAGGTACTATAATAGTGCTAACAATAAGTATGCAATGCTCTATAGTGCGCTCCATAGAGGAGAAAAAGGTCTCTAGTGAAACTGAGTGGTTGGTTGCAAGTAAGCAAAGAAAGACGTATACGTAGGTAGGGAATGGCAATGGCAATAAAATGGGCATCTAGGAAATACGCACTACAACGAGACAATGATAAGAAAGTGAGTTGACTTGAATCTTCGGTTACTGTTATGTATACGTATTACGTTATAATATTATTATGCGTCTACAACGAACTAGGCAGTTTAGACAGCTCAGAGAGCATAGCTATATGGAATCTCTCTCTACACTCAGCTATTACGTCTATATGACATGACACCAATAAAATTGCCTTTGCCTTGCCTTTGCGTTGCGTTTGCTTTGCAATGCCTTCCTTCCTTGCACTTGAGCCAACATAACATAACACCACACCACGACCAAGGACCAAGTCTACATTGAACAGACAGACACACACATTTATCTAATACACACAACTTTGTTCGCAGTACCATTTTCATACTGTGGAAATGTTACTCTTTGCTTGGCTTAGCTTTCCTAAGCATTCGCATTACATTCAACATTGCATTACTATTACTATCCTCGATATTACATTCACATTCAGCAAACTATCAGCCGTCTACACTTCTACCAAAGAAGCGCACAAAAGTCTAACCTAAACGGACATGGACGAAGTCAGAACTAGAACCATGGCAAAAATACATTGGGAACCTAGAACTTACATGGAACAGACCAAGAGCACTGACGAGACGACCGAGCAAACTTTGCTTCAATCGCAACGCGCAATTCACTCTCACAACTTCTGCACATACTATTTTACGACTACGAACACTTTACTACCAAAACTACATAACAACGCAACCAGACCTGCTATATAGCTTACTCCAACTAATGTACTACTCAGAATACTTAAGAATACAACAGGCCGCCCGCCCGCTTCTTCCATAATATGCACTCTTCCATACTATTGCATCAACTGCCAACAAAATCTATAGATTGGCACACTATGACACAACTATAGTTCAATCCTCTTATACACAAATCCCAACCTCCTATTTCTCTACTCCTATGCATACTTTGCATAAATACGCGTTTAGCTACGTTTAAAATTGGCTACTATAATAATACACTTCGCTCTCCACTACACAAGCACTTTACATTTACATACAACCAAAAAATGGATATGCATGCAAACAATTAACATTATGCATTTTTCTTCCTCATAAAAAATGGATGCCCCCGGATTTATTTTGCTTTTAATCCATAGAATATCTAAGTCACTGAGTGCCTATTGTATATATAAATGAATAGTCCTTCCATATGCGGTATACTAAGGAATCAATAAAAATGTATGGACGAAATATGATGATTAATATAATCACAGTTGATAATTGTGCATAAAGAATTCGTATATATAAAAGAATTCATATCCGTTTGTTTGCATGCTTATCACTTAGTATACTGCCAAATGCTACTTAATATTAGATAAAGAGTCTAGGAACTCAGAGCAGTAAACATTTCAGTGTCTAAATAAGCTTGCAGTTTATGTATGCACATACAACAGCCTTGCTTTCTTCACATTTTTGCTTAGCGATGCGCAATGTAGCAATCCTCTCAGTACTCTTTCTATCGTTAGCTTATAATATTATTAGAAAACTATTATGTTATGCCTGCAGTTTAATTTAGTAACCATACACTGCAGAGACATGTATTTACATCAAAGGGTGCATTAAGGCTTGGATCTTCAAACTCTTTTATATTTATAATGTGTGCTTACCTATATGTACGTACCCCCGTATGGTTTTTCCTATTCATGCTGTACGAGCCCTTTTCAAGTACTAAGTGAATGTATATCACTTATTTCTCCAGATATTCATACATACATACTTTATGAATGCAGATACATTATGCAAAACAAAAAATATTGATATTTGCTAGCAATTATTCCCATGAACAAATGTTTATGCATCGTTTCTATGAGTGAAGTACATTGAGCCACTAGGTTCTTTCAATGGATACCTTATTTCTATTTACTATAAGCAAAATGCTATTAAGTTTGCATATCAGAACTACATAAAATCCCAGCCTGTACCTCTTTCTAGCACAATGCAAGCAATTCAATAGTTCAAGACTTTACGTAAATATTGTTCATAAAGAGTGCAAATATCTGGCTGGTAAAACTTATTTTTAGCTTGCTTCTGTTCACGGAAACTACAGCTACAACTGTCGTTTTATTATGAAAAATAGCTAATTTAATGCAAAAAATCCTGTTCAAGTACAATCTGTGTACACCTGTTACTGCAAATTGGAAACAAATAATGTTTCGATCTGGATATTTTTTATGTAAATTACACAGGCAGTAAAAAGATAATATTGATAGATCCATTCATGGCTAGCTTGTATTTACAATATGTGCACTACATGTGCAATGGCAACGAAAAATGTAAATTACTCGTGTAATAGACACAAACTGGGTCAAAATAATATTCTATTGAAAACTCTATGAAACTAATATGAGGTAATTATTTTTTGAAACAAGATAACCAAAGACAAAACATTGAAGTACATTACAGAATTGCATAGCAATTTCTCTTCAGTAATCGTAAATAATCTGATGTATGACAATTTTCTTTTTGGCTTTTTGTAAGGTGCAGTAAATTTTCAAGTCATCGTGCGTAGCTTTCACACATGAACTGCAAGATACGTAAATGATAGAGGTGGTGGTGGTGTAACGGACTAGCTGTCTGCCCGGTACATGGTATGAATAAGGTGTTTCATTTATTGTAAATCAGCATATGGATAGAAGTAATATGCAATATTCTTATGATTGTGCAGTTGCTATACGCTAATAGCAGCAGAAAATATTAAATAATGACAAATGCAGAAACAATTGAATTGCTAATTTTTGCTATTGCTGAATATATTCACAATTAGAAAGTAAAAAACCTGATTACACATTGCACCTAGTAAACATGAATCTTATTTCAATATCTTAAGGTATTGATTTACACGGAAAGCAAATTCCTAGGTGCTTACAGAAATTGCAATTCTTTTACCTTTATACTGAGGAGGATGACCCGGATGACCCACTTATTTGTACATCTTTACATAAAACTATTGAGAGTCACAACAAGGGGAATTGTTCATTGGTATATTGTAATATTCCAAATGCAATAATGCAATTTCCAAGGAATACAAAAGCGACAAAATGTTTCAAGCTAAATGGTATATAGTACGTTGCAACCAAAGTAGTTATAGCAACGGTTGTTTGTCGCTCTTAAAAGGTACTCCCGTCCGAGAATTTCAAAAATAAAAATTCAAGTTTTTCCTTTCTGGGTACAAATTGGCCATTTTGGACCCAACCCTGTGTTTCCATACAGACTGCTTCCCCATGTTGACACTGTGTCTCCCCAAAATGGAAAAAGTTGAAATTTTATTTAAAATATTCTCGCTTGAGAGTACCTTATAAGAGCGACCGTTGCTATAACTACTTTGCGTTGCAACTAATCACGAGTTATATGTACCTAAGTATCTACTTATCCCCATAATACCCTGTAAGGTACTTTCTGAATAGTTTTAATTGATTACTTTGAGTAATGATGTTTTATCAGCTTAAGACTGACCTTTGCCTTGTCTAGCTCCGCTAAAGAAGGTCTACATACACTAATAAAATTAAATGAATGTCTTATTGACAAAAATAGTTATGCTTCATATTTTTCCACATTTGGATGTGCGTGTATTTATGCATAAGATACTTCCTTCATACGTCATATAATATTCATGTAGAAATTCATGGGATTGTGATAGTCTGTATTCTCGCTGATAATAAAATAAAAATTATAACGTACATGAGCATTGCTTTATTCGCTTATTCAGCGCATCGTAAACTGAATCTTGTGAATTTCATCAAATCGTTCACTTACGCATTTTTACAGAAACACACTGTGCCTACCAATACTGCAACCATTGAAATGTGATGCGACTTTGGTTTTACGGCTGCATTCCTATTAGTATTAGTTACAAAGGCAGTCCATATTCCATGGCCTTTTACAGGAGAAAAACAGATAAAAACTGTAAAGGTACCTATTAAACCTATTGTTCATGTAAATAAATATTATTACACTTTAGTATCTTTGGTCATGATATTGGTTCAGCATCCTCGTGTAGAGGCATTTGCATTTATCGCGGTAACAGGCTTCAGTGACAAAAAATTGTTCTACAATGTACTAACAATGTAAAATTGTATTGTTTTGTAATTGTTTAGCTAAAGTTACTACTTGTCTGACTGTTCGACTAGAACAACCAAGCCAAGTACAATTACAATTACTTACGTGCTTGTGCCGCGCTGCCTCATTGAAATTTACAATGCAAGCCTTAGCCTTAGCACTGTACAATATTAACAATTAGTAAGAATGTGAAACCATATCGCTATGCTACTACCTACTTAATAGTAATAGCTGCGTATTACTGTTATTGGTATTGTTACCTATAAAACAAAGTGGATACAGCCATAATGCCTATATTAGTAGGTAGGTACCTAACAATATTAAGTTATCTTGTAAAAATTCGAGTAGCAACTGCGTCCCTGTTTCTCAATCAAAACTCAAAGCCCAATGTCAATGGGAAGATTGAGACAGCTTGGACTTGCCTAGTGACCAAGATGACCTTTCCATTACAAACGACTTTTTCAAAATTGAGAACAAAGCTATGGGCATACATACGTAATAATATGATGCACACAATTTACAGAAGTAGGTACACGTAACATCACACACGTTCACACAACAGTAAAGTTCCCCAGAAAATGATTATTACCTGTCTATTCGATGAACAGTAGAATAACAACAACAACTGAAAGTACAAGGTGGAACCTACAAAGATACAAGTACAAGTACGATACACAAATAAAATACAATGTCACTCTCAATATTTCAATACCATAACCAAATAGCGTGGTTATCGTCATCAGAAAATCACCCGATGTGCATGCACAATTGCATTCTTCAGTGCAAACCAAATACGGGAGCTAATCACTACTAAATCACTATCACTGTCAAATATACCAATTTACTACTTACCTAGGCATTCTTCCTACGAGCATTATTGGCAAATGCCATGACATAATACTTCAAACATATTTCAAATATACATTTGATTCAGAGATTCGTTTTTCGGGATGACAGCATTAGTAGCAATGTAATTCATTCTTGAGTGCTACAATTGTAAATTAAAAATAAGGAGAATTCAAAGAATGCCTGAAATATTTATTACGATATGGGACTGCTATCTGCTGTAGGTATACCAAAGATTAATGTTATCAATTGGTAATTGCATAAAATAACTATTAAATTCGGTAGTGGTTAGGTAAGGGATTCGGTTTCCGCATTTTGTGTGCACTTGTAATGAATGTAGACTACACAGCTTTATGTCTGGCATCTGGTCATTTGTGATGTCATCGAATAGTCTGAAACTGATAGTTTGCAAATACGGTAGAATTGAATGGGCAGAAAGGCAGAATAAAAGAATATTATATTTGTGTATCTATCTTTATCTGGAGACAGATGGCGAATTGAATTGACCATAATATAATATGTAGGTATATATGTTTACCATGATATCAGAAAGTTGATGATGCGATAAAGAGAATGCAAATATAATGCAAATACATGAGAAAATAATGTCATTTGTATTTATTTAGGACTAATTGAAGTCTAATGAATGTATGCGTATGCAATGTATGTAATATAACAACGTGAGATAATGTAACTCTATATTAGTGTGTATACAGTTAAAGTGTACGTTGCTAATCAAATGACACATAGTTGCAAATGGATAATATTGAAATGTAATAGAGTGTGTGGTGTAGTGTGCGAGTGTACGTGTAGAAAGGTATGCACAAGTTGAAGGTACATGAGTGCACATAATATTAACAATCTACCTATTTAACCTACACAGATACTTGTGATAAACTGCATTCGCATCTAAGCATATTGATGATAAGTAGTGAGATAAAATAAAAAGGTTATAGAAAAGTATATAGGATTTGCCATATGTAGCAAGCAAGGAGTGTAATATGCATACTAATGGGAATAGTTACTTACACACAGGTACATCGGAACATGTGCATTATGTTACAAAGTTACAATGGAATAGTGTTCGGTAGCTGCATACATGGTACACGGGATGGCTGTGCAATAGTACATAGTAATTGGATGAGAAGTTCAGTTCAGGTATAAAAAAGTTGCCATTTTAGAATAAAACGACTTAACTTTCATTAACATCATGGGAGGCATGATATCAAAGCTGAAGCATATCCGTTATTATTGTTTCCATATGCAACTAACTGCGTATAAAGTATCTGTGGCGATGTAATAGCGAAGAAATTTCATATAACACACAATGCACAGCGTATCCAATTTGGCTTCTTGAACAAAGCCTGGTTGGACATGAACTACGGATAGTGCTCCGTATGCATAATAGATATGCAGACGTAATCCTAACGAAGCGCCTATTCAGTGAATAGCGTACGGAGTGTAGGTAGGAGATATGAAAGCTCTATGACTGTGGTATGGATGTATTTTATGTATGTTAGTATTAATGTTGCAACGTACGGCACGAGGACAACAGGACGGAGCCAGAGCCAAGCCAGTCAGGCCAACGAAGTCAAGTCAAGTCAGTCAAGTCGAATTCTACTCCTCGTGCATTCATCGTCATCGTCATGGCTGCACTGGAGTCATTCGTACACCAAGCAAGCGCCTTCGAGTTTGACTTTATATTCACTTTCTTTATGCCTTCGTCTTGCACAAACCTATAGCTTCTATTTGTGAATTTATCTCTCCTATTACCTAATGTACTACATTCAGCGTTCTGCATGGCATATATGCCTAAAATATACACACATTTCTAGAGTGTGGTTCTTGGCTGTCGATCTACGTTCTGTGGAACTTACATTACAGAGTTACGTTTGGATTGGCCAGCCTTCCTCTCTCCTCTTCACTAAACTAAGGGCTCCTATGCAATGGCTGGCTTATGGTTTTGTTCGTTTTGGCTTGGTTTTGTTCCAAGCTCGCTATTAAAGAATTTGCGATGTTCGTGCATCACGCAGCGCAGTTGCGTTGCGTTGCAGTGCAACCACGTCCAACCAAAGCCATCCTACATACATTCATACTTCTACATACATACTTATGAAATATCTCCTCTCAATTTTATTGCCAAAATATACTATGCCATCGTCAGAGGATACTAGTAGTATTCCAAAATCCAAACCAAAGGAACCTTTAGTTTCTGTGCTCACTGCTTCGTTTCGTTTCGTCTGGCTTATATCATATCAACTATAGTACATAATTATAATGCTATAATAACTATGTAGGTATTTTATGTACATACCTAAAAGCGCTTATTTGCGAGCTAACTTAAGTATATTTACTTTACTACAACTACAAGCACAGCGAATATACACGCCTTGCTTTCCCTATAAATCGCGAGCCACATCGCATAATAGTACGTAGATACATGTCTCTTTTAGTAATGCACAATTTTTACGCACTGAGAATGAGTAGGCTTACAAAACTCGTAGTTTTTCAGTGTACATAAAATGCGTGTGTGCTAATGCAAATGCGAAGGCGCAGTAGTCTATAGTAAAACACAATCTGGCTGCTTTTGAGTTTTCGGTTCTTCTTGGCTTGGCTTCACCGCTGCTGCGTTTCGTTGGATTCAGAATGTTGAATGTTCTTTGCCATTTGTATGACCGTGCTCTGCTCTTGCTTTCTGCTTCTCTTCTCATCATCAGTGCATGCATAATATAATGCATGAATAGAAAACTATGCGTTTCGCTGAGTACACGGGTCGCGCTGGCTTCTAGGCCATGGAGGAAGGAACCCGGAAGGAAGAATTCAATCTATTGCCATTTTTACTGTCATACTCTTGTACGTATGCTTCACTAAACTTCACAGATTTCAATATTGCACGTATTATGTACTTTTTATTACGCTCGTATAGTTATAGGGAATCCTTTTCAAGAAATACTTATGTAATTCGTAATGTATGTATGTGCCATTGGAGAGAAACAAACTAACACGTAGTAATACTAACTACGCTTACATATATATGTGGCTTCGTTTACAATGTTAGCGTACATATCAGCTCTGCCAATAAATAAATGTATTATACTAGAAGAGCAAGAGAATCTGCTTGCTCTTCTGAAGGCTGAAAAACATAATCGAATCCATGTAGAATGTATATCCTGTGTTGCCTTTTGCCTTGTTGCAATTGCATTTTGCATACACGACATATGGTACGCTTTAGACTAGAGTACTGTACTTTTATCCTGTGTGCTTTTGAATGCCTCACTTGCAGTACTACTGCTACACTACTAGTCACACTCACACTATCAGCTTTTCCACGCGTTCTCTTAGCCTTTGCATGATGTATGTCTATGTATGTGTATTTGTGCGTTTCATTCAGACAAATAACTTTTTATACAATAGCTAAAGTACAAACGCTAGTGACCACTGATACTTAACTATTATTATTTATAGGTACCTATATCATTGGAGTAACAGCTAATACTATATCTAAGAACTTCATTAATTAGTTTTGTAATGCACTGTACATAGTTACTTTGACTTGTCGGTGAGATACTTATTGTTTTCGATAGATAAAGTAAAGAGGATAGGATGATGAATGTAGTATTCAAGTAATATTTTCACACAGCTGTATAAATTTGTTATTTTTTCTTCGAAAAAACATGAAATAATGAGAATTTTCTATATTCACCTAAGCTCGTCCTATTTTAATGACTGTAATTTTATGACTGTGTTTAGTGTTTTCTTCATGGCTACAGCGTTTCATTTTCATCAGAAGAAATCGATGAGCTTGATAGAGATACTAAAGGAGGCAAACAGTAAGGCTAATAGGAATAACCTTGACCTGAGTAACAATGAGAACTAACTAACCTTTTAGCAAGTGAATGTCTATTAAATGGGTCTCGGTATAACACAAATTTTTCAAGTCTACCATTCACACTTTAGCACACTCGGTATGTTCATAGATTTATGTACCTACTTCTGCATTTATTATAAAATTAGGATTTACAATGTTTGCTTGCACATTTTTCGCGTAGTGTGAACGAAGTTTCGTTAGTAAACTTCTAGGGTTTAACCATGAATAGCCATGTATACCGTTTATAATTATCTGTTCATCCTTAAAGTGATTCCAATGATTTTGATGTGTTCAATAACACTATCTGATATATAACCACTAGAGCTTAGATTTTCTCATTCTGTGTTTACAAATTGTTCCTTTTCTTTAAAAGTATCCTTATTAATGTTATTAATTTTATGATGTTTGAAACTTGCCTTAGGTCGCTCGAAGTAAACAGACAGACTTACCTAAGCGAAGAAAATCATCGCAAATATCTTTGAAAGGATATCTTACGTTCATAAATTAAACTTCGACTAATTTTGGTTAAGACCATTATTGCTTTTAGCATTTCGCAACTACTTGTGCCCTACAAAGACTATTATTGCATTAAATGTCTATTCACTACAGTTACCTAAACAGCAATGAATCAAACTAAGTAGTTCCGAAATAATTATTAGTGTTTACATTCTTAGAATACACAGGAAGTAGAAATAATTATACTAATATTACATACCTAGCCATACATCCTATATGTAAGTAGATCAAATAAGAATACAACGTTGAAAATTTTCCAGAGAAATTATAATGGCGGAAGTCCTTTGTGTAGGACCATAGAAATACTTTCCCTGACTTTCACCCACTTAGAAATATCTGTGAAGACTTATTTACAATGACGTCCACTTTTACTGGAAAAGTAGAGCTAAAAAGCTACAATATTGTAAGATTTTTAATGGGTTGAGAATAGTTTGCGAAAGTTGCCATATTTATCACCGGGACACTTCTACTTCTACGAGTGTAAACCCGAATAATGATAACTTAAAGATATTTTAATATTCCAAGGTAGGTACTCAGTACTCGGTTCGTTAATTCGTTATAAGAGAGTACATCGGCATATAAAGGCTAGTGCTTTGCAGGACATCGGTACAAGAATCCATAAAATAAAAACTAAGGATTTAATTAGCATATTTGTTGGACTAGATATACTCCATATTTGCTACCTATATCTATTATCTAAGAATGGATATCTGTATAATAATAGTAATTAATACTAATTAAGAACAGAAAATTTGGATAATGATGCTGCTTATGAATGTTTAAAGTTCTTAGCAGATTTAATATTGTGAAACCATTTTTTCTCATAATTAGTGATGGATTTACGACAGAATTATTTTTGCTGATAATTAATGCATGATAAGTGCACTGTGTCTGTGTCCTTCGAAAGCTACCTTTGAAAGGTAGAACAATGTTTATGTAACGCCATGATATTTTAATAAACTGAATGTACTCAAGCAAAGCTGCAGGACGACTCAAAAGCCCGAATGGCTGTTCGACATATTTAGTCCGGTACGATGTTTTTCTTCTTTCACCTTGGGAATTTGCAATTGCCATTACATTACGCAGTTACACTTTGCACACACACCTACACCATCACCAGTCTCAGTCTGTATCTGTATACAATTTGGTGTACTATTGGTAATGTCGTGCATTACACTTCTCATCTGCCATCTATTGTTTGCACACATATTTCTCGGATTCGGATCGATAATAAAGGTCATTGGCTTTCACGGATATTAATACAGATAAATCGCAATATCGACATGAACACGACACGCGCTCTGCCTTTGATTGATACATATATAAATTAGCAGAATTAAAGTAACATCTACCCTGTATAAATGTTCTTTCAAGGTTATATTTTATATTTCTTACAATAGTACAGTAGTTTACCTATACGTTCAAAACTCTGTAGAGGACTGATTTAAAACTTTCACTGACAAAAGTCGGATAATGTGGTATTAAATCCTTTTCATACTTGTAGTTAGATTCAGATGATAGACTTAGTATATTAATGACTACTAACCAACTACGATCTTCAATCATGAATCCTTCCTATATTCATTGTCATGCATGCATGTGAGATATCGCAGACCTATATAAGATTTCATTAATTTGAAGCACTAGAAACTATCTGCTTAACCGAAACGAATGCCCAGTACTGTGAATACACATAGAAATAGAATGTTAAAAAGCAAATGGTATTATTAGTAGTTTATGTAGGGTTGCGAACTCTGGGTTTGCAACCCTAACCCTAACCCTACATACGTACTGTTTTAGTAAAAACCGGATTACCTTTTTTGACAGAAATACAAAACAGTTCTTTAATAGATTTGTAGACAGAACATTTCACTTTACATTAAAATAGTTCTGTAATAGCAATAGATATATACCTATGTATCATTCTAAGGTAATGTATAGTTGCTTTTAGCGTGTACGAATCCCTTTGTATATTTATTGTATTGTTAATGATAATGATGGTTATATTATAAAGGCAACTGTGACTCAATTCTTGCAGCCCCTTTTAATGTTTCACGATGAAAAACTCCTTTTTATCTAGTGAATTATGAAATAGAAAAATTAATGCTGCACTCTTCTTCTTTTACAAAATTCCTTTTCTATGATGATTTTTTCTACGGCCGATGCATTAAATGCCAGCATTTGATGAATGTACTTGAAAAGTAAGAAAACTCGAGGGTTTTTGCTGGTTTGATGCGTGCAAAATATATATAATGAAGTATTTTCCTATTCTATCCAGATCCTATTCATCGCCTAAATGTTGTGGGTAAGTGAAACTCTTGACATGCCTAATATAACGCATTTAATGCAATAAGTTCAATGTTGATAATTAATGTATAACAATATTTCAAATGAATCAGTACAGCCGTTAATCTGACATAACGAAAATTTGCAAGATACAACTTTAAACTTAAATAGTGGAAGAACATTCAATGCCGTCATTCATTATTACATAGGTCTACTAATTTAACAACAGTATTATTAGCACAATAGTTAATGTTATCTTTCGTCACATAATATTTAGGTATTATTGGCCCATGTTTAATCGACACAAAATAATTATTAGAACAGTAATAATTCAATAGTAAACATCGTGTTACAAAAGAATGGTTATGAATTTTTTGTTTTATTTAACCTATATATTTGTGTATGAATGAAGTGTGCATTGGAAATTTTTTTGTTTAAGAGCGAGTGTATTTGCCCCAGATGTGTAACATGAATACGGAAGCAATAAATAGGAGAGACATGACCAAAACTGGAACTGGACCTCTGTAATTTAAAAAAATTACCTCAATGTAATTCTAAGAGCACTTCAATTAATTTTGAAACCAAACAAATTATATGATCATTAAAAGGCAAATTACACTTTTATTCCGGGAGAATCGTCTGTGTAAAACCTCCACATACTTCCTGTAGAAGTGGAAGGTCGAGTAGTTCTAGCAGCAGTCGTAGATGTTGCTTTCCTTTGACGAACAGTACCGCCTCCAGCACCTCCAGCTGGTCGAGCAGCACCACCGCCTCCACGAGGGGACCTTCCTCCAGCCCCCACAGTCGTAGAACTAGCTGGTGCAGGCTAGAATAGTAGAAATAATATAAAAATTCGAATGATAATTCCCAACCGCTTAGGATTCGCACCCTATATAGGCATAATTGAAATAAAAATGCCCAGCACATGCGAAAGTCACATTATTTCAAATGACCCTTTAACCCCTTTCCCATTTAGCTTTCCCCTAGGCCTTTAATACATGGGGTTCATGTGGAGAGCAAATTTCCAAGTTCCTTGAATTTCCTAATTCCCATTCCTAATTTCCAAACGCTTTTTTCGCACGGCCGAGCAGTAAAAATCAACAAAATATAGACTAGTATACCTAAGTGTAACAATAATTACGATGAAGCTTAAAAGAAAATTAAGTCCCTGCTGAAGAAAAGTTCTGTTGTGATTAAATATGAAGCTCACAGTATACTACCACAAAAATGAATTAACAGCTCAATCGAAGACGTGAAGATTAACACAACACTCGTAAACGTAGACCTTTACAAAATTAATTGCAGCAGCCCCTAAAGTAAAAGATTCCAATATTCACGCCTTTTGGGGTCACAGGCTTAGCTTTAAAGTGATCTTTTCTTATTGACCCAGTAAAAATCTTATTACAATTCAGGGTTTGTAAAGAAATGTATACTTAAATTACAGGCAATTTCTAGTAAAAGTTAAGTGGGTATTAATAAATTGCGTCTACTTGACTTACCATTATTAATCAATTGGAAAAGACGAGGTTACAGCCCAACTTTCAAAAAAGTGAAAGGAGCAGAATGAACCGGCGAACAGTCTTTGCGATTGTTGGAGAGAAGCACGATCAGAAAGTTCCCTGCAATTTTGATAAACAGATTTAAGATCATTTCAATGGCTATGTTAACTCACTAAAAGTAAAATAATGCCTTATTATCTAGCAATTACTCAATAAATCTTTTGATCATTATCCTCAGTAATTCGAGAAAAAGAAAGTCGGAAATTTTAAAGAAATGCAATATGAAATACAATTAATTCAGTAATAAAAGGTATTACTCTATGTATGCATAAAACCGTAAACACATTTCCCAAATTCCAAAATTAGTTTTTGGTTGGTGAATGTCAGTTTGAAAATTATATATGGAAAATATATATAACATGAATGTGAACAATAACGCTATTTTCAACTGCGTAATGACAAGGGCCAAGCGAATGAAATGGGTAAGTAAGTATACAATTTGAAATTTGAAGGTAATTATTGACTAACCAATTAATAATTTTAATTTTACATACCTGTGACTGTGACTGTGACTTGTATTATTTCCTTGTTAATGGACTACTTCGGTTGAAATGAACAAAATAAATAAAAGCTGTTCGCTTTCATATGTTTTGAACACGCGAGAAATCTTCATATACACTCTGCTTGCTTCTACGGCTTCCACGTTGGCAGCAACATTTCACCACATCACCAAAATCACCATTGCATTTGCAGCTTAGGAATTGGATACACAATGAAGGAGCTTCCATGTATTCCGAATTGTGTTTAGGGGTCCAAAACTCCGTCCGAAACGGCCGAAACGAAACGGTGATGGAGTAAGTGCAATATAGATCTTCATTTTCGTTAAGAAATTAATTTGTTCGGGAAAGGAGTGAGAAGAGTGGGAATGGTATTTTGGACGCACCCCACGAAAGTGGGCGGAGCCTGGGGATGAAAAAAAGTAATATTGTATTTGTGGTAACACGATTTTTCAACCGAGAGCAATTTCCTACCCATGGCTTTTTCTATTCCAGCCTTTTCCTATCCCAACTTTTACTACTCCAAGCTTTTCCTATACCGACTTATCATACCAAATACTGCAAATACCCAAAAATAACCATTATCTATTCAGTTCCATTTCTCACTTTTGGTGCTCCGTTAAAATTACTATGAAAGCGCTAACCCCGTCGTTGCAGGATTCACAGGAATGCGTTGGTCATTTTGGTCAGGACAGTCAGGAGAAATGGTGTTGTTAGTGGTAACGTCGGCATATACGACCCGTAACTTACCGCGCATTCCCATATCCTGTTTCATATATCGATATATTTGTTAATTTCCTACTCTGTTGGAAAAATAAATAATTAAAATAAATATCTTTGATTCCTTGCGAATTCGAGAGTAGGGTGGAAAAATCGGGAAATATTTTGCGTAATATGTGGATGTCTCTCTAAAAAAAGGATATAGGGAAGCTTAACCGTTTCAGTTCTAAGGGCGTTTACTTGTTCTATGGCACGAATTTTAAGATTTTTTAGAAGAATGATCCACAGCAAAACTACTTCTACTACAGTACGTGTATTTATTATCCTTTCCTAAATGTCCAAAGTCCCAATATCTCCTGCATTAAGTTGACAGCAGAACTTACCCCACATCTTGTCTGTAGACATCCGATACGCATTCAAATATTAAATTGAAAGTGAGGTGGCTGTCGGGTAGCCTTTACACCTGCACTGCTGATATTTCAATTTATTGCATGTAGTAATGAACCTATTTAGCCTATAATTAAAATTTAAGTCTTTCTTATAATGCTTAGCACATGTGGAAATTGTCCAATCAATAAGTTATACAGACACCTATAAGAGCTGCTATAGATGTAAAGCAAAGAAACAGGAACTCAAGCATATAACACATTATTGGCGAATTAGTTAGTCACGGGTCACGCTGAAGTGAATAAAGATAAGTAAGTATACTACAGCAATACAATCATATACCGAATGTATATAATTTAATACTCTATATAGTAAATCTACTGCAACTACTAGGTATAACATTTTTTATCGTATTTACATTAAATTTAACGATTTGACACTAAGTAAATAGTAGTTTTATGCTACTACTCAATGGTTTGCGACTAATTGCTAGTGTGAGTGTGAGTGGGAGGGCAAATAAAAGTCGTAAACTGAGGTCAATTTGTTATTTAGATCTACGTCTTAACTTTTTCAAACTTCATCGATTATACTAATCTAAATCAGCTGCCGAAATTGGTAAGTTTGGAAAGGTCAGAAAAATTGCAATGACAAGACATTGTCAGTGTCAGTTGTAATGCCAACTGACTAGCAGAAGCAATACCCTGCAAATTCACTTTTACGTAGTATATGTGTTTTAAAGTTTGGAGTTGCAGTAAGAACCGATAATGGTCAACGTAAACGGAATTTAATTCAAATTCAAATCTACCCGATGTGCAAACACTCGTGTAATGATTTTGTGATGGTGTTTTCGTCAATTTATATTCAATAGCAATACAATAAAATATTAGTTTCATTCTATTTCTTTTTGCGTTGTACACTAGGACGAGGAAGGCTTATTCTGGAGTTCAGCAATGGAGGGTGTTCCTAGAATTCCAATGTTGTCATTTCCAATGAAACGGAGCGGTGACAATCCAAATTTTAAAGGACGCCTGAAAGCTGTAAATAAAACATTAGTATTAATGCCTATTTATATTAACTACCGTAATATCGTAACAAATGTTTGTTCACTGATGATTTTCCATTCCTAGTTTATTTTGGAACATTATAATGAAGAACCTGATAGTTACAGCCATGAAGTTAATGAACTGGAAAGTTTAAGGGCTGGGGCTGTACATATATCTAGGGATTACACTGGGTGCTCTACCCTCAAAAAATATTTATGTCAGCTTAATTTTCTGAAGAGTCGCTTTCCTTTACATGAAGGCAGTCCAATTGCCATAACTTTTTCTTGGTAAATAATTCCTTTAATTTGGCACACAGATGAAAGATCTCGATCCTCAAAATTTTGTCTTAAATTTATGTATTTGTTTGGTGAATGTATAGGTTTGATGTATATTCTGAAACTGCGCACGGATGGGCTGATATCGATTTCGAAATGTCATGTATTTTGTATAATATTGGGGCTTTACACTCAGAGCTTGGAGCTTTAGATAGCAGGCAGACAGTGGATGGCATGAAGGTAATTTTTGATTCACAGTTTGCTTTCTAATTTGATTTTTTGATTCTATATTATTATTTACTTAATCTTTCAGAATTCTTGCACGCATTTTCAATGCGCGGCGTGGGCATTCCAGCACTTGCGGCATAATTATCAGAAGTTTTTTACTCCGGATATTTCTACTGACACTTTAAGTATTATTACAAATATCTGCTTAGCACAAGCGCAAGAATGTGTCCTTGAAAAGAGTCTTGTTGAAAATCGAAAGTCCACAATAACTGCTAAAGTTTCTTTACAAATTGTTGAATACTATCAACTTGCTCTGAAAACTTCTGATCAACTGCTTAAAGATGCATCACAATATTCTGACAAGCTTGTTAAAGCAGTAAAGGTAACTCGTAGAGCTTCATTGCATATAAAGAATGGTAGATATTGTAAAACTAAACATGGGAAATTTTAATTAAAGAAATGGAGAAAGCTAGTTGAACTGAAGGTGTCTTACTATGGATGTCTGTCGTATCTATATAGAGGATTACAGGCTGAAGACGATACTAAATGGGGTGAAAGAGTGACCTTTTATAAAGCAGCCGTAGATAAACTTAACGAAGCCATTAAATCAGCAAAATCTTTAGAAAAAACTGATGTAATTTCACTCATTTATCTATATAAAAATACTGAGACTCTTCTAAAGTTTTCGTTCATTGATTGTATTGAGCAGTATTGTTGAATATTGATAGTATTGAAAATGATGAATACAGGATGATGAAATATTGAAAACTATGTAGAGTTGATGTAATAGTTGTGTATCTTTTATGTGTAATAGACCGTTCATGAGACTCTTACCTTCACTATGGACGTCGTAGCTGGAAAATTAACTGTGTCGGAGAAAGAAAATGAATTTGTGTACCATGAAAAGATTCCAGAACTAGATTCGATTGTCTCTGACATCAAAGGTGTTTCTTTGGTTAAGGGCATACCGTTTAAGTTTGATGACCCTGAAATTGCCGGACCTGATATTTTTGGTAGACTTGTTCCAATGGAAGCTCACGAAGCATCTTCACTGTACAGGTAAATAAAAATATTACTGTACATGGCTACATATGTTATGGATTCCTGGATTCCTGGATTCCCGTATTTTCTGCTTAAAATATGAACCTGTGTCATTCTTTACAAAATCCACATTTTCTTGTGGTAATGTGGCCACCTTTTACAAAGGATCCCTGTGCTTTCAACAATTTTTACTAGACTTTCCCCAGTTTTCACCGAATCTTTCCATGCTTTCACCAAGCATTCTCTGCTTTCACCACGTATTATTAGGTAGAATCTTCCTTTGGCTCTTCGGGCCAGGGAGTGGTCTTTCGCCAACGAAATGGGTATTTTTTCGCTTGCTTAGAGCCTGCAGATTCAAGTCTTAATAAATACTTTTACGAGCAGAAACCACGCAAATTTCCCAAAAAATGGAATTGGAATAAGAATTGACGAGGAAAGGTATTTTGAGGTCTGGTGTGTTTTCAAAATATCTTTAGCTACAGCCCGAACTACTCAGCATCCCACATTATTCCTAAGCCCATAGGTTTCTGCAGCAAGCCTAATAATTTATAAACTGTATCTTTTATTCTAGCGAGGAGAAAGCTAAAATTCTAAGAACTTATTCTAAAAGAATTGAAGAAAAAAATGAAGCTTTGGATAAGTTTTTAATTGCTCTTCAGCTAGAACATCTAGATATTCCATCTGAAGAAGAAGTTTCACAGGTAAATTTATTGGCCTACTTCCAATTTTTTTATTTCAAATAGCTAAAACTGTAAAATTGTAAGTATTTATACAATGTCTAACTGTTATTAAAATTAGGAACTGATTGACTGCTGCGCAGACTTAAGCGTAAGACAAGATACCGTGAAATGTCTTTCCGAAGCAATGTCAAAACTGTCGGGAATGTATCATGACGTTGAAGCAAATTTCCAGGATATTCTTCAGCTTTTACAGGAACAAGAAATCAGAGAGAAGGAATTTCAAGAGGTTGTTGGAAAACGCCCACCGAATAACGTATTGACTGAGCTTTCCAGAGAGGTACAAAAATATCAAAATGCCCACTCTGTTGCCTCCAATTCGAACCAGACTTTGCATGAAGCTATGAGTCAAAACGTCGCTAATTTGGCCATCTTAATGAGGCCTTTGGATGAAATACTGAAACATCTTCCATCGGCTGTTGTAGTTGGTTAGTTTTGCACAATGTAATCTTAAGTAGTCGTGTAGTTTGATATATTGGTCTACTGTGTCTACCTTACCTGTCTACCTGACAAATCATCCTTTCCAAGGTCATGTAGGCATAGTATGAATTTATGTAAATATTTTATGTTTTAAAGAGGAAACAGATCTAGAGGCAATACGTGATATGAAAAGGCTGACTGCAAAAATTGATGAAATGCGAAAACAGCGTGAAATGCTTGAGGGACAACTACGAGACTCTATTCACAAAGATGACATTACAAAACAACTTGTAATAAAGAAAGATCAAGAATTAGATGTTGTATTCCAAGAGGAATTGAAAAAGCATGAAAAAATAGTAAGTTTGTTTCTTTGAAACTTACCTTAATTTCACTTTTTTAACATTTTGTTTTGTGTACTTAAAACTTATGGTATCATTTCACTCATATATATGAAATGTGAATTGCAGACTCAAATACTGGACAAAAATCTACTAGCACAGGAAAACATTATTAGAGCAATGACAGAAACAAATGCAAATTATGCTGCTACACGAAAACACATGATAAGCGCAAGGAATAAAAGAGAGGAGGTAGTTCAATCATTATTGGAATCTTACAAAGCTCGTGATGAACTTTTGTACAAGTGTAATAAAGGGATAGAATTTTACACAAAATTGGACTCCAATGTTAGCAAAGTTTTACAAAGAGTAAAAGCTGCTTGTAAAGTCCAAGATGAAGAAAGAGAGCAAGCCATGCAGTCTGTTATTAAAAAAGCTCAAGCCTCAGCTTCAGCTTCAATGAATAATACCATGAATTACGGTGCTGGAGTAAATGATACTACTTCATCTCACCCAAAATTGAAAGACTATTTAAATTCGAAGAATGCTAGTAAAAACATTCCTTCGAGTTCCCTGAACAATTCAAGAACTGGTCAAGATGGATCTTATGGTGTACCGGTTCAACCTGTGCCATCAATGTATAGTCCACAGACAAATTGGAACTATGCAAATTACCAGAATCCACCCGTTTCGTCGTTCGCCAATACGCCAACTACATCCACGCTACCTACAGTGACATCACCCCAGCCTTCGACTTACTCTGCTCCAAATTATCAAAATACGGCGGCAGGCAGTTATCCACAAAGTCAGACTCAGCAACAATATTCTACGGAATCCGTTACACCCCAGGTTTCCGCTGGTCCAAATGATTCATATAATTCGTCTACGCAACCAAAGCAATCAAATTATGGACAACAGATGAATTGGAACTACAGCAATTACCAAGGTCAAACGCAAGTTACACCCGTACCACCAACACCGAACACAACAAATATTGCTCCAACGGCTGTTCCATCATCTCAGCAGCAGCAACAACAACCTTCAAGCTATCCTCAAAATATGCAAAATTATCAGATCACACCAGCAGCGGCTACTTATTCTCAGCAACCTTATCCTTCGCAATCCTCTGGACAAAATACAATGGCTGGGCAAAATAGTGGTTACAGTGTAGGGACACAACCTCAAATGTCAGCAGGCGGTTATGGACAACAGACTTCCTGGAATTATTCTGGCTATCAACATCCCAGTCAGGTTTCAACTTCGGCGGTACAACAGACGCAAACTGTGACCAACTCAGCTACAGGGGCCGTGCCGTCACAGCAATCCGGGAATTACATTCAAATGTATTCCAATCAACTTCCGGGGACTTATCCTCAACAACACCAACACCAGGCGACAGTTACTCCTGGTCAAAATGGCATAAGTGGTAATGGCTATGCATACAGTCAAAGTATACCTTCACAACAGCAGCAGCAGCAGCCAACATATAATAGTTCTATGTTACAGCAGGCAAAATCTTACAGTCAGCCTAATCAAAATCAATCATACCCATACGGTGTAAATCCAATGTCAGTAGCAGCAACTTCTACATCATACTCTGCACCAAATCAATCCCAAACGCAAGGTTATCCGAACACATTCCCTGTTAAAAGTGAAGCATCTTCTGCAGCGTATCCCTATTCTTATTCATATTCTCAATATCCACCTCAAAGTCAACCTCAGCCCGCTGCTACCGGAGGAGCAAATTATTATTACCCTAACACGTCTACTCAATCATCCTATTGTCAACAGCCTCAGCAAACTCAGAATCCAAATCAGCAATATTATAATAATCAACTCGGTAGTGTGCAACAGCAATCAGTCCAATCTCCTCAGTCGCAAGCGATTTACAATCCTGCAACTGCTAATACAACGAGCGTAGTCAACAATAATCTTAATACAAACAATGTCCAAAGGACAAATCCCACTAATTACGACTTGTTATCGTCCTTTGATTATGGCGCTCCTGATGTGGAACCCCTTGCTCCGACTCCCGTCAGTCAGACGACTAAGGTTGACAGTGACAAGTGAATAATTATATTAGCCCGGTATAACGAAACGAAAATTTATTGTGTATAACTGTTGACGTCGGAAATATGAATAATTTTAATGTATCTCCTTGTGGGAATAAACATTTTCATAATTTTCGCTTAGGGCTTTTAGCCTCTATCGCAAATTCGTCATTTTTAGCGTTTTGATTTATATGGAATAAATACTACCACAATCACTGTGCTTGTTCTTGTTCTAAACAATGATTAATAATTGTGTATTTCATAGCATGAACTTGTGACAATTGTCTTATGTAATGTAATTATAGATTACTTAATAGAAATAAAGTAATTTCAAGCTGGGCAGAGAAACGAAAATTTTCAATGTCCAACTTGGGACTTGCAATGCTAATGAAATGAGTTAATTATTGTTAATAAAATCATTGTTTCCTTTTGGTAGGAAGATGTTTTAGTGTAAATAAGCATTGATACTATTGATATTGATAGTAATAATTGCATTCCGATTTCCTTAGGTTTCCGCATCTTTTTTCCATTTCCTCTATTTCTGTATGAATGAGTCACGACATAAGACTTTAAAATGAATTAGAACTCTATTTTACAGTACTTTCGGCTATTCGTATTTCATATTCATATTTAAAAAGTTCCATTATTTCATTTGCATAGAAATACAAAAAAGTATCCAAGCTGCTTCAAATATCTTAATGAAGGGAAGAATTCCTACTTTTGCACCCTTCATACATTTCCTTCAAATATTTTACACGGTATTTACAGGGTAACCCATTTTTGACCTAAATGAAGCTGCTAGTGAAAGATGTCTATGATGCCACTATCACCACTATGGTAAAACGGCACTATGGTTTCTCAACTGTAGTACTGTAAGCAATATTCAAAAGCAGTAAGGCCCCGTCCTACTCAGATATGTCAGCCAGTGATTAATTCTTTAGTGAAGTGAAAATAATAATTGCCCACATTATTGCAACTCCTAAATTAACATCCCACTGGATTGACTGGATCAGTGACTTCTACCCCTTCTTACACTGTTGGCAATTTACATTTTGAAACTCATATTTTGAAGAGCCTTCCGGTATGACTGTCAGCAATAGCCAGCAATTTTTTAGCCTAAAATTTAAAAAATTATTTTCAATTTACAAACCTCAGTTTATTTTATATAGGTACATTAGTATCCGATCAAACATTCAGCTAGTTTCCGCATTTTTTAAACTCGTAGCTCATCCCACGAAAATGATCGTAAGTGAAGGATCAATAACATAATAAGCCATTGTAGCTCAATCCCTTAAAACAGTAATAACTTATCACCACAAAACAGCGTTATTTTATTCATGAATAACCGCTTTCCTTTCTCTGTTTACACGTATTTTTACCTTTGCTTTCTAAAACCTTTCTTTTCAGGGCATTCTGTACGTTTGAACTTGAACATACTTTAGACATTTGAATATGCAGTTATTTGTAATTAGGTACCTATGCATAATGAAAGGCACAGTAGTTTTGCCTTAGTTTCCGCCCTAGAAGTTCAAAAAGCCATTAACTTTTGGAAAATAATTCGGGTGAAAGTGAGAGAAAATTTCACTGTAGATTATTTCTGCAGACGCCAGAATTTCTTACCGTTATATAAAATTAAACAGCAATACACATAAAATTCCAAAATATGAAAAGTAATTTCCATTACAAGTACACAATGTCAAATTCTGTAGTTTATTGCTGGTATTAATCTTATCTACAAACAAAGTAACTCTTTGTACTCTCTAAGCAAAAGTACATGTAAGTAATTTATCGCACTTTGAGAGATATGGTTACTCTGAAATAGATAAGGGTAAGGGGTATTTATTTACGTGAGGGGTTAAGAGGTGCGTGAGTTTCGTTCGTTCCGTTTAGCGCACACAGAATGAAAGGAACAATGTAACGAGCATACTGGAGGCAGCAGTTGAACGGGAAAGAATGGCTCACTATTCCCATATTTGGATTTGGTCTCCAATGTTAACAATAATATTGACTTGATTGAATCAGCCGAGCATAATATTACTATTATTGCTTACCTGTTTTATTAAGTCTTATTCAACTTGGCCGTTCTTTCTTGTTTTTGTTGCAGCAATATTTAAAATATTTCAAAAATTGTAAAATCGTAAGAGGTGCATTTTTATAATAAAAAACCAGGAGGTGAAGTGTGTGAATCAACAAAACTTGAAACTAAACTTAGCAAATAACAAACAGCGAAGCTATTTATCAGCAGCTGACAGCTGAATCATTCTAGATATTCTTTGCATAGTGAGTAAAGTACTACAACTACAACCCAAATTGTGGAGTAGACATAAGTCACAAACGATGCAAAGGTTAAAATAAATTTTAATTTAAAAGACAATTTTGTGATTATTATTCTTGTAGTATTTTTCTTTATTGCCTGGTGATGGTTATGTGTTTACTACGATTGACAATTTTGAATTGTTGATTAAACAGCATGTTTCACTGCACTATTTGTTAACACTGTACGTTGATGGTTTAGCGTAGTTCGAGCGAAGCGAGAACTACGCTAAACCATCAACGTACAGTGTTAACAAAAGTGCAGTCGAAACGTGCGCGTTTAGTCGTAATTGTCCTAGTGATTGGATTTCTTCACACCCTGTGTCAACGCCGCTTCGCGGCGTTGCCACATGGTGTGAAGAAATCCAATCATGACGGACAATTGACATTTTTTTACAAGTACACATTGCTAAAATTTTTAAAGAAGTAAAAGAAATTCTTGTATAGAAATAAAAACACGTACAGGAAATGCAGGTGTACATTCCATTTCATTAAAGTGTGAATTAATATTTACTAGTACAGTTCGTAGCGTAGTAAGTACAACAATTGCTAGTAATATTATTTAGTAATATATTTGGTAACTGATCTTGATTGAAGTTATTTTTGTAAAATTAGGTAGTAATCAGCTGTCTACCAACCTGCACAAAGCAAAATCAAATCCACATCCTACGAGCAGGTGCTATCAGTTATTGATTTTCTTGATTCCTGAGTACAATACTGTTTGTTTTACGGTACGTGTTTAACTGCGATCACTGATGACAGATCACAATCAAATCAACAGACAAGCAGGTGTACGTGACGAGCAACGTGTTGGCTTTTGACATAGTATAAACAGTCATTATAGAATGTATGGTTGATTGTGTTGTGTTGTGTTCTGTGTTAGGTGAGTGAGTTGTTAATGTTATTATTAGTGTACTTGAAGTATAGCACAAATCAGTCACTCAGTCCTTAAGGCTTAAGGTCCCTAATGTTATTACCTCTCCTTGCCTAAATTAAACCGCAATAAATGGAAAATAAATGGAGAAAAATCTTGCCCAAGTGTTGCTAAAGTGCACGAAGATTTGAGTGTAGAGGTTAAAGTGAAGCAAAGAAAATCAATAATAAAAGTTTTTATATTTTTATAGCTGATTGATGGTTATTCTAAAATTTCTCCCTATGCATTACAAATAGTTTAGCACTCAAATCGTGACTTGTGATATGTTTGTAATGCTTGTTGTATGAAAGAACTCATCAAGGATTACTTATTCACGACAACGATCGATCAGTGCACCAGTCTTTCAATTTAGTTTTCAATTAGTATCATTCAAACAGAAAAAGGCAAACTTGCACTTTTTACGGGATTGGTTGTTAAACAACTGAATCATTTGCCAAATTAAAAGATATTGTACTTGCAAAACCTGCCTAAAGAAGTTTCACTACCGTTGTGCGTACGCATTTTATTTATTGCGGTTTAATTACAGAGAGTGTGACAATATTATGGAACGAATGGGTGACTGACTTATATTAGATTGATAATTTATTTATAATTATTTTTATCGTGTAGGATAATGGCAAGTTCAGTCAAGGCGAAGTATCGAGCCATGAAATCAAACGCCACTATGACACCAAGATGTGATCTAGACACAAAAGGTTGTCTGACCCTACAAAGCATCTTGGAGTCGTTCAGTGCTCCTATCAGCGAGGAACATGCGTGGGCACTTTGTTATCAATGTGCCAAAACAGGACAAAACATCCTAAATGATCGTTCTGATAGAAAACTCTGTAATTTGGTCAATCAAACAGACCAATTACTTATTCATCGTGACGGTCAAGTCCATAAAGACACTTTCCTTTCGTCTACCAATCCAAATTCCTCAAGAAAAGTGTCTTCACGTACCAAGTGTTCATGTGAGTCCAAAATAATTTCTAAGTTGTCACTAGTCGTATTTAAAGCATTGGACTTTGGCCTACAAGATGACGAAGAAAGAACTTTAAGTAAATCTTTGGAGTCACTTTTGGACCATATGTCTTCGGCTGACGAATGTGGAGAAAGACCCGAAACAGATGATGAAGGCATTGAGAGGGACTCTGGTGACAGCGACGATGATCGTAATGGGTTAAGAAGTTTTAATTTTGACAATGTGCTAGAACTCTGTGTTGAAAGACTGCAAAGTTCGGGGCATCATACTAACTGCAACGGTTTGAGTTCAAATGGTAGCAACAACCTAATAGGCAATAGTGGGGGAGGTAGTAATCAAACCACAGCAGCAGCAGACTCTCATTACAAAGCAGTTTGTCGAGCGCTTGTGGCCGAAGCTTTAGAATTGTCACAATTCCTACAAAAAGTTTCTCAGGGCACGCATGAACATGGTGGCAGTTCCTCATCCGGTCTATCTCATGCATTACTCGAACATGATCCAGATCTCGGAAAACTTCATTTAACGGATTGGGCTCGATTGTGGGTTCAAGTTATCCGAGAACTAAGAAACGGTGTCAAATTGAAGAAGGTCGATTCGGCATACCATGATTGCAGTCGAGGCCCACCCATCGAATATGAATTGACTCCGTATGAAATTCTAATGGATGACATTAGATCTCGACGTTATAAATTGAACAAAGTAATGGTTGACGGTGCTTTACCAAGGCGAATTAAAAAGGACGCGCATGCCATCATCCTAGAGTTCATCCGGTCAAGGCCACCTCTTAGAAAGGCTGCTGACAGAGTTTTAGGGCCTCCACCACAACGCTCTTTGGACCCAATTGAAACTTTAATGGAATCTATAAGAAAAGAACATAATCTTCGGCCTACTGCTAGACCCCGACGGAAAGGTTTGTAATTACGTTTTCTTATATTGTGCTTTAAATTTGAAATCAGATTGCAAAAACAAAACTGCAAAAGTTGGCATATCATTATTTTTGCGGAATGCCTACCTGAAATATTTTTATCTCATGGTCTAAAACTATATGAGATCTCATTACTTTATTCTCCGAATAAAATTCAATACATATGGTGACTGCTTTTTGTTTACATAATGATTGTATTGTAAAGATCTACGAAAGGTAGCACATTGATGCGACTTGCGACAACCGTATGAAAGAATTGCTTCTAATGATGCCCTGAGTGCGTCTTGCCGAAATAGATTTTAATGAACCCATTTGAGAAATGTCTCCTTATAATTGATTGCGATTTTATTTAGGCACGCTACTTACATATCTACTTGAAGTTCATTTTATCTGCAAAGTTTTCTGTAATTAGTATACATAATATGTTCTAGGAATAGTACATAAAGAAAGGGCACTGCTAAGTTTGATGCGGGTTCATTTATATTTGACATCTAGTATAACTTTGTCTCATGTTTTACGAGCTTCGAATTCGAACAATCAATCACCGTCTAGACTAATGAAATATACCTTGAATAACACAATCCCTTAGTCCCGCTTTACCATTGTAGATATTACTGTTTACTGTGCTAAGTATAAGTATGGTAAAGTACGTTAGAGGCAAAGCAGTAAGTTTGTGTACGCTAATTGTGCGATTTTCATTTTACAACTTTCTGGTTGTTCTGCGTTGTTGCGAATGCAAGAGAAGTTATTCTTGTGTACCGTCAAGCGCCAACGTTGCTATAAATGTGAATAGTAATAGTATCAATGTGAATGGGTATGGGTATGGAATGTATTTTACCTGATGTGTAGGCAGTTACCTATAGACAAAGAGAAGATTCTACGTATATGTAGTTCAGTGCAACAGACAATGTACAGAACAGTGCATGTCGTGGTTTGTTGGGAGTTGGTTTGGTATATTTTATACTTTGTTGCAGTATTTAATATAGTTGGAAACTGTGAGTTGGGGATGGTTGTGTGCACATTAAGTGATTACCTACTTATTATATTATGACTACATCTATGTATGATAATATGATGAACAGAACAAGTGAAATCGGGGACGACCTTCTGGTGCATCTGTATGCATGCATGCGAGACCTAGAAACAAATGGACAAATATTTAGTGGAAAAGGGAAATGTGCACATGCCGTAGAAAAGATTGATCTGACATGACTGTACTATACATGCTGTATAACTATAATAAACAGTCTTTATTAACTGTTTCTACCTGCGTACGTTAATAATTATATGTAATTCGCAAAAACTAAAAAACAACCATAATGTTTACATAAAGCACTAGAATGACTGTAGATGTGAGTGCTTGCTCAATTGATATAAGGTAGCAGGTGCATAATAAATATTAAGTTTGGATATCTATATATTCTACTTATTATAATTATCATTCATTCTTGTTCTCTACCAGCAATGAGCAATTATGAATTGTAGAGTGGACATGCTGGCTACCTAAAATGTATAAAAGATATTTTACCATTTGATTACTGTACCTACTACATACATGTTTATAATGCAAACATTTAATACTTAACTTACCAAGTAAGTATATTGACAGCACTATGTTTACTTCTACGATTCCTGATTTCTGCTTGTCTTGAGTAGGTATTTGACTCTCACTTTTGTAGTTTTTTAATGTAATGAATGAACAGTTTCATCCAATAAATTTCGCACTGTGCACTTGCACTGTGTATTAGTCTTTCGTCTAAAGGATTTGGTTTGCTTCCATTGTATTCAACTCTACAAAAGCCAAATGCACTTTACTGTGCTTTATGCTTATAAACCTAAGTTGTAAAGGAGGTTCTATGTAATATGCTGGTACATGTACATTTCATATAAACAATTAAGATATTATAGTCAGGTATGTGCAAAAATACAGAACCCATGTACACTGTATAGGCACAGGTATACTTTATACTATAATAAAAACTTTAAGTAAAATCTAAAGAGAGACAGCGTATGTACTACGACTAAACACTAAATAGTACATTAATAATGCAGTGTAGTAAACAACATGCGATATTTGTTCATTAGGTATTTGCAAAGGAATTTCATTTTATTTAATGTTGAGATATGTACTACTAGAGCTTTAAGAGATCATAGAATGTGAAAACGCAATATTTTTTTGCAAGTAAATGATCAAATCTTCATTTATTTTTAGATAGGGTGCTAACAACTAAACAACTCATACAATGCAATATTTTGCTTTCAATGTTGGTTGACATTGAAAACTCATCCCTTTGATAAGGTTAGTTACCTAAATACCTAAATAAATTTGTGCTTTGTTGAGTGCATGTTCTTCGTCATTATTACCCAGTCTTGTTTTGCTTGCTATTTGTATGAGTAGAGTATGGTTCAATATTTGATGTTAATGCATTGATGATAGTACCTTACCTACCTACTAGGGTTGGTTTAATTGGTTGGTACTTTGATTTGGATTTGTCTTACTATTTGTTCGGTCGTTCGTAGTCGTTCCTTTCTTTAATCGATGTTCGGTATCGGTGTTGCAATAGAATATCATTTTAGCGTATGGGCAAATTGAGAAGAAAAGAAGGTACACTTACTATACCCGTATGTAATGTACTACACCGATTGGGCATTTAGAATTTAGATAATTAGATATAAGCAAATCCCTTAGCACTTGTCCCTCAGATTAGAATTTTTGAAAAGTAGCTAGCAAGGAGGTTGAAAAATTGCATCTGCACTGCAGCTGCAGTTTAAAAATGTAATGTGTAAAGTAATGGTTGCATTTTCTGTTTTGTTGTATTGTGCATAATGTTTATAATATCAAGCACAGTATTCACCTTTAGCCTTAGCCAGCCAGAAAATTGCTGCAAATTGCATTTTGTTGCAAAAGACTAGCTTCGATTTCAAACACTGTGACACTGACAACAGCAACAATATAGTTTGTTTCATCATTTGTTCCATGTCGTTAATAATTGTCCCCCTAGCCTAGCCATAATCACCCCAATAGCGAAGTAGCAATACTGTCCTACGATGCTATGCTATTTTTTGTAGTAAAGTAGTATTTTAATCAAACTTCCGTCTGACTTCCGCTTCATGTTCTGGCAAAGGTGGGGTTCTAAAATGGTACGACTGCGGCTACCAACCATGTTTTTGGAGTGTGACTTTGCTATTGTGCGAGAATATAAAGCGTTATCAAACTGATGTTATAACCTTTCCGCTCTATTATATTTCAATCGAAAGTGTAGTAAGATGGTATTTAACAGCAAAAAATAATATTACATAATAACATTTGCCTTATATGTACCTGCAAGGTATGTTCAATCCATGCAATACATGAAAGATGAATCACAACGGCCCTTTTTTACATTTTGTTCCGTACTTTCAACGTTTTATTTGGTAAACTAGTGTAGACTGCGACTCCACAGTCCACTCATGTATAAACTAATGCCTCTCCGAAACACCTACCTTTACGACAATGTATTACATTGTTATAAATGAAATGCCTTGTATCCTTGTATGGCCTAAGCAGTACTATTCCTTTGCATTGTTTTACAGTTAGCATTATGTAAACTTTACTTATGATGTTTAATATTATTTATTTAATAACTTTTCTGCACCACATTATTATATTATGCAATAATTAATTGCTTCTCAATCTCAGTGTATAGTAAAGGCACATTGTTTGATAATACGTTGCAGTAGCCAGAAGTGCATAACTGAATTTCGGATTTTTCAAACCTTCATTGTCCATTATTTTCATACAGCATTAGATACAAAGTCGTAGAAGAATGATAGAATGCCTGCCTTCATTATCTTTGTCTGGTCGGTGTGCACTTTTTCGTTGGTTTATCTTAAATAAAGTAAACTGAAATGCACCTTATACATTTTTGAAAAATCGACGGTAACTGGTAACAGCTGCAATGCAACACTACGATGTAAATAATGTTTGGACAATTAACATAGATTTCTGCTGTGGAACCATTATTGTGGCAATAAAGCCAGATACCCACTGTTATTATTTTTGGTATTTGGAATTACTTAATAGTACAGTACTGGTACTCACACTATCAGTTATATTCATCAGCAGAAGCAGTTATACGTTGGCAACTATCTGTCTATCAGATCATCACGACTGAAAATTTGTACACAAAATAAAATGTAGTGGCATGCACAGTGTATATGTACTCTTTTTGCTGTATAGTGCAGTCAGACTCACATTATATAAAACATACGTTTAAGTAAAAGGCAAAGGTACTAAGGGCTTTGTGGTAAATATTCAATGTAAGGAAAACTCAATAATTTTTGTTCCTTTATTAGTAATATATCGTATTATAGTTTTCAATTTCAATGGTAAAAATAGTGGCCACTAATGACTTTGCATAAACGACAGGTGTACGTAGATATTTTAAGTTTAGAAATCCGTCGATTTACAAGTTAGGTAAAGCTAGGCTAAACAGTTGTGAGAATTTTTGTGAGTAAATGTGTATATACTATGTCTCATTCCGATATTTTTGCCCGTTGAATTCATCGTAAAGATATGTTTGTCTTGTTTGTGCGTAAGTTAGAAAATAAATTCATAAAAAGAGTAAGAAGTTTTCGACCTTTGATCGAATTACAATATGTCCGACATTATCACCTACCTAACCTTAATGGCAGTAAGATATCCGATAGATGATTTAGGAGTTAGTGAAATGCTATAGAATTTTATCTTTATTGTATCTATATTTTTTCATTCCTTACATTCCCTTATACTGTTAGGTACTGTGTACTGATTGGTAGCCAATACAAAAACCAGTTAACACAAGTCTAAACAGTATAACGTATTCAAATTATCATATTATGTGATTAATTTTTATGTTTCACATAGGTACATGCAAATAAAAATAAATCAATAAATGTGATTATGAATGTTTGCGTATCGCTTTGAATGGAAGTGTCAACTCTTAAGATAAAACAAATTACCAATGTATCATCAATATCAAGTCAAGTACCAAATTATGATAGTGATATCGGTCGAATTATCGAATCCATTATTTAGTGTCGACAGTGTCGAGTCTCAAGCTGAAATGTTAGCGTCAGCCGGCATTAATTAAACTATTATCTTGTTTGAGCAGTATATGTGCAATGTGTTGGTATGCTTCTTGAAATTTAAATATTTATATTTTATTAGCAATAGTTTCTGCTTTGCGCCTCAGCGAGTCTGACTATACTAATACATAAAAGCGTAAGTAAAAGACTGGTATTGGTAGTCTACATTGTATTTTGTGATAGCAATTAATAGCCATCTAAAGTAAGAGAGTAAAGAGGAGAGAAATTCGAGATTACGAACTTTAAACAGTGTAGTGCAAATCGAAACTGTAGTTATACGGAGCTATTGCTTGTTCCTGGTTTATATAGCTGTTTTATACGAGGACGACCCAAGCGAGGGAATGCATGGCCTGTATAGTAATAGCACGTAAGTACACAATATATTCTTTCTAAATAATGGAGAAGGTGAATACATGCTGTTGTGGTTTGTATTAGACAGGAAGATATACTAGTATAAGTAGTGAGTGAGTGAATGACTGTGTGTAGGACATGACAGTACATTAGATCAGGTGCATGAGTGCGAGTGATTCTTATTTTCTTATAGGTTATATAGTTATATCTTCTACTTTATTTAGTTAGTTATCATCAGTTAACTGTTAACGGGATTAGAAGAATCTAGCTAGACTCACCTGTTGTAGTCTCTTGTCGTTGCGAATGTTTGTATATTGAATAGGTTACGTTGCGTATCTTTTACTTCTCTGTCTTCTTTACTCTTTGTTCGGTATATAGGCAGTAGATAGGTGCAGATTTATATCAATCAAGTATTATATGAGACTTGGACTTACTTTACTACTGTTGCAGTTAAACCATTGCAGTGCAGTAGTTTGTTGTTGTGTATGTATGCAAAGAAAAAAGCCGTAAAGTGTAATGAACCGAGCTGAATGTAGTTGGTAAATGCTATGCAAGTATACAGTACTCAAGTACATGCAACTTTTGTAATTATAGGAAATCGACTTACAAGATGAGGAAAAGTCAGTGCGTAAAAAGAAGTTAGGTATAGTAATATGGTAACTATAAACTACGATTTTGTGGTATATGTGGTAAGTTAATATTCAATTAATTGTCAAGGAAGAAATTGGCGAATACGAAAGACTGAAGGAGAATCAGTGTTACTTTATGATAATAGGAAAATTAGCGACACGTATTCTATGAGATAAACCAGGGAATTCCTGTTGCATGCATGCAATATGTGCAAGAATTTTTTAATCTTTCTGATGTGTCCATAGTCTGTAGTCCATTGACTAGGGAATATATACTAGGCAATACTAGCAGTTTGCACTTTTTGTAGATAGCAGTTAATAATCCTTCCCTGTTCCCTCGTTTTGTTTCTTGTTTCTTTAACTGTTATAGATGTATTTTAACACTTATAATATTTTAATGGAAAATACGTGGATTCTATGGATTGTACGATATAATAATAATGATTTATAGAATAGTAGTTAATTTCAGTTCAGTTAGATTGTACTGTACTCTATAGATATACTGTGGGACGTAAAGCAAGCAATATTTTGAGTCATGAGTCTGTTGGGTCAGGCAGATGAGTATTTAAAGCATTTTAGTTTACCCTACGTGAAACAAATGATAGCTTCCCTCTTACTTACTACTTATCAGAAAACTGATTACCGTGTCGGGAAAATCGTAGTGCATTTCAGTTGGACTTTCCTTGGCTTTGAATTTGACGGACACTAAATGAAAGGGAAAATTTCATTCTCCCACGGCATTCTTTCGCAAACTAACTTCATTTTTGTCTTGTGTGTAATACACGCTGAATACAGGACGTTTAGAATGCATTCAATTATTGTAAAGCTTGACTATAATAGTAATTCATGAATAGAAAACTTAATGACCACTGTCCTTTTTTGTACTATGTAGGTATTTATGAATTACATAATAATAGTAAAGGTCTACCATTTATGTTGCCCGTGTTCCGTTTCAGTCAGTGCCAACTACAATTAATTATTTATGACTTATGACTAAGAAATAGTTTTCAAACTCATTCATTTGAAACAGGTGCATGTAAATGAGTTTTTAGAACTTTATTGCGAATAATGTGTATAAACAAAATTGTAATTCGATCATTTTGGTGCCTATCCCTATCCCTATCCATTCCAAAATCAGTAGTCGGTGCCTTTTGGTGAACTGATATAACTCATACAAAGTACCTATATAGCTGCTCTATTAAAAAAGTTACCATGTACTACCTACTATAAACTTTTTATTAGTTGATTAGCTTAAAAATCCATGGTCACTATAATTGCTCTATTCTATTGAATTGCTTTCCCACGCGCACCCGTAAGAGGAAAAACTAGATTTTATGCATGGGATGTTAGATATTATTTTGTTTAATTGCCAATTGTCCTGTCTAGGGCTGTCACTGCCAAACTGCCATCCTGTGATTTGAGTATACTTGTTAGTAGTTATATTATGTCTTTAAGAAGTATTAGTGAAAAAATATGGTAGAAATCTTGTTTACATTAATGTCAAAATTGGAACTTGAAATCCTTTTTCCAAAAACATTCTGTAAGGGTCTTCTTTTTTTCGCAATGTAAAAAGTTTCGGACTAAAGATATGTTTGTGTTGTAACAATAATTTGCACTGGCCGCTTTTCAAAGTCTACCTTATATTTTACAATTTTGCAATTTTTATCGATCCCTTATTGAGTTTTTACTGTTGTTACATGAATGGAAATTATTGTGACTAACCCAACCTACCCCAATTTAAGCAATTAAACAAGAATAGACAAAAGATATGTACTGCTGAAAATCTGTGCTTATAAATGAATAATAATGCAATAGGTGCATTCAATACAGCGTTGGAGTTGTATGGTTTTGGTTACACATACTGGTCTGGCTGCATGCAGATTTGTTAGCTAAAGTCTGACTCACTACATTTATTATTAATGTAAAGGCTGGTGTATCAGGATATCATTGAGAAACTTTGTCAGCCAGATAACTCTAAACTCTTGTAGGTGCTCACTGTTACTTATTTGCTTGTGGTGAATGGTAGGTATGCAGTGCATATTATTTATTAAAAAGTGTTGTATATCACAGGTGTATGTCCTAAAATACGTCCATAGGTAATAGGTGTAGGTGTACTGTATTGCGCTTATATTACGTACACATGTTATGTTACATTATAAGACTTATATAGGCAAATAAGTATAAATGCTATACTAGAAATAGAATGTATGTACCTAATATGGATGATGCAGCATCAGCATGCAGCTAGAGCTAACTGTAGCGTATGCAGGCAAGATGTAAAATGTGATTGCGAATTTAGATGATGCAGCCGCATCCAACGTATATAATATAGTATGTTAAAGTTTCCAAGTTTGGTCTCTAGTTGCTTTAGTCAATGATAGCTACAGCATTGTGAGTACAAGTCTTAAACGCAAACATTCACATAGTATTTGTAGTATTGCATGCAGTTGTGGTGGTTTTCACAGGGACGATACAAGTAGTATGAAGACCGATTTGTATATGGAGTTGAGTCTGAGAGCCAAGTGGGGTATCTAAAATCCCAAATTGTCTTTGTCTGTGGCTGAGTGTATTACAAATACAAGATAGAAGTAAGCAAAGAAGTCCAAATGGTATACGAACGTTAGCTCTCAAGCACACACGAATTACGAATCTTTATCGCAGTGGCTTATGAATCCACTTGGTGTGGCTTATGATATTTCTCAAGACAACTTATGCGTATATAAATGTGTTTAATGTAGTAGTTTGTAGTCGTAGTGAGAGTAGGCAATATACTTGCAGTTTGCAGGACACGACACATACAAACAACACAACTGCTTAAGTTTAAGTATACCCCTTGCAGTTCACTGTACAGATAGAAGTATTTAATATTGCAGTCTTAATAATCGCAATTTTGTTCCTTAATACCGCTAATACTTACTACATATGTAATTGTATTCTATTACTCACGTTTCTGGTCGCTAGTGTGATGTTCGGCATCGTACGATGGCACTTAGATGTTAGATATTGTTTGGTGTATATGTATTGTCTAATACAATCTTCTAATCTATTTAAAACCTAGGGATTACAGTACACTACAGACAAACTATGCACAGTCAACTTACAAACAACAGTATACATTATGCATGCAATCAATCTAACTCATCTCTGTTTCTTATTATTCCTAAGCAGTACTGTAACAGCGAAGAAAAGGAGTAGGAATTCTACTGTCTTTGCATTTCAAGTTACCGGTAGGATTCAGTATAGACTGAAGACGTGGATGCGAATTTTTAAAGCGATGTGTTATTGTTGCCGTTGCGTTGGTTGACTACTGCTGTGAAGTAAAAGATACTTTTTTAGTTTGTTAGTAATACCATTGCTGAGATTGCTGATAACTTTATACTGACTGCTGTTCACAGAGGTACCTCTATACAGTATCATACCCTTCTGCTTCATGGTTCATCAATTCATCATAGTCATCATGGATATATATTGCTGCAGACGTCCAGACACCCAGAACCGTTCAAAAGACAGAACGACAAGTGTTTCATGCAAAGTACAAAGTGTGTAAATATTTGTTTGTGATCTTTTCCTTTCGAAATAAGAATTTCGTCGACTATTCTCTTCCTTAACTCAAAGAACTGAGCGATGGGCGCTGCGCGGTTACCAATCTCTGATAAAAAATATAATTCAGTAGAACTATTACAGTTAACATAACCATAGCACGCGATTAGTCTATCCAAAACATTGTAATCTTGGGTTTTGATTTTTCTGATGTGATGTAAGCATCATATTATTGTTTTGTATGTAGTTTGCAATGCAATACTAAAATGATGAGAATGTTCATTCGTCAGAACTGGTTGTTTTTTCCGCAATTTTGGTTTCCGATATTGGATTTACTATTTAATTTAAAATTAATATGCATATCTTTTGGTGAGTTTAGAGTTTGGTTAGTAGTAGGTGCGTGTACTTGTTCGTTGTACACCTTAGAACCTCTGGTAAATATAATAATACGTAGAGGATGCTGTAGGTAGATATTTAGATACGTATTTTTCTTTATAAACTGAATTGTAAAGGTATAGAAGCACTTTTAGATATTGTGAAGGAAAGTATCTTTATATTAGTACGTGTACATACGGCCTCTGTATGTACACGTATTTGTATACATAATGCATATGTATTGGAAGCAATCTAACAAGTCGTGCCGGTCGTGAGTGAATCCCGAATGACATACTACATCTGATGCTATGATGATGATGTGATTGAGATTCTAATCGGAAAGGAGATGAAGGAAGGCAGAATTTGTGTTGTGAGAGATGAGCCTGATTCCTCACTAACAGCAATCTTGTCTTCCTGTAGTGAAACATGTAACTTGATTATTGCACTTGCTGCTTACAGTGACTTAACTTAAAATGACCTGTTTTCCCTACTCTAAGTATTATTCATTTCATACAACGGTGGATAGTGAGTAATACTGGGAATGCAATTTTATATAAACTCCTTGCGCTATTTGATCGTAGATCTTAAAGTCAGACTGTCTATCGACTCTACAAAGCACTAAATCGTTTCTTTACGTAGGCACTTACCTTTATAAATCTTTTATAGCTTTATATTTCTGTCTAGTGTGCGTATGTATGCCATGTCTTCGTATACTATATACGATGTAGGAGGTTGGGTATTACGTTTTCGTATACTAGGTATTACGCTCACAAGAATCGCAATTTACAATTACGAAAGACGAATAGCTTCACGTTTACTCCGTAATGTCTCTGAAGTCCAGTCCTAGTTTGAATCTAATTGACATGATGGTTCGAGCTGGTGTTCAATTTTGTGTAGCACTTCTACGTGCTTATTTCAATTTATTTCTTGTACGTTGCATTTTTTGCTGAAATTGAACTTGCTTGCCGTATCAACCTTACTATGTTCCAAACCAATGTACAAGTGCTTGCTTTCAAGACAGGTATGACAAGACTAAGACAGTATGTTAGAATGCAAATAGTGGCTTTAAATATCATTGCTCTATTTTTGTTTAATGTTTTTGGTTGTTGGCTATCGAAAGTCGAAAGTGTGCGTGGGAGAGAGATTTTCAGCATTCCAACTTACGACTTAACCGAAAGGAGTCTGCAAATAAGTGTCAGAGACACTGACTACTAAGCAGATAAAGAAGATAGACGCATCATAGCATTTCTAAGTACAGAAGCAGGCAGACTGGTCCTGTGTGAAGAAATCTTGTAAAATACACAAGGTTTATGGTTTATTACCTATTATACGAAGAAATAGTCAAGGTGAAATCTAGTCAGTGACATGGCTCAGGCTATAAGACTAAACTAATGACAATGCAAGTTCGGTATCGGATGGGGTAAGGTGAGCTTAAACTCTGTAGAATAACTCAGGATTATAGGCGAGTCGAGACTGAACTTAAGTTAAGTTCAACCTCGGATATACCTTTCCAGTTTTATTTCATGCATAGACAAAGCCAATCCATATACCGAAACTCAAGACTATGACTCATGGCATGGCACCCATGAGCCCGTGATATCATTATCATGTCATGCAAGCCCAAATATTCGTGTCTTCACTGTGTTTACAGCAGTTGTATTATTAACATGCAATTAAATACGATTCTCATTTTGTAGGGATTAACTTTTTTAAATCACGTAATTGCTATTTGCGACATTAAAAAGTTAAGAATTATTTTTCTAACAGTACTTCTATTATTTTTTATATTTTTCGAACTCTGCCCATAGCCTTCTGTCATACCTTTGTAAAAGGGTTTCGTATTCTTATTTGTAAATGGCTGCTGTATGGCATTATTTTATCCTGCTAAATAATTGTAAAGCATAATTTGTATTAGTATAGTGTTTGTAGTGGCCAATTACCCATGTGTTAGTATGCACTAAAGGAAATGTAAATGTATATTTTTGGCAGTATTATAAATCTGTGTTTGTGGTGTACTGCACTGCACTGCTACTGACACTATGGAACATTCTATTATTCTCGGATGTATTGTATCTCTGTAGTTGCGCACTGGAAAAGAAGGACTTTCTCTTCCTTCTATACGTCACCGCACCGCCGTGACTCTCGCCCACTTTTATACGCCGTGAGCTGTATTCTAGCAAGACTGCTGAAGAAAGGTTTTTAACGTTTGTCAGACCTTTTCTGCTTTTCCTTTCCTGGATGCTTTATATTCCATGATATTTTAAAAATACTTGAAGAGGTTATGTAGATGAGACCAAGCATGGATTTATAAATATCCAACAAGCCCACACAATTATTTTGTGTTCAATACAATTTTCTCTGTAAAAAATGGATACCTGCAAGCAGAATGTTAAATAGTTTGGAGTATACGCTTTAGAGACTAATGAATGAATGAATTTATTAATTGAACATCGGCCACGCCCGCCCAATAACACGTTACAAAATTTCAGTGGACATAATTTGTTTCAGAAAGGTTGAATTAATATAGTCAATATAACAATATTCGTTTCGTCATGATGCTTAAATTAATCTTATATTATATTACACAATGCTTTATAAAATTGTAAATACTGTAATAAGTTTCTTTCGATTCGGATTCAAACAATTTTTCAAGGAAGTTTTGTGCATTACACTGTGAAGATATTGTAGATGAAAAATAAGTATTACGATTTGCTTGACAAGCTGGACAATCGACAAAAAAGTGGGCTAGGGTTGTTTCGGTTTTATGACAATGTTTACAAAAGTTTACGTTTATATATTTACCGTTTACAAACAGAGTGCTATAATCCAATCTAATTTGACAGAGTACGGATTTGATGGACTGAGGTATGTCTGTCGTTATGTAACTAGCAGGGCCTTGTGTAGGAACTAAATAACCATAATGTGGTATACTCAACGAGTTCATTACACGGTTCAGATCTATGTTTCGAATGTGAATTTTATAAACCTTCGTTAGCTCTTTCAGATACTTAGGGTCATTTAAGTATACTGGTGATAAACAATTTTCTCCCATACCGATTTCACTCAGGATGGAACAAATTCTGGAATACCAGCTACTGGTATGACCTGAACGGTGTAGTGAAATGCTAGCATCGAAAGAGATTCTTACTAAACTGTTTACAGGTTTTTTATAAACACGACTGATGTATTTTAATGTATTTCTAAAGATACATAACTTTGCTTTAGAGACTAATATATTTCGACTTCTAAGCAAAGTAGTAGGCAGTTCAACCTTTAACTCCGAAAAGAACTAATATGGTGTAGTAGTGTTCTAGCAACAGCTCTTGTGAAATACATATTTCTCATATGAAACTGTTACAAAGAGTATTTTTGCAGTACAGTTTGGCTACGGCTATAACGGTATAGGAATGTACGTGTTCTGATGTATTATTTGGATGATAAAATTCAGTTAGCCCTACTTTACAACTGACGTAACGAAGTCACTACACTCTGGTTCGTGTGTCCCATTCATATAGAAGTTTCTTGCAGTTAAAACTTCTTTTCTTCTATGCTTTTGTACTTTAGCATATTGAAATGTATACATTCCCATAGAAAGGTAAATATTCGGTTCCGTTCTCTCTACCTACCCGCATCGTATCGACTTCGTCCGCTCATTCATTTCAGTTTCATTCCCGTTGCCTCAGAGAAAAGAAGACCTTGGTTCACTGAATTAGGTCTCACATCGTTGTTTATTGATTGCTTGTAAATCTGGCTTGACGAAAGGAGGTTAGTAAGTAATACAGAGAACATCTGCTCAGACGATCTACTTTATTTCGTACTATTTGTGCATACCACTCCACCTCTGTCCGTTCGACAAAGAAATTGTAAAAACTGGAAGAAGGCTTTAAGCCAAGCAGGACAAAACTACAGACAAATTACCTTATTCAAAACGGAAAGACTGAGCTAATTTTCAGATTCAAAAGTTTATAGAATAGCATATTTTTGAACACTAAAATTCTTGCCTAATAAAATAGCAAAAGATGTGTAATTTGATATGTAGTATTAGGAGAACATATATTTACTTATTCTACTGTGCCAGAAATATTATAATAAGGAAAACTTGCGTTTCTTCTTATGCCAACTTCTCAGCAGTCATTGTGACTTCGTAACCGTAACGTGACATTTCATAGAAAGTGCTGTTTGTTTTGTACTACTCACAGCCACAGCACAAGTGAAAGTATCTCTAGGACGTATACATTTGATATACCAAAAGCCTGAAGGATTGAGAAATGAATACTTGACTTTAATTTATTTTCTGTAATACCTATCTTCAAATTAAACTTGTATAGAAACTCACTGCAGAATTTTAAATGGTGAATTAAATAATTTCTTCGTATGCTTAATAACTTGTGTGAATCTTACAACTCAACAACATTTTGTTTCACTTGACCTATTTAAATATTAAAATTGTCCACATGTGCGCATAATTCAATCGTTTTCTGTTCTTCTAACATATCAATCAAGAATCAAAACATATTTTGTTCCTGTGATTGCGATAATTTCAGTGCAAAGGTAGGTGTGATCTAAGTGAACACATAATAAATGAATTACAAGAATTGAGAAGATAATGTGCATAAAGAATGTAGTCATAAACTTTCTTAAAAGAAGATATTTAATGTATTTTAGAAATATTTTCTAGTAACATGCGTACTAATTTTATTCATTAATATAGTACTTCTCCCAGTAACTATTATTTGTTTTAATGTTATTACAGACATAGCAGCAATTGTACCACATCATTTGGTAACTAACTAACTAGAAAATGCTGATCGATATGATATAGCTAAAGATAACGATTATAACCATATTGAACTACCAGTCATTTTATGAGCCATGAGCTACAGAAGGTTAGTAGGAACGTGCTCTGATTTAATGGACTATCGATTCACTTCAAGAATAAAGAAATTAATTCCCAATTTGGTATAGCGTCAAGGTGTCATAATTAGTAACCTTTAATTACTAATGCCATAATGTTGACGAAAAATCAAAGTGAGTAAAATTAAGCTCTCACTATTTATTATGTTTCGCGTGAATACTAATTTATTGTCCAATTTCTGTGATTGATTGTATGAAATCGCGTGTTCCATTTGCATATTACTTTCTGCGTGGTAATCAGTACAAATTATTCGTTAACAGTAAAGTAAGAATTTTTAAAAACACACAAAAGTAAAAACACAACTGCAAAATTATTTGTTCTAGGTATAAAGGACATTCAGATATTTATCCGTATTGTAGCACCTAATAAATGTGCACAAATGAATGTTGTAGGTATGGCCTATAGCAGTACTTTCCTTGCATTGCATTACACTACCTATATACTATACTGCACTTTAGAACAAGTCATACCTTTACGTATAATCCTGAATGTAATTGTAAATCATTTTTATTGCAATGAAATTACTGTACCGGTGTTCATCTTTAATGCATTGCTGCATGTTAGTAAGTCTTGTCTTCTGTCTACTCTCTAGAACATCTTTGAACTACATCGTCGTTGTTCTACAATGTTGCAGCAATTTTATATGCGTAACTCACTCGCCTCTGTTTAAATGCACTTTAGCAGTAGCACTAATTACGAGTTTCGTTGTGCACGGCTTATTTACGTACCTTTTACGATTGTTTGTTGGGCTCTTTGACAGCCATCTCAATTTTACAGCTTTTCAATCTCCATACGTCACACGTTATGGACACTATCTAGTCTATTCCGCATACTCCTCTAAAAGATGTACCAATTAATTACTCCAAATATTATTGCTGTATAAATTAAATGCTGAAGCGTAAGCACTTTTATATGGACATTTCAATTTTCATTTCAATAAGTATAATTACTAGTGGAAAATGACATCACACCACAGTTACGTTTCACATCTTCTAGAAGGAAGTATCGATAGATTCAAATGTGAAGTTGTTAGCAATTATTCTTAGAGATAATAATGTGAGTATGTCAGTAATGAATAATGCCAATCTGTACGTTTGCAAGATAATAATGCCTTTAAGTTGTCAGTCAATCGAGTTGGATCTCAAGTTTTTGAAAGGCTACACACCAAATGATATGTGGTAGTAATAGTAACGTGTAATAAGTACGCACGATAAGGTATGGTATGTTAAAGTTCATCATGTATATTATAATAATGTAACCTAATGCAAAAAGTTGTATTATGGGACAGTGAAATGAAAAGTTGCCGTTTTCTTTTACGTTGTTGAAGAAGGGTGTAGCAATTTAACTGAATCTTAAAATGTATTCAATTAAACGGTGCATGTATAAGTATTAATATCAGTTGGAGGCACTTATAGGGAAGACGTCATAATAATATAATAAACTATGATATGCAATTCACAATTATAGCACATTAATAATTTTCCTAGATAGGCAAGGCAGCTAACGATAAGTCTCTTGTCAATTATTGGGGGTTTAGATTTGCAAGGATTAGAAGTAGAAAAATTCGCTTTCACTTTCTCGCATGGGAATTCACTCACATACTCACATCGCGCTCTGTACGTACAAGCAAAACTCAGCCAGAGCGACGACCATCACCGCATTTGCATAGTTGCAATTTGCAATTATACTCTACTCAACAATTTTGTCATACGTTCCTTTCTGCCTTATTATTGTACTTAAGAAAGAAAATTCACTTTTTGAGCGACGAACCAAGCAATGCAATGAAATAGTATGGTTTTTTCATTTAGGTAGTCAGATTGGTTAGAACTGTTTGGGCATACCACCTGTACTATTTAGTATGACTAGATCTTAGTATACTAAGCAATATTCACTTTACCTAGTATGCTTAATATTTATTGTAAGGATATGCAGCGTTGTAGGTAGGTTTAGTGCAGTTTGTAAATGTCTGTATGCTATAGACACAAACTAGTATCTGTAACTTTGTGTTCTTCTATATTCTATTGTTTATTCACTATAGTCAAGTTTTTGTCTCACCTGTTTTTGCGGTCATCTGCTTAATACTCTTGCTCACTGCTTGGTTAACCAGTATGGCTTATTATTGCAGTTTAACACTTAAATATCATAATAACATCAAACCATAGTGTTTTAGTAAGTGGAAATGACATTTTAATATGATTTTAAACACTTATTTTGCATATACTAACTACTTGTTTATGTCTGCAGTTTTACATGTAATTTTCTGGTAGTCCTGTCTATCTATTTCCTTGTTTTTATTCTACTAAGTTTCATTCATTCATTCTAAGTAGTTCATAGTTGGATAGTCAATAATATGTTTTATAATGTCTGTTTACTTATGGCTCCATTTATCTGTGAATCGAAATGTTTAGTTACCTCTTTATTTCTTTGTGTTGTACGTTTTGGGTACAGAAGAATATGCTCTATGTGTACAGTAAGTCTCAATTTGCAGACAGTAAAACAAGGATGATCTAACAGTTAGGTAAGGTTCATTAAATAATAATGATGAACGAAATTAGATAGTAGTTAGTCTTATCAGATTGATTGACGGTTGTGGACTGCGACTACGAATGTTACTCTTCCCTATTTCTCTTCGTAATAGTAATAATAATTTTTGTTTATTGTAGGCTTATTGATGAGTATTTTGTAATCAAATACGTTGAAGTTGAAATAACAAAAAAAGTTGATAAAGTACCTTAACTGAAGCAAACTAAAATATCTAGATAAATAGGGTGCATTTGTATATATTAAAATTGCTCTGCAAGACTGCACAGAATTTTTTACGTCTTTGTTTTTTACGGCTTTTAAATTATAGTTTAAATTTAAAAGCAAACCAAATACCATGCAGGTGTAAGGTTTTAACAAATTTTACAGCACAGTTTTTATTACGTATTACTTAGTACTTAGGTAATATTAATATTTGTTTGCACTACTTTATTATTTTACCGTGCATTTCTGCTTACAATTACAATTATTTACAATTACGTAATACAATTTGGCCCTTACAATATTTATTTTGATTTTTTGTTTGTCATAAAAGTGTTTACAGTCTACCTTATAGGTTGGGTTGCTAACTGCTGTTTACCGTATTTGTAATATACATATAGAGTGCATTTCTAGTATTTTATCTGTCTGCAATCGTACTCTACTCTACTGGTTCTGTACTACAGCTATAGTTATGTGCAATGGTATTATTAAGAGAAATATTTTGCTTTGCTTTGTTAAACAATATCGACTATATGTAGCTGCAGTGTACGTATATCAAGTGATAGGTGCATTGTTCCTAATAATAGGAGCCTTTCTCGAATACGTAGTTTAGGTATGGTATGAAAAATAATGATACACATTAAATACATTATACATTAATAAAGAGTCAATGTAGATGATGTGGTTTAAAGAAAGACAAAAAAGGAAATCAGGCATCAGGTATTTTAGAGGCACTACTTACATCTCTGAATTGAAACGGTATCATCTTGTCATACTTGAACGTGTATTGCTGTACTATTTCCTAATATAGGTATGTTGTAGGTATGTAGATTAATTCCTCAAGATAAATATGATGGTATGAATGAATGGAGAATGTTTCTATTATGTATTTGACAACGTCATTGCAATACTACTATGTATGTAGGTATATTTGCACAAGGCAAGACACACTTCGCTTTTTTACTTGAAATACAGTCAGAGTCAGACATTCTCTTACTTACGACTACGTTGACGTGAAGTTTAGTTTAAATTGAATAATGAATATTATAAGAATGTGTTCGTGTTCGCATTGATAATGTTGATGTTAAAACGCTAACGCAACAGAAAAGATTTAATGGACTGTGGAGAATCAGAGATGATGTGATATTCATGAATGGATTTGCATAGTGAATGTAGGTAATTACATTTTGATTGGCTTACTTGCAGATTCAGTTCGAAGTCGAGGGAAGCGCATTAGCTCAAGTGACATGACCGAGATCAACAGTGTCAATAATAACAAGTCATCGTGTCCGAACGCGACTACCAGTAGTCTTGCGGCCAACAACACGCAACCGGAGCAACCTCAGAGGCGACTCATTAAAGCTGACTTCGATCTTCTCTACAGTTTAGATACCAAAGTAAGTTACCTAAATTACAATTCACTTGTCTTATCCATTGATTGTTCTCAGAAATCCCCCGTGTCTCCACCATGTTTATCGCTTATTAGTTTATTATGTTGTAATAATGTGCACATATATCAATCTACTCTACTCTCTTTCGTTTTGACTTTTGGTAATACTCATCACAACAGAACAGTCAGCTAGAATAGGCATGCTACCAATTAATCAGTGTCCTCTCTAAAAGAAAACGTCGAGCTAAGAGCTTTAGAATGCAAATGGCACCTTCTATCTATCACTGTGTATGAATAATGGATATCTACAAGCAAGACTACCCTGAATTACATGTTTAAATTATAAATACTTACCTACATATTTATTTTCGTTGAAGAGTCGACGTAATGAGGACCTACCATAATAGCAACATTTGCATATGGATTTTTACATCTCCAATAATTGATCTGTGATAGCGCACAATAAATAGTACACAGGCTTTCCTAACAGCGATGCCCTTATATATGTGTTTTCTGTAATGCAATGCAATATTATGTACGCTTCTTTTTATAACATGACTTATTCTCAATATCATTTTGATGATTGATGTAAAACAAATTGTTATCCAACGCTTTAAAAAATAAAATCCATTTGTTATACGTTTCCCCAATCCTTTCCTTTCTTGTCAGAAAAATCTGGATTCAAATCTTTTCCCATTAAGTTACATTACTACATAGCTCCATTTTTAATAAAAACAAGTCAAGAGCAGCACTAGTCCAAAATAACACTGTCAATATCTTTTACTTGTCAGCTTGAAGATTAGTATACATAAAAATAATGTGTTTATTTAGTCAAAGTATGTCAAACAAAGTTGCAGTAGCTCTTGCTCATTTATTTGATAAAATAATTAACTTTGAGGAAAAGAAAGCAAATAATGTTATCCCTCTCGTGACTGAAATACAATACGGCGGCTTTATCGATAAAAATCCATGGCCTTTTGTTCTAACTTGACATGGCATGCAATATTGCTTCAATAACCTTGTGATGCTAACTTGCTTAAAGGCAAAAAGGATAAAATGTACCAAGTTTTCATTTTTCCATTTTATTAGCAAATAACTATCGGATAAGAGTTTGCTGTACAAATCAATACATATTCTACTGCAGCATATAATACTTTAATGTTTTTCTAATTCCAAATACTAGTTTGCTACTGTACACTATTTATCTATGTTCAGCTTGTTACAAACTGCATGTGTCGACAATGTTTTACTTTACACATAATATTACGTTACTTTGTCTCAATTTGTCTTATAATTACTACTTAGGCGAAAACAAACAAGTCCGTTAAATAGCTCTTCACTTCATTTGTCATTTGTATAGTACCTACAATCAGTGCACAGCTATACATGCCAGCCAGTTTTTGTGTATAATAATTATGAGTAATTGATATGCTTTATTTACTTGTCAGTTATCGAAAATAATTAGGGAGTCATTTTACGCAATTTAAACCTTCAATAAATATGTCATGATGTCAAAAGTGGAGTTCATTTGTACGAAGACCAGTAAACCACTCATCACAATCCTCTATTCCTCATTCGTAAGATTATGTATTATTACCTTTTAGATGTATTAACACACTAAAAATAATAGGTATCCTCGTTTAGCCTTTGAGGAAAAGGAAAAAAATCTCTTCACGTTAATATTTGTGCATTTTGCAATGTTTGCATTACCATATTTGAAAATATCCTCATCCTCAATGCCCAATCACTTTTACAGACGACAATAAACAACAACAGACTTAATCCCTAACAATTCGTGATGAAATAATGATGTAAATGTAAATACTAATCTTTATTTATTTATTTTGTAAGTCAAACTGTGTAAATAATGGAAAGTTCCTGTACAAATACAAATGTAAACCAACGTGATTTACTGTCTCCGTGATGTCACTTACCGTGAATGTGTTCCTCACAATTTTGTGTTTCTGTGTTTGTGGTTTTTAAATAATTGTAATTATGTATTTAATTTTGTATATTTAGCATCAGGTGTACTTTGACTATTCGTGTAGTATCTAGATAGGTAACAGAATTAATTTGTAACATCTCCATACCTATTTGTGCCACCATCGTATCATGACATGATATCCTTGAAAACTTAAAATACCTATACATTATCCCTTATCTTATCGTTTAGTTTAACATATTGCTACTATCGCTTTGTTTATTTTTTCTATTAAAGGGGATAGTTATTTATACTTTAGTGTTGCTACTAAAGTAAAGTTACGAGAGAAAGAAAATAACAAGAAACAGTAGTGGTCAAAAAGAATTTTAGCTGGATTGTTGGGTGTGCGTGTAAATGCAATCGAAATGAAGATGATATGTTGATATTATAAACTGTTAAGAGAGCCCTTGACGGAGCAAACGAAATACCAGTTTATGTCTCATATAATATGCAGCATGTATAGAGCTTATAAAAATGAGGATACAATTAGATATTAGTAAAACCGGTAGATACCTCCTAGTTTCTAACTACCTATTTAATCATATAAACTAGATATCGTTTCTAGATAGCTGCACTTAGGTATTGTTAGGAGTTAGGTAGCGTAGACGTAGCTATTTAGAAGTTAGGTGTTGTTGTTACGTAGCTAGTTGATTTAATGTAGGGAACTTCAAGATACAATACAGGTTTGAATCCTTTATTTTGCACTGAATGAGCATGAGTTTTTGACTGACTGACACTGGCTCTGTCAACTATTGACAGTAGGAGGAAGGACAGGGACAACAGAAAAACAAGACGAGAAGGAGACTCTGCTTCCATTTCATTATTATTATTACTTATCAATACTTGTAGCTTTGTGTAACTGATGTACTTATAGATAGGTATGGCTTGTCTTACGAAATGTACAAGTACAAGGGGAGGTTCAGCATAGTAATGGTATAATAATGTTCTAATATTATTTACTCCTCTTCGAATCGTGCATTCCTGTATATATAGAGCAGAGTAGCTTAGAGTCTCATTATAATTCTCGATAGACCGCAAATAAGTTATTTGCATTTTTCATTCTTGTTAGTTGAGAGTTGGCTTGGCTTTGGCTGCTACCTACCTAAGTGACGTCATAAAAGCATTGTTACTTTTACTTTCATCAATATGTGACTCCTTCTCTAGTTGAGTTGGTAGTGTCTATTTAGTTTGTGTTGGAGTTGGACTGGATATTATAGTATACAGGGTGTTCCAAAAGAATATGAAACGATGTCGGGGGCTGTAACTCCTAAACATGAGAACCTACAGAAATGTGGGGACCATCATTCGAAAGAGGACAAAATTTCAACCAAAATTGATACAAAAAGTACTTAATTTATTAATCTTTTTAAAGCTTTAGAAGGCAGAGAAAATTCGGTAAAATTGCGTGTTTTCGCGTGTAAAACACAGGGATATTCAAAAGACATGCCTTCCACCAGTCTGTTGACATTTTTCAAATCTTTTAACAACCAAGAGGCATTCAGTGGCTATCATTTCTGGCAGAATTTTATTAGTAACGTTGACACCTTTACTTTTTAGACCCTTTACCATTATTGCATGGGGATTATGCGTAACCCAAATGATCTGATTGCTCCCATTCACAGTACCGTTCAGACTGAAAGAGCATTTATCCGAAAACACTACAGATTTAGTAACATTTTCGTCAAGTCCCGAAAAGCATTTTCATTTCTTGCAAAACTTTATTATCTTAGCATAGCCTCCAGGTTTCAGCTCTTGCAATTTAGTTGGTCTGTAAGGGTTTATGTTTGCTACACGTAGTCCTCTTTTAATAAAGCAATGACTTAAATTGAGTTTTAGACGAACCTAACTAATGGACAACTTACGATTTTTCATGAAATGACTGACCTATTCTTTTCAAATTAGCTTCTGTTAGTTCGGAGCGCGGGTTACCCGATTAGGGTTTGCTATGAGCCACAGTTCCGTATTGTGCCCACTTTTAAAAGCATTGTTTAAAGTGTTTCGGTCGGAGACGATGTTCTTGGGATCCTTTTCCTAAATCTATGACGAACTATTGGAATACTACTAGATTTAGCATATTCTACCGCCAGAAATGTCCCAACGGTAATAAAAAATTCGAAAACGGACTACTAAAGCTTTTTTCCATGATTTACATGGAAAATGCCGATACTATTTGACCCTCCATATTTCCTTAAAAATGCAAATTTTTCAGGGAACCATAATATCAATTTTGGTTGAAATTTTGTTCTCTTTTGAGTGATGGTCACCACATTTCTATAGGTTCTCAGGTTTAGGAGTTACAGCCCCCGACATCGTTTCACATTCTTTTGGAACACACTGTATGTCGTAATCTTGTAATAATGTAATTTAATAGGTAGTAGTAAGACTGGTAAAGTAAGAGTATTCTTTGTTGTTCCATTCCATGTCTTATAATACTACTTACTGTAGCTCACATTTACATACAAATCCAGTCCTCTGCTATTATAATCAACAAACAGACAAGACCCTAAGTAATAAATATCTAAAGCTATGTAATACACTTTAAACTACCATGCTAGCTGTGTGGAGTAGCCAACAAACAAGCAAAGCAATTTGATGCATTGCTCTATTGAAGGTCATTGTGTGCTCAAGGAAACTCTTCCTTCTTTGCATTCTGTCGCGTCCACTGTCTAATCTAAACTAAACTAAACATTAGAGATAATAATAAATGATACGTTTAAGTAAGTGGAGTACAAAGTCTCCCTGCTATGTGCAAGAACACGACAAACAGCTACATGCACAAGCCATTTACTAGAGACAAGACAAGACCAGACCAGACCACACGTTAGCAAATCGAAAAAATAGACCATCTTGTGATAATGGCGTGTTCCAATTCCAATTATTTGATTTATTGGCTATATGTAACCAAATTGGATGTTTTTTGCTTTAGTCTCCAATACTTTTAATAATTCATGCATGATTTTGCAGCATGGGATGAAAATGCTCATGCTTGTGTACCTGATAATAGTGTGTGAAAGGTACTAGATATTTTTTCAGATTTTAACTTTTAACCTCATTCCGGATATCTGATATCGGAATTAATTGTATTATGCTCACAAGGCAATGGCGACACTGTCTGTATAATCATATCACGAAAGTAAAAATATTATTTATGATCGAATGTCAAAGCTTACGTGCAGAAAAAGGCATGCAAAGAAAGGAGAAGTGATAGCCTGTTAACCACCCTTCTAATGCCCTTAGTTATTATGTGATATGATGGCTAGTGGCAATATTCTAATAAATGTCTAATCTGGCAATATTTATTAAACTTTTATTTAGGTACATTCCTATTTGCATGCGCATATTAATCAGCAGAGTACTGTGAGATTTGATTTTGTATAGAAGAGGAAAGTGTAGCTACGTTAAGTTATGTAGATATTAGTTTTGATTCTTTGTATGTAAGAAAATTATTTAATTTAAGTCTGCATTACATATGTTGTGTATATTAAAATTACATTTTACATTGTGTGGATGACTCAGCTTCACATGTTATGCTTCACACTCACTGCATACATCTGGTTGAGTTAAACGTGGGTTAGTTAACAAAATAACGAAAGCAGAGCATGCAGATAGGTTTCGCAACTATCTTTATTTGAAGCATGGAGTAAAAACTTTGTTCTTTTTGTAGGATGATGATGATGATGATGACTATTTGGAGGACTCGCCCAAGGGAAATGGAACTTGCTTTTATGGACACATTTGTCCCGAAGGAACTCAGTCAACACCCGTCTCACCATGGAAAAAGCCTAATGGTATGTTGGTGTATGTAGTGCAATAAATGGTTCCCATAAAAGAAGCTTACCCTCATGCTACGTTTGTTCTTATTATGTATCTGCAATTTTGTGCACTGCGCAATTTGCGAGTTTGCATAAATTCTGGTGTTTATTTTTGGTTGGGTAATAGCTTTATTGTGTTCATGCATTGCTCAATGCCCATGCAGAAGGAAGGGACCACCGTTCAAGTACTTTTTTATTGCTATTTCCAGAACCTAAATTCGAAAACGGAGAGACGTCTGGTGTAGATATTCGCCGTCGACATTCCATATGTAATCCTACAGTACGAGATGAGCACGGGTCAACACTCATAACATTTCCGTTTGAGTATACAAATTCAAAAAATGTCTTCAGCTCTCTGAACGGTCCGAGCGTCTCTCCGATTCTTCATCGTCGAAAAGCCAAACTTCCTCATTCTGTCTCTAAAAGTTCCCTACAGGAAGAATTCTTCCAGTCGAATCATTGGCAGACAGCCATTGAATGTCTGTCCCTTAATTTAGAAGAAGTTGTACATATTCGTAATGTTTTAACCAAAGCCGAGTTGGAAGGTCTGCCTGTCGACTGCAGCTTAAAAGAAGATGTAGAAAAGGGAAAGGTAAGATCTTATAAATTGCAGATCATTTACTAAAATGTACTACTGATGATTCTTTGATAAGATGACTTACTCTCTTCTCATCATCATACGGTCGAGATTTGTATAATTTAGCAATTGACATTTTCTCTTTGTTTCTGTTATTGCTCTTATTTATTTTGATTTGGTTAATAGTTTCTCGTGTATGCAGTTAATCCGGCTAGTTACTTGATCTAGTACATATTTACATATTTGAATATTGTAGAAGAATTGACGATGAGCTTCTCACACTGTTCAGATGTGACTCATCGACATCGATACGCATACCGTTACCACGTAAAATGTATTTATTTAGGCAGGAAAGTTAACGTAGGAATATAATATGCATATTTTGTGCATACGAGCAGGCAGTTTTATGATTTACAAGAGGCGAGACTCCTTTTTGACCATTCTGATATATCTAGGCGGATATAATCAGTGCACTGCTAAGTTAGCTTGGGTTTGGTCAAGGTGATATCGAGTCAACATTACATTGTTGTAGGCTAAGCCATGCAGGCCAACGGAATAGGTACTGACTGTGTACCCACCATCCAAAACATCGCTCTGTCCATAATAAACACTAATACACTTTGCACCAACTCAGCTCACTCTCCTCAATAACGAAACCTGTGATCAAATGTCTACTACACAAGTACACACGATACATAATGCATATGCTCTACAAATACGAAGAGCTCTTGCTCTTGCTTCCCACATCTTCTACCTTCCATAATTAGTAAATGGGACGCAGGTAATGTAAAAGCACATATGTAGATGTTAAACGAATCTCATATTATTGGATTCGTAATGTTTGCTGTGCCACGTTCTACTACTTTGTTCATTTCGCAATGTATTTGTCTGGGTGTTGATTCAATGATATTTAGGTGTGCTTAAAGTAGCAACGAGGTGTGTATGCACAATTAAGCAGAGTGAAAAATGTAAATACCCTAATGAAGAGTATCTGCTATTATGGACAATGTTAGCAATCTTGAAAAAAGTCACGACTGGTATTTATTTTTTATGCATTAAATCAGCCAATCAACATTGGTATAGAGGTTTCAAACACATTATAAATTATAATACTTATTGTAAGTATTACAGGTAGATCAGGGATATAGAGTACAACCATGCCCAAGTTGCGTTTTAAATAACGTCGGATTGTAATTGTACTATGTAATTGAGTGGAGATAAAGATGGGAAGATAGGATGAAAGAAAGTAAACAATGACGTTGGTGAAGTATGTATGTTTGTAATTGTGAAAAGGATTCTCCTACAGGCTGAAATTGTAGCGAGATTTCGGTAGGTACATAGGATACAGTGTAATTATTATTTATTATATTTTCTTTGGTCACAGTGGATATAAAATAAATTCATTTTTGGCCATCATCTTGGCACTATCTAGTTCTAATAGGTTTAGTGAATTTCTATTAAAGCTAAGCTAGGATACTCCTTAAAATTCCAAGGTGATTTAAGCTTTGATTGATGTGAAATGGAACAAAAACGATTTAATTTATCGTAGCATTATACTCCGCAGTTTGACTTGTCTGGTAATCCATTTTTTATGTGATACATAATTCCTTATCCTATTCTTTTCCTGAGAATCTGCAAAGTCTATTCATTGTAAAATAAATTGTCTGAATTGAGTTTGTAATAGAGGAGAGTGAGACGACGGAAGGAGCTAAAGGAGAGCAATGACCTACGCGTTTAATTTAAGCTCTACTGTTGTATGTAATGCCAGAAGAAGTTTTAGTAGTAGCGTACATGACTGATTATTTTACGACAACAAAGAAAAGCCTATTTTGGGTAATGAAGTTTGGAATTGAAGGGTGATTGTATTAATAGAGTCACTTATTTGTATTGTTATTTTATAGGTGTGCTTCCTTTGTCTGAAGACACGATTCAGTCTTTTTGGCCCTTGGGGGAGCTCTTGTAAACTATGCAAGCGAACTGTCTGTGCCAAATGTTGCTCAAAAGTATGTCTTACAGTATTGTTCTCGTTCAATAATACCATTAGAATAGTTTTTAGCAAAACTCGTGTTTGTGCTCAGCCAGCCCTCCGTGATGGTCTTTTAATGTGAACGAAACCGATGCGGTTTCTCTAAAATTAAAATGATTTCTTCTGCCTTTGTAGATGAGAATACCTACTGAGCATTTTGCCAAAGTACCCGTTTCAACACTGAGTCCCACAATATCTCCAAGGGAGGAAGAAAAGGAATTCTCGTGTGGATCAAAAACACCGACGCCAAGAACAGAGAGCCTCACGCCAACTAAAATGGCAGGTGGACGCAAAAACAGCGTAGGCAGTGCACCCACTTCTCCAAATATGAGTATTTCAAGAAAATCGATGGGAACGGATTCAGACAGTGGACAAAGGTCAATATCTCCTGGTCTTTTTGAAGCAGAAGAACGCGACAGATTCTCACCCGACCACAACAGTGGACCATACAGCTTGCCGACAGTCACCTCAATATCGCTTGGACTCATGGCCTTCAAACGGTAACTATCTTTGCAATTTGACTATTTGCTTAGGCTGAAGGTAAATAAAAATGTGTGTGTGCTCGCTGATACTCTGTTATCTGCAGAATACCGGAAACTCTGATGCACGCCGAGTACCTATGTATACACTGTGTATCAGTAAATAATACTTCTGTTCTGTTATGTTTTGTTTACAGAAAGAACTTCGGCAGAGGGAAAGAGGACGATAAGACTGAGAGACTGAAAGGTGTGCTGATGGTGGTTTGTCACGACTGTAAAGCTATGGTTTGTCAAATCATACGCTCCTCGAGAGCCAAGAAGGCTAACTCATATAAGAATAATATGACACTAGAACTGCCCAATGTTCACCAGCAATTGGGTTAGTTAGACACGGCGTTAGCAGATGCGTTAAAATGTTAGACAGAGCCTGCCTACAAAAGTACATTTACTACTAATATTATTTAATTAGTGCGTTATGTTAGAACAATTTTCAAATCTTATTAACTTCACAATTAATTGTTGGTCTGGTCCACAATATCCTATTCGTTCTGCCCTACTATCTACATATACTAATGCGTTCTGCTCTAATGTATGTAATGTATCGTTCTTTCTAGTCTACTCCATATCACTACATACACAAAACAATTATCCGCATTTTAATTGACTATCATTCACCATACACGTTTCGAATCGATGTAATGTGATTTTTCGTTGACCTCTGTATTTACCAAGTAAAACATTATTTTTGTGTACTTAAGTAGTTAGTACCTAAACTACAAGTACTCGTCCTACAAGTTAATATTATACTCAAGTAGGTGTAAGAATGTATATGACAATACGATACAATTACGTAGTACGTAGTGTTTAAATTACCGACGTGGTTCACAATTCATAGTAATCTGCCTGTGTTTGTTGATTAATATTTACTAAAAACACTCGTTGAATTTACACTTAGAATACTAATGATTCAGAATTCATGCTTGAGCACGAATGTCTTAATTCACGTTTTTGCAAAATGTAATCTTTTTGCACCACTCCCACACATATATTTTTACTTACTCAGTACAATACTGTACTTTGTCTATTCTTGAAACTTACATCATACGTGTTACTTGTGTTTATGTTTAGAGCAGAACAATAACAGCTTCATGCAAATTCGTAATTTACGGTAAATGTAGTGATAGGTAGTTTGAGGACGCCGAATATGGGAAGTGAATATATTATATTATCATTCCAAGGCTACAGAATCTCAATTCCACTAACCAATCTTTACATACCTAGATAAACTTGACGCTTTCGTTTGGATTCCTACACTTTTCATAACTTACGTGTGTCGTGCATTATGAAATGTTCGATGAACACATGAAATATTTTTTTAAACTTACAATTTCCTTTAGGTATTTAGTTGTAGTTAAACTGAATCTATAAAACTACGATAGGAATAGTCATACACAAACTAACTCATAGTTATTTCATCTCTTTTCCTAAGTATCTGTGCATCCTTCATCTTTAATTGTGTGTGTTGTAACTTGCATTTCGAGCTTTGGAACTTGTTATTTTTGTTGAGAGAATTACGATCGACTATAAAATATTTTCCGTTTTCTTTATTCATTAATTTAGTACAAGCCAAACACTGTACTCTACTGTGTGAACTTTCTACGTAGGAGTCGTACGTAATATTATTACTTCATTAACAAACATGCTGCTACTATTTCAACTAGAACATTCAATTGTGTGGGGTGTTTACGAACAATATCCCCGTTTATGTGCGACACTGTCAAATACTAGAAACTTATCTATACAATATGTTATTGAATGAACGAAGACCTATGATAATATATGAGTAAGATAGTTATGTATTTATTACGTCATTTAAGCCTAATCAAGCTGTTCTGTAAACTCAGCAGAACTCTCAATCACACTCACGGTATCTATTTATTTCTTGTAACTTAATTGTTTACCGTTCATGTTTCAGAACACTTTGAGAATTATCAATATTGATAACTCAGTTGAGTGAGATGTAATAATATAGTGCAGCAGAATGTCTTTGTTCGTAGAAAGGTAATCCATATCATCATTCTAGTCTGTACCTCAGTAATTAAGTGTCTTTTCTGTCTGTCTCTACTGTACAACAATTATTTATCATGCATCAGAAAGTGAGTAGAATGACTGTCCTACTCAAATAACAATCTAATCTCTCGGAAGCATTCCTTATAAATAAGATTTAAGAATCGTGAATCATACAATACACTAACATAAGTAAACATGCAGGAGATACTAAAATTAACATAACCTTCGCGTGAACTATGAACTACAAATAGATAAATAAGTATGACTTCTTGAAAATGTTTTTAACTTAAGTAAAGCATAGCAGCAAACAAGACGCAAAAATATGCATCTGAATTGAGATAAAAAATTTCCTTTCCTAAGGCTGCTGATTTATTGTCAGGTGTACGTTACAACACTACTTTTCATTTGTGAGGAGGTTGAAATAATTATTTGACTAGTTTCAACAGTTTGAAGTGTAAAGAATAAGAAAATAGTACTTTGTTTTGTGATGAAGATGGAATGAGGGTTTGATATGTATGATACGTAATAATGTGTATTATAAAAGTGCATTTATTTTCTGTTTATATAATGTATGTTTTGCTATTATTTGTATTCAATTCATTATAATGAATATAAAGTGTCTGATTTGATCTGCAACTTATCAATGATTGTTAGGCTAGAGACTGGTTGTGTATTTATGTGATTTTGGCACGCTATGAGTGAGTAGCTACGATGTCGATGCTAGTAAAGCGAACAAACTATGGAACAGTCTTTGTTTATAGTGCTTACATTACCGAAAGGAAAGATTTTGGAAAAATATCATTTTTAAAACAATTTTGAAAAGATTTCCAAATTAACTTTAAGTGTTCCATGCAAAAATGCGTAATTACTGTCCAATATAACTCTTATTAGAAATTTCCGTAAACCTTTTTTGAATTCCTGTCTATCACTATGTAATAAATATACAAGTCATGACACCAGTGGGAGTGGCATTTAGTGTGATAGCTCCCGGTGTTTTGAGTCTTTGGCTAACTTTCCTAAAACCTTGCCTTTCGGCGAAGTAGACAATTTTCGCGAAGCATCTTGTTTGTGAACAATTCCTTTACTCATTCATGTACTTATCATCAGTGGCTTTTACCCTCATATCTGAATATAGTGCAATCGTACCAAAAACCTCAATGTAAATGACAGGAAAAGAGATTTACAGGTTCTATGAGTATAAAAAGTAGAAGTGTCAAACACTCATCACGAAATTAATGTTATTTGATGTATCGTTTATTCAGGGAGAGTGAACTTGAATATTGTTGAAGTAACAAACAAAACACTTATGCATTTGGTAAGAATAGGCAATTACGTACTTCTGTAAAATGAAGTTCGGGTATTAATGATAAGGAAATGAAATAATAAATAAAATGTAGATAGACACGTAACGTAAATAGACATTCGCATGATGTGCTGCCAGTAGACCAAAGTGTAGGAACAAAGTTCGATGGTGTGTTCGTTTAATTGTGCTATTGCTATTACTAAAAGTTAATTAATTGCCTACTATACTTAAACGCATAAACTAGAGATAACGAAGATGTTTAGGGAATTAATAAAATGCTTCATGACAATGACATTGAGTTGAAGTGAATGAGTATCGGTGTCGTTTGTTCCAAAGTACCAAATATGATAAAACGCCTACTACATCACATATTTACTTATTACATTCAGTAATAACGAAGTAATATGAATGAAATACTTACTACATCTCTTCCTAATCATTATAACTACATGTATATGTACTTATGTGTAATTATTGTATGTATGTAATTATTGCAATTAATTTATAGTATGTATTCGATATTGTTATTGATGTTGCAAGGATGATTAGGTAATCGATAAGATCCTAACTAAATCTATAAATAACAGGAAAGTAATGAATAATTGCTAGATATACGGAATGCAAATCTTGGGGTACTGAAGAATACAAATGGTTGGATAATTTATTGTAAGTAAAGAACTTTGTTAAAATGAAGGTGGAAGGTGAATTGAATTGGTGAAGGGTATACTTCTAGTCCTGTAATATAGGGACACGGTTTGAAAGAGTTTTCGGAAATTCGCTACATGCAGAATTAAGGTCCGCTGCTATCCGAAGGAAAATTTCTATGCAAGTAATTTTCTCTTAAGACTAGGCAATTTTGAAAATGGTATTCTGTTTCAATTCTGATAAATGATGGCAAAGTTGCATGACATCACATAACCATTTTTATTCATTAATGGCCTCCTTTATAATTTGTGAACATCCATTAAACTTGCACATCTTACAGGGGAGTATTTTTAGGAGTCAATGATTGACGTTTTGACGTTCATTGAAACTTATGCGTCAGCAGGAGTCACGTAATCGACAAATACAGAGTTTAGGTGGTAAATAAAAGTTTGTTGATTGACTCAAGCTAAATATTTGCATACCTGACTTGGTCTGTGTACGAGATTACTAATTTTTGCTCTATACCAGGAAATATCTATACTGAAGGAAATTTGTTGTGTGATGGGTTAAACGTTGTGACGTTTGCTACATTTATTAGAAGAAGAAAACGAAATATGCATGTTCCGAAGTGTCGTTTTCTTGCCTTACTACCTAATATTTATTTAGATTACCCATACGCATAATATACTCACAAACTGCATAATTAGCGAAACACTACCTACTACATTGCTGCTAAATGTTAAACTACTACTATAAATAATGTACTCTAGCACATTTTTAAAATATGTTAAATGAAACTAGTCAGAATTTGTTGCGTATGGATAGAATGATTGATGTGGCAGGTAGCTTACCGTTAGTTAGTTATTCAGCCGAATTACAATTAGAAGTAATAAATGCTAATTACCTTCATCTATTCTAATTAAAAGTATACATCGTGAAATGTACTTTAATCACACCATTCCCCTCTATTAATTAACAGCATTCTCAATGTCAATACGTAAACTATTGTGTTATGGTTATGACATACGTGATCATAACACAACGCACAAAGTAATGATACTATTATATTTATTATAATTATATCGCGACTTCCTATATAAATGTTACTGTTACTTAAGGCAAGGTTAATGGAGGTAGTAACTTGGTAATTAGTTAATAATCAAGAGAATTCATAGTCTCGTAAAATAAAGCTAAATGTGTGTAATTTCCGAATTAAACGTTCGTGCAATTCCATTCTTCTAATTACATTAAATTCCAAACGCGAATGACAAATACATATTGCAATTATTTCGATATACTTCCGTTGCAATGCAAAGACTAATTATTTTCCATTTTACCTGGCAAAATTAGCCTGTTCAATCCATTAGTTAAAATAATCCTTTTAAGTTTTTTGCCTGCTGGTTGAACTCAGATATTACGTTACTTTATTCTTGGTCACCTAAGAATTACTCAGTGTGTTGATAATAAAATATAATCAGGTTAGTTAGACGTGCTTAAAATTATACTCCTACAGTATACAAGAAATGACAAAAATGTAAAACAGAAAAATAGAGTACCTCAGTACTTATTAGCTATAAACACAAGTACATAATACGTTTATGAAAGCAAGATGATATTGAGGCTATTGAAAGCAACTAACAAAAACATGTACCTATACTCTTTAATCGTACTACAAAATAATAATATTACAGAGAAACTATGTCTAAAGTTTATGCATTAAAGAACTAACTCAATGCCTTTAATTCAGTGTAATTGTAATTGTAAGTGTTTTCGCACAGAAGATGAAAATCTTATAAATCGGTTAATTATTTGCTATTGCAACTGAACAGGAGCAGAGAAGTTATCTAAAGAAGCAAACCTATGAATGTTAGATTACAGATACTTATTTATAATGGCTGTTGTTACTACCGTCTCATAAATCCGTACTGTCCGTTCTCTTAAACAAGGTTCTAGACTAGAAAGATTGCATTTAAGTCGTCAGAGACTGTAGAATCTATAAAATAAAGTAGCTAATCATTAATCTTAATATTGCATTGAAGGTATATCATATTATTATAATCATTAAGTACAATTGCTCGTATTTTTTGTTAAAATATTTTAAGTTGCCTGTCTATTGTAATGTCATGTTGTACCTACCTGTGTTGAGGTTGTGATGACACACGTTATTCACTTCCCCATTATTTATCAGTATGGATTATGGATTACTACAATCATTATATTTAGTACTAGTATCCTATGTACCAAGTTATGTTCCAAAGACATGAGATTTTCTGTTGACTATTATAAGTGAGGTTTGAATTAAAAGTAATTAAAAGTCGGTTAAAGAAGATGAGTAATGTATCTTCCAATGTGTTATATATAAAACATACTCGTCGTATGTTTGGCTATGATGTAAGTATTGATGTGGTGGATGTCAATGAGGATATTAAGCGAAATGAGTGTGAAATACACTAGTTTGTTGGGTGGGTATATTCTATAATAGATACTATATAATAATAATCGTGTCTAACGTAAGGGTAATGTATTATAATGAATACTATTGCATAGTACATCTCTGTCTAAATATTATTTAGTATGTTACAAGCAATACCTACCTATGATGTTATAATTGTCACTTACAATTAGCCAAAGAGCAGCCTAAATGCTATGATCAAAGTTAATTAATGTCATTACTTAAGTTGAATGTAAATGCTACCGATTGTTTATAGGTTATATGTTTTGTAATGGTATGTCAGTTTGATTTTAGGAGTATTGTACTATTCGGTCAGGTCTGACATACACAAAATACACACCTGCATTCTGAGAATTATTCTGTTCTGTTCTGTAGTTCTCGTGCACTATTTTTTTCATGTAAATATGAATAATACAAATAATAATAATAATATTATAACATTTCGTCCGATACTTATTGAATCGATTTTATATTAATTACTGTTGTAAGCTTCACTCATGCGGAGATGTTATAGTTATCAATCACAGTAATCATTTTATCATTTAGACAATTTCCCAATTATTAAACAAGGGGTACTCACATCATCGGACTAATCCTAAGAATACAAATACAATCTCATTGACAATGTCAGTTCCACGCACTTATTTTAACCAAGTCTTATTAAAGCCATACGTATGTTTTTAAAACTTTCGTTTCTGTTCATATATTGCAGTGTAATCTTATGTACAGTAATGTAGAAACTAAATGTTTTATATATATATACCTACATTGATTTTATGTATTTTCGACCAATAAATTGGTTTTCAATTTTAACAAATAAAAACTCATTCCATTAGGGCATTTATTGCTTAAAAAGATACACCCATAGCTGACTTGACTTCAGACACGTTCTAATTTCAAACATCTTGTAGACTTACTGATGCATATTATATTACTAGCTTCAATCAGTTCGTTTATGTTTCTAACATGCGAAAAAGTATTGCTCACTGAAGGATTGAAAACATAATGACTATCAGTTTACACTTTCATGTGACAGTTTTTATTCCACAAATTCATTTACATGTAAGTTAATAGGCGCAAATGTCAAATATTATAGCTTTACTGACGTTACTGGCTTTATCATAACATCTTGTCTACGTGGAACGCTAAATACATTTTTAAACGAAAATGTAATGTACAACGAAATATTGTTTCGGATATATTATCATAATTTACTGTGGACTGTGGATACATTGCTTACCAGATTATACAATACATTACTAGGTTTAACCGACTATCAAAGTTGACTCATCAGGAAATTCATATTCTGGAACCTCCAAGTTCAACGGAGCAGGGCCTTTACGAATACGTCCAGAAGCATCATAATGAGAACCATGGCAAGGACAATAATAACCTCCGTAGTCACCTAAAAATTACATGAATGAATATGTGAATATCAATGTCTCTACGAAGGGGGTATAACTGTAATAAGAAAACAGAAAACGTTGGAACACCGTATTTAACAATAATAAAAAGTTGGGGTAACCCACTTTGGCTATGAAAAAATTGAAATAACCATATATTGGTATTCAGCAAATACTCTCTAAATAGGGATAACCCATAACCGTATTTAACATCCGTAAAAGGTTAGGGATAACAAAAGCACATTAAGTATTATAAAACAATTATTACGTCATCATCTTACCAGCATTAGCGACAGGGACACATCCCAAATGAGTGCATACTCCTAAAATGACCAGCCATTCCGGATTTTTTACACGTTCTGAGTCAGCCTGAGGATCCCGAAGTGTGCTCACATCAACTTTATTTTCAATGTCTATTTCATCAGGGGTTCTGTCAATAAAAATTGTAAAAAGATGTTTTAAAGAATTCAACTAAAGAATGCCGCATCGTTTATCAGCAATTGCCTTTTCTACAGCTACTGCAGCACCAACAAGGATTTGCATATGAATAATAAAAGCAATCTCTTCGTTTTATACACCTCTTTCTTGGCTATAAGTTATAACTATACGTTATAAGTATATTAAATTAAAATGTAGTCAGTTTTTGTTTCAGTTTCTAAATCTAACTTTATTCACCGAACTACTTTTATTTGAATCCTATATCTAATAATAATTGCCAATATTCTACTTCCAAAAAAGGTGGACTTTGCTATCGTCGGAGAAAGTTATTTAATCTTAATATTTAAGTAAGAAAATAATTTAATCAAATTAAAATTCACATGCCCATATTTACAACTTATTTTTTCAAAAAATATCATTTTTATATTTTTGACTAATTGATTTTTTTACAATTTTACAAGTTATAATTTAAATTACCTGTGCCGAATAAATAGAGGTTTTCCTCTCCATTTAAATGTGACATTCTTCCCTTCTGGAATATCTCCCAACTTGATTTCTATTTTAGCCAAAGCTAAAACATCAGCGGATGCACTCATAGAACCAACGACTTGACTCACGAGGGTTTTCGCCGAATATGCTCCAGTAACCACTCCACCTAAAAACGATAAGCACTATTAATAAGTAAGTGCATAATCAATTGACTTTATATTTATGTATAAAGAATAAATATTTAATGATGATATATAGATCACGAAAACATACTGCCAACAATCATATAGGTAAACGCATTTCTAGCTGGAGCACTTTCTCTATTTTCAGATTTAATATCTTGTGTTTCTGCCCTTCTGTAATCTGAAAAGTCGGGGACTCGGATATCGGTGTGAGCATATCGAACAGAATTCGCCGTTAAAATAGATGTTGTTGCACTAATAGCACCACATTTCGGAGCAATCCGACGTAAACTTTCTCCAGTGATAGGTTCCACAGGGAGGGGATGAACGGCTGCCGAAGTTGGTAAAATAACAGCAGGATTTAAAGCTTGTTTGGTGCTAGCCACAACATATGTCGTGGCTTTAGTAAACGGTGATAAGTTACTAGATTTAGCTACAAAGCTCAGCATTATGACAACTTGAAAATTAGACCAAATTAGAAGACTGCAATAATTCGAATTCACTAAATTCTATCGAACCAATTTCTCAGATTCGTAAAATCTGCAAATGGTACAAATAATGAGAAACCGAGGGCAATTGAGAGGAGCTGACTCTTCTCTTCTCCGCTAGGAGCGCAGGCGAATCTCTTTTTCCATCTACAGATGTATTTTACCTGTAGGACTGTTTCTTCTGTTCTTGTTGTGTTTATGTCCTCTTCTGTGCTGTGATGTGAAGATTCGAACTGAAGTGATACAAACGAAGAAAACTTGGAGCCTTGGAGCCAAAGCCAAAGTTTTAAGCGCTACACTACACTGTGCACTGTATGGAATTTTCTGCTGGACTTTCTAAACAAAATACTTTTAAAGGTCCTTTCTTCTTATCATAGGTCAATATTTAAATCAGTGTTATGATTGTATTCATATAGTTATTAGCAAGAAAGACGAAAATCTCACTTTCCCTTACCGGTTGCTCTTTTCACATGGTGTGATGAATTTTCACCGCTGGTTTTCTCCTATTACAATCTCAACAATTCAAAACAATCAAAATAGAAGGTATTTACTATTTTACTATAGCTCGATTTTATTTTTCTTATTTGCTGCTACAATTAGCATGCAACCAGAATGCGTGCACGTTTTATCATTTATTTGCATCTTAATAATACATGTGTGCTGTGTTGATGTGACAGATTGACAGACAAGGTCATAGGTGACATGAGGCAAATTATCTGAGTATGTAACTGGTTAGTGGTGACAGTACAGCGCTCGATCAAGACAAAGACACTGATAAGGAAAGGAAAAAACTCATCCTTGTGATCTAATTTTACGTCTTCGGTCTTAACTTTTCCAACTTCAAAAAATTAACCCCAGGAAATTAAAGAACTGATGGTTTCCCTTATCATAATATAAGAAAAGAATGCTTAGGCTGTAATCAAAATTTTTGTCTGTCATCTTTTCTGAACTGAAATTTTTTTGAAATTATCGACATTTGTAAGTGTTACATTACTTATTTCAGCATTAGCTTTATACCATTATGCCCCTAAAAGAAGTTTCCTAAGATTTAATTTTTAGCTTGCTCGTATACATATGAATTGCTCAAGCTTCGTAATATAAATAAGAATTTCATATCGTTTGTGATGTAATTCGTTTAAATCTATTTTTTCGTTCAATTTTTCATGTTTAGAATTGAAGTTCACTGTTTAAAAATGCAGCTTCATAATCTACAGTCCATATGCCTCACTTTAACCTCAAATAAGGCAGCAGAAAGAAAGGTAATTCATTAAATCTTATAAAAGTGGTAGTTTGGGTATAAACTGTTGAAATAGTGTTTTAGCTTGTATAATTAATCTTTGATCTTTAGTAATTTCTATTTATACATTTTTTATCTAGCGAGCTGCCGAAGAGTTGATTTGTCTGCTGGAACAGGAACATGAAGTTGTAAAAACTTTGGAAACAAATTCCTTGGCAGCAAATTCTCGAAACTTATTTACATGGACTGATGTGTTTGCAGCAGAGGAGATTTATTTTGAAAAGGTAAAATAGTTAGGTGTTTTACACGCTTACATTGCCAAAGACTATTTTATTGTTAAACGCAAAATGACCTATCGTCAAACCCCCAGGTCACCCGGTGTGTAGCATATTATGGTCCGTCGGAGGGGGCGGGGTTTGGCTATTAGATCATCTTGATTAAGCGTTTCTTTTAAAATCACACCTTTTTTATGCTCATGCAATTTAACTCAGATCACATATGAATATGACTATAATATACAAAACTAAATGCTTTGTATAACTTACATTTCAGGAAACTGAAAAAATTCACCAAAATCCTCAATCAGTGCCACAATCCAAAGCCCAAGTATTAAATGTGATTGTTAAAACAGTGAAGAAATCAACAGGAGGTATTAATTAGATTTGAAAGACTTTTTAATTTGTTACTTATTTATGGGTAAATAATTGTATTCAGTGTAAAACTGTCGTACCTATAGAATGCCATTTGTATTTATAGATCAGCCGTTCCTGCCATGGTTTAGAATTTTCAATTTTATAACAAAATACTTGGAGCAACCTGTGTATGCTGAAATATTTGGATATTCACTTACCAGTATGATGATATCCTTTCTGAATCAACCATTGTACGTGACCCTTGTTCAAGCTAGCTCGTGGTCAGGTAACTAACACTAAGATTAAATGTATTAATAATGGATTGCTGTATTCGACACAATTTAAAGGAAATTACAATATCACTTTGTTTATGTAAAAATTTGCATTGCCTTTTATTTAGAACTGATACAGCTATTGTTGAACATGTACGGCAAGCACAACATTCCAGTCACAACGATTTTAGAATGTTTAAACACAGCAATTAAACACGGTTCAGATCACCCTTCTGTTTTATCCCTGCTAAGGACGGAGTAAGTCGCATTACGTTGATTTGACCTTTATTCTGGATAAAATTTGTTTTTAATTTTAATTTGCTTAAATTTCAGGGTGATCCCATTCTATCAAGCAGCTTTTGAGAGTCTTGATAAAGTAAAGCCGTATTTGAGACACTTTTTGAAAGGTCTAAATGTGCTGTGCCAAAAGGTAAAGATTTAAATGATTACACAGTAGTTATGGACAGAACGGTATTCATGCTTGCTTTCTCTTACCAGCATGTCTTGATTATCTTGCCACGTTGCCACTTAGCAATTTAATCAACAAAGAATAGTTATAGCAAATTACTAGATGTTGATGTTATTACTAGAAGTGTATGATAATCGAACAAATAGCCACAGCTACCAGAAATGTTGTAGGGGACGTTTTTATTTGGAGAAAGTGGAGGGGAAAATTTTGACACTCAAACACATTAATAAACAAAAAAAGGATGAATGTTTCCCCAAAAATTGCAGTTGATTTTTGCCAATCTTCTTCAATTTGGTTAAGATTGCTGTTTGCTAATTGTTTTAACGTAATTTCAGAACGCTGTTGATTTTCGAGGAATGTTATGCAAACTTGGAGAGTTCATTGTACCGAAAGTACTTCACAGCAGTTGTTTTAACCAGGATGAAGTTAACGTAACGTGTTTAGCTATTTCGTAGTATTTTCATTCAGTATATACATTTTTGAAGTTTGATTTCAAGTCTTTCAATTTAGCTTTTTTCATAATAATAGGTTGTGATCACCGAATTTCTAACTGTGCAGCTTCAGTTACATTCCCCATGTGATGTTAAGTTATCTTCTCCAGGGTTTTATGCTGCAGACTCTGCAAAATGGTTCGAAACTGTAGGGTACATCTATACATTTTGTGTAGATTCAATTGAAGATATCGCGAAAAAGAAAAATAGCATTTTTAATAAGGAACTTTCGATACCTGAGAACTTACTAATACTAGCAGTCAAGTGCACTAATCAAGTAAGATACGTAATACATTTACTTTGGGTATTATAATTACAATTCAAATTTCCCTTATAATGATACGAATAGCATATTAACTAACAAAAATTATTTCTCTAGCTTATTCATCAGCCTGATTGTGAGCAGGATGGAGAAGGTGAACGGCCAAATAAAAAGTCCATGACTCATAAGTCCTTTTATTCTATTTTGGATGAAATTAATAAAATGCAGCCTTCACACGGCCAAATTATATGGTACAGCCTAAAAATTTGAAAATGATAATCTTACTTTTACTCTTTGAGAATACTAGTATTATAATAAATGACTTACTTATTCTAGGGTATCTTATATATCTGCAGTCTTAAGTGAATTTCCAAATTTAATCACTTCCCAAGCTAATTACACGACGTTAGTTAGCATTGGGTCATCATTACTGAATTCAGTGTATGGTGGTCTGGAAGAAGTTTCAACCTTTTACCGTTCACTTTTCATCTGTGAGAAATATCTTATATCACAAGGAATAGTTTACAAACATGATGTTGGTACCTGGGACTCAATTTGGAATAGTTCTCTCAAGTTAGATCTTCAGTACTTTTCTTAAATTTTACTATCAATTAAATTAAGTCCTTTGGCTTACATTTGAATATCTATAGGCATTTGACAACAACGGTCCACAAACCAGAAACCGCTGAGCTGCTACGCTGCTTACTCGTCGAAGTTCAGCCGTCAAGCATAAATTTATTACTGTTAGCTTATGTGAACCGATCACTACCAGTTACCAAATGGACATTACTTCTACTTGCTGAGTATTTAACACGCTGTTCTTTGCCAGTGGTTGTGTCTGTGGCTTCAGAGGAAGGAGAAATCGGTGCTTTTGGATCAAGCAAGACAGTTTGTCCAAGAGTTGCTTTAACTCAGTGGCTCATCTCAAAATTGGATGAAACTGAAAGTTCACTTCTTCCATTAATTGGGAGTATTTTAGTATCTCTTCTGGTCAAGCGATCGCATGTCCTCCTTGGGGCTGAATTGCATAAAAAGGAATTTTTTAACTTTCATAGGCCATACATAATAACACAAGAAGAGTTTGAGAAAAAACTGTTGAAAGTTGCATTTGTTGACCCTTCTCCAAAAATTCAAATTAAAACGGTGGAGGATGAACCAATCAAGTGGGGCACTTTCAAAATTGTTAATAACGTAGCTTATCATTTAAATCAATCTCTGCAAGAAGATTTTGAGACTTCGTTGAGCTTCCCATCACATTTTGACAAGAGCAATAGTGAATTTTCTAGAATATTATTTCTTGTACAAAATCGATTAGTCCTGCAATTAAATTTAGTTAACATGCTACAAAAGTACGGAATTGGAATCAATCCAGATGATTTACAGTTTTTTAAGAAGAACATGGAAACACTCTTTGGCAACTTTTTTAGTCGGTTCACAATTGTATTCCTGGACTTTTTCAATCGTGAAGGGTTCAAAGAAGTGGACCAATTATCAGCTATTCTGCAAAACATGAGAAAAGTACTACAAAGTTGTCATTTGTGCGAACAAACGAAAGTTTTTTTTGCCCAACAGTTTCCACATGAAGTAGAAGAAGTCTTCAAACTCACTTTTAGGAATGGTCTTCACAAAGTTCTGGAATGTAAGTTTGGTCTTCAGTTTTTGATTTATTTCAGAATATATATGCAAAAGAGATATGTACAATATTATTAATTATGTATTTTATATAGCTGCCGAAAATATGCGAAGGGATAGTTCATATTTTGAAGATTCACAAGCTCAGACGTTCAGTTCAAATGCCGAAGTAGATACTGATAGATCATCTAATGAAATCGCTCAGCATAAAAAGGCATCAACGGAAGCTCTCAATTGCCTAATTGATTACGCTCTTATTTGTGGTAAAATAAACATAAGCACTGCACTTATGTTTTTTCCCTTTTGTCCTCAGTGTAATAGCATTTGTTTGTTTTCTGTAGATCAAGACCATCGTCCAACAATTCTTTCAGAGTTATTTGACGACTGTCTGGCAGAGGAATTCGAACTTGGGAATCAGTTTATTTTTGATTTAGTAAGTCAGGTCATTTTTTAAAATTTTCTTGTATACAATATAAAAGTTAAATTTCAATACTGCTTTCAGAGTGCAGAGTTGATCATTAGAATAGCACCAATTCTTGCTCTTCCTTCAATGTCTCTAATCGTGAAACCAGTTATGAAAGTGCTTCAAAATTTATGTCGCGGGTTTTATCTGCATCCTCAGTGTGTGCTACGTCTATGGGAATTATGTGTCGGTAAATGCCAAGAATAATTTTTTTCATCTTTAGTTGACAGTTTGAGTTTGCCTAATAATTTTTGTACATTTGATATTGTAGCTGTCGCAGGCCCAATAGCAAACGCTTCAAACGAAAACAAAAAGCATTTAATGACTCTAATTGGAGGTCTGAGTACATTCCTCAATGGAAATCTTCCAAATGGAACACACGTTAAAATCCAAATTGCAGCATTTAAACTTTTCAATGAGCTTTTAAAGGTAAATACAAAGTATTAAGGCGTTTAGATATTACTGAACAGCGATATCATCGATATTTGCCAGTCAGTATGAATAGAATACATTTCAGATTCTGATTTTGAGTTTACTTTGTGTGTAGCACGATAGAGATTTATCTTGGACGGTATATTTGCCAAGAAACAGTGAACAGTCAGTTTGGGTTCTTAAGGATGCATATCTTCACCTAAACAATCCTAGTCATCAAGTGCGACTTTGTGTTGCTGATACAATATGTAATATTTTCCTATTCGCTGCACCTTCGACCAATCTAAAACTTCTTACCGATTCTCAACTCAGCGTAATTTCTGAATGCAATCAGCCAGACGACCATCTTGGAATGGAAAGAAAAATTCTCTATGAAAAACTTTTCCCATATATCATGGAAACTTTCTTCAATGTTCCGGTATGATATTGTTTCATATAAATACCTTTATTAATTCCATGAATACGTAAAGCATTTAACCGTAACAATTTCATTTGATTTCCAGGCGACTTTGCGCTCTGAAGAGAGAATTGAAGAAGGAGTCAACAGAACATCAATTGCACTTTTCTGTCTTTCTCGTCTTATTTTTGCCTATCCACTGATTAAGAAGAAATCTCTTGCCTCTTTGTTTGCCATGATTCACCGCAAAGGGATCAAGGTCGAATTAGCGTGCCGAGCTTTAAAACAAGCCAACCCGAATGCGACAAAAGCATTATGTAGCCACTTTTCGTATGTATTTAACAAATGGCTTGCATTGTCAAACCCAGTTAAGGTGTGTTTCTAATTTTTATCCAGTCTTCATTCTTATATGTCTTAAATTACTTCTTTTATATTTTTATAAGAAAATGCAGATGCTTAATACAAATTTTAAACCTTTATGTAGGATTTTCCACATCAACTATTCGAATACAACAATCAAACAGATTTCTATAAAAGATTTAAAAGGGAAATATGCGTGCAGTTATTTGAGCATAACAACATGAACAGTCTAATGGATTTTGCGAAGCAAATTTCAGTTCCACATATTGATATTATCAAAGTAATTTATTTTGTTTATTGCGTTAATTTATTGTTTGATTATTTAATACAGTTGATTTTAACAATTGTCTTCTTTCCTGAAAGGAATGTTACGGAATTTTGACTGCCCGTTTGACACCCTCACTTGCTTTGAACGGATCGAAACGTGTGAAACCAACAGGTGTAAACGATGTTCATGGAAGATTGATGTCTATTTTGGGAGGAAAATCTGTGACTGATAAAATGATGTCTGCTTATCTTGGAGATATTGTTCTTCACTTGATATCCTTATGTTTCAATGCAACGGTTACGAGTGGCTGGGGCTGCTCGTCAATCAAGTTACCTGAACCAGAAGTACCGTATTGCTCTGAAGCGGAAATACTCGAATGTTTGGACTTTTTACGAGAAAATTGCACTAAACAAACTGCTTCAATTATATCATATTTAGTTTGCACATCCCCGAGATCTATATATAGTATTCTTGTTAGCTTTGCTAGTCGTGTTCACGAAGCTCACGACCTTTTGGAGAAGTTTTGGCGTCTTCATCACTTTTCCCTGTTCGTTACGCTCTTAAGAGAAGAGCCGACTCATATATTCAAAGAAATGAAGGAATATGTATGCCATTTCGTCATCCACGCTTACCTTCGCTTTCTGAAAGGGGAAGACAACAAAAATTCTTATTTTGTTCGCTGTGTTTTGCATTTACTTTCGGAGTTTATTCAATTTCTTGTTCATGACTGTATTTCTGAAATGAAAATGTACATGTACCACATTGTTAGTTCTTTAGTGTCCCTGTCGATACAGTACCCGCATCACTTGTCGATTGTTAAGAGACTACTTGATATTGTAATCCTAAGCCCAAAGTTAAGTGATTGTATAGTTACTCTGGACCCGTTTCCAGTGCATATCCCAGAATTTCAAGAGTACCGGGTAATTTACGTTGACAAGAAGTACGGAAACGAAAGAGGAGAGTGGACTCTGCAACGGGAATTGCAGAGTTGTTTGGATGAAGTAAATTCCTCAAGCGGAAGGTGCACGAAAGAAAGACTAGAATTTATTAAAGACCTTCTTGCCAATCGAAAACGAGATTTCGAAATATTGTTACGTGATATGGAAGAAAAAAGACTTACGGAAACCAATGCAACAGAAATGATTCACAGATTGATACAAATGCTCGTGGATGTCGTTCTCAAATCAAACGATGAAGTAATGGTCAGAGAGGCATGCCGATGTTTAGGGGAAATTGGGGCTGTCGATTTGGGGGTTTTGGTCCTCCCTCAGTATTCCAGTGCTACTAAAATAACTTCCATGATCAATGCCATTTCCGCCATTATTGAGATCGTGTCCAGCTACTTAACCAATGACGACATGAGTCTTGTTGTCCTTGCTGGCCGAGTCTTGACTTCCCTCCTGGAGGTAACAGAGTGTGCCAACATTCTCACTGAAGAAATCAAAACAAGCGAAGCGAAAACCAGACTGGGACTCCTACTTAAACCTTTTATGTCCATCAATCCTACGGCCAGAAGTCCAAGCCAAACTGTCGATAGATTGCTCGAAACCAATTTAAGTCTCAACGAAGTAAACGAATTTGTGGATTTTCCAACCTGGATTAGGAAACTTACATGTGGACTTATTGAATGCATTCGACCTGAAGGATCTCTCCCTGATAGACTTTTGCCACTATGTGTTTACAAACAGGAATTTTGTGAAGAGGTTTTGCCATTCATCGTATTTGTTGTTCTTTATGCTGGAAAAAGTAATCCATCTGTGAGGCATCATTTATCGTCGTATTTTAGAAATTTTGTCAGAAGAGGTATTCAACTGTTGCATGGAGGCTTAGATTCGACTCGTAGTGTCTCACCCACTCTTTCTACTGGTAAAATACTTCACACAAATTAATACTTCTTTTTTACATTATTTTTTAAATTAAAAAAACTAACTTAAAACACTTTATAGGTGGAAGTAAACGCAACGTTCCAATTTTTATGAACAAACTTGCGCTACGTAGTCTGCTAAAATGTGTTAATTTTCTGCGTCAACATACTGCCCCACTTGAACCAAAACCACAAATAAAGTAAGTCTGATCTGCTTAAAATATATAAATTAACATTCCTGGCATTCCATAATTTTGAAATGCTGAATAAGCTTGGTGATAATTGTACAACAATTATTCTTATAGACCTTCTCCCTGGGAAAACAACTTCTGGCTAGACGTAGACTACATGGATATGGCCAAAATTGCACAGTACTGCGGGGCGTATTTAACCTCTATTTTATTCGTGGAAATAGGTGCTGTGGACATGGAAATGTGCGTACATTCTAATGATTAAATTTGATTAAATTATTATACATATAAGCAAAATTACCAATTTAGTTTTGGTCACTTTCGGTAGAAACCAAAATTCAATTATTTTATTTTGGTATTTTCCACAGGAGAGGCACTGCACATGATGGAGGCTCACAAGAGGAACAATTTTATTCTCAAAATACCTCTATGTATCCTCGTAATAGAAATGACAGTACAGAAATCGAAAAACTTTTGCTTAGGGTAACTTTTTACGTATTTCTTTTTGTTGCACTGCGAAATTGCCAAGATTTTATCGTAAGTACCAGGGCAATAATTACTGAATTACCTTTACAGGCTTACACGAAAATTGGCGAAGAAGATGCCGTGTATGGTTGTGGCAGTGCTCTTTCGCTGGATTTTAAAAGCAGCATAAAACATCTTCAACAGCGGCAGCAATGGAGTCGAGTTTTGGCTGCTCATGATTCTGATTCTGTAGCAGTCTCCAATGACATTGGGATTTGTAGGCCTCTGAAAGAGTTGGGGCTATACAACACTTTATGGACCTATCTGGAAGGGGTGCAAGTTCGCGAAAAAAATCTTGGCATTCCCCTCTCGGAAATGCAATATGAATGTGGATGGCGACTTTCAAAGTGGACATTAAATTATGACAAAGCTTCTTATATCAAGGATTCTCCTCTTCTGGAGAAGCGAAGTGCTGGAACTCGATTTCATAAGTTTATTTACGAAAGTATCCATGCAGGACTTATCTACGATACATCGAAGCACACAGAAAGCATTTATAAAGGTTTAGAAAGTATAGTAATAGACCTGAAACACGCAACCTTAGAAAGCACAGAAAATCTGTATGGATATATGAGCCATTTCCAACTACTAAGAGTTGTGGAGGAATTCTTTACTAATGAGAATGATCAGTGGATTGATAGACTTCAGTACAAGTGGAAGCTTCAAGACAAGATAGGTTGCAGTAATTTTAAATACTTAGAACCCTTTATGTATTTGCGGGCAGCTTTACTAAACTCATTAAACGCAAATCTTCACAAATCTAAATTGGCCAGTGGCTATTCAGAATGTATGCTAGAACTCTTGTCAAAGTCCAGAGATGCAGGTCGTTTGGAACTTGCTGAAAACTGTGCTGTATCTCTGGGAATTTGTGAGAAGTCGACAAGAAAAGAATTTGAAGTTGCAAAAAATCACTGGGCTAGAGGCGAACAGAATACTGCAACGCATATGCTTCGAAAACTAATTAGGAAAAATTCCCCTGAGACTACTGATCTTTTTCCAAACATGATGTTATTGTATGGAGATTGGCTGGCTGAGACTAATGTGGAACGACCTCTTGTCATTCTAAAAAAGTTTATGGTTCCTGGATGTAGCTTTATGGAAAGTAATCCGGGGAGTTCACAAAAAGAAGTGGCCAAAGCCAATTTTGTTGTGGCTAAGTAAGTAAAATAGTATGCATTATATGACTACAAGTATGAAAGTTCGTTTAGAATACTTACATAATAATTCTAATGGGTTATTTTGTTCCTCAGATATGCAGACAACCTTTATCAAAATGTTACTCGGTATATGCGATCCGATCTTTTTGTGGAAAAATGCAAGCAGTTCAAAATGGTTAGATTTTTTGAACATTTGCCATTGAGGATGTTTGGCATTTTATTTTTTATTGTACTTTTGTTGAATTTAGGCTGCAGCAGAGTTGAACACTAATTCGGGGAGTACAGACCAAGATACTCGACGATCTGCATTAGTTTTGCGCAAACAAAGTACAATTGAACATGATGAAATTCAGAATACAATACAAGAAAAGGAAAAGTATCTTCTTTTGGCGCTGCGGCATTATTTGCGAGGACTCACTATTTCAAACGATAACGATCTTCTTGTGTTTCGTGCCGTTGCTCTCTGGCTTGAAAATAATGTTGTTTTGACCCAAGAAGAACGAGAAAATACTCTGTTCCGTGATTCTTCTACAGAGACGAACAAAGTGTTTTCGGAAGAAAATCTACCGACATATAAATACATTGTTGTTCTCCATCAACTTAGTGCTCGCATGGGACTTAGCGATGCCCCCATTAATAGTCTTCTCAATTCTATTCTAAGTACAAGAAATTGACATTAAACTTTCTTACATTGATGTAAATAAGTATTAATAATTTCCTATTTTGTTTGTCAGCTAAGTGTGCTCAAGAACATCCTCTGCACACACTCCCAATACTACTGACGCAGTCTTTGTTGCATAAAGATCAAGATTATGCAAAGAATCAGAAGAAACAAGTAGAGGTATTTGACCCATCAGATCAATCATATTTTCTATTGTTTCGCAATCTTGTATAAATTTTTGTGACATATTGTTATAATATTCGTAGGAAAGAGTCTTAGCTGCAGCCAAAATTGTGGATCAATTAAAGAAAGATAGAAGCCTGACCTCACTGATCATCAAAATGGAAAAACTATGGATTGCTTTGATACATTTAGCTAATCAAAAGGATACTAGTGAAAGAAATATGGATGGTGTTCGGAAACAGTTAAATTCAAAGTCGAATTTGATGACAATTAAGTCTTTGGAAGCAGTAGCTGTTCCAACTGTTTACGTACCTGGTATTTTCAGAACAAATAATTTTAGAATTTTACCTATAATATTTTCAATTATTGGTATTTTTATAATGTATTTGATAAACACGAAGTATAAATATTATTATTATTTTGACAGTATCGCCCTCCGGTCAATACGATAGCTTTGTAGGTAAGATCAAGGCATTACTATGCTCACTAATTAGAAAGTGATTTAAAAGGAAAGTAATAGTAATACATAAATCTAATTTTAGGAATCAGCGGATTTGATTCTTACTACAATTTGGTTGGAGGCATCAATTCACCCAAAAGAATTTCTTGTATGGGAACCAATGGAATCAAGTATAATATGCTATTAAAAGTTAGTGGCAACGGCTTTTTCTTTTACTTAATCAGTTGTATTATTGAAATAATTATTCAATTTTTAATAATGTTTACTTATATTTGCAAAGGGACAAGATGATCTGCGACAAGATGCAGTTATGCAGCAAGTGTTTGGTGTGATGAACAGATTACTTCTTGCAGACAGTAAAACGAAGACGAAAAGACTGACAGTACGCACCTATAAAGTAGTTCCACTCTCTCAGCGCAGTGGTATCCTTGAATGGTGTGAAAACACTCAAACTTTTGGGGACTATCTTGTTGGTTCTGAAAGTGAGCCTGGTGCCCATGTATTGTACAGACCAAATGATTATAAACCCAGTGAATGCCGAAGGAAAATGAATGTGAGTTTCCACAAAATTTTTTCGTAATTAATGTATCAATATCATGTACATGTCTTTCGTATGGATTATCAATTTTGGTTTACATTAAAAATCTAGGAAGTTAAAGACTGTAGAGACCATTTGAAAAAGATGAGAGCATACATTGATATTGTGGAAAAATTCAGACCAGTCTTCAGGCATTTCTTTTTCGATAAGTTTAAGGATGCTGGAACCTTTTTCGATAGAAGACTTGCTTATACCAGAAGGTAATGTAAAAATAATTGTGTAATTCCATAATTCAAAAAAATGATTGATGACTAAAAATACCTATTTCATATATTTTTAGTGTGGCGACAACTTCTATGGTTGGATACATCCTAGGACTGGGGGATAGGTATGCAATTTTGGTTGACAAATAGTGATGCAATTTTGGTTGACAAATAGTGATGCAATTTTATAACAAGATATTTTCGATTTCGAATACGTCAATAAAGGGTATAATTTATGTTTTGCGGATAAATATAGACATGTTCTTAACATTCTGATCGACAAAACGACTGCAGAACTAATTCACATCGACCTTGGAGTAGCATTTGAGCAAGGCAGAATTCTTCCGACTCCAGAGACGATTCCATTTAGGTTAACTCGTGACATGGTTGACGGTATGGGAGTGTCAGGCACTGAAGGCGTTTTTCGCAAGTAAGTAAAAGTAAAGTAATTAATGGGTCAATGGGTTTCAGTATTAGAAAAAACTTAGCCGTCCATTCCTGTTGGTAGTATATAATACCAATAGTATAGTGTTTTTGCCATTCATAACCCCCTTGAAATCATAGATAACTTACAATCAAAATTAATAATAATTGTTATTTATTAATTAATCTTAGTAACTAAAATCGGAGGAGCAGAAAGTAACGCATATTTTGTTTCTCTAGGTCTTGTGAACTAACTTTGGAAGTTTTGCGGAATAATTCGGAAATTATTTTAACGATTTTAGAAGTATTGTTGTATGATCCTTTGTATATCTGGACGTTGACAGCAGATCGAATGCAGAAAGTTCAACCGAAGGATCTCGAGTCTGAGAAGCCGGTTGCCGGTACGAGTGGTGATGCTGCAGCACCAACACCAGATTGTAAGCTATGAAATTAAAATCTGTAACAATTGACGACAGAAGCATACATATATGTTAATAAAAGGTAATTAATAATTCCTTGTATTACTATTTGCAGTGAGAAATAATTCGGCTGCTAGAGTTTTGTTACGTTTAAGGCAAAAACTGGTTGGCATTGAAGAAGGCTGTTCGTCAGGGGCGTCCCTCAGTGTTCCAGGACACGTAACACTGCTCATACAAAGAGCAATGGATCCAGAGAGGCTCTGCCGTTTATTTCCCGGTTGGCAACCATATCTCTAGATGAAAGAGCAGTGTTGTTCTGCTAAATAGAATTTTATCCAAATCTAAAGTCTTTCAATTTTAAGCTCTTTTCGTAATTGTTACACTCAATCTCGTGTTATAAGTATTGGTTTTGCAGAGCAGATTAATTTTAGTTACACTTTGTAAGCTACCGCTACTATTAAAGCTTCCTAGGTACTTAAATAATAAGAATTACGTAGTTGATGTTAATTATTGCCATTCAGAAGAAATTAAAATGTAAAAATCTTAAAAATCTTAAAATGTATTTTATTTTTACAAAATCTTTGTCAATTTTAATCTGTCTCATTAGGTTATAACACGCAGCTGAAATGTTTATAATATTTATATAAATGAGATAAGCAACTATTATTGTATTGGTTGGTACTTATGTTTACTATGGGTCACATTCCTTTGCCTATTGTTCTAAGAATAGATAAATAATACTACAAGCAATTGTTGGGAGTAGCTAAATTTTATTGCATGTTTAGCACAATCTTGCCGATGTTTTCAAAACGGTACACATTGCATTTAGTCCACCTTAATATTGATGCTAAAAGCAATTTCCGACTTTCTGAGAATTGACTGGCTTATTTTTAAAAGAAAAAAACCATTGGAGTAGCATATATTATTGTTTAGAAAAATCTTCAATGAAATATAACCTTATTCTTAATAAAAGAAATTTATTTATAAAGCTAATCAAAATAATTTTTTGCTTAAAATCACCAATGCACCTTTCCGAGCATGAATTCATCCTGAAATTCCTAAATACTGAAAATAAAAGACCTCTATGACTTTGACATAGAGCGCCAAATGCGGCAACGGTTTTAAATTGTAGTAAAATAGTTAAACAAAGACCGCAGCCAAAGCAAACAAAGAAAATTCGCCATTTTGTATAAGGACCTACACGATTTCCCGATTTGTTTCTTTGTTTTCTTCCCAAAATAAATAATTTTTCTAGTACGACTTATTTTAACTAAAACCGAAAATTTAACTTGTGAAGTGCTAGTTCAAGTCACGCCAAGTATTGAAACATCATTACTGTCACAATTGTGTGATACAGATGTTTAAAATGGTATCCCAAAATTTCACACAGAATATCCCTCTTCATCAAATGCCAAAACAATATCTCACAGAAGATATGGGTGGAATTTCAGATGATGAAGGGTAATATTAGATGATTTGAGTGTCCTATAATAAAACATCTGCCCACTTTTTGCTGAAAAATTGTTTAAATATTATTTTATTTTAATATAAAGAAATCCAGAGCAGTTTTCTCAGTCGGCGAAACTAAGTCCTTTGTCCGAAATGATGAACGAAGATTCAAGACCGGCTGTGATTACAGCCAACTTTGATTGTGTCATGCAAATGGAAGAAGACCATGAAAATTTTCATTTCCCTTCCGATACAGTCATAAATGATGAAGTCGTAAGTTTTCCTAGTCACATAATACCATTGAAGATGTGAAAATATTTAAAACTATCCTTGTTTAAGGAATGCTACATTAGTTTCGATTTTCGAAATCATTTATCTACAAACGGATACTAGGATACTTAACACTTAAAACTATTAAAAACTTTAATAATTATTTAAATGAACACTATTTTCAATCAACTAGGAAAAACTGTTGGTCCATTTATGTCAAGTGGTTGAAAGCGTAATTCCTGTAAATCCAACCGATCATTGCTCCGAAAATATTAAACTTCTCGGAAAGAAGAACTTGAATGATATTCCTGATATTGTACCAGAAAAAGTGTGTCTCAATGAGTAAGTGCATACAGCAAAACTCTTAAAACTTAAAAGTAATATTGAAGTTATTCCAATGCAAAACTTTATTTCGATTTGAATATAGGGAAAATTTGCAACCTTTGGCTGTACACTGCTTCTCGAATACATTACATGAAGAGGCTCCATTCTCTCACTTGATGATATCAGGAAGTTTGCCAATAGATAAGAAAACGGCATTCGAATGGGGATCCGAGAATAAGCTTTTAAAAGATTCAATCGTAAGTTATATCTTTAAAATTTGATCAAAGATATTACACAAAAAACCGTTCCGAAATATATGGGTTATAGTTATTTATTTGTTCGGATTGTAGTTTTTTTAATTTTTGTTAATAATAATAGACTACTGTTTTTTATTGTCTTAGGAAATTAAAAATACAATTATCGAAGAGCATGAGAAGAAGTCGAAATCCTTGGAAGCGAATATTGTGAGAACTTATTTTGCAATTACCATTGCCTAATTGACTACCTCATCTATAAAATTAAATGAATTTTCCGATAGCCGATACAAAATCGTACTATCACACTCAATGTTTGAGGTACGTTTTAGTGTCGACAAGGTTTTACGTTAGTAGTCTAATATTTTTGTAATTTTTATAGAAGGAATTAGTAAACAAAGTGACGATTTCCAATGATCTATTATCAGCTAAGAATTCTGAAATCCAAAGTTTGAAGAACCAGTTAGAAAACAAAGCAATGGAACTAAATTCTATGCATTCTAACATATCTGAAAGTTTGAAAAAAATTTGCGAACTACAACACAGACTAGAAAGGCAGCAGAGTGAAATCAAGCTCATCAAGAAAGAGAAAGTAGAAGCTATGGAAGAAATAGCTGAATTACATGAAGAACTTAAAGAGCAAAAAATCAAATATAAGGACCTGGAAAAAGTTTTCGATTTGAATGCATCTGAGTTGGATGAACTTCGGTATGAGAAAGCTAATTATAATGTAGAAGTACAATCAAAGAGATCCAAATTGATCAGTGAAGCTGAAGACGATACTTTAGGATCAGTTAGTTTCAGTGGACTTAATTGTGCCTTCCCGCAAATGAATGTTACTGGGCCATTCTATAAATGTGATATTGCCGAGAACCAGAAACAAAGTTTTCCCAACCATCATCAAAGTTTCAATTTCTATAACGAGTCAAATATCAACAATTCTGATCGTAAGCGATCCAATAAAGAAAATAACAGCGGTAAGGTTTTTATCTTATTCTATCCCTGTCATTTTTTTAAATTAAAAAAAGAAATTTAAGTATAGAAGAAAGTAATGCAATAACTCTTTTATAGTATCAGTTCCCGTCTAATGAGATAAAAATATTTTTATTTTCCAGATGCTTATAAGAAAAAGGAAAAACCGTCTTCGTCATCAACAGGTCAAAAAAGTACTCCGTTTCTGAGAGTGGGTCTATCAAGAAAATCGAAAATTCGTCGTCCTCTTCATGAGACCAACTGATAATTAACTTGAAATCCGCATGAGTACTTATGACTCATGGTTATACCCCTTAAATAGAAATTGTTTGCCATGTTTGTTCATTTTGATTTCTAGAAAGCGTCAACGTGTTTTCAATTTGAACCAGGGCTATGCTAAATTGCTTTAAATATTCCCCAATGGGGTGTCCCACTGTCCACAGTATGCACTTCACTACCTATATACATTACTGTTCAAAATTGTCATTATTTGCACTGCCAATTTCCAGTTTATATTTTCTGCTGCATATGGCATTCTTCATATTTTCGTTTGTAAGTTTAAATTTGTGTTCTTGATTTTGCAAAAATAGTTTGAGTTGTGTTTTTTCGTGTTTTTATTGCAAGCAGTAAGCAAAGCAAATTGTTAGTTTATTTATACCTAGGTATTTATTGTTTCGCGTTTATCCTCAAAATTAAACGTACACCGTATTTTGTGTTTATTATTAGAGTAAAAATCTTATATAATACGTGCATGTTCATTAATGTTTCATTTCAAGTTGCTTTCCCAATGCCATTTCAATTGAAATATATTTCATGGAGAGAATTCATGAAAACTAATTGATAAAGTGAAAGTGAGGCATACAACTTTCTTAGTTTCTGGTATCTACTCCCTACTAATACCAATGGCCACCTATAGCGAGCGTCAAAGGTTTCTTGATCATGCTCATTCGTTTACGTGCAGTATTTTTAAGTTCTTCATTCTCGCTCTGTCTTTTCAATCGCATTGAGTCTGTCTGACTTATCAGTAATCAGTATCAGGATTTACAATTCAATAACAAACACCACAAATACCACATCAATCAGGAAGCCCAAGACTTTTAAAATTCAGTCACGTTGGCTGTATAATATAGTAGAAAGCGTAGCCTTTATTAGACAAATATGACATTCGTGTTAAACTTCATTATTTTTATGAACTAAATCTTAGTTGTAAAGTTACAAAATTTTATAACGCCAATATCGTCAGTACATCATGTTAACATTCGTTTTATTCCCCACAACGCTGTAAGTAACCCTTTTGGACGTTTTATATTTTGTAAAATGTAAGATAAAAAGATGCGTAATAGTAATGTAAAATTTATGATGTAACACTAGGCCAGTTGGCAATAATCTTAAATTTCAGCAAAGGTAGTTAAAACGTTAAGATAATTCGTATATTTATAGTCCGCCGACTACGGTTTTGCTCAGCACTTGCTGAAACATTGAGATTGCGAACAGGCAAAGAATTTATTCTTGTTATTGGAAAGCAAGGTATCAAAATTCTTTAAGGGTGCAAGTGCAAGAGAATTAATATTTTACACTATGATAATACTTTGCAAAGCTTTCTTACAAAACTTTGTTTAGTTTCCATAAGTGTGATTTATGTAACATGAAACATGGAGTACTAATTAACAGCAATATTAATTTATGCAAAATTTCAGGATTTGTAAACCACAAAGAAACTGATAGGAAGGAAAGATGAGTGGAGTTTCTCCAGCAAGATTCCATTCTCACCATGGTTCGAATATTGAGTTGTACAACCAGCGAACAACAGCAACGCGAACATCTTCATTTGCAAATGCGTTGACCTTTAGTGATAAACCTTTATCTCCAGGAGAGATATTTCTTATCGAAATAGAAGAAAATCAGTCGGGATGGAGTGGCTATATGAGAATCGGTTTAACGCAAATGAATCCTAATTCTGAATTTTCACTTCCGCTCTATGCCCTTCCAGACTTGGTATCCATAGGTCCGTCGTGGTTATTTGCGATCACCAAAACCCATAATAATCTTTATGAACAAGGAAACCAAAATTTGGGAGGCATACCAGAGTTAGAAATGGCGGCTGATGATCTAGACGAACTTGGCGAACAGGTGTTACCTATGTTTTACCCAATGCAGGAAAATATGTTCAATTATCGAAGAAAACCTGCTCTGATACGTAAGTTGTTTTCTAATTTTTCACTTTTTCCTCAGAAGATGAATGTCATGTAACACCATTTGTGGAAAATGATAAGTATTTTACTTTTGAATATGTAGGAGAAGGATCTTTGATTCGAACTCCTCGGGGTTTCATCAGCCAAAAAGCCCTATTGCCAACTATCAGTAGGTCTTCGGAGAAGGAGGATGGCTTACTACCCACAGATGTTGGAAGTCGTATAGGAGTGATGTATGTTCCCACTGACTCTGAAATGGCGGATATGCATTTTATTATCAACGGAGAAGATCAGGGTCCGTGTGCAAGAGAAATTCCTTACAAAACCCCTCTATTTGCTGTTGTTGATGTGTACGGATCTACGAAACAAGTCAGAGTTATTCAACTTTATGGAGGTACTTGATCCCAGCTAAATAAGTTTTTATATTCGTCAGTATTAAAAATTTCACTTTAAATGTTTAAATGCACTCTTATTTTTAGTTGAGTCACTGCAGTCTATTTGCCGAGATGTGATTCTACAGTCAATACAATTATCCGGGATTTCGAATCTGCCCTTGCCTAAAATGTTGAAAGATTACTTATTGTACATGTAATTCATCTATTGAGGTAATTATTTGAAAGTTTTAATATACATTCGATAGGGAGGTATGACTGTACTCATCTTGGTTCCAATCTTGTAATTTACAAAAATGAAACATTCTTTCAGTGTTCACGAATTTAGCCTTCAACAGAACCTCAGTTTCTCTTCTGCTTAATTGCAAGTTTTCTGATTTGGTTCGCCGTGGATATAAAATGGACCTGTACTAGCATACATACCAAATACCTTAAATTGCAAGGATGAATAAAGGAAAAGTAATGTTTCTCCAGTGCTCTATCAATGGCGGTTTAATAATTGGCTTGAAGGCGGCCATTCTATTCTCGCCAGTCAGCTGGATACTTTTACAGTTCATTTTATGTCGTTTTACAACTAATAGGCGTCCGTAAGCCAAAATTGTAGACTCAAATACAGCCAGGTAATATTAAGTATGTTATTAGCGCAATTATTAACTATGCATTATTAGGAAGGACTTAAGTTGTGGAAGCAAACAGTCAGTTTCTACTTTTGTCCTTTGTGTCTGTTAGCAGTTAAACTCCCACTGTCTCCACTCTCCACCTGTGATGTCACGTTTTGTTCTTAATCTAGTTAAAAGCAATTACTATGTACATATATCTAATGTACCTTCATATTAGGTACATTACATTGTTGATCAAGGATCACGCAATGCAATGCCATTGATTGAGTTAAAATATAAGTATAAACATTATTAATATCTATTCTATTAATTGTGTGCTTAGGTTATGAATGATAGGAGCAGTGCGCAGTTAGTCAGTATGACTCAAGAAGACTAATTGCACATATCAAAATTCTTGTCATGATGTTAAAGTAGCAAAACTTGAATTTTTTAGTTAACTAAATTTTTATTATTAGCTTATTTTAATTAGAAATAGCGTTAATTTATATTCTTTGTTGTAAACTATACTAAACCTCACGGTCTTTTGAATGCATAGACGTTAATGCACTACTTATGAAATCATTATGATGTACATCGATAAACGCAGCAAACCGAACGCATTAAATATTTCCTATTTTTAATAGTTGTTTCCATAATGTTCACACACAGCTACCCTTAAAATACAGCTAAAGCTTTCCTGTATTCTTAGCATGCATGTATTGTTTTAATGACCTCCCATAATGTCCTTCTGCTTGAAATACACAGGGATGCAAAAGAGAGATTTCTTTTCTCCATTACAGTAATGCAACATGCAGCCCCAGCATTACCTTTAATACTTTGTAAGAATATTATAAGAAGAAATATTCATATATATGTAATATGATTATAATTACTCAATATGAACAAATGTATTCGTAAGAATGGTAACTTGAGATCTTAAAGTAATTTACATTTCATTTACTGATGTAGACGTGAAGACATTGATATGTTGTGTAATTTACTTTGTCCACGATTATTTATATGCAAGCATGTAAAGAATAGCATCGTACTTTACAGTATTATGAAATTTCATAACATTTTAGTGCTTTTAGGGGTATATCTGACGGGGGGTTCCAGATGCACTTTACTATAAAAACACTTCTATATGTAAATGTAACCTGAACAAGTAGTATTTATTTATTGTTACTGTAAATAATATTTCGTACCTGTATCGGTCCTAATCATTACTAATTTTAATGTTGCATATTATACGATTATTAAATGTTAAGCACGCTCGTTAGCATAATAATATTTAATATTTATATAGCAATTGTTATTTGTAGAATTTATTATTCAACTAAACTGTGTGACCGTATCCCACATATTTATTAATAAACTAAATTAAAGGCGATAATTTTATTCCACCGTAAAATTCCAATTTGTCATAAACGAAAATCGTCATTTGCCGTAAAAATAATCAATTTATCATAATAATATTATTTTACCGTATAAATGGTCACTCAATACAATAGGAATCATTTTGCCATAACTAATATTGCTTGGGCTTTGGATTAATAATATGGTAAAATCAACTTAATTTATGAAATATGGAAACATTATTTTTATGGTTAATTGACGATTTTCGTTTATAGCAAACTGGTTATTTTCATGGCCAGTTAAATACAAGCCTAAATTAAATGTGCAATTTGCTGTACCTTTCATGATTACTAAATAACGTAAACAGATTTCATTGCATATGAAGTATACATTTATGGCGTCTTTAGGTTATCAAGGTCATCTTGAGTTTTCTATACGTGCATCACTGCGATTGTCTTCTCAGCAAACTGCAACTGTTTTGTCATTTGCATAAAGTTGATCTAATGAGCAGTCAGTCACCAAATGGAAATCAGGGCAGCTGTCATGTTAAAAGTCTCATACGTATGCATAAAATCAAGTTATATCATCTGTGTGATTGTTAGAATGAATGATATCAATTCAGTTCTAGCAAAATATGATTGAATGGACAAGTGATTTGTAAATGAATATCTCCTCCAGACTTTTGATCTTAATAGAACAACTTTATTTGCAGACTGAGAAGACACAAATACTGTGTTGATGTAGCCTCTTTAATATTTAGCACTTTCATTATTGTCTTACGATGGATGGCATATTATTTAATATACGAACATACTTACGCTAAGTTAGTTGGCTTATTAGTATTTGCTTACATCCGTATGTCTCCGTATAAAGAATACAATGAAATAACTACAAAAGTATATTAGAGTAGTGAGAGACAGAAATAATTAGTTGAAAGAACTAGGGCGAAGACTGCGGATAATTACTTAGGTATAATGATACATATTAAACTTGTAAGTGAATTGTAAACAAAATGCCTTGAGGGTCAGATAAAGGACAGTTAGTGAATTAGTATTGGGTTAGTTATAAATAGATTTAAAGAGAGCGAATCTATGATGCTAGTGCAAGGTAATAATATAATACTTGTGTAGTATATTATTGTGTATAAGTTTCATTTATTTATTCATATGATAACATACTAATGGGAATTAATTGTAAGAACGTACTGGACGTGATGTGACTTGAAATCAACATCACTAACTATTTAATTCAATCCACAATTACATAATAGCTAATGAGAACGAAGCAACACTTTTACTATTTAGCTACATTTACTATTTACCTGTCCTATTACACGTTAACTACAGTTTATTGTTTAGTATTAATAGCTACCTTGCCTATTCGTACTAACAGAGCACAATTTTTGTATTATGTTCTACAATAAAATAATATATTACAACAATCTAATATGTACTTGCTTATTTACTTCACTTTATTACTCAAGTGATCTTTTCTCATCAGTTAAGATGTCCATATTTACAAACAACACAATATACTCATATTTCACTACTCTACAATTATTTCCACTAAAACTAAACCATTGGCTTATGTACAAGAGTAATATCATTGGGTAAAAGTATATTTAATGATGAGAGGAAGAAGGGTGGCCTCCTGACTTCAACTGAAACTAATTGGAGGCATTTCACTTTTCCATACAGTCCTGTGCATAGAAGAGAGCTGGTTGTCTTTCTGAGCTTTCAGTTCTGTCTCATTGAACTTTAGTTTGATTGGCATCGCTTGCTAATTAACATAACATTACTATAGTATAGTAGAAATTGCATTGATTTTAATTGTAGTAGTGTTCCCTTTCATTACATTAGCAAAATGTCAAAGCAACTCTGTTCTATAAGAAAACTTGCAATTTTTAAGTTATTATGTCATAAACGACATAATTAACTAATAGCTCAGTCTACAGATGGTTGTAGTTTACTCAATTAGTTGGTGTCATGTCGTATCGGCCCTCTCAATTTCTTAGCATCATTAAATATGGTTTGCTTACTAATAACTACTGCATATAACTAAATTACGATTTACCTAAATATAACGTTTGATAATCCGCTTATTATACTATATGTACCATATACACATTAAACCAAAACATTTAAATCAAATAACATTTCATATGATTGGCTGACTATTATATACTATAATAACTACATATGTATTACTTTATCATTATATTTCACAAATTAAGTATAGTTAAGTATATGTAGATTTTCTTGTGACAGTACAATATTGTTAACTAAGATACCAGCGATGTAAGCTATGTAATGTAATGTAAGGTATTACACTATTATGTAACAAGACAAGGGCAGTACAGAATTCACTTAAAGCCGGTATCAATATCAACTAAATTCATTTACACTTTTCACATTAAATTATCTACTAACTAACAATAATGCATTTTAATACAGTTCTATATGTGTTTCCGTGTACTCTAGATCTATTCTGCATTATAATGTAACTGTTTGTAAAGGTAAATAACATTTATATATATTGTATTGCAGCCCCGTACTACATCTACATAATAGTGTCACTCATACATACAATCCGCTAATTCTGACATTTCATCACAACAAACTCTCACTTCTTGTAAATATATACCTAATACACTCACTAATTACACAAATGACAATATTACGTACGTTTACATAAAAAGAAAGTATAGTTACATAGTTCCATACACCCATTATCTCCTACAGCACTAATCGACACGTTTGTCCCATTAAATATTCCTATTCACTTAATTTGTACAATATATTATAGATACATTTGTTAATTTTACAAGAGAAACACTTAATACCTTTAACATTTTAATGTTGATATCAAAACATGCAACAATATTTTGAGTCACGACAAAAATAATTTACTTTCGAAAAGGGATCGCAATAGAAAACGCATTATTGTCGGGACCATTCATTTTGGCATGAAGAGAACATCAAAATACATACATTAAAGTTACTTTACTTTAACAAGCATTTATTTATGTGTTTCACGTTGGTTGAGTATTGAGTATGTCGTCGGTGTGGTGTGTATTTTCACTCTAGCTAGCTATAGTACGATAACAGTAAGTATACATGTATTCACTACAATTAATAAAAGTTAAAAATATTTTTACTCAAATAGAACAATATACACCCTACATGTAATTAGTGTACTAAAAATCATCCAGAGTCTCTTCTACACAGAGAGAAATATTTGAGCTGGAGTTAAGTATTTATATGCAATGTAATTATAATACATTAAATTATATTTACATAAATATATTATGAAGCTGATTTACTGAGACGTACTTAACACTAGGTAATTAAGATTCTCTGGGCATATTTACAGTATTATTGCTTTCAAATGTAATTTCGACGGTGAGAGTCAAAAGATAAATATTTCTGGTCCAGAATACTAATATTGTTGTAATTCAGCCATTAGGCATTGGAAATACTGCGTTGTAGCTTCAGTATTTTCATATGGTTCCTTGAACAATCATAAACATGTAAATTAAATTAAAAGGCAAACCAAAATTGAAAAATATTTGAAACATTTAAGTAGTTAGTCTAAAGTTTCTTTAATGACATTGCAACTTTTTGTTGGCTGTCATTGCTAATGCGGAAATCAGAGACAAGACAATATATTTACATAGAGTTTGTGTTTTATATGTTTCGTTTGCAAAAAGCTCGATATTACGAAAACGACAAAATGCCTTATAATCCCTACTAAAAATTTGAGAAAATTGAAAGACTCAAACTGAATTGAAATGAATTAATGTGAATTGTAAACGTACTGATCATGCATGTGTGTGATTAGTATACAGGTAGCTTACTTGTTTTACACACTTATTTGTAGTTAAGTAGTTTATACTAATTAGTTTACATAGAGTATTATTTCATTTTAACTTCAAATAAAAGTACAAGCTCATAAATCAGAGATATTTGGAATGTGTTCATTGGATCACAGAAAATTCTAGTGCTAACTACTTTCTAAAAATTATATAATAACTGCTCTTTCGATTAATTCTCACTACCAAACTATTTTAGGTAAACAATAAAGGTTTTTGTGATAACTACCTCACTAAAATGTATTTACATAAACAAATACCTTTTCCTTATGATTTGAATGGAATACCACCAGAAAAGATGAGGAAAAGTTATATTCGCCATAAAACTATACAATGTTAATTGATATGTGGATTTCTTGGGGTGCAACTCATTTCATTACCAATAAAAGCACCGAATGACATGGTGATGCATTTAGAGTGAATTCCATGAGTTCAGATCATGAGATGAGCATTTTTCGTTACTTTCTATCTAAGAAATAATAAACACCATTTTGTAGTATGCAATGCAACTGCTAGTCTCACTAAACGTATATTGTTATTCATAACTACAATCTAGTCATTCTACCTATAAATAACTACAATTACCAAAAACTTCTTAAAACATAATTAAGCTACAATTACAAATGATACAAAAATTGGCACAGGTGGCTCCGTATGCTTTCCCACATACACACATTACAACAGTACAACTATAGAATTACTTTGACATACAAGATAACATAAAACACTTAGGCTAATCCTAAATAAAACTACGACTTAAGCTAATAAAAAGTAAAACATAAAACAACAAAATATTTTACAGCAAAGATTTACATTACTACAGATACACTGATTTGATTGTTGGATACGAATGAGCGAAGAACGGGAAGCACACATTCAGCTGAATTGGCTATTTGTTTGGCTTGACTTGGCTGGACTGTTTTCTAAATAATGACAACACATTCGATTTTGTCATTTTGAATTACAATATAATTGAGTTGGCATCAGGTTATGAGACTGTGGTAAGCTTGCGCTCAGTTCTTAGAATCTGGTCCAGTCCATGGTCCAGCCATGGTTGACCTCCATGATTTTTGGCTTGTACTTTTATGTGTTTTAAATTGTTCACATGACATGCATGCACGTGCGAAGAAATGAAGATGACTACTGCTGAAAGTTGGTTGTGTACTGCACCTGATTCTGTCTTGCCGTCTTGCCTTTTCTTAAATTGTTCTTTTCACCAAGTCCTTTCTATTGCGTTGTGTTCTATTGTATGTATTCGAGAATGTGACTGATACAGATAGTACATCGTATTTAAGTGGATAGATAGAGTACATAGATGTAATTAATTCTTAAATTATCTTCCTCCTACTTCGTGCGGAACTCATGTTTGATGTAAATCGAGAAACTCCGCTAAGGTCACATCGTAGGCGTCTTCATTCTCCGATGGCTTCAGTTCTAACAGGAAACTATCTTCGTGGCAATAATGTTTCAACATCTCATCATCGATTTTCGCAACAAGACTGCAAATAAACAAAAATCATTGAATTTAACATGCGTCCGTATTTCTCCAAATTAAATAAATAAGCACTCATTATTTTTATCATTGAATCACTCATGATTTTAGAAAATGAGTTATAAAATCTGTAAAAGTAATCTAAAAGGTAAAACAACGTTGCAAATCAATTAGGCAAAGATTTTGCACATAATTCTAGAGCAATGACCCAGGGAAATATGCGGTTGCCACTTGCAAAGTGTAAACTAGACACTCATCTAATAATCATGTCCAACGAAAAGACATGCAAAATTCTCATGCACCTAAAAAGTACATGTACAGATATTTGTGCATGCTATCGCACATAACGCAAAACGCATTTAGGTAGATTGAGATTCATATTATTTGCCTCTTTGTATGCCCAGTGCCTGTCAACCAGTCAGCCTGCCACTTTTTAGATGAAAAATGCAAAGCAATGAAAACTGAAGTTGCCCCTAACCTAACCAACCTACCTGCTCCGCGATGATATGATGATACAACCAAGCCTTCTTTATTTCATTTACATGATCCTTGCGTTCTCTTCAATATATAATTCAATTCAGACCATTGTCATGTAAGATGTGCAGATAAAGGAATAAGATGAGTCCATGTAAATTGTAAACCTTCCTTTACATTAATTCATATCATATTCAACAAAATAACAACAATTGAACATTATTCTGACTTTGTTATTCGTATCATACGTATTTAAATACTCTATTAGAATATCACAAGGATGACTGACTGGTTCATTTCGTATAGATCTCTATGCATTAAATATCAATTGTGCTTTCAAGACTAATCTCTTTTCTTAATAAAAATCAGAGAAACTGGCTCATTCACTTCTCCACTTACTCTTAATCGACTTAACTAACGTCTGTTATAAACATGGAAAATGACGGACCAACGTAACGCAAAAGTTAACGATTGCCAATAAATACAACTCTAATAGAACAACTGATTGCCTTTCATTTCATTCACTGTTTTTCTGATTGCCCAATCAAATGTAAATTCACTCAATTGTAATCCATACCATACTTTTAACGAATCATTTCAAGAATATTCAATTTTCAGTGAGCAAGTACCTACTTATTAAACGAATTTCCAATTTGCATATTTTTACTACCGATATGAAGCGAAATACTTTGAGGTACATCCCAGTAGAGCACTGTACAAAATACACAAAGATTTATCAAAGATCCCACCATTTAATCTATTCAAAAACACGTACAGTCAAACTTCAAGTGAGAAAGCAAATGTCAAAATAAGTGTGATTGAATTCATGGATTTAATGAAATCTGCCAGTAAACCAGCACTAGCTATGTTTAAAATTTAAATTTTGATACAAGTGTGAAATCGTTTACCCTGCATGGATATGCAAATTATCTGTACAGACTCTGAAGCTTTGATTGCTTTTAATTTTTCAAAAATTCAGTTTTTGTAGAATGGTTTTCTTCATATATACCTATAATAGCTCATGTGTTTACACACCTACAAATGAAAATATTTTGTATAAATATTTACCTGTATTACGTAGGTAAACGCAATACGCGGCTAAAATTCAATTAATTGTCTACTAATTGCTCACCCAAACGAACCTACTTTTTTGCTTCATGTAATATATACATTTAGGTATATTTTGATTTGATTTGACTATTTTTCTGGTTGAAATGAAGGACTGCAGTGAAACATAGTGTGGTGGTAACATTTGGAAATCGACATTCAGACAGGCAGAATATTAAATGAAACTCCTACTGTCCACTCACTAATAGCGATCCACCCACCCTTTAATGATTTTCCCTAAAGAATTAATTACAGGAGCCTAAATGCAATTAATATTGGCACTCTCGCCTCTCTTGTCAGTTTTATGCATTGAGTCTTGTACTGTAAACATATTCAGGACAACATGTGCATGTTGGGTCTTATTTCATTTGGAAATGCCAATTGAAATGCGGTAGCGAAGCCAAAGGAAGGCAGACCAAATAGAGTGATTTTGCAAAGCAACCACACGTATGTGCCATGTCTGTAGTAGCTTTATTAACTTTTTGTTTTCGCAAAACATTTTCCTACTAATTAGCATAAGATTGCATTTTACATTACAGTTTTCTTGGAATTTCTTCCGATAATGAATGCAGTGCATGTATTACACTTTATATAATAATACACTGAAGTAAATGGCACATTGTGCAGAGCAGAGCAGACAGATACAATAGAGTCACTTGTATTATCTACACTGAATTGTTTACAGTAGTAGCATCTAGTCAGTAAATAAAACAGTATGCAAATGAGTACAAAATTTGTGAACCCCATGCAATGTAAATTTTTTGCACACCATCAACACTAGAATCCACTGTATAATACTACATACAGCTGTTGCACTCGCAATAATTCAGTTCCAAACGATTTGCAACGTGTAGTGAATTCTATAATCTTGAGAAAAAGAAAATCTGTTAAACTCACCCTTTGGAATTCCTTCTGTAAAGATTCTTGACAGAACCCATAGAAATCTTGTACTTATCTTCAAGCTGTTAAAATTGAATCAGAGTTAATTAACTTGTGTGTAATTTAGCACAAAAACCAAACTAACCCAAATAAATAAGGGTGCAACAATAAAACTTACAGCGGATAAAAGTCCGAGTGTGGTTGGCGGGACGAGATGTAAAGGCGTGAAAGCTTCTTCAGGCTCTTGTCTAACGAATAACATGAGACGCTCAGAAGCCGGAGGGATGAGTCTCATTCGCTTGATGGACGGAGAATTGAAAACGCTGTCGTTGGACACTCCGTTTGGCTCCAGAACCCCCACAACCGCACCGCCGTCCTTCTTCTCACTACAAACAGACACAACAATAGAACAACAATCATAAATCATGTTCTGCATGACAATCTCATCACTCGCCATCCAATCCCCAACCCATAATATTAACTATAACATATCATCCTTCTCTCGCTTATCATCCTCATACTCACAGTCGCACCAATACACTTTCACATACATGGCAGTGGGCAGTAAGGTACAAAATCAACAGTCTCTACGGTTATACTCCGTTTCTATCAAGTCAAGTCAACTATTCTTCACTTATCCAATCCTTGAGTCTAAGGGCTTTTGTATTCCATACTATGAATCCTATGGCTAAGAGATAAGTCATTAATAACAGTCATAACAAACAATAGAAGTCTTGGAAGTGTTTGCATCTGTTTGGCTGGCTTGTTAAAGCCCTATAGTTCGTCTGCCGACTTCTTCCATTCTTTTCTTACTCTTCCTGATTGTTACAATGTACATCTGTTTTCCTATTGTTTATTATTTTTCTTTCAGCCGCCAATCAAATCGATACTACTTTACAGGTAGACTCGTAACTCATATTTCTAATACTATATCTTCAGTCTTTTGCTCCTCCTATTCGTCAAACTCTACATTCCATGTACATAAAACATGGAAAACTTCTCACCATGCAAAAATACATGGAAAACTCTGAATAGTACTTTGTTACTGCGCATACAGCAAAAAATTCTACAATAGAGGATTAGGTACTTACTATTTATGTCCTTGTATAGAAAAAGGTAGACATAATTTAATAAAATTAAATTGTTTTCCGTAATTAGATAAACTTGTGCTTTTACCACAAATGAATTTACGTCTGGATAATAGGAAGTACATAATGTGGTCGCACAATGAACTGGAAATCTAATTCAGTACATTAATTGTCTTTTAATGTGAGATGAATCAGGTTATTCGCTACAGGTGGGCTGGCCTAGCTGGGCTTGACTCTGGTTTTCATACCCGACCGGAGTCACCATTTTTCATGGCTTAAATCGTTTATAGTAATTACTATTGTATAAATCTTGATAATAATAATTGTCTCATTACACTGGGACTAACTACACATCAGAAAGGGTTAAATCTCATTTCCTAAATACTTAGTTCACCATTTGTTTTGATTAGCAATAGAGTGATGTGATGATGGCTTCCTTAGGATCGTTTTCTTTTGTTGACCACTAATGGAAAACCATCGTATCATGCTGACTTTTAATCTTAATGAACTCGTCACGAGTCAATTATACGGGCTGGATGGTTGGTTTGAAAGCGATAGCGCAATTTAATTAGAAATACCTACGTACTAACTCTCTAACAGTCAAAGTCACAACTCACAACACCTAAATTCTTCGAGATTTACAAATTAACAATTAATGTTATTTTCAAGAAACTGTCTACAACTTTTCAAAATTTGTGAACTTTAATACTGACAGCTGACTGCACGTAAAACGTTAGTGTCTTTTTCGGTATTGTATGACGAAGTATGAGATCGAGAGAAGGATGAATACAATGGATTGAACTTGACAATAAATGACAACCAACTTTACTTAAATATTACTAAACAAACGAAGAATCGGAGAACAAGGAATTATAAAATGGGGTAATTTTTGTATGGATTTACGATTTTACAAGTCGATAATAGTGTTAGTACCAGTTAGTACCTAGCAGAATAGTTCCTATAAAATAGCAACTACATTTTTGTTTATTTTACAGTTTCCGTTGAGAAAAGCGAATAATTGTGGTTTGATGAAAGATAGAGCATGAAAGGAAGTGAAGAAAAGACAGAGAAACGGAAGATGTAAAAAGTAAACAAAAGAGCAGTGCTGGGCTGGGCTGGGGATGGATGACGGGCTTAATTGGTTATGGAGATCAGATAAAGAGAAGTTGTTGGGACAGAAACAGATAAGGACAAGAGATCTTACTTGATGACAGTGACGGGCATCGCGGAAGAAGAATTTGAAGAACTGTGTGTTGGAGAAGGCGGGTGGCATCCGTTGGATCGTGGATGGTGGTAGGGAGGAGACTCGGGAGGGAACGTGTTATGGAATTTCAGGACAGCTGGCGGATTATGGTGACTTGGCGGGTGATGATGGTTGTTGTGAGAGTTACTGTTAGTAGTAGGAGGATGGTGTGGCTGTGACTGTTGGTGGTGAGGAGGAATGGACAAGGAGGGAGTGGGCGTGTTCGATCCGTTGCTGGCAGAGCCACAACTCTGAGGAGAGGACTCAGAACCGGGCAACACGGACACGTTATTCGAACTGGAGTTGTGCAGCTCCGCGGCTCTAAAATATGTTCAGTCAGTTCCCAATTGATGCTTTTCTTTGTATTTTTCATTTTCTCATGCAGGTAAAGTGAAAATTTAAGTCTAATCTAAATATATGATGCTATTTTACTTGTAATCGTGTATTTCCTAGAAGAAAAGCTAGTTTCTAAGCTAAACTACAACTAGAAGATGATTTACTCTACAAAATTTACTTTTTTAAATATTAAGTATGCTAGTAGAAGGGGAAAATATTAAAAATGTTTAGAAATCATTCGCCATGCCATGCAATGCTTTAGTTTCATGTAATTTGTGGTGGGTAATGGTAATAAGATAACTATCAGGTATGTTTGGTTATGCAATTCATTGTGTTAATACTGAATATTGAATGTAGTCAGCAGTAGTGGTCTGGTGTGGTAGGTAGGTAGACTCCTATCTAACTGTGTTGAAAAGATACCTACTAAATTGAGTAAATTGTGCAATAGGTATTATAGTGTAATGCTTCGTATCTGCCTTTTTTGGAAGAATCTCGACTTGTTTCAGTCTGTAACTTTACACAGGTATGCGTTAGGTAAACCTATTCATTAGTATGTATGCAATGTATTGTTTATTTTATTACAGATATCTTTTTACTGTCAACTGCTGACTTGACCGCTCACTGATTTGACTGTACGTTGACCTTTTCATTACTTATGAGAAACTGTTTGAAATGACGAAAACATTTTTTAAATGCGTGAATAGCTAACCTAAGTTTCTAAGATGGAGTGATCTAACCTACATAATGCAATGCTTTTCACGTACGATTAAATACCTTGGAAAATGTACTCGCTCATTGATTATGATAAGCTTGTAATTTGTAAAAAGAGACACATGCCTATCCCTCCATTAAATCTTCCGTCTACTGTCATTCACTATAATAACTAAGCTTGCCTCCATATTCACATAGTAGAAAATTTTCAAACTAAAAAATGCTAGAGAAATTCATTGGGAATTTTCACCTACAAAAATGCATAATGGTCTTCCAAGAAAATACCTCATCTTTTGAATTGCCTTACCTCACCCCATAAAATAAAATAAGTATAGCAAAATCTTCTGGTGAATTGCACGCAACAGTTAGAAATATATGGTTGCAATTTTTGTGCCAAGTCAGAATGGTCAAAGTAACAAAGACATTTCCGTTACGATTGCTAACTAATTGCAATCAGCTGCATTAACTTACACGTTACAACCTCAATGAGGTTTTCTAATAGCTAATGTATATTGCAACTCACATGGGATCGCATAAGCTAACATTAACAGTTTGTAATGACTATTCTTTATTTTACAGTATAGTCCATAATGACTTTATGCTACGCTCCATTACATTACATGCATCATATTTTATTTACTGTTGTTTCTGTTTTGACTTGATTTGGCTTGGCCTGGGCATAACATATCGGACAATGATTCTAAGGTCTAACTAATGTTCGTGCACGACTTGCCTCGGCTCAATCTGAATCTGTACATGAACTGAACACCCGTGAATTAAGGATGAACGAAGGTAAGACGTTTTTCTATTCAGTTTGTGTCTTGGCTTGATATAATTTAGCTAGGCTTGGCTTTACTTGAGAAAAAGCTTAGTTAAAATTAACGGTGGTGTAAAGAAAAAAGCGTGCACTCGACTCGCATTAAATTGAAATAAATGAAGCCGAAGAAAATGATTTTCGTTAGTAGCGATTCTACTGATAATAATATATCTGAGAGACTGCAAATAGAACCTACTATTGTATACACAAGAATGCATTACTAATTATAAATAAATTGTGGTGGATGATTTAGTAGTTAGAATTTAGAATGTATTACTTGGTTTGGTAAGTAAAGTAAGTGTATAGAGGCAGGAAGTATTTATTAATTATAGCTATTGGAATTGAGAGTAAAGTAACTTTTGTTATGGTTATATTTATTACTAAGAAGCTTGTAATGGTTTGGGTGTGTGCGTGTTTTAATGAAGTGACAGAATAAAGAAGAATTATTGAGATGCATAAAATGAATTTTGGCTCACAGCTGAATTTAGAGAGAGAAAGTGATGTCAATTTCGAGATAGAGATTTGAACTTCCAGTTGATTTTAAAAATTTGGAATTTTCGTTAAGGACAAATTAGGGTGATAAATCAGGTCGGGTCGGGTGAAGAGGCAGTGATTGCATGGCAGGTCAGGTCAGTGTGCTTTTAATGGATTTTAATTCATTCTTCTCTCGTGTCCCATTTGGAATTGTAAGTGTTGGTAGTAGTAGTTAGCAGGTAGTGTGGCACAAGTGGTAGAAGGAGTAAGTTCAATTTATTTGTATCTGTCTGTTTTTGTTCTGTTCTGTGCATTAGCAGGAAGGCAAGGCAAACTCATCCCTCATCCTCATCCTCCCTCGTCCATCATGTCACTGATAGTTGGGAAAATAACTGCAAAACCCAATGTATCCGACATTTCAATAGAAAAGTTTCCTTTCCTTTTATCTCATAAGTATCACCAACAACTTCACAAGGCACGTCACACCAAAGACACTTTTTTCTCTTCATTGACTTTCTTTCATCTTTTTCAGGGGCAGGTCAAAGGTCAAGGACACGCTTTTACTACTACTTAGTTATTCCCATTTAAAAATCAGAGTGTCAATACAGGAGTAGCAAAGGGAGACATTATATCGTAACTTAGATCGGTAGGAGACAAAGTAAAGTTGTTTTGGAAAGGTAAAATCAATTTTAAATTATGTATGTACATTTAAAAGAGGAACGAGTGGGCCTTTGAGATGAATGAGCTCATATATATTTACGATTTACAATTCAAAGTATTTAGCAACATTTTGATGTATTAAGTACATAGATTATTAATTGGACACTTCTGTGTGAATCAAGGGTTTCTTTGAACTGGATCTGGACTGGAGTGGATTGGATTTGTATGAGCAACTCCTCTCTAATTGTAATTTGTTATTTTGTACTTCTGGTAAAGTAAGTAATCTTTATTTACTCAAATCCAGTACGCATCAGGATGGACTCAAATAACCATTTAAGTACTTTGTACGAAATTTTAGTACTTTTAGAACTTTTAGTACATTAAATAATGATTAGAGTTAGAAAAGGAGCTGTCCTCCAATGCACAGGCAGATCAGATAAGTTTTTATCTCAACTCAATCACATCACATCAAAAGCAACAGAACAGCTAATCTGCTCACTAAGCATGAGTCTCACTCAACCCTCAGCCAAAGACAGAAAGAAACTCAAGAAGCTAACAACAAACAACAAATATTAAACTAAATTAATACCAAACTACAAAGGAAAAACAAATACAATTAAACTAAGGTATTACAATTAACTACAAATAGGTATGTATTAAGTGTCTAAATGGATTATGTAATGTACTACAATACAAGGAACAAAGGAAGAAGAGTTTTTCCAAGCTTGTATCATAACGCGTATTAGTATCAGGAAAAGTAAACGTTTGATCAATACATGCTAATTTCCAATTAAATAAGATAATAAACAAAATTGTTCAATAATAAGTGGCCAATCTTTCCTTATGCTGAATACGCGTTTACTTTCTTGGATTTCACTACTCACTAAAGGATCGTGGGAAGAGATAGTTAATGAATCGTTCTGAAAGCAAACGTAATTGAAAGGTAAATACAAATGGTATTCAATTTTCCCCCCAACAATTACAGCATTTCCACAAACGATAAAATTAACCGTCCGAAATTAAAGAAATGTGCAATAAAAATAGCTACGCTGTAGGTTATTGTGTTGTATATGTAAAAACTACTACTGAAAAAAGTAAATTGAATTTTTTCTTACCCGGAATGTTCCGATCCTTCAGAATTTGTATTGTAAAATCCCAGTTCGAGGGAGGTCAACTGAAAATTGCAAAAAATGAAAATCAATATTTCATACACGTTGATGCTACAAGAAAACATTATGATTCATTTCCAAGGCTCGTAAGGTAATCAGTTCTTAATGATTAAATAATTATCACATCTCTGTTCCCTATGAACTTGCGTCATATAAAGTAATACGTTTGTATTCTTACGTGTACTACATGTAAACATGTATGTTTTACTGAAATTTTCAGCTACTGTTCTATGTACTCTCCAGCTAACAAGCAATAAATGTACATTTGGCTACAAGTACCTTACTTTTACACTGAATTATATGGCAGCACATTATTCAGCTCCATAGTAGCTTGATTTTGTGTAATTTCTTACATAGTAAAAGTATTGGTAGAAAAAATTATGAATTAAGTGCATGTAACGAATCTCTGTGAGAAAGATGATATGGACTGTGGACTATGAACAAACTTGAATTTCAATTAACTGGCTGAACTCTATTCTATAGCTACTCACAATCAACTGCGTGCATTTATCACATTACAATTGCATATCATTATTGCTTATTATAAAATGCACATCCAGAAGGTTCTCTTTAGTTGAGTGTACTCTCTAGTACTATTCCTCTTTATCTCAGTTTTCAAGAAACTGGAGAATAGAGAAGAGTGCCAAAATTAATTTCGTTGCTGTGCATGCATACGTATACGTTTTCTTATTGCGAGTACCTATTTGCGTTTTATCATTCTAGGATTAACTTGGTTAATTCACTGTTCCCTCGTCTGGCGCAATATAATATTAATTGTGAAAACCATAAAGCTATCTTAAGTTAATTTCTGGCTAATTATGCTATGTAGTAAGTCACATAAAGTCTAAGCCCAGTAGTCGACTAATTATCACCCTTCTTTCTCATCCCTACTTTAGTTTAGTGTAATGAAATCATCCTTACGATATATTCATGTACTTGATTTGGTTGGCTTCATTTTCTTTTATAGTAGTGTTAAGAATCGCAATGCATACGAGGAAATCATACTAAGGGTTTGCCAGACAGATCGGATTTGGTTATACAGGCTAGTTACAGGTTAGTAGTGAATTTCATCACACTTAAAGACAGAGATAGTAATATCTTTTCAGATATGCTTATAATTAACATTAATACGAGTTCATTTCACTACTTTACTAGAGTTTACACGAGAAGAGTGCATATACGTGCAAAATTGCTAAAAATTCTTACTATGAGTCAATTTATAAAATTCAATAGAAATTGGAATAAATTGAGGATTCTGGAATGGAAGTACGTAATGAATACGCCTCTGTATGCACTCTACACGAGATTGCACTAAATTAAATGTTTAATCCGAAAAGTACTGATGTGTAGTGTTATGCGAGATGTGAATAGATTCATCAAAATGATTAAGGGAATTAGAAAGAAATAAGCGAACCAAACTGAATGATATCCGTGCATCCGAGACGGAACAGAGAACGTAATATTTCTTCCTATGCAACTGACTGAGATTCTAGCTAGCTAATACCAGGTAAGCTACTTATTACGAATAGAGAATACACACCTGAAAAAAATGGGTAGAGAAATTCTTAGTTGCGTAAAATACGTATAGATATTATTTTCCGTATATAATGCGAGCTTAGTATAATCGGATCCATTAGATGACGACCATCAACCATGAAATCAGATTCATCAACAGAGTTACTCTCTCACACTTAATTATTGACTAGATTCAAATGCATTTTACGCTACCTGAGAGCCATTACACCTCTAAATATTCCCATTTCTATTCTCATTTCGTTTTCGTTTGACTCATCCTCCCTTCTTTTTGCTTGGATTCACTTTGTGTTATTGTTGCACTGTTATTTCTATTCTATACTTAAGTGCTCAAGACCTATACTTAATATTTTTGCGTCTGCCTTCCCGGTGAGGAACTTTTGGGGAAACAATTCTCACTACATATAAATAAGATACTTAAAGGCACACCATGCGTAATATCATAAGGATTAATGATATTACAATGCACCCTTTCCACTTTCCTAACGTGCATAAGTACAATCATATATCCTAGAGATACAGAGCAGACATAAAAAACATTCTATGGGAATTTGTCAAATAATATGGTAGCCTAAGCTTTTCATATGAAAAGCTCATTAGTGGTTTGGTTTGGTTTTGCTTTAAATCTTAAATCAACTGAAGCACGTATTTCTCTGTGCACTGCTTACATATAGAGTTCACTATTTTATTATAAAAGGAGAACTCAGCTGGATATGCTGTTTAAGCATTGTTAAGTGTAGGAATGACGTAATGGTAATGAAACGATAGCCGTTTCCCAATTCTGAGCTAATCTACATAGAAATCACATCAAATCAATTGAGTTGGTCGGACAGGCCAAGCCATACTAATCAATAGTACTTGTAATAACGTAACATCTGGCTTATTGTTAGTTCCACTCTCACAAGTCTCACAGCACATCATCAGCAGCTCGATCACCGGCTGTCTTACTTTGTTTTGCTTTGCTCTGCTTTTGCCGTCCACCTTCCTCCATCCCTGATTCCTTCACTCTTAATGCTCATTTCTTCTCCTATCTTATCTGCCAGTACATTTTTGCGACAATGACAATATTTCAAGAATTTTTTATATCCCTTGCCTTGGCATGGCATTTCACATTAGAATGATCTGAATGAATGGATGATGTTAACTATGCTGTGTACACATGTAGTATCAGCATTGCTAATGTAACAGAAAAGTTTCAAAAGTTGTTTTTCTATCCATTCATGGCAGAGTTCGTCTCAGAGCTGTAGCTCTGTGTATATTGTATAGCTACATTTACATTGGTCATTAATTTATATGTTAGTTGATTTTGATGCGACGTTGACAATATATCCAATCGAATGCTCTTCACTTGACAGCTTCACTTGACTTGACTCACTGATAAGAAATTCTGATACATATGATTATGCAAATTCGATGAATTCAGTGCATTAGGTGGTGTGTTATTATTACCGCGATAAGGACTATACATCGTGTGTAGTGTAACTCTACTTAAGTATGACTTCAATACGAGAATGTCTTAAGACACTTTTGTGCTTTCCGTACTACCTCCTGCAAATATGCTCTGTCTTAAGTATACTAACGAACAAATATATTCGTGCAAATTTACAATGTATATAAAAACCCGCATTGTAAATCAAATTGGAATAAGTACCTACATAGTTAACCTCCTGTACGAACAAAATTTCTGTTCAATAAAAATTATGTTAAATCTCCATCTGTCATACTGGTGGTTGTCACATCACATCACAGGTCACTTAAGGCATGTAATTAATGTTTACAACTTTGCTACCCATAAACATAACAATGCAATGGAACCACATAAAGTTAGTTGATCTCTTTCTCAACCTATAATCTCTGCACAGAGATAAACAAAACAAAAAATTTATCCTGCCTGGCCATATTTAGTAGCGAAATTTATAAATCTAACATAACCGTCAATAATTTATCTCTTTTTATAAATCCTTCATGTGCAGACACAGATTGTTTATTTAACTGTTGGCATATGCGAATCAAATTACAAACTGACGTTTACTAATCGACCAACATGACAGAATTGAGAAAGTCATATTTAAATACTAACTGTATTACTCTCTGCTAGTTTTGTCTTCTTCGTATGTTCTGTTCTCATTTTCATGATTAATGGCAGTGAATAGTAATTCAATCCATAAAAAAGAAAGTGAGAGTAATTGAGAACAGATTTTTTAATAAAAAGGGTCATTGATTCACTATGTACACAAATGCTTACATATGCTAGTAGTGCACATTGCTCTAAGATATTTCACTAAAAAATCGAAACAAGTTCAAAAATTATTTCAAACAAACTGAATGCTATTAATTAGCATACAAAGTACTACTACTGTGTTATTAATATTAATTAACCTAATTAAGTCTAACAAATTAGTCACTATAAACTATTAATTACAGCCGCAATGTTTTGCTATATGATAAGTTATGGTTTGAGAGAAGGAAATAAAAAGTGTACCTTGTCGAGGTCTTCGGCGGGTGTAAACAAGACAGGTGGCTTGCCGAGATCACTCATGGAGTAGAATTCGGATCGGTCACATTGAGAATGGTACATTTCGTCAAGCTTCTTCCTTCCGGTGGCAGTGAGTTTCCGTTTGGCAGCTCGTCTCTCCTCATCTCGTGTTTTCCTCTCAGCACCCTTCATTTAATTCAAATAGTGTTTGGATTTAAACACACATGCCACTTACTTAGTCAAGAGCTTTGCTTAATTTATATGATATTAAAATGTGATTATCTCATTTTAATTCACGTTAGCTTTAATTCACGTAATCATAATTAAGGTGTTTACAGAATACAACGGACTTTGTACTTTGTACAGAAAGCATTTAAAACACTTAACATTGAAAATGTTTTCTGTCTAGAGGCTTTTGTACTTTTTGGTCTTTTCATCACATTCTCAAATGTGAGTATCCATATCACCAAGTCGTAAAGGTACACCACGGATGTCGTGACCTTAAAATTACTTAAGTAAACCATTTTTTGCCATTTGTGCCTTCCTATCTAATTTAATGTAGTGCATTATCAAAATTATTATTTTTTGTGTAAATTCTTTTGCCAACAAGCCTGAGAGTGAGAATCTGTCCAATTCCGACATGGTTATTACATTACTCCATCTCATTGTCAGAGGAGTAGCTTAGAGCTACGTAAGCAGAGTAGAATAGAATCGACTAACTATGATATAACGTTAAGAGGGCCACGACGGAAGTCACAATCATTTCCCTTATCAGCGTCCTCTCCTCCGTAAATTAATCATTCGTTAATTATCTGCTATCTCTTAACTAGAGATGTACATGCTACACTGTGAAACTTGCCTCCCTAATACTTTCAGAGAGATATGCTCTCCATGTTGATATTCCGAGCACAATTCACATTCATCCTCAACTTAAAAATGTTAAACGCACGTTATGGAGCAATTCATAACTATTTCCACCGTAGTTACGACCACAGTAACAATCGTACCGAGGATCCCAAACGAGGAGGAAAAAGCTTTTTCCCTAATCTTAAGCACCTTTGGAACTTTGACAGAAATCTTGGAAAGATAAAGATTGAGAAAAGAGATAGACTTTTGACATTTCGTTACATTATTCGTCTCATCTATGTAAAATATAGTGTCTACATATTATACGGCCTTTACCTTGCTTTGTTCTTTATTTTCCAAGTGAGTGCAACACGGTAACTTGAGTACAAAGCCGAGACTCAGAAGAAAGAGACAGGTACATTCAACACATACCTAAGCTGCTAGCGGCTACCTACTTGCTATACATATTATTATACCTGGAAACATTACAATAATAATAATGTTATACTTTTATTGCGTACCGTTTGGATTAATTCATGATGAGAAACGTCAATTTACCTTTACGAAGCCAACTCTTCAAAAGATACTACCACGCTTTAAGAAAAGAACGTTTCTTTTTCACTTTTTCTGATACTTATGTAGATAGAGAATTATCTCAATTCATTTCTGTCTGTCTAAGCCTTTATATGCATGTAAATCCATAGAGAATTAATGTATCCCTCCATTACAACGTACGTTTTGTCTGCTAAAGGTATATCTGTAGATCCTTTCCTACTTTACTATTTTCCTTGTCTTTCCATTTCGTATCTTAGAATTCATCACATCACCTCGTCTTTCGTCTAGCAACCTTATATACACAATTATTATTTTTCAGAGATGTATTTACGTATCAGTATCCCCTGGATTGTATTTCAGCTCGGCAGATATGAACTGTATAGCACAGCTGCTGATATATTACCCCAAGAATAATGTATAGGGAGGAGGATTGACTGATAATATATAAAATATACAGAGATCACGACTTCACAGGAGAAGCTAATTAATAGGGAAGGATGATGTGATGTGAGCTTAGCCGTCGTACTTTTATACCTACGCAGTCATCTCGATAAGAATGACTGACTTCAGTCTCAACACTCTGACTTTAATTCAACGTACTGACGTAGAAAGATTTGTTACACTCTTAACTAGTCTACTCTCCCGTTATCACTACTTCAATACATAAGCATACTTATACACACTTACACTACTTATTAATGCCTCCCAAAGCAAAGTCCCTCTAATCTATTGAACCTTTATTTTTTCACATCATTCTAAACAATAGTCCACTTTACATGCACATGCATATTTACTATAAAAATCTACCTTTTCCCAACCTTAGTAAACGACAGTGGAAGGGGAAGCAACAGATGATTATTTCTGGTGATAAGTAGAGTCATAAATGCAACAAAATAAAATGTGCGTGCAACTGACTACTACATAAGAATTCATCTGCTAACACAAAGTAATTAAAGAGTTAGATTACAGAAAAAATATATTGCTATTTCATAATTTAAACCTTTCAATATTAATAATTAGATGAATTAGATATAACATTTTGGTGAAATTCACAGTAACTAACAAAAAGTAAAATTTGCAACTACATCTACAATGCTACGATTTTTTGTAGTACACGGTTAGTTGAAGTATATTTTGATACATACAAGTTTACACAGGAGTGATAGATAGATTGTCTGCAGGACGTATAGTTGTCCTGCAGACAAGGGTTTGACTCTTGTAATGTATATTGAATGTGGAAGCAGTAGGAAATCTCCAGAGAAGATGAGATCGAAGCAAGAAGACAATAATAATATGATGATGTTTATAGTTTTATGTTAGCTAGGAAGGGTATGCTAAGGCGGAGATATTCTAAGCGAGAATAACTATCACAGAAGATCCAGGTAATTGCTACGTAGTTTGATGTACACAAAGTAATAGCTTTTGCACCCTAAGCCACCAAATGGAATCGAATGAAAAAGAGATAGAAATACTATTACATTGCTCTAGTCACAATCGTATCAAATTTACACCAAGTATACATCTGTGAGTACACGATATCACAGCTAGGTTGCAATGCGACGCTTCCTCTATCTCTAGCCAACGCAAATGAGATGCCCACAGCTTTGTCTATGCTATCTATACGAGTATTGCAATTTAAAAGAGATAGGACGTGGCATAGTCCTATTATGAGTATCTATCTACCTCTTGATTTCTTTAAAACCTTTCCTCACTGACTTTTCATCTCTCGGTTCTCATATTTTTCTTATCATCCCGACTCATCTTTATTTCGCCTCATAAATTTTTTTACACTTTAATATCATGCACTTACGGAAAGCAAAAGCCACAGTATTCTCCACCAACAGCTTATAGTTTATGATATGGAAATAACTATATCATCAAGTTATCCTTAACCCTTATTAAGTATAGCAGCAGAAACAAAACAATAGCATCAAAAGCATATTATTTAAAGGTATAGGTACTTTCTTTTCTTCTTTATGAATGTAAATAAGTCAGGACAGACAGACAATTGCATTGTTGTTGTGTAATAAATACATTTTCGTAAAGATCTCAGATATTACATATTGCAATCATATTATCATCTTTATCAATCTCTCTTCCATGAACTCTTTCCGAAATTATTACTACACATACGTATAGCTACTACAGTTTTTTAACAGAATACCTTAGTTATGATATAATAACTTTTAATAATCGTCCAGTTAGAGTTAGCTTAGTCGAGTCATCAAAGAAAATGAGAATGAATTAAATAGCTGTATAAAACTTAAAGAATTAATTGCGACGGAAAAATTCTCGACTTGATTAGACTTATCACATGCTATCTAGGAGGAGAGAAAAAAATAAGGATTTAGATTGCTTTCGCGTAACGTTCCTAGTTCATTCAAGTAATTTGAGTGAAATTGGAAGGAAAACAGAGAGACTGAAAAGACAGCTTATCGTAAAAGACGAGAGACGACTACTAACTAATTGTAAGTTAAAACTAAAACCAAGTAACGAGAAAGGAATGAGAAAAACTGGAATGAATCGAAATGTATTAGAACTTAGAACTCTCTGAAATTAAGCTGCCAACTTTGATTGACATTTTACACGACGAGCATTTCCACAATGAAAATTACCTACAAAAGTCTACGCTAAACATTTTCAAAAATACTCGTTGAGGTTTCGTTTACTCCTTTGGTCTCCTTTCCTTCGAGTCAGCGTTTCCAGATACCAAAAACTTCTCTATTTCTATCCTGAATAATATAATTTGGTTTACACGTACCCTAAGTGCATTAGATATAGTTGTGGCTTGGCATGGCGGGGAAAGATTTGAAGTATTTAATGTAAGATGTAACGATATGATATTATGAGTGAGTTAGGTTGATAGATTCTCTGTCTGTCAAAAATGGTTGAGAAAAGGACCCCTGGTGTGTCACATCAAATCTCTCACTTGAGTCTACTCCATAATAATAACTTCCCGTGTGCTGTGCTCTGTGTGTCATGTCATGTTCTTCTGTCCTGTCCCGCTTGCTTCTCAATCCCATAAACTCTCATCTCATCTGCATTTCATAGCAATCAGCGAATGCACAGCCGCACATTATAATATGAAGCAGTAGTCTATGAATTTTAATAAACTAAAATAATAAAACTATAAAATCAAAATTTTTCTTGTCGAGTCTCGCCTGTCATGTCTCCTCAAACCAAAGAATCCCATTTGCTTCTGCGAATAATCTTAAGGTTACTTTATAACGTTGGTGGTAACTTATTTCCATTTAAAGTGCCATACTCTTTCTGCTCGTCCATGATGGCAATGTAAGTCTGCATCGTTTGTTTTCTTAAAAATCCTTTGATTTTCCTCAGCGTGACTTTAGTCTATTGTCAGATTCGCCTTATCTATTTTGACGTGACTACGTGACCTGATAAGTCTCATCTTATCATTTTTTCCATTCATTGACGCAAGTAAATTTCAGAATGCTAATGCTAATACATACAATAACGCATGAATACTTATGCAAATTCAAACACACTACAGGCAACAAGGTAATTATAATAATGTACCTATCTATAGCAATTACTCCGCCTTCTTAGTACAATAGTAGTGTAATGTATACTAACTTAAACACATTATATCCCTACTGCTGTTTTTGCCACTTATATAAACTGATTATACCTAATATAACTACTTAGTATCTTTCCTAAACTTAATGTATGTAAATAGAAACAATATATGTATAATTGAAACGAATGATAATTATCTGAAGTAGATGCTAAAACTAAGCGAGCGCATGACTAGAAATATAGAATTAAGTGGACTGAAGTGCAATTAAATTGAAATATCACACCACACGGCACACCATGCAGAAAGATTCGATTCAGTGATAAAAAATCAGAGGAGAAGGTCACAATAGGAGGCGGACTATGGTCTAGCCATCACTATGTCTCATTGGCTAATTGCACTCGAGTTCGAGGTTGATGTTACGACTTGATGGACGTTTATGTCCACGGAAAATTTGCATTCGAAACTCATAGGCCATGCAGCACACTGTCTTTCTTGTCAGTGACACACTACTCAAGCAGTCTCGCATGAATGATGAGTTTGCTTTGCTCTCTCTTCGACTCTGCACTTGTGCTATACTCTGTAGTTATTTTCATAATTCATGTCTTGTCGTTGGCTACAAAGAAACTTTTTCTATAAGTGTCTTTCTAGAATATACATAATAAAACACCCAGTACCTACTTATACGCATAAATAAATTACAATAACTACTAAACAATTACCTACATAAATATTCTATAGGTAAGTTTTATTATTGTACAGAGTAGACGGGAAGAAAAAACGCAATGTAAATGTGCTGAGTCACAGCTAGTATTTGTACTGTCAGTTACCTACTTAGCATGTATAGATGTGAAAAGAGGGATGGAGTGTCTATTCGTCGCTTAGGAAGGGATAGGTCGTAGTAAAGTAACTCGAGGCAGGCACTCATCGTAAATAAATGGCAACCCATTAAACTTTGAATTAACTCAAGGGACTCTACTACTATTCAAATACACTAGTGTTTATATATACTATTGTGTTCTATTTAGAACTCCGATGTAAGTGTATTGAGATACGGTTGAGATTTTAGAGCCGAGGATGAAATGAGATTCATTCGTTAGACATTAGGGACTTTGAAATGCTGTCTGTGAGTGTTGTTATGTGTGATGTATGTAAAGTCAAGTCGAACTCTGAAACTAAACTACGCATTTCATTTATCTTTCAACAGCCAGTAGCAAGACACATACTAATGCGAAGGACGAGACGAAACGAATCTTCAGCCACTATTTTTACACAGTCACGTTCACGTCACATCACACAAACACAATAGTGCTGAACGCAATTTATCACACAGACAGCACAATAGACTAAAACGCATCCACTCACTTACACTTACACTGCCAAACGTCAATTCCCAAATCCTTCCTCCTCTTACATCTTTAGTACTCAATTTACATTTACATCTATAGCGTTAGCAGCCTACCCATCAAAATACAATACTATACACTAATCTAATTGTAAAACTGTTGTTTACAGTAGTATTGTTTGCAGTACTGCAATTCAAAGTGTCTGAAAGTGGTAGTGACTACTTGCAAACATAACGAGATAATGTTAATAATGCCATAATTTAGTTTTAATATGTAATGTAGGTGAGTTGATCGAACTGAAGACTTTTGGCATGTTGATTACATTATTATTATTACTGCATTAGGTAGTTGTGGTTGTATTGTTACATGTAGTAAGAGTTAGAGCACCTACTGCGAGTACAATAATAATCAAAAACTCATCAAGGAAATGATGGTGATGTATATAGGTAAGAAAGGCAGGTAATCAAGAAATAAATAAAGTTGAGTCTATTCTCGTTCAGTGAGTTTGTGTCAGAGATAAAATAAGTGAGAGAAAATTACATCACCTTCACCTTGTCTGTCTATTTGACATGACACATCTTTAAAATAAAAGGTTAAGTTGGTGTTTGATTAGAACTGTCATTATAGTGTCTGTAATTTAGGACGCACCGCCACAGCCGTCATAATATTTTCTGTCAACAAAAGTCTCAATAATGTGACTTAGTTGTTTAGCATTTGTTATTAGTTAGGGAAGGTTGAATCTAAAGAGAGAACAGTAATAATAGAAAAAGATAGCCTATAGGTGTGTAGAAGAACTACTTTGTTTATTGAAAGAGGATGAGAGGAGAATTATTTATAAAAAGTGACTGTTGCAACTCGGGTAAGTCTAATAACACAGAGTGATCATAACAGTAAATAGTGCGGACTATTAAAAAGAGATGATGAGGGGATTTATACATAGTGTGCGATGTCAGTACCACAATACAGGAAAAGCTCAGCGTTGTAGTAGATATGTTATGCATTGTATTGTCGGCATCGGCACAACCAGCCAAAAGCTAAAGAAATGAAAAGACGAACTTGTTCTTCAGCTCCCTTTACTTCACTCAGTGTTTACTATCTTGTCTGTTGAGTTCTGTACGGAATAGGAAAACTAGGAGATTACTGGAAGCAAACAAACGAGTTTCGACCAAACTAGAGACACACACGAAACATACGGAGATACACTCAGCACACAGAAAATAGAGAACTTGATCCGTAAAACATACATATTATACCAACATAGCATAATAACTACAATAAAAGAGATAATAGGAAAGTGCAGTTGTTTTCTTTGTTCACATTTACTTACATTGTGTTATGCTGCATTGCATGGTGTGCTATACTTGTACCTACATGTATTTATGACTACAGTAGTTGTAAAAGAAAATCCAAATACATGCTATTCTGCCATATGAAAAGTCAATAAACGCCTCTGGAGTTGAATTACATTATATCCAACATTACCTGCATTAAATTAATTTATATCTACAGCACTGGCTTTGCATATCACCGCCTAACCTTCTTTGTGTACTGTTATTCCGAGTAAGTATTCATCTGATCTGTGCAGTACAAGAAGTAGCCTGGTATTAGTTAATCTATGTGAAAGCACATTACTAAGGGTATACAAGATTCCCAACGAGTATAACTTATGACTAGGTTGAGATAATAATAAATATTATAGTACATGTGTACGTAGTTAGGAAAATATGGAATTCATTTTCAGAAACCTAAAGCAACTTAGGCAAGTCACATTATGCCAAATGCAAAGAACAAAGTTGTGAGATTTTTTCCGAAAAGCCCATTAGTTTTGATGAATAGATGCCATTGGGGTCATAGAGGGGGGTCTTTCTCATAAGCTCCGTCTACACAAAAGATAAAACCAACTTACCAACATGGAGATGAAGACTGCACACAACTTACGTATTGTAGAACATAAAACACAACCAATAGTAGGTTATCAACAGAAGACAGCATTAAATTCAAATAGGACTAAACAAGCCAAGAAGTTCACACTCTTCATACTTTCAACTGACGTGCATTTCCATTAGCAGTGCCAGAGATTCGTTTGTTTAGAGCAGAAATGTAGTCGAGTAAATAGCAGTCTGATTTTGTATTCATGTATCACATCACATTCACATCTAATGGCTATGGCTTGGCTACTCCAATCTTAAAAGTACATGACCACTTCACTGTTGGAATAATCTTTGAGTTTTGAGTGATGCCTTCTGTATACTCTATCAAACGTGCTCTTAAGTATCATTGTTTACTTTGTATTACAATTACATACAAACATCAGACATTTCTTTTACAAAATGCAAAGGCAGACTCCACAAAGGAATCGGAATGCATACAGGGAAAATGAATTCACTTTGCGTGCCTTTACTAGCTAGAAATGATAGAACTTCATGTTACCTCCCTCTCTTTTGATGTTCACTGAATTTAAAGCAATAAAACCAAGAAAACCATAAATCTACTCCAAATTAAATTACAACTCATCACATAATAACAGAAAATATCGGGAAACTACCAAAAGTCAGTGAAACAGATGTGCTTCCTATGTTATTACTATTACAATCCAACCTTTCCTTAATTATTCTTTATGCTGCTCTACCTTTCTAACATCCACTAACAAGAATTTCAGAAAAAGTTTCCAAAAACTTAAAAATGCTTAACTATTGCAGTTCATCATGCACAATAACCATATTTACATATTACAGACTACCCAACACAAAGAGCACGCAAATAATCTAAAAAATACATCTCTGGGAATTTTTAAAAGCCTTATCAAGTGCTTAAAACATGCTCTACAATCTACACTTCATTAAGAAACGTCTTGTGCTCATGTTCTTTCCATTAACTTTTCAACTCCGCCTCCACGGGAATTTCTCCATGAGTGTATTTACACTACCCTATGAAATAACTAAACGCAAACGTATCTGATCCCGATGAGATAACGGCAAGCGATACGTGCCAATCCCAATGTAGGCATAAGTCAAATAAACTCGGAATTTTAAAGGCAATCAGCTACCTCTTACACAATTTACTACCACCTAAAGTAAACCATCAACTAGTAACCCTGTCTGATACAAATATTATGCCGCAGCACAAACTAGGCCTATTTTTTTATTTATATACCAAAGTAATTGTAATAGTAAACACCAGAATGAGTTAAATAATAAAATTCGTATGAACTCTACCTTCCTTAGTTTCTCTAGTTCAAGTTTCACAATTAAATGAAATCAGCCTCGTGTGCATTCTCATGATTTTCATTAAAACCTAAGTATATTATTATTTGGCTACTTGATAATTTTCTAAATATTCTTGTATGAATTTTCTTTTGAATGTTTGACGAGGAATTTCCTTCATTTAAATGCAAGTGTATATCTTATACTATATGCTGTATATCAGTAGGCATAGTGCATAGTGTTGGTCGTCACTTCAATTAACATTTCGTTGGTCTCGTTGCATTTGGTTTGGTTTGTTCTAATTAGCAACCGGTCAGAAACACAGAGTAGTGCAAAGGTGGTTTGAAGAGAAGTAACACCTACTATTATGCACTGCCTACCCATTGCAGTAACAGAAGCAACTCTTTCCTGTCCACCAAGTGTAAACGAAGCTATGGAAAATGTCAGAAATAATAAGGTAGCCGAGAATTCGGACATTGATTAAATTACTTGCCGACGCAAGTGTAGATTAGGGAATTTTAATGAAAAAGCCGCTTCTTCTTGCGAAAAAAACAAAGTTGCATTGCACTCGGGTTCGTGTCTAGCATTCTATCAAATAACTGTAGTGTAAACAACTGTAACACAAAATTAACTGACAATGAGAATAATCTTTGATCGAATCGAGTCAGGTGTTTAGCTGTAATGTTTTTCCACAGAAATCTCATCGTCTTGTCAGTTAATTACAAATGCAGACGAAAATTAAAGGAAATTCGTTTTCGCCTTTTAAGTAATCGGATTTCAGTCATTGTCAGGAAAGCTAATCTAAATGCTTGGTATTTGTATATACAAATATTAAATCTAATTGGCAATTGGTAAACTACGTTTGTGTATACGAAATTTTTTTAGGTTTTCTTTAATTCTTAAATTCCTTGACATGCATTAATTATGAAACAAATGCAATATATATTTGCTTAAGCAATTTATTAGGTATCTGGTAGGCACGCACGTTAATTGTTGCAGTTTCTGTAAACAAAATTGTAGAATGTGCTCAAAATTTTTTGCATTTCATTTAATACCTTTTGCTACCATGTTATTTAAATTTGCAACCACGAAAGTCCAATTCTTATTTTAGTTTTGCACACAAGACTAAAAATATGAAATCGTAATCAAGAGACTATTTATTCTGTCTTGGATAGAAGAAAACAGTGTAAAAGAATAGTTTTGCGCGTGTCTGTCATCCATATGGTTTGTTTTGACTGAGCCTTCAGGTAAGTAAAGTAAGGTAAAATTTTATGAGCAAAAATTTGGGTAAAAAGGTGAAAATAATGAGATGAAGTAAAGGGATGTGGAAACTGGCTAACATTAAAACTTAAAGCATCCGTATGTCGCACTCCTTGGAAAACACAATGTAGGAGATGCTTTTGAGCTTAAAGAAAGAAAATACGACGAGTGGGAGATACGTAATGTCACGTCATCCGAGTCCTGTTTATTGTTAGAGGAGTGATGTACATAAATGTTGAGTAGTCGGAAGGAAAAGTATCACAGAGCCAAACCAAAATTACAGTTTACACTAGACGAAAATCTGTTTATATTTGACGGGTGTATATAAATACATAAGTAAAGTATGTTCCCTACTGTATTAGAGTTGAGTCGACAAAATTAAGATAATAGAGAGGAGTATGCAAGAAAGAGAAATGCAAAAAGAGTGGAAAGAGATAAGAGCACATATCCGCCGAAAGGATTAGTCATATCAGTTGAGTAGTCTGGGACTGTGCATAATAATAGTTGAAAAAAGATATGTGAAGAAGATATGGAATTGTATAGAAACCTAGATACATGTTAGAAACACAGCGTTTTGGGTTATCAATTGTGTAATATAGAAATGTACTTACGTATGTATGTAGTTTAAAGTGAAATGCATAAAGAGTACAGAAGTCGTAAATAAAGTGTGGGTAAATGTCGACACGAAATTTCAGAGTTGTAATTTTTTGACATGCTTTACGATACGAGCGTAGCAGGGAGAAATGTGTCCACAAAGACTTGGAAATTTATGGAGCTGATACTTAACCCTTGCTGCTACATTCCTATATTTCTCATAATGTCTCTAGAAAACCAAGAAAGTCGCTTCGTCTGACTTTTTAACTTTTCTTCACTATACAGTTAACAACATTCTGGGCCTTTACAGTTTTGCGTCTTTTCTGTACAAGTGAACATCTCTTTTTAATAGTTTTCCTAAATGAGCTCAGCCCTCCCCCTCCTCACCTTAACAATCTAACTCTTATGTAACAGACAACACAACAGAATAAACTCATCACAAAATAAATACTTTAACTCAAAACATTGCAATGCAAGTGAGAACAAAATCCAAGCCATCTCCAGCCAATAAACAATGCGTTACCATTTTATGTACTTACAATTAGATTTACATTTACGTTTAATGCAGTTTTCCTATCAGGAAGATACTTTATGGTGATTCACAAGATAAACGCATCTTGCCATCTTGCAATCAATTCTACAGTCCTAACGTTTCCCTAAAAAGTACTCTATCACAATATCAGTAATTTATGTCACATTTATTTACAATCTTGTTAATGCTGCATTTCCATTAAAAAATTGCTTTATCCATACCCATTATTCTTCAAATGCATTTTTCCCAGTAAGTGCTTTTTTCCTTACTGCACAGCGAAATGAATAGCTACCTTATACTTATTAGTCGCTAACACGTAGTATCACTGGTCATGCAAGTAGGGAAAAAATTCAATGTAGATCATTCGGAACATGGTTAGAGTAAAATAATACATGTAAGTGATAAGGAGGAAGATAAGCTGCTAGTCAAGTAAACACTTTTATTGAAATAAGCTCTAATTGAACTACAACAACAAATGCGTCATTTGTGTTACATAAGGCTATAAAGAAAACTCTATCAACTACCTAACGAGGTAGATACCTCACAAATACTCTTTACGAACTAAGAACCACACGCCACAAATGCAGACACCAAGACTGTTGTTCCACATTATCAACAAGATCAAATAAAGAAAAGAAGGTTAAAGCTGAATTGTTAACATAACTTATTATGTATATTGCAATAGGAAATTGCAAACGTAATTATAATTGCTGGGAATATGCACTAAATCAATTTATGAAGTTATATTCGTCAGAATCATCCCTACCTATTAGCTGTGCAACACTGCTCTTCAAAGGCTTTCCTTCCTTAATAGATATATCTCGTGGGATTTCAAGATGACGTTTCAGTAACATTTCATTCATAAAAACAGCTGAAAAGAACTTTTGTATTTTTAGTCTTCACAGAAATCCACTTTTTATAAATATCAATTGACCTGTGGAATTTTCCACAACTAATGTGTTGTTACCAATCTTATATAATTATTATTTCGTTGCAACGATGAAAAACTTCCAAACAAATATTTACACTCAAGAAAATTGAGTATCCAATTCTGACATGCAAAAGGCATGTTTACCTTACCTATTTTAAAGCAACGAATAGAAATGCTCTGGGATTAAAACGTTACCAATTGTTGATTGTGAAATAGTTGAACAAGATGGTTTATAAATCCTTAATAAATTAATACTTCTTATTTCCTTTCAGGTCGCGGCTTAAATAATTTGCACATCCCACATGCAATTCTCGTTATATATCAAATTCCGCCGAATATGGAAAGAAGAGATTTCTAATTGAGTCAATAATTTAAACCGTTTGACAAAATCATCGGATTTGGGAAAAGACAACCTTCTTGCAAACTAATATATGAGATCCTAATTTAAATAAGTAGTTTCACATCCACAAAGAGATGAAGGATCTCATGCTTTACTAAAATTAATTTCCACTGAAGAACAAAAGCATTATTTAATATTTCACTTTAAGTACTCTTTCTGGTTTGATATGGCTTTCTAAAGATGATAATGGTAATGACGGCAATAAAAGAATGAATAAACTCAAGAGAATCTCAACATCTTTCTTTTCCTTGTTATAAATTGTTAAACTGAGTCACATTGAAAGAAGCAACAACTTCTAAGCAGTTTAAATGGCTAAATAAATGAACTGGGCAAAGGAAACATCATAGTTTGCTGTTGGTAGTCGATCTAACTACTAATATGGAAAATAAATCCATTAGCCAAGAGAGTGATGATAAGAAAATACTCATGAATTTTATCTGCCAAAATATATAACATCCCACACAATCCTTAGAGTACAAGCCAACTAAATTCCCTACTTAAATATTCATTTTCTTGCATCCCATGGCTTAGCTCATTTCATGTTTATCATTCATTCTAAATAGTTCACTTAATGCAAAAAGAAATTAAACTTGCTCAACGTATACTCTTTGACTTTGAACATTATGAGAATCCGTACACTATGAAAACATATCTAATCTCCCGTGCATTTCGTAACAACAAACAAATCCCATCGCTAACGCAGTGTACATAAAGATAACCACTTGATAATACCGCAAAACACATTGATTTCGCAAAATTCACTTAGTTATTACTAAAAATTCACTGGAAAATTACACACCACGCCACAGAATAAGGAAAGAATTTCAGAATAGAAGTAATAAAAGCATAGGAAGAACTTTAAAAATGGGTAGTTCGAAGTTTGAGAGCAACAACAGAGTAATGAATAATAAGATGCATGATCATGACCTACGGAGTATAACTGTGGTGTATATTGTGCATTTGGGAGAAACATGAAAAGAAATGTATACCTGTAAATTTATGTGTCATAATGAGTGTATAGTTATTATAGACATATGAATATGATTTGTGAACTCGTTCAAATTAAAGAGCAACGAAAAATTATGACTCCTTTGCACCCTCGTCTCATGTTGCCCATTTAAGGAGTTGGACTCGTTACCGCTGGTTCTCTGCCACGCTAAACTAATCAGTCCCTAAACACACCGACCAACCTGAACAAAAACTAAACTAGTATTACCTATTAAGTATACGTTCGTTCCTAGTCTCTCTTCTATTATGCAATCTAATAAAATATAAAAATGATGCAAAAGAAATGTAGTACACTGTGCTCCGTTAGCCAGTCTGACCATTCCATTATACATTTAGCTATTCGACTCGTCATAATTTGATCATCACATTTTTTCCGTCCTTGTTTTACGTACTCTATTGTATTTCCTTTCTGTCCATCTCAACCTCATGTCCATTAGCATCCATTTTACCGTTCCTCTTTTTCCCCATTAATTATCTACAGTCGAAATATGGACAGACAATCTCTCAGGCTTGTTGCAAATAAAACACTATCGACATTATCACGTAATAGAAAATTCCATAATGGGCACATACAGTATGACACCATCTTCTAATGTACTTTACTCACTCAGACAAAAATATAATCCCAAGTCAGTTCAATGGCTTCGTAAAAAATGATTTACTTTCAAAATGCACTCAAGATTCAAGGCACATTGTCTCTTTCTGTATTTCACCTTTAGCAAAACGAAATAACTCAATAAAGAGAAAAGTACTTACTTTATCACAGAAGACTTTAATTTGGCAATAGGCACGGTGAAAGATGGGACAATTCGGGTCCCGGGGGTCGTCGTACGTGTCAATCTGAAGATGAAGTGGCAATCCCTGTACAAATATAAAATTCATGTTAAATTCACCAATATCCACAAAAATTATTTTCTAAATGTAAGAGAAAGTATTACGTTCTAATGATTTTTCTAAAAACCTACAATTTACTTTTAAATGTATTCAATTAGATGTCATTCTCGAAGCTTTTCATAAGTTCTCTATTTTATAAATTGTAAAAACGTTGAATAAATCAAATGTGGATGTACAGTGTACACTAATTGTAAATCTTAAGCATACATAAATTATTCATGTATTTTGACGAATTCACCAGCAGCACTGCCGAAAAAGCTTTTGCGGACAGACAGGTCCTCTTTAAGCTCATTTGCATAATAAGTGAGTCTTAGGCTAACACAATACAGTGTTGGGTAGTATATGCATACTTGTACAGCAAGGCTATACCGGTATAGAGCACAATACTCGAGCACGTTGAAAGTACCTAAGCCTTGCTTTCATCTGTTCCCCTCTCATTCATCTCCATGCAAGCGTTTTCTAAAGGAACGCATCGCAATGCTCATTTATTTCACATAGCTCATAATGTTTGTTATGTTATGTGCATTGTCCACCATCCAACAAGCTCATTTGCATACTAGGATAGGATTTTTATAAAAATCTTCGAATTTTTACGTATTCCTCGTGTGGGAACACATCTGTGTCCTTTTTTACTCCTCTTTCTCACTCTCACCATTACATGCATTACAACTAGCTCTTTATTAAGATCATTTTTATTTATTAACAAGTAGTAAACTATTAATAGTACCTTACATACGTACGAGAACAGATATGTGAGCAAGCAAGGCGAGCATAACAAACAATTTTGGATAAAAATGCAGTAGCCATTAGCCAAGTGACATAACACTAACAATGGATTTCCAGCACTATATAATATGCACTGGATGCATATCAACTATTATCAGAGAATCTGGAATATGCACAGAACAAATAACAAACATCATAATAAGGAATAGAACAATCAAGAACACTTGACAACTTAACAGATATAATATACTAGAAACATTACTTACAGCTTCGTTTCCCTTTCCCACAGCATTCAAAGAAAAGATTAAAAGCGAAACAAAAACTGTGAAACATAAATAGGTACCTAAATTCAATTGCTTCATGATGTCATGGCTGACTGTAAGTGTATTAAATGTGCGTCCTATGCAAACGTTCATAAAGGTAGACACTTTTAATTTTACTCGTCGCATTTCATCAGGTTGCTCGTTACCTGATCACAAGATTCATTAGTTCTTGAAATTAAAAACTGTCCACAAAGATCGTGTTACATAGTAATAAATATCTTGAGGGATATTCATATGTAATAGAAGAACATTTGGTTTAAATGTAAATAGAGACGAACACTCTTAGGACAGGATGTACATAGAAACGTGGAGAATGCAACACTTAATGAACCAAAACCAAGAAAACATTATTTAAACGCTACACTCTAATCTGTACTGGACTAATGCTCTTTTCTTACTAAAATGCACTAGAAAGTAGACATGAAATTTTTGTTAGACCAAGTAATTTATCCTTATTCAATGCAATATCTGTACTGTTAGGAAAATATTCAACATTATAAATCTTTGATAAAGGGAACATATAAGTAGAACATGTTGTTACCCCTGCAATTTATTGCTGCAGTTAAGGCATTTAATGTGCATTCATATAATTGTTGAAGGAAAATGAAAACTTAATTGCAAATTGAAGGCAGAGCAGGAATTATTTAACCTCAAACCGCATAAAATCATCAATTAGGTCTAATCAAACATTTACTGCACATTATTACGTACTACTGCAAATAGTTATTTATTGAAAGAAGGTAGCGAAAATTATTAATATTTATTGATTCGTCTGCCGTCTGTTAGCTAGAGCAAAGTACTTTTAGATTTCAATAAGTAGAACTAGTATTCCACAGCACTGCTACACAAATGAAGCAATCAATCAACATGATTTATGTTAACTACATAATTACGACTAATTAACAGAAATGTGAAACAAAAACTAGGAAAATCTTTAAGGGCATTCTACACATTACCTAATTGCATAAGAAGGGATACAACTTCAAAACACGTGTACGATTGTAATTAAATCACCTAGCAAAACTGTGCAGAGTTATGTACAAGTGCTAAATTGTTTTTGATTTGTGGTTTTACTGCATTTACTAAAGGTTAGTCATTTCTTGTGCGTTCATGTTGCATACAAATGTAGATTTTTCGTTTCTGTGAATAATAATTTTTTTTGACTGTTTATGTTTTCTTGAAGATTTCATTGTTTTTTTTTTTTGGTTTGGTTCTGACATTGAGTATGACAATGGAATATAGTACTAAAATGTCCATTTACATAATTTCTGGCAAGAGTGTAAAATTATATACACTTTGGTGGATATTGACTCTAGATACCTACAGACAATTAAAAAGGAGGAAACAAGAGCACACTTCGACTGGAAACTGAATATTATGGTCATGACTGCGAAACGAGAGAATTGATACAATTCAGATATAGATATACTAAGAAGGGAAGAGGACTTATAATATATATTGTGCAAAGGATAAGACACTTATAGTTCGTTAGGTAAATTACTATTGAAGTTTATTAGACGAAGAGAACACACTTGGATTGCACATATCCATATTGGGTTCATCTAACTCCCATGATCACGTCACGTCACACAAACAACCATTTTAAAAGATTTGTCCTTTGTCGTTTCGTTCGTTATGTTATGTTCCAATGAAATGGACGAAGCACCAGCCGAATACAAAATATCATTTGGTTATCCTCAGTTCAGCTTCAAAAAGGTTTAAGGTTTTCCTTCAGTTTGCTTGAGTGAGTCAAACGAAGTGAAGCTATAGATTTTTCCATGTTCAATTTATGCAAATTTCCAATTAAGTCAGTGTCAATCATGGAGACCTTTACATTGGATAGAGTTGAGTGAGTAAGCTGACACGAGAAAAAACTGGCTTGACAGCCAAACCAAGAAAATCCATAAGTTGGAAGCAATAATAATATATTAACTATATTCATAAGATCATTATTATTACCTAGATACATTTGCACATACCTAAAGCTACGCTTGTGTCGACTATATTGTAAAACTGTGTAAAGCGTAAAAGAAAATCCATTCTGTCCAATAGAGGATGATCATTCCTTCTAAAAGATAGCTAAAAGTTAACATTAACTTCAGTGGACTGAACACGGGAGAATTATTGATGTCCTTTCATTTCAGTCAAGTTCACTTTACCTGTTGCGTGTCAATGTTCACATTCACACACAAATGAATAAATACCCAAGCTAACTGTCTCTATCGTTTTCTAATACCATTTTATGCATCCCTGTTTCCCTACATTCAAATCCACCTATAAATCTCTTCTACCTACATGCGCACTTTTTACGAGAGAAATACTTTTTACATATTTATTTACCTCTAACCATGCATAATCAAAAGGGATTACTTATCCTCGTTTCTGTCCAAGTAGACACACACTACACAACAATTTTACACAAAATATATATCACTGCTGTAATAAAATCTAGCTTCCCTGTCTATTTTCCTTTTAATTTACTAATAAGCACTTACAGAACTCAATACTCACCTGTATTCAAGTACCTACATCAGTTTTGTAAATTCTAATTCAATTTTTTATGTGACAACGTACACTCATGCCGTTTTTTACTATCTTGATGACTGTCTAATCCATTCACATTTTACGCGCTCAAATACTATCTTTCTTCCTCGTTTATCACTATTGTCATTGTCTTCACTAGTATATTTAAATGATGCAAGGTTTTTACTTCGTATTTGTACATTCTCGCAATTAAGTTCATAAAATAAAAACTTAATTATACAAAGTAACTATATTTTATCCCTACGTGTGTAAATCATCTTCAGTAAATGCTCAATGCTAACGTATCGTCGAACTACTTGCAGAAAACCATAAATTGAGATAGTTTACAACAAATGTACGCTTTTACGACAGGTACGCTACATTAAAATATTATTAAGTAATAAACGTACATTTGTAGGTAATTAATTCATGTGTACTGTTATCAATCCTGCAGTTGCTTATTACACGCAATATTCTTTGCCATTCCCTTGAACTGAATTCATTCATCCCTTTAAATTAGACTACGGCATGTAAACAGATGATGAGAGTGAGCGACGAGTCGTGAAAACGACCACACGAGAAATACGACTTTGACTCTACCCTTATTCTTATTACTATTTCATTGCAAACTAAAACAGTTACAATCGTATAGGTTTACAATATCGATAATATTATTAATTGCGTACTAAACATCGATACATATACATGTATATTTTATTACAAAGAGATTTTCTTACCTTTACACCTTTCTGACTGCTGAAATCTGTACTGAGACACTGAACTGCTACGTTTATCTGCAAGAGAAATAAAAGGATTATTATTTTTGAGAATCATGGTTATAATTAAAAATAATTAATATGTATAGAGTAAACTGCACCAAGTAAAACTCGTATGTGTAACAGGTACATCATTTAGGTAGGTAAGTATACATAGTTAGTATTTAATAATGACACGCATCTTTATAGCATTGCTTCACATTAGTATGTATGCTAGTTGTTTAAACCATTGTTATCAGTTGTCTGCATTTACGAAATTCGTTAATTTCCTTGAAGAATCTGATCTTCCGTTGGGTTTACATTCCATTTTACTTTCGCTTGGTTAGTAACGACCCGACGGACGGAAACCCAAACGAAGTAATCTTAATAGGTAAGGATGTAAGTAGTAGACGCAGACGAATTGTGAGATAGTTTGCACCTTTTCGCATTGAACGAAATATTTAGAACATGAAATAATTGTGTTGTAGGCAGTGGCTCGTCATACCGTAAGTGTAGGTAGTGGAATAAGAGAATCTTATCACAGCATTGACCTGCCAATTATAAGAAAAGTCTCCAGGGTAGATTGTATTCAAGTAGAATTCTAAAGCTATGCGTATCTTTTATTTTACCATTTAATCTATGTATCTCTGCTATCGAGATAATAATGGAGTAATAGCGAAGAGTAATACAACCTAAGGATAATAACCACCTTCCTAACAATAATAAGTAAAAAAGTGTATTCAATGAGGTCTGTATACTTATGTTCTCCTAGAATCCAGTAGAAGTAATTGTGAATACACATCTGTATTTCAAAAATGAGTAGTTGGTAGCAAATAAGCAACTGTATTAACATTAACTCTCTACTACTTACATTTCTATTGTAGAAGAGAGCAGTATTACCACTACTACTTTGTAGGTGTATTCTGTATTGTAATTTATACAAGATACTACTTTTCCTAAGTAAAACAAAGCGAGCCTTAAGATGAAATGATTGCAATCAGTAGCTATTTAATGATCACTATAGAGAAGGTGGAAAGATGTACAGAGGAAACTGTAGTCTATTGTATTGTGCCACACATACAAAACAGGCAGACGTTGATTTTCTCAATCCAAACAACTTTACTGTTGTCTAGTACAAATACTAAGGCAAATAAGTAAAATTCGAGCCAAGTCTACAGACAATAAGTTAAAATGAAGCCAGAGCCAAGCCACCTACTACGAAAACACAGATTGTCATGTCAGTCTCAATCTGAATGAACGAACAGAGCAAAAAGGAAAAACTACACCAACAGAACAAGTTTCGTGCTACATTCGTTCAGTTACAATACTACAGTAAGTATCACTAATTTACTGTAAAACTGTGAACAGTGTAGCCACGACAAATACATAGCAATATTCAGAGAACCAGATAACGATAACTACTAGATATTTACTACTGGATGATAAGCAGTTTTAGCTCCCTATATGCAATCAGATTCAATCAGATACTTGGTTCGTGTCAACGTGATGAGACTCATCTCATCATACAGTTCATTACAAATACATACTTAACTTACTACAAGTATAAATAAATATCAGTTTACAACAGTACAGTAGAAATAAATTACAAACCATTTGTAATTCTAATTGCATAGGGTGCATAGTATTTATGTAAGATAAAGGCACAGATTCAATTAGCTATTATTATTTTCTTTTCTATCGTCCTATCGTGTTCGTAATTGGCAAAGTAAGGTCTGCATGTGTTCTTTATCGATACATTGAATTTGGTTTGTGCATTACACAGATACAATATGTAAGTAGGCTGGTTTCCTTTGACTATTCAAACTTTCAGCCATGCCACACAGTTAGTGGTTTGGTTGGTAAGTGGAGGAATTAAATTAGAGACATAATTGTAGTACCATTGCATACATACTTTGTATTTAAGCAGATAGCAGAGATACCTCTACAGCTTTCATCATTACTGCTAGATCATACTTGGAGAAGATTTACATTACATACATATTTATTGTACACACGTATCTTTGTATTTGCACTGTGCTAATTCTGATAATTGATCTCTAGAGAAATATCCAGGTCAGGCTTATTATCATTATGGAAGTGAGAAGGATGAACTGTGCGTCTAATCGTGTCATGCTAACAAAACAATACACTGTGGCATCATACTATTCATACTAACTAATCATGCCCTACTACTCTACTAGAAAATTCTCTCTCCTTAGATTCTTTATTCCTAGTCTCGACTTAGCTTTGGTTTCCCTTACTCAACCCTTCGTTTCACTGGTTACTTAACATTTCAGGCTTTTCGTCCATTTCCCTCACTTTTCTCTACTCTCCGAGTTATCAAACCGTGCCATATCTAATCTAAACCTTAACACCAAATAGGCGGATCATGCACCACAGCTAATCAACCACAAAATAATTAAGGCGCCTTCTTTTTCACAACATACTTTTTTAAACCAATAATACCTTACTACCGAATTTTTATCATCATTAACTATAGTACATACATATACGGTATAAAATGTCACCAAAAAATTAACTATTAGAATTATTATCAACGACACAAAGTTATTTACAGTATCAAACTATTATTGAAAATTATACTTAATAGATGCTTTGGAATTTACTATTTTGTATAATAAGTATTAATGGAAAAAATTTGGATAATAGTATGAATTGATTGTTGGCCTTGGATTTGTCCGGTATAAAGAGGATAAAAGAATGACATGATAGTAAATTAACAAAGTAAGCTTATGGACGCACGCTTTCATCTGTCAATTTGTGTGCTAATTCGTTTCATATCTCATATCTACAGAGTAGAAGTAAAATACAATTACGTAGAGTGCAGAGCTAATGAGGAGAATTAGAGAAGAATGGACACTGAGTGAAGGTGCAGGTGAGTTGACTACCTTAGTTGATATTTGGGCAATTAAAGCTCCTTGAGAGAGGACTGGGACTAGCTGTAGTACCTGTTGCTGATATTACGTAGTAAATATAATAAGCAAAAACGAAATTCCTTGTAGAGCGTAATGTGATAAGTTGAGCGACCGAAAGGGAAGGAAGGGACGAGCGAATTTACTCGTTCTTATATAATTTTATTAAATGAATGTGGCTTAGTTAGGTACGACTGCTATATTCGTCCGTAGAGCAAGGAAAGTGAAGAGCGAAGTGTGTACCTGTCTGCATCTACTAATAATGTGTAATCCTCGTTGGAGCGAAAAAAAGAGCAACAAAAGAACACAACAGAGTACATTTCTATATATAAAGGTGTAAGTAGCTCAGCTCAACGACCAACTTAAGAATAATCCTGCTAACTAAACTAGCTGAACTAAACTCTCATTTTCATCTGCGGAGAGGAATCTGACTCACCTCAAATCCCCTTAACTCATACCAGTAATAAACAACAGAATGGAAATAAACTGAACTTAGAATTAAAAAAAGAATTTTTATCCTAAACAGATAGCATTAGCATTAGTTACAATAATAAGCTGTCTATACAGAACACAGACAGCAGAAGAGTAGCAAGATGCTTTATAATAATATATACGTAAGACAACAGAACGAAAGACATGCAAAAAATATTTTAATTTGATATTTTTCTTTCTCGTGTCCTGCCTGTCCTGTCTCTGGTACGTTTTATCGTATGCCTACTAAATAGATATATTACACTACGCCAAGTGTGATTCTACGTGTACAGCACTTAATGTACATGATACATGTTTGTATTATTGTTTGGTCATACATGCTTTGCAGGGTTAGTTTAGTTTATAATATATTTATTACACATACTGAAACTTTGCATGTACTTAATTCTGAAAAATCTCTTTCTTTGGACAATTAGTGTAGAAACTGCAGGGTAGAGTAATAATGTACGTAGGTGTGTAGTAAATGGATGTACCTATATCTGTATGTACTAACAATAAATAAACTATTGCATGACTTTGCTGGAGTGGAGCAGAGGACTGGACACTATCTTGCAGTATTTATTCATGCTACGTACAATGTATAAGGTATGCAGACAGAGTTCAAGTAAAAGCCAATGTATTTTATGTGCAGATTCGTCTTTGGTTGTAATCGAGTGGAGTGGACTCGTTGTTTTCTATGTGAGTACGTAAAGTGGTGATATATATTATGGCTTCTCTATTAAATTCACTTGTGGAAGAATTAAGTGAGGCATTTGAAATCAGATCACGTCCAGAGCGCTTCCGCTCATTAAACTATTGCTCTCGTCTTAGCTTTAAACTCCGTAGGTTTAACTCAACTACACATTGCTATCTTTATAAAAGTCTCCTATCACATTCTATCATATGTTTCTTTTTCTTTGTTGCCTTTCCTTCGTAATGTGAAATGTGAGCACTCAACTCAACTCAAAAGTCTCTCTCATGAATCTTCTGCCTTGCCTTTTCTTCAATGTAGGTATGTTCGCTCCTATTTTTTATAAACCTCCTATACCAGAGTTCACCTTTTATACTTATTATTACATTACACAATCATCTTATGGCCTTTACTTTACTCTCAGCTAAACTTTTGCTGTTGTGTTCTCTTGTGTTGTGCGAGCTTCATAATTCCCTTAGGGCACACATAAAATCTCTCCATGGGCACCTTTACTATTTTTTACAACTATGTATCAATCTGTTTCTATGTTAGTACCCAAACTACAAGTATAAAACATATCATTCCCTAACTTACTTACAATACTTTGCACACGAACTAACTTTATACACTAATTATTCCGTAAAATTGAAATTTCACTCTTATAGTCCACAGAATCGTTCATTCCCCATCCTTTCGTTTCATTCGCTATTTAGTTAAGCTTGCCTCGTGTCTCCGGAACTCTAGAATTGCCTTAAATCCATAAGCACAATGGGCAGACATGCAAATGCAATTCCGTAGAAATAAGTTCTTCATTCCATGCCACGTAAGAAAACTGTATTTTGGGCAGTGTGTTTCTGTGCGTGGGGCGAGTGCCAATGCAGACGAGTCACCTCCATTTCAAAGTGGACTTTTTCACGCTACTTGATTATCATTAACATCAAAATTCACTTTTTGCTCATGGACAATTTATAGCTTACCCATTACAATACTAAAGCTAACATTATACTTACTTAAGGTACTTATCCTTCGTATTCACTTGACTCATCTTTACTTATGCTTATAAGATTTAGCTCTGTCATATTTACCTCTGTGGCATGGCATATTTCATCGTTACATTTGGATACAGCACATTTTAATGAATGCATTTCTTATAACCTCCTCCACTCCAGATTCTTTCTATCACTTCTTATAACTCATATGCTTAAAATTGGTGTAATTAAGTACGATACTGTCGTGTCTGTATAAGATACTTTGAATAAGCTATCCTTTTTACTGAATGTGAGTTCAGAGCTCTGTGCATAATGTGCAGGTATAAACTTACAAGTGTGTGTATTTGGTTTGCGTGTTAACTTTTGTAATCTTGTAACTTCCACTGCAACATTGTGCACCATATTGCACAATGTTGCTCTAACGAAGCTTTTCCTTCACCATCACATAATTCTTTCTCCTTAAAATATGGTGTCGTTTCATTCAAATGAATATATGTGACTGTATGCACACTGAATTATTTACAACGTAAGCGAAATGCATCTAAATTACATAGGTAGACTTTATACTTTATAGGTACATTTTATCCACACGATGGAACTAGTATTCCAACAATTTCATATGCATGATAAGACTCATTGTTACACTATCATAATTCCACAGCCACAGCCACACCACAGGTCCTTATTTTATTACATGACGAAGAGAGTTTTTCGACAAAGAGCAAAGCAGTACTATTGATATACCTATTTCACTAGACTAAATTAGAGCTGTAGTCAAAGTTCAAGTAAATATTCCTGTAACTTTTTTGTATGAACCACAGATACAAATTAGCTTGTGTAAAAATGCGTACAATAAAGTACTCTAAGCTGAGTCTTCTGATTCAAGTACTAAACCCCCTAAAATAAATGAGTAATCTTCCAGGAGATTTTATAAAGCTTAATTTCGTGTTCAGTGGACCGGGATCGGTATAATATGAATGTACTTTTTCTTCTAATGCAATATGACGTTTTGATATTAGTATTTTCAAGCACATCTACTTAAATGTATAAGCATAGGGTGGCATGGAGGAAATGGAAGATACTGTACAGTTTTATTATATTTTATATCACAGCACCAGCACCCCAACGAGAAGAGTCGCTAAAATTCAGATAGCATGCAATGTAAAATGAAGTAAAGTTTATGTACGATACCTGTACATGATACTTGGATAAAGGAAAGAAGAAAGTGTACTCACTACTACATAAAGTTGTAGAAGAGTTAAGAAGGGGAAGCCGATTGAGAAGAAAGAGAAGCTGCGGATCGCACCTGTTGCTTTTCCTCTTTTAGGTGTATTTCATTTCGCCCACTGAGACAACTACTAAGCACAGAGTATCATTACGTCTGTATATATGAAACACACTGTACATTTAATCCATAACTCATGGAAATGTTTTAACTTTTATAAGTATACAACTAACAATAAAGTTTTTTGAACGATAGGGTGCATTTTCATGTATCACATATGGAACTTTACCATTAAATTGTAACAAGTAACGATTTACTACATTATTTACAAGGGCTAAGGGTTGTATCAAGTGCAAAGACACATTTACTTATTGTTAATGTAGACAGGGAGACTAGGAGTTTTTATGAGGAACTAAACAGAAGGTATATAGTGTAATACTGGAGTCAAGTCAAGCCAAGCCAAGTCAGAAGAGTGTAATTTAGTGTAGGTATCTGTTACGTAGGGTATATCATAATACCAGGTACTTGGAATGGTTATACAATTGAATAATGGAGGAAGACAACAGTACGTAAGTAGATAGAAAAGGAAAGAAAGGGTTAAAAGTAAGAATTAAATGGAAGAGTTAAAGTAAGTGAATGACTATCACTTAAATGGTTTGGTTTCTCTTGACTTGGACTAAATACTAATAATCAGTGGCAAAGAGAACAGAAAACACAAGAAGGTATTACTTATCAGTACATTGTACGTTAGAAACAAAATAGTAGTGTATTGAATTGAGTTTCATTTCAGTGGGAAGGAAAGAAGGTTCGTCAGATAGTGTAAGTTTGTGGTTTGGCTTGACTGTGTTATGAAAAGTTTCGGTTTGGATGGGATGTAGGAGGGCGGAGTCAGACACCGAGATAACTTATAGTCATAACCCATATAATTACGTTAATAGTGTAATTTCATTGAGATAATTACCTTTGCGGAGCTTTCCAGGGGGTTCCAATAGATTGCTATGGCGTTGTGAGCGACTTCATCGATAGAACCCGCCAGTCCCACACTGTTCTTCGTATCTGAAACAAAATCATACAAACAATCACAATCACTTCCAACTTCTCACACAACGTCTCACTCTTAACATATAAATTCTACGTCCACGGACAATCACCAATGTTTTCATGTAGGAATCTTCGATTTATTCACTTCTGAATAGCCTACAAACATTTACAAACGCATTTGTATGTGTATAATCTAAGTAAGTGCTAAGCACACATGTAGTTCGTACATCTTGATTACCGTATGTTCTGCTATTCAGCAGACAAATTCAAATTCCAAGAGATACTCTTCTGAACTGTCTATCTTAGCGATTAGCGAATACAGATAAACGCTAAGCCATGCGTTAAGTAAATTAAGGAATGGGGAAAATCTTTTAAGAAGGAGTTTCACTGCATCCTCCGAATTGCGTGACTTGGGCTCAAACGTTCAACTTAATTCTTCTGCTGGATTTAATGGGGAACCAATAGCCCATAAACTATTCTCTGTACACTTCACTGCTACATACAGCAACAAAAAATAATTCCTAGCATTAATAACACCTGTATATCTTCAGCTTCATCACTTTTTAAATATTCTTTACATATTACACCTTATTTTGAGCATTCAGCATATAAAACAGCTATTTGTACTGAAATACATGCAACTGTATACAGTAGCATTAAATTCTCATCTTTTTCATTTAAATGGACTATTTACTGGTGCATGTAAGTTTAGATTAAATAATATATTATTACATCGTCGCGTTAGGATGTGACACTCCTCTTAACGAAACACACATAAAAACCCCTAACAAGAAAAATTGTTGAAACAATACGTATTAATTTTTACATACTAGGTATACTACATGCCTCGTTAATTTTAAACTGGTCAAAAGTTAACCTTTACTTCAACTACTTCACGTCCAGCCATAAGTTACGTTTCGAATGCTAAATTACATTACACGCTGTGTAACATACCGTGGCATTCAGAATTGATTGCTTTTAGCGTGGAAAGTGGTGTGGCAGTGGTGTTAGCAGACCCTACTTAATTGTAAGATAGATTTGGCAAATCCATTGACTGTAATAAAGCAATAATAATACGTTGTTGGTGTGTTTTCTATAAAAGTTTGACATTTGTAAGTTATGTTATGAAACATTCGCACGTAGTATTATCGAAAATAAGTACTTCATTGCGTGTAATCTGCATACCGTCACAGAATTTAAATCAACTTGCGTCATCCATTTAGTAAATAAAATGCTGGTGAGAATTATTGTATTTCCTATTCTAAACAATAATTCGCAAAGCGAATTGCATTCCTGGAATGCAATTAATTAGCAGGAGTTACGTACATATCATTATAAAAACTGTCTTATTATGAAATTATGATGTATTAAGTATTTATTACTTCTGCAGGTTCAATTGGTACATATGCATGTATTATGACTCCATGATATAATACACATTTATATTCAATTCCTGTCTACTGCCTCCTAGTAAGTTGCAATAACACATTTTTTAAAGAGAACATACTATTATCGTAGTAATCCTGAGAAAAAAAGGCGAGGCTCTGACTTTGGTTGTTGGTAATGGCATTGCAGTGCACTCGAGTATTACTACTGCATGAGGATAGCAATGCATAATTTTGCTATCAAAAAATCTCTAGCAAATTCTCTTTCTGAACGTTTATAAAAATGTTAAGTAATAAATCCAATGTGGAAAAGAAAAATATTTATGCTACATGTTGTACATAAGTTTATTCGTATATGTTTTACTATATGTATAAGATAAGTACACAGAAATTCTGCATTTGCAAGAAATAATTTCGTTTTATGATGTTGTGACTATGCACTGGTGTACTCACCTGTGTGTAATAGAAATACCTGTCAGTCTGTCTGAGCAACCTAGGTATGTCTAGCCTACCTGCTTTATTATTCCTTATTATGTATAACATATGGTCTAGTAGGCTAACCTTTTGTATTCTAAAAGGTTTTAGCTGAAAGCATGAAGACTCGACTGGCTTAAGACAATTAATCAAGATCGGAAGTTATAAAAGCGAACATTATACAAAGGTAATTGTAATTTCCTAAGACGATGCTCATCCAGTGACTTAATTAAAATAGCAATAACCATTTCCTCTTGTTTTCGGAATGAGCAGAGTCAGAAACTAAAGTTAGTCTAATCCAGCCAATGCAGACATCACAAAACGTGCTATTCTTGCATTTTGCCTACGATTTACTTTACCTACTGCATTGCCAGACAAGATTAGCCTAGCCGCTGATTTTCGCAAAGAATTAAGTTCATAATACAACTAATTGCCAGTGTACTACACTGTACATGTGTATCCTACACAGATAATGTGAGTATTAGCCACAGAATAGCCTTTTCTTATCTTCACTTCAATTGCTGTACATGTTTGATGTAAACTAGATGCGAACATGATTTATACATGTGTATAGACCTGGATAGAATATACATTACCAGTAACTATTCTCTAAATTCCTTTCTTCCTACTGCACATAAATAAATATGCAGTAGTAGTAGTTCAGAGTTCACAACTCCATGTAATGAGCCACGTTAGTTTATAATAAGTGCAGAGTGTAGTTACAAAATTGTAGAATTTGCAGACATTACAATCAAAATCAGACTGAGCTAAAATTACTACGTATTATGTGGAATGCAAAGTATAATAATGATAAATTACTACAAATACTTCTATACACAAGTGGGACTATTGCACTCTTTTATTTTTAGACTTACAAGAAGTATCTATTTTATTTTGCATGCATTTTGTGCTATTTGTGTGCATACTTTAATAAAGTTCTGTGGTTGGTATTTAGATGTGAGATCTAACTAGATATTTACATTGTGTTACGGATACCTGACCCGCTTGCCATGCTAAGTTTCAAGACTAAGGTAAAGCAAAGGCATTTCAAGCTGTGCTACTCATAATTTCTACCAGATATAATCTGAAGAAGAAGAACAGAGGAAACTAGTAAACTTTTTTAAGTCCGAAGCAAATATTTATATAGAAAAATGAGCACAATGCATAATACAACAATACTACGATGTAATGTACCTACGAGGATACTGTGAGTTACGTAGGTTCTGTAAATAGTGGAGCATACACGGAGATATCCTAGAGTTGAGAAATATAAAAGTTTGAGTTGATGTGATGTAATGTGATGTGATGTAAGGAGAGAAAAGAGATCGCTCCAGTAGATTACATTCTCGTCAGTCATTCGAATGTTGTAGTGTGTATTCTGATTGTTGCTCTCCTTTGGTCTGCATCGTCCTGTCCGTAATAGCAAAATGCTTTTCCTATTATTCTTTTTCTGTGTCTGATTGTTATTCTGACTGTGTGCTCTTCCTTTGCTTTTTCTATTTCTTTTCTTTGGATTCTCATACTTAACAAGAACAACAAGAGTCAACAAGACAGTTCAGGTGAAACACATGGAGTATAATACAGATACGCGAGTTTCTGACAAAGAGAAAGAATTCTAACTAAACCAAGACATTACTATTAGTTACCTGCACATTATACGTACGTAGATTTATAGTTTACTTTAAAAAAGTAAATAGGATTAACCACTAAGTACCAGCATAAGTATGTTTTGGTTCGCCTTTGCTAAGATGCTGAAATGATACAGATTTTTTTAGATGAGCTGACAAGACAAGAAAACTCTCATGAATCACAATCCGTTTTAAAGCACAAGATTTGATCTGATGGCAAATCTCATCTGTCTTATACAACTGGGGTACCTATCCATACTTATTCTTTACGAGCTTATGCTAAGCTCACTTTATGCATCGCTAGCTCTGTTAGTTACCTTTAACTCATCATGGAATTTTATTAACAACCGATAATACTGTCACTTGCTTCCTTTTTCGAACGATAATTTATCGCCATCGTTTCTTTCATTTCAGTCATTAAATCTTGGGTGACATGACATGACACAGCGACATTTACTAACACTGCGTAATGAAATGTACAAGAAATTTTTCCTAACTCATTATTTACAAGTATGATATACATTATCTGTAAAATGTGTTTTATTAGTACTAGAAGTACCTACACATAATTAGCCTCAAGGTTTGCTATCTAGTACACATTCAGATACGTTCCTTTACTAAATCAAGCTCTAGCCAAGCCCAAACCTATAATAAGTACATACTGTGGAGCACACAGGTTGGTAATATATCACAGCATTACGTAAAAGTCAAAGAAGACTAATGGACACAGACTGTGGACATTTAAAATGAAACATGATGCACTTTTCGTTATCTAGGATATGGTTTAACTATAATTTTAATGTGAAATCCAAAGGTGCAATAAAATACAAAATTAGGACAGGACACTGTAGATTTACTACTTGTGTCTGTGTAGATATTAAACCATATCTTTTAGCGAGTAAAATATAAATCTATTATTTTCTTCCGTTGCGCTGATCTCATGGGAAAGGAATCTGGTAGGCGAGCGAAATAAGGAAAATAAAATTTACTCTTTGCTTTGAATGGCAATAATACATGATTATACTGTTATTGAACGTATATGTACCTATGATACACATTAATGTTCCTAGTTAGTTATTACAGAGATGTGCGAATGAGATGAGTGAGCGATATTCTAAGTGAGAGCTCCAGGCTACGAAAAAGCAACTGAATACTGAATTTAAATTCTCATGATTAGCAATCTAATACACTATAGTAATGGGAATAGCAGTGTTCATTGCATTGTACTTGTCCTGTGATGTGTCTTGACCATTTATCTCCACACAAGGAATACATAAGGCAAAGTGGGCTAGTGCTAGTGTTAGTATGTATGTTTTCTGCATTTGTATTTCAAACTTATTAGCAATGTTCCTACAATGTACAAACAGAGTGATGTCTATCGAAATAATTAAAGTAAACAGGAGCAGAATAGCTTTTGTGCATCTTGGTTGCTATTAACCATAGTAAATAATGTAGGTAGTTTTATAGTAGTGTAGTATCACGTAGCTATCAAATGGTTTTATAAGTACTACGTATATGTAAAGAAAAGTCAAGTCAAATCTCATTGATATTCCATTCGCGGAATATTGCCGCTGCGGAGGAATCAATTCTTTTTGGTAAAAAAGAGTTATGGTAGGGAGTCGGAAAGTGGCATGTCTTGACTTATATGTTAGTTGCTTCGTATCCAACTGAATTCTGTCCACCTTACATTTCCATCCCATTATACACAAGTAGATTACACTTCTGATTCCACAACCGCGTGTCTATTCCTATATCCTTTATAATGCACACATACGACACATTGCATCCTCAGCATGATCATCTCGGGTAAAAGTTCCTATCTGTAATGCATAGAAAAAGATGTGATGCGTTTTGTTGTCTTGTAGTTTTGTAGTATTGCATTGTGAGGTTAAAGGGGTCAGCAGGGGGAGTTGAGTCCATCTGTTCTTTTCTTATAAGAAATCTCAGATGGAAAACACAATAGAAAACACAACAGAGGCATGCATGAGACGAGATTCTTCAAACTTTGCTTGTTACGTTACATTATTATGTATCGTGTTAGTAAATAGTGTGTGTTGTGTTGTATTAATGCATAAGTCTTGTCTTGTCCACCAGACACACATGAGCAGTGGAAAAGACGCTGCACACTAGATATGCACATATGAGTAGGATTATTATTAAGGGAATATCTATTTGTTATGTTAGAAATCCAATGGACTGCAAACAACCCAAAAAGTTCAACAGGTGAATGAACTGAACTGGAGAGTAGAGTAGAGTAAAGTGAGGCAAAGGAAAGATACAGATAGGCAAGCTAAACACTACAGATGAGAGGAAGGAAAATTCTACAGATCCTCCTCACACATATACATTCGCATCACATCATAACGCAAAAACTGTTTCCCTCATCGTAAAAATTGGCATATGAGCTGAAAAAATTATATGACTTGATTGCACACATCACTCTTCACTTGACTAACTTTATTCTCCAAATGAAACGATATACAGCAATCTCAACCACCAAAAACACAACCACAATCTCAGTTTGCCTCCGTATCATATTCATATCAACTTACTACTTACTACTTTTTGATAACTAATTTCTACTTTTCTCTTTGCATTTCATTTCCATCTTTCTTTGTTATTTAGACGGTTGGCTATTTGTCACCTGTTAGTTCCTAGACAGTGTCCAATCAAACTTCCAACTCTATTCTTATTTTCTTCGCTTTTACAAAGCACTACTGGTGTCTTATCTGTCTGCTAAGTAAGCTAGGCAGAGAATGGTACAGAGTACACAAGAGATAGAACACCTGTTCCTCACTTCTCCTTAAATAGTAATAATACGCATGTAAGGACATGCAAAATACAGTACATCACAGTGCATTGGCATGTTTTATTTTATTTATGATATCATCAACATGAAACTGACATTTCAACCATTAATTTACTTTGCACTCCCTCTTATTACATTTATTAGTCTGTATTACATTATCTCTTACTGATACAACAATTTTACTTCGCAAGTCAACTGCTAAAGCAAAGACATGTTAAAATAATGGCACTTCACAAGTAAAAAAGACTGACCCGTATATCTGTATTTTCTGTGTACCTAATGGGACCTAATACTTAATACATAGGGGAATTTTATATAGAATAGGGAAAAGGCGGATGCGGAAAGGTAGGCTACGGCTACACACGTGGTGCATTACACTGTATTAAAGTGAATTATCCTTTAAAATAATGATAATTTTACTTTTTTCAGATGAAAGCAATCGTGAGGTTAGGTAAGTAGTATTATGACGATAATATCATAACTGGTGATACGGTAACTTAAAAAGGAAGAAAAAACGTAATACTTTTCTAATGTAACTATCCAGTTATTTCTAATATTACTATTTTGTTATGTACGAATGAATGTCTCGCTTTAATTTGATGAAAATGAAAGAAGCTACAGAATATCATAGAATCACACGGAAACTCATGTAGCACTAGGACAGGATTAAGCTATGGCTATAAGTGAAACGTAAATAATATCAATGTTCCACCGGTGTAACTGTGTAACACGTCTTTCCTTAGTTATGATTCCTCTATTCTGGCGAAGTATATGTATAAAGTACGTGTTATGGTATTTTGGTCAAGTCTCCTCACTGTTTATCAGAAATTGAGTAGCCTGGGAGAAACATAATGATATTCTTCTACTGTGTAATTTAGAGCAATTGGAAATTCTGAAACGTTTCGTTCCTTCTGGCCATCATCCTTCGTCCACACATTCTCTCACCCAGTCAGTCAGTCAATTTTATATTATTTCGTAGGATGCCAAGTGATGTGAGTGATATTATCATTAACTTCTCCTCCTTTTTGGTTACATTCTCATTGCATTGCATTCGCTCGTCTAAAACTGAATTCAATGTCTTAAGTAAGTATACATCAGGTACACTATACTCTTATAAAACTTTAATATATAGATTCCAAATATTTTATATTATATGCATTCTGTTTGCTTGACCCTAGACGCGATTTCATTTGTACTTTTTCTGAAATTGGCTCTAACCAGCAAAAACACAACCCAAATAGTATCTGATCTAATCATAAGCTACGTGGCAATAACAAAAAGATGTAATGTCTTTGTGCACCACTTTTTAATTTTATTAGTGTTGTGTATAATTTCTTTCATCTGTCTTCCATAAATGCAACATCTGCTGTTTACAAGAAACATAGCATAGCTAGTTATCACTACATGCACATGATGAACACAGACCATGTATTAAAAATGAGATTAAAACTAAGCACCACAACAATGTAGCAATTTAAATCTGAAGAGAAGTAAATACAATAGAGTTGGTAGAATTTTTTATTTTAGCAAGTTTTCATTTAATAGGATCGATGTGGCTTTATTTAATGCACCTTTGTTTCTAATGGTAAGAAAGATGTACACACAATTAGAAGTTCTATGCTCGGTGTGTGAATGCATTTGAATAAACAGTTTGAAGCTTTTCTCTTTTTTGCTCCCCTATTGTCCATACAATTTACAAGTCTAGTTTTTGTAGAGTTACTGTACTGTAGGGAGAAGTATGTATTAATTTTGTTTTCCTTACCTGCGTCTAATATCCGTTGTTTCACACTGTGTTGTCTTCCGTGCCAGAACTGCCACGCTTTGATTTCATCTTCGGGACTCTTTTCTTCTCGGAACACCAACATCACTACCGTCTGCAAAATAAAAATAAGAATTTTTGTTAATTACGAGATTCATTTACTATAACGCTAAATGTACCTAAACGGATTGATCCATTGTAGGTTAACTTGGCTCATTAGTAGAATTGCTTACTCAGCCTGAACCAGACTGCAGTTATTTCCATGTACCTAATACAAAAAGTACATATCTGATTGTGAGGTGACACAACGCCAAACCAAATCTGATCAGTCACATTTTTACTTGGTATAACGTAATGACACTAAATAAGTAATAGGTACAATAGCTAGTTAGAGGCAAATGAGACTTGATTCGAGTGTATGTTAGGCATAGCTACCTACTTAGAGTTACATTTAAATCATAAGTAGTTTAATCTAGTCTAGACTGATGGGATGCGATGGACATTGACAAGAACATGCTTCTGCTGACTGGTAATGATAATCGAACCAGTTAACTAACAGCAGTCAAGAGTACGTACTACTGAACTAAAGCAAAATGCTAAATAAGAATTCAATCTTTCACCTAACAATACAAACTCCGTGCACCATTAACATTCCTTCTGTCACAGTGTCCTTTCTATAAGCATTGTTTCATTTGCTCAATGTAAATGCAAATATTTTTGTGAAGACAAGCCAAGTAGCTCTGCTGAAATAATGAAGACATGGGTACCTATGTAAATACGAATTACTAATGCATATACTATTATACATAAACAAAGGCACCTGCTTTTTTGTAAACTAGGTACACTATTACTATATATGACCATTAAAAATTTATTCATCGATATTATTTAAGTGTAATAATCTATGCAAACACAGAACAGAACAGTGTCCGTGTCTTGTCTATTGGTCACATATGAGATCAGATTATTATAATATATTCTAGAGTATAGATTGTTTACCTACTTAGTGTCTATCATCGGCACATCTATTCACTAAGTGAAGTAAATCACCTACTGTGTCGTACAGAGCATGAGGGAAGTGTATCAGTTCGGAATGTATCAAATGAGAAAGGATTATGGTTGGATTTACATGCTAGATAGGAATGCTACAATACGAGGACATGAAATCACTAGCAATAACTCAAGAAAGAGCAGCAGGGCAATAAGCAATTATTGCATAGTTTGATTTAACTGTGCAATGCGACCTGCTCCCCTCATTTTTCTAATTTTTTCTTGCTTTTAGCTAAGGAGTGGGCGCTTGCTAAGTTCTCTTCTGCTCTCCTATCGTCTCAATATAAATCATCTGGCTGAAGAAAAGAGCCACAACAGTTTCAATTCAAATCAAGTACAGTAATCTGTCGACCTGACTCACTTGACTTGATTTGACTATTTCTATGAATGACTAACACCAACACAACAGTTCACTAACCAAACCAACAATGATCAATTTTTATACATAGTCACAACAACAACATTTAACCAAACCCACCAATAATAACAATAACATTATTCTGACAGACTTTGATTTGATTCCCTTCTCATCTGCTTTTTAAATTACAATTCAGAGCATTTATGTAGTGCACACTGCTCCATGTACATAAAAGCTAGCGCTCTTCTAGTTTATAGTAGTTCCTTAGTTAAAAATCACCTCCCACGGTTAGCACTCTATAAAATTCTCATTAAATTTAATGAAACAAGACTAAAGCTGACCTCACTCATTTCAAGTGTTAAATAAATCGAGCTTCTAAAGGAGAGGATACCTATTATACTCACTTACAATAACATTTTTACACTTCTGTATTAAACACTCTTAAAAATAAAATTTAAATCGTTTACCCTTTTATTATTGTATTTCGACTGATGTGGTGTAGAAATGCATTAAAATCAGTAGTGTTTGATCATTAATTTTAAAAAGTAGGTAAAAATGGACAGGACAACCGTTAGAGTTGCTAAATTCTTATTACATAGGTACCCATGTTTAGGAGGATTTATCATAAACCGCTCTATACTTATTAGTTCTCCTTCTGTAGATACATATCTGTGATACTTACAATACAATTACATAGGTACGCAATAAAATATGTATAATTTCAACAGAAAAATCCAAGTGTTGAGATAACGAGGAGAGAATGTTTAATAAAATAGTGCCTCCAGCGAGCAACAGTTAAATATGTACATACAATACGTACAATTTACCGAATAATACAATAGAACACTAACTAACAACCTTCTTAACTAAAGTAACTCAGTCAATAGATGTAACCTGGCTTGGCTATACTCAATGCTCGGTCTGGTTGATCTTCTGGTGGTCGTAAAACACAAAAGAACACAAGGCAACATTCAAAACATCATTACAACTACTAATCCAATTCACAATCAGTCTGTTCAGTTATGTTAACTGAAAAGTGGACGAAGAAACTCACTAACCAACATTAAATGACCATTGGTAAAGTAAGGTGCAAATTATGTGTAATAATATAGTGTGTGACTGTAGATTAGTAATGCAGTGTAGCAAAGTACATTAATCAGAATACTTAGAGAACTTTGTAGTTTGTTCAGTCCGCACAACACTCCGCTCCATTTGGTTCTTTATGCATATTTATCATAATTCCCCAATGAGGAAGTACAAATTAAACAAAATATCCATCACTGACACATCAATCACTTTCTGCTCAAGCCATTCAACACACGCTCATTGAAATAGCGCACATAACCATTTCAACAATCGAAATAATCACTTGCCTTCTTGTAGTTTTCTAATTCGATAGATTCTTTAGTTTAGGTACATAATTATTATACCGTAGCACCTGATCAAAGAAATTTCATTAAATTTTATGCTACACAAAAAGGTTCTCGCGAAATTAATAGGGGCATAGCCTTAGCAAAACACATAAATTCAATTTACAATAGATAAGTAATGCTTTAAATGATAAGGGTTGCCAATTAATTCGCCAGACTACATGAACATGATACGCTAATCATTATATTTTATAATCCATTTTCCTATGTGTCGTATACTTTCGTTTTTACATTACACACTCATTTAGCAACCTAAGTAGCATTTATTGATTCTGCAGTAGGACTGCGCTATTTTAAAGGATCGAACATTGCAAATTTACATTTTCGCACACGTAATAAGTATCTAGGTATGTGTGTTTGTAGGAGATAGCATGGTTATACTATTCTATTATGTGTATGCAGTATGTAGATCTGATCGAGGATAAGCAAGGCCGACATTCGGCATTGGGAATCGTGATTGCTCTGGAAAATGCCTTGTCATTCTGTCTCTATTATTTCTTTTAACTTTAGTGAGCTTATTTACTTACCTACGTAGTAGGCATGGTTAGTAAACGCAGAATATACAATAGGTACATAAATATTAAGCAAAACATTACACTAGCGTATCCCATTGTCCATTACATAATACATCTATACATTATTAATGTATTTCTTATCTCTGCAGATCATCTCTCTTCAAACGTACTTCAAAACCTAGTCTAAATCAAGGAGTACATAAGTGACATGGCTTACAAACATATCACAATGTTGAAACATACCCCAGATATACAAATACATGTGTAATAAAACATACCTACCTACTGCCGAAAATATTTATATAGCGAAGCACACAATGACATATCTGACAGCAAGCTGCACGCAGCACGCGCTTTGCATCATGACTTCGGTATCTCTACAGTACAATCGCCAAACAAATATCAATACTAGCCTGGAGTATAATAACCTTAAGATCTGTATTCTAAAATATTTGTTATACTCTAGGATACGCACAATACGTAATATAAGCAGTGCAGTGAAACATTAATTAGTAGGTACATACGGAAGAATTCTCAATAAAGTGCGACTAACGAGTAATGCAAGTGTACGTAACCAATTTGCCTGTACGGTTGATATAGTAAGTATTAATGTCTTTACAATGCAGGCAATCAGAGAAGTGGAGTAGACAGAAAGTACAGATATCTTGGCAAGGCATCATTTCAGCTACTGACGCTAACCACAAAATATGCAATTTGGGCGAATTTAATCAGAGAAGCTAACAATAATCCAGTCAACGTACTGTTGGGCAGTAAGGCACATAGAATAACGAAAGCAGCTTGACTGCATTAAACAGTCGTGCTTAGACTGCGTATCTGTGCGGTTACATTACGCAATCAGTGAGAACATACTGGCGTAGTGGACTCTTATTTTTATCAATTTACAGTCTGCAGGGCAAGACAATTCCTATGCCGGATTACTCATCTGTATTACTCTCATATTATGTCTGCAAATACTGCAAGCAATTGCAATGTACTGCAAGTATTATGGTAAGTCTGGGCAAAAATTCCATGATTGGGTTTCTAAAATACGTCCCAAATTAAAAAATATTAACCTACAAACTATATATAATATTTATTTTCAAAAGTTGCTAATTTACGAAAAGGCAATGATATAAATATTAAAAAGACTATTGTATTAGGGAAATTAGTGTACTGCTGGATAGTGTAGTTGGATGGTAAAGATGGGTGGCACGCGTCACATTTATCAGTCAGTTTAGTTGGGCTTGGTTCATTTTGGTCTTTCCTCACTCTCACGTGCATTTGTTTTGAGTTATTGTCAGCACACAGGGAGAATTATTTGTAGTTGGCTAGTCAAAGTTATTCGAATGTGTTGATATAATAAATAAGATAAAGAAAAGACAGAAAGAGCCAGAGTGGAACTAGTAGTCAATGTAAAACAATGGTTGGCAACCCACTGATTATGTATGAATGAACAGAGAAAACTATGTCGATCAATTTATCACATCTTTTATGTGGAGTACGATAGCCATCGTCGTGCATCTCAGCAATAACGAAACCCAATCTGATGCCATGCACTCCAATCAAATAATAACTGCAATTCCAAGCCAGCCAGGCCAGGCCAGAGTGCATGCAGTAATGTCTAGGCGAGAAGAAACAAAACAAACAGCATGAAACGATTTGTTCTCTTTCGATTGCTCTCGCACAATCAGTCAGTCTCAATACAAACTATAATATATTCGCTTGTCTACAAAGAATATAAATATGTTTGTAGTATCTACATACATAAATGTCATAACATTACATAAGATAACATTTACACGACTACTACTAACTACCTGGCTACCTCATAACACTATAAGGAGACAGCTTACTCATCGTATGTATAAGGATTAGAAATATAGAAATATTTATATGTGATTTGTAGTGGAGAGCTGTAACTCTAACCCTTTCCCTTTCTTCCCTCCCTCCAGAATGGTCAAAGATACATTCACGTACTTTTAATTGCTTAACTTGGAAGCAGTAAGTAGAATGGATAACAAAACAATCACAGAGCTAATAAAAATAACACGAGAGTCATGAAAAGAAAGAACTCATCTCGTCTAAGGCAGAGTCAACTACGCTAACATAACATCTACATCTGTGCCTTACTTGAAGTAAACCATTTAATTATGTCTACTCTGTGAGCATATAACTTCATTTCATAATAATAATAATACGAAGTAACAATGTACTGTAACAGATTCATGTAGCTAATCTTGTTCTATTGTTTACGACGCACTGTCTGTTATCCCATTTACACGTTCTTCTCAGTCTAGTTCAGTTCTGCTAACAATAACGATGTTCAGAGGTTCAGACCACGACAAGTCCCATTCTCCGTTCAAGTAGTAAAAGTAAAGTACCTACCTACTACCTATATTATTCTATTCTTAATGCTACGTAGGTAAAGTTCTATGGATAAAGATGTAATATTTTACAATAATAATAAGACTGGCTGTCCATTCATTTTAGCTGTACTTCTCTATATCTTATACTTGTTAGCAACAGTTTTCAGTGAACCCTATTCTACAGACATGGAATTGCTGTAAGTATTTTCGAGATTTTACCTGCTTATCCTCTGCACGATAAGTTCTCTAGTGTCAAATAAATACATTGTTCTTCAAATCTTCATACATTTCGCCAATGCAGATATTACATATACTCTCAGTTTGGATCTATATCTACATTTTTATTTCAGGGATACTACTATTATTATTTCCTGTATAGACAAAGCTTGGTAGACAAGAAACCGAAATACATACATGTCTTTTACTATGTTTCCACTATATCTCGCTAGCTTGGACTAACGATGTACAGGACAACAAATGCTTTGATGTTTCGTTAAGCAGAGTCTTGTGGTTCGCACCTTAATTGAGTTTTATATCATGAGCATAAAAATGAAAATGAGGTATTTTAATGGGACACGCAGCACCTGAAAATGCCATTAGGGTAGAATTGCTGAGTTTGACCGGACTTTCAGTTGGCATCTTAACAGACACTCAACCATCATCACCCATAAAACACGCCACTTTGAAACTACAATTTCCTTCAAAAGAAAATTTTAAATCCAGTACCTATATCAAATTCTTTAATTATTTATAAGCAAGGCTATATACAAACAATTACATAGTAATACTAAATGCAAATTCCTTTGCTCACACATTTCAACCTAATTCCTACTGGTTCACTTAAAACGTTTAAACATCTATAAAACTTTTGACGCTAAACAACCAATTTCAAAATTCTCCATACATTATTTATTACAAGTATTACAGATTGTTAAGGCGCTCTATATGTACTACTAAAATATAGGCTTCGCAGGCCTTGTTTAGCAGACCTTTAATTTAAAACAGTAAAACAATATTGTACAAGTGTACCTAGTCTACTATAATGATGTCGAATGTAGTGCGGCCAGACTGTCAAAATACTACATTGAAGATGTAGTAGATACTTCACAGTGATCATTAAGCTAACTGGCCGAATTAAAAAAACAATGCATTCGAAAAGAATAGAATCTCAAAACGAAAGCGGGATGTTGTACACTTAACAACAAACAGTAATGCAAAGGAAAACAATGCAAACGCATGAAATGAAATAAATGACACTAGTATACGCATGCATACTACGTATTTACAGGTGGCCTATACAGGCGATGAGAAAAGAAACAATACCTACTTATCGCCAGGTTGCCTACTACTGCAATAAATTGCAGTTGAGAGTGCAAACAAATACAAATACAAAGTCTGCAGTCCAGTACACTCCACCCAAGGTGAATATATCGAGAGAGATGACACGCTATCCGTCTAACATGACATTCATGAGGATTATTATTATTTACTTTGTTAGTGTTTACTAACTAAGTCCTCAGAATTTGGCCATGAAACTCAATTTCATAGTAGTATAAAGTAGTTGAATCTTTAGGGTAATTTAGAATTCGCCTATTGTGCACTGTACACCAGATTCACGTGTAGGATCCCAAAAGAAATAAGAGTAAAAGTTATGTCACGTCCAGATAGTAGGTAGAGCTACGTTTAGATTTTCGAGGTGTAGTCTACTTGGTACAATGGAAGAAATAATGGCATTACACCTGTCATGACATTTGTATGATTTACATAGGCAACGTGCGTAGTGGTAAATATACTTTGAAGTAGATAAGCTACGGTATGGTATCCACTATTATGGTGTTCCTTAATAAGTTGGTGAAAAAAGAGTGCGTGAATACGTTTAAATAGAAAATGAGGATAATGACGGCGATATGAGCATGTAGACAAGAGACGTAAATTGTATGTTCGAGTTAAATAAGTAAAATGAAGAATTAAAAGGAGGGAAGCCATAATTCATGAATCCTCACTCATGAGATTACCTATCTTCCCTTTTCCTTTGAGATATTTTTTGTTCGTGGCTCTCAGCTAGCTCTTTTAGTTAGTGCATGCTTAAATTTCAGTCCGGCACAGTCCTAGATATAACTAAAGCACTTTTCCACAAACTCTATTCCATTTTCTTTCACCTCATCTCGTCATATTTATTGTTGACTTTAGTTGACTTATGGTTTGCTACAGTACTTACCATATATAAAATATAACTAACCATATAAATGTAAACCACACTTTGCTACAGGTATACTCTACCTGTCTGCTAATGTTCTAGCCAATATAAAACTCTATGTAGAGTTTGGAGATTCGAAATGGGAGTCCCTGCCGAAAAGAAGGAACATTGAAACATGAGGACGAGGACCGCACGCATCACATTATTAATGAACCCTACGGCTAGAACTACGAGCAATTCGAAAAAGAAAACGAAATGCACACTTAATACATACACAGAAAAAATGAACTCTCTTCGGGTACCTACCTTTATGAATCACAATAAATTCTATTACATATTTGAATGAGTAAATGTTTTAAATGGATTTTCGTCTCGCTCAGCACAAGAAGTTGGTTTATGTTCCTGCACTCACTATTTTAAGTTAAGTGCACTACTGCATTTGCCTTTCATACATACTACACTGCAAACGCGCATACCTGCATAGATGCATATAGATACAAGCGTGTGTAGTTTATATGTAGTTTACCAATGCATTTTTTTCTTCTAGATTGAATCCGACTCATTGAATGAAAGCCAAATGGGGTTTTGGTCGTTGTTGTTGTTGGGTGCTACGAAAAGAGATAATTCTTTGTATTATTGAAGTACAACATGAAATGTACAGAAGGAGCGACTCCTTCCTTCCGTGCGTTCGCTTCGTTCATTTCTTTGGATTTTAGTCAACAGAAGAAAAGAAAACCTCAACTCGCCTTTCCAAAAACAATGAGATATCAAGAATTACAGCAAAGTAAAAGATGTTCGTGTTTCAACCTTTCGTGCCATACACACTCTGACCAAACCAACATTTTTTATAAAGAAAAGACAGTCGAGTATTGTTTTTCACCGAATATAAATTAAAAGCTTTTTTCATCTTTGGTATCTCTCCATAACATATCCCATTACCATACTGTACTCAATACTTCCAACGCAATGCAACGGTATGCATTATTGAAGCACGACATTACATTGCTAACAGTACTTAAACTCATTTTTATGAATTCCGTCTATTCTAATTCTAACTTCATGACCTTCTCACTAAATGTTTCAAAATCTCTCCTATCGAAGCAATAAAAATTGACAAAAAATACAGCTTACGTAATAATAACACTTAAAATAGATTTCTGCTCATTACTTCTGCATAAAGATTACACAAATCCTTTGCTGAAGAAAAAGGAACGAAAAGCAAGTTAGGAAAAGTAAAGTCAGAAGCCGAGCGTGAGAAAAATGAAGAGAAAATGCCTGGGGGTATAAAGTCGTAAGAGTTTCCATCCATTTCACGCAAAGTGGAGGTTTACTACTAACTCACCACATTACACTAGAAAAGTCCACCTAATCCAACAGACTTATTGTCAGTATCACAAACAATCAGTCGTGTCTCATTTCAGTATCTATCTGTATGGAATGGAAGTCAGTCCGGGTATCTTCTTCAGTCTTCTGTAACTAACAATAAGGTGGGTAGGCTGACTTAGGATTGCGATGTAAGGTAAGTTAAATTTAAGTAAAAAGAGGTAAGGTACTTGTAAGAAGGAGATCTATTACTTTGATAACGCGAGAAACACTATTATCCTTTTCGGGCTCACATCGCATCGCATAGCATCACCTACGATTCCAGTGAACAAACGCCCATCCTTATATAGTAGTTACTTATTGTTAGGAACGTATGAATTAACAATTGAAAAAAGTCCAATGACTAACCCTTTGCTTCACTTATTTAGCTTCGAGTACAATAGAAGAAAACGTAAGGTTTAAGGCAACTTTCCGTCGTCAACTTCCTTTCTTTCGCCATCATTCGATTTTCCTGTATATTATGACATTCGTGGTACTTACTTTAGTTCTAACTCTATATTTACCCTTTCTATGTAGCAGTATTATCTTCTTTGCATTAAGAAATAATAAATAATTGTAACAGTCACGTACACTATCTGTGCTAGAGTGAAGTGTAAAAGGCATCTCTTTAAAAACACATTTATGACAAAACCACATTATAAATAAAATCAACATTAGAAGCCCCATTAAGATATCCCTATTGTATCAACGTTTTAAATTGGTCAATCTACTTCCAGTAAACATCTAGTAAAACCAAATAAAATAAGAATTTTATCTCACTCAAGTAATTCTAATGTGTTTTATAAAGAATCGATTTTTATCAGTGGATTTTATGCATCACTCTTGAATACACCATTTAAGGCAAAAATAAAGCTTCTGATAGCACATATAAATGCCTCAATAGATTATCCGTTTTTCTACTGGGGGTCAATTACGTTTTCCCTGTATACTCACATTGTGTATTCTCCGTGTAGTCTGACCCTCCGCATTGTTTCCACAGTGGAGACGGAAGAAGCAGTTTATAGACATTTAGAATGAAGAAGAGAAGTTGAATCCAAGTCATAATATAGGATGCCATGCCAAGCAGCATAAGTCGTGTCCTCTTAACTCTTTAACCTCGCCAGCTTTTTACAATAGATTAATAGGTCCGTCATTATCCAAATGTTTCAGTTTTTTTCACTTCTCCTCCGTCAGAAAGCATAAGTCAAGTCAAGTTGCTCTTTTTTTGTCGTGTCTTGTCTGCCTGCTCTGACTTATGCCAACAAAACAAAGCACTCCAACTCCGACCAAACTACATCGCATCAGTTTGATTCTACTAAACGAGTGACGGTACATTACTAACAATAAGTATAAATGTATTCCACTCTTGTCTTATGGCACTCACCTACTACTTACTGCACATACATTCGTCCAACAATTCCTTACATGACGAATCCATATTTTACTGCATATCTCTACATTATACACATTAAATAACTACCTACCGCCCTATCTTAAGTAATAGCAATAGGAAACAAACGCTTTTGTTTTATTTAGTTTTGCTAGAACACTCAGCTTTTTTATCATAGTGCGAAATATTTTATAGGCAATATACAGTAAATTCGTATAGGTATACTTATATTATATTATTCTAAGGACATAATGGAAAGATAGCCCAATTTCGCATCTCACGATTTTTCTGGCCTGCACGTCTGGCTTTATAACTTAGATACCCTTATAATACCGGATACTACAATATACAGAGCATTTTACATTCATGAATATTCTTAATAAAACACTGTACTGTTTTAAAATCAATGTAATGTAATGTCAGACAGTACACTGTACAACACGGGCAACAAGTAGTAGGTACAGAGAATATGGCACATTATTTGTGTTTTTTATGCGAGTGAATTTTTCCCTGAAACATTGTTATCTATCACAATATTTGGCTATCTCTGCTGTTGCATATATTTATTAGAGGGGTGCCTAGTTTATTACTGATGTGATATGTTAGATAGGAGTTCGAGGTAAAGGTAAAGTCCTAATGACGCACGGTGCACACCTGTTGCACAGCAATGGAAAAGAGCAAAGGCTAAGGCTACAATACAATCTATTACATCACAAAGTTATAAAGAAAACTTTTCTGTATAGTTACAGACAATTACTAAGATTTTTCGTTTGTCTTCATGTAATATGCTGTTATATGTATAGCACTGACAGTTGTTAGCAAAGCTACACATGTGCTTTATATCCATTTTTAATGATTTGCTGAACATTTCTTAAGAAATGTTTACATTTTTCACTCGATACTATTAAATAGGCAAACATACTTCGTATGCTCTTGTATTTTTCATCGGATATGATATATTATAGCTAATTAAGACTGGGCTACAGTACCTTCATTAGATATTCACAACAAAAGATTTACGTGTACGTGAAATTTCATACATACATAAATACCAGTAAGTACTAACTTATGTACTTGTACACTTAGATACCTAAAATACAAAAGTAAGTCAGTTGTGCCTGATAAGCAAAAATCACGAGAAGACGGAACCAATTTTTAGTTAGAGACGGGACTAGACTATTATTATTAGAATGCACTAAGGCACTCAAGTAAATGCACACTTACAGCTGTCAAAGAGTCAGCTGATAGATTTAAGAATCCATTTCTATACCAGTACAGAGGCTATACTACATAATATTTTTATACTTTGAATCTGTAAAAATAATAAGGATATTATTAGATGATGATGTTACTTGGCTCCACTGTGGAACTCCTCCATTATTTATCCTGATTTCCTCAAGAATTTTTTCCTGTGTGAAGTTCACAAGATAAGCGCAGTGCATTTTACGATAAGACATGCAGGCTAGCTCAAAGTATGCTAAGGCATTATTATTTGCAATCAACCTTTTCATTTGAAGCAATAATTAGGGCTGGCTGTGTCGAGGGGATTGGATTGGATTGGATAGACATTGAAATGAGTACATCTAATATTACACAGTACATGAACTTTGATTTAAGACTCATCATTTTTCGTATACATTACTCAGATTTGTAATAAAGGCTATGGAAAACAAAATCAAGGTAAAGGAAATAATATATAATGTGAAAAAACAGCGTGGATAAGGCAATAAGAGCAAATGAACCTTACTACCTAACTAATTCGTATCCCCAAGCTGTATTCGGAATAAGTAATTCCGTGTTCTGTTCTCTAAACTATACTATTAGTTAGAAGAAAGGTGCATAATATGCAATAAACAAGTATATACCCAGTACACGGTAGTACTATTCAACTAAAGAAATATTAGAGTTCAGACAGATAAATAAATAGTACGTACCTTAACAGTTTGTGATTTCAAATGTTTATCCGATTCGGGAATGTACTCGAGGGTGATGCCGTAGAATTGTCCTTTGTTAATATACGTGATGCGATCATCTTCCCTTCGCTGACTCGTTGAGATCGGAGACTCCAAGTAATATCGGAATCCGTAGTTGGAAAACCTACAATTAAGTAAAATTAGACATTCAGTCAGACAATCACCCATCCTTCTCCCTGTCTTCACTCAATCAACAACGAATCACAAACATCACTGGCTAATAACAATCGCATCAGTTACAGTAATAGAAGACATGCAAGCCGCTCATCCACCATTTCAAACCAATCAGACAGTTTCTTACAATTTCGGTATTTGGATTTTATCGGCTTCACTCTGACGCCCAAAGTCGTGCCAAGGCCGCGTGGATTTCGGTTGAGAGGGGGTCGTTCGGCCGTTTGTACCTGAGCTGCTGTCTCCGCAAATTAGTCCAGAGTGACATATTTCATTGTAGTCAAAACCCTGTAACAAAAATAACATATTAATATTTTGCTGACATTTAATTAAATATTATTGCTCAAAGTAATAACTTATCTACTTAAACAGATGCTATAAAGGAGAGTACCCCATGTAATGTAAGTCTTACATAAGTTCAGTAAGTTATGTTTCTGTTGTGTATTGTTGTAGAGTAAGATGTGTGTATGTATATGTAAAGGTAATGTAATGTAGGTAAAACGTATCATGTTTGCATGTCTATATCCTGTTTTACTTCAGCTGTGAGTAAATATACCTGTATATTATCTAACAACATTGCTAAGAGAATCTTCGTCTGCCTGGCGTACACAACAAGGTATATAGTTTTTGCAGGCTGACATACTATTCTTAAAATGATTAGCATTTGAACACAGGTAACAATTATCTGTGTCAACATCTTCTGTATTCATCACGTTGCTCAACATCAGAAAAACAACACTGACCTTTGATTCTCAATTGATCGAAGGAAATAAAAATTGTGTAGCACAACCATCTCATTCATTCAGCAAGTATAATAATACATTTAATATTGCATATGTATTGCGCTATAATAATAAACATATTTAATAACAACGTATCAACTTCTGTACAGATATCCTCCTTAAAAACAAATTACACTATCAATATTTTCTAATATATCTATACTTCCCAAACAAGTAATGCTTTGGTAAATCAAACGTAGTATATAATAATGCATTTTTGCTTGATCATTGTTTTCATAAACAAAATGTTCTCAAATTAAAATAGACTTGTAGTAGGGTAGGCAATTTTGTCTGATCTGTGGGTACATTTGTACATGCTATGAACAAAAATGTTCTCCTTGTAGTCGTACTTAAAACAGTGAAGTCTGAAGAAGAAAAGTTCACGTTATAACTGACAATGAGCCATGCCAGTGAAATGCAGAGTCATTAAATTAAAGTCAATTGCATATTTTCACCTGCTGCGAAGTTATTTAGGAAAACGTTCCGTTTACGCTGAGTTATTGTTATTACAACCTTTTATTATACGATATGTCGTATCCACATAGCGAACAATACACAATCTATAACTTCGAGTTTGTTATAAGCTAACTTTTTTGTTAATTTACTTATGTAGAATAGCCTTACACTGAATACCACCGAGTATTATTGGTTTGTGTCTGAGACTGGGAAAAACAATGAAATCGGTGTCCTAGAATATTTGTTCATGGCTTCCTACGCGTAAATAATCATTGCATTCTATGAAATAAATAAAACAAACCTTCCCTAAAGACTAATGGTAATTCCTTGCTTTGTATGAGTGACACAGTCTTTTCAATTTACTAACTGCTTTTCCTTATAATTTATTTGAGTGAATGTCATCATTACTGCAAAAAATTTATTTGCACAGAGCCTAAAGTTAAAAAACGAATATAAACAAGATTTAATGGAAAATAAAAAATTAGTAATGCTTGCCTTCCTTTTTAAGTTGTCAAGTCTGACCTGAGCAATACTTAATTGCTTTAAAACAGACCTTTTTGTCTGCATACATCCCTTCACTTCTTCTCAGCCCATTTCGATTATTTTCACAACTGACAAACATTATCGTTATTCTGAGTGGAAACAATTAAGTAGGTATTCCATTATTTATTACTGACATTATCGTTATGACATACGCAAAAGTAGTGACTAATGACAATGGCAATAGCAGTAATATTAACTTTACTCTTTACTTACTGTAGCATTAATATAGTTGATAATTTGATAATACTGTACAAAATCTCTGTGAATGCTATTCCACGTAATGTAAGTAGTGTGTTTAAGTGTAGAATAAATAACGAAGGAATGAATAGAACTCATAAAGCAAAATTGCATTGATCAACGTGATTATCAGAATTATATTCAGAATGGTCATGTCAAGTGAATGGAAAGTGCAATTCTAATCCAGATACCTTATGAACTTGGGAAACTACTACAGTGTATAAGCTCTGTACTCAATGCGATTCACGTACTAACAATACTTATGGGCACATAATATTTTAAATTTTACACATGCATTCTACTCTGCCTATTCGTTGCACTTGCAATCTGTTTTGATTGTAATACTGCATTTTGAATGCAAAGCAAAACAAACTGAATTGTAAACTTGAGGCATTATTTGGGAGAAACCAATATGCACTTATCCTACAAAGATAGAAGACTAGGGCAACACAATGTGCAGATTACAAACGATAACTGAACAAGAAATCTTATGCTCGTTTGCATATAGTATAGAGAATGTTGTATAATACATGCTATACATACAAAACTTACAATAAGACAGTCGTATAGGACTGCAGTACAGTACCTATGTGAAATAATGTTAATGTGGTTACAGAGAACATAGATCAGAAGCTAATACTTATTATTATGTCCCTGTTTGACTGTAGGTTAGTTGAGCCGAACTGTTGGAGAGCCCGGCCAAGTGAGTCAGTAAAGTTTGCTAATGAATTTATCAGGATAAGTGCCTTGAGTAAGATGACTGCAAAAGTGTAAAATGCAAAATCATCTTGTGTAGCCAAGATGCTTATATTGACGAATATACATGTACTCACAACAATTTACAAGCTATAGTGCATACCTAAATAAGTAAACTTAAATGAGCGGTGCAACAAAACCTAACGCAATAATAATCTCTTGAAATGGCAACAAGAGAGATATGAATGAAGAGTCTTGTAATTTATAACGTTCTAGACATTAGAAAGTTAATCCAATCTGATTCCTTACGTCCTTAATATTTATTTTATAAGTGTATCTGTACAGTGAACGTTTACTTAATTTGTATATGTATGAATGACTGAACACTACTATATCACATGCTAAACCACACTGTCAATTTCATATGCATAATGCTGATTATGATTACAGTTCTATTATGCGATTAGTTAGTAGACTTATTCTTGTATTTGATTATTGTGTGCCATTGCAGAGATGATAACAAACTACCTACTACATGTACAATAGAAACACATACGATAACATGTTAATTCCATGATACATTGCGTTTGTCCTGTCAAATCTAACAAAACTGACCGCAACGCAAAGTTACTTCTCACTTGCTATCGCAGCGTATGTAAATAAAACAAATAATATTGAATAGAAACTAAGCAATTCGCAATATTATTGTCTGACAATCAAAAAAAATTCTTATTGTCCTTATGCACATGAGGATTTATACGTGTAAGTAAATATAGTTAATGATATGATAAGATTGTATGACATCTCTGTACAAATGCGGTAATTTATCAACACAAGTAATAATCTACTTATCCCCTGTACATATAATTAACGAAAGTAAGTATAGTGCATATAATTCCTTCCCTGCCACCCGAGTAGGTTAGTATATGAATTAGCATTTGTGTTGGCAATAAAAGTTTGTTGTTATGCTATTACTTATTATCTATTAGCTACATGCACTCCATAAGACTGTCTGCTCCCATAATAAAATAAAATAAGCAAACATGTCTGCCATGCATCGCATTAGCAAAATGCAAAACTAGTAAACTGTGCACAAAGTGGCAATGAGTTAGTTTTCTCAGAAAACACAATCAAATCAAGGAAACGTGTGATGAGAGGAATCCTGTGTATTTTAGTCATTTGCTTGGAGGTTCATGTTTACAGGCAATTTGCGTAGCCGTATTTATTTGTTACATTCACTGTTAAACAACATAAACTTTTCTATTTGCTAACAATAAGCCAAAGAAATTTAACTTTTGTTTCACTTAGGTACTCGTATTTACTACTTTGACGTATTTTATTCTGCATTGTGTATTGCCACATTGCTAAGGATGTCATGTAATGTAACACAGCATGAATATTTATATGCAAATCCTTGCTGCAGTGTATTCTTAATGAATGAGATAATATATGAGAGTGTGTTTTGTTGTCTTTCGTTTCGTCCACTCATTCGTTCGTAATACTAATAAGTAATATTTAATTAATAGAGAAGGGAATGAATGTGTTGAGTTGAGTGAAGGTGTGTCTCACCTCACATCAGCTAATTAATATGTAAAGTAATTGGAAAAGAACTAAAAACTCATTAAACATGTAAATAGGTAGTGTAAGTTTGTATGGTTTGTGTTCCCTTATTCGTTCGTAATTCATTACATGCTAACTATACTTAGTAAGGCTAAAGTAACGAAAACTGGGAAACATAAACAATCAAGGTAGTATAATTCAATTTCTAAATTGAAATTAGCAACAAGTATTGTTTTCTAATTTAATGAAGGTATTTCCATGTTTCTGTAATTTTCTGTTAATTGCACTGTAAGTGAAAAACCAGGTAATATTTTACCTGTTGAATAGTGGAATGGTCTCTGGGAGTTTCTGCGCCAATTCCAGAGTCAGGAGAAGGGAGATCGATGGTTACTGGAGTTTTGTATTGCCCAACACCTGACCGATTGTACCTTTCAACGAAAGCGGCAGGGTCATTATTGCCACCGTCGTATCCGCTGAGAGTTCTCGTGTTGTTTGACACACCACTTGCACCATAGTCACTGTAATAGTCTCTGAAGTAAGGTTCGTTGGGAGAGGTCACAGTGTAAATTCCTCCAACACCACTTAAAGTAACACTTCCCCCCGTCCGGAGACTCGTTGTGAACTGAGAGGGGGAGGAGACTGCGACCCCCGGTTGGGAACCGTAGTCGTAGGGGGAGGCCCCGTGGGCGGAGGGGTTGCTCAGTGTGGCAAACAATTGGGGTGACTGATAGGGGTGGTCGTCAGAGGGCGAAACTGACACGTTCGGCGTTCCCGCACCGGGTCCTCCAGAAACTCCTAGGATTCCGTTCATTCTAGGACTTCCGGCTCCCCCTGGGGAATGTGCACTTTCTTCTTTTATTATTATGACCCCTCCGGAAGAGGGAGGAGGGCCGGTGGAGGGGTCGGCGGGACTGAGGGAATCTCCGTTTGTGTATCGGTGACCATTCTGCGTGATTTTCGATGTGAGTTTTGACTCTCCTCGACGTAGCACTGAGTTTTGCAATTTGTTGCCTGGAATTTGGTTTGCGACGAAGACTTCGTTTATATCTCCATTTGTAAGTTTGCTTTGCGACGTGACGGCGACAGGTCTGAAAAAATTAATCAAACAAAAATTATTTTAATTACATTACAGATGGGAAATAACACTTTTATCGTAAATCATCCATTCTTATTCTTGTGGGTATGCAGAGATCGACCATTAATTTAAATGTTCTTGTCCCCTATTAAGATTTCGTTTTTCCGACCGGATTTTAACGTTCCTCAACCTGAACCAAAGAATAGAATCTTACAAGATGATGACACATTGCCTGTGATGTGATGCGAGAAACATCTAATGTTCACAAGAATAGGCTATTCAATTCAAATAAATAAATTGCTACAAAGACGAATTCCTGGCCAGAGAGCTTTCCCTTGTAAAAATTCAGAATCATTTGGCTGAGTCAAATCGCTTTTTCCTCGTGTACTACAGAATTCTTTTTTCGTGCCCATACAATGCCTACGTGTCTCATCAACTCTTTTGTCTCATAAATTCCTAGAGACTCATAACATAACAAGCATCTTTAGAAATGTCTCTGCTAGCTATCTGCTACCAAAGTTGACACGGACACTACTCTTTCCTCCTAACAACACTCTACACGACAGTATATATTATATCATGTGCAGATCCCAATATTTGTATTAGTATTCAAAGTATGTGTATCCATATAAACTATTCCGTCCACAAACCAAACCACTACCAATCTAAAGCTACCTACTGCAAATATAGAATATATAATAGGTTGTTACGATCCCTAAGCACACACGAACACAATGCAGAACAATAAAGAGTCTAGTCAGACAGTTAGTCACATTCTTATCTGATCGCCTCTCGTGTTTCTTCTCACTAATCAGCTCCTCAGTCCAAAGCTCATTAACATAATTAGAAATTTTAATTTTACGACTTCTGATCGCATAAATTCTCTCTGCCAATGGCCAATAGAGAACAAACGTTACTAGAAGGCTGAGATGTGATCTTTGTTGGCCGTAGTGTACCATGTACAGAAAAGTGACTAGCCAATGTATGCAACTCATTTACACAATACGCAATTCAGTCAGCCCTTAAGTTAAGCATTAAATAGACCTCGTCGACTTGTTTATCTCTCACATAAAGAAATACAATACCCTTACTAATAGTACACATTATTGCTATCCAAATACAATACACCCAATTTCCATTTAGCTCTCCTTATTATGCTCACATTCATGAAATCGCTGACAATCGAATTCAATTCAAGTGATCACTAACAATAAGCAATTCGCTATACATACGAGTAGTAATACCAACGAATAGAGTACATTAGTGCTGCACTCACAATCAGGGCTATAGTATCAATATCTCATTCCATAATGGAGTGTCAGCCAATGGACTTACAACACTCTGCTCGCAAATCATTCTTTATTTCTACGTTTTAATGTTTCTTTACGTTTTTTCAGGAAAAATAATGAAATGAGTTTCCATTCGCCTAAGTGTATTATTCCACGCTCAATTCAGTCAATGATCTAATCTCTCTTATTTGTTGGTGATGCAAATTAGCGAAGAACATTCAAAATGCCGCATTCATACACTTAGTTGCCTAATCATTTCTTTATTTTAAAATGTTACTAACGCAAATAAATTATTTGGCCATATGACATTCTGTATTGTTAAGATGTTAGACTATGTGACAATTCTTGTTAATATAAGGGAATGTGAAATCTCATTATTTTTTAATATCTTACGTACATATATACTTAACCTAAGATAATAAATTCGCCAATGTTTTTTTATGTTTTTGTCTCGTATTGTTGAAACAGTATCTCCTGCGGCAAAACCCTTTACTGCAGTTCTCTGTCGAACAATGTTATCCTTTAGCTCGTATTTGAATCGTATCATATTATCATCTCCTATTTTTCTGAACTTGTGCAAAAATGCGTAGGATACGATTTGCATATTCATGAGGTGGAAAGGATTTATGCGACGGCTGCGTCTTATCACAAGACATCTCCCATTTCAATCCCAATTTTCTACTGCCCATGCATCTGTATTATTATTACCTTCAGTCACTATCAGAAACTTATTCGTACCTATTTACTCAATCTTTAACAAATCCAACCAAGTCTCTATAAAAACACAGATCAAACTTACATCATATAAATACAGATTATATTATTAACTTTGTCCTTTTCATACTGCTCTGATCTGTTCTACATTATCTTCAACCACTTTGCATATTTATCTAGGAATTTGATATTCGATTAGGAATTGGGAAAGTGAGGGCGGATAAATATAAACAGAACGAAGCTACGTATCAAAGAGAGAATGAAGGTGAGATGTGAGATCACAACCAGACAGTTTTAAGCGGAGGGAGTAATGCATCCTATTTAAGAAAGGAAGAAGCCACCTGCCCTCCTATTTAACATTTAATCGCTTTATTCTCCCACACAGTAAACTGAAACATATCACTATCTATGTAAGTTTGTTTAGGACAAAAATTTATTGGCCTATTAGACAATACACACACTGGCACACACATCATTAAGCACTTCAACCATTATGCTCCCTTCCTATCTTACATACTTAAACAATCAGTCTCAAGGAAATTCTATTATTTATTCAAATGTTTATTTGCCATTCTTAAACAATTCCATTTATCACATCATCAAACTTAATACACGAGTCACTCCTAAAAGTCTACATTTTGGATTGAAATGGTACAAAAATATTCCAATGACAAAAGTTGCGAATATTTCTGAATCAGTCAACGTTTACTTACCATTAGACATTTATGTACCTAGCTATCATTTTGACTATCCTAAATACTGAAAAGAAATGCTACCTATACTTCATCTATTAAACAATTATTTATACATTATTATTCATAGTTATCGACTTCCTTCTGTACAAATTTGTTGTCACATAAATGACGAACAGTCCTAATGAGGTTTGACATAGAAAAATATTGCATCTGTAAAGGTGCACAGCCTAAGAATTGACAGATAGTAATACTTCATTGTGAATAGCGTGTGATACTTTACATTAATATTCTGTAAAGACATGTTATTTCTATTTGTATGTGCTATGAATGGACAGTTACCTACACGAAGAAGAGTCAAATAAGACACCACAAGTCACAAAAGTCTATAATAACTCTTCCATTGCCGCCATTATTCTGACTAAGAACTTTTAAGTAATTTATAGCATCGGAACTGTGTGCATAAAGCTTATTACAAATTGTCTGAGAAAGATAGACAAAGTCAAGAAATGTATTCTTCCTTTAGTATTACCCATTAGGATTGTAAACTCTGCGTTGGGTACGTTGAGTTTTATTGTTTACTTTAGCTTAGGCGCTTGTAAGTACATATATATTGTGTAAATACAACATAGAATGGAGAATAGTTTTGTAATTTAGACATTTCTATTGGAATTAGGTACGGTTCTATCATTCCATTGTGAGGAGAGTATCAGTTGCGGCTAGGCCGTGTATGCAAGTTTATTGCTGTCTCTTCGTTTAGAGTTAACCTCCACCTGCTGCTTCTATGTGCTTATTGTTCTGCTATAAGGTGGCCTACTACGAGCTGACTTCGCCTCTTGAAGTCTACTTTCTTCCTAACTATAAATCTGTAGGGAGATATATTTACTACTTAACTGTATAGTATTACAAACTCCTATAGAATAAGTCATTCTGTCACTGTCTACTCAGTCAATTGTTCCCGTCGCAGAGAAATCCAACCGTGTCATGTCACCCTAGCCAATAAGTTATACGACAGAAAGCCAAAACCCATAAATACATTTAGAAATGAAATATTTAAGGACAACAAAGATATTTTAACCGTTCGTTTTCAGATATCTTAAGTAACATACGGTATCTCTGCTAAATTTTCTCTTTGAAACTGATTACACCTTCTTGAAACTTAATGCTGTGGGACACACACCATACATTTGCATGCTCTAGGTACTTGGTAGCCCGTAGCATGAATAATATTAATTTAATGATAAATGGAAGATGAGCCGGGCCGGGTTTGATATGGCCTAGACTGTTAAAGAGTGTGTCCTCTAACATTTAGCTGCATGAGGTGAAATATTTCCACCTAGCTGTACAAGATGATATTTTCTGAAATGAAAAGATGATGCATAGGACACAGTAAACACATAAATACAGACATGGAAATGAATATAATATAAATCTAATGGCACAGCTAATGGAATTGAGTTGTTGGCTTGGCATAGCTTTGCATGACACGGCTCCTTGGGTCATAGCCCGGCAAAGGAATATTAGAAGTTCTTTTTGGGTACGCGACTCAGGTAACCTACAGCATATAAAATATATGCGAATGTATTCAGTTACCTCTACTCTGCCTTACAGTTAATAGTATCTAATGTTAACCAAAAATGCCTAGAGACACAATACGGTACGTTCTGTTATCTTCTGCGTACATGTAAATTCAAACGAAAAAAGGATAGCCACCAGGCCACGCCAAAGTCAAACGCAAACATGGCAATGCATTTCAACCGAACTTCAAGTAATCGTTGTAATCATCAAAAAATTCAGATTCCAATTTCTGAATTTCTTGCCAATTCACTCATGGCTACTACAGATTTATTCATTTAGTACATACCATCAGCTATTTTGCAAAAAGAGGACTTAGGCTTATAAATTGCTTGTCTTGTTTTACATTGTTTTTTGGCATATTGTTTTGTGGATTTGTACACTAAAGTTAGTTTTAGCCAGATGTTTGTATGTAGACAACTAATTGTATGCAAGTAAGGATTTGATAGACAGAGCAGGCCATGCTATGTAAACTAAAGAAAACATGACAAAGAGATGGATAATAAAAGTTTTTCGTTTGGTGTGGTGAAGTTATGTGAGGATGAGTCTCGGTGCTCGCCTCTCACCAGAATTACTACACGTAGGTCTTTTCTTGGTTTCATGCAATACTTACGCTCAGCTCATCTGTCTCTATCTCTTCTGCCACTAATTTCTTATTCCAGACCATGTCCATCCACACAACCCAGTATAAAACAACATATATTTATGTAAAAGTACAATGCATACACTTTTATATACAATATTCATTTTATTCCATCGCATCTTCGAGTCAATCCCGATTCGCATTTCAGAAGGATGCCATTATTATGGTAATTTTCTACAATATTTCATGGTAGCACAAAATCCAAGCTCATTTTCATACGAAACTCTTTACTCACAAAATGAACTGACTCAACTGAATAACATAACACTGATGTTCATACTTTAACATACCTATCCGCAAACGTAGGTACTCAAGTAAATGTACATCTGCTGTTTGATGCAGTATTTATTGTTATTTAGTGTTTTGCTAGTATTCCAATTCATTCGTTATGTAGAATTTTTGCTTACTGCATTCAATAATTTTTAGCAAAATAAAAATTCTGTGTAATCCATGTTATTTGTCGTATGTGACCATAGAGTTTGATTTACTACAAAGATATATAGCACATTACATTTAATATGCTGTGCTATATGTTTCTATTTATGTGGAGAATGGGGACAGAAGACGATGCATGTCAGATCAGAATAGAACAAATTGCAACCTGCCTACGCTCGTTTACAACACATCCATATATTACATTTATTTTGCACCTTTCATACAATGTAAGTATGTCCTCGAATTCATATCTCAACTAAATATGACCGTTTTATTAAAGCATTCGAAGAAAAGTGACAGAATGTTGTTGTAACGCTGTACACCTTCTTACTTAAAAGTGATCACGTAAAATTGCAAATGCATAATAAGCCTACATGGAAGTTTTAGTTTGGTTTTACTATAATGTAGACATTTCATTACGCATAGCGAATTTGGATTATATGTACCGTAGATACGTATTACTCACTAACTAAAGCAAAAGCGAGTTAGCTAGCACAATACACTGTATGCATCATACTTATCATAATAGCATGTCAAGACGAATCACCCTTTCAGATAGGTTAAATTATTAATGATTCAAATAATATAGCCGTGGCAAGAAGTAATGGTGGTATCCTCACATTGACTTTACTTTACTTATAGTTTTGGCTTATCGTTAGTAGGTACTAGTAGTAAAGTATTGTTAGTTGTAGATTCTTCCAGACTGAAGTATGGAAAAGATAAATTAGTCATGGCGCATCCACCACCTATCTGTATGCATAGTGCATTGCATTTCTTACGTTAGTTGTGTTTATCTGTACACTCTGTTATTATTTCTTAACTTTTACTCGTATACTACTTTACTACATATGATATGATACGATACCATGCAGGTACTATCGTATCTTAAACAGAGTGAGACTACGGACAACTACTTATTAGCTAGAAAGGTACAATGTAATATTATGTAGCTTTAAACTTTATTCTAGATATTCTATCTATAATCTGTTGTGTGTGTCCATTACAGTGAGAGAGGAAAGAGTAGCAAAGTAATAGCAATAGAAATGGCTGCAGAACCTTTTGCCAAGTTTCCAGATAATAAAGTGCCTTCACGTTCAAACATTTAAATTTATACATTTATACATCATTCACGATAAATTACCTCCACAGAACAGAGTACACAACATTACATTAGCCATAGTACAAGAATACAGTATCACTACAATACGCTCAGTAAAAAGGAACAAGAAGAAGGAGGCAAAGAAAAATTAGGTATACAGAACAGATAATAAGTCATCATCATCCTTTGAACATTTTATTTTATTTTATGTCTGTGTACGTAAGCTACTCTTCCAAATATGTGGCATGGCATTGCATTGTCTGTGTCAGACTGGACTCAAGCGCTATATTGTACTCCTAGCCTATTCAAAATTGCACATGTTGGATTTTTCCCATAGTACTTTACAATTTGTAAATTACACACAACCTATTCAGTATTCATGCATATTATTAAAGCTATTCGTTTGTTATGCACACAAATAAAGAACCGTGTGTACGTACTACTGCGTATTACCTACGTAGTAATATGAAAAAGAGCCAACTAACAATAAGTCATCTTCTAATGTTTAGCGATCATCAGAAAGGAAAGGAGAGGCAATGAAAAAACAAATTAAATTAAATTATAGGAAAATCTCAGGCAGGTCAAGGCATCCATTTATTCGCGGACAAAAATTATTCATTACATTAGTAAGTTGAATCATGAAACTATTTGCATATAATTTTAGTAGATATTAAATCGAATCTTTGTTAATTGAACTAAGATAATAATGTAAATCCAAAAGAGTTACAAGTACTACCGCACATAAAGCACTATTATGTCAGTGGTGGTTGCAGTATTACATGTTTGCCAGTAATTATTGGAGGAAAATTGAATCAAGATGTGTACACTATTACACAAGTTTAGGTACCTATAGATTGTGTGTAAATTTCTCTAGTAAAACTGGCCAAATAAATAGGGAGTTGAATGTTTACATATTTATATAGGTGCATCTACATACAAATAACTTACATGCGCATCAAAACACATAAAAAGTAAACTTATGGTCAGGGCAAGCTACTTATACAATTAGCAGGCAGGTAACTATCTATGTGTTTACATAAAACAAGTAAAAAGGTGAATCGAGGTGAAGTCACACACACACAATATTGTAATAAGTAACTAGTATAAACGTGTAGACGAAGACAAGACAATAGGAGAGCAAAGCCAAGCCAGACCAGCCGCAGCCAAGCCACACCAGCAGCAGCCGAGGCAAAGAAAGGCAAGACAAGACAACCTGTCCATGTCTAAAGTCACAAGGTTAGACAAGGCAATCCAGGCATTCAGGAAAATCAGGCGAGCAACAGAAACTCTTAAAGTTGAGGTAGTCAAAGTCAAGTTACTGGTTACATTACTCTATGCCCTATGCTGGACTGGACTGAACTTAAATGAACTGGCTTGGCTTGCCTTAACCGGCCGGGACTTTGCAAAATACTTGAATTCGTCCAACTATCTCGTGCTCGACTAAAATACACTGAGCACAAAATGCCAGAAATTGAAAGTCACTTGGAATTGCAGTGGACATGGAAGACCCATCAAACAATGCATATTAAAGGATTGCCAAATATTAAATGAAACAGTGTACACAGCATAACAAGTGCAACTGTCTGTACATGAGCTAGACGGTCAGGTCAATTTAATTCATATCGAGTCAGGCCAGGCCAGGCAGGTCCTCTCCTCCTACTATTTGTATTTATACTGCATTGCATACAACTTCATAAAGTTACATACATTACCTACAAGTACACAGATACATTCATGACAGCCAAACTTGCCAAACGAATTCGACTGCAACGTAAACAACTACTAAATGGCTCATGCTATGCCATGCATGGGTAGGTGTGGGTAAGAACGTTACTGTTACTGATTATGATTGTAATATAATAGTAGAGAGAATGCGATTTCATACTACATATTACCAAATAAACCGGAATGGGAAGGAGTTGTACTTGAACTTGCACTCGAAATATTTGAAGATTCACTAATAAGCAACGTAAACTACAACTTCAAACAACATTCTATGCGAAAATAGGAAATAATTGTCAATTTAGCAAGCCACACAGTTTTTCGCGAAATCTTTGTTTTTCCCTCTGGCTGGGTTTCCTTTGTTTGCTTCCTTTGTTAGGAAAAGAAAGGAAAATTTAAAATCGAAATTTTCCATGTATCTTTTTACAGTCTATGAAAATAGTGCGAGACAAAGAAAATGGTTTTCCAGCAAGACAAAGAAAAGGGTACTTACGACCAGATGTCTGCAGTGAGGGTTTTCTCTGTTTTGATAATATCTTGTGAAGTTTGCATTTTATAGTAGTCGTGGAGGACAGTTCCGAATCCGAAACCGGAGGAGGGGTCGTCGGTGGCACCGTTAATATTCAGCATGGCGGTGGTAGCGGCAGTGAGGGGGTGTTCGTAGGTAGTGTAGGATCTCCACTCAGAGGCTGAGGTTAGTGAAGTGGCCGGAGCATGACCAACCGAGGCGGCGGAAGGAGACGGGGCTGTCGTGACCACCGCTTCGGAAGACTCGGACGACATGCGCACAGCCCCAGTCAGGAAATCTGCCGGACAGTAAGTGCGAGCTGCGCCGGAGAAAGAGTGTCCGATAACACCCGCCACTGGATCTGCCGAGGATGACGACGAGGAGGTCCCGCAGGCCTCCAACAACGAACTCTCGATCAGCGTCGTGGCGACGGTCCTACCCAAACGCTCACGACTCCACTCCAGCCGCGAAGATAACTCTTACAAACAACTTCTGGTTTTCCTCTCCAGTTTTCCAGTCCAACAGGTCAAGTTTACACAACTAGACCTCCTTCCTTCTCAGCCTTCCCTTTCCAGGCAGTCAGGGTAAGTTGAGATTCTCGTTTGACAACTGTTGCGCCAGGTTAGTTTACTTCACTTCACGGAAAAGGGGAATCTTGCAAACTTGAAATCTGCATTGGGTTGATTTTCACGATGAACTCTGAAATAAACAATAACAAAACACTTTACTCTACATGTAAAACATTCAAAGTCATTGAACACGAGACACGAGAGCAGTTTCCCTCTATTTCTACTCACATTCAATGACTACTTTTTATTTTACTAATCACAACGAAGTGAATACGTTTTCAATAATACTATAAATTCGTTTCTTTCCTTCATTAAAAGTAAGTTCTAAACACTTTAGCGTGTTAACCTTTAGACAATTTACTTTTCTTGGGTGTGCGTACATTCATGTAACTTTGTGACAAAAGCAAAAGTCTGCTTAGTGCGTTTTACTACTCCAAACTTAACAGGAACTAATAAATTACTATTGGAACACGGATATGTTCCTGGGCAGATTGTAATTTATTTATTGGTGGTTCAGTTTTTTGCTGCAGGTTTTCGCGCAAGCTTTGATATGGTATAAAGCTCCTGAATTTTGTACATGCTGTTGTAAGTGATATCGTCATAAGTTTCAATTCTACACAGGTATATACCTATGTGAACATAGGCTCATTTTCTATTGTATCAATTTGTTCTAAGTGGAGGATTGAAGGAAGCAAGAAAAATCTCAACAGCTAACATCTCGGTGATAAATAAAATGGACGAGGAATTCACCTCTGATACATATATTTGCTAATACAACCTTGATGAGATTGATGAGAGGGAATAGAGATCAGATCAGCTAGGCTATCTTCTGTTGTAAACAATATCAATAGAGATCCTTTTAGTAAAATCTAGCGTATCTTTGTTTCTGAACAATAAATATCTATTGAAAATCAAGTCGAGAAGATTTACTTATAAAAATGGTATTTGGTTGGATTGGTTGGTATTAACCTATAAGTCAGTTGAGTACAGATATGAGTTGAACACGATTTTACTTATTATGTTTAGCTGTCTTGTCTTCAGTTTGGATTTCCTTGTCTATCGCATAGCGTGCAGCTAACAAGACGTGTCTGTTGTCTGTACACATTCAGATCAGAGATTTGTAGCGATCAGCAGAGATTCGATTAAGATCCAATCCAACAGACTCTGAACTAAGTATTTGTAGACGGAAACTAAACCCAAATTCAAAGTCAAGCTAAATCTCTGTGCTGGAAGAGTGACTGTTATGGATTTACTACTTACAACATTCTCTATATTAATGTATTTCAGAATATACTGTTAAATTCTTTGATTGTCCATAGTTAGTAGTATCTAGACTGTTGTATAAATGTGCAGCGTAAACACAAAACAAACTACCGTGCGCACCAAGTCAAGCTAGACGAAATCTAATGTAGAAACGCAGTAAATATCTATTGGTATACGGATATTTGCATGTGCATCTCAAATCTCAACTATTCTCTACGATATAATTTTTGTGCACCAGTATATATGTAATATACAGGGCGTGGTCCTTGTCTATTGAAAACAACGCAGCAGCAGCGTCTTTTCTTAAAAATGTAACACAAGAGATACGATATGAGGATTGCATTTATAATATATTAGTAGCTTGCGAACAATATTAGATGCTCTTGCTTACTGTATGTGAATACAATGGAATACGGTTTTGAAATATCATAAAAAGATAAATGGGAAGATATAGCGATCAAAATAATGTAACATAAGATTTGTATTTATATAGCATACGTAACTTAATGGTAAATCAGGAGCTTGGTGGCAGTTAAATAGAGTGAGAAGACTAATATGAATATCATGTTCAGTATTTTGTATCGTATCTTCTTCCTACACTGTGCGTATTATGCATTCTGAGGAAAACGAGCCGGCTACTAAATTCTAAATTGAAGCAACCGTGCAATACACAATAGAATGCTTAATAGAACACCAAACCAAGAAGGAAGGAAACGACATTACTTTATATTATACAGGTATTAGTTTACAACACTACTGCAAACTGTCTGGTCTGCGTTGCGTTACTTTCCGTGTATTTTATTACTTTACTTAAGGGCTAACAATAATCCAAACCAATATAATGTAATATTAATACATTACTGTATATATTCGGTAGTTCACTCGAGAATCACTTGAGGTTATCACATGAGATAGATGTATGCATAGGTACCACTTAGAATTGAATTGATCTGATTTCTACGGAAGGTGAGGTGAATTTTTGAGCCACTCCTTCAGTCTGTCTAATCTTTGTTTCGCTTCTTTTCTTTTCTAGTAGCCCGACAGACCGAAATACTATATTTCTCTTTAAAACATCCCCTAGAGCCAAGTCGTAAATATTTTAACATATTGCATATGGATATCCATTAGGGAGAGAATTTGTGCATAGAAAAATATTCGTTTATGTAAAAGACGTAAGGATAAAGATTCCTTGGATTTGGACACTGTCCATTCCACACCAGTGCAATACAAACTATGGTGGAAACTGACTATAAAGTATTGTATTAAATTCCACTATAAGCCAAGCGAATCTACGGGATTACTAAACACTACTAAACTTAACTGCTTTGCATTTTCATCAGTGAACTGACAATGAGTAGATAGAAGTCAAGTAAAGTGGCAAAGCCTCAACTCGAATCATCTCATTTGTGCTTTTTGCACTTGACCATTAAACTTTTGTTGACGAGCGGAAAAAATACTAAAAGTGCTCAGACGTGGAAATGGAGTGAAATAATGGACAGTCAGTACAGCGATTCTCTTTTCGTTCATTTTAGAGTAATCTACGTGGTATGGTTTGCTATGGTATGTCATGTCATGGCGTATGAAATTCCTATTTGTGTATTGTGTGGTAGTGTGATGCGATGTGGTGTATGGAAAGATGAGGAAAGCAATAAGTATGTACATACTTACAAGACAAGGCAAAAACTTTGAAAAAATTCCGAGTGCAATTAAGGGTGAAAATAGAGGGCCAGAGCCAAACCAAACGAATGCAGGCGAAGTTTTGTTACGTACGTTACGATATGTAATGGCTTAAGGGTCAGCTACGGGATTTTGATGGGAAATATTATTATGAGCAAAGATTCTTATGTTATTATAGTCAACTCTGAAGGCATGATAGATGCATAGACCGCCTTTATACTCTTTTGCTCTCTTCTTCCGTTGAGTTGACTTAACGTTTACATTAAATTGTTCAAGACACATATGGGCATATCATATCACATCCTATCTTATTGCGTTCCATTGCATTATGTTCCATTATCCATTTTACTCGATGAAAAACAAAGCAAACCAACCAAACGGACTGAGTGCTCAACTCACTCACGTCTCTGATGATTTGGCTGAGGTGACTCCGCTGGGTCACCACCCTCTCTGCCTCTCTATCTTCAATCTTGTCTTCTAACATCACTCATTCTCATTTTCTTATACAAAACCCAAATAACGCTGTAAAATGTCTATCTACATCTGCAAAAATATAAGTTATTTCATACTCACTGATCTACTTATTAGGTAATAGTAAAAATAGATTCTTAAAAGGATATTCATAAAACTAGTATGTATCTGTAAGAACCTTTGGCTAAATTATAGTGTTTATATGCATGTGCATTATTCCTTAAATGTTGCATAACAATTTTTAAGACTTTCAAGTGTTTTGACCTAACTTTGAAAAGAGAATTGTCTTGTCTTTACTTGGTTTCTAACGATTAGAAGTAACTCCTTTACGGTGTAACTTTAGTTACCTGAATGAGGCATTCTTTCCGTTTACTTTATCTTTTAGACTGTGGAACAGTCAACTCAACTCATTTAACTCGACATTCATCTTCCTTTTCTATTCATTTGTTTTTTCTGTACGCATACACAACCTTTTTTTACAGATTTCATTTATATAAACCTCCGGACAGTGAAATAAAAGTGATACATACAGGGTTACATTAAGGTTACATCGCATGCACCGGAGTTTTCTTTTATACTAAAGCTGGTGTAAAATAGAGTTAAAGAGATTTCCATGCAAGGACAGACTTAAGTTTAGAAAATATATGTGTACATATAAAGAAAGAAATTATCTGCTATACGAACGAAGCTAAAATAATCTCTAATGTCAATCTCAATCTGCCTCTCCGTTCTTAAGTTGCCTACGCGTCAGCTCAACTCTGCCATAATAACTTCTATGCATTAGAAACAGAATAGAACAGCACTGGTAGATAACTATTTAAGTCTGTCCTGTCCTGAGTTCTTCAGATACAACTGAACTAATCCCAAATTATTATCAAACGTCTAATGCAGGGTAGTGTGAGTTCATAAGTACGGCGAGTTAACTCAAGTCGAGTAGAATTCCCTTTCCTGAGAATTAAATAACTGTGGATAAAGTAGAATAAAAAGCTTTGCTAATACTAAGATCTCAGTGGAAACAATAGACTATTAAACAACAACATAACCTACCAATGTATATACGGTATAATAATTTAAGATTTAGTTATTTAAATAAAGTGGATGAGAACTATCGTGTTCCACTAATCCAAAAATGTGTCTTAAAATAGCCAATAGCGCGATGTGCTTATCAAGATGATAAGTTTGTCCAAAAGGCTGTTTTATCAAAAACTATCATGGTCAATGTTAATAGAACTATTGCCGCAAGCATAGCATGACTAAGTCTATTTTGAATTCTGACTTATTATCTTTTTGATGGATTGTGATTCGAAACTGGCATACATGTCACGACTGGATATTCTAATATGACTAATAAAACAAACTAAACTGCCCAAAAACGTCGTTGCATGAAAATGCTTTACCAATAAGGACTTATCGAAAAATATCATAATTCTGTTACAAAAATATACATTTGAACCCACAACTTAAAGGCTAAAAAATGTTAAGTAGAGAACATGAACTGAACGTACTCGTTAACGAAGTGTTAAGAGAGACGACCGGCTTTATTTTGTTTTGCTTGAAAATGTTGATAATTTACTAGAATAGAACGGGACAAAAACACTTGTTTGTTTTCCGTAACAAATGTAAATACGAATATGAATCCAATAAGAGTATCAAGTCACCTTTAAAACGACACGTGTAAAAGCGTAGGGAATCTTAGTGTATAAATCACATTGATTTTGTTATCACTTAGAGAAATCTCTTGATGTGAAGACACGAGGAATGTGAAACTAATTGTAGTAATAAGTACATAAAATGAATATTTCACTTCACAACAAAATTCAACACTATGAAAAACAAATTTACGTTGAAAAGGCCAAACGAGAGAATCCAATAATGATGAGATAATAAAATCCTGGAACAGAGAGTTTAAATCAGGAAAATATTCATAGAACACTTTCAGTATACGTCTGGTCAACTATAGAACTTTAGAACGTAAAGTTTCACACGTATGGAATGATAAAACTTTGATATAAAATCCAGGTAGTAACTTTAGCAGTTGAATATAGTAATTCTATTGTTGTCAACTAATGTGTGTTACGTGAGTTTGTTTTCGAAGTGACTGTAGGTACTAGATAGTACTATTCTTGGATGGTTTGTTATTACGGATAATGGTGAAGGACGTTCGCACAATAATTGAATTTGGTTTAGACAGTGAGAGACTGCGAATAATTATAATGGGTTGAGGGTTACGACGATATGCGAGAGCCAACAAAATAGGTTTGTAATGTTATTAAAGGATTATAATGAAACTCGAGTAGTAAGCAGCGATAAATACTTACACACAGTGTGTAATGAGTATAATAAAACAATTATAATCGGCTCAAGAGCACTTTGTATTGTAGGATTAGTGTAGGAAATAGCAGTGTGAATTATGAGGAGGAGGATTGACTACTGCTGAAGGTAATCTCTTCTTTTAGTAGTCTGTTCCGTACAAGTAGCAAAAGTTTATGTGTGAAATCCAGTCTATTAGGTATTGAGTATATTTATCTTGGTGTATGTTCACTTTTTGCAATTAGGTAAATTCTGGTAGAGTCAATCTGACCACACAGCCTAAATTAGTTCAGAACAATAATCGCTCAGATAAGACACTATTGAAACAGTAGACACACTATGTGACGTGTGTGCAATAATGACGAAATGGTATTGTATTGGATATGCAACAAAAGTCAGATCGATAGTTTGTAGTATGTAAATGGAATTTGCATAGTTGCCTGCAGATCAGATCGAAATGACCAAGTCAAGTCAAGTGAAGCCAGTAGTGAGTAAAGTGATGTTAGTGTTACTGTTAGACGAAGGACTGGCTACCTTATACTTACTTATCACCTTCTTGTCTTCTAGTATTGGTACACGGGACAGAGCGTCTCAGGTAACGATTCCAGGTATACTTACTAGTATGTATGTATACAGGTAACCTGCTCTGTTCGATGTACTATGGATTGCTGTGCATGTGCTCAAAGTGGTGTGGTGTGGTCAGAGGAGTGTTTCGATCAGAACTGAGAGGGACCGCAAAGAGAGCATCTGAACTATGCTCTAGTACTGTGGACATGGACACGGAGGAGCAATAGAAGTATATGAAGACAGACACGCGGGTAGTCGACTTATAGAATCTCCGAGTGAGAGACAAGCCAAGCCAAGCCAGACGGACACCTCACATCACATTACAGTATTCTAAGCAACCAAAACTCAACTCACCTTTAGCTACGCCAAGGCGATTCGCGTCCATTCTATTGTTAAGCCTTTGCCCCGTGAGTTAACCCTTGAGAGCCAAGCCAAAGAAAACTCACCCCCTTGTGTTCCGAGCGCCTATCTCTTTCCAAGTCCACACTACATGCATACATTGTACATATTCTCTGTTTTACTCAAGATACTTTCAATCCAATCATATGCACATCCTCAACTCTGGCTCTGGCTCTATGTATTATATATGCATTACTCTTGAATTACTGCCATATCTGTGCTTGAATACTAAATACAAACGCTTTTATCCATCCACCACACTTAAACGTGTCTCTCTGTGCATTTGAGGAAATTCACTTGTGACATGGAATGGTATGGCTATCTCTATTCTACTATTCCATTGTATCTTGCACGTAGGTACGTACACAGTACTATTGTGATGTGTGTAAAATTGTTAATATCTACCAGTATGTGTATGCAGACAGAATAGTCATACATAATAACACTTAAGGATGATGGACCTTACAAAATTGACCTTTCTGACAGCACTACCATTACGGAAAATTCTAATAGCCCATATAGAACAGTTCCTTAGATACTTAGACACTTGAATATCGGTGTAATTCAAATAAATGACGTTTTCTAAAATAAATTCTCACCCATTTTGATATAAATTGCCAGTATTTCTTTATAAATTTATCCTCGGACGCTTTAAACTCCGAAAGGTGTACGTAAAACACTCTGTGTATGTAGGATGCGTGCGTGTATACGAATACCTAGTGAATATTTAAGTACATGCATATCAGCTACAAATATTACATTAACTAATGTACTAAATTATCATTCCGTGAAAAGATTTGCAAAAACAAAGGTAGTGAGCTCAACGCCTAACCACATCCAATGCATAACCTGTCGAGTGCATTTGCATTTCCATGTAGGTATACATTTATTTACAACGCGATCACCAACGGGGGATAAGGTACTATGTATTTATTTATGTGTGAGTGACGAGCTGAATTGAATGGAATAAGTGAATAAAAGAGAGGTCGGATGAGATCAGCACACCAGACAAGGAGACCAGACCAGACCACACTTTTGATACAAGAATGAAATGCAACTGCAGATTTTTCCTTAATCGTAATGTATTTGCATAGTACATTGCTACACTAATATATTTACTCATTTCTGATTCAATTGTATAAATTCCCTCTCCAAGCAAAAACAAACACATTATGGGACTATTTAAGTAAATACTTATCGTAATTTTGCATGCATGTAAATGAAAGGTAGACTACTAATGCACTGCAGGACATGAGAAAATAGTACAGCATAACTTTTGGCCTTTTCCATTTTCTTGTCATAACGAACACATTTGGGTGTACAGTACAATACAGCGAACATGTATTGTCTTAGCTCATTCCGTAAAATAATAATGATAATAAATAGTTATGCATTTATTGGTATGCCCTTAGCCATTCATTCCGTAGGAAACCACAATGTAATGCAGTAAGCAAACAAAATGAATCCTAACCTAAACTACTAAGCAAGCTACTCACATGATAATAAACTAAAACGTATATTACATTAAGTATACAGTAATGTGAATGTTCATCTCAGATGTAAAACGTCAAGTGAAGCCAAGCCTGTATCAACATCATCATTTTTCCTAGCACATTACGTACATACTAGTATTTGTACATTGCGATGTACCACATAGGAAAGGATTTGCAATTGCAAACAGAAACAATGCAAAAGAGCGTAAAAGTATACATTGTGAATGTTGATGCAGACTTGCCTTCTTTCTTTCTTTTCTCATTGAATTGCCCTGCCCTGTTGAATTAAATGAGTTGATCTGCTGCACTCTTCTGGCATGGCATCGTCAGTCTTTCTCTCGGCCTGAAATTAAATGCACACATTTTTATAGTCGATTAGTAATTACTGATTAGCTTACATCACATCAGTCAGAGTCAAGCTTATCTTTACAATTTTTCTATACAAGTGTTATCTTATAGCTAGGTGCCTGTTCTGTTCGTACGTATGAAGACACTTATGATGATGTAATAGGCAGTTACAGTATATAATGTAATGTACAGTTGGCTTCTTTGCATATCTTTTCAATTTAAGATAATACAATGTATAGGGATACAATAAAATAGTTATCAGCGTTTGCAGAAAAATTTCTGCCTTTGGAATTAGCTTCATCATAATCATTCATTCGTAATATAACTTCACAGCACACTACACAGCTAAAGAATAAGACTCGAGGAGCTCTTTTTCTTCCTGGGTAATCGAACCCAAAATTACTACTTTGATACACCATGCCACTTATTGTTAGTTATCTTTGATTCACTCCATATTCATGATCTTTGGACATTCTAAGTCTTTACGGTATACAACACACGTAGCTAGTATAATAACATACAGTACAGGTGCACTTACTTATAAATATGCAACCAATGTTATGTTATATGTCTTGTCTTGTCTCTTTGTCCTTTGGCTAACCTTACTTACCTGACACTGCAATTACCATTTGTATGAATATTTAATCAAATAAAATCAAGAGTTACTAAAAATATTAAAAATTAATGCTGTACTGCACAGAATTTGATTGGAAGCTCTGACATGCTGCTGAATGCGCTTTTTGCGTGATTTCTTATGCAACAGTTGTGTACGTTGTAAATATTAGTGAATAGCTAAGGATAAATTATTAAAGTTATTGCATTAAATGTCTAAATGTATTACTGCACCCGTAAGATTATGTTTCAATGATTTCTTGCTGCATTTTTGTAAACTTAGTGTGTGCCAAAGTGACGTGACACGTGTCGTCGTCATCTTTATTTTTTTTCAAGTGAATTACTCAATTGTCATGTAAAGTAAAGAGTATAACTTACATTGCATTCAAATTGAAAGTGTAGTAAAAAAGGACGAAAATTATACGTAACTAATAGGAAAAGATGTGTAAAGTTATTATTCGATACATTAAGTGTGCACGCGGTAAAAAAACTATGCAAGAGCGTAAAATGTAAGGAAGGAAGGATGGCGCACTTCAATATCCAAGGAAAGGGAACGAAAACCCAAGCTTTGCAATAAGGTTCGGTGCAGTTGTAAAAAACCTGGTAAAAAGTGGTCGTAAAAACAGTTGATATAAATGTCCCATTGTGTGTGTGTTTAGGGACGGTAATAGTAGTTTCCTTTAGTTAGAACTGCTCTTTCATCTTTCCTACCTTCTGTAATTCCACAGCACTGCCCTCACACACTTCATTATCACTACCATTACAATTTCCACTTTTCTATTCATTTAGGGAGAATTGAACCATTTTTCTACACACATAAAACTCTTATTTGTAAAATGAGATGCGAAGTTAAGCAGGAGAGTCAAATAGCCATTTGACGCTATTTATTTACATAATTATGTAGTATGGAGCATAGAAACATTCTTAGTCTGCACTTACACTAAATTTATTACAGCACAAATACAGAAGCGCTTAGTGACAACGAAATTTTAAGCAGATCTGAGTTAATCTCCTTGACTTGGCCTAACTTTTAAAATGTAAATCTAATCTTACACAAAGTCTTAAGTAGTGAAAGTAAGGAATGCCCTTGGGGCACGCTTTATTTTTAAGTTAAAGCAACAGACGATCTGCTTACCTATTGTAGTCATGTCTTACACCTCAAAATCATTCACCTTTTGTAAAATTCCAAGTGTGGACCGTTTGGACTATTTATTTATAAACTTGCAATCTAGAGTCCATTTAGCTGCCTTTGTAATACAATATTTGACTTGGTCTACCGACTTTTCAGTAGAGATGGATTGAGTTACCCTTTAATATCATTTATTTACTTCTTGTTAGCGCATTCTTATTTCGTATTGTACACTCTAGTTGTAACAATACTAAATATGGTATTGCAGTTCATAAAGTTTATTTGTATTGAAAAGGTCTTTGTGGTTTGGTCCTTCTTAACATTTACAACGTTAAATTAAACACAAATACATTGTATCGGTGACCGATATTTACCGACGCTGTGAGTTTACAGACGGCGGAATTTACCGCCCGTTGGAATTTACCGGCGCTTGCAATGTCGTTGCATTAAACTTGCAAGCAATTGAAGGCTACATGACACATGAGCACAGTTCCAGAATATACACTATTTTAATGAAAAACATAGATTATAGTTTGTTAACTTTTAAAATTTACTTCTCTTTCTGTTTTAGTTAACAAATATACATTAGGTTAACAACAATTAAAGAAAACTACATGTAAAATGGTTTAAAAGTGTTCATATGTGGATCACATTTAATAAATTGTGAACTATACATATTTCATGTCTTTACTACTAATTGTGTACTAATTAATTAGGATTTCAGCCTTATTGCTCGACAGTTGCAAGCGTCGGTTATTTCCTACCGCCTGTAAACTCCAGCGGCGGTAATGTCCGTGCGCCTGTAAATTCATGTAACCATTGTATCCATACACAGTACTCAATAATATACTATTGTCATAGATAACTATCACAATATGGTGAAACACGTGTACTACTTACAATTAGTTCCAAATTCAGATATTCTATATAGTATCACTGCGAGTGTAACTATTTGTAGTGAAATCAAGAAGCCTGAAGGAATTCGGCGACAGAAAGTTACCGACTCTTTGATATTGAACGCTGAAAGGATGACTTTAGGGTACATGCGACGAGACAAAATACAAGGGTAAATTAAATTATATGATTTACTTAGACTGTTTGTTTAGGTCGGCCCTAGCCATAATGCTATTATTAATATCTGGTCTAATACATGGACCAAGTCTCCGCGATGTCAATATATATTTCCTTATTGCTCCTGTGGTGAAATTAAGAAACAAGCGGTTAGCCTGTTTTAACTGACTATTTTACAGCTGCGTCAGCCTAAGGTTATGATAACTATGTTATATCATACGTATTAAACTCGCTCTGATTTTTAAATATAAAAGTAATATTAGAACTAGACCATTGTTAGGTCATGATAACCTAGTTAAAATGAAAACTATAATTATTGCAAATAAACCCGGTAAATTACGTGTAGTTTCTTCGTAATTTTAGGTTATATTTTTTCAAATTAAAATACAATTTATTTTGCTTTCAACTTGTCCTGTCCCTGACATTTCGTTGTACATGCGATTTTGGTGATTAAATAGATATTTTTGGGACAAGTATTCAATTGAGGTTATTATTGAATTTATTGATTACTTGTGTCTACACACTGTTTATTTATATCTGTATTTGGAGAAAATCTACTCGCATTGCTGAAAATAGTGCTTTCTATAATTATTCGGAGACCTAGCCTTTAGATGTCAATAGGAAATAACCCAAAGCTGATAAATCATAATTGTGTAGATAGAGAGAGGAGACAGACTGAATAAGAGAGCATAAAAGATTGTGGAAGCCAAAGGCAATTGCACTGTGAAGTAATAAGTCTACAGTCAACAGGCAATAAACGTGAGCCCCGTTGTTGTCTCCTCTTGGAATTTTCACCAAATAGCATATTACATTGCATTCTACTCTATTCGCCCTTTTAGTACTATCCATACTGTAGTATAAGTAGTGATGACAATTTCTTCCTCTCACCCAAGAAAAATTCTTCCCCATGCAATCTAATTTGAATTTAGGGCAGAAAAAATAAATTTTTTCAAGGATTCTGTTGAGTTGCATCAGAGGAGGAAATGGGGGATGCAAACAAAGCGTCAGACAAAACGTTGAAGTTTAAAGCAATTCAGTTGTTTAAGGTCAGGTTAGTCAAACCGTTGACAAGCAGCCATTCTTTCTTGCATCCTAATAGGAATAGGTTGTGCATACCTGTGTTAAATCATGGAAAAAGCCGACAGAATCACAGACGTGCATGATATGAGAATTTGTACGAGGGTAAGTTGAAGTAGTGGTGAATGGCAGATTACAGAAAAGTGTTTTTGATTAGAAGCAGACAAAGACAATGCTTTGAATTTAGTGTGGCGACATAATGTAACACATTCCCTTTCTGAGAAGATTCTTACTCATTAGAATACTACAGAGAACTGTGTACAAACACGAAGACTTACTAAATACATACATAATTACAAAGAAGGTACTTATTTTATTGTTTGTAGCATTAATCATTAGAGTATGCTGTTAAGAAACAGTGTAAGCTCAAGCTGAGTGAGACTATCACATTATTTCTTTCGTCTATACCATAGAATAATATTTGTTTTAGAATTCAATCTCATTTCTATTTTTAAGACTAGATTAATTTCTTCTACTTGCACCATACAAATAGAGTATGTGATAAAATAAGTAATTTGACCTGTACTGTACTTCTCTACTGAACTAGCAAGTACTTTGTCACAAAGCAGTACCTCCTTTTACTATTTTGTTTTCATTCTTTGTCATGTATGTATTGACCTATGAGAAACACCAAAAGCAATTCAATAAATCAAATAAAAATACAATCTGTTGAATAATACCTATTATACGTATATAGGTCATGACTTGATTTTTCAATCAAGCGAAAACATAATTACATTATTGTTTGTGTAACTAAAGTGTTAGTTAGACTTTCATGTAAATGCGTATTGTCCACACATACACAAGAAATACTAATAATGGCTTCCGTTAAAGAAACACAATAGCTACACATGAAACATACAAATAAATGCTCTATTGCATCTTAACAATGCGTGTGAGACAAAAGATGTAAACTGGAATGAACCAACACAACAGTATAGTATCAATTGACAAGGAAATTGACAGTTTATAAATTAATGAACACAACTTACACATTAAAGTGTTCAATTCAATGTAATGAATGAATCTGTCTACCTTTCAGCAACTCAAAACTAGAAATGCATGTACGTAAATGATAAGTAATGGACAAAGAAGAACAGCAATGTATCAACGATCAATACATGAATACTGTATTATGATTTAGTCAATTTTTTTCAAGTGTGTATTTAGTATTTTGACCTACAAAATACATTCAGCAATAACTATTACCTTAATAAAAATAAAGTACGGATGCTAAACTTAACCAGAATTTTAAATTTTAATTAAATTAGCTAATAAGACTTGAACAGCTTGTTTTTAATACAGCATATTTGCAAAATGTAGAGCCTCCTAGTTGACACTGGGATACCTGTTGCATGTATTTTGAATTCACAGAGTTTATGAGAGGAAAGTGATATGCACGCATTCCAATTATTAGCACCTTCTGTACATGTATGCTTATAGCTTAGCGTCCTGTGTTAAAAGTTCATGATAGCTCTTGTCCAGGTTTTAATAAAGTTCACCCTTGATATTCACAATGAAACTGAGTGGAATGGAAAATTACAGTGTTGTGTCCTGCCATAAGTAAACGAAGTCAGGGCAGGCCAGGTGCGGAACGAGAGCAACTCCCGTGCGAATTAAAAATGTGTAGCCAGTTGCTACTGTTTGTATTTCGTCAAATAAAGGATAGATTGAAGATTGGAATGATGAGACTTTCAGCGTGACCAAGAGTTGTGGTGTATACTTGCCCTTTAAATGTATTCTCATGGTAGACATTGTAGTGTGAGTTGTAAGAAAGACAATTATGAATTCATATTCATCGTCATGTAATGTCATAATAAATAATTTGGAACTTAAAAATGGTTAGTTAAAGTCTATTCTCCTTTTAACGAATAGGTATTCGTGATTAAGGTTTGTTTGTAATGAGAATGGGATGTGGAGGATTCCTGTACGGAGGATGCAGACTATTTATAAAGTTTAATTGTCAGTCGGATGACGAGTTATGGTTATATTATAGTATAATAAGTTTGTGTGTAGATATTTTGCGATGTGAAGCTCACAACATGTATTATGATTTGATGTGATATGATATGGTAGTGAGTGAGTGCGAGAGCCATCCTCTTCCTTTGTAAGTGCAAAAGCTATTAGAGAAACTGCTACTGGGCTTTTCTCGCCGATTCTTTAATGCAATCTTAAATCAGAAGACAAGAAAACAGACAGACATTATTCCCCAAGTACATTACTAGGGAATGGACGGAACTGTCAGAGTTTCAACTGATCCATTTCCTCTCCTCTGGACTGAATCATTTCGCATTGCCTCACATTATTATACAATTACGTGTAAACTGCCACACATATTATATTAGATATGCTCTGGCTGCTATTAACGTTTTAGTACATTAGAACCCAAGTATTTATGTGCCATACATTCTGGTGGATGGAGTGAGTTGAGTTGAGTAAGAGCTGAGTGAGTTTGAGTATTTAAGTGAGAAGAGGAGGACACACGTGAGGAAAGTAGAGTCGTGTATGTATGATGAGAGTGAACTGAGCTGAACTCGAGCATTAAAAATGATAGAAAAGTCCAGAGCTCTTGGTCAGGCAGAAGAAAACGATTCCAGCCCTCCTCCCACATCTTGTAGCAATTTTATTAATTCCATACTTTCAATTAGTGTCTGCACGTCGTATTTTTACACATAGAATCCTATCACACTCAAACCAGCCATCTCATTACAACCACAATTCCTATATTTTTAACATATCCTACTTTAATACATTTACATTACATTACATTAGTAGATAACTGCGTTGCATTAGTATAAATCCTATCCAGGCCAGGCTAGTGCAGTCACATCTTAACTAGGAATAACGAAATAAGTGTGGAACGTATATGTGTATTTTACCTTTGCAACAATTACAATAGAATACAATAATATGTCTACGTTGTGTACTTCGTTTGATTCTTTTGAAGAGTAAAGAACAAGTAAACTACGTGCGAATTTACTTTTTGCTTTTCCGATATCTCATTCTTATCTAGCAGAGGAATCTCACTCACTCAGTCTAGCTTAGCTTTAACTTCAGATTCACTTTCGTCTCTGACAGTCTGCATACTTGCCTACCTATGTATATTTACAGTGTACCATGTAAGTATGAATGTATGTACCATGTTCATTCCATAGTATCATTTTTCTTCTAACTGCCTTCACTTATTGTTACATTGCTTATCTGAACTTTATGTACATACATTCTTAATGCATATGCGTAATAGGTTTAGCAACATGTGTATTATATTTTACCTTCGTTCCTACATAACATTATTAGTAGTATAGTATGTACTATCCTATTTACTTAGCTTAGAGGCAGTTACCACAGAAAGGTAAGTATATTTTTTACGTGAAGCGATTCGATATGATGTGATGTCTTATTATATATTATCGCATGGCTTTGTCCTTCAAACTTCACTCGCAGTCTAAATTAAAGTTATTAATTACATGGTTAGGATAGAGTGAACAGTCTAGCTTTATCTTTACTAAAGTCATTTTTGATTCTATACACTTATATCAGTTTAATGTTTGTTTCTTTACTACCTTTTCACTATATCGTAGCACATCTTCACTGCTATCAAATTCAATGTTATTTTATTACTCTATGGATGGATATTATAGTTTAACTATTTATCTATACCTTCTCATTAAGTTCTTAGTTATTCTTCCCACTTCCCAATGTTAACGTGCAGCTAAACTTTAACATTTGCTGTGCAGTAAGTACAGTGTCATGTTTCGTCTAATTCTAGTCTCGCTCTTGTAGCATTTCCTTGGTTTATCACCATTTCATCTACAACAAACAAAAGTTATACATGCAGGTACACACAATTCATTGTACACTCTTTAGAACAATCCTATTACAACAATACTCTTTTTCTGTGTATCTCCATTTAATAATATTAAGTATCATTATTACTCCTCACTACGAGTTCATATCATATCAACTTCACTCAACTTGGCACATTATTGTTTTATACAGTCTAGATAACACACTAAATTCATATACCTACTTATAATTAGGTATACGTGGAAAACAAATGGACATTATTATTACTAACTTCACATTTTGACGCAACCACTTCTCAATTTGTTCAAATTCGAATGTGGATATCTACAGACGTAAGCAATTACTTTAAATGCTGTGGTAAATAACTTTATACATTAGTTATTTTCCTATTTACATATATTCCAAGCTTTTCCTTATCCACTCCATTGAATACGTGTATTTCCTAACGTGTGCATGTTTTGCCGGTGTAACAGGTACCTTACCTACCTTACTTATGCACGTCTGTAGGTATACCTGTTTACAATGTACTAATTCCATAAAGTAACATGTGTAATGTAAATTATTTTTGCAAGGTAAAATGTAAGTCATTGGGTAACTTAAAGAAACCTAGTCATTGCTTGGTAAATTCGTTAGACTTAGGTTAGGAACAACAACACGCTAAGCTCACTTATTTCTTAAATTCTCAACAACTCCAACGCAAAGTCCTATCTTTTACAGCTTTGACTTTACTTTACATTGAACGTGAACTATGATATCTACAACACCAAATTATAGTCTGACAGATACGAATTCGCTTTCTTCCCACTTTGCATAATCTCCTGTTAAAGTAAGTACTTGAGCCTTGTGCATAATTTAATACCCACAACTCTTTGTAACAACACATCATAGCACACAGAATTTTAACTTGTAACAACCAAAAATGCCACAGAAATGAATTTTACTCAAACTAAAACCTATAGCATCTATCAAGTTAATTAAATACATGAAAAAGTACAGCCTTAACAAGCCAATTATTAATTCAGAAATTTGTAATTTGATTTGCATACAACTATTCTATAGGTATAGTACTTATAGTAAAATTCAGGGCTACCTTAGGATTTTTGAGAATATTACTAAAATTTTCTAAAAACGACTCAAATTATTTTAATTTATTTTGAACGTAAATACGGGAATGGTGAAGTTTTAAAAAATAAAATGATTAAAAAAGTAAAATAAAATGAGTTTTTGCTTTCAGGAGAGCTGATAATCTTATTTGTGAATGAACAATAATGCAGGGATCTTGAGTGGAAAGATAATCTGCATGCATGTATACCGGCTTATGCGTTGAGTGAGTTCTGTCTGAAGAATTACTAAATAAGAATAGAAGACATAACTTTTCATCTCTGTCAGCATAATTCAATGCAAGTAAGTCGCTGTGTATGTAGGTGAATGCTTGTTTGTCATTGTAAAACTATCTAATCCAATCCGAGTAGAGCCAAGTAGTGCTCAGGCTAGCTTACTTTACTTATCCTTTAGCATAATTTTGTATACCTACCGCTTTGTGTGTATCTTTCCATAGGAAAATACTATAAAAATGAAATAACCTAGAAGTACACTCATGGTATTTGACATAGTGGTAGATTTACGAGAAGCAAGCATACATATAACTCATTATTAATAATATTTATTAATTTCCTGACATGGAACATCAAAATCTATAAAACGTATATGTGAAGTTATAAATGAAACTAAAAAATTATTAGAGTTCGGCAGCATAGGGATTTCACTGACATGGATAGCTATAATTATTACATGAGTATATACCCACTTAGAGAGTGATTACTTGAGTTGAGGGTTAATGCAATCGAGTGAGATGAGGATGACGATGATATGTAAATGAGTAGCCAAATAAAAATGCATTGAATGGCAAAGTAAAGGAGGGGACTTGAGCGCTGAGACGAAACAACGTTGATTCACTTGGCTAAGGTTGAGTTAAAAGGGAGAGCAGCCACATACGAAAGTAGTTTACTGTTCAATGCTTCCTCTCTCCGTGCATTGTGTACTTTCCCATGAAATCCAATCCAAGGTACACACAGATAAGATACATGGAAAGGTATGTCCCTTAAGGGAATGAAATGAATTGAATCCGTGCATGGGTATTTACATACGCAAGGATGACCAATACAAAAATGGACTGACCCCTTTCCTATAAAGCGTCCGATTTTTTAAAAACTTCTCTTTTTCTAGCAAGAAGGAGACTGAAGATAAATAGTAAATCCTCTATTGCTCTTTGCCCTGCTCCTGCTCTCCTCTGGACTTATTTACTTACGTGTTGCACGTATCTGTGGAGTGTGAGAGCCAAGAGGAGACTGCGGGACTTCAGCTGCCCTTCGCCCATTTCGTTCCTTCTCCAGATTTTTATAAAAATCATCTCGACAAATACAAGACTCTTTTATTCGCATCTCTTACCCACGGTATTCTTAGTCCCACTCTCCTATACACTTTTACGTTGCTATTCCATTTATATCCTATTCAATGCAATCTGAATTTCTTGATCGTAATTCTCAATGTATTTGTCCAACGTATCAAATACGATTCTATAGCACATTAGAACATTAGTAAGCAGTATGTATTGCTATTCTCTGGTGAATTGTTCTAATCTGTGATGCTATGTACGTATAATGTATACGAAGATAACCATACTGAACTGACTAAGAATCCTTTTCTTTGAACTGTAGTTCACGCATACCAAAAAGAGATTATATTGTCATTGACAGATTTATATTTTCCTCTTCCTTCCTTGTCTTCCTATTATACACATTACACATTCATAATTTACTAGCATGGGTAATACATTAATTGTTACTTAGGTTCACTTTTAATGATCCACATAATGTATACTTTGGTTCTTTGGCCAATCTTCTATTTAATAAGGGAAGCCGCTACATTGCGTTATGATAGTAATGCTGTTCGTTTCACAACTGAATCTGCACGTTAGCTTAGATACAATCTACCTAAGCATGAAAATGTCCTAATAGTATTCCAGGAAGGTCTGTTATTGAAATTCCCATATGCTCTCTCTTATTGTCAGTTATAGAAGAAAATGTGCCATGTACCCAAAATGGTTAGGTTTGTCTTTCCGTACTTCGTTATTTGCTAGAAACAAATTCCAAAGTGTTAATATATTAAAAGTGTATCCTTATTATGAAATACATACACACACGCATAATGCATCAAAAAATCCTAATACCAGAGCAGGCAGAATAGTTCAACTGACATGAGCCAGTGTACTTCTACCTACTTGATTTTGGACGGAGAAGTGAACTGTGTATGTGTGTCAAGTCACGAAATGTTGAGAAGGGTTCAGTAAAATCTGAAAATCAAAACGAACGGACAGGACACACACTAGGTAGTTAAATGGTCGGCAGACCAATTGCTACGCAGCTGTACTGAACTGCGTGTCAGTGACGCAATAAAGATACCATATGCTGGCAATAATAATAACACATAATTTTAACATAACCCATGTACATCACTATCAATATTATGATTTAGAAGGGTTTACTTCATAAAAACAGATACCTTCTATACAACACTAACTCTGCACGTCTTCTACTTACACTTAACTTTCGGTTTACTTTAGATGATGGATTTTTAGTGTATTTGTACTACTTTTACATTGCATACCTGGTAGCAAGTATTTATCATCTTGTGTTTTACAGATGTGTATGCATTGTAAAGCAAAGCGTATGCATGGATTTTACTGTACGTAACCTTAAGGCAGGTAGTCACTTTAAGTTTTGCATTTGCACGCATATCGAAAAGTACAAGTACAAGTAAAATAAAAGGTACACATGAGTAACATGTCTTAACTAATAGTAAGCAAAACGCAATTGGCCGCAGCACGGAAAGGTTAATTGGAATTCAGGGAAACTGAAACGAAGGAATTTATCTTTTCGAAAGAAAACTGAAAAGAGCCGAACAGAATCTACACAATTGAGTGTTAGCTTAGAGTACAATTAGATATTTGCTCAGAGGCTAGGCCAGACTATTCATCAGACAGTCAGTTGATATTCAACCTTTCCACTATCTCTCATAATCGCCAGAGCATCAAAATTCCAATTCTTTTGTGTTAATAATGCAAGCAATTACCATCTCTTCGTTTCGCTTAACCATTCACTACATTTTAATTCATGCATTCCTTCATACATTTATCCACTGCAAAACTGCAAAAATCTCCTCAATACTTTTAACAGTACAATGGACCTTTAAAATGCAAAAAAGCCAATTAGCTCAGTATCCACATACAAAAGCTAAATGTCCACCTGAAAGTCTTTAGAATCAAAAATTCCTTTGGAAATTGAATGTTCTCAGGAGTTTATTGACTTTCACAGTGGAGAAAATACCAAAACGAAAATTGTAAGTCGAAAAATGATTAATCAATATTTACAAAGTTTTATTTGTACATTACTTTCCAAATATACACGTAAACTTGATCTATTTACAGATCTTAGCATATAATTCGCATCCTAAATTATTAATTATAAGGAACATAACTAACTATATTGCATGAAATTCTCAAGTCCTGACCTCTTTCTAGTACCCACCCAAATCACTTCTTAAAGATTCTAAAGAACACATTATAATTTTTTCTATAGCATTCTTATCTTTGGATAAGAACGCTAATGAAAAGACAGAAGCTTTGAAAGACACTAACCGTGTAAGTTTGTTAATCCGTTTTGCAATTAAAGCCGAGAAAACGGTATCTGTGTGGTCTAGATTTTTTTATTTGCGAATTTACAGTAAACTGTCATTGTTTATGTGCTAGCATTAATTTACACTCATTAAGGATGGTGCTACATGCTATCTCGAGTTGCATATAGGTAAGAGAGTGACCTAATTGTAAAAATAAATGAAGAAGATGAGTTTAAATGTTGTTGTCTATGGTTTGCAGTAGGAAGGAATCAGATCATTAGAGAAGAGTGTATTTTATGATGTACCTACGCAATCTGCAGTGCCTGTGCCATTTGTAATTGCAGTTCTGACAGAATTCTGCTTAGCATCGTACTAACTACTTGGCTGTATAATGAGAGATTGCAGTTGGAGATGTGCAGTTGGTGGTTTGACAGAACACAGACGAGGTGAGTCAAAAAATAGCGAGAGAGCTGACGAACGAACGACAAGACAGGACGGAGAGCAATGAAGGAAGGAGCAAGAGGGCAGACAGACTGAAGAGCGTTGCAGAAGAAGTACCTATTTTGCAGATTATGTACTACAGAAGTAGTGTGTTGCATATTACAGGAATAATGATGGTAATAGTCGAGCATAACATAATAAGGTGGATTGGATTGAGTTTATCGTAGGGAGATTGAAAAGTCGAGTGAGTGTGTATGTACAGTAACCGTGACAATCGCCCAAAAACTAGAAGGACCGGTTAGCTCATCATCAATGAAACGGTTCTTTTTTGTGAGGGTGGAGACCTGCCCATCTCCACTTTGCTTCACTACAGACAATATTCTGCCACGTTGTCTTATGTATGTTATGGCATGACATTGGCATTGCACTACTATTGGCATCACATAATGTAATAGCAAAGGTGAAACACAGAAATCATCTCTCTCCTCTCTGTAACTAAGTGTACCATGTATGTCTACGTTTAGCAAATGTAAAATCTCTAATGTAACTTACATGTTCTCGCCATTCTCCACCATTGGCAGTTATATGTAACATAAGTTATCTTATATAAGTGCATGTGTGTACAGAACGGTATAATACATGTAGTTTCTACTTGTGCAAAAGAAATCGTTTGTGTTCACAACATTTCTTCAGTATTACAATTTATATGATCTTTGGTCTGGTCGGGAAAATATGATGCAGTTCCGGTTTCTCTATAGCCTACTGCCTCACACAAACAAAGCAACCCTCCACTTATTTACTAAACTACTGTACATTCATATTTTACTCGTAGTGCCACCAATACCAAACCAAATCCAACTATTCATCCCTTTGTTTTCTTTCGTTTGCCTTATTGACTTGTCGTTCCTGCTACTTAAATACTAATACCATGATCTACAATATTTTCCCGTTAAATATTTCTCATAACCCTCTCATCTTCGCAATCTCCCTCTCCTGTCAATTTATAACGTAACGTTCAGTACCTACCTATGCTTTTGTATTTATTCTCTACCTGTGTACTCGTTGTTTACTTTTCGTGCCTTTCTTATCCATCTCATCAATGGGTTATTTAGAATTCCTTTATTCATACTCTGCTCTAACTTTTAACTTCCATTTACTCTCAGGAACAACCTATACATTTATAATAAATCCGTTAACACAAATGTAGCAAAGAGTCGCGTGGTGAGCGGTGAGTGTTTCATTAGCGGTGAGTGTTTGATTGCGGGTCACTGTGCCCATGCCCATGCCCACCTCTTGGCTACCGCGAACGCACAGACATCCAGACAGACAGACAGACAGACAGACAGATCATTCATTATTATAAAGAGGGCTGCGCTCCTCTTAATAATTACTGCTCTACGCATGTATGGAATTGCAAACACTGTAGTAATGGGGACGCTATTTCTCATCGTTTACCCCATGTACAAACGCGCAAAATGGAGAGCAATGTTTTGCAATTGTTGGTTTAACAACTTCATTCTTATTTTTTAATTATTACTTACCTATACCTACTTAAGTTCACTTACGTTTTAGAGCTTACTTTCTTAAATATTGGTAAAACCGCATGTCCATATGCAAATATGACCATTGGTTTTTTGGATCACTATTCTGTAATACAGAAATTGAATTGAACGCTTTATAAATTAAAGTCCCTCTGCGCAACCCGAAACTATCAGAATTTACCACATACCTATCATTCTTATAATTACTACTACACAATTTGCTGTAAATGTTATTGTAGTACTTACTTAGTAATAATAATATTTTATGATGTTGGGGCTATTGGTGGAAATCGGAAAATACATCTGCAATGTAGTGATAGCTATTAATTTACAACTATTATATATAAATAATACTGTTAATGTATAACACAATTAAAATTTGCAATAATACTAACCATAACTTAGAATGATTGCGAGTGGAGGCTCAGCAGATTAATCAACTTGTGTTTTTGATTTCTTTTTCTCTTGCCAAATAATTTATGCAAATTTTAGATTTATTCAATACATATGAATAAATCTTCTTTATGTAATTCCCTACCATATAATGCGTCTACACTACACATATAATATTACAATATTACGTACAGTAATTGTGCTTTAGCTAATTGTACGAAAGTTTGTATATACAGTGGGAGACAGTAATTCATACTAGTACTAACTTACAAAGGAGAATTACTTTAGCTGGGCTGATTGAGACTTGCAGACACGCCTTAGTCAATTTGATATTGACTTTTTTAGTGTTTCGAGTGTTGTTCCTCTCACTAGCAAAAGTACTACGCTACAGCTTCCCTTTATTGCGTTACCGAGTGAAGTGATGTAGGGATACCTGTTACTTTGCATTCTGTAAGCTTATACCAGAGAGATTCAGATGTTAGTAGGCAGCACTTTTATACTGAATAGCCCATCAAATAAAACAGGATATACAATTTCCCAATTCGCCAATATATTATTTCGTCTCACGCCCACCTGCTTACTTAATTGGAGGCTGTCAGTGGACACAAATTAGCCAGCCAACTGTCAACCGGCCACAACTCAAGAAGATAGAGCCGAACTTGAAGCCAACTCAATTCAATTCGCTTCTAATTTCTAGGGTAATAAAAATTCTTTTTTGCATGCTAAAATAAAAATCAGATCAGATAATTTCAGAAGACAGATGCATAACAAAACTTAGAGTTGCAAAAGAAATAAGTCTTTATAAATTTCATACTATAAAGTATCATCGGTATAAAATGGTAATCTGATCAAGAAGTACTATATATGATCTGACAGCTCAGATAATGGAAATGTATAAAATGTAATCCTTCACTACTGAACTGAACTGCCTTTAGTTACAGCAGAACTACAGCAGTATTAGTTTCAGTACAGTTATTCGAAACGAGAGCGCCTTATTCTACCTCTATGCTTAACATGTGTATTAGCTTTTATGGAAATGCTACAGACTGTGCTAATGTAAACACAGCATGTAGAATAGAACGTTGACTTCCCCGATTTAACTCCTATTTTATTTTGTACTTAACATTAGTATCCCACATATGCGACTGAGACAATGAAAAAGGCCAAACCAAGTCACAGCAATAAAGGGGTTCAATGTTCAATCTTTTCCCCATTTATACATTAAAATGCAGAAGTGCTCAACAAATTATGGGCATCTAAGGAAGCACTACCCTAGCACAGTGTCTATTACTATCAAGAAACCTTAATAGTAAGAAACATTTAATTTTAGGTGGAGGAGTAAATTGCTGCATCTTCGTTCGTTATGTAATAATAATACTAATACCACATATTCGCCGACAAAATACTGTATTTAACGTTGCGGTTCTTAATACTTTACGTACTTTTCAATTTCTATGCTCATTTATCCACAGTCACCTCTGTAATGTATGCTTTTGTTCTCCTTTTTTCAAATCTTGATAACAAAAGGACATAACAGATGTGTGGAAAGGAGTTATTCCAAAGTTGTCTCATTTGCTGCTATTTTCTTATCGTCGTAGCCAATCATGACGTGACATATTTCATGGTACGTAATAATAATACTAGTGATTCATATGACAAAGGAATATACAACTTTAGAGTAATTCTTAATAACGAATAACAGAATGTTAATATACATTTTCTTTCTCTAATACCCAAGATGTCCCAATTTAATATCTGCGTAAAATACTTATAGTAAATAAAAACACTTAATCCATTAAATAGAGTTGGCGTAGAAGCTTTTGGGTATATTTAATTTTTCACCGAACTCCGTCGCATTTTGAATCAGTAGAGAGTAGAGAACGCAGAGATGAAATCACAAACAGTATTGCAGTAATTTTATGCTGAAGAATTGAATACAAGGAAGAAAAAGTAGTAACTTTTAACAATACAGGGCTGCTATGTCACATAACGAATAACAGAATGTTAATATACATTTTCTTTCTCTAATACCCAAGATGTCCCAATTTAATATCTGCGTAAAATACTTATAGTAAATAATACAACTTAATCCATTAAATAAAGTTGGCGTAGAAGCTTTTGGGTCTATTTAATTTTTCGCTGAACTCCATAGCATTTTGAATCAGTAGAGAACTCAGAGGTGAAATCACAAACAGTATTGCAAGTAATTTTATGCTGAAGAATTGAATACAAGTAAGACTAGTAACTTTTAACAATACAGGGCTGCTATGTCACATAATACAGGGTAAGAGCAATTTAAATCCATTTAGAACTATTCTGCTAGTAAATGCTTATACATTTTGGTTTTATATGCTGTTTGGATGTGTAGGTAGATTAAGAAGAATGTGGCTACTGTTAAGTATTTGAGAATAAAAATGTGTATAAATATTCTGTAAAAATTGCCATGTTTCAAGAATGAGTAATGAAGCCGTGAGAACGCGAGATGGTCCGAGAGGAGACGAAGTAAAGATACAATGATGGCCCTTAGAATTATTTATAACTAATAGTTTTTGGTAGCTGAGCGAAAGGAAGCTGAGGCAGTTCATCGTGATGTCAGTTCCCAATCTATTCATTCTTGAGGGAAAAGAGTAGAGAAAGAGCGAAAGAGCATTGATGAGTTTTTAAAAAATGAGAGGACAGCAAGGCAAGTGCTTGGACAAGGAAAGCGAACGCATACAGTAGGAGTAGTGAGCAGGAGAGGATAGATAGTGGGGCAGAGAAGTATAGAAAAGAGTTCAAGTCCTAATTTGGGCAGTTGAGACCCCACCTGGCTGGACCCTGTTCTCTCTCCTCACCATTCACTGCAATTCAACATGTACTGCGTACGGAGATAAGCTTCTATACGAACTACACATAAATGTGAATAACGAGCGATGAAGGAACATAAGGGAATTATAGGTATTCAAGAAACGGACTGTGCTCATCACTCCGTAATGATAGAAGAAGCATTTTATGTCGGAAAATCGAAAAAATTCCCGTCTCATCTCATTTCGTATGCATCGAACGTAAGCGTATGTATAGATGGTGCATTGGATTGGATTCGGATGGCTCTCCGTACTTAAACTTTGCTTTATAGCCAACGATAACACTCTCCGTATGTACCACTAGCTTCCTCTGCCTTTACATTTACCTATCTTTATGTGTAGTATAGTATAGCTTGCTTAGTTTTACTTTACCTCTTTTCTCATCTCGTCTCTCTCAGGCTAAATCCTTTTATTGCCTTCGGCTTCTATTGCATTACATTACACAGGAATCTCTTATAGCCTTCTCTGCATAGCATTAGTAAGTGCTCTCTCTCTCGTCTCTCTTCCCATCAAAATTAAGGATCCGTACTAAATACACGCAAACAAAAGCAAATCACATTAAACGATTGCGTACATTTTAATATAGTAGTAGCTATATAATATAAAATACAAAATTAAGCAATGCTATAAAATTAATTGATAAATGTATTCTTTTTTCTTCTTAGGTATTCTTCCTCTTACTTCTTATTCTGCGTCATACCTTTGTAGGCTACTTTGATCTTTCATAACGTTATTATAATTAATTAGGGTTTTCCAAAATATTTTCCTACAGTTATGGATTTGCAAAAAATAAATAATAATTATTTAATTAGTTTCTTTTGAAATTAAAATGAGTTATAATGAGTAACTGAAAATCAGATGGAGTGTGGGACAAAAATATGTTTTCACTTCCGTAGTAAAATTTAACCTTCGGCTGATGAAACACATCATTATAATTTTATAACACTAGTAGGTCTTTAAATATAGACATGAGAAAATCGAAAAGACTTAGATAAATTAATGTTGCATTACTAGTACCTACAACTATAACATTATAAGTAATTATTGCTATTAACGCGTCATTATTGCACAAGAACCGACATGATTTACGGTTTACTCAACGATTTCAATGACGGATATAACACGTGTAGTATAACAAATAATATCCAGGTACGATTATAATTTTATTTACACGAAGGTATGCATTGGTTGTGTAGGATTAGGATATTTAATGTTATTTATGGAGCTATTTAGTATTTAGATAACTCTCATGTGAATGTCTAATGGGATTGTGCGTCAATGCAATATGTTAGTATTTACATGTAATAATATTTATAATCTTTGGTTGCTCCTTCTGGATTGTGTCATGTACAGTGCAGACAAAAAGTAGATAAGTACCTACTTATGTACATATTTATATAATATGTTGTACAATGCATGTACAATAATGGAAGCAAAGTCAAGTGAAGCACGGTAGAAATATTTAACAAACAGAAAGTTTGACTAGATAGATCCCATCGATAACGATCGACATCAACATTAACCTTGACTTGACTCGAATCTACTTGACTACATATTTTATTTTATTATAGTCAAACCATGTAACAATAAGCAAAGTAAAATTGTACACAAACAGAATACGTGTAGGTACCTAAAGAGTGTCTTGTCTTCTGTGCTATTGCTATTCCATGCATTGGTGAACGTAAACTATCTATAGACATTTCTTTCACTGTTTTTAAATGCGTTCAAGACATGGCACTTATTCTTACTCTCCATACTAATCTCAACTTAGTCAGGATTGCAGTAAAATGGATAATATATTATATCACAACTATAGGAATTTGTTTTTGTGCTGCAAACTATTTTATGTAGGTACTCTTGTGTTTTCCATGTGTTGTCAATGGACATGACAATAGAATAACAGAGAACAAAGCCTAGAAACATATTTTACATCGTTTATAAGTTATAAGGCTTTAGTACACAGAGCACTTTATGTCAGTAGAATGTTTCTCACATAAACATGCCTGTATTAACAAAAACATCCAAGTTGACTTTTATTTTTGTAGTTCTGTTGTTTGTCCTGTCCTGTTCTAACTTCAACCATAATGTGTATGATAGGATTAAGAGCAGCAAAGATGGTCGATTCGATTATATAGGCTTGGCTTTCGTTATATTTAAGTGAAGATGTTAATTCCCAAGAAACATTCCTTCAGCAATTAACTTTAAAAAATCTCAAAAAATCGTTGTGACATTTTTACACAAAGGATTATATTAGCAGTAACGCAGCGGTTAAATTCACATGCGCTATGTATTTTTTGCAACCGTAGGAAAGTGTTCACGTACCTGTGTATGTTCTAATGTAATGTACACACTACAAATACAACAGAACACATGATACAATTAAAAATATTTTTATTTCCTTTTCTGCGTGAGCGAGTGATATAGTCCAAGAACACCAGCCAGAGGTATGCCCAATTGAACTAAAAGCAAACTAACTAAGCATATTATCCCTGTGGACTAAAGTAACACGTAATTAAAATTGCATGGAAAGAAAGCACTAATACTCTTGTATCCACAATTACTCGCAGATTTAAAATAAAGTATAGTAGTGTGTTATTAAAGTTCACATAAAAGTATTTTAGTAGCAGAGTAACGAAAAATAGGTGGGAGAGCAGGATGCTTGTTTGTACACATAATTATTACAGTGCAATGTATATAAAGCGATAACAAAACAACCTACAGTAAAATATAGTGTAGGTGCTAATAATTTTGGTGCGAGTCAGTTCAAGTTGACTCTCAGTATATTTCATAGGTTACAATTTACACACATCTTGAAGGAGTTTTGTTGGTGTTTGTATTTGTAGATCTACTGCATTGTGTATTCCGTGGTGATGAACAGTTCATCCAGGCCAGTCCAGTCCTGTCCATAGAAAGAAAGGATAGATGGATGAACGACTATAAAGTGAAGTTCTAATCAATCACAGTTTTCTCCTGTCAATCCTAATCTCTTATCCTATAGCATTACATTAGTTGGCTCTGCCTCTGGCTTTGCTTGGCTTGGCTAACAATACATAAGATCTACATCCTACTACTAACAAACTCTACTCACATAACACACAGATGAAAAAGATTGATCTCTACTTATTTCAAACCATAGAAGACTATCATTATATTATATTACACAAAAATCAAGCCACACCAGAATACCCAGAGAGCAAAACACACGTAATGTCTGAATCTATGGATCAGCTAAGCCACGACCTTAAAATTTTAAATTTTACGTGGTGTAATGTGAAAATGAAACCAAGTGTTCCATTTACAAAAATAGTGAAGAGAATCTTCGAGTTATTTTCCTGCAAAATATCATTCAATCCAAATTAAATGATTCCTTACATGTAAATACGCATAATATGGTTGTAGTAATAAATAGTATCTATGCATAATCTTTAGTACAATATTGTACTTTGGGTGTAATAGAGATAATAAATACATTATTATGGTCAGGGAAGAGATGTAATTGTAAAATGCCAATTTTCCAAATTGAATGTACTTATGAGTGCACTTATCATTATGTAAGAGGCGAGGAGCAGCGTGTGTACTACACGGAAAGGAAATGGATTAGTATTAGTAAGGAATGAACAAGCATGTATGTATATGACTTGACATAACTTAAATCCAGCTTATCCTGGCTTAAGTTGATAATGAAGACGAAATGGAATTTTTTCTTTTACGAATCTTGGCTAACTATCATCGTTTTAATAAATTTCTCTTGTCTCCACTCAGCATCCTAATAAAACATGAAATTATCTGCAACATAAGAAGAGAGACATACCTAGTTTTACATTATGACTACCTAGTACATGTTATGTGACTACTTTCGTGTATATCTGTGAGTATATCTATCGACACAAGTATGTAGTGAATAGCTGGTATTAAATCTAATGTTTTGCATTCCACACATAAAAATCCAACCAGAGACATTAACAGAAGTAGCAGAATAGAAGAGTTCACAATACTTTGCTATTACAATAGCCAAGACATACTTAGGAAGAGGAATCTGAGTATTATACATATAGGGATGGGATGAAGAATGAGGCAAAGTGAGCGCAGTTCGTAAATCTTGAGTGGATAGAGACAGTTTGAGATTAGCCGTTGTCTAGCAAATGGGATGAGATATGTTCAATGTTCAACTTGAACTGAACACTGAAGATGTTTGAGAGATTGCAATGATATGATAAGTAATAGGGCGTGGCCACAATCGACTCCTCAGAGGCAGTGCACAGCAACGCAAAGGCAGGACAGCACGTAGACAGGAGCAAAGCAACTCTAAACAAATTCAGCACACAATGCAATCGCACAATACAGCAGCCTAAACTACAAATTTCTCTCCAAAAATACATTCTGCATTTGCTAAATCAACATTGCTCACTGCTTCTCCTTATCCTTCCCCATCTGTACCACAACAAACCACCTGTGCGAATTCATAATTAATAATTGGGGGAAATGAGATACTTTCACACATTCCCAATAAGCAAACTGCCTCCTGTGCAATAAATAACACTCACAATCATAATAAGGTGCTACCATTTCCCTTTCTTACTTTAGTTGCTTCATTAACTCCAGAAATATATTTTACAACACCAACATTTTTGGCCCTCATTTGTAATTACTAATGATAGTCCTAAGCTAAAACAAGAATCTGTATTATGTAAAAATTAGTACTAAAATAGTGGCTAAAAATACTGTACCTAGTGTGATGATAATTCATCAGGAAATATGACATTGAAAAATGAAGATAAGTGGGTGCAATGCAATCCCAAGAGCTCATTTTTAACAATTCAGACTAATAATTTATTTTTTACGTATTGGTACATTACCTTAAATCCAACATTAATTATTTGGTAATACCGGATTAATATTTAAGAAAACCGATTAGATCATTGTTTTGTTCATAATATTAACAAGCTTTCAAAATTTTACTGTATTATAAGGTATTATAAGTACCGAAATCTATAATAGGTAGGAAAACTGACACGGAAATAGAACTACAATAAAGTCTTTGCAAATAATTTTGAATATAAAAATTAAGTTTATTATATCATTTTGTTTCCGGATATTTCAGGTAGAGAAATCATGCATTCAAAATACCCTACTTTTAACGGGTTAATAGTAACAAATTTTTGCCGACAATACGCTTTTGGCTTGAGCATGGATTGTCATGTTTGTATATTAGGAAGAGGGGCAAGAGACGGAGAGAATTGAATAGAAACGGAATAAAGCCCAAAAAATGGTTGGTTCAGTAGGGAGTCAGTGAAGTTAAGTGAAGTGCGCGAGTGGAGTAGTAGTGAATAGGGAATTCATGTCGTTGAACTTTTAACCACTTGACTACTTCGTCTCTTCTAGAAATCCTATATCGTCTCCGTCTGCTAGTGTTATGTTGGTTGCATTTGTTCTGATGTCTTGTCTTCTCGTGCCTGAGTCAGAATCCAATGTACATACAGTACATGCATCTTTTAACCTATCTAACCTGCTTGTCCTTATCTCCTTACTACCAGAGCATTTAATTCTGTTGTACATAATATCTAATAAGCAGTACCCACACTTATTGCCTCTTTTCTCTTTAACACACTGAGTTCGGCTAAGCTGTATGGTGTGTAATTTACGTAGGTATTAAGTAATTACGTATATCATTACATAGTAGCTAGTAAGTGGCTATAGAGCACGTAAAAGATATAAAGTAATATAATTCCTGCTGCAAAAACCCAATTCTGTCATTGGATCTTGTAAGACGCATGTCGTTACATTGTGTTATTTAATACGAAGGCACGTAAATATCCTCAATTGCTTTGTAAATAAAAATGTTATGTGCCAAGTGGAAATTGCTGTTTCATTTCTTATTATCTAGAATTAATTGTTAATATTTTATACCTTTAGCGGCGAATCTTCTTCGGACAAGTATACTTTAGCCCTTGGGTGGAAAAACACATAAAACCATGGAGTACACATGCTAGCGAAGAAGATTCCTGTTACATTGTATTACCCTTGTATGCAGTTTAACTTTTAATTATAATCCATATCGGTAGTTCATTTAATATGTACCAAGAAGACATAAAGTAAATGATGCTTGTTACAAATAATGTTTCAGGGAATAATGGAATAAAGAATTTTTTAGATTTTTTGAGTTTGGAAAGAACACTTAATGTCAGCAAGAGTAGATAGCTTGAGCAACGAAATAATAAATTGTTTAATGTAATAAACACGATTTTTAAATTCTTAAGCTAAATGCTAGAAAAATAGTAGGCAGTAATAAAAATAGTTGATAATTTTACTGGTAATTGTATTTATGCATCTATATGATTGTAATATTCCAGGGGTAAACATTAAAAGTCAGTGGGGGACATAGAACATAAGCCATTAGAATGTTTACTCAATTAAATTGCTAGTACCTAGTGCAGTAATAATACTAAGTAGCCTAACTAAAAGAATTTCCATGTAAAGGATGTATCTGTTGATGTTCGTTAGGAGATAGATAGTAGCAGTAGGCATACTAAATGATGAAGATACATGAGGATGATATCATAGTGCAATTTGGAATGGATTAGGTAGACTGACAATAAGAAATTAAAATACGAAGACTTAAGAATACTAAGATTACTTTGAATCGGTTGTTCCTCCGTGCAGCTTAAGTAGTAGCAGTGGGCAGTAGGTATTACTTATTATTAGTGGATTAGCAGATGAGAAAGGCAGAGAAAGATAATAACGCATAGAAGAATTGATGCTAATTCGATGCAAAGGAAGGCCATAAAAATAAATGTGTTTTTACATTCATACATCAATTGATAGTGAGCCGGACTTGTTTCGATTTGTATGTATATAGCAAAGTGATGTTATGTAATATTAAGTATTAGGTGTGCTTGCTTGTTGTGTACTGGTTTTGGTGTGGTGGTGTACTTATTGCAATATGCATGCAAGCAGTAAAGTAAGTAGCATTAACTAAACTAAAAGTCAATCTGTATGTAGGATGTGTAGCAACTCTAATGTCTATGTCCGTTGATTCCCTTTCTTCTCAATAGTCACTCCACTCGACTCCATCATTAAATTTTAGAACTTAATTTCAGAAAAAACAAAAGCTCGTCATACAGCCAGAGAATACAACAGTAAACACTCAAGTTGCTGCCTTTAAGTTAGTCAGTGGCTGTTGCTGGTGAGATAAAAGAGCGGCTGCTGAACAATTCGATCCTTTAACTCAACAAGCCCAACTGTAATTCTCTTCCCCTGTTATACTTAAACTAACAGCTATTAACTACCTCTATCACATCACTCTTCACATATTTACTCCAATAATCTAAATGAGTAAAGCTAAATCTTCATAAGCCATTTAGATAGTAAATTACAATTCACGGCACCTATATCTCTTCCTTACTGCTTTCCTTACAATGAAATCCATTAGGAGAATTCTTAGGAAAAGGCTATTGGCTATTGAAAATAAAAATTACAATCTACAGTGTTTATTAACTCTTGACTTGGCTTCGCTTGACCGATTGAGCTTCTTTGCCGATGCTAACAGTAGTCACATATGGTCACATCATAACATTACCTAATACTACAAGTAAACCAAACAGTCAAATCAAGCCAAACCTAACCACAAAGATAGAAAGAAGCCCAGAAGCTCCCAATATACCTTTCCATTCCAATAGAGAGCTAATAATATACGATGACTAGATTGCAGATTGCACAGGCAATATGGATGTCATAAAAATCAACCGTCAAACACCTAATCACCGTTTCACGCTCTCCTATTGTCTTCCTTCACCCTTCCTCGCTTCTCTCTTTAGTACACTCTAATATTTCATACGGCTAAACAGAACATACTATGTGGGTTGCTTTCCTACCTAAAATTCATGAGTCTACTATACACATGGATAGGAATCAATAATAATACTACAGAATCTAATTTCTGCTCAAGACATGACTTTGTGTTATTACTTGTTGGCCAATCCATCGCCACTGCGTGAACGTCCCATCTGTATTCCGCCTCCGAATCCACTCACCAACACAACGGCAGACTTCTTTTTCGTGTTTAATCAATATTCAACATATTTACTACAAACTGCGGGTTACCTTCCTAAGGTAAACATGTACCTTGCAAATATGAAATGTTGCTTGCTTAAATTAAATACAAAGCAACCCAACGCTTTCCCTCACTTTTGTAAAGGCATTTTTTTAAACAGAAAAATTACACAGAAATATTTTTGAAGAAAGAATTGTTTGTCGACCTGTTCAACCAAATTACCATCTCCTAATGAAATAAAGACAAAATTAAATACAATTAAGTATATTTACTAAGTATAGGTGTAGCCTTAAAAATTTAGGGTCATGTCTACCCCTAAAATGTAATTATGGTAGTCAAAATGATATCGATAGTAGGAAGCGTAAGCATCGCACCTAAAAACTCAAATGACAAATGCCTACCAAATATGTAGATGTATGCTAAAATGCGTATCATTGATTTTATGCTAGTTGTTAATGGCTGGTAAGGAATGGATTTCCATGTTATCCACCCACTCCGTAATTAAGACTAGCCTAATTCGTACAGTAGTAATAAACAAAACGAAATGAGGTAATTAAAAGAACTGTAGTTAAAATATATCGAAGATACTTTTACAAGGTATGTACAACAATATAATGCTTTCTTGTGCACTAATGAGTCTAGAGGACATCAATTCAAATTTATCAACCCTTGTACGATGCATTACACGCTAATTAATATTCAATTAATTAATCTTTAGTTCTAAAGTTATATGAAAATGAAGGTATAATAACTATTTAGTATACTATTGCAGATCTTAGGATCCTGTCTGAGAACAACTGAAAGTTTAGATGAGTAGAGTTTATATTACTTCTATACATATTGGACAGATTAAAAGAGTCAAGAGTCACTACAATTAGTTAACACTCCCTAACTGTACTTGGTACAGTCTCAGTCATACAAATTAAATATACATGTGGTATAAACGTATTCTTAGATAGTCCCTGTCTCACTCACAAAATTAAAAATAATCCACACATAAATAAGTGATGTATCCTAATCGTCTCTTAAAAAGAGGTTATGGGGAAAGACTGAAAGAAAAGCCTGACCTTGACTTTGAGGCACCGGGTCACCCGTCAATTACAGTACCGTTATATCGCCAATGTCACTTCTACTAATGTACTACGCAGATTAGCACACGCAGTACACAAGTTAAAAGTATAATTCTAAGAAAGAGATTTCAAAATCATGAATTAATGGAGTGTATTTATGGTGTCCGGGTATCTTAACAATCTGCCAACAAAGTTTTTATCCAATGAAATGAATTACAATTTTCGATACCAAGAACTTGGCAATATTCTTGTAAAGTGCAATCTAAAGAAATGACATTACAGTTCGAGACGTCTTGTTTCCTGTACTCAGATCATAAAGTAAACAGGAAGACTAGTTTCACACCCTTTACCTCGTGTCATTTCTTTATATTTTTACAGCAAATACCTGATTACAATATTTTTGTTACGACACATTTCAGTCACTTTCGTTGTCTTATTTTAACTTTCGATTCGAAGAATTCAAAAAATAGGAATTTTTAACTAAATTACTCCGCAATACTGACACTCACGGATGTAGAAGTATTATCACTTGGCTTTATTGAAGTTAAGAAAATTACTTGTATGTATCATGTAATATTACACAGCACTAGAAATAATTCAATTTGTAAACAAAACTTTAACTCAACAAAATTCATTGTAAGGAAACTTCCACATTGTTTTATTCAATATTTCTCTGTATCATAATCTCCGAAATCAGTTAGGTAAGTTGTTTGTAATTTGTAAGACATATTTCCCTAAATAACAATAAATTAAACTATTGTAATAAAATAATCTCACAGCACGTTGTTACTTGTATGTCTTTGTGGAACAGTCAAAAGAAATATAGTGATTGGTTATGGTGTAATCCCATTCTTATATTTAGCTTTAACTACATACTTCTGAAAAGATAATCTAAGCAGTGTTTTTTGTTTTATAAACGTCATGTATTGTATGAAATTACACTCAAAATTTTACATTTCGTGTTGTTACTGTATATAAATATCCCTATGATGTCACAACAAAAGTAGAATAATTTCTTTCAAGGGCTAGCCACATTTAACTAAGGCTACTTATTTCAGTTAACCTTCTTCATCTCAACTGCTGTGACACTTGAATGTGCACATGGTAAAGACGGCGATTTCTTTTTCCCAATCTTTCTTATACTGTTCTCAAATAATGAAGTCACATAGTAGACATTTGTACATTGGTGATGATGACTGATGTTATATGCACTAAGATTTTGTCACAGAAGCACCTATTTATATATCTTATAAGCATTAAACCGATCGATCATATTTATTTATATCATCGACATAATCTGGCATATTACGAGCAATGTGTTACAATACTGAATATTATATTGACACAAAGTTATGCAACGCGATACTGTTTTAAATTGGATTTTATCAAAATCATTCGATCTGAAATTCTTACATAATACATCACCCAAACTGTATCAAATGAATTAAAACTAAGTCTTTGCTCTATCTGCATTTAAAGAGCGGTTGATTATGTAAAGATGAATTTTTTACGTCATGTTTAAGCGTATAGGTAATTCATAAGAAACTCAGCTTTATCAGTAGCATTCTAGCATTATTATTTGGTTGCTGTTGCTGAATGTTAGTAGACATCTATACCAGACTTAACAGTGGGGACATGTAACACAATTTCGATATAGATATGCGTATAGGTACAAACGATTAGTATAACCGGCTAAATATGTATATTTACATTTGGTAAGATTATGCTGCTTGTCAAAAACATCCGTAGTCTGACTAATCTGAATTTCTATGCTCAAGTGGTTCGATCAGTTTGTATTGAGTATTGAGACCTTACTTACACCACTATATCATCTCCGCTTCTCATAAATGAATTACCATCTATTTATAATTAATTGTCTTTATCTAATAACCAGACTTGACTGTTCTACAAGGCCGTTCTTCAGAAGGATTAGTTTTATCTATTCACATGTGAGTATAAACATTTGTTTGTAGCGTGTACTTTATTATCTCCTATAAACTTCGCCAATTAATTTTTGATTGTGTACTGAATTAGGTTGCAACATACAAACAAATGTTTCTCAGATCCAATTCATTTAACACATCGTTTTATCCAAATCCAATAACCTTATCAAAATGTTAATTCATTCAGCTTTCATACCATAGTAGGAATATCAGCAGAATATCTACATACCTAGATGGGTGCAAATAAATATTTAGTAGTAAACCTAAGACTATTGAATGAACCTAAAGGTAACAAAATCCAAGAATTGCTTTATTTTTTTTTAAATCATGCACTGTTAAGGATTATTGAGGAAAGGGGAATAATTACCATAAATTTTATACACATTAGACGAAATACCATTTAATACAGTGTTTAGTACATTGCAAACAGTTTTCAATTTGCCTGTTGTATGGAATGCATAGCTACGAATATTATTATGCGTGTAATTTTCAAATGAAGATACCTATTCCATTTCAGAAGAATTCTTATTTTGGAAATAGAATCCATTTAGCAATTTGGCACGTCTACTCCTACAAAGTAATCTAGCGATGCGAGGAAAGTAATTTGAGCTTCTTTGTTGTCCTCGACACCCCTTTGTATAGATAACATATTACCGAGTGCAGTTTCCTATTGAGTTTCTAATGAGCTCTTATGACGAATGATGATTGCACCCACAATTAATAACTCACAGAGAGCATCTGTGCACTAATCCAAAAGATATTTTTCGAATTCCATGAAGAGTCTTGTAAGTATGTAACTCTTTCTCTTTTATGGACTCAGTTATTTGTATTCATTTTGCTTGGCTTGAGTTTATAGTAGAGTACACATAAGTATGCAGTGAGTTTTGTAGTGTGGTGTACGATAGGAGTTGATTGTTCACATCTTGGCTATTTTATTCTATTCTTTACAAATCTACTCCCATTGCATTGTTACATTGTACTCTGCTCTCTCTCTCTCTTCTTCCTATAGGAATATCGCAAACCATGCAAGCACATAGAAACAAACATAATAATATACATACGATTGTAGTAAGTAAGCTCTCTTTTTCTATATCATCGGCTGTAATAAATTTGCGATCTTTCTTTCGTATGCAAATTATAATGGCTTTCCATATTTCATATTTTTTTCCGTTGACTTGCCTCCCTCTCTTCTTTTTATTCATTCATCTGAATGCAATACGATGTCCTGGCTTACTATCTCCGTCTTATATCTTCTTTCTGTACACAACATAGCACACACTTACAATTACAGCACATAAGTTACTTGAGTCAAACCAAAGTCAAGCCAAGTCATGTCAGTAATATAGTAAGTATTCCCGAGTTAGCAGTTTTCTAATGTTAGCTATAATATTTCCTTTAGATATCAGTCCAGCAACACAAATAATATTTACAAAGATTCTACATGGAGTTTCTGGCATAGAATAGCCGTTTATTTTTCACAAGGTGGAACAAGTACCTTTATGTAAGTTAGCATTTAGGAATTACTAGTACGTATTACGCAAATCCATTAGGTAAAAACTATCCAGCGAGAGTTAATATTTATGTGTGTATAATAATAAGATATCTTACTATTGCAAAGCTCATGAGACTTTTTCACTGCGTTCGTCCGGCCTGGCCTGGATTAATATTTATGAAAATGTATTATATCTGGTGTGTATTAGCAGAGTTTAGTAGTTACTTAGGCACAGAGGCAAAGTTAAGCGAAGCAAAGAAAGAGCAGATAGCCAAACGGTGTAATAAATCAGTTGCACACAATTATGAATAGTCATCTAGTCGAACACAGCATTTAACTCGCACTTTAAAATACAAATCTTCCTTCCTCACTACTTAGTCTGCCTACCTAACTGACTAACTGACTCCTTGTTCGTAGTAAGTAACCATCATGCCATAAACTTACATTACCTACACTATATTAACAGTGCAACATAAAATAGAGAAAAATATGGACATCATCCGCAGATAAGGTCGGTTGACTTCACTTCACTTGATTTTGACTTGGCTAACGAAACGATAAGTCTAACAATACTAAATAAATGCCAAAGGTAAGTAGTGAGGCAACGGATGCATTTATATGTGTAACTTTTATGATTAGACTGCAGACAATATACATTGCGTTTGAAATTATGAGTTCTATCTTTTGCCTTGCCCATCGCGTTACAATTACAATGCGGCTAGACAAACGGAGAAAAGCAAATAACTAACAATACATGAAAAGAAGTAAGCAAGCTACGTCTTAAGCACGTAGTAAGTACAAACTATATGAGATAAACATTACGTACTACTAAATAGCTACCTTGACTTATTGTGCTCTAACAATAAGTAAGTAAGCAAGGAAAGTCAAAGAAAAACATATGGAAGTAGTTAAGACAAACTTTATTCTTGTAAGTACATATTCATGTATAAAGGAAATATAATTGCCATAGAAGAAGTAAAGAAGAATTTGCTTCGGCTACTAGCTTAACAATAAGTTAAGAATGAACCCATTGATTTCCCATTGAACTTGACTCGGTACAATGGATGAGATGGAATTAATGAGCCTTACATACATAGCAGCACATCAACATACAAATCGCTTCTATTCTTTTTCCCTTGTAGGTACGCAACCAAGATTGGACTGATTTTGTATTTTAAACAGCAGTAGAGTACTTACATTACTAAAACTCTACTTGCCAATTTTGACTCATTGATACCAGGACGGGAAGTAGTTATTAGCCGAATACATGCAATGCATCATTCATTATAATACAATACACAACTTAATGCTAATAACTAACTATCTACACGGCAGTATACGCCAAAGTGTAAGTTGGACAGCTAAGAGAAATTACATGGTACAGGGTTCTTGTCTGCCGCTACTTTACTCAATATTCCGCACACTAGCACGTTGAAAAACTCTAAATTATTTTCAAATCCTGTACAGCATGAGATCAAAAGGTGATACGATAGTGATACACTATGTATGCCGATGTAATAAGCCAACAGCCATAATACCATTCCATTCCTATGTAAATGTAGTCAACATTATATATAATTTTCATTTACGTAGCTAACAATAAGAGAGATGCTAACATTTAGATGAAAATTCCATTCCGCCAGCTTTACCAGCAGAAAAATACACTTACCACATTCAATACACATCTTACAGCATGTGTTATTACTGTATTATTATACTATTACCGTCCAAACTATGTACATATCTGTAGTTACATTTTTATACATATTTATGTATTGTTTCTCAATATTTTATCTATGTACATACTATGCAGATTCTATGGGAAACTTAAAATAAAAAGAAAGAAACAATATTTAAGACTTATTGTACGCACATATCTGTAGTTACATTTTTATACATATTTATGTATTGTTTCTCAATATTTTATCTATGTACATACTATGCAGATTCTATGGGAAACTTAAAATAAAAAGAAAGAAACAATATTTAAGACTTATTGTACGCGGCTCTTGTGCATAAAATCAATACATGGTAGCTCTTTGCTATTTATTTTGCCCCTGTCGCTATTAGAACATAGTAAATGTCCGTCATATCATATGCAAAATGGGATTCCACATCCACGCTACTACAAGGTATGTACAAGTATACACGTAAAAAGAAATAATTTTGCATAATTTTTTGCTTCGTATGTACTTACATTACATTTCATTAGAGATAAGATGGCAACAAGCAATTGCGATGTATCAAGTATAATATAATATGGCAGTTCTTTATAATAGTCTCATAGATAATGCATAATGTAATAATAAGGGTTCTATTGAATTCTCTGATACGAGGGAGATAGGAAAAGGCATTAGTTAAGTTAAGCTTCCATCGCATTGCATGTATGCAGGCCTTAGACATTGTTCAGCTGAAGACGCTGTGTGTTGTGATGGTGCACGACTTATTTCCCTAGACTGTTGTGTTGTAGAGTGTACTTATACTTTGGTTTTGTTCGAAGAATGATTTATTGTTTGGACTCAATAATTATTGAGAGGGCTACCCCCATAAAAACTTGTCAGGAGTTTCAGAGATTCAAGCTGAACACAAAATGAAACTCTTATCAGTCTTCTTCATCTACTCTTAACCATCAATAAGTGCAATACATAACAACAAACATAGACAATGCATTTCAATTCCGTGATACTTAGAGCATATAAGTACATATACAAAGAAATACACTTTAGTGCTTAGTAGTTTGCATGTTTGCAACAAAATCGCAGTCTTATTCGTGTATAAATATTATTAACAATAAAAGTACATGAGGCAGGCTAAAAGTCATACCGAGCAAAGGAAAACAAGTCAACGTAATGTGTAAGTGTGTAACTTATGTGATCTCTGGTTGCTCTATGAATTTTCATGTATTATTATATATACCCAGGAATGAATAGATATCTGTCTCATCAATAAGCAATAGCTCTGCATACTTTAGTATTTCCATATATTTAGCATACATAAAATTTACATAGAGTATTGTTGGAGTGGATATCTTGCTGTCACATTCCTACACACATTGTGTCATGTCAAAATAATATAGAGAGCAAAAGGCAGCTGAATGTATTCAATTGGATCGAATTACATGTTCAATAGGTAACGAGAAAGGTGAACTTGCCTTTTCAAGAGTCTCTCCTGTAGGAATTGTCTTTCTGTAAGTCTTCCTTAAACTTAGCCTCCAAGATTGCCATTTTAAAAGAAATTCTTTTTAAAGCTGAAACGACAGAATATTTTACTTTGTTTTGGCAGCGCTTCTATTTTTTAAGTTATAGGAAAGAGTAGTCATGAATCAGAATCGAAATCAGAGCTCTATCTAAAGAATGAGAAACAGTAAATGCTTTTTGCCAACCTCTATTCACAACATCTTGGCAAAGTCTGAGAGATTCATAAAATCCTATCTAATCCCAGTCATTCTTTATATGGTCAGTATTAAATTACAATTTATTCAACTACCTTTACCATCAAAGCGAATCCACAATAACTCACTAGTCTTGTCCCTTCCTTTACATTCTGTTTCTACTTACCATCAGCTAATACCTATTAATATATTCCCATTTTATTTAGCATTAGCATTTTTAATTTACCAATCCCTTCTACGTAGTATTGCAATATGTCAAATATCATTCGAAGCTATAAAATCTACAATGAATTATTGTGATATACATTTCCCATTCTCCGTTCCTCTGTTGTACCGTTTTTGCACAATTATGGGATATAATTTCAATACAAATTGGGAATTTATTTGCAAAGTCTTTTTCCTGCATTTGTGAATATTCTTTCTACGATGTTATACATCTGTAAGCATTGGTAAATATAAAATATTAGTGACCAATAATATAAGTTTAAGTGTAACCCATGTGTAACCATAAGAAAAGGTAAATATTTGAATCTGGTGCTACAGCATAATACTCCATAGGTATGAATGCTTTAGGTTTGGCCACATGAAAGTTCAACAGGTGTTACATTACATTTTTTACTTTATAAATGAATATCGAATGTAATAATAGGCTAGGTGACCCGATAGATGAGATGAGGATGAGTCGAGTCTGCTAAAGAAAGGATTTCCCTGACATGAGTGACATGACAGTCCACTACCAAAACATCGTGGAATGAATATCTCCTGTCTGCTATAACCTCTCATCTCTATTTCCCTACATTACTCCGATGGCATAGCTTAAGTACATCCATCGCTACATTAAAGGCACATAAAGGGAATGCATATCCACTGCACTCTACTCAACGGCTTTCCCACACACAACACAGAAACATTTTTCAATTAAATTGGATGGGACGCTGTCACGGTGTTTCTCAACCGATTACTCCTATTATATGTAGTAATGATGAGAGCTTTAGTTCTGACTTTGACTTTTGGAGTATAATATACACCACTACTAACGAAAGTGCGAGGAGCGCAGGTAAGAAAGTAAATTTAAGAAAATTCTTTGAAAAGTCACAGAAACAGTTACATAGTTTATCCCTTTATCCCTTTGGTTAACCTATTCTTGTTTGTAGAAATAAGATTATACAAATAGAAAGAAGAACTAAGGCGGTTAATAGTGCTGCCAATATCGAATATAGAAATATGACCTTTATATTCTATGGTGTAGTCGTGTAGTATCTATTTAAGTAGCGTGGCTGTAGTATAAAATGTCACATGAAGGTATCATGTGTTAGAAGTAGTAATATTTCTTGTGTATCAATCTTTACTATGCACAAGTATGTCATGATATAAAGTTAAGAATTGTAATATATGTATTGATAGCAAGCACTAGAAGACTGTCGTTGTAAATGGATATAGGAGAAGAGAGAGGTTTGAACGTTAACTTTGTTGGACGAGTCAAAGGCTGATTGTGAGTTGACTTGACACAAGATACATAAGAGAGGGACATGACGGAAAGCTTCGACTCAACTGTGTCATTTTGACGAATGACATTTTTCGGCATTCCAAATGCAACAAGGAAGAAATGCATTTCTGTATTTGCCTGACTAACAGTCTAAATACTCATTCAGCCGTATTAGACTGTTTCTGTGGAGTTTACCTTTATTTACGGTATTACACTCAGTATGATATCACACAGCACATCAAAATCACTCTTTGTATTGTGTCCCCTACCCACAATTAGGATTTATATATGTACAAATCTATTATGAAGCTACAGAGCGGAGAAGATAAATGTTTAAGACCTACTTTATAAGAATACATAAAAATAAAGTATCAATACTGAATGCATATAGAGTCTTCGTCACATCACAACGTTGTCCTTTTTGCTCTTTTTAACATTTTTGTATCATTTCACACATGACACACTTATGTCGCCTATTCTTCTCACAATCAGACAGAAGACATTAAACACTATATTATACTGGCATAACGCAAGAGGATTTTTAGAAGAGGGCTGACAAAGAGCAAATAACTAAGGTAAGTATGTCTATGATGGTTCTTAACTCTCCTATCCTTAGGTTGACCCAAGAAAGATGCATTATTTATTTACACAAATCCTATTCACATTTATCTCTGTCCAAAGGGAATCTCAAATGGGCCATTACGAAATAAAAGTACAAGGACTCTGTCTCCAAGCTTATTGTTAGTTTACTAACTACTAACTACAGCTATCACCTCTCTCAGGTACTGACACATACCTTCCGACTTTTACATTGCATTTACCATTCAATCTACCAACCATGTCATCGCTGGAAAAAGAAACAATAAGGCTGTTGATATATTTTATTTCCTCTAATTTAAGTTATAGTGTATACTTACAATGACACATAAAACCTAAAGACATGAAAACATTAACGAAAACAAAGCCAACGAGCACCTAATATTATTGTTCACAGCAATTCCAATGCATAGGTATGCATATAGGTTCTTTCCCCTTAAATATTTATTATCCTTGATTCCAATGTAATGTTGGACGTATTAAAATTTAGTAGCGTCTCACGTATTTTACTTTCTTACGTGCATTAACTATATTGCATCACAAAATCACAACTCATCATCATCCATTCTTATTTGACAGCACTGACTTTTCTGTACTGCCTTGATCGACTCGATTTAAAATATTTCCCACAAGCATACTACAAGGTAAACTTACTCCTGTGTGCTTTGCTTTACTTTGCGTTAAAAGTACTCTGTACCATTTTTGTGATGTATTTAATAGAAAATTACGTATTTCCAGCAGACTCTATTAAAAATAGAAAAGTCAGTAGGAAGGTTATGGGGAGGTAGCGTAGGTACCTTATTGTTTGTGCTTGTACTGTATAAGTAGCGTAGCTAATAAGCTTAACTAAAACATTTTATCAGCGCTTAGCATCTTTAAATAGTCTTGCTTTCCTCCTCATTTTTTCCATAAATGAAAAAAGTCGAGCCGAGAAAAGATGCTCTATCTGTACTTAATGTATAAAATACATGTTAACTTAGAAGCTGAGACTGCCACACCAAACTTACTAAAGCCACGCCATTCAACATCATTTTCAGCCTCACCTTCCCGGACTTTTTTCCAAAGATAGTGTGCTCAGATAGGAAAAATGAAACTCGAACTTTACTTTTAGTAGTCTCACCTTCTCGCATAAAGTTATATCTGTAACGGAGAGATCAAGGAGAAAGATACAAACTATAGTTAGGCAATCCGTGCAGTAAAACTGTAAAAATAGTCTGCTCTATTGAGTAGCTAAGTTTACTTGGTTAACTAACAATCTCTCTATACACATTAATAGGGCAGGAAGGCAAACTCAGCGTAACATAATAACTAAAGTAGTTTCTAACGAGAAAAGATTATAAATAATTTTCCTTTCTTTAGGGAACAAAAGAATAATCCCTTCGTTGTGAGAATATTGTTCAAATTTAACCATAAACCTTACAACAATTGCAGGCAGATCAACTTTTTACTTTCTTGCCATGCACTCTAATTTACAGGTGATTGCTACATTTTTAAAGTTGCAAAATTTTCCTTTTCCTTTGCCTAATCCCTGTGGTATAATGTGCAATGAATATATTTACGGGGAAGCAATGTTGAGTTAATCCTATATTTCATTTTAGATTTTAATTCAATCAATTCCAATTCACCTGTTAACTTTACCTGTCGACAATTATCGTGTAGAGAAAGACTGCGTAGTATATAAGTTTTATTTATATTCCATTATAGTAGTGTGGTGTTCTATGTGAATGGTTGTACTCATGAAGGTACCTAAGCCGAGTTCTAATAAAAGATAGGAAAATATTTTGTGCTTGTAAGTACGAACGTAGTATGTGTCGTGTTTGCTGGTGCAGTCAGATAAGAGATGTGTAGTAAAGTAAGTAAAGTAGTGAAGTGAGATTGCAGACTGTTGTACTTCAAGAGAAGAGTAGTGAAGAAACGTGTAGAGAGCGACCTATCCCCTTGACCCCTCTTCTCAGACTATCTCCATAAATTTCAAAAAATGTTTCAGACTTGTAATTTATACTGCGATTACGCTGAGAAAAGTCTGGCCAACTTTACTTACTGCATTTATATTCGTCTTATAGATTATTCATACTCATACATATACTACATACCTAAATGTATTCTTACACAGAAATGTAAAGTAGTAATTCTTATATTTAGCTTTTACCCTCATACTCAATCTGATGTGTTCCAACACTACAAATATACTCAAGCTATAAATATAAACTTTGTGGGTAGTATACGTAATAAACATAACATGAGGATAAGAGTACATAAGATACTATGTAATACCTGATCTTTTTTACTTTTCGTTAGCTAGTTAAAGCGTGTAGTATTACACTGTATATTGTAAGTTTGTCGTTTTCTTAATGCAAACGAATAGTAAAGAAGAATACGATCATATTTCTTTACTTGACTTAGCAAGACTAACAATAACTATAAAAATATCGCCTTCGTCTTCTAAAATTTAGTTCATTGTCAGCACATAGCCTATTTATCTGTAGAAACGACACGATGCACATGCACAGAGAATGTACCTTATGTGAAATGAAAGGTAAGCAAATAGAAAAATGCACAAACACTAGTATGTCCAAGTAGCATTTATGTTATTTCCGAGCTGATCCTCCCATTATTGTTCCTTCGATTGAATTATTTTGCCATGCACGGAGGAGATGCATGAATTCCCAATTTTCTAACAATAAGAGAACACTAGTAAATTCAATCGATTCATATATAATCACATAACATCACATACAGATAATACACAATACAGTCTTTGGTATGAACTTGTGAACTTATGGGTATGAAGTTGTGAAGTTCTTATGTACGAGATTGTATTTACTATATAGGTACATAATTACATTTTCATTCTGCATGTCCGTACTGAGAATTTAGTGCCTTGGATCTATAAAGGGGTAGATACTCTACTATTTTGTGTGATACACCCATTTCAGTAGAGTACATGAGAAAATTGATGAACTTAAATAAGGACAGATACAAAATAGGATATCTTACAGTTCATAGAAACTCTGTTCAGCTCACGCAATGAATTTCTTACTAGTATACGTGCCCAGGTAGAAATTCTTATAATAGAATTAAGTAAACTTCCTAATATGTAGTCTATGCATCTAAGTATGGTTACATCTCTGCCTATATACTTTTATTTTAATAGGAAGGAAACCATGGAATGCAATGTGCCACACCACAACCCACAATGTTTCTCGGTGCGGTGGACGTGCAGTGGACTTTTCACATAATTTACTCGACTTGACTTTGAGAGTTCGGGAGCAGAAAAGTAGCGGCACAGTAATATCTAATGTAACCCAAATGCATAACCTCCACCCTCAACTCACAAATTAAACTCAACAATCCTCCTAAGCTTTCTATGAACCTACTTACTCCTTCCCTTCTTTTCGTGGACAAACAATATTCTCTTTCATATTTATTTTCCTTGAAAGTCAATATAATATTATGACTATGTATGTACAGGAAAAACAACTTTAATATGTAGCACTATACGCAATATTTGTATGTAATAACGAATCCTTTTTCCAAAAATAAATTACTCTTGTTGCATACATTTTTAGGATTCAGAACTTATTAAATACTGAGTATATAGACAATTTACAGAACTGATTGAATGCAAATGTTTTTACACATTGCTTGTATTTAAAGCTTAATATTATAACCACAAATATCTTAATATATACATTAGTAAACAATACACAATAGGTGTACTGTAGTTCTTTAACTGTATGAAATTCCTAAACATCGGCAGAAAAATGAGTACATAAATTTAACTATACTATGCACTGCAAAGTAGTACTGTCCATTTACAAGGTGCAAAAGTTATAAAAAATGAGTTGTGTTCTAAGTGACATGTAAAGCTTTAAGTCAGTCGGGAATTGCATCAATGGGAATTAGCAATGTATGGTTATGGTTATGGTAATAAAATAAAATGTATTAAAGCTTTTCCGTACATGTTTCCATATAGAGGCAATATACTTATGTCAGAATCTGGCCATCTCTGTTGTAAGTGCATGCATCCTAGAAAATAGGAGATGAGAGGCAAAGTGCAGAGACCTGATTGACTTGGTTGGACTGTGTAGTTGTGTTTTGTGTAATGTGAGTTTGTCTGGTCTGGACTGGACGCCAATAATTTGGCGAGAAGCCGATAATGATGTGAATGGGAATGTTTGCTCCGGTGTTATGTTATGGTGGTGTTGTGTCAAGTCGTCAGAACGATGAGTCGAGTAACTAACGGTTCTCTTTATAATATAGGTACCTAGTGCATTATCTTATTTCACATTACATCTCACCGTCATCATAGAATATCAACTTAGTATAGCAAGCTACAAAGATCATCTTGAAAAATACTCAATCTTAGTTAAGTACCCTGTAGTTTAGTTGCAGTCGTGAAGTCTGCAGTATTGTGTGTCTGTAGTACACTACGTGTTCAAAGAGACACACTATAGTCCTGTAGCATGTAAGGCTTAACTATACATTAAAGTTAGTTAGTCTTTTTCTTAGTTTGAGTTAATACTATACTCAATTTAGTATGCAATGTGTATACAGAGGTGTATTAGCACATATCTCGTATACCTTTAACCTTTTAACGACATGCACATATGTACAAGAATTAAATATATGTATTTGTATTGACGTAAAATGTATGTATACACAGTACAGTTACTCACTGCACTGCATCATCGGACATCTTCACAAACAACATAATGATACACACATACAACTAACTGAAACACAAGTCTCAACAAATCCCGTCAATAAAATACATGGTATCTGCAAGTACGAATTCAATGATTGCTATTATGTACAATAAAGAGAAACTGTTCTTACATTTCTTTTCTCGATCTCATTCATCGTCTACAATTACCTACTCCGTTTGTGTGCTGTGTTTTACATACACATATATTTTATGTGTTCTCCTCAGTATATTAGTAAATTTTATAAGTAGTATGAAGATACATCCCACTAACAAAACACACGTAATCAAATCACATGGCATCAGTAAGTAAGTAGTAATTCGCTTCTTATCGTAACATAGCGTACATGTAATTCAAACTCATATTGTATTCGCCTTAAAGAAAAGACAGGTAATGGCAACACAGATGCAATCAGCCAGAAGACTCACAAGGCATTCATATCAGTGCTAAAGAAAAGCTCCCTCTTAGAGAACCAAAGCAACCGACCAACCCACATTGCATTAACTCTGATTGTAGGTTGCCATTACTCACATTTTTTCTTCTTCATTATTTCCAACTTCCCTATCACAGTTATATAGCACCACTATTACTTATATTTATCTTCATGCACATACTTAAACCTTAACACATATTCCACCACATCACATATAAATCGCTCACAAATACCACTTCAGTTCAACAGAAAGAAACACCCCGAATATTGTTAGAAGCCAAGCGCAGCTGTAATAATTGTAATTTGCAAAAAATTAATGTATATAAGTACAGTTCGGATATGTTACTATTTTGTGGACGTAGTTACAATTAGTTTACATTTTTGCTTGCTAGATAGGTATACTTATATGTAGTTACTAGATCCAAACCAAACTACACACGTATAAGAGATACTTAAAAAAATACGAAATATTACACAAATGTGTACAGATTTTCTACGCAGCAATAATACCTCTTTTATACTATTAACTGAGAAGAAGAAGGTGAAGGTAGCGAGCAAAGAGAATAGAGAAGCAGCAAGTCACCGGGGCATTCAATACCATTTCTCACAGTCACATTCGTTTTTCTGTTTGCTCAATTCCTATATGCATCTGCACTCTGTACCTGATACAATCCAACTAAATACTTATACACATTAAATACATCGCCAATACTGAAAACGTACTGTAAACTTAATGGACACAGGCAGTCAGTCATGCCATGTCATGTCCCTACATGATCCATATGCATTTATGCAGTAGTCTGCAGTTTGCGTTTTCAAAGAGATTAGTTCACTGCAATCACATCTCAGGGCTCAACATCACGATCACGAACAAGAAATATTTACAATAAAATAAACTAGAGTAGATAATCTGCACATATGTAAACCTAGCTGAATAGTACCTGGCTCTCACTACACGATGTTTAGGGAGTATTTGGACAATGTCATTGAGAATATTTTAATGCATTATTTTTTTATTGTTGTGTCAACAGACATCATATTGTGTAAAATTTATAGTAGTTCAATCCAGAGGGTTCTGGCATGGGACATAATGTAAATCTATGCAGCAAAAATGTCAAGATATTTCTTGCGCTAATTTATGAAATATTTTATTTTTGAAAGTATTTTTTTGTGCTTTGAATTTACATTTCGTTATGAAAACACTGTAAACTAGTTTAAACTATTTCGCTGCTATTATGTTCACAACGTATTGCAGGTTAATTCTGCAGTCAACAGTTAAATCGCATTAATGGTTTGGTAAAGTATTAGTTTTAGGGAGTGAAAATAGAAGAGAAAGCTTGCTATAATTTTAAAGAAAGTAGGTAAAAATGAAATCGTTGAATAAGGTACCTACTTACATGATTAGATATGCAGTGCACCAATAGATTTGTTATTGTAAGGTTGAATTGCATTGAATGAGTGACTGGACAAGAAATGCGATCGTTTAGGTAAAATGTAAACAATAGTAAGCATTATGATGATAAGGTTTACTACAGAGGAATAGTTGAAGTTGGTTGCTAGTGAAGTGAGTAAACTGGAAATAGGAGCATGGCAGACAGATAGACAGAAGAACAAGTGAATTTCTGTTGAGTGAAGTAAACTAAAGTAAACTGGTCGACTTTGAGAGTAAAGTAGATTTGTATTCTATTCTATCTCATCGTAATCGTAGTAGAAAAGTACACGAGTGGTATAGATACGTAGTGCGATGTTATTATGTGTAAAGAGACTTACATTGTGAATGGGTAGGTCGGAAACAACTTTTTGAAAATGGGTTTAAGGAGAAAAACCTGCTGGATCATCATGACTTGCTTTGCTTTGCCATTCGACCAAGAAACACTCTCTTCTGTCTATACTTATACAATCCAACAGAACACATAGTAAGTTGTATTTCTATTGAGCATAGTAAGTTTGTATCTTTAAGTATGATATGATTGTGCCTGGCCTGGTCTGTGTGCCATGTAGGTACAGTATTGGATCTGGTTTCGAAAAAATATGAATGAACAACTTTTTTCATTCAACTCCACCAAGTGATCATTCATAAGACGAAGAAAACGGACGGACACTCACTCCTTACCTTCCACTCACCCTCGCCTTCTATTATCACCGGCTTCTTTCTTCACTTCGTTGACCGACTAACTATGCACTTACTCCATTATTCTGTAATAATGTTTAAGGAAAGCGACCTTCCCGTCTTATTACCGTAGGACTACACCAGTTCACTTCAAGTTAGTCCTGTTCCGTCCCAGCTTACTAGTTCACAATTAAACTAAAGCACTAGAGTAGACCACACTCCACGGAAATAAGCAAAAATCAACACGGCGCTAGCAGCTTTTCTATCACTGACCTCGCCGTCACAACAAATCATTACCAATTGCGCAACAGGAAAATTACTGTAACACTCAATACCAATACCCGGATGTAGAAATGCAAGCAAGAGTGAAGGAAAATTTCTTTGTTTGAAAATGAAAATTTGTCGCTGTTTCACTGCGCATGCTCTACTTAGGGTAAGAAATTCTGGTGAAAACTATCATCGAAAGTTTGTATCTGTTGATTTACATATATAATTAGTTCTGTTTTACCTAGAATTATTCTATAACGTTAAAATGTGTTTTTTTGTTTTTTTAGCAACGATTACCATCGAATTAATTTTCGCTTGAAAATCTTTTGACGAATAATGTGCAAGGAAGAAAATACATTCTTGAAAGCATGTGTAAGTGTAATAGAATCGTTCTAGCGAGTTTCCTTACTGTATATCCTGCCGTGTCTTTATTTTCATTTTGTGCGTAAGATTTTTATTGCCATTAAAGTATAAAAATTATAGCAGTAATAAAAATACTGATTACACAGTGCTTGGTTTGCTGAGCTATTAAGATAGTCGAAAATGTAGCGGTATATAAAGGAAAAAGCATAGTTACTGTATTAGGTAGTGTAGTTGTATTAATTTCGGAGTGGACAAAGTTTAGTGAGGAGGAACTCACTGGTGCACTGCAGGATAACGTCCTAATTTTTTTGCCAGAGACAAGAGAGACTTAAAATGAGTATTTATGCGAGTAAAAGAAAGGACCACATGCAGTCAAAAGAACCAACTGTTTGCATTTTATTTATGTTGAGCTGATTGTGAGCCGACTTGAGTTGACTGTATTGCTGTAGAGAATAGAATTGAGCGTTGGCTGTAGTGTGCCTGCAATTTGATAAAAGTTACATGTGCACAGACGAAGCCAAACGAAGCCAGGCCAGGCAATTGTAAATTTGAAAAGAACTGACCAGTGACCAAGAGGGAAGAAAGAAATTTTAAAGATGGACATACTTCTATTATTTAGTAGAGTCCTGGCTTGGAAATATGTGTATGCTATTTACAATGGACACTCATCACTATTTAGTTACGTACATACATATTCAACAGAACACAATAGAATAATTATTTCCTTGCATTCTATTGTGTTTGAATTTATTCTACAGCAACAGCTATGTTAGAGATTCTTGTTCAGTCCGGTGCAATATTTAAGTCATGTTATATATTGCATGGGTCATATAATACAAGAAGGTTCTTCTAGTGGCCTGGCCAGCATACGTACTGACATGACAATGACAATAATTTGAGCCCCGCTAGCCAGTCTTTTCGTTTAGTGCAAAATTCTTTTTTTTGTTGTACAAAGCATTTACAATTTCACAGTACATACTTATATGATTAGTACATCATCTGTGTTATGCCGTGGAATGGATTATTTATACTGCATTCAGTGTTACACAAGAACACAAGCCCACCTCGTGTTCCACACTCGCAACACACAGCAGAAAAAATTCAGATACATAGAAATGATTTTCTTACACTCGTATTTACTACGAATGTAATAAAATATGTACCTATACTTACGTGCATGCTTACTTATTCCTTGCAGATATAGAAAGACACCTTTGCAGAAAGAGTTTGTTTTGTAATGCACACCTACAAAGATGAATATAAAAGAAGCCAAAACGTAACGAATGTTCATAAACTATAAAGTCTGCAGGTAATAATATTTTCTTCTCAATTCAGTTTTTGTCGACTGCCCAAAGAGAAATATATAGTAATACATGGTAATACTTAGGTACTTGTCTATCGAAAGTGGAGGAAAAGAAGAAAAGATCCTTAGTAAGACTCAAATCTTCATCTCAACTATTTCTATGAGGTAACATACTTAGGTTACTAATCGTAAACTTGTGTTACTATGTTTTTATATGTATTAGTAAAAGGAAAAGGATTATTTTACACTCTGAAGTATACTAAAGCATACTTACGTAACACTTGTATACTGAATATACTCTAATTTACAGATATGGTTTTAAGTTACCTTGATATTTACGTTTTAAGCATAGCTAAATTTCATTGTTCGTTCGTTAGTTTATAGTATACGAGATGGTTGCAAGATATAAATTGTATTGCAGTATAGGTTTTATGTTGTACATGTAAGCTGTAAGTGTAATGTAATGTAAGATAAACATAAAATATGAAGAGAGCGACGCACAAAGTACCTACCTACACAAAGTACGTTTCTGTTGCATTCAGCTGGAACAGAACATAGTTCAGATATAGTAAAACGGGCAAAGGTTAGCTACTATTACTATGCAGTGTGTTATATAATACACCCTGTAGGGAATGCTGATAAAAAAGAGAAGTGAGCTCGACCTTCACTATAATGAGACGAATTCGAACAGAATTTAAAAAACAATGAGAAAAAGAAGCCATAGCCTAAGTAATAAGTTAAACCAAAGCGTAGCAAAGCAAAGCAAGCCAGCTACAGTAATATGAAAACCAACTGCGAACATTTTACATGCATACTTACTACATCTGAATTTTGCTGCGCTTATTACTCTTTACGTAAGTGTTATACAATAAAGAAGCATCTCTGACTCAAAGTAAAGTTCATACTTATAAGATTTCCTAGAAACGGTCAATCTTTTCTCTACTGGCCAAAATACAGTATAATAAATATGTGAGCCTTCACTTTGAGAAATAAATTCATTTTATATGCAAAGGTATTCCGTATGGAAGGAAAAGATGAGTTTTATGATAATACAACACGTCAAATCAGATGAGACGAGGTTGGAATGAAACTGAAATTGAATTGAACTTGCTAGATTACGTTTACACTGCTGTATTTTGTTTTGGAGATCAGGAGTCGTATTTCAAAGCCCAACTCTCGAACACACGGAAAACAGAGGAAAACCAAAGTCAAAAGTTAGTAAAAGTTTAAATAAACGATTTCAGTGTTATCTGTTGTTGCTCGTCCTTACAACATTGCATATTGCATTACAAACTACACAGAAAGACGATCCAACGCTAATTCTTATACGAGTAAAATGTAAAGAAGCATTCAATGCAGTATTATTAGCTTTAATCCGCTAGCAATGGTGATATTCTCCTTGGTTAGGAGTAACTGGATAGATAGAATAGATATTAGGTACTTATTATTTAAGTTGTGTGCGTAGCTACTATTATGTTACATAGCGAGAAATCTTGGGAACAAATCTTTTGCTTTTATTACTCACTCACTCTGAGAGTCTGACTCGCTCCCTTTTTTCTATTTTATTATATCAATCAGAATCATCAGGTACATCCATAAATATCAAAAAGAATATTACGATGCGTACTGTTGTTCTCCATCTACTCCGCAATAGTTTTAAAATCGTATCGCTTTAAACAATTGCTCATCTCCAGTAAAAAAGCAAAATATTATTAAGGTAGTTTAAATATAATACTAGAACTGCATAAATATGCAATAAATATACTTGCTACTTTACTACTGCCATTATATCTCTTTGCTGATTACCATACTATCTTTTCTACTACACCTCACCACACCACAGCAATATCCTTAAGGAAATATATTATTTTTATATAATATGAAAAGTCATTACTATTGCAATTACATGCACAGAATTTATACGACTTTTGCATGAACATTGCTATCTTATCCTCAAGGAGGAATTAACTTTTCTGCTTTTTACTTTACGATTTACATTTTACACGCATACACACAAAGACAGAGACACAACATAGACATCGTCGTTTTATGAGCTCAGTTGTAAAGGCATCCTTACTACTATAACACATTTATGCATAAGGCTAGACAGATAACAGCCAAGTCGAGCCGAAACTCTTATCTGATTCGTCTGACTAAATTCAAATGATGATATAATAAGATATGCCTACTCAAAATAGTCTACGCAAACAAATGTGCCTACTTGCTATGTTGTATGCAAGTCAGGTCGTATGGAAAAGACAAAAACCAATATTATACGGATATGTTGAATATTATATTTACTGTGACACAAGTAATTGGCTTCTTTATGCAAATAAATAACTATAAAATAAATAGTACAAAGAGACAAAGTAAAAAGCGTGAGCCACACATGTATGAAGATAATCTTAAATTTCTGTATATATTAAGTGTTTACAGTACTCACTGAGTTCGTTTAGGTAGGGCATGTATGTTATATTATATTGTATTATAAGTAGTGAATAATTTGATGTGAATTTGCATTCGCACTCTTTACGTTGAATTAAAGAACCTTTTGATCTGCACGTGGACAGGACACCAAGAAAACAGGTGTTCAGCTCACATAAAATCAAATCAGTTCCCATTCTCACAATAATCAGTCACTGTAGATTGCAGAATATTATTTAATAAGATTACTATGTTTTAGTAGGTTTGGGAGGTTTTTGCCAGTCTATCGGTACTGACATTATTATATTATGCGAATTTTTATGGGAACTGTGTGTACGTAAATTTTTATCAACGATAAATCGAAAATGATTCTGTCACTATGCATGTCACCTCTTTATTAGATTGAAAATAATTGGATTATGTATTTTGATCAGCTTACCTTTAGCTGTCTTTGTCTTTGTCGCATTTTGGCGAATATCCAACTGTTCTATCTGTATGTAGGAAAATTTAATTACGCCAATCAACCTCGTTTTTATTACATATCTCACTTATGGTTAGTCTATTGACTCGAACTCATTTTAGTAAATCATTTTATCATTACAGCTCATTTATGTTGCTTCTGAGTGACTCTACACCAGATTTCCATTGACTGTCTTGTCTCGCTTTATCTGCATTGTTTGGATTTTTACAAATAGCCCTGCCTTATATGTATTTAGCTTTATTTTATCTCCCCGTGGACTATGTATAGTTAGACTGTAAGTGAATGAGTAGATTAGTACGCGAGTCATGTCGCACAGCAGAGTAGTAAAACACTCATAATAACGAAATGGCACGGCATTTCACCAATGTAAGTAAACTCTCCATGTTGCAGATTGATGGCCCGAGGCGATTTCCCTGCGATGTTGGAGGTATTCTTGGTATTAGACATTACACTTGGGTTTTTATAGCTTCAGCTCAACCAATAATAAAACCTACTAATATTTAAGTGCAGAAAGCATGGAGACAAGTTAAGTCAAAGCCAACTGAAGAGCGTCAGTCACTCAGTCAGTCATTTCCCTAGATGAGATGCTGGGAACGAACGACTATCACAGGGACTAACAATAAAAAGTCTACGTTTATTGCTTAATGCAATAAGGAACAAGTGCAGTTTTAAGGTGTGCTATGCTCTCTACTTAACTAAATAAGTACGTACATATAGTTATACAAACAAGTTAAGAATAGTCGACATGAGATCCTCGCTAAACACCGGCAACGTCACTGCCTTGGATTGCATTGGACGGATGAGACTGATGCGCATCTTTAGTTAGGCGGAGTATGAGTTACTATCGTCTATTCATCTCTATATGGGGCCACATTGTTCTCTTCCTCGACATGATCACTAAACCAAACCAATTCCCATCCCATGTCATGCTAGAGCACCATCACATCGGACAGACACAACGAATAGACAACACCACACCACACATACACCAAATCTAATCGGATAGAACATTTCATGGCCTTGTCTTCCTTTCTTGCTTGCCTCGGCGAAACTTTGATTTCAAACATTTGATTGAATAATAGAACGTCAAGTCCTCAAACTCATAATCTCTAAACAGACAAGACGAAATTCTAAGCGATACTTTCGTGTAGGTAATAAAGAAACCGTCAAAAATCAGCAAGCATTCATGTCTTCTGTTCTAACAATCAGTTTCACTCAATCTCCCCAGTCACTTCATCGAAATCCTAAAAAATTACAAACCAACAATTCTAACGATGTACCCAAAACTCAATTTCATCTGCTAATTCTCTAAATTCATCCCTACACTTTTTTCACATTCTTCAAGCATTTTAATAGACATCCAAAGAAATATTTAATTTACCCCTGAACAAAATTTTCAATTGTTGTGCTATTTTATAATTTGAGTCTTAATAGGTTATAAAATATAAGTAATAAAATAAAAATCGCTAATTGTAATTCCATACCGGGTGTTTCTTTGAAAGCAAAAATTTACTTACAAGGGAGATTTCCAAGATATGTTAATGGTTCTTGAATTTTATTCTCATTTCCACTTTAGCAGAATTAAAATGTGCTGCACTACAATTTACAGCTAAACACTTAAACAAAACTACAATTTTAAGTAGTTGGTAATTGATTAATTGTGTCGTAGTGATGAAAGGATGCTTGCTATAGCGTTTCACTAGGATGGAAGTGGACAGCAGAAATAAAGAGAATTAGTCATAAACGGCTGCCATTTAATCCACCCCCATAAATACTGAAATTCCCACAAGTGAAAATCCTTAAACTGCCCCAATTATATGAATCTGCCCCGTTTATATGATTTTGCCATATAAAGCCTGACTCAACCCCATAAAACTTGAACAGCCCATGTTGTAAATTGAAACTCCCACATTCCTAATGAATTTTCCCAATATTTTCATATAGAAAAGGTCACCACAAATTTAGTTGAAATTACCACAAGAAATGTGCCACATCATTAATCCACAATGCACGTGTAATAGTTAGTAGAGTTAAAATTACATGTTTTCTTAAATGACATTTAAGAAGTAATATATTATTGAATTGAAACAAATATAAAATAATACAACAGTTGCAATATTTTCACGCGACATTGCTTCCCATGTTAGCCATCCCATTTCTGTTTTTGACCAAGTGGAATTGCCTTGGTCGCCAAAGGTACACTACACAATTTAGGATATAACGTCATTGCAATCATTTGTATTCATTTTATATATATTGTCTTTGGGCATCGACACAAAGAATGGTAGTAGTAAATAGAATAGTAAAGTATTGTAGTACCCAGATAACTTCAGCAAGGAGATCAAGGAGATTCACCAAGACGATCCATATTGAAGCAATGGAGCGTCTTGGGTGGTCCTTGCTGCAGTTATCTGGGTACAACAATAAATGAATGAAATAGGTTGTAATACGAACCAAAGCTTACATGTAAAGTACATTTATCTACATATTTACCTTTTTATCTAATTCCAATGACGTCTTCATTTGTGAGTAGAGTAACGATTGAATGTGTATCGTCGATAAATTGTATTACTATTACTAATAACGACTAGAAACATGCAACGTGTACATGTCCCTCTTTTCAGAAAGAATTTATATGGAAACATAGTTTAGGCATAGCTATATGGCTTAAATTGTGTACAGATACTATACTTTTGGAGGCCAAGGTAATTCCACTTGTCCAAAAACAGAAAAGGGGTAGGCCTGGGAAAGCTAAGGCTGCGTTAGTGAAATAAGCATCAATATTGTAAATATTGAAACTGTTGTATTATTTTATATTTGTTTCAATTCAATAATATATTACTTCTTAAATGTCATTTAAGAAAACATGTAATTTTAACTCTACTAACTATTACACGTGCATTGTGGATTAATGATGTGGCACATTTCTTGTGGTAATTTCATCTATATTTGTGGTGACTTTTTCTATATGAAAATATTGGGAAAATTCATTAGATATGTGGGAGTTTCAATTTACAACATGGGCTGTTCCAGTTTTATAGGGATGAGTCAGGCTTTATATGGCAAAATCATATAAACGGGGTAAATTCATATAATTGGGGCAGTTTAAGGATTTTCACTTGTGGGAATTTCAGTATTTATGTGGTGCATTTAAATATTCCCCGTCATAAACTGATAAAACTATGTATTAAACTTGTTCGTGAAGTGATATTACCTAAAACCTACTTGCACCTATTCCTTGAGCTTCAATTTAGAAATTCAATTATTAATGGAATGGAAATTGGAATTGGGGAACTGTAGCTTTCGCAGAAAATTGTAAAGGACAGAGCAATTAGTAGAGTCACTCGAAGGCTACATTATACTTCGTTTTACTAGTTTGCGTACTCTATGCTGCATGAATTTATTCTTTTGTATTTCATAAAAGCGTTTACTGTAAGTAGTGGTTAATGATGGGTATATGTACAGTATAATACAGGATATTTGTGACACTGACACTGCTGACGTAAATTGAAAGAGTCAACTGTAGCATACCATTACTTTGCATTTCAAAGAAACTATTTTAATTTGAAAGTGAAGACACTAAGACACGTGGATTCATTTGCAATGGTTTTACTTCGATATTCCAACATTATTAACTATTATTGTGCTGACGTTCCGTGAAAACCACATTACCTATGCCAACTTTAAAATTGAATAGCACTAGTACGAACAACTAACCTTAGTACGTAACTTTGAATTCAATTTCCGATCAACATTAACTTTAAATATGATAAATAACAATTATTTGTTCACAGTAGGTGTAATTTGGTAAAGTACCTACACTGAAAATTGTATTGATGGCACATTGGTGTTGATAACTACTCTACTGATGGTAAAAATAGATTTGTGTAATCAAATCAGTATTATTTAATAGTAAGGTACTGAAATTTTTACCTACTCTACTTAATAATAATAAGGACTAAGGACATATTCAATTCACTACCTAAGTGTGCGCTATGCTCACAAAGGCGTCCAATGGTTGATACTTCTTATAAGATATGAAATAAAGATGAAGCAATGCACTATGCACTAGAATATTTTAGTTTGAGTCCAGCAAACCACAACAATGTAGTGCAGCCTCGAAATATCTCACAAGCTTTTAATCTACACGGGATTTACTTTTTCATTTTGCTTGAGACAAGTTTAAGGGTAAAGTACTTCTTTTATACGGCTTAAGCTTCACTTATCCATGAATATGTAACTCCTCTACTCAACTCTGATAAGTAAACATATTTGTATTACAACTAAAAGTACACTATATGTACATGTCTATTACGTCTACCGATTAGTAAAGAAACATAAATACTTAAATCTTTTAATGGCTGAGAATCTTTTAAGGTCTGGATGTAGTCATTTAAAGATATAGCTTGTAACTCAATATGTACTAATATATGCGCAATTTCAATGTACAGTTATTGTAATAAATGTATAAACCGGGGAACATAGGTTTAAGGCTGTGTTCACTCATGCATTGTAAAAGGGAAGATATAAATGTGACAGACTTGGATACAGACAAATTTCGTTTTCATAATTGGTCCCTAAGGCTTTAGTTTGGTTTAAGACTTTCAAATGTGTCACTACGCAGCATACCTTTGTCGCCTGTCTTTAATAATTTTCTTCAGGTGTTTTGTCACCTGGATTGGAATTTATATTTGTCCTCCTCTGTCTCTGTATTTTCGTTTACCGAAAATTATAGACGATGAAGGCAAATCTTTAAAAAATTACGTTTATAAAGTTCTCCAACTTGTAATGGCATTTCATGATTTTTCACACGTGTTACATCAGAGAATTTAACAAGTGTAAAATTCAAATGAATAATTGTCACCTTCAATACCATGTTAATAATAATCACAGTGAGTATTTGTATTGTATCAGTATTGCAGGTCAGCAATTGTTAAAAAAAGGAATGATTAGTGAAGCTAAAGTGGGACAGGTAGTAGTAGTAAGTAGTAGTTGAGTTGAGTGTGTTTATTTGGTTAGAGGAGGAACCCGTCTTTCGAGTAGAGAGTAAAGCACAGACATCTGATTCGATAGTATTCGTAGTGGAGAGTGTACCGCAAGAGAAATTCAAGTGCAAGTGGAGGAAAACCGCTTGTTATTTCCAGTTGTACAATCGTATGCTTATTATTATAATTTTTATCTGTAGATTGCACATACATAATTCTAGTACTTGATTCTATGACCCTTCATGTGTTTATGTGTGAGGTGGACTAGTAGTGAGGAAAATAGTAACCTGAACTGAAGTGAACTAGCTAAACTGTATGAACCTGCCAAAATTGAGAATCCCGGAAAGAAGTTTTTCAAACTGGAAAAACATGAAGCTACAAAACTAGTTTTAAAAGCCGACCTCGTCTTGTCCAGCATCTCTTTTCTATCTATGTCCATAGAAGATCACTAGTTTGCTTTGGCTATCTGCCTACATGTGCATTATATTTAAAAAACACTACCTACACGATTACAACCAGAGTAGATGGAATTCCACACTCATGCATTCAATACTCAAGTACGTAGTATCGTAAATAGCTTTGAGTTGAGGAAACTAGATCTTCTTTCTATTCAAGTGCATCTCAATGCGAGGCATTGATAGGAAAACCTGAAATCGGGCGATTCCACTTCGACTTGTTTGCTTAGATTTGGAGTTGTCTGTAGAATGCAGTCCAAGTCAAGTCAGTCAAGTCACCCTGTTTCGGAACAACCAAAAGAGCCCTTCAGTCCAGTCAGTCTCATTCTCAACATCATTCTAATAACAACACTTCCCTCGTGTCTTTCTCGTGTTTTTTAGTTTTCTTCCAAAATTACATTTAAAAAAACCATTCTCAAACAAGTTACCTGTTTTACTTTCATTGAAATAAAATCGTATTTGATCATAAGTCCATTAGGCGCAGTACAAATACATTAGTAATAATTAGTAATAGCGTTATTTAAGTTAGTGTAATCATTAAGTTATCTTCTTAGAAGAATTAAATTGTAGAACAACGGTGCAAATCTGTGAAAAGCAAAACAAGAAAATTGTTTTCTGCTAAAGTGACTTCTGTGACTGAACTAAATTGAATAAAGCAAGTTGGACAGAAACAATTAGCAAGGTTGCAGACACATAGACACTTAGGTCTCGTATTGTTAGCTACACAAACAACTTTGTTATTTTACCTTATTGCGTGTTTATCTTAAAAGATCGCTACGTGAGTGGCTGAATCTTTTTCATCCGTATTTATTTGCAAAGTCTTTAAACACACCTTCCTTTACTTAATATTAGAATCATATAAGTAAAGTACTACGTAATTGTTTTGTATAATATATCCATCCTCGTTTAATGATGAACGTCTGCTACAATCTGTTTATAGTTTATGTCCCTACTTAATACACAGAGATATGGAGCACATTAGGACGTGAGGCGTTTGAATTGAATTAAAGAGAGTAAATAATTTACTTTAAAGAAGATAAAAATAGTTTTTGCTCTGCTATTTTTTTCACAGGAATGCTTGAGTTGGTATTTTTTGTTTTCTGTTGTATGAAGTATCGTAATTAACCTTCTGTAAAAATTCCGTCACTAACAAGGTAGTGGGTAACTGCAACTAATTGTATGGAAATGTAATATCTCCGCAACCGCAACACATCTCTGCCTTTTATACGTAATAAATATTATCTGTTCTATAATGCACACACATTTAGTACCTATGTAATAAATAGTGTAATATGGATTATCTGCATCTTTACTCTTTACTTTAGTAGTTTGAGTGGATCTGTGTATCTGAAATCTGAGACTAGACGTGTGGCAATAAAACTGCCATTATTATCATCTCGGTAGGAAATTGCGTTTATGTAATGCTTCTCTGTCTCCCTAGTGCGCATATATATCTCATATACAATAGAAAATTTCATTTTTGAGGTCGCGCTGGGCAAAACTTTTTATTTCGTGTATATCAGGACGTATACGTTTAAATGAGTCTTTTCTTGCTAATAATTTTACTACTATTATCATCTGTACTTACACTCCTCACAAATCTTACTTGACTGACGACGACGAGGAGAGATGCAAAACAAAGGATACTTTAAATACTTTACGGTATGCTACCAGAGGTCAACTAATTCTTACAGAACTCACAATAACACAAAATGCAACTCGTCTCCTCTTCACAGACAGAATTTACAACTCAAATTGCTGAGAAAAATCACAAAATAAGTTTGTGACTCTAATAAAATAATTATTTCTTGTTGTTGTCAGTTTAAAAGGCTAGCTTTACCAGTACAAATGCACGATCTACTAACATTTACATAAAAAAGCTTCTATCTCTACTTACGTATACGCTCTATAAATGCAACCTAAAAGAAAATAAAAAGTAATACTAGTTTGTCTGTCCATGTGCACTCTCTATATCTACAATCTATAATATAATATAATACACCTTACACATAAACAAATAATAATAATCCGTCATCACATCAATCCACTGCAGTACAAAGTTCGAAAGACATATACTTCATACTTCAAGTATATATATGGTTCAGAAACAATAAGGATAGTAATAAAAAAGAACATTACACCACAAACAACAAAAAATACACCTTACACTAATTATTGTACGAAAATCAAAAGAATAGAATGCGAAACGATCTAACAGGTGAGTACATCGAACGAGTGTTCAGATAGTATAAAATTTTTAAATGGAATTTACTTGTCAAGAGGAAGGCTGGAGGACCATTAAAATTTTATTAAGTTACGATGAGCCAAAAGCAATTAAATCTATCGACATTTATCATTTATCGATATATACACTTTTACAAACAATCCTTGATGGTTTCCTTTTGTTAGCGTCCAATCTCTTTGATATTAGCATAACTTTCATTAAGGGCTTTGAATTTTTTAAGTGAGTCTTGCCGTAATGTGACAAATTCAATTCGGATAAGGTAAAGTAATGTAACCAAATGGAGTGCTACGGCAAATACGAATCAGAACTGAACAGACTTTGCATTATTTCATTGTATAGTGAGTGGACACTTATAGATTACTTACTTACTGATAGGTGTATTGAAACTTTAAGTGAACTTTATACATTGCATTACTATTATCAAAGTTTCTCTGGTTTCTTAATGTTTATCCATCCCTTATGTTACGTTGCATGCGTGCATTAGTGAATATCTGTGCCTGAATAGGTTGTAATACTTTCTAAGCAGGCATGACACATTAATATAATGTTGTACAAATAAGGAATTAAAAATCAGCGTACATTAACATTAAAAATTACTGTGTTACATACACGGCTACTTAATGTGAATAAACACAATTCAGTAATGTTAATAACTTAATGTGTGGATGTGTTGTGTGGTTATGTGCAGGTATTTATGTTACATTTTATTTAGGATTGTAAAGAAATTTTTATCGTATTACCTAACTAAAGCTGTACATATAAGTATAGAGAATACAATGGAATCATTAAAGAATTACATGGTGGAATAAAGTGCATAACATGAAAAGGTAAATAATTAATGTATACGAATGGACTTCTTAGTTCTGTATTGTATGTAATTGTGTGTATAAATGAAAAATGACTTCTGTCTTGTCTGCGTGATCTCCCATTTGATCTGTTAATAGTGGAGCGAAAAGGTATGCAGAATATTGCATTATAGATAGGCTAGGATAGTGAAAAGTAAACTAAAGTATAGTGACATGACATCGACAGAATAGCAAACACGACATGTCATGTCATTACATTGTATTAGCCGATAAGCAACTGCCTATTAAATACATTTAAGCTCTAGGCCATGCTGCTCATCGGTAATTTTGCAATCTAATGGAAATAAAATGTAATTTAATATTGGGAGAATGAGGAATACAAAGCCAAGGAAAGTTTAGTAATGAGAAAACTGAGTGTGGATTGGTTTGAATGGGCGAGAGAAGAGGACAGGTGGAGAATTAAGAGTACCTTGGGTGCGTTAGCAATATATAATGGTATTTGCTACTCTAAAATTAGACAGACAACCAGACAGAGATTTGACATGTAAATTACTAGTGGGAAGTTTTATTCCGAAGGATTTGCAAAGAGAAATAATTCGTGATTTTGTATCTGCGTGTGTTGTATTTTGTGTTTACACTGCCAGTATGGAATAGAATGCTGTATAAATATATGAATGTCTGAATTGTGTTGTGTCGTTCCTTCATTTCTTTCGTGCATGATGTTTGGTTCTGTTTAAGATGAAAAGAAATAGTAATTATGAAAGTATGTGCATTAAAGTTGTTGTTTTCGGAAAAGTTTCAACTTCAGCTCGTCAAATCACATGAGAATTTTCTTTTGTACTCCTCATTTCATTTTGATTGCTTTGCCTCATTTCATTTTTCATTCCATGAAGGTTTCCCTCTTCAGTTGGTGCTTCTGTCCTGTCTGTAAAATAAAAGAGGTTGGCTCTCCCTTCCAAGATGCTCACATCAACCCAAATCAATACAGGAGGAGATGAAATGAACCAAAGTCAAAGATGATGAGCCGTTTGCCTCAAAGCACCAAAAAAGATTATACCGTACTTATTTTATCTCCACTCAGGTAGATTACAAACATTTTCTTCTATGCACTAATAATCCAATCTCATCCGACTTTCCTATAACTGCAGTATCATCCTAATTTCCTTATGTCTCTCAAGAAATACTTAACTATTGTAGCCGTACACATTTTTATCCAACTAGTGGTACTTATAATATCTCCTCAAAACAGAAAATTATCAGAAAATGCAATTTGCAATTCTTTGCGTAGTTTAAGAAAGTAATTTTAATTTTCTTTTGCCAGGCTAATAAGGATGATGATGTAACCAGAAGCAAGACCAGTAGTTTACTTACCTTATTGTTCGTGAGTCTTTTCCTATCCAAACAACCAAAGCATTTCTATTAATTTTTATAATACCACATCCCATCCTTCATAATCATCTTTAATACACCTTTATTATTGCCATCATATTCAAAACCTTACATGCTACGTCCAAAACTTTACAAGTTCGTTACCCATTTTACATGAAACACCAAGCTTTCCAACACCATCCTTTTCAGCATACAATGACTATTATTCCCATGTTTTATTTTAACTTCTGTATACATTAAGGTGAATTTGCAAAAGCCATATTCATAATTTGGACAGATGTTACGAAGGACATTTTTCAAATTCCATTAAAACAAACAAATTGGGGAAATTGCGAATGTTGATAATAATTTTGTATTGTACATCTACTTAATTACTTGCTTCAATGCACAGTAAACAGTAAAATGATTGACATTTATAATTCGACAGGGGAAAGACAAAAACTTCTGTTTTATTATCAGTTTTGGTTACTTTAGAATTCCTCTTCGATGTATCTAATATAGATGTAGATGTTAATTTATGCGTAATGTGAATTCTGCATGAAGCATGAGACGTTAGAAAAGGAATTGATATTAATGTTTGTGGTAGAAATGATTTGTATAATAAAAATAAAGCCTGTTAAACACATAGCAAAGTGGTGAATAAACTTTTCTTCTTAGATGTCTTCATTACTCTTGGATATTTTATTCTGAGGAGCATAAATCATGATGAAGCCCAGAAAATGATTCATCTGCAAAATAATTGAAGTGTATGTAAATGATGTCTTAAAGCGATAAGAGATGTAAAAATGCGGTAACATATGTATGCCACGTAAATGGCCGTAGAAACTACGAAAAGGACGTAGCGTTTAAGTTGACGCGTCTTGCCACCAAAGTTGCATCCCAATTGTTGGTCAGTGAATGTTGTTTGATTATTTTATAAATGAAGGAGCAAAGCAGTAGGATAGCAGGGGTAGTTTGTAGTAAGTAGTAGCACCTCACCGGAGGGGTATTAGCAACTTAACAATAACTCCAAAGGCCAATACCAAAGATAAGCTCAGGTCAATTAAAGTGACCCACATCGAATCACATCACATATTGGCCTTAAGTAACTGTACCGAGGGAAACGAAGATAGTTTAGTAAGTATTTAGTTCTTTTGCTCGTCCCGACGACGATTGTGTGAGGAGCGGAACCCAGAGCGGTGAGAGCATCCAATCAAACGAAAAAAGTGGTAATGGTGAATATTTGAGTTTAGTGGAGTGGAGTAGAGTACAAGTGCCACACAATGGGTACAGCCGAGCTGTGTGTAAGGGAAAGAAGAAATTAAGTTTGTTTGAAGTGAAAAGAGTGAGGATATAAATTATTGGATTGTAGTACTGTTGATTGTAGGATTCATTTGTAATGGAAATGGGTGTCTTGCTTGTCCTAATGGTCACTGTGTAATCTATGTATGTAATGTAATGGACTGTATTGTGGCTGGGAAGAGCGGATGGATAGTTTGAATTCGAGTGCACGTAGATTTCTTTGTATCCTGCAGATTTATTTATGAGTGATGCCTCGGCACGACCCAGCCATTCTCAAAACCAAAGCATAGAAATATTCAGACATAAAATAATCATGGCAAATCCTTTATTTGTATGCATATGCATATGAGCATGCCAACGCTACATAAACAAACAATTAAAACATGCAAACTGGTTATTTATGTTTATGTGCGCTGTGCATGGTTTCGCTTCACTTCGCTTGTCCGATACACACATAAGTACACAGATAATATGTAGACCTAGTGCTCCTCGCCAGTGTCATGTTGAGTTCAGCCGTTATCTAGCTACATATTTACTACAGAGACATTTCGTTTTACTACCCTTTAGTACCAAATCGAACTAACTCTTATGCATTAGCCTCTACACACTATGCAATGCTAAAAACTCAAAAAATTCAATTCCACTACTCACTACACACAGATAACACTTCACATAGGTAGATTCCTTTTGTATTTATTACTGGTGTTAGTTTGTTCATTTAGATTTACATTTGCATGAATGTAACCACTTACATAATACAACGTAGAGTATCTCTCCACATTATTACTTACATACTTATTCTATTCAAATACTACCACTATCTATTAACAATTATTATTATTGTATATCCACATTTTTATACTTACTTTTGCGTTAACTGCTTTTTACTAGTTTGGTTATAACCACGGTTATTATAGACTGTACTGTGTAACGATAACAAGTAACAATAACAGTAACAAATCAACACTATTTCATTTGTGCATACAAATACATTAAGTTCTGCATGCAAATTCTGCGATTTACACGAGAACTGCGCACCGCATATTGAATAGAGGAGAAAAAATCAGATAAAAGAGTACAAGTAATATATGAGATGAGATACCCGACCTAACTAATAATAATAATGGAGTGATAAGAGTCTACATTTCCATAGACGCACTTGTTCCATTGTTATTTAAGATACATGACCATATAAGAAATTTATCCACGTACAGATACTACCAAGAATTACAAATCTGAATCTTACTTACCTTACTGAATAATAATAATAGTAATAACAATTGTATAACCTTAAGTAATAGTATTGTATACATAAATTCATTACCGGTAACTTGACTTCATTGAATGTATCTTTAGTATCACCGTATCACAGTAGGCACATTTTACGTTGTGAATTGTGTACATTTATAGAATGTAAGAAGGAACATTGTCATAATAGTAGAATGTAAAGGTGAGGAATACTAAGAATCCTAGTAGAATTGAATACCAACTACCTTATGTACAACAAGAAACTTCCAACGCTACTCATTAGCCAAAATACATTAACATTACATTATAAATACAATCAACAATGGAATAGAGCAGCATAATATCATTCGTTGCTTGTAATCGCAATGTTTTTTACAAAGAAATAAATTTATTCGCATCTTTGATCTGTCTGTGTGAGCTATGCTATGCTCGGCTACGCTAAGAAATGCGCCTTTGACGTAATAGTTTTTTTCATGTTGGAAACATAAACTTCTAACAATCCGCCTTCCAACTTGCAACAGACATGTTAAGAATTAAGGAATCGTTTGAGATACGATCTCCCAATTCCTACATGAACATACCTACATAAATACATAGAGAAACCCACTTTGCCTATAAGGTAGGCTGTAGACAATGTCACATTGCTCTGCGTTTGCATTAAGCTGAATTCTTGTGCATGAACTAACATCTAGCCAACGTAGTTATGTTTGCATTATGTACATATACAGAGGTTAAAGCTTAATTGAGACAAATAAATTAGAAAAGGAGGAAAGAATTGGAATTTAATTTGCGAAGAATCTTATGGGTGATACTATGAAGGAATGGGTCACTTTTTTCGTTTACATTTTGATTGTGGAATTGATAATGCGCACTTGTGTATGTATACTGTGTACCTAACTAATGTTAATTAATTATTATTGTAATTGGAGACGGAAAATAAATATTGTGGATAACTTATGCTGTTTTATTGTGGATGAAGTTTGTGAACCGAGTGCTTTCAAAGCTGAGTGGGACTCTATAATTTAAATTAACGTTATGCAACGAAAAGAGTCAGAAAAAACTTGCACTTTATGCGAGATGAAGATTGTAGACCTATTTGCTGATGCAAATTGTATTTACCTATTGTAGTTTAGTAAGGTAAAGAAGATATAATAGCGTTTTAAGTGTATACATTGAATTAGGCAAATGTCCAGTTAAATTGCAAACTAACGAAAAGGTAAATGAATAAAAATTGTAGTTTGAGCAATATGTTTAGCGAAGATTGTTTAACAGGTTACCGGATAGTATAATCTGTCTACTTAGAATACAAACCTGCCTTTACTACTTAAGTAGTAACAGTAAGTAATACTTAATGCAGAATCTGCGGTATTACTCGTATAAACAATAAAATAAGTATAATGTGCACTTATACGACGAGTGTATACGAGATACTTATACTTCAGTATATTATTAGTGTATTTTGTCTAAATAAATGGTTACATTTTACATAAAAGATAATTTAATAATGAATCAAGATGAGTTGAGAGCAGACGAAACGAAACGAGAGTGTGTTGCTCGTGTATGCACAAAATGAGTTGCTCTGTGTAGTTGAAATAATAAAAATAATAAATGATGATCGAACGGGAGTAATAAAGAACAAGAGATGATTGTCGAGATTGTAATGAGAATGAGATTCAATTAAAATTTAATTTAATGAGTCCAAGTCTTACTCTTGGTCAAGTCAAGTCAACTCAAGCTACAACACAATCAGTTAACTAAAGACGTACCCTATACTGTGTAGGTATAATATTCCATGGTAGTAGCTTTGCCTTCATTATAATCTCATACATAATATGCAATATAGATTTTTACTACGCTTATGTAGTAGATAATGATAATATTATCAGTTGAAGTTGAGCTTGGCTCAGCCCATATGGAAACGAACAAATGAATGGGTACGAAAAGAAGAACTCCATGTAATACAATACAATAAGATAATTAATGTGTGCATATCCATAAGTTAACTTTGTAGAATCAGATGAGACTAGAATTCGTGTGGGTGATGTGAATATAACAAAAGAAGTCACTAATATTACAACAGCAAAGAAAAATCGTAAATGGTTCACTTGTGTAAGTATATACTGGAATTATGCATGATATGATACATAGAGATATTATTATTACATTACACTATTCTTTATGGTTCACCATGTAGAATGCTAGGCTGAGTGTTTTCTCCTTTAATACATGTTCCTATCTTACTCTATTAATCCCACTATATGTAATAATGTGGTACTTAAACTGACTAACTAAACTACGTGCTTAATTAAGATTTGAGTAGAGTCAAGCCCAAAGTCGTGCTCTCCACCATACCACTCCATAATGCATTGCAGGGCATTACACATAACATAATATTAGAGCAGAGGATGGCAATACACTAATAAATCCTCTGGAAATAGATGTATGTGCTGTTCGTACGTTACTTTTACCTACGAAAGAGAGTAACAATGCAATTACGATTAGAAGACTCGGGTGTAGAATTACAAAATAACATAAATAAACTAAACTTATGTTGAGTAGAGTGAAATGTGTATGTGCATACCAAATAGAATGCACGGGATGTGATGTTCATCTGATTTGCCGATCTTGGGACTAATTGTCAGAAATATTTATCTGTTTATATGGAGGAGGGGAATATTTTATCGTGTAAACATAGTGGTAAAAGATAAAAGTCAAGATGTTCAAGCTAAACGAAGAAAATACATTATGTTCGTATTAATTTGCAATAGAAGTACAATGTAGACGAATAGCAAAACAAAAACAACCCTTGGCTTGGTTTGGCATTGACTTTCCAGGTAAAATTAGTTCGCATGATGATGGTACATGAATGTATTAATATTAAAAGAAAACTCTAGTTACTTTTAGACATTAAATGATGAAGTTGGCCAACACCCATTATCCGTATGCATTGGAGTAATGAGAGTTAGTCATTCTACCCGTATACCTTTTCTATTCCCATCCATTAATAATATATATTAAATTTAGAAGGTGCATCTCTCTGTATATAGGAAACGATCACTTACACTATTTACAAAGTACATAAAACAGAAAGATGGGATGGTTTTAATTGCATTGCGTGTAAATTGCCTATTTTTCGCACAAAACTACTTTCGTCCTCTTTATGTGTTGTACTTGTAATGTAATACCTAAATATCTTTGGCATTGCTTTGCTTTTACGTTAAGTTTGGTTTGCTTTGGTCGGATTCGTTGAATTGGTCATGTCCACTCTAAAATATTATCATCTCCTTTCATATACAATTAAAGTAATTTACGAACTACAACCAAAGCAACTGCCTCGTATGACCAGAATGCTAATTACCATTATATTAAGTGCGCTCTAATACATTGCTTACGCATCCACTCCAAAATACATACTATCCATCCCTATACATTTCCCTCCGTATCATTTTGCGGTATATTTATTGTAAGTAGTCATTCAATACGTAGGATATAAAATAACTCTTTCTAGTAATGTAATACTTAGTAGGTATAGATAGACCAAAGGAAAACATTAAGGATTGAGACTGAATTTAACGACTTACCTGACCAGACTGCATTAGAATGTGATACTTGACTTAGTTGACTTACTTACACTGTTACACTACCTCCACAAGAAAACAATATTGAAATACAAATATAATTACCTCACTATTGTATGAAAGCAAAACTATTTACTAATTCCTTACTATTCTCTTTGCATTACCAATTAAATCAGTTTTTATGGAAAAGAGGTATTACTAGTACTACTGGTATGATATTCTATGGTGTCGTGTTTACTACTTACCTTACCTTCTGATGAAAGGCTTAACAGCGTTATACATGCATAAAATAAACAGGTAGTAAACACAGGATACCTATTTCCATTAGTATACCTGGATTTTCTACTTTGTGTCTCATCTGTTTACTTATTTTCGTACGTACATGCTTTTCTCAGAAAGTATCCTTGTTACCACTTTGTACTATATGACTAATGCGATCGCTATTAAACAACAAAGTCATTGAGAAGGCCCCTGCTATGCAAATAATATGTTATTTCACATTTCTGACCGGAAAAAATTGAATCCGAGACTTTACATAAAATTTTTTCACTGAAATTAATAATACAGTCATGAAACTCGAGATTTCATCTATTGAGTTTATGTAAAAGCAGTGTACTAATGTAAAGCTACTAATAAGGCACTTTTCCTCGTTAGTTACTTGACATTAGCCATTGGATTTGTGAAATGGTTATGAGAAAACGTAAAAGACTGAAGGGAAACGGAATGAAATAAAGTGAGGAGTCCCTGCCGAGAAGTTATTAAAATGTAGAGATGCAAATGAAAATTTAAATTATCGAAACGCATTAAAATGGTAATTTGTAGGGATTCCGAGTAACGAGCACACAATTACAGAGCAGTCTGCAGAAGACAATGATTGCGGAGAAGACTATTGTACCGTATCACTGAGTTTGTAGAATCTTTATTACGTATCTGAGTGGAAGTCGAACGACGATGGTTGGTTGGTTGGAAGTTGAATTGAGTGAGTGATATGATAAGTGAGAGCGTCCGTGAATCAGTTAATTACTAAGAGACAGCGATAGAGAAGAGCCTTTGTCTTATTTATGATCGTTGCCGAGTAATGAACGAAGCAATAAAAGCTCCACTAATAATTATCACCATTAAAATACTTGACTACCATAGCACGACATTACACTACACAACCAACGCAAATCGCTTGCAAATCATATTAAAATACTTGTATAAGTACTCAACTGACGATTAAGATTTACTGACAGAGTAAGTAGTAAGTAGTACCTGTTCTGTCTCTTTCCAAACCTTCTTCCATATATTCTCCTCTTTAGTCTCCCTATACACTGACACTCTGGTGTAGTTACAATTACTATGCAAGCGCCCATACAAATGCTTTATTAACATATATATTGTATAAGGATATAATTTAATAGTATTGTTTGTATGTATGTAACACTTCTAATCAAATCACATCACCTGAGCTAATTGTAAGATTTCCTGCATTTTTATTTCAGCCAGTGACAAATTCCTTCTGTCTGAACTGCCGTGTAATGATTCTCTACTCATTTCAATCCCTCTGTCGTTAATAATGCGTTTCTGTCTGTTCTCTATTTTATTTTATTATTGGGAACAACTCTGATTGGCTTTATTAGTTATTATTACAGGTAGGCATAACATTATAATTTATTTTATGTATCAATATATAATAATATGCACTTTTAACAACATTGTTAGTGTGCTTACATGAAATGAATCATATCATAACAGATATTGTTTTTGAAGACTCTTTTCCTTTGCACTGCTTTGTGTTGATCTGTCGATTTGTATTCATGCAGAGTTAATAGATGATTATTCACACTACATTTCATATACGGCTCACAAACGTAAAAGTTAAAGACTAATGGTGTTAACTCTAATAGAAAAATAATAATTGTTAACGAATGCGGCTATTCTCCTCTCCTTACTCGACATATGTAAAATGCTCCTAACTATATACTTATTTTGCATGTATATGAAATTATTTTACACTAGAGGAGTCCGCTCTGTGTTATTAGTGCTTAAGTGAAAAGAGTAACGTATCCTAATGGTAAGTACGAAGGTTGACCGGCTTTATTTATTTCAATTAGCCTTAATTCTTATATTTAAAGGTTGTTAAATATTTTTTGTCCCTGTGCTATGTACCATTATTCAGATCGTATAGATATTTAGTTCAATGCACATGCTTATGAACCAATACCTATTCTATCCTCACACCAGACACACTAGACAGCAACAGCACATTGTAAAAATCGAATGTCAGAATAAGCTTACAAGACAATCACTCAATATGATCAAATACTAAAAGATTTGCATGCAAAACTTCAATTCTCAGACAATTATTATTGTTTTTTATTTCGTGTTCCTTCATACATTATTTACATGCATAGGGGATACCTTAATATTAAAATTATATATTGTTGCAGAAACTACAAAGTTACTGTCTATCTGTATTTCATGCTTTGCATTGCGAATGACCTACCCTTGTTCTTCGTAATAGCTTCCCTCTGTATAGCAGTAATAAGGTACACAGAAGACTCTGAATTTGAACTGAAGGAATTACTTACGAAGAGACCTGTGATTATTAGTTTAATTTCTTTTCTGTGTATCTCTAAGCTGCAAATCATTTTAATTTCATCCAACACTCTGAAAAAAGTGAAAGATAGACACACACTTAAGAAATAAAGTATACTTAAGGTCTACCTTACTCCTATTATGAATTGGATGCTGTACAAATGTATACCTAGAGTTTATGTACAGAACTCTTGAACTGTTTACATTCATAAAACAAAAGAAAAGTCAGATAGATTTCCCTGTTATTATTCATTTTCTTCTCCTCAGTCCGCAACAGATAGTTAAAGTGTCAAAAGAGTGGCAGAACTATTACCATTACACATTAGCACCACAACAGCAACCTGCATCCATAGACTAAAGTACAATTGTAAGTAAGCTGAACAATAAAAATCGAATACAATTCCTTTTAGCCAAGATACTCCAGTCCAGTCAGCAGTGCAGCAGTCGAACAAGCAAAACAGACAATAGACACAATTTAATTGTCTGTTTATTAGTTACTTGGTATATATCAAAGAATATACATTCTAAATGTCTCTCCGCCAATAATTCGTAGGTATTGCTTATTGAATTGAAATGAGAGAAGTTGTATCGCACTAAATATTTATTTTGCCTCAAGATGTAATTCACACCGCATTTGCAATAGGTGTTTAAGTAATCTACTTATTATGAAGGATTTCGCATAGACAATTGTTACAGTAGTCCCTGTAACTCGAGTTAGATTCTGTTCTGTGCATGTTTAATAATCTAATCATGTGCTAATTCATTTTATATGTAGTGTGCACATTTTCTGTGACTTGGAGTCGGTCGGCCCCACAAAGTGCACGTGAGCAAACAAATCTCAGCCCACACCAAAGCAAACCCCATTAGATACATTAGATAAGCTAAGAATTCAATCCACCGTGCTACATCTCTGATCAATTTTATACCTTTATGCTATCAGAACTTATAGATACTCCAGTCAGTGGCATTATTATGTATAAGAGAAACTCTTCTAATTTTTATTCACAATTTAATTGTCATATACCTATACAATAGATTCGAAACTAAATATTCGAGGCACATACGAAGCATTAAACATGCATTTCTACTCTCCCTCATAAAATAAAATAATTTCAAATGTACAATTGCCAATCTAACTGTTCTGTGCTCTGCGTTCTGTAAGTGATGGGTTTTTTGCGACAGAAAGAAAATATATGTGCCTATAATGTTCCATTGTATTGTTTGTGTGAAAATTAACATAGACTCAATGATTTGCAAACTTGGTTAGTACTTAAATTACACGTAGAGGAATGTGATAGGATAGCATATAGTCTCTAAGAGGAACAACTCGCAAACAAAACAAAAACGCATTCGATTCGCCAACACAACACGTTTTACAATTACACTGACAGAATCTAAGGCTGAGCTGCTTACTGGTGAAAGTCATTAGTCTTTTAGCACTTCACCATTTAGGTACATATTTATTTCCACTGCGATAACTAACAATACGTAAAGTAAGTGCAGAGCTGTGAGTTTGCTGACGGCTCACTCCTAATAGCAATGTGATGTATTGTTGCATATAGTACTATATTTTGCTTACTTAGGAAGGATAAGGATAGTAATAACAGTACAACTGTAAACCAAACCAGTAAGTCATGTTTTCTATAGTAATCATGTCCATTCACTAAATGTACTTCTCCTTACGCATAGACAATTTACAATGCAAAGTACCTTTGTACCTATAATACTAGGAACACGGAATCTAATCTCCTTTCATTTCATTAAGGATGGAGATAAAGAAAATCTGTACAAAACCTTTTATGCTAACGTTGCATTTGAAAACAGTTAATAAGTCCAATTCAATCAAACTAAAAAAACCACAGGAAAAGATGGTTTGCATTTAGAGTAGGATTAATGTCGTTAGTTTGAGTTCCCTGCATTAACTAAGATTAAAAGTTCACAAACACTCGTTTTGACTAAATACATACATTAGTCGTTAATAAATGAACTTTTCCTTTACCATATAATTTGATACCTACTTGTATTTACTATTTACATTTATACTTAATCCTGCATAATCACAAAGAAACCACTCAGAGTATTTTGTTTCACAATCGCTGCACATGTCAAGTCTCCCATTTCCTCTTAAGCCTTCCATGCACACGAAATTACCTCCTACCCAATTGTTTTACATTCATCGTATCTGAAAAATAAGATTTTTTATAACCTTGCGATTGCAAACTTATTGGCATACCTTTAAAAGATAAATGGTTACCTAGATAGAGAAAATTAAAAAAGTTGGTAATAAAATAGAAAGGCTGTAGCGATGTGATGTAATCGCTTTGTAATGTACCTAATGCAGTAGGTAGAGTAAACGAAATGATGATACGGACAAGAGCAAGTCTTTAGTTTACGACCCGAATTGACTTGTTGTCAATAATACTACACAATGAAGTGAAGGAAAAGAAAAACATTAGTAAGATCATTTACATATTATATACATGCATTATGTATGATGTCTTGGTTGTAAAGGTTGTTATTTCCTAAGAGTATCAGTAGCACAATGTATCATCAAAAGATTTAAAAATTTCCAGCATAAATACTTGAAGACATTGTTTACGTTGTGAAGGGCAAAACATTTTTCCCTATGAAAGGGTGGAGCGAGGAAATTTTGCAGTAATAACATTAATACATAAAATCCCCATTATTTATACGTATACAAGAAATACCTACCAATATACAGCTGTTTCTTTCTGACTTCTGATCTAAAATATTCCAATCTAAGCCATGTCATGCCAGACCAGGCCAGCCGTCAATAGTATTAAATTGTTAATCAGATGGTAGATCCCGATAGAGATCAATAGACAGGAGAATGTCTTGTGTTGCTTTTCCTTTGCTGCAAAATAATAAATGCATGCAATAAGTAAATGTACAAGAGTAAGGTGGAGATATTAAGATAGCCAAGTAAACACATTACATAACACAACACACCACAGGTAATGTAATAATAAATATAGTTTAGGATTCGCTAGTGCATTGTGCATTTCATTGCTACAGTACAATTGGGTAGTAAGTAATAGAGATAGATAGGGAATGAAAAGTCAAAGCCAGGAGTCAACAATCCGCTGATGTTAGTTAATGGGAATGCTATGTTAATTGTCTATATGGGCACATTGCACTCGTTCGTCCCGCACTCTTTCAGTGTTCAGACCATCAACTAAACGTCTGAACACCGTTTGCCTTCGACTGCTGGACTTAACTCACACAACATAAAATAGCCATCAAACCAAATGCTTTCTTCTCAGTCAGATAACCATTCTCTATGCCAAACCAACAATTCTCGAGAGTACATGCAAAATTAAACTAGTACACCTTAAGTAATCCTCAGATACAGGAAAATAATAGATGTCGATAAAACAGAGCCAAGAAAATGAAGAGGCGAGTTAAATCGATAGATCAGATCAGTCAGATCTGATCAGAGAGAGTAGTCTCCGACAATCACGCATATCTCTACATAACAAATCATAAAACAGGTGGAAGAAAGCACAAAACACGTACATACCTATACATTCTATACATTATCCCTCTGTACTACGAAAAACCATTAGAGATTGATAGGCAGATTTAAAAAATTCTCCATTCAAAATTATGCAACAATAGCAGAATCTGAGAATCTCTTGTATTAACAATAGATTAGGATTTAGTGTGTACTTGTGTACCATATAGGTATATACAGTCACCTGTATAAATGTAAATGTGCTGCGTCTAGAGAAAAGTATAATTTAGTGATATTGATATTGTAGTGAGCACAAAGAAAACGAAGGAAGCGAATTTAAGAAAAGAACTGGCTCACAATAATCAGTGAGGTAGGTATTTGTATTTGAATAGTAATTATTGGAAAAAGTTGACCATGACCAGGTTCTCTTTGAAAGATATTGTAGAAGAGTTCTTATTCATATTTCATAAATCTTAGATTGGTAAACATGAAACAAAGTGTAGTAAGAACATCCCAAAACTATAGATTACATTCGCATTCCCTCGCCCATCCATTACCCAAAGAAAACAGTAGGGAATATTAAAGTCTTTAGAATCATTTGCTAATTTCCACTCAGAGTTGTAAATAAGTCCAAGGAATCCTTCCCATCTGAGTTATTACTAAAAGAAATTATAGATAAATGCAATTTTTAACGAATCTCTTGTCTTAGCAATGCAGTAACTCGTAAAGATTTCCATCGCACTTAAACACTTATTATTAACTATTCTCTAGTGCCTGATCCATGCGTCTTCAGTTGCTGGGCAGAACTATTACACATTGTAGTCTTTTGAAATATTATGTTCTATTAATTATATGCATTTTTTCACTGCGAATTTCAGACAACGAGTAATATTATGGTTTCTCTTTTTCTTGCTCTACTCTATCCGTATCCTATCGGGGTTAAGTACTTATTTTCCTATCATCTCCCATTACAGACGCTCTGCGTTAAAAACAAAACTGAAAACGTGTACATCTTAGGGAGGGAGAGGTTGAATTAAGTAAGTGAGCTGCCGTGTCCTGGCCTACCTTGTCCTTATCTCTCTGTACAGTTAAAACGATGATTCCAATCGAATCCTCACCAGAAGCATCTACCTATTGCCAATTTTATGAGTTGACTTCTCATCTCGTCAATCGTAAATTCTGCCGTTTCGTTTGCAGATGTTCACTCCTACTCATTCACACTTCTCCTTCTTTTCTCACTCAGCTTATAATCAGCTCAACTCATTCAACACCATTTACCTATCTCTAAATTGCCAATATTTCCAACTTGTCACTTACCCTGTTACTGTTACACTACACTCTACTCTTAAATTGACATGCCAATTTCTTTCACACATTCGTTATTACTTGTTACCAACAACTGATCTTAACTTGCTTTACCTTGTATCACTATCTTCACTTTAATTACAAATATTACACTTTTTATGGCTTTTACTTACCTTTTTCAATCATTCCATTGCAACAACTTTGTTTACAGTTACAACTAACTCTTTATAACATCTATATCCATAAACAGCCCTCGATGCAATTGCGTTTACGTAAACACACGTAAATGCTAAATATTCTTATCTTGAAAGGTAATAACATATTTTCTACTCTTTTGTCATAATTTCAAAATCTTAATCATTCAACTGAACACATTGTTACCATTCTCTAATACACGATATCAGGCACAAGCGGTTTCTTGCCTTGTAAGCATATAACAAAAATTTAGCATTACGCTTCATAGCCTGTCGCCTGTTTCATCTATCTAGTATATGGATTTAGTATACTTAAATAAGTTTTGCTGAATATTATTGACATTTAAAGCACACATTGGTTTAATGGGGTCGAATGTACAGTTAGCAGATGGTAAATAAAAGAATATCAGTAGGAACAGAAAAGTTAAAATAAAACTGTACATCTCCCAGGGTAGGTTCCTAACTAATGCACGGAAGAACCAGCATGTGTCATTTAGTAGCTGTATTAAAGGTGGAGGCATGTTATTTTTCAGGTTTGTTTTAGGATTCGCTTTATTTTGTATTTGTCGAAGAAAAGAGGACTCTGACTGAGACACCCAGACACGCAAAGGTTTGTGTTTACTATTAGCAATGCAATTTAAATCGTCCGTATGAAATAAAAGACTCTAAAAGAGTCAGTCCGTTGGTTGAGTCAGTCATGTTTGCGTCTAGTCGTTTTTATTTGCCGAGAAAAACATTGAACTATTCATTTTCTAATTTCACAGCTCGTGCAAACCGGAATCATCTTGGTCTCGTCACACATAGAATAGTACGTGCACTGTTGCAGCTACAATTCAACTGCATGTTTACATTGCACAATAACACAACTCATAATACTTGTCATTCTTTTTTCTCATGATGAACACATGCACATAAATACAGTATAGCGAAGAAAAACTTCGTTTCTTCGAAAAAATTACGATTACAATTATTTTCGTATGGGCTACGGTTGTTTTATTGCCTTTTCTACGTTTCAATGCGGAATTTCTTATTTATTTTCTAATAGACCAAATATTCTCTCTGGGCCTTGCAATTAACTTGAGCTTTAGCTAACATTTTAACTATTTTGTGTACATTTCAAATAGGAATGACATGCTAATAGACCCATATATCAATTGGTGTGCGCCGTGCGCTACTCTTCGGCGTATTTTCTCTTCGAGGAAACTAAGGAGGAACAAGAAGCAAGAAAAGAAGAATCTTCCACACACATAAACAAAATAAGCAAACGAAATGAGGAGCAAAAAGTAGCTTAAACGAAAACGCAGGCAATACATAAGCCAGAGGAAAGAAACTTAAATTATTATCAAGACTAAACTCCTTTGTATATTACGTTCATTACACTACCTACATTCTATTACATTAATTCGATGTTTGCTTTTGATTTAATAACAAGTTTTCATATTTAATAGCTAACCGCAAATGCGTCCGCCCGCTTGCTTCTTCATTTTAATCGCTAATTTAATGAATATCTACCCTCAAAACAAATAGTCCCATATCATAACGGCCAACACACCACATCAACCATACTGCTACTCGATTTTCAAACACAAAACATCCTTCCATCTTTACACTGCACTCGCAAACGGATAATTTTAATAATACACCGAAATTTAACCTTTTAACCTGTACAATTATAGGAAAATACATTTTCGTCATCATTGCTTATATTTTAATTGGTATTGATGTTATTAATACGTTTATTTAGGTTTTAGGTTAATACCTATTATTGGGAAAGTGCAAATTTCAGAAGATTGTCACCAGTAACGAAAAGTAAAGAGCATTGATGAAGAATACCTATGCTAAGGTGCACTGGAAATAAGAGACTCTCTGTAAGTCTGTAAGAAATCAGGTAATAGTTTCTATTGTGCATCTTTGTTATTATTGGTGTCGAGACATCGTAAATTCAAGATACACTGAATGTCAGCAATTATGTTATGTTTGTTTACGTGGTAGTGTTTGTTATACTAGAAGAAAAACAATTTTCTCCGTTAACTGTTAATAAGTTGACGTACTATGATAAGTAATAAGCTAACAACTAGATATCATGCGATACATTACGAGTTGGTCTACTTTTTTAACAAAGAGAAAAACAATGTGATATTAAAAACAGTTCAACACCTCCGCAACACTCACATCTGAACAATTGAATAAGTCTCAACACGTTAAACAAACACCAGGAAAATAAACTAGACCGAAACCAAACAAGCAAGACTTCATTCACAAATCCCAGGCTTAAACTGATGAGAAAAACTTGCACACCAAGAATCAGAAAATTATATTACTATTGTTCAGATTACCTCTAAGGTTATTTATTACTGGGCAGATAGAGATAGGGTAATTAAAATGTACGTACACAAGAGCATATCTATGCTAAGCAGATCTAATATTTTGTGTAGTAAATTGAGAATATTTGAGATCTATATAAATGATAAACATACGTTTTTGAATTTCATGGATTTTACCTGTCTTACTGTCCTGTCGATAAATATTAAATTGCTAAACATACAATTTATAGATATAAAGAAGAGAATTAGGTGGTACATAAACAATGACGTTACTACATGCTTAATAACTTTGTACAAAATACTGCATTATAGTTCTGTATATAAAACCTACTAAAGGTCTTAATGACAAAAATCAAAGTTCTGTCAAAGAATATGGCAAAATAAAATAACCCCAATTACGGAAAATGTCAACTGTTCTCAACATAAATGAAAGTAAAAGTAAAAGATTATAATAAATGTCAATGTAGTAAATAGGAGTTGAGTACCCCAGTTATGTAGAATTGCAGACATCATTTGGATTTTGCAGTTCTCTGTAATGTTTACATCATTCAAACGTTTATTACACATTTGCAAACTGTTTAAGTCTGTATTTTTTGAGTATTTGACTTATTTAGATGGCAATGACAATTGGAGATAAGATCGACGAGACTGAATTTGGAATTTTTTCCAATTTCCTCATTTTCTGTAAGATATTCATGGATATTTGGTTTAATTGCCTATTAAGTTATCTTTATTGGTACATACTGGGGACTTAACTATCTTGTAATAAGTATTTGAGTCAAAGGAAAGCATTTCATTTAACAATTTAACATAGACACAAAGTAAAAAAAGACATTCGTCTGAAAATGTAAATTAGCGTTGTTGTTTCTTTTATATGTGCACTTATGTTGTTGCATGGGAGGAAAGAATTGGGCAGAGTCGCCTTGGCTCGCTGTCTCTGTCATTCTAGAATCACATAAAATAAATAGCTTTGAACTGTAGTGTGCTCACAATTCACTTTGTGCACTTTGTGTAATACATTACGACTGTTTAATGAGCAGTTGAAACTCTTTGCCATCCTTTCATTTGCCACTTAAATAAATTGACTGTAAAAAGGCATTCTTACCTGTTGAGAACATTAACTGACAATTAACTGTAGGATTCTGCCCTTTGCAGTCCACTAAACAAACAAGTTGATTTAGATAAGCGAAGCTAATGAATACTTTGCCCAACTAAAAGCAAATATATTGTTCCCAGACATAAATACACACTACTATATATTTTACAGTCTACTGCAAAAACTGAGTTATAAATGAGTTCATCAAAAACAAACATCTGCAAACTTAGATTTGCCACTTAATTCATAAATTTTGGAGCTCAGACCTTCTTTACATTACACATATTATTTTCATATGAGTTAACAATATAAGGCCATTCAAGCCAAAAGAGGTCTCATTTCCAGTCGCGGAGTCATTATTAAGGAATTGAAAATTTTAGCAGTGCTGGTAACTTCTTCACATATATCGTTAGTGGCTAAAACTTTAAAGATTACCAAATTTTCATTTTAGACACCCTTATTCTTAATTAATTTTCAAAATTATTTATATGACAGCATAACTGCAGGTCATTCAAATTTGAGTTGCATATTTTTCTGTCTTTATCAGAAAGGGTACAATATTTACGTCCTAAGTTTATGACATTTAATTGGAATTTCTGTCTTGTTTTGGAAGATATTATTTAAACACAATGCAAGCAAACAGAGTAGTATTCTTTTGAAAACTTTCCAGTCGTAAACTTCCGCAGAAAAACGTAGAGATGTAAATGATGTGGGCCACCGGGACAAGGGAACACTAATGTGCACTTAACGTAGGTTGTATACCTAATTATACTATTTACTTTTAAAGCAAAAGGTAAACTTACTTTAAAAACGGTTATCTATAAATTCTGTTGTTAGAAAGGTGAATGAGATATAATGCTTTCTAAGTGCTTTTCTGCAGTATGCTTATAGTACACAAATCTTTTTGTAACTTTTGAATATACTTCCCCTATTATACTAAAACTGTGACTATGAAATTTTCTACTGCTATGTTTTGGAATTTGATGACGTTTTTAACGTTGCCTTCAATATATTCGGCGTGTCTCATGTAGTAAAAGTACACAAGGAAAGGAATGCAACGCCCTTTTTACGATGGTCATCTTGCGAACTAGAGTACTTCGTTGGACTAAAAGCGCAATTTCGACGGGAAGGTAAAGATTTTTAAGAGAGGTGCTGAAAATAACATTTTCTCTTCTGTAAACTCATTATTCTTCATTTATGACTTTCAGAGCATTCCATGAAACTGCACTTAACTAATAATGGCAAGTGCGCGGCTCACATACAAAGAACATTCACATACACAGTTCCTATTATTGACAATGCTGTGATGTGTTTTGTATTACAATGAAAGTTTATTCAATGCAATCGTGAAATATTCACATGCACTAAGAAAGTCAATATTCCATCTAGACCTAGGTACTACGTATTATTTTCAAATTCCGACGAATTGAAATCATGAATGAATGTATAAACAAATATTAAGTAGAAACAAGTTGTACAATGGGTTCATACAGTTTCAGAGAAGTGTATCATGCTTTTCATACTTCCGAATTGAAGTACATTGTATTTCTTTATAAAGCATACTAAAATGATCTACTTTATTCAAGTGGTGTATGCAACGTTTTGGTCACATCTTGGAAAACCCGTTAATTTCTACTAAACATATGCAAAGCAAACCTAAATTATTATACGATAAAATTATTAATATTATTACACAGGCTTGAATACCTATGAAAGACTAAAATACAAATGAAGTTTAATTCAATTCTGGAATATTAGATTAAAGCATGCGACCATTGGCAAATATTTAGGTATCCTTTGGAAGTTTGATGTACTTTGTTAATACAATTACTGTAAAACAAAATCAATATTATATTGTGTTCATTACTGCAAAATAAATCATTTCTAATTAGTCAACATTACACGGTTATTGTATTATATAAGCTTAATTACTTGGTGCCATTCGCTCAGTGCGTCTTTCAAGTCGGGAAGTCCTGTCAAGTATGTTGAGAGAAACCCTTATTCCGATTCAGGTTACAGTTTCATGTCAATCATGTCAAGTAGAAACATTCTTATGGTATCTATGTAGGTACAACTGATTTACAGTTGGTCTGTCATTGTACATTGTATCTTCTATTGAAGACTGTCATTTAATTCCGAAGAACAAGCAAACAAAGACAGCCAATAATAAATGCAAGAATATTTACAATTACCTCCTAAGAAGAAAACTATGGTCAGTAAATAAACAAAATCGTAAAATGTAATTGCATTTGACAAGTAAACTAACAGGCCCATTTAATAATATCCCATCAAATATTTTGCATTGCGCAGGTAATCAGAATTTAAACTTTTCCCATTAGTCTGTATTAAATCATTAAACTTTATTTTTGGAAATTTTGTCTCATTATACCTCATCTGCACATAAAGTATTGTATAGCATTCATGGAATACTCAATGCATAGTATTTCAATTAGGGTCGACATTAGAGCAGATCACTTTCGACGGAAACTATATTTTACTTTTCTGCCTGAGATTTTGTTAACCTTAATTGTGAGTGCATTTTATGGGTCAAAAAGACCAGTTTGTATATAAATATATTCAGGGTTATGGGATTAAATGTGAATCCGTGTCCTGATACACTAACATGGGCTAATAATAATTGTTAGCCAAGACATTGTATTTATATCTCTTACTAAGCATAGGTAGTCATGTTTATCTTTGTAAATCCATACTTACTTAGACACAATAGAGTAAACGTTTAGAAAGCTCTCGCTTTTAATAACAATAAACATGCGCTCCACCCATGTTCCAAAATAAATATCTTTTCATTCACAGTATGTAAACATATCTTACATTGGGATTTTGATGGGATTTTGAGTATTACATTGTCTGTTAATCCAGAACTTTAAATATAACAAGCGTATCACAAGTTACAAGAAGTAAGCCAGCAATAACATAACTTTTGCCTTTCTCGGCAACACATTAAGAACTTCAAATCGAGTATCATGTTTTGCACCTGTGTTGTCTTTTACCTATTAATAGAAGTCACTAATGTACATATTTAGTTAATGCACTTTTTAGGTCAAAGGAATATTAGTTTTATAATTATGAGCCCGCAATTCTTGGAAAAAAATAGTATTCTCTCTGGGATTGTTGATATCTTTCTGAGATGTTGCTTCAAGAGGAAATCATGATTAGATCCTTTAGAAATTCATTACTTTGGATGTGCAAATGGGATATTCTACAAAATTATTATCTTGACATTAGTAGCTATCGAGAGTAGAGCTATTTATAATACGATTTTTAAATTAGAAAATTAAAAGTAGAGCTAAGTGAGTTAAACAACATTTTCTAGTAGTAATGGTACAATTTAAAAAAGTTCTTGTACCTATTACATATTTGCGAGGGTAAAATGTTGCCTTAATGCACCTAGCAAGGTAATTAATCTACCTATATGTACATTATCTGCATTACAGGTGTATCTAAAATTGAAAGGAAATTAAGCCGTCGTTGGTTTGCAAAATAAAAGTGAGTTGTGTATATTTCCAGGTGGACTTGCCTATTGTTAACTTGGAACCTGGCAGAAGATTGGAGAAGTAATTTAAGACAAAAGGAGAGATGATAAGGGTTTAATGTTCATTGGAAATTATATGTTTCACTCAAGATATTAGTGAAGATAGAGAGATATGTTAGTTAAAGTTACCTACGTCATTTGAGTGAGTACCGAGTATCGGTAAGAATGTTTTCTATCTTTCCCAGTGTATAGTAATATTAGTGGACATTACCAGAAACGCTGTTGTTGCATTGCTTGCGTGATTAAAATCATGGCCATTATCTGAACTCGGATCTCTAATTCCACCAACACAACACAAGGAATGAGCTAAACGATACATCGCTGCGTTACTACTATGTAGTAGCTGAGCAGGAGTAAACTAAGAGTACCTGTTGTGTGCCAGACTACATTACACACAAGATGAGCGTATTTATCTAAAGAGGACTTCATTTACTTGGTTATAGCTTCCATCATTACTCAGAGCACATAGGAATGGTTATGGTAGTGTACGTAGCTTGTGTAGCGTATTTATCATGAGCGTAGTTTGTTATGCGATGCATTGAACTGCAATTTGCACTCGTGTATGACAAGAATTTTTGATTTCTGCTCACCATCCATTCCAACATTAGATAAAACATGAAAACATAATGCAGGATCAAAAAAGATTAGTTAAAGGTTTAGAGTTAAAAGAAAGGTAAGCCTTTTGCTCCTGGCTGGTTAGCCATTAAGTAAAGTAGTTACATTACAAGTGAGGAGTTTGTATAGTTCGTAGTAAATATTGTTCTATTAGATCCATCTACTATTTATTATGTCATGTCAGAAGTCAGAATCTGCTGAAAATAATCGAGAGCCTCATTGTCTGTAAAGTGGAAAAGAGGAAAAAAGCTGGCAAAACGATTAAAATCCTGTGCAAACAATTAATTTCGCGATTTTTTAGAATGGTCTTCGTAATTAGTGGCATATAATAAGTCAAAAGGTTAGGGTTGAAGAGAAAACCTCCGGGAAAGGATGGATTAGGAAGGAAACTTAAAAAACTGACAAGACATTGGAGACTCCTCCCACAAAGGTAGCCAAATAGCAACAAGGCGGACTTCTCCTCTATCTTATTCGATGAAATTTGCAAGAGACCTACCTCTTTAATAAATAATTCTCATAATACATAAAGTAAGTCTGAAAATAAGTAGTGAAATGCTGGACGAGATAGTTAATAGTTAATAGTTGCTAAGTTGGCCGTAGAAATACAATGGAACAGACAGACATAGTATTAAAATGAGTCAGAGTCAAAGGAAAAATGCCTCTGCCTGAACATTGAAAGTAGAAACTTACTCACTGGACTAATAAAGTAAATATTTTTCTCTTTCGCCATAAGAAGGTCATTAGTGTAGTGTACACAGGCTAACGATAAGCAAACAGACAAAGCAGAGTCAGCCAACTGGTAATAATAAGTAAACGCGAGAAAAATGAATGATAGGATACCAGGTGAGTTGTGAGTAAGGATTCGCATCGAATGGCTTCCCTGCAAAAATTCCATTAAAGGCCAATGCAAATTACTATAATATACAATTATATCTGAGTTAAGAATAGTAATTCCATGCTGGTTTCTTCTGTTGTGCGTATTGTGCACTAACTCACTCCAGACAAAACCCAAATCCAATTCAGACCTCTCACTAATAATATCTTCCTCTATTGTGTACTGCATATGCAATGAACTCATTTAATTTTATGTACATGAGACACACTATAGATAGGTACGCTTATTTTCCTTATTATTGCATTCAGTTCATTTCAGCTCAATGCCCAAGTGTTTTTTACTGTGTTACATAAACAGATAGGTAATAATTATCTTCCTCTCCTCCTATTATCAATATTACAATAGTAGCAGCTAATGCTAGTTTATTATGCTGGCTATGTGAATGCACTTTGTATTTTGCACTTTATAGCAATGTATTGTATTAAACAATCATTTGTCAGACTCAGATCAGACTCTAGATTAGAATGGAGCTGGCTGACGGGTAGTTTAGTTGATGTGAGCTCATGTGCATGAGTTAAGTCGAATTGCATCAAGTAGCTTCTGTATTCCGCATTGCATTCCCATTTACATCACTGAAAAACAGGAAACAAAATATTCATCGTACAAATAATTCCGATCGCAACCTGGAATTAGCAGACAGAACAAGAATGTTCAGTAACAACACAAACCGGACGGCATCTGCCATATCTTTCTATGTACTTATTTATAAGATAGAACACGAGGGTCTTATATTGTGTACCTATATTAATTCTACTCACTTTTATTCATTTAGTAAAGCATTTCTCTATTTCTTATACTTAATAATACGTGAAGTCTATTTTACACGTACAAGATCCTAAAGACATAACAACGATAAGAGATACAGAGAAGAAAGAGACTTGTCTCTTTGTGATGGCTTCTTCCTTTACTTTTATTGTTAAATAACAAGGAAACCTATAATAGTGTAATGTAAGTGATAGAATTTAATTAGTAGAGGTAACAATGGGATCGTAACCCTATCTTCACATGATATATCATTTAAGAAACCTCATTTAATATTTTTTCCTTGTATATTAGTTCAACATTATAATTACGTACTATTTGTAAGGAACTTTTAATTTAATGTTAGTTTTTATGCAGTGTACAGATGTAGTATCTAAAGCTGCTCATGTACAATAATAAGAGAGATAAGGTTCTGTCGGGTATTTTCCTAAATGAATTCCCATATTATTATAATATAATGTTTAATGTAATCAAATAGAGACTCGTCAAGTTATAGGGACGAAGGGAAGACAACTCAAGTCAAAATAACATTGACAAATGCATTAATTAATATAAATCACATTGACTGCCTGCCTGTCTATGTTGGCTGTCAGTTAAGTGTAAGTTCATTTCAGGTTGTGCAGGCTTAATGCTTGTCTGTGAGCCATGCATTGTGTTCCTCTCGTCTGGCATGCACTGCAAGTGTGATGTTGATCTGATGCCAGTGCGCTGGTAATAACTTGTCCGTTCAGTAGTTGAATTTTCTATTTTTCATTTCTTTCGCTCCCGGGTAAAATGACGACGCTAGGAAAACATGCACTAAATTACGTTGGGACTCGTAGTAAACATAAATATAAATGAGAATGTGATTTGCATGTGATGAGATTGGTTTGTGTCTTTTTCAATAGTATTTAGGAGCTAAGGTATTTATTTAGGGGGAAGAGCTAAGGAGAAAACATAATAGACAGGACAACTCACCAAGATAAAAACAGATAGAGAATTACGTGATAAAACTAAAGCAGTGTAATCTGCATTGCACACTTTCTTACTGTATACTAGTCAGTGTATCCACAATAGTATAGTTACTACGTGTAAAATGAGTTGGACTGTTAGCTATAGTATGCTGTGAGCTTATTTATGTGTTAGATGTATTTCATTATGTGTATGAGTATAATTAGGTGAGCAAATTCAGAGAACTTGTTCAACTTGTTAAAGGAAATCAGATACGGGAATCAAAAGGCGAAAAGAAGTTTGCCCTTTCCGGTGATTTGGACGGTAAGCTGATTGTGAGTTTTGTTCTGTCTGTCCTGTCATGAGAATATGGCTGATTTTTAGTTCTATCATTTCATTTTGTTGGTTGTCCTACGTAGACTCTGCGAAACACACACAGCGCTAAGATGATCAGTGCAAACCAACAAATAAAAATGCATCAACGTGGCGAAGGATAGATCTAATAGATCATAGCTAGCATAATGCATATTATGTTCATATTCTTTATTGAGAGCCAAACTGTCTCTGGTTCACACAGCTTGCAATTAAACATGTTCCAGCAGTCTCCGTCTAATCTACTTAATGGAATACAATACAATTATTATATACAAACAAACACGTATACCATTCCACGTTATTACAGAATTCTAGCTGAGCATGTAAAATGAAGGTGGTTACGTATATAAAATTTGTTTCTGAGCGAGTAAATACATATACCACCGAGAAGTAGGTACCTGAACTAACAACCTACACATAATTAAACTTTACACACAACTAATAAGGTGCACACTGAAGAAACACGTGAAAGACGGGAGATAATAGTAGTATAAATGTAATAAATACACAGAGAGAACAAAATAAAGCTCGGAATACTTTTCACTTTGTCTTTCCGCAATTTAATCGACTCTGTCGGAATTCACAAATTCACATTTCACACGTCTCAACATAAACACGAAACTAACAACGGCCTTTTTCTGTTTGTTCTATCTATTAATCTGTATTACACATTGTCTTCAAATGCTATCTGTCTGTATTCTGTATTTACTATTTTTCTGTATACGCCTGCAAGCTATGCACTTTTAATTCTTTCTTCTGAATTTTCCTTCTCTGACTATACCCTGTATATGCTGCAACATATTTTGTTATGTTTCGTTGCTCTTACTTATCGCTGACTCAGTTTGGCTCCTGCACTATGAACTAGTGATAAGTCTAAGGTAGTTATTATTACAAAGTACACAGGTAGATAATAATGAATTAAAGATAAAGTTAATAATCATAAGAAGAAGGAACAAATGAATGTTCGGATGGGATGTCACGTAGTTTCCATGTCCGCTCTTCTCCCTCAGAAGAGTAATTCTTTGCAGAACTGGCATTCATTGTTCATGAGAGATTCTCATTTTCTCATCCAATCCATCCAGCCTTATTGTTAGTTAAGGGTTAAAGCTGCACCAAATTACATAAACGCTAAACTGAGCCAACCACTCTACTTTATTGTTATTATTTCTTTACAGCCGAATCAGATCAACGTGACTTCTTCATTATGGACCATTAACAAATCCATAATTGAACTTACACTCACTCCAGTTCATGCAGACACTCCAGAAATTCTATTAACCATACATTACACTTGAATTACACATACCTCCACTTCCACCATTACGATATCAACTCGCATTTATATTTTACGTTTCATAGAATATTCTTTGTTACACTACATGGACGATGAGAGGATTGTTAAATTGTTAATCCTAATCTACAGATAGTACAATAGATCCATCCAGTTCTCCTTCTAGAATTGTTTATGCATGTAGTAAACAAGTGAGCAGCATATAATATTTCTCTCTGCAGCAAGCAAATTCATTTTACGAGCAAATATTAACGATCCCTTCCAACCAGAAGCAGATAACTTTAGATAATGTAATGTAATTGTAAAAGGGAATTGCCTTTCTTAACTAAAGTGATTAAGAAAATGTAAATTTATAAGAAACTCATATTATCATGTTTCCTCATTCACGCACCGCTCCAGTCAAAATCTCATCGAATTAAATTTTTCTCAGCACATGTTCAAACTCATTAAATAATTCCTACCATAATGAGATTGTCATGTCCACAACCAAACCAACTGATTTCAGTTTCAATTAAAACTAATTGTGGATTCTTTAAGTCATCATTGATCTAGTTTTAAATGAAAACTGGAATAGCACGAATTTATGATGCATACACCACAACGAAAATATTACACAACTAAGGAAATTAGCTACGTCATACCTGTAGATTAATAATGTACATTTGAATTCTTGATACGATAAAATGTTTAAGGATTTTAAATGAATTATCCAAAATAAAATAAAAATTTAGGAAAATGATGTTTTGACTAGAAAGGCTGAGTAGAGATAATTCTGAGCTTGGGCAATTTGACTCTGACATGACAAAACAAGTCACTCATGTTAGATTTGATTTTTGACTTGAGTTTTCCACACTTTAATTTGGCTACAAAAATACAAAATGTAAACAGTTTAATTTTAGTGGACTTATACTATGTAAACATGGTAAATATTGTCTGCTTTGCATAGTGTATAGACAGATGGGTAATTTTGAGAGAGTGTTACATGTAAAAATACATTAAGATTCTAAATGCGCATAAAAATGAAATGCAAAGATAGCACAGCATACTAATATTAACATTGGTCTGCAGAAGATGGACATGGACATGAGAAAGAGAAAAAGAAAGAAGCTGAATTGAGGAAAACATGAAAATTAAAATAAAAAGATTTTTTGTACTCATTGCCTGTAGGTCGTGAGTGTTTATAATCAATGCATAAATTAGCCTTATCTTAGCCTGTAATTTGGCTCCACGGAGCTTCACTCAAAACAAAGTTTATTCCACGCTATAGCTACACGTAGGATTTCATTTCTTCCTTAATAACATAACGCAAAGGCACGAAGAACGGCTACCAGGTACTTTGGTTCGGCTTCGTCCGTTACTTTATTTCTGTAGGACTACAACAGAAAACTACCGATAGTCATTAAATAGCGATATGCATATGCATGAATAATGTTTGATAAGTATTTGTACAGAATTAACATCAACGAGAGTGCATCGCATCACATCACATGTGCATACCTACAGGTATCAGGACCTAATCACGTCCTAATCTTCAATATAAGATATATTCAATGCAGAGTTCACTTTTCCACGTTTAACTACTGAAGGCTGAAGTGAAGACAGTCGGGAGATGACGAGGAAGATAAAAAGGGAAGTTTAATGATGATAAGTACGAGTGTAGCGAAACGATTGAAATAAATTCAACATTTATTTCCAAATAGAATTGCATAGACGTCAACCGAACACAACTCTCTGGTTAGACAACAAACCAACCAATGCAGATTCACATTCACATCACCAGTGAAAGAACTTTTTCCACAGCAGCAAATTTATCGAGCATTACATTTACTTTTAACTGATTCACTTCATAGACACACACGCTAACCATCCTAAACTTACCTTCTTTAGTACAGAAACCTTATAGGGTCTCTCCTATAATAGTACTGCTTATTAGATTCTGTTTCTCCCTTTCGCCTTCTCTCCAACTAACTTAAATATTAAAGTGATGGTGGTACGCTGTATTAGTATATCATTAGATAATGCATGTACAGATAGATTATGAATAGATAGTCCACTAATGCTAAGCTGGTCAATTTAAACATGCGTCTTCCTCACTATTACTTTTCTCAGCTTTTCAGTATGCTCTCGTGTAATGCGATGTGAACTGGACTGCCGGCCAAGTCGTCGTCGACCTATTTAAAATTCAAGTCAGGCTGATTAGTTGAATTTACAAAAAAATAAATAGCTGGAAATTGGAGTGACTGACTCCCATACGAACTATTCTACATCTATTATATAACTTTCTTTACTCTATACAAAGTAGATATATTATCAGTTTTGATTGCATTTATATGAATAGTAATAATAAATAGGAAAAAGATTAAGGAGTAAGCATTATAGAGTAGGAAACTTCACTGTAGGTATTAGTAGTAGAAAGAGAAATAGTTTATAAGTGTATGCTCCGAGTACATACATAAAATGAAGTTCAACTTGTGATTGTCATGTCAGCTGACGTTGAGACGGAGACTTTCATTTACCATCAGTTCAGTTCAGTTCACTAAGCAAATTCGACTGTGTGTATCTTAGACATAATCATCAGAGAATTTGATATGTACAAAGGGACGGATGTCATCAAGTGAAATCGCCTTTTGCATTATTCTATCTTCTTTATGCTTCCTTGACTTGAATTGTCTCCGTATTATAATTACGCGTTCGAGAATCCACAATTTATAAGGTACGTCGTGAAGTCATGATCGTCACAAGACTGACCAACCCACAGCACGTTGGACACATTTGGACAGGACGAGTGTCATCTGCTTTTCTCACTATTCAGTAATAACCCCTATAGGCCATACCCACTTTTTATTCAATAAAACCTAATCATAATCGTTTTATGCTTATCCTTACTGTTATTATGCGTATAATAAAGAGGAAACTGACTGTTTACGATCAGGTGAACATTTCGTTCTTTCTGTTGGCGACAGCCTTTTATCATGCTTAGACAAACCAGGATTTTATTCGTGTAGCTTTCTTTTAATTATCCCTCAGTTCGTCCGTAATCCATTATAATCTCTTGTTTGCCATCTTTTCTGTAATTTATTGTTGCAGAAAGAAAAACTTTCAGCAGAATCTGAATAGATGTGAGATTAAGTGCAAATTCTTTTACTGTGTTGTTTTTCTAGTTATTTTTACTGAGGAAACTGAGTATTGTATGTTTTTAATCAAAATGACTGTTACTACGAGTAAATATTCATCGTTTTCGCATTTATTACAGGAGAAACGAGAAATTCATTGATATTCATGTAAATATTCGTAGAAAGTGCGGTATGGTTGTGTTATGGTATGTTGTGCAGGTGCTTAAATAGTTAAAATATTTTTACCAGTGTGTTGTGTAATATTTAAGGCAATTACCAATGAGTTATGGTAATGGGAGAGAAATACACGCATAGCAAAGATGAGATGTGTTTGTCTTGTAGTTATAGGCTGAGAAGACAAGTACACCAAAGTTTCGTCTCGCCTGTACTGTAGTACTACTCCAGCAATACCTGCCTCTGTACTGCACCATAGACTTATCGCTACGTATCGTTAGCTGAAGATTTGACCGTTTTGTTTACATGCAGTAAAAAATAAGAGGATCTTTACTGAATGCTAATGACTGGGTGCTTCGTTATTTTCCGAATACTATTCTGACTCTCAACTCTAACTCTACACCAATAAAGCAGTCGGGCAGCCGTGTATTAATGAAGATGCCTCTGGCTTTGGCTTTTTAGTCATTTTTAGTCGTAGACACTTTTCAGTTGACAAAGCATTTGGATTGTCAGGCATTATAATACTATTACAGCGTGCTATGCTACACCACGGTGGACCATTATTATGACTAGGCTTTTTCTTCGCCGTCTCTTTAATCCGAGAGTAACAAAATATAATTCTTCTTTTCAGAGACATTGGCATCCTAATGTCTTTACATTAAAGGTAACGCAAAGATACTTTCCTTAGAGTATTAGTATTGGTGGATATATATTATATACTATATTGTCCTAACTGAAGATTTGTATGTAAGAAAGAATACTAAATAACACTGTGTGATGTGATCTTCTCACTTCAAACACATACCTTTCCGTGCTGTGGGGTGTACGGGCAGAAGAAACGTTTTTCTACATCAGAAGCACAAATAATGATTTCCATTGGGGCTGTTATGTGATGCGATGCGATATCAGCGATCATGACCACAAATCACGTCCATCATCATTAATTCGTGTCACAGATTGTCGAATACTAATAAACTACCATTTACTACATATTCCTTTCCCATGGATTCTTTCCAGTAATGAATATCCTAAACATTTCTACTAAATACAATACAAAGCACGTCTCCTTGTCGTCTAGTCTTCACACTACCACTTCTACACACAACCAAAACATCGCCAGTTCAGGCACAACTGTTTACTAACATCAATACTTTTATACCTTTATTACAGTACAAAGATACGTTTCCACTTGAATTCGTCTGACTATTTGCTTATTGAGTATTGCGTACCTCAAATAATCAAATCATGGTAGGTACACTATAAAATTATGGATGCAACAATACAGCTATACGGTAAATTCAATAAAATTTTGAATTAACAGGATGTAAAATTGAAGAATAAGATTGTAATGCAGATCGGAAACATTCAGGGAACTGAAAAGCAGGTAATAGTAAAGTTTCATGGCTAAAACAGCTTTTATTAGTGCTAGAGTTTAATGCAAAGTACAGCATTATAAGCAGCAGAAACGACCAAATGACCGTACTATGAAAATTGGGAAATAACTGCTTAAGATTTGAAAGACGGAAAATAAAGATCTACCTTAATGCCGATTTTTAAATTTTATAGTATTGCTTTAAATCTCTTTATTAATAAATTTATAGGTGCAATCGTGCAATGAAGACGAATATTGATAGATGACCCAAATGTATCACTTGGCTACACTTCTTATACTCATAGTTTGATATTCACTCGAAGCCTTTGAGATAGAGTGCAAGCAGTATTGAATTATTTGTATGGATATGATGATAACTAGAAGAGTATTTGAATTGGTATAACCAGCCGTATAATAAGTGTGACTGTTGAATCTTGATGAGAATACGAAAGAAGCCCGAAGAAAAAACGAGTAAATTGCAAAAAGATACGATCATCTTTTATTTACCTCCAGAAATTAAGGACTGCATTACATTTCTATGATTTGGATATCCAATGGTTAAATTCATTTGATTGTTAGTTTTTATTACTACTAGTGTAAGTAGTACATCGTAAGGACCAAACTTTAAGCCGGCCAGGCCAGGCCAGGTACTTCTGATTTAAAATTCACATTCAATAATAATGCTCAAATGTGTACGTGTAATGTAAATGTAAATGTAGTCTTGCGATGAGACTGAGTGTCTCCCTCATTGTCGGCGCAATCAAAATACCTAAAGTCAAGTAGACAACGACGAACGACAATGACAAGACAACGATCTACTGCCGATGCGACTCGGCAGTCTTATTCCAATAAGATTTTCTACATTTTACACTCTATACGGTGAAAAAGTCAAAAACTACTAACTAGATAGTAAACTAGTATAAGTATTTACCATTATTATATTAGTTACTTTAAAACTGCGGTTGTAAGTATTGCATTGATGTGATGTTTGTCTCTGTTGTTTAGTAGAGAGGAGAGACAGTCTCCCTTCATTGGACTCGTCATAAACTTGGCCAAAGATGTACGTGTCACTGTTGTGTCGTATTTCGTGGGCACGACGAAAACTAATTTACTGCTCATCACCCCAACCAACAATTGATTTTTCCTGTTGCACTTTATTGGGAACGTTTCATAGTCAATTTATTTATTCATTGAAGAGATTTTCATGACTTGACAGACGACACACTCAAAGGTTCTTTCGGTTGTGTTATCGACCGCTTCTTGTAATTACAGAAGGAGCTTTCCTGACACAATGTCGTAAATATATTGTTATTAGGTATTATATCGCATTTTATTTCCATTTATGCTCACAGACAGAAATACTAGAAGCTTTTCTACACTATTTGGAAAATAAAAATTTGTTTTCCGTTCACCCAACTGTTGGTGAGTTGTAAAATTTACATTTCTCCCAATTTCCTATTTAACTAATAATGGTTACATGCATGCAAATGTTTTCTAGCCTTGTATCTAAGTATCTGCGTGAATTTCCTCATACTACTAGGTACCTTTATTATTGTTTTGTCTTGTTATTGTTGTTAGCCATAAAGCGGAGGACACAAATTGCAGAGATACACGCAATAGCAGTGAAATTAGTCAAACCATATCAATAAAATGAGTCGTAAATATCACATGGCCATTAAAACAAAGGCAGACTGATAGTTTAAGGCGCAGATGAAGAGAAAGATAGGAAAACGGGTAAAACAAATCAAAAACAATCAAATGAACTAATGAATGAATGGAAGAAGAGCATAACGTGATTCTATTGGGTTGCCAACACTGACTCTCTCACCTGAAATCTGATCTCAATTGAATGAGTATTACTATTATGTAGTTAAGTGGAGAAAAACCTGAAATAAGTACAAGATACAACAGGTTACCCATGTGTGCAACATTTATATCTGTCTGTGTTCTCTTGTGTAGTACATACATTAGGTATTTCTACTCAATTCATTCATTACTGCCTTACTCTCTTTTATTTTAATGTAAATACTGATTACCGGTAACACTATCAAACACACCAAACCACATCCTTGCTTTACCATACATAATAAATAAATGTACCCACAATTAGGGAAAACTTAAATGATCCTTCCCAACATAGAACGTTTACCTTGTTTATCTCTTTTACAAAGTAATCGACGGAAAATATAGGGAAAACGTTAGAAAAGGGTAGGTAAGTTACTTTATTTGACTGGACTGAATATTTAAATTGGTATTAATTGAATCTCTGGGCAAAAGCTTTAAAATTTAATGCTTACCTTACTCTTCCTACAGAAAAACAAATCGGAAAATTAACACAAACCGTATCACCCCATTAATCAACCAACTCAAAGGCAGTTCACAATGCAAAATTACTATTGTGAGGCGAGGTGAGACTTTGGTTACTTAACATACAGTTTAGAGCAATAGAATCACGTTAATACAATAGAATAGAACCCCTATTATTTATTTATTTGCTCAAGAGAAAGATTTTTATTTCTTTAATGTTTAGTGTGCAGATAAGTCCTTAAGGTGTGTTTGTGTTTTGTGTTATACCAGGCGAGGACTGTATATTTAATAAATGGCGAAACCTGTAATTCAGAGCAAACTATTGGAATAATTAGGGATTACGTTCCGAGATACTTAGAGAGATAATCATCTGACTCTGAATCAGAATAAGCTTAACCAGTTGAGAATTGAAAACAAGTGCAATAGATATTTAACAATAGTAATATTAATGTATCTGTATTTGTATTAGGAACATGTCAGTCGGGCGCTGTTCTGGTTTCTTTTGCACTTGAGTTCTTCGGAGTTTCTTTTCTCCAATTCTACACTGCTATCAACTCTAAACTTTATTATTTGCTAGAGCTTCTTTATGCATGGTTATGTTATGTTATGCCTTTGTGTATTGTGTTGTATTGACTGCTACATATCAAACTGAACGATGAGGTCAATATGAAAATGTTGTCAAACAAGAGTTGCTTATCTTATCCTAGAGCAAAGCGTAGCTAAAGTTAACTTGTAGGTAGCTGAATTGCATACTAAATGTAATAGTACAGATATTTTACAATATACAATGTAGGTAAGTACATAAAGTGACTGTCTGTATACTAATAAAGCCTTTAGACTAACAATAAGTAAGTAGCAGCAGGTCAGGTATGATTATTGTTAGCTTAAATAGGTAGCTACTTACTACACTGTGTTTATAATAAATATTTAATGATAGCGTAATCGTTATCTGTACGCATTTTGCTCGCTTTCTTTATGATTTCCAGAAATACTACTTTTTGAAATAGATTCGGTGTAACCTGCCAATTAATATTATTACAATGCAGGAAAATTGCCCAAGATAAGTTCAGCTCAGAGTTGCATTCTCCACTTAAGAGGTTATCAAAGGAGCAGCCGGTTATCATGTCGGCACCCTTGTGTGTCTTATCACATTACAAATAGAATTACAATAAAATACATTCATTCTAGTTATAAATACGAAGAGAACAAAAGAAGACCGCAATTACCATAATTAGCCAAAGCGATACAAATTGTGATAAGTGGAAACTCTTTTAGAGGACAGGACAGCAGTACATCTTTAGAACCAGATACAAATAGGGGGATGGTAGTTACACACTAACAGGTGCTTTTATTCAATATTTACCACAAAGATGGGATTCTTTTTCTTCCAGTTCTGTTGTCGCTGCAACTTGTAAAAGAAGTAAAACATGGGTTATTAGATAAAGAATTGTGTACTTCTTTTCATTTTTTATCATTCACCGAGTCCAGTCTCTACTTACTGATTTGTTAGATATAAATAGATTACAAATTACAACTATTACCACTACCACACTATATAAAGAATACACTTTTATATTGGTAAACTGCACTATGTAAGAAAACTCACAAGCACACTACACGTATAAAAAATACTTGTAAGCGTATCCTCTGTATGAATGATCCAGTGTATTTACTTTTTACTGAACTTGATTTGTAAGTTGTAAATGATGTAATTCAAAGAAAACTTGTAGCCAAGTAAATGAAACTGTGTTTTATGCTGGGTAGAATATGTGCCTTAATGGTAAACAGCAGTACATTGTTAGAATATGTAAGTATACTTAACGTGCATCCCCACTATAGAAACATAAATTGAGACATGTTCTCTTCAATTCGTATGTTCCTATGTAGGTAGTTAGTTGTTTGTTGGGATTAAGAAAAGAAAGAGTCCGAAAATCCAGTTTACTATTTGTTTGGTTTGGGTGGTTCCCTGCAGGACAGGACTTAAGAAGTCACTTTCTGTACGCTTTCATCTCAACCAGAAGAAGCCGAACACAACCTGGACCGCTAACTTCTAGTCTCCTTTACCTCCACTACTTCTCCTTCCTTCCAGCAATCACCATCCTAGTTAACTCTAAAGGTGTGAGATTTACAGCAATTTAACTAAGTAACTCTTATTTTTTATTTCATTCCTCGCAGCTATTCTTCTAAGCATTTACTGCTAGTTAATGCAACTACTTCCCCTAACGCTAACAATAACATTAATGCATTGTGCTCCTAAGTAGCTAAATATCTTGTGTAGACTCAAAAAAGTCATTATGATCTGTTTTGCAATTGTCCACAAATTTCCTATTTTAAATTCCATCATTTTTTTTAAATTTAGCTGGAAAATAAAAATATTCAATTGATATATCAGATTCTTTTAAGATATATTACACATTATTCATTTGCAAAAAAATGGATTTTAAATTCTTATTTTTCGATGAAGAATTAAAAAGAACTATGTATTCAGGAAACAACAGAAGAAAGTGACATGTTTCAACTGTGACTATGACATAAGAGAAGGAATTGTGAAATAGACAAGGCAAAATCCACAGTGATGGATGGATGATAGATTGGCTGTAGACTCTTCATCAGATTAAAACGGTGATATTTGTATTGTATCTCCGCAGAATAAGGAAAAACTACGGCATTTGCTATCTTGAAAACTTACAACATATAAATAATGCAAATACTACTAGTATATGTACTATACTTCAGTTTTAGATTTGATTTTGTAGTTATAGTTGTCGGAGATTATAGGGATATTGGTACTTGACTTGATTTTGAGTGAAGGACCTGTTAAGTTGTTTTCCTTTCCTTAGGGAGTTTGTATATCTGCTTAATATTTGAATTGTGTGGTAGAGAGATATACAAACTGCTAGAACACAATGCACCTAGTTTCCGTAGTGTAGTCGAAGTTTGTTAAGTTTTGTCAGAGAGCCAACGCGGAGGGCAGGCCAGAAGACTGCTCTTGATTTGATGTTCAGTTAAGACGTGAGGACCACATGGGAAGAAAGGGTCATCAAAGTGCACCATCAAACACGGAATCTTATGCTGTCGTTCATTGCTCCATGTCGTCACATTCAATTAGTTTGTGGACAACATGTCCTTCTTCTCAGAGTTACATCTATTTATGCGTGGAGGTACTTATGCATCATAAAATAATGTGGAGAAGGTTTTATGCGCTTTCTTAATGTTTCTATCTATCAATCTGTGTAACTGAACTGGATTGGATATCATTGTTAAAATATTAATGCTAATAGGACTCTCCGTACATTTATTAACTCTGTTATTAAGTGATCTGACATTTATCTCATTCTGCACCATTATGTATTAAATCTCTTTATGCAAATACTGTCTTTGTTCTTACATCATTAGAAAAATTATGAACCTGTTGACAATAAGGAAGTCAAGCCAAAGACAAGCCGAGTCAAATCACAAGCCTATTGTCTATTGCAATGCACAAATAACAATTATTGCAACCATAATAATTCAACTTCATTTAAGAAATTATCGAATTAAATCAATATATTTCTTTTGTAAGACTGTAGATCTTGGTGGTACATTTATTTCCTTAGAAGAAAACTATATAGTATTATGTGTAATCGTAGAGAATTGAAATTCAAGGCAATAAAACATGTACGTATTAAAATGCAGTTGCTGAAATGAGAATGGTTTGTCGTTATAAATCGTATTTAATTTCTTGACATTCCTGAGTCTGTTGACTAAAGGAGAGGATAATGTAATTCAGAGAAATCAACTGATAGTTGACTAGTTACATTATGGATATGATAGGAAGATTTAATAGGAGCCGCGTCAAGTTGGATTGAAAGTCATAAAGATTTCTTTCTAGAAAAGAAATGTCGGCATAATATTACTTTTTCCCCAGCCTGGGTTTGTATGTAATAATAAGTGCTATACACCATTCTATTAGCATTAACAATATGTTCTGTAGATCTTGTTGTCTGTCCTGCTGCTGTCTCCCGTAAAGTAAGGAAAGGAGCAACTGAGATGAGATGAATTGTTTTTTTCTTGATCAAAAGTAATTTTTATGCAAAGAGCGTACATATATATTATAATATATAAGAATCCCAGCCAACTTATTCTCACATTAGTTCCAAACGAATTTATAATAGTATTATCTACCTAGTTAAATAGCTACTACCTTTGGAGCATTATAGTAAGTACAATCAAAAGACAAGAGAAGACAAGACAAGACAGTGGCATTAGTGAGTCACTATGAATATGGCTATGAGTTTGACTTGCACCCAAGCCAAGCCAGGCCGTCTAGTACAAATATCTCCTATTATCTCTGTAGTGGAGCGTTTGTGTAGTACAATGAAGAGATAGTGAGTGAATAGGACAGTGCACCACGGAATATTCCTCCACGAGCGTCTATGCAATGCATCTACGAATAAATATCCTCTGACTCGACTTAAAACTCTGCCTACACATTATTATAGTCTTTTAGGCTTTCTTAATAGTTCGTTTGGAACTTTTCTACAGTTAATGTATCCTCCTTTTCTCTAGTAATAAGTAGTAGCACACACGTACTCCATTAGATTGCACAGCAAAGCGTAGCATAATACACATAGGAACATTAAATAGCCGGAGGGAAAACAATTTGGATTTTAATGTTTGATAGCAACACTAGCAACTTATTAACGTTATATATGTGTATGTAATAATCTAAGTATTTAGCTCATTTATTTTACACGAACCTTCTCAGCTTCTTCTTCACACACAGCACACAAAAAACATAATGCTATGTTTATGTTTGAGAAATGCTCGCTTATTTACTGCCTACTACCTACCCTAAACACAGGATTATGTATCAAACTAAGTAAATCTGTCTGTCCGCTTATAATACGTAGTTACCACAAACATAAAATAACAAATACCGAAATATGCATGCATTATCTGTTATTTACTATGCTACGTCATGTAACTTACGTGCCCGTACTACTAAAGGCGAAAGAATTAAATATGCATAGAGAGCAAACCAAATTAAACACACTCTTTTCTGTTTTATTGCAATTAGTTACTACTAAATCCTATTTTACCTACCTATACCTAATAAATAGGTATAAAACTGCTCTTGTCCTACGCTTACCTAACCTAATACAATAGTAGAAGGAGTTTGCATTTTACTCTTATAATTATGGGCGGATTGATTAACATAAGCAATGTAGAGCGAGGCTTGGACTGCGACTGACGTTAGATTAGTGTGGGACAGACGAAGTCAAATGAAAAGAAGCCAGACTCATTATGACATGAGGATGAGCTGTACAAATGCAAGTCAGCGTCACTCACTCACACTCTCAGAGAAGAACATACAATGAACCTGCTCCTGGCCACAATCCACCGGTTCCCTCTTCGCCCTGACTTTTGACTGCCACTGTAATGTTGACGGCAGTCCAACAATAATTCAAAACTCAGTCAAATTATCATAATATATTGAAGATATATTTTATACCCTTTATTAATGCACAGACGAAGTAGGCAAGCAACATTTCTCAAATTCAAATAAATGTGTATTATAAATTATTAGTGCGTACTTAATTGTGTATGTATGCATTTTAATTCTAAGTAGTAAGTAGCTGCCTATATTTTATATCCTTTTATACTCCCATGCATATTATTTTTATTTAATATTGTGTATTGTGGGTAACTGTGCACAGTTTACATTAGAGTGCATTGGCTTGGCTCTCTTTTATAATTTTTTTTACCTACCCGAGCTAACAATACAACAATCACGCACATAAGAGTACGTAAAGCCAAAATCAGCCGTGTCCATTCTTCGACATGAAAAACTCTCTATTAACTTAGATTGCCACCTGTCAATTCATCACCCTCATCATCAACCTACCTTGCCTGCCTTGCCTTGCCTTGCTTAACAATGCATCGCAGATACGTTGTATTAAAAACATTAAGCACGTACATATTATAATATGTAACTAACATAACTGTCTATTATTTTATTTTACATTAGAATGCAGTGGAACTAGTGTATAGTTATTATCTGACAATTGCTTTGCATGGCATGGTCAGTATCATTTCATACATTTGACTCCTATATGCAGTGCAACATGTCTGTACAGAGAGATAGTATCACAACGTATCTTTGCTTGCATCTAACTTATTTATTGTTAATGTAATAAGTATCTCGGTGGATTGGACTGAGAGAAGAAGTCGGACAGATCGTCAGCAAGTCAGCAGCAGCAGCTCTCACAACACGATCTCATCAACGGAACACATACAATCAACAACACTCCTCGTCTTCAATTTCCATCCGTTGATCCATTTAATTTACTTAATTATCACTTCTCAAATAGACCTGCGGAATACACAGCCTCATACCCCTAATGTCTGTACCATTACCACTGCAGCAAAAAATCAAAATCAAACGCACAATTCAAATTACCTCTAATAATTCTCTTGTTTCCCATTAACTCGTCTTATTCGTGTTTACTCTCTCGGCTTACTTAATCTCTACCCTTTTACTTTAAATGCTAATTAAATATTTGTTGCGAATTTTTGACATGAAATCTCTAAACTAAATGATGCATACTTAATTGTATAGTAGAGTAGCTAAAAAATCTTAATTATTGCTCTTCTCCGTTTGGTTAGGTCATCGTCATAGACTCAGCATGGGATATAATGGTGCTGTAACCTAAAAACTATTACTATATCACGTATCAGATAGTATCAGACTCTATGGTATATTATTATTGTATCTGTAAAGGTAAAGCAGTGCATTTCGCTTATGGGTATTTTTATTTTCTTATTTTTCTATTATCCTTGGCTAAGTAATAAAATAATTTTCTTGTAAATCAGTGTTTGATTAGCAATTCAGAAATCAACCAAGGTTTAATCACTGTAATCAAACGAAATCTGCGCCTGATCGTTGCATTAGCGTACAAATCAGTACAGTGTATTGTAATTTTTAAACCATAATTAAACTATGCGTGTTTTAAAGCTGAATCAAGAACTAATAATAATATTATAATGATTTATCAATTTCCAAGAGAATTTTTATCCTGCAGAGATTTGGTTAGATTAGACCTTAAATTTATTTATCAGCAACGATTCCCTGTCCTGTCATGATAATAAATATTTAAGTGGGGACAATCGGATAATATTTACACACATGCAATCTTTAAATGAAGACAACACACACATGTATTTTACACATACAAGGTTAGCTTATTGTTGGTGAAGTGAAGGAAAATTTATTTATAGGTAGTAAAAGCATTAAAATATATATCGACAAAATGCGAGTGTCAAAATCTGGTGTAGAGTACCTTTGCAGTAGAGGTAATGTACTGTTATATCTATCTGTACTTGAGAAATTACATACGTGTAAAGATAAGCTGGAGAGATAGGAAAATACACATGCAAGAAAAGTAACTTCATCGCACCAATGAAAAGAAAATTCCAACACGCTATGCTCAACTTGACACGACGACACGATATGAAATAAAATAAAACATTACACAAGATACCTGTAAAAAAGAACTCAGATTTCAGACAAGACTAACTGAAGCAAATTACAGCAAAGATTTAATTTGTGTACTCTGGACTGCTATCTAGTCTAAAAGAAATGATTTCTTTCTGCCACATTCACATAAAATGCCAAAGTTATATTATCTTATCTGAAAATTGAGAAGTTTGTGAAAAATCAGAAATGGAACTATGGAACAGGAGGAGATTATGTTATATAACTCGGATAAAGAAAGGATCTTGACTTTTGTTGAATTTATACTAACTTTGGTTAATGTTAGTGTAGATTGGAAGATGACAAGAGTTTAATCTTAATGACGATGTGAGATTTATGATGTTTCAGTTGTAGATAAGTTGGTGTGGTTTGTGCGAATAGATAATTAGGTATAATTACATGCAGGGAGTTTTACTTTACCCTGTACAATATTAGTTTAGGTAGATTAATTCCGTTTTTGTGGTTCTAACGATTATTTCATGGTTAGTAATTCCTTTGGTGACTTGGCCGGAGTGAATATAAGAATTTCACGAAATAAAATGTGATAGTGGATGACGAACTCGTGTAGCAATGTAATGTAACTACATTATTGCTCTAAAATATATCCCAGCTTTCCACACAGGTATTAAGCCTTACAGAATAGATTTGTATTTTTATGAGCCTGTCGGCTGCTGATCTGATGCTGGTTGTTTTATAGTTATAGTAACTCTTGTTGGATTTCTATTGCCATTTCTGTGTGTTGTTAACAAAGGTAGACTTATGTGAGTGAACATTAAATTGAGCAATATTCGTGGCAAGAGAGCCACACCAAAACACAGGCACATTTCATTTCACGTTAAAATGTGACACACAACACTGGATGCATGTACATTGTAAAGCAGAAACTAACGTGAAATAAAAGGAATAAAAGAAAATGTGAAATGATCATTATTCTACGCGCATTTCTAGTGGCTTGGCCTTTTCGCGTGATTAGATACGATTGTGACTGGATGTGATGCTCGTTTTGTTATGCTACGCTCTGGCTGTCTGTTCACTTGCTTTGAATTGACTAGAACGAAAAAAGATGAGCTTTGCGCTCAGAAATTATTATTTTTCGACCTCCCATGTCCATCTCTCTCTTTTTGACTACGAAACACTTCCAAACGCAAACTGTAATATAGTACCTACATAATATATTTAACTCTGATGGAAACAAGCATCTCTATCCTACTCCTTACCTATTACCATCATATCACCACACTCACGTTCAACAGATACTCCTCCAATGTCTATCTTTTCTCTGCTCAGCTTACCTTCATCACGGCTTGTCTTGTCTCGCTGTCTACCTGTCTCACTCTTTCTGTCTTTTTCTTTCTTTTCCTTTCCAACTCAAACTTACAGCCTTTCTTTCCTCCACCATGAGACGCAGAGATTGACTTGACTCAAAATGAGTCAGTTTACTGCTCTGACAATGAGTAAGTTCATCTTCTGTTTCACTTTATATTCCCAGCTTTATCTTATTTTATGCTCTCCTCATGTTATCCTATCTTATGTCAGAGATCATAAGAATAAAATACGTGAGCAATAGTCTCTTTTCTCTGGAGTATTTGCCTTATGTACAGACAGACAGACACAACACAAGAAAGAGGAGTAAACACGGATCGGTATAATGTATTTATTTACTCATACTCCATACAAATGTGATACGCAAAAGAATCTTGGCAATTTACATGTCTACGGTGTAACTTTGAAATACACTATTTTTCTCTAACCATATAAGTAATAAACACTTGACTAATTTTGACAGTTTTAGTTTCAGTTCCATTATTTGCACTACGCATTCAAATGGATTAATTTATATACGCCTTCGCTGGCTTCTTTTTGTTTCGTGAACCTTGACTTACTAAAAAGTAAATAAAAATGGGAATTAATGCGAACTAATGGATTTTGTCGTCGGTACGATAAGGAATTGTTTGATGTCAACTTGCATTTGTGTTTAATTATTGCAGCAGTAGATGATAAGTTCGTTTTGGCACTTACTGCATATTACGACAGACGACAGGGCAGGACAGGTATAACACACTACATTATTATAATGTAAGGTATTTTATGTGTAGGACTGAACAGTTAACTGTTAACTCATGAATTAGCGTTTTCTGTGCTCGACAGATTTTCTAAGAATCAACCGAAATATAACCTAACCTGACTTGAATTTATCTATCAGGTGTGGCCTGGTTTTATTTCGTTGCATTATCTGTAAACATGAATTTCTGTTTTAAGTTCATTCTTTGTATGTGTCAGTGACAGAATTAACAGCATTCATTCATATTCATATTAGTACATAACATAGCACAGGGTTCTGCATGAGTGAACGCTGAATTAGAGGTTGAGAAAGAGTTTGCAAAATGGGAATTATTTGTATTTGCATAAGATTTCTGTTTGTCACGTCACATCAGATCTCATTTTTCACTGTTCCCTGGTTTTTAACATGGTTGTAAATATGTAAAGACATCGACTGGGCTTCATTTATTATTTTAACTGTCTCTCTGAGTGAACTTAACGTATTGTTAGTTAATGCTAATGCTATTAGCATAAATATAGGTATTCCAGTGTATTGTAATAGCAGATAGTGGCTATGGTTGGTAATGGCGTATATTAGCAGTGTGGTAATGTCTGTAGAGCATTAAGTACGACATGGCGTTGGATTTGGATCGAATTGAATTTAGAATAGTTGGTTGGGCTCTCCACCGCGTGTCTCCCAATTATCATTTACATTTGCCTACATTTGACATGCCCATAAGGAGACATGTACGTGGGGGAAATCCTTCTCTCATGTCCATCCTGAGCTTACCTACAGAAACACTTTTGGATAAGTCGGATATAATCTCCTCTCCACCAAGACAAACTCATCCACTAAGCAAATACATTCACAACAATCAAATCCGTCAATTCGATCCATGCAGCCAATTCCTTTTTCAAAGAGAGCTGCAGTGCAGTGTAGGCCAGACAGACGAGACTTCACTTATTTTAACACAATCAAATCACCTCTGCAATTTTCCTTTGCAATCAATTAAGTGTCTACTTAAAGGAAATGACAAACATTTACCATATTGGCTCTTAGTGTACATTAAGCTTTCCAATCCAATCTAATCGAATGAACCTCTTCAATTCTATAAACCAGTCAACAGCTCATATCTCATCACAATTCATATTTATGGCTATCCTTTCAGAATATACACCTTCGTAGTTATCAATTCTTAATACCTATAAACAATATTTTCACAATTCTTACTCGTACACTACTTTCTTCACTTTATACTAGCCTAACTTATGAGTCATCCCAACCTTACAGATGTAACTCATTCTTAGCGTCAGCATAACTTCATTCCAATTCATTCAGTAATCAAAGCACGAGCGAACTTCAACTTTTATGATCACCATTTGTCTTCGTAAATATTAAATGAATCTTACTAAATCCCCATTTCCTATCAACTCACACAATACCATTACCAGGCACAGTCATTCAAATCAAATCACCAAACCAATTCAATTTCAATTCCATTTTGCATTCAACTAATTTGCAAACTCCCAGTACATGCCTTCCTGCAAACCAATTTGTGAAAATCTAATTCAGATAAATGTGGCTAATATGGAAAATTTGCAAATTATGCGCGAGTAACGGTGTTGTTCTGAATTACTCACCTCATTTGTACCGATAAACTAATTATGACACAGAGAATAAAATCCAATGCTGGAAAATGAGCCGACAATATTAGTCTAATAAGTGTGTGGTTAAGATTGTTAAAATGCAAAGCACATTTCAATTCATGAATTCACATAGATAGGTACTTTATGATTGAATTTTGTTGATCAAAATGGCGATGTAAGGATATTCAATCATCTTTTATTAGATTGCACAGTACAAAGGTTAGCAATAATGGAATAACAGCGGGATTTTATACTACTGTGAACCAAAAAGAGAAAATGTAGATACATCAAAACAAGAGAAGAGATCTTCGTTGATAGATGCAAAAGGTAGAGATATTTTGAAAGTGTAGGAGTGTTTTTCAGGTGTTAGGTTACTAATAACATGCAATATTTCAGTATAAATGTGTATCGAATCATTTTAAGTAAAGAAAAAAGAATTATTATTCCATAGAAGATTTAGATTTAGGTGGTCGGGCGAATATTCAAAGTTTGTACTTTTATGTTAGCCAACAGGCAATACAATTATTATAAATTTGATCTGTTTGCAGAAATAAGGACGAGAGAAACAAGCTTGTTTTTGCCTAGCTTTTAGTATTCATTGATTCTCTCTAATGATTCTTACTCAGAGCAGTTCTATGTAAACCCATGGAATATTTTACACCAAAGTGTTTTCATTTGGATGACCATTCATTGTTCATGTAAAAAACTGAATTCATTAAAAACATAATAATGGAAAACACTAAATCCTCAATAGGCGAAGACAAGACGGCAATGAATGTCACTCAAATGGCGATTAGTATGATAAGCGGATCAGAACATTGCTAAGCTTATCATGGAATTTCTATCTAATGCACAACTCTTTCTTTCTTTTACATGTACCTTCCTAAATCTACTTATACCTGAAAATAATGTGTGTGAGTATACAGAGCAGCCCAGAAACTTTAAACATTGACTTCTCCTCTCCTCACTGCCAATTATTGTAATTTACTGCAACCAACATGTATGAAATTGGGTTGTTCGTAAACTTTTATGTATTCAGAAAGTATTAATTTACGGTTCTTAAAAAACAGTTCTTATTTAAGTTATCAACACTCGAATAGAGTTGGAGATCATTATTTAGACAAAAATTGGATTCATTAAAAACACTAATTGGACCTTTTTAGGTTTTTGTAATTAACATATATCTGTTTTAAAACATTCTTTCCAATAATAATTAATAGTCAAAAGGACAATGTCATCATTACGGAGAGCAAAATTATGAATATTCAACCTAAAAGTGATAATGGGTTTAAATGTGATTTCAAACTTGTAAATTGCAAATCAAATTCTTATCAATTTCGTTTCGTATCAAGTTCGCCGGTATTTGCACATCCTTCACCTGTCATGTAATACTTTCAAAATAGTATTTTGCAAACTTAAAAAATTCTACGGACTGCAATTTCATTTAAGTGCTAATTTCAAAAATATGGAATACTCACTAAAACAGATTGAAAACAAGACTTGAGTTTTTGTGGGTGTACCTCTACGAAAATTAAGTACGGATTACAGTTGCTAATCGGAATCTAAAATTTATTCAGATATTTATGTAAGATATGAGGATAGAATAAAGATTGTAGTGATACTAAATGGCTAAAAGGGTTATACTATTGGTAGTGTTGCTAAAAGGACAGATGAAAAGGCCAGAGACTCAATAGAGTAGGATAGACAATGGACGTACTAATAACAAATAACAGAAAACAAGTCAGTTGGGCTGATGAAGAAGTGGATAAGGATTATTACGAGACAATCATCATCAGATTATCAATTGTGATGTCATGTAAATCTATCAGAGATTTCCACTCCAACAATACGGTGTAAAATGCAAAGGAAGATTATCTCTGGTAGAAGTAAGTAGCTATTTGCATATGCATTGAATTTATGAGTAGGTTTCTCAGATTATAAAAATACTATTAAAATATGTTTAGCTGCCGTCTACAGCCGTATTGCATTGTGGCTCTTTTCTCTACTTCGAATCTGTAACGAGTTCACTTCCTTGAGACAATAAATCAGGGATTTTTATGTCGTTGATCTTTACATGTATGTTTTGTACTCTATCGGCAGACATTACTCTGCAACTGAACTGGGATTCAATGCCAGTAGCTGTACTACAAGTTTACGAGTATTCAATATTCATCTGAACTTTTATTCTCCGTACTATAATAATATTATACTGGTTCCATTTACTAAGAATACGCTCTTCGGATCAATCTCCACTCTATTGGGTTTTAATTTCCAATCGTCTAGACATCGCCATTCCACATTCGACACTTAGCCGTAAAATAACACTAAAAATCTTTACACATCGCTATGTCTATTTTTATACACTTTTCATGACACTTTGATATTGTGATATTGTGCTTAAGGCAAAAGGCATTTGTCCTAAATAATAATAAGGATATTTAATTAACAATGTTAATTCAGGTTTTGTATAGTCCAATTTTTGACTAGTATGAAGTTGTAACCATAAATAACTGATACAAACCGAAGTATCAATGATCAAAATAAAAGTTTCATCTTTGTACAGTTACATAGTATAATTAGGGATGAGTTATACAGGGAGCTCTTAGTAATCCGGAGACAAAGCCAAAAGAGGTGAGCTGAAGACAGAGATAAAAGTAAAGTAAACTTAGAAAAGTAAAGTAAAGTCTACTAAAGTCACATAAAAATGTTTACGAGTCAGAGTGTCATAAAGAAACTCATGTGAGTCTCAGATTCCTATCAGCCGTGGAAATTCCATCATGATGATGCGCATCACATAATTCCCTTTCGAGGAACAAGACCAAAGATTTTTTTCTTTTATTTTCCCAACTCACAACTACCAACTATTTATCTACATACTATCTGTATTTCACTCTTGTACCTAAACAAAGCATTACCAACTGTACCGTAAGACTGTCGTGGCCGGGCTGTGATATTACGTATTACCTTCTTACTTATGACTGCGACATAAATAGCGTTTATGTCTGTTCAATACTGTGTGCATTATAGGACAGTTCCAATGTACCTGTATTTTAATATAAAGCTAACTATATAAGAAAAATAGGAAAAAAAGAATATGAGGTATGACTGAGTCAAAATAGTTGAAACAAGCTCTAAATAAGTCGGTTGACTTATCTTTCTGTCTCGTTTTAAGGTACAACGCTGTAAATGTAGAAGTACACATGTAGAACAACACAACACAAGTACATCCTACATTGGTTCAAGTCTTCAAGTTTAAGATGACAAGACACAGGTAAAAGATACATTTTATAATACAATAGCTTTATGTAATGAATTTATGCATTTCTCATATACAAATTTCACACACATTAATATACAATCAAGAATGGTGCATTTGTATTCCTTCCCTGTCCTTTCTATTACAGAAACCAGAAAAAGCTCATATTTCATTTCATCAACGATTACTTTACTTGCAATTTTTAGCGAAGCTGTCGCAACAGCAATAATGCGTATTTAAATAAAAGCGTTTATTCCCTCTTGGCACAGGCAATGAATCAATGACCAAGTTAATTGGTGTGTGACCCTAGAATTTTAAATATTTTCACTCAGTTTTACATATTCATTATTCCGAAATGTTTTCTGTTGCCTCACTGTGACTGTAAAAATGTAAATTGTCATTTTCTGCCTATTTGCTATGACCGCTGCGGCTTGACCAGTTTATTACACTTACAATTTAATACGATACGCATATGACATGACAAGGTGGAGAATTCGTGGCATTTTTCTAACAAGCTCTGAATGTAGTTCTGTTATCTGAATATCACAGCAACGAAAATCCCTTTCGTGTATCTGTGCGTTTTAAATTTTTTAAGATTATTTAGACAGATAACTACCCTAAAAATGCAATTAGCAACTAATTCAGCTGCGAAGTAGATTGTCTACATGTAATTCTTCTAAAAAGCTTTCCCCCTCTTTTTTCTTTTATTTCACACTTAATCTCATTTGAATTAACTATTATTGCAGCCATACAGATAAACGGATGAGTTAATATCTTAAGAAAACACCGTTTCCTTCCGAGCAACAATCTTCCAGGTTAGACTTCAAAAACAAAAGTAGCAAAATAATTGCATCCCTATTGTACTTTAGATAATTTCCTTTGAAAACTGTAGTTACTGACCGGAGACTGGATATACATCAGTAGTACTTGCTTTATGTAATGTATTTCTAATTTTTTCGTTATCAGCCAATGATACGACATTAAATGGATTCCAGACTATGCACACTTTGTTCTGGTTCTCTGTACTACTAGAACAAGGTATTTCTACACCTGGAAACACGCTGAAAAATATAGGTACTACAAATAGTAATTGGTTAAAATGTACCTGAGTTATGTGAGTTAACTAAGAGATGTTACAAATATTTTTACTCTCTTACTACGTCGTGTACATACTTACAAGTATGAATACAATGCTACTACGAACCTAATTAATGTCTTTCTTTCTTCTTTCTTTTTATGATAGCACTTCGATAAGATAATAAACAACAGAGAAAGGTACGCAATCTGCTAGAACCATTCTTCAGAGAATAGAAATAGATAAGATGCGATACAAAGAGTAAATGTAGAGTAGTATGGCATTTTCCCAGATCAGTTATAAATACAAAAGAACTTACCAGGTTGAGGTACAACTCATGCAGTAGATAAAACCCTTACTACCATGCTGCGAATTAAACTAGGTATAAAATATTTATACAGGAGTAATAGACTAACTCTAACTGATACCATATACGTCATTCAACCTGATTCGCCATGTTACCAACATTTGGTAGAGTGCATCTGTGGCACAGTAAGTTAGTACTGACATCAAAAAGAAAATTTTATCGTAAAAATTCTTTATCTTTACAAGACAGATCTTAAATAACGCAAACAATGCAATTCATTAAATTATTGTCCTAATCCCTAAGAACTATACTTTATTTGCTGTAAAAATCCACTCATATATTAACATATAATTTACCTGAGAAATTACTACCACAAAGAATATATTACAATAGATTACTTATGCAATTACTTCTGCCGTAAATTCTTTATTTACAACTTTATAAATTAATGAATAGAGCAAAAATTATCTTCATTTCCTATTACAAAATAAATTTTCAATTGTCCAATGCTATTGTGGGCTAAATTTCAATTTCAGCTTTTCAACGGCCACGTTGAATGAATTATACATTTTAGCTATTTTCAAAGTCAATTACCCGTGAATATCTACCTACTTAAATTTATGTAAGAATTAACCTAAATTTCAAAGTTTTAATGAAAAGGAATATTTGTTTATCATTTTATAGAAATAATGTAGTATTTCTTTTTTATTGGCAATATTAATTTTTAAGAAGTATTTAAAAACCAAAAATTAGCTAAAGACCGGGCGTTTAAGGAGGAAAATGCAGCATCCACAACTTGTACTCTAGTATATGTGAATACTTTCACGTTGGATTGATATGGATGACACATAGAAAAGAGTTAACAGAAAAGAGTTAACCGTAGATGACACCATAGTGTGTTGAGGGATGTAGATAGTTGGAAATAATCTTTTATTTCAGTGAAGAGGAGACAAGACGACAGTTGTTCGCATAACCGTCGACTCGACAAGGAATTCCCTAGGGACACAATCTATGACTATCGTCTTGTTTGTTTATTTTATAGAAGTTGGTGGTGATGATGATTTTGTCTCTGTTGGTTTGTTGGGCATGATTTAGGTATGGGATTTAAAATATGACACCAAGAGGAGCATAGGGACGACGAGATGGTTTGACATAGACTGAATGCATATATTACTCCCTCCCAGAGGATAGAGACAGATCGGCAAGTGCGGAACTTATATTAAAAGGTTTATACAGTGTACCTGTATGATTGGAAAGGTTGAAGGTGTTTGAATTGAGTTAAGGTAAGCTTTTGATTCGAGTGACTTGATTTCTCTGGGTTTACTTTGGCTTATGATTAAGTTTGGTTGGGTTGTGTTTTGCATGTACGAAGCTTAGTGACTACACAGTGCTTACTATGTAGTACATTGAACGTCAACAAATGCTTGTTAGTTAGAAAAATCCTTTATTATAGCTAAATAGTTGGTTGTTAGACTATTCTTTATTTTATACGAGGAGATAAAGGTGGATAGGATAGAAAGAAGGAGCAAAGCAGGAGTCTGCAAAAAATCTCATAAAATCGATGAAGATTGCAGGATTGCACGGTAAGAGTTCTCCTTCCCTAACTTAACAATTGCTTAGCTTTTCGTTATTTCTTACGTTGCGTTTGTGAATTGACTTGCTATAGCAGATATATATGTAGTGTGTATTCACATTTGAGATTTAAGTAGGAACATATGTACAGTGTTGTGTTCTCTGCTGCGTTGCAATTGTAATAAATTTTTTGTGTATAAAAATATTTGATAATGGCTGGCGATAGCCTTGCTTCTTGAGCAATAAAGCCCAATCGACATTTTATGCAAATGAGTGACCTCTCTTTGTCTTCCTAACGAGAATTAATCCCTCAACACATTCGTCAGCTCAGTCAGTCAGTTCTATCAACTTAAACCAATGCAATGCTAGTCAAGATGATCTGTTGTTACTATTTACTATCTCTACCAAGTCTCAAGCACTTTTTATACCACAATATGTAACCCAGGCCGCAGATGTACTATACCTATGTACTCTAATCTAATGTAAGTATATATTTGTTAATTGTATCTCTATGATGTCATGTCGTGTTTCATTGTTAAGATTCTGCTGGCTGTAAGTTGCATGTACCTATATACATAGATACACAAGCAAACTTACTTTAGATGCTAGAGGACTTATTGTTTCTTGCTAGGACTGTCGTTGTCATCTTGACTTGACTTGGACTCAACTGCCCATAAACATTCTTACCAAATACTTTAGTACCCATGTAGAATTTTATTGCTTTCCTTTATTTGCTTTTATACTGATACACTATCTGCTATTCTATTTTCTCATCGATTCCTCATTTACAATACAAATCCATTTACTTACCTAGTTCAGCTACACTTAGCATTCATATTATTCTAATCTCCATTCATTGTTTTATTATTTTTATTACCTACCTGCCTACTTAGGTGAAACTTAATATTTGACACTATAAAACTTTATCTCCGCACCAATAGTATGTCAAAGTCAAAGACGCCACCAACATCCGCAATCAACCAATACCAAGAAAATATCTGTCTAGAATAACTAAAAAATAATCCATTACTCTTATAATTTCTCATTCTTCTTAATTGCTCTGCAACTCTGCTGTTATAATTATTATTCAATGATTAATCGTAAATCTTTCCCTAACTACATAAACCTAAGTACTCCCATGTTAATATCTCCTCTTCTTTTAAGGGAAATAAAATTAAGAAATTGTTGCACAAAACTATGCGAGACAATTAAATATTTGTTAACTGAACTTAACTTAAGACTGCAGAGAGTACTCACTTCGCTACTATCCACTCTACTTTGCTCATGTTCGTTTGTGTACATTTAAAATGTCATGCCTTGTCTTGTTTGCATACCTTCATAAACAAAGACATCAAAGCAACCACTCAACTACATTCACAAGAAAGATAATTAAAGTTTGAAATGAGAGTGACCAAGTCAGGACGAAGCTTACCACATTAAACTACTGACTGATGAACATGAATTGCAAAAGCTATTTATTTAGTACTTGATACACAGGACATATATGCCGTGCCACACCAACATTAAGGCCACGATGCATCCTTGTTCTCACAATCTATTAGTCCAGTAAGTCAGTGGTCAGTATAATTAAATTACAAGTCTCTATACGAAACTTTAGTCATCCTCTGTACAATATGTTCTATTATGCTAATATAAATAATCTACGCACGTAAGTATCAAGTTTCGCATAAATTACTTAAAAATCATTAGCTGTCTGAAACAAATCTGCAGATGCTCTACTGATAATATCAAGGCAAACTGTTCTGCAAGAAAGCAAACGCTTCCTTGACAAGTTCATTCGGATATTCTTATATACCTAAAGAGTACCTAATTATGTGTATTTAAAAACTATCACTTATCAATAGTGTGTGCAAGTGTGCGCTTCATTTCCATTGTTCATGGACACGATGGATGTAACATGGGTAATTATAATTAACTATGTTTAGTGTAAGGTATAGGTAAATACAATAATTACGCGTATATACATATTCAATTGTTATGCTGCTAAAAAATTTATTGTGTACACTAACATTATCTTAATTTCAATCAGTACCAATGTTTTGATGATATGAATTTGTAGTGGATTCGTTTATTTTCATGGATGTTATGTTAATTATGCTGAGAGAATTTGCAAAGGTACAATAAAATGTCTGTTCTCTGGACTCCAGGCTCTGAAAAATGGTAAAAACTTTTTTAGTCTGTTTGAGTGTGTTCACTTGCTTTGGCAGGGCAGGTGGAAAATGTTGCGTAAAGAGAATCGAAGGTGCAAATAGAAATTAATTAAGTGCTGCATAATTAACTATTTCCCTAGTTGTATAATAAATATTTTTATTAGAGATTATGGGAAGGATAAGAAACGTGGAGCTTTACGATATCTTGAGCGAGGAGAATTTCTCATCCAATCCAGTCCTGTGTAGTCCAGTTCACTTATCTTTATTTTGCATAAAACATTGCAGATACTTTGTAAATCTTGCTGTAGCTTGTCTTGTCGAGCGATTCTCCTCGCTGCTGAGTAAGTTTAATTGACTATGATCAAATCAGCCTCTCCTGATTCTCATCTCTCTAAGTCAACTTTGTTTGCTCCTCTGTTATGGTTTACATCGCTCCGAACTGACTTTTACCTGCCTCTTGCCTTCCCTTCCCATCACTCAAAGTCATCTCTCCTCAACATCTGAAATGTTCATTCGCACTCTTGTCTTGTCTGCAATTGAATTGGCTCATCTCATTTAATCAAACCACGCATTTGCATTTCTTTTGCACATCTTCCTCAGATGCAGGCAAATCAAATTCCACTAATCTTTTTGCACATTTCAGGGCAACATTCTCAAATCTAGTTCTGAGAAAATATTTAAATAAAACACGTTAAAAGCAGTTAAACTTATATGCTAAAAATTTTTTTCGAAAAAGCTTTGTCATTTTCAAATAAAATAAATTAGGTAATTCAATTCCGTTTTGATCTTCATCCACCATTCCTAACTACAGTTCGGATACCAGAATATACAACCCAAAGTGTACCACATATCATGGATGATATTTTTTTAATTTGAATACTTTTAGTCAGATACCATGTCATGTCTTTTGAGAATAACCCATCAACTATTGAATTTTAATCTTAATATTTGACACTTAATTAAGAACAAAGGAGTTGGAAATGGGGTCAACTATTATTAAAATGTCCATCGTATAAAAAATAGGGAAGCAAAAGATGGACAGATTAATCTGTGCTTAAGGCGGATTTTCTTCATAAAAATATCTATGTGAAGCACGTCACTTTTCCCGATCTAATTTTAAATTTTTCATGGGAAAATACAAAATCATCTGTCATCATGAATTAGAAGTCTAAAAACATTAAACCCGCCTTGAAATATGAATATGTACTTTTCATAACAAAACTTATAATTTTTTGCTGTATAAATTAATCCATTTATCATGATACGTAGAAGAGAAAGAATTACCATATTTGAGACCTTAATTCCCAAATATTTTCCTCGTAGTCTGTGGGACGAGGACGAGACAACGAACACGGTAGTGGAAACGAATGTAATGAATTTTGGTCGTTTAGTTGTAAAAAACATGTATAAATACGTAAATTATTTTATGTGGGCATACGATAAACAAATGATAAAGGATTTGGCGATTGTTACGCATTGCAGGTTGTATTCGCTAATAGCGCAATTTGGCGTTTAATAAGGACGTAGGCATATACTTAACTACAGGTTGATGAAACATTTGAGTTGGTTAACATGAATCGGCGAGAACTGCCCAATATATTATAGTATCTGTAGAAATAGAATTGAATTGAATAGGCATTTGTTTTCCATTAGTGACCGGGTCATGGGACATGTTGAGAATATAAATGAGAAAGCAGAAATATTTAATTAATAGAAATGCAGAATGTTAAGCAAGTGAATCGAAGTCTATCTGAGGCCGTTTCTCAGTTCGTTCCTTTATAAATTGTGAAATGATGGGTGGATTCTCTTTGGACGGTTGGGTTGGACTTGGATAAGAACATTATTAATATTAAATATATGTATAGCTACTATTTACCACCATTACTACCGTACACTCCCTCCTTAATATTAACGAACGATAAACTTATGGTGATGTAAGAAAGAAACCAACTCAGCTTCCCCTGCAGACTGACTGGACTTAGACAAGCAATCTTTCCTTTTGTCTATCTTTAATTTAAACGAAAATGTGGCTTGGCCGACACAGAACTAATTAAGAGAAACTTTGTACTCTGCATCTGTACCATCAATATGTAATATAATGTGTTTTAATGTTCATATTCATGCAAAAGGAATTAAAAAAGCATTCCATGTCAAATGAGCTATGAAACTCATCAAAAAAGCTTTTAACGTTTTCCGCAAAACCATTTTTCTAGAAATTGTGAAAAAAGAACCATAAGAAAGATGGATTAAATGAGTTTTAAATTATTTTCCTGTGTGAAAAAGCCGTGCACTAAAAATTCCGTTTTCTGATCCTACAAGAAAATCTTCAGGTAATGCTAATTAACATTGTCCGCGTTTTCATTTCTAAGTAGTTTAGTGATCCATACCTTTGAAATGTTCAATAAAACGTACTAATAAGAACACTTATGTGACTGCAGCTGAACTGAAATCATTTCTAACAATTTCTGATTGTTGGATTCCGATTGCCGACAGAAAAGGGATGATACAGAAGTATTTATCTCGTTCGTTGTTATAAACTACACTAACGAGCAAATATTGTACAGTTGCTCGTCTGTCAAGTCAGTCTTCATCAATTTTACGACAAAATCATTCTGTTTTACTACATCGTTGTTTTCCCATTTAATTGCAATCACATTCCTATCAAGAGTTCCTTTCCTCAGCTCTCTCAAATGGCTAATGGCTATAAATTCGCAATAAAAAACCATCTACACAAACATAACATTTACTGTGGCAGTGTAACAGTGTAAATAAAAGCTTATCAGCTAAACTGGCTGTCAAGCTAGTTAAAACGTTTTTTGATTACTGTACAAGTACGTAAACCATACGACAATTATATTACGCCTATAATCTATCAACTACTAAAGGTTAACTACTCACTAAACAGCAATCAATAATAAGAGTACTGTAAATACAGACCTACTTTATTGTTAAGCACATAAAATATAATCCTAATAATGTAAACGAAATATTAAATCCCTAAAACCTTGATCCTTGTCAATAATACCTTCCAAGATAATATTTTACCATGCAATGAGAAAATAACAAAATGAGATTTCTTTCTTGATACACGATACACTATTTAACAAACATGGAAACTCTGGTCACTCTGGTGCAAACGAAAAGCAGTTGAGAAAGCCGCAGAAATATTTCCCTCCTGCTAACGACATCTTCTACTAAAGAACAACTTCACAGTTCACTCGTAACGTAACGCAAGACGAAGCATGCAAGTCTTGATGGAAAAGAATGGTAATAGGTGGTAGCTTTGGTTGCTTTACAAATACTGATGTGGAACAATTCATAAGTAAATCAATTACTTGAAAGAAGCGTTTAAAAGGTTAGCAGAACAATTTTATGCAAAATAAATACAAAATATTTCCTTAGTTCTAAAACTTTGTACATTTGCACATGTTTTGTCACTGAGATTCAGTTTTACTTGCATTTTCACTTTGCATAGTGGATTGAGAAAAGAAAACTTGATTTTTTCCCATTTTATCTCATTTTTTCATTTTCTTTGCTTTTGGATGCCCTTCGCTTCCACTACTCTCGGGAGTTTTGTTTTGATTTCCTTGTTTACGTTTTAACACAGATTGGCCTGGAGGTTCTGATGCTGTGGGTTTTACAATGTTAATTTTCTTTGGTTCCTCAGTAATTATAACTTTTTTTGAACCACCATCGAGGTTTTTACCTCTTACAGTCGGATTAAACGAAGGAGGTCTCCTTGTAACATTCAATGCCGTATTTTTACTTGTAAGTGTGGTGAGAGATGCTGTGGAAAGCTTTGGTCTTAACCCGGATTTCACTTTAGAATTTTTATATTTCCTAATTTTGTCCAATAAGGCCAAATTGTAGGTAACTTTTGTACTATCGGGGCCGTTACGACCGTCACTGACTTTTCTCTCTATTCTAGCAAGTTGGTCAATTTCCCTTTTTGTAAGTATTAGCTTATTACTCTCCTTACGTTTCAAATTCTGCAAAGTTTGATTATACTCCCGTTTTGGTCCAAAACTCATTTTCATTAAATTCCATCCCTTGAGTTTTTTCGAAGGTGCTGCAATTTTATCAAAGTCTTTTTCATAGACATTTCCTGTGTACGATGGCCAGCGTGTATCACTCTGGTCTAAAAGAATGCCTCTGTGGGAAGATTTCAAAGAGTACAACTCATCCAGGTAAGTTCTTTTATGAAAAACAGTTCCTCTTCTTTTCTTGTAATTTTTTCTATACATCCCCTCATCTTTGAGAAGGCATAATGTTTCCGATGACTGAATACTAATTCGACTTAATCCAGGAGATGTCAAACTTCTAATCTGTGACAGTTCTTTCATTGTTTCTGATCCTATTGAAAGATTAAATTTACTTTCCGATAAATGTAGTTCATTTCGACGATGACTATGTTGTTCATCTTCAGATGATGTAGATGTGCCTGATGAGGTAGAGGAAACAGAATCACCCCATTTGAATCTGTTTGGAGCAACATGCATGGAACGATCCCGCAGAAGTTTTCGGTGAATCATCTTGTAAACCCATTTGTCGGCGTAATTTTGAGGATTGATGGCCTTCTCTTTCCACTTTCTTAATCTTCTCTCCACTTGCCATCTTTCAGGATACTTCATGTCTAGTTTGTGTACCTCCTTTTCTTCGAATAACTCCCAGGGAACACTTCCTTCATTAGCGTAACGAAGCATCTTTGGGGTTCTGTAACGCCATGGTGGTAGTCGACGGTTCTTCGGCCACAACCATTTTATCCAATCTCGCCGAAATTTCTCCTTCTAGAAAAAGAACAGTATATTATACGGATCAACTACTAAAACAGTTAAAGATTTCCACCTCAACTAAAAAGACAATTAAACAGTTAAAAAACGCTTACTCTAATACTAATGAGACGGAGATATTTTCTGGTTCGTTTTCCGCCAATAAATTCTCCCAGTGGTAAACACACAAATCGAAATAGAATAAAACCCGTCAGGGGAAGAATGAGAATAGCCAGGAATTCAATGTACAGCCACATTAAAAAGTACACAGGGAACGAAGCCCATAACAGAATGCTTTCTATTGGTGTCTTAGTAGCATTGCTCAGGAAAGCTTCCCTTTGAAAAATTGTGGCTTCTGAATGACCGAATTGGTATGGATTTGTTCCAGCAAATAGATATGGGTACATTCCATATGGATAGAACTGTTCATCGTCCACATGACTTAATGCCATAGTACCCTGTAGTACGTCGCTAAAAGTGTCATCCCAATATTCCTGTTCAGAGGCCACACCCAAAAAACTTATCAATGTGTTTGGATACTTCCATGTTGATTTGTTTGTATAGTAATGTTGGGTACGGCGGCCGGTACTGTAAGCAAATCAGGGATGACGAAAAGTCAATAGTGTGATTATTTATTTGTTCATAAACTAATTCTTGTAGTCGATTAAATTATTTACATTCCTCCAGGAGTGATATTGGCATCATTTGCATACAATGACTTATATTTTGAGGTTGAGGGTCGACATTGTGTTAATAAAGCTTGGTAAGATGTTAGCCAACAGATTGTTAGGACATCATAAAACTTCATCGTCAAGTCTGAATTCGGTTTATTTTTAGTAGCTCCTTAAAATCTTAATATAATTTTCCAAGTAAGATGAAGTTGAAATATAACCCACGGATTATTATCTTCTCTGGAAAATATGAGCTAGAGTAATCAATGATCATGTAGTGTATTCTGTATCCAAGAAGACTTCGCCTCCATTTTATAAGGGGATTTAAAATTTTAGTACTTGAAAATCTTTACCTGTCCGGCTGTCCATCACTCCGTTGATAAAACGAAAAAAACGCGCAGTCACGAAATGATTTTTCTTGGCTGTATCTGTATCACCAATTTTCAATTTCAATGGAATGAATGTAGCAATGCGGCTGGACTCACCACCTGAGATGTTTAATAAATGTTAAATAAACAGAAAGAGTTGTCAGAAAAATCGGCGCACTTCACTACTATACATCCCAATGTGTTTCTATGGTTTAAAACTAGCTTGATCCATCCATATCCATACTACATTATTCTAGAAATGAGCGTTGGTTCACCCAAAAAGGGGAAAGTCAGTGAAAGCGTATTTAAAAAGACATATTTAGAATATGAAAGCATGTTCACAAAGTGAAAGCAAGGTTCCGAAAAAGGATGCTAGATGCAATTATGGTTAGCAGGATTTTGAAAAGTCTTAATGGGGATTTAGACCATTTCTTAAGGATTTAAATTAAAGTATTCTGGGCGATGAGTATTTTGGAAGGAAGCTTTAGAGGATACCTTGGGGATTTAGAAGTGTCCACAGAGATTGGAAGATGTCCACAGGGATGGAAAACCTCGGGTTCTTACTCGCGTGACTTAATCCATCTCACGTCGTATGAGCTGGTATGACTCCTACAGAATAGTTAATAATAATAAATCCAAAGATACATGTACAACACAAGCGGTGAGTGACCTCTGGACTAATAGGAACAGAGGCATCGGGGTAATTTGTGTAGCCTGAGCATATTCTCACCTTTCAATTAGTGAACTTTCAGTTCACAGGCAGATAAAATTACTGATGCACCTTTCACCGTGCCGTATAACTAGTGAGTTGTGTAAGTAGGTATTCGTGTGATAATGTGATCAACGGATCCATTAAAATTTATAATCAAATAGAATATCCTGGTATGGGGTTTTCTTCTCTCTTTTGAACTCTAGCTAAACACTAATGAAAACAGTAGGGGACAGTTTATTAATGAATGAATAATGAGATGACGCAAAACTGAAACTGAGTAATACGCAAATAAATGCTCTTTTTTGGGTATAAATAACTATTTTTAGTTGCATAGTAAGTACAAGATCTACGAGTGACATTATTTCTGGTGTTATGGATTGGATGGCTACTGTTATCCTTAAGCGTATAATAATTTACGGAGGATGGGAATAAAAACCAAAATGTCAGCATGAAGTCTTGGTGCTATTTTTGTAGGAAATTCTGGTTGAGTGTGATCATTAGAGACCCACGTAATGTCGGAAGGACGTGAATTTATTTCTCTGAGAGTGAAGGATTTTATTGATTTAGCTGGAAGTGACATGACACGGTATAGTTAATGGTAAAAACATGTCATGAACAGGAAATGACTTGAGAAGACGAGAGTTTAGTAGATGAAATAATAGAACTTTAATTTTACATACATGCGTAACATGAGACTGACTAATCTGTAATTATTTGTAATACATTGCAATTCAGACATTTATATTTTATTGTATTGTAGGCTCTTGTATTGTGCTACAGATCAGCATAGATTAACGTTTATGTAGTATTTATCCACATTTCTAATTCTCACTAATCTAATAATTATCAGCTGTAGGTAACAAGTTTCCCTCTTGATTGACAACACACTAAATATTAACTTAGCTTATTGAGATTCGTATCTATGAATTAGAGTAGGGGTAATAATGCTTAAAACAACTTTGTCATAAAAATGAAAACAGTACCATTAGATAGGTGAATAACATTAAACCATAAATAAGTAGTAGAGTTAACTAAATACGTGTTCACAGTTCACATTCACTTGTTTGTAATTGTAAGTAAGACCGTAGTGTAACAAGTAAAGTGTTTGTATTTGTGCTTGACTTCCAGTCCTATTTGTAACTTAACGATTGCAGATCGAAGTCGCGTCGTCGTAGGTCGTTTTAGTCGTAGAATGGAGAAGATTCGAATGTAATTGATTCATTTTTGTAAAAATTCTGTTTATGTATAAGTTGGTATGTTATATTAGAGTATAGTAAGTTTACCTAGTATCTTTACGTGCATTAATGTTGACTTCGACTCGATTATCGCAGACAGTTCTTTCTCCTGGGGTTATTCGTCTTCCATTCATTCACTCTTTCTCTTGGCAGCAACAAGTTACATATTTATTACCTAAAATCCCTTCTTTCCCACGATTCACAATTAGTCTTAGGTATAATCTACATACACTTAAGTTACATTCATAATACATACACATTATAATCGCCTTTTGTATTTCTCAAGCAGAAAAGACATTCTTCCCATTTATTAAAGTCACTCCAATAATTTCCCTATTTCCAATCAAAGACTTCTTCTATATCTTCTTCACTACAAAACAAACAGCATGCGATGTAACAATGTATAAGTAACCATTATTTTAATAATGCAATCTCTAGATTTTGGAAGTGCTATCATTGCAGCAATAAGCTAGTGGAATATTCACCCAACGCTTTATTTTAAGGAAATGTAATAGCATTCTAGCACCAATGAAAATTAGGTACGATATATTTGGAGTTAGAACAAACACTAATAAAATTAAGCACAGCCAGAAGGCAAAAGTCAAATTTTCTCATTTTGCCTGTGGCTAATTCGGTAAACAATGCTTTACCACTTACCACTGCGGAAATAAGAATTTAAACCAGGTTCCCCCATTCACACTCACAAGATTCATTCACTTAAAAGTATACAAAATAGAAAATCCAATGAAAAGTTAAAATAGCAAACTTATGTACAAAATAGTCTGGTGTACTATAACAAAGAATGCTGCAGTAAGTGAAAAGTAGAAAATGCGATGGCTTGCCTAAAAGTGAGGTAAAAGTCAGATAACTACTCTAGAATGTGTCCATAGAATTTTGCAGGTTCTGTACATTCTCATCGGCACAAATTGCAATTTCTTTATTTCCAGTTTATTGTATAAACTATAGATATAGCAGATAGGTAGCATGAAGAACTTAAAATTATTCGAACCCACCCAAATATCTGAGGTATATAAAAACCCGGAGGTACTGCCTACGAGATAAATACCTATGTGTGGTATGTATATGGATACCATAGGGTTGAAATATACCCAAGAATGAATTCCTATGTGGAAACTAGTGGAAAGTAGCATTTTTAATTTTCCTAGCAAGCTAACTCTTCCAGCTGGATATAATCATTTGTTTCTGGACCTAATGATATTTAAAGTTCAAGGTCACAATTTTAGGTAAATGTGACTCAGCTGACCGCAAATAAATGTATTTAATTCCGATTTTAAAGACTATATAACTAGATTGTCAGGTATTCGCTGTTTGTCCTTCGTAATATCATTATTTAGTTCAATACAGTCAAGAGTTCCAACCTGATTAGGTATACGGGAATGAAATTCTTATGGAGTTGTGTTCCAGTTTAAGATACAAATATAGGGTAAGAAATAGTACGAAAAAAAGAAGCCAATACTTTTGGGTCGTAAAGAAGAATGGAAAAAGAAAGAATATTTACATAAAACAGAAATCAATAGATAAATATTAAAGGTTTGTTTCAGGTTGTGAGTAGTGAGTACATACATAAAGTCGATTGGTTGGCAAACTTCCGTTTCCGAGAGGAAATCAAATCAAGCAAAGTATATAGAAACTACGTCGTCTAAGAAAACGATTGATTGATTGATGAACTTGGTTGTGAGTTGTAAGTAGGGCGCCTTGTGTACTGAGCACATAAAATAAAATATCATGGAACATTCAATCAAAGATAAGAGATGGAATATGAGACTATAATATTACTCTGCGTATTTCTACATACTGCCTGATGTATGCAAGTATGCATGTAGGTTTCGTTTAAAGTCGATACAGAATGGGGAGAAATGTGTGTCTCTCCTGACCCGAAGTACAGTGGATTTTGAATAACCGGATTCCTTTGAGCATTTGAAGAGGAAAAGTTGGTGTTGGCCTGGAATCTCAAGGTAGTTGGCGTTATGACATGTAAAAGGTAAAAAGTTGTGAAAATTATATCATACGCAGAACTATGAAGGTTGTCTGTAGCTCCAGTCTTTAGTGAACTGTACATCCTACATTGCTGGAGATATTGACAAAATATTCTGGAACTTTGTATTGGTGGAGTAGAGTGGAAGTTCATTCAACAATCTAAGGAATGGAATGGAATTCTTCCCTTTCAACTTCGATGCTCGATATTCCCAACGAGACCCTACTACGTAAAATGGAAAAGTCTTTTGCAAAATAACGGACGGGCGAATAGGGAAAGGATTTGGATTTCGACGAGTGAAAATACATACATACATAATCCATATAAACAGCATACACAATATAGTTGGGCGTAGGTACTTGCAATATTTATTTTTAGCTAGGTACTTGGCTTCGCTCTCTCTTGTTCGTTATATGCTGTCTTTTTCAACTTAAGAGCTCCGGAGAACATTCTCAAATCTCCCTTGCGTTGAGCGTTCAATTATTGTGAGGCAACACCTGATGCTCGTCGGCTGACTTGAATATAAGACTTTGGTTCCTTTCATTCCTCCTTGGGCTCATTCTAATCCTGAACTCGCACTCGCCCACGTACTTTTCCTTAATATTTCATTCGTCTATTGAGCCATCTGCATTAGAACCGTATCCCATTGGAATCTCGCCCAATGACATAATTTACTTAATTTCTCTCCTACTACAAGTGACGCCTCTTCCCTGTCTTGACATCTACAATCTTTTCCTAGTCCACCAAATCGGCAAATTGCCTTCTCCCTCTACTTCTCCACAATTTAACAGACATGACAATCCCACACCAAAATGCTCACCTCCTTCATCATTTCACCGCTCTTGTAACGTGTCCTACCCAACATATTCCTTTAAACAATTTACAAATCTCACAAATCTTAATTTACCCACAAAAACTATTGTGTTAATTGTTAATTAACAACATACATTACCTATTATCAATTGCTCCAGTAAATATCATTTTATTTCCGTCATGCTGTCAATACGAACTTTTAAAATAATCAAACAGATTTATGACATCTGGAAACTAAAAATGTACCTAGTTTGAGTTTCGCTGAATGTAAGACCCCTGTATGCCTGTTTTTCCATTTAGGTATCTCTTCTCTGAATTTGAATTAAGGGAAATGAAGACAAAGAACATATTTGTTAGATTATCTTTAAATGCGACAGCGAAGACAACTCAATTTCTACGAAACTTAACGATAGTAGTTTCCCATCTAATTAGTCTTTACTGTTGGTTATTAAATTGGCTGAAGAAGAAATGTTTTTACGAGGAGCTTTTGCTAATAAGGCGAAAAATGGCTACGCTACACACTGACGATACTTGTATTAGAAAGGATGTATTATAAAGAAAGGAAAAGCGGAAAAACAATTACTTTCTATAGGACAGGAACAAGGAATTAATGAAAATCTGGTTTTCTTGGAATAAGAATAGTGCGCTTTGCCAGCCAATGAGAAAGTCCCCAATTTAATCAACTCCTGGAAACGTTAATTGTTAAAATTCCCTTAAGTACTCTCATTTCTCCTTCTTCCGGATAATAACAATATTAAAATACCTACGAAGATGAGCACAGTTATCTAACTCAGCTATTGAATACCTTTCTATTCTGCATCGCATTTTCTTATGGTTGACCTAAAATTTAATATTATAACGTTCATTAATGACTTTGGATTTTATACTATGCACGATAGATAAACAGTTTGCGTATTATAAGACTTAAGGAATATCCATCGATTGATTTTGTATAAGAATTTAAGTGAAATGGAGGATTGCATGCAGAAGTACCAAAAAATCACTCAACCTCACATGAACAGATAAAATGGTCCCCGAAAATATGGTATTCTGCTCTCTGGTTACTTAACCCAACGCATTCGACACACCAGCAAGGCAAAAAAACCAGGAATTCATTAACTACAAACAGAGTAAATAAAAAACGATTAAATTTACAATTCTTACTGTTAGTGACTTTAAATAAGGTAACCATTCTTGTCCTGACCTGACTCATAAATTGTTTATTGTTAATTTGTTGGGACTAGATACATACTAATTGTATGTATAAATGGCTAGGTAGAATATAGTCACACTAATCACATGTAAATATTTACGTACAGTTTCATATGCAACATTCTCCATTACTTACAATACATTTACACTTACATTAACACATTACTACTCAAGTTACTAGACTCATTCCTCTTACCAATCCATTCATTCATTAATTACTAATTAGTTTTCAAATCCGTCTCATCCGTGCAGATTTAGCGAATATTTACGAACCTAAATACAATATACGATTTCATTCAACGATTTAGCTATGATAGCTACTACAATACAGTACAGATAGGTAATAGTAACCTAAATGCATGAATATGTTTAGTATCAGTATTTAGAAGTCTGTCTATAAATAATAGTTTGAACATGAACGAACGACATTCTTCTTGTATCCGTAATGTAAGGTATGTATTTATGTATCTCTACCGATGTGAAATATTATATGCGGATGTCTGCATGTCATGACTCCAGTTTATAGTTATATCTTCTTTTGTTTTTTAATTGTACGTATAATATTATAGTAAGTTTAGTGAGATAAGGGTTGGATTTGGAGTAGGTAAATAAAAACATACGTTAAGCTTTAAATTCCACTATTCCACTATACTCTAACTATAGACTAACTTTGAAAATTGAGTCACCATCGTAAGTGGTTCAGTATAATTTAGATGGACATTGAAATGTTAATGTAACGTTACTTAAGACTACCACTTAAGATTAGTATACATTCTACTTGTACGCTTACGTAATAGTTTACTTTAGCTTAGTTAGAGTACATATTACACTATCGTATTATATACACAGTTTGATTGCATATTAACAAATGACACTGTTGTACCAAATGACTGTCGGGTAACAAGGAAATTAAAACAGATTTAAGTATGACGGTAGCACTCTTACTCTTACGTGTGAGATGTACCGCTCTATTTAGTCCTATAATATAGATGTTTGCTTGTGACGAAAATAATAACAAAGACTAAGGTAGTAGGACAGAAGAGAATTTATTTAAGGGAGGAGGGATTCCCTACGAGAGGCCGGATTACTTGCCGAGACTGAAGATCCTCGATGCTGCGTGTTGATCTGAGCGAGTTTCTTGTAAAGTGGCGAATTTACGAAACGGGGATATGAGTCACGATGCATCAGAGTGTAAATTTGCACTTGAGCCTCGTCAAACGTGTGCGGAGTTGGATCTCTCATGTTTAGGTTCACCACTTCACGAACACGAGAGTCTAGGCTTACCTGCAATAGCCAAATTAACAAACACGTCATACATTTTCAATTACATAAATTACATTACTTTTCCCAACATTTCTAAGTACGTAGATGTCGATATCGAACTAATTGGTACTAGAAATGAAAAAGTCAATAATATTTATCGAGAATTCGGATAATTGTAATCATTTGGCACTTAATTAAAATAGCGGGTATGGTCTTGTGGTTTCTAGGAAGCATGTAGTGTAGTAATGAAATTTGTTGCCAGTACCACACTACTGGCGAGATTGCAGGAAAAATTTGGCATCTCCCTACTCTACTAATTGCAATCTAAATAAGTAAGTATCCGTATTACGTCATGTGATGTGCTTTGAGTGAGTATCACTTGAAGGTGACATTTAGAAGCCTGCATCCCAAAGTAGTGCTCAGACGTAAATCTAGAGACGTGCAAGAGTTACGCACGTTACTTTCTTTAGCAGGCCTTTGTGTCGTATCTCTGGTCTATCTGCATGCATGACTCTGACAAAGCAAAGCCAAGTAGGAAAGATTTAATTTGATTTTCAAGAGGAAATGTGAATTAGAGCATCTACAAAAGCAGCACTTAACAAATTATCTCAATTTGCAGTGTACTAACAATAAGTACCTTCATGTGGTATTCCTTTCCTCTTTGTGCCCTCCTCTATATCCTTTGCTAAACTTTATTTTTCAGTCTTGAATTTTTTCTATACATTATCAGGATGAACAGAAAATTGTTCTTCTCAAGATTCTACTGTTATCGTGAACATTTCTATCTGCTTCCTTCGTTGCGCACTAATGTTCTGCACTTTACAATAATGGGACGTACTTTACAGTCACAGCAGCAATTTGCCATGCCATCATTAACATGCATACAAACGTTTTATTGCAAAAGAGATGGGATCACCTGGGTACCTATGTATGCAATGCATGGACTATTGCTTACTCTACCTAAACAAAAACAGAAGCACCACGTTCATGAACAATATCCTTAATAAACTAATATTTTCAAAGATCCGTTATATAGGGACCCCTTAGCAAGTAGATATTAAAGGAATATCAAATCTTTTTGCTACATCTGCATCTAAAAAAGTCAAATTGCAGAAATGACTGAAAATAATGTAATAAAAGTAATAATACTATACGTATGTTACGTGTAATAAAAAACGTGGTATTGCATTACGTACATTCTGCATTTATGAGCATATTTACTAAACAATATACCAAGTAAAAGCGTATTAGAAGCCCGCATGCAATAATTTTCCATTTGCTCTACTTTTCCTTTAAATGTTATGGATGTCTGCTCTGTTGAGCTTTGCTGAATCTAAAATATGATCTTAGCATGTGTCTTTAGGGCTGCATTACAATAAACTAGAGAGTCCATTGTTAAACGCTTAGATTCTGTCAGGGATGGTGAATATTTTAAAAATTTAAATATAAAGGATATCTGATGGCATATGACATCCCTGAGGAGAATATATTATTCGTCAGTTGTTCGTCAATATAGTCGGGAGAGAAAAAGAAATTCCTGCTGTAAGAGTGCTGCGGATTATTGTGATGTGGGAGACGGGTGTGGGGAAATGTGTGAAAGAAAGAGTTGTTCAGCCTACTTTATGTGCATACACATGGTGATTCTTGGCTAGTGTACCATTTATTGCAATATGGAGTACACATAAGGATAATATGGTTTCGTTTGACTTGTCTGAATGATTGTGAGTCTTTTACAGCCTTGAGAGTGAAAGTATATGGTGAGTGAGTTGAATGGAGTGAGTTAGTATGATAGGGAATCCTGATGAGATGAGAGTTGAACGAGTGGTGAATAGGAGCGAGAGGAAGCAACTCAATTGACCCGATTTGCACGCGCCGATAGCTTCTATTGATTTCTTTCTGCAAGAAACACCCAAGCAAGGAAGGCTAAGGCTTAAGCAGCTCACATTATTATTATCAACTCAACTCTATTACATTCTACTTAACTTTAACTTCATTCTAATGTAATGTAAGCCAATCTCAAATGTAGCCGAATGTAACTTGGGAGAAAGCAAGAGGAAACTTTCTCCCAGCAGTCATTTCATCAACAGAAAATATTTTTAAATACAGTTGTTACACAGGGGGCAGAAATTTCCCATTACATATGCACACCTCCCAGCTAGAGCAATCTTGTTATCAAACGTACAAGTATCCCTACACTGCACGCTATTCACATATCTACAAACGAAAGCCTACCGAGGAGCAATGTGCGACCCAGAGCTAAGCTTTCCCTCTACCAAAATTAATTACTTACAATGCATAACAGTGTAGGATTAACATTTTCATTCATACATACTACTACTTCCATATATACGCTATCAAGTATCTATAAATCAGAGTTAATGAAAAGTCTGTACATACAGAACGTCTATTATCCAAGAAATTAATTAACTTTCTCCATGAGTACTTTCTCCAAGCAAATCATTATTTCTGATTCCGATGCATCTGACTTACAAATCAAATGCTCCCAGCCCTTAAAATCTTCGCCTAAAGTAAAACAAGAACTTAAAATAAACTTTTTACCATTTTCATTTGTATTGCTGAAAAATTTCGGTTTCACAAAATCATGGTCGTACATTTTTAGTCCAGCACACTTTTTCCAAGGATCATGGAATAAAACAAGACTGAACATTATAAACATCAGTTCAGATGATACCAGGAGAAAGTTATGTAATAAAACAGTCGTCTTTTCTAATCCTGAAGTTATTACCCCAAATAAACCCATATTACTTTACGCCAAATGATTTACTCCAATTATTCCTTGTCATTAAACTTTCTATCCAAATAAATAATTGCCTCCAACTAATATTTTAGCTTTCGATAAGTCGCCATTTAAAGTCCGCTCATTGACTAAAAGTAACTTTCTCCGTACACAACAAATGGGAAACTAAACTTTCAGCGTCTTTCCGCCAATTTTAAGTATTCTAACGACAAGATACGCTTTTAGTGGTGTTAACTGTCATAACTAGGTTGCTAGCAGCTTTGTTATAAAACAGGTAATACAACAGAGAAATATAGTAGAATGTAACCTTTCTAGGAAATATAACTTGAAAACTGAAAAAATATAACGAGGATAAATACTAAATAGGTACACGGCAAAAAATTGTGAGAAAAAGTATGATAAGCTAGCGTCTCAGCATTTTTTCACAAGAGAGTGCATACTAATTAGGAGCTAGGAGCGGAGCATCACTGAACGCGTTATACGTGAACATTGTAGATGATAACTTATTATATTGAAGTACACTTTCTCCAGTACAGGTAATGGACTTGTTTACATAGAGAGGGAGAAAGTAGGTAAAAGCCCTGGAGTTAAACAGATTGAAATTGAAAGTTCCGGTCCAAGTGGCACCTTAAGTCCTCCAACAAGAAAATAATTGGATATCAAATGCACGAGCAGCCCTCTACACATCTGAACATTGGAGATATGCACTTAGTTTGGTGTTGAGAATTGAGAAATGTGAAACGTGAAGAACGGCAGCGAACAAGCAGAACAACTTACTTGAAGGTTTGCACTTCCAACAGTACATCGGAAACTTGTCAACACCAACAAGAAAGTTTAGATTACTTCAAGTGAGATTGGAACAGAAGAAAGTTTAATCAGTTGAGCTTCCTCAGCATCGTTACATCAAACTACATGCTTATACCCTTATATGGCAAGAAGTGGAAATCGAGATAGAAATATACTGAAAAATACCAACCACATATATATAAAATGCAATGCAGATGTAAAAACAACTTTACGGTTTCCTTCCTAGAAAGATTTTGCTTATCGCTATCACTATTCTTTGTAGTGGAGTCGTAAAGAAAATGACTGTACATCAACGCTCGTACACCCAACATACTCTTACATGCGCTTACACATACATGCATATCTAATCCTACAATAACAGTATTGTACATGGTGAAATAATCGTTGCTACATCTCGATTTGCTATAACATATAGTTCGCATTTCAAACTTTTCTATTTATGCAGTATTTCTCTAATCATTTCCCAGAAATATAAAAACACCAACCCATAAATAACGTGTTCCAAAATTAAATTAACAATAGCAACTCGAATCAAATAGTGCGTAATCTGTGTCCTGCCGAATACACCTGGGATCAACAACTCGGTAACTTTGTTGTGGAACTTCAATCACCTTTCAAATCTATCTCCTAATAACATATAACAGTTTCCATTATAACGTTACATTTCTTCACATGCGTGAAAATAATCATTATTGCAACATATTTTCTGATAACTCATCTTTACGGTATTGAATTTTTTAAGCATGAATTCCAATGAAAACAAATTGTAGATCAAAAATTGTGTGCAAAGCAAACGTAGATAGGGTATCAAATGATTTATGGGTTATTAATTTGAGTACTTAGGAGTAACGTTTAAATTCTTAACTTTTTCTTTGTCGAAATGAACAGGTCGCAAAGAAAAGAGTAAATAAAGAAAGAAGCCATAATACTTAGCGTAGAATTTGTGTCCGATTGAAAGGGATGGTTTGTGGAGGATTCCGAATGTCTATAGATATGGAGTATATTGGAAGATAGAGTCTTTTTTGGCGAATGACGGGAGAGATCTATCTTGTGCTTTGGCTTGTGTGGCGAAAGATGAAGGAGCCGAACATAGGGTAATGGTAATGCGGATGCCACACACAAAGTGCATACATGTATTTATAAACAAGTTCTCTTTTCATTTCGGCGTTTGGGAATTTGTGAAGGACATTGTTTGATGGGCGGTTGAGTTGGTTCTCTTGCTTGACTGTTGGTAGGTAATGTAATATAATATAGAAAGAGGAAAGACTCCGGAGAGATAAAGTGGAGTGAGTTAGTCGGAGCCGCAGAAGACTAACTTGATGTGACTTGACGTGACGCTACAGTACACCACACTAAACTCCGCTCAACTCAAGCTCTTACATAAATCCAGAAATCCAATAAAAGTCTCATAAGCGATTACAGTGGAGTACAGGAGGTCGGATGAGAGAAAGAACAGGAGGAACGGCGGCAGCCGATTTTCCGGTTCTCTTATTCGGATAAGAAAAATATAATATCATAATGTAATAGAAGAGATGGGTAGGTAGGCTGCCAGCAGACCAAGTCAAGTCAAGTGGAAGTCAGTCAAACCGAACGAGGCTAGGCCACATCATACATAGCCGTCTACCAGAACAATCTAAAGCTAAACCTCAGGCATAACAGTCAAATTCTCCTCCTAATGCAATCTTCAACTATTTCGGATAGAAAATCCTTTGTGCGATCCGAGGTCATCTCTCCACACACGTACCTCATTCATATCAAGACCATTATTTATTTCCCGAATGCTAAATGCCCTCCAATAAAATAACATCTCAACAGCTTTCCACCATCTAAGAACCCAATGAATCAAACAAATCTTCCCGTCCACAGTAAACTTTTCCAATGATATTCTAAAAAACCCTTTCATTCCTTCTCCGTAATTGCAATGCTATAAAAACATACATTTCAATAGGAAAAACTTATTTTCTTTTAATAATGTAGTAAAAGTCTGATTCTGAAAGGACATTCCGCCGTCACACCTATTTTACCCCACTATTAGAAAATAATGTGGGAAACAAAAATTTGCATTAGTTGTTACATTCAAGCATTTCGAAAAAGGTTAAAAGTCACACTAGCAATTCTTAATATCTTAATATGACAATTGGATTTGCAATGCTGACTTAGAAAGGAGAAATGGATGCTACAAAAGCGTACAGAGAAAAATTAAAATACTGCCATTGCAAATGGCCTGAATATTCTGAATGAGGTGTTTTGGTGCTGTGAATAAAGTGAAAATAAGAAACTCAACTAAAATGTCGAAACGTATTAAATTGGTGGCAAAACTGAATACATTTCTGAATTTTTGATGCAATGTAGTATTGAATTTGAAACTTAAAGAATTTTAGGAAAGGAAAGGGAATGTGTCTACTATCAAAATAGAATGTTCTATGATAAATGTTACAATATATAAATTAAGTGAAAGGACTTACTTCTTTGGGAGAAAGTATGGAGATGTAATCCTCGTAGATGAGTCTGGCTTTCTCTTCGATGAGCTCTGGTTTTGACTCCTTTTTGAGATCTTCACATGCAAGCCAAAACAAAATATTTTCTTCACTGTACTCACACTTTAAAAATTCCCTGAGCACTTTTCTTCCCGCGGCACTCCTCATGAGTTTGTCAAAAGATTCGCCCCAGCTCCGAATTTCTTCCAGAGAAGGCCTGTGAAATTATTTATGAATTGCTTAGATTAGATATCCTTTCTTGACAATCTAATAAGACGTCGTTTGCATACTTCCTTGTTCTAACAAGCTATCGTAGTAAGTACACTGGTACCCTACCCGCCTAGAAATGCAGGTATAGGTTGGCTTCACGTGAAATTAGATTTGTGATGTTACCTCTTTTGGAGCATTTATTTCTGCTATTGAAATTTGGCTCTGCCTAAAAGTTACGTGGTCTCTTTTGACTAAATTCCTGTGAATAAAGATTTATTCGGTTTCTTGGAAGAAGTTCTTTGTGTGTATGCATGTGTACTGTTGCCATTTGAGCTTGAGCAATCATATTGTATTGACTTGTGTTTTGTTAGCAGCCCGCTGTTCATGCTACAATTCAGCGGACGCCGATTTGCATAATTTATTCAACGGCTTCATTAAAGCTATTCACACTCACCGAGTCTGATATGATTCGCGTTTTCTTTCTTTACATTGCTTACGTACGGAGAATCGCAGGGAATGTTAAATGATTCGGTTTACATTTACACATACATACATTCTATACACCTTCCATTTACATAGCATTTAGACCCATTACACATCTATAGATACGTAACATGTGGGTTCCAGTTTCTTTTCTATTTTCTTTGCTAGCAGTTGAATAGGCGCTGCTTTTTTACCTTTTCCTCCCTTAAAAGTAAACTAACGTAGTAATAACTAAAGTATTTAGGTAGCTGCGAGGATATTGCAACGCTTTATGGGATATGACTGGATGGAGTGGGTGAAAGTCAGAAAATTGTAATAGTCACCTGATGTGGTAATGCACACGTAGTACTTGCACCCACTCTACAGGAACTCATTGGCAGTTCGGTTCGTTGCTTAACGAAGCACATCTAATGAAACTAAAGCTTTGGCTTTGAATCTCTGCATTCGCAAACCAACGAGAAGCACGGCAACCCTTATTATTTGCAAACCTGAGCCGAACCATTTACTCCAGTTGAGAAGAGTAAAGCAAACTGAAATCATTTGCATTTACCCTGTTTGACTGTTGATTTTAACGAGCGAACGAAGAATGAAAACGAAATCGCGCGGAATCTATTACTATTTGTATGTAGGCACGTACAAGTGCTGTTAAAAGGGTGATATCCGTTATGGAATGGAGAATCCCTCGCATGGCATAAACTCCTCTTCCCCAATACCATTATTTGCATATCATGTAAATGTCTGCCTTAAAAGATCACACAGGAAGAGAAAATGAACAAAAGTCTTACACCGTCAGTTTTCAAGTAATTTTCAACTTACTTTTTACATGTTCAAAACTTTCATTATTTCAAACTATGGGCAATCTGTTACTACGAGCTCTGCTTTCCTCGGCTCACCTTCTCTTTAAGTCTTCTACGGAACTTTTTCTTTTATAACTTCAACAACATTTTCCACATTCTTATACAGCCACTTTCCAGTTACTTATAATAACTCACATACTCCTAACGCAATATATTTGGGCCAAGATGGTTACATCTTTAGTTTCTCATACAAATAAACTTGAGAAATAGGAACGAAGCCATTCACCTCACGATCAACTACAGTTTTAACAAAAATCAGAATGTCCTCGCACACTCTGCAAAAATATGTCCCAAGGTGTTAATTAATAAATTAATAATTCACCAATCCATTTCTCAATTAATTATGCATACTAAAGCAATAGCTTGAGGATATTGTTCTAAAACGACTCAGCTGCATATTTTGAATTGCCAATAATTTTTTAAATCATACCTCAAGGGAGGTAACCAATAAGCTTTTTATAAACTGCGAACTGAATTTTAAATAAGGAGAACCAATGTCGCATTTCTTTACCTACTCTACACAACTCTACCTATGTTGTCCTATACGTTAGCTATTAATCAACTACAGACTATATTTTATTAAACATCATTATTATAGGAAAATTAGCCATGTAGTACACATTTGATATGTGAAATAAAATTTAAATTCTAAATTTAGATTCTATTTTTGTGTATCATTAGGAGTTGCATCATTGTACGTAAAGTTAAGTAAATACATAAACAAAGGGGAATAATAAAGGAGTCCACAATGTTATAATATTATAGTCTCCAGTTGTACTCGAGTTCTAAGTCTGTATTTAGGCGACTGATTTATCAGTAAAGTAAACAGACGTTAGTCATGCTTAGGCAAAGAGAGAGAATTGTTGATGCGACAGTCTTGTTAGCATTCTCGATTGCCGAAGGAAGATCTGAGTTAAAGAAGCGAATCAACTGTCTGGCGTTTGTCGAAGGGTGAGTGAGATATGACATATCAGAGACTAGGTAGTAAAAACGTTTGGGTAAAAGGGAAGTGGAAGGTATAAATATATTAGAGACAAGATGAAACATTCCGAAACTCGTGTTGGCTGTTGCCAACCGAATCGAATGCAATATCAGAGTGTAACGGTACATTCCAGGTCTTTGAAGAAACGACTCAATTATGACTGAGTTGGGCAAGATGCCAAGACAAGGGTTACATATATATTATCTGTACATTAACATTGGCATTCGATACACCGATAAATCGACACCATACACCATACCGACATGTCTGAAACGAGATACATAGGGACAGAAGACCAGGTATGCATTATGTATCCTAGATAAAAAGTACATTATCCAATGCTGAATTGCATTTACAGAAACACAGAAAGAACCTGTCTGTTGTCACCATATCGAATTACATTCTGAGATTTCTGAACTGTACCTACTTACAGGTTGCTATTTGGCGCACGGTATTAACCCTCAGATGTTTATGTGTCTAGGGCGTAATCTAACCTATAAATACGAAGTGTAGACCGAAGACTAAGAAATTAATATTAATACATTTCCAAGTAAAGTTATTGCCTTTTCGTGGTCAACTGCCAGTGGGAGTACAATGCGTAGAACGTAAATAGTATTTAATGGGGAAGACGTGGGCGTTAAACCAGGGTCAATGGTTACAACCGCTTTCTGGGAAAAGGATAATCTTTGCTACTAGTCTTCCCGTAAGTACTTACAATACATATTTAAATCAAGTGTTAAAAGGAGAGGCTTTCTTCCTAAGAAAAGCTTTAATTTCTATTCACCTCCTTAAATGCTCAGGATTAAAGTCTTAGTGATCGTATTGTCTAACCTAAGGGAAATTGGAATTTTAATTTTTTAGTACTTAAACATACCTACAGATATTGGAATCCAAAACTTGAATGATTTATAAACTAGTTAATACTGATTTTAGGACAGAAACGTAAGATTGAATGACGTGAGTAGAAAAGTTACGTGCAACTAATGGCTGATGAAATTGTTTTTCATTTACTAGACTATTTATGGTAAAATTTAATGATAGCTATGCAAGAGGATGTAATATTGATAGATGATAGAGATAAAAGAGGAAACTTACGGTGCGTCAGCATCACAGATGAGATCTGAATCAGAATCCTTCGGTTTCGATCTGTTCTCCTCGTTATTTCGCAGTGCCAAACTGTAAGAACGAAAATTTTTTACGGTCACACTCATCTTGCCGTCAGAGATAAACTTTTAAAAACTTTTAAGGTAAACTTAAGTCAAGGCAAAAGTTTAGCGTGTTCTGCAGTAATGCGTAGTGTAGTAGCTGTAGTGTTTATCAAACCAAAAAGTTTAAATAGAGCATTCACAAGCAGAAGAATTGACTTTTTAGCGCACAGTGACACGGCAGTGGATCTGTGGACTTGCTTATTGTTAGTCAGTTACTTATTCCTGTAGCTAGCGGATGCACAAAGTCTACACTCGAAGCTACACTAAAGTACGTGGATAATGATAATTCAGTTTTCAAGGATGTGAACAGGAGCAGGAGAATTTGCAACCACAGCAGAAATAAGAGCAGGCTACACTATCAACTAAACTCGTGGAGTACAATAGAGTGATTGATAACTTTTAAGTGTAAATTCCACAAGGATACTCAGAATAAGTCTAAAATGCACAAAAACTCGTAATAGCTGGTACGTTCTCCTTACGGTATAAAAAGAATACTGGTTACATTACTGGAGCGTAAAATCTCTCTTGTTTGTTTATCTGTAAAGAGACGAGATCTCACATACCTATAGGTTCTGTGTTGTGTTCTGCAACTACTATATCTAATGGTTTGGCTGTCAAAAAACTGTAGTTTACTGTGAAAAGGTGTCAATGGGACGAAACCAACTGGAGGAAACTTAGATCCATAAATAAGAGACTAAAATAAACTAGCCGACATAAAGTAGACAAGTAAAATTATTGAAAACAAGGTACTAGTGCTGGTTTAATGTCTCCTTCATACGTACCAAGTCAAATGTAAATCACAAGAAGGCACAAACCACTGAAACACAAAGTTACCATTAACGCCTATTGATGTAATGAACCTAATGAACAAGTGACCCAACTTCGTCTAACTCAACATTGTTATTGAGACTGTTTATAACTGTTAATGCTTCGTTTCGTTATACGACACTGCACTGAATAAATCAGGCCATTTGGCTCTGTAATAACTACTAGCTTGTGTTAGATACTATTATCATGTGAAATATTCTGGAATATCCTACCTACCTTGTAATCTATTATGGCTATTTATTATCTGTCAAAGCAGAAACAGAAGTCAATACAATCATTCCATTCTTAGAAGTCAAGCGCACTATTAAGCTAATCTCCCCTCAATACACATAACCTTCCATTGCATACTTAAATGGGTTCTGCTATAAATAAGCAACGTCACAGCTATATAGGTACTCTAAAAGCCAACATAGTCTCACTATACGGCAGACGACAGCTCATCAATACTTAATACAATAATGCTTTCGCATAAAACAGCCAGTTATATACACTCTGCATCATTACATGTATATTCAACCATACATACATAACTTTGTCATTAATCATACAAACACAAAGTAATTTAATACTCAATACATTTTTTAAAAGCTTCGTTGCTCCGTGCAGAGTTTTTAGTCTATCCCATATCCTACATGCACAAATATGTTTGAGCTGTTCAGATAAGTATTACATTATTTATTGGTTAGCCACAGACAGACGTAATTACAATAATTATTGCGAATTTAAGGCATCGACTAAACAATACGTGGTGAATGGTGCTTTCTACTACGTCATACGCTATGGCACAAGTAATAATACTAGAACAAACTACAAGCTAAGACTAGTCGTAAGCTTGAAGGGCATAATTACACCAAATCGAATTAAGGAGGATAGTGAACATGGCAGTCAACGAGGAAGAAGTCCAGCAATCCAATGCTGCCAAACCTATTTTATAAAGGTAATTACCACAGAAATGAAATGAGTCATCCTTCAAAAGAAAACATAATTTAGAAATACTTAACAACATTAATTGCGGAACAACCAGCACACAGATTGCAATACAAGACACAATAATTACTTTTTGATCATGGAGGTAGGTATACATTTTGAGAAAATATATGGTAACAAATATTGTAACTGAACGTAAAGGGAATTTCTATTATTTATATCCAACTGGGTAATGGGAAATCCTTTACAGATAGGAAATCTACATTTTATTTCCAGAAGGAAAAATGTATACAATTACAAATACAACAATTTTACTGGTAATTCGCCAGATGAATAATACTTTCCAGAGCAAAAATGACAGCAATACTTAGAAACACATCAATGAAAGGTACAAAGAATACCAATGCAGACGCAGACACACGAAACTTGCATTGAATTGCTTTATATTGAATAAAAGATACTTTACACTGTTTACACAGAGCCTTTTGTTACACATAAAGAAAATTAAAAATGTCCTTTGCACTTCCGATTGTAAGTAATGATGTATTTATTCAGTTATGTATTTTTTGATACTTCAGCATTATTTCTTTTTAAAAACTCCGATCAAATCAGGTCAAGTTAGTAGAATATTTGTGACTATTTTCAAAGTGAAAACTCCAAATGCAAAATCAAGTTAACAAAGGCCTACTTTAGCCTACTTTTGTATTTATACTGCAATACTGCTTTCGTAGAAGTTAAATGTAAAATACACGGATTTTAATAATTTCCTGTTTTAACAATTAATTAAAATAGCTTTTCAACGTCATAATTGTTGTTTAACATTAACGTAAATATTTAGCACTTCTAATATTGTAGATTTCTTTTTTTTCCATATGGCAATCTAAGTGTGTAAAGGACATTTTGATTGTTATATAGTAATTGAGGCATCTTGTAAGGTAAATGGTATGAAAAATACGATGAAAATGAAATACGTATATTAGAGAATACGAGAATGACAAAAAGAGATAAAGAGGTAGTGAAAGAAGAGCTGAGACAGAGAGACTACAGGAAGGGATGGATGAGAATGTGAGTACGAACCAGCAGTGGTTTACCAACCATGAGCAAGAGCAGCAGCAACACCAGCAGCGGCAGCGATTTCGAGGTGGTGGCTGATCCTGAGTTCGAACACCATTCAGTTGACCCTGGCCACCGTTACCACCGCCATTGTCTTCCTGGTGACCATTGGAGTTTGAGTTGGACGACGAATGGTTCGTTTCACTCGCACTCCGCGGCCCACGAAGATCTTGCTGACGACCCTGAGAATTTCCGCCCGGCGAACTCCCGCCTCCCGATCCAGATTGCTTTTCTGATTTACTTTTATTATTCGAAGACTTTTTCGGCGTCTCTTGCTCCGGACTCGGCTCTTGCTGTTGTCCTGAGGAATTGGTCCGGAGACGAACGACGCTTCCTGTTGAGCTCCCTTCCACATTTCGAGTTGTCACCTTCAGACTCTTCTCGCTTTCCTTTGTCATCTGCGAAAACCACAGAAAATTCAAAATGTAAAATCTTTTCTTTTCCCTGTGCATTTCTTTTTTGTTCAATACTACTCTCAATTCTCTCAAGAAATAATTCCCAGTCTGCCATTACTTACATACTGATTAAAAATACCAGTCCTCTGTAAAATTATCCATTTTCTCTCGTTTCTGCACACATTATTATTAGTGCCTTATTTCATAATACTAAGTATTGTTTTTGTTTTGTACGCGGTAGAACACCTATTTTCTTTGCTATATCACTATTACAAATAGTACAAACTTAAATGTAGTCCAAAGCTGGTGAATAATGCATAAGAATATATTAATAAAGCAATTCATGAATATGCAAATGGAGAAGAAGGAGAAAAACATAAAATACTTACTAATAATAAGTAGTAATAAGTAGTACAAAAATTAATTTCTGCCATTATCATTATTAAACTATTTTACACAGTCTTCAATAGAATTGCAAGTTTCCTTTGTTCACTGCACGTAACTTTCCTCTGGCTCGCCGCACACTAAAACTTTTTCGCTTCGTTATTCCCTCATCCTCACCACATACGAGACAATAAACAAAACGATTCTTTTTTCTCTTACTACGTACAACAATACAAATATATATTTTGCATTTAACCACATGCCATGTAAATACGTGACATTTATGTATTTTATCCACAATCAAGTAAACGTGTTGCTAGCCTAACGATAAGCCTCTCTGTAATGTATGCAACGTCAGCTTAGATAAGTCCCCTGTGTACTCAAAACTCATACATATATTTATCATTTATCGTTAGTAGACTTATGCTTACACAACCTACGCTTATAAGTACTTCCGGTGGCTCAAACGTGATGCTATGGCTAATGCAAGTTATTAAGTATACCCAGAACGTGTCTTATCAGTTTCATGGTTTTACCACTGCAGGACAACATAACCATAACAAATACAACTTTTTGTGTATGTAACACTCTTATCTTGTATGTTTATAATTTGTGCATACCTATATTATTTACGTTTGAATAATTCCAACTCATCTGGATTGCTAGTACCATTAGTAATACGGATTTCGTATTAGTACTACCGCAATTATTTCGCAAAACTCCTAGACACAATGATTACTCGTATGATTGGAAGTGTAACGTATTATGCAGGACAAAATATCTGAATTATTAATTTGAACTTATTTTACTTGGAGTAAATTAATTGATATCGCATCGCATAACTAAGAATTACGTAGAATAAAATTGGGAGTATAATAATTTTGTAGAAAATTCAAAACTCGTTTGACCTTCGGCATCAGAAAACACGTCTGGAATGACTTTGCGGAAAATCAAAGTGGAAAGTCCCAAACTCCACTTGGGTTTGGGAAATCACTGACAAGCCTGAATTTCAGCAGGTATGTAATGTACACATAAAAAGTGAATCATTTCCCTCATAAAGTGAAGTTATTTACATATACTGTGTGCACATTCCAAACAACGGCCTGCTTAGTGATTCAGGAAAAGCTGACAGGTTTATATACATTTCTGCTCTTCATTAAATATGGAGGGAACCCAAGAGTCTCACAGTCTCAGTCTACATTTGGCATTGATAAGCTGGAGATAGATTCGGCCGGAAAAGCTATCTCAAATCACAGTTGTGCATTAAATAGGAATAACGTGAGATAGGTCTGTCTGACTCATTTATATTGTGCAGTGGTACTACAGTTACTGGTATTTATGCTTAACCAAAACTGAGCAATCCCTATAAAACGTAAAAACCTCATCTCTACTCTGGGCAAGATAAACATAAATGTGTGTCCGATGGGATTTATAGGACATAATAATACTTCTAAAAATAGATTAATTGGCCAAAGAGGTTAACTTGTACTTTTGTGCGATTTATCTCGCTTATAAAAAGCGCGGAGGCAAGGGACTATAAATAATAATTAAGTGGTTGCTTTATTATGTGCCTTAAATGTGCTTAAACTGTTGTGTAAATAACTTTAATGGTAATAACTACTTGATATCAGATTCTCCATTTAGTTATATGGGTACCTATGTTTACTCTTTCAATGGGAAATTGAGGATAAAATTGGAGTTTCCCGCAGAAGCCTTTTAGGGACAGAGCAGTCTAATTTGAAGAACAATTAGTAATATGACAAATGAATTGCTTATAACATTTATTTGTCCGGGTTCTTAAAATAGTAACCTAGATCTATTATAAATGTTCTGCTGCGCATTTGCTTTAGAGGGAATAAATATTAATTTAAGTTAATCCAGCATGAAATTGGAAACGCAGTAAATGCAGAAGCACATGGAGTTATTTATAGTACAGCCAAACTACACGTAGCTATTAAGAATAATAATAACAAACCTTGCTTGCAATTTTACGGGTTTCATTTCAAACTATCGGAATTGCGATCAGCGAACCAAGTCTGCAACAGTATGCAGATATTTAATAACTATGATGCTTACGTTGTACGTAGTATCAGTATTACTATTTATGTTTCATACTGCGTCACGTGTACTAAATGCGTTGTTCTACCCATCATGTTTAGTAAACACCATTCATAAAACACACATTTGATAACTTTATACATACAGCGCTTCCAATGTGGATCTAAATATGCAAAATGCACATTAAAGAAAACAATAACAATTCGTATTTAATCCTACACTTTCATTTCCTAAGTGTACCTATACAGAACAGAACAATATTAAGGGCTCCCACCTAAAACTATTTACTACTAAAGGAAATTTGCAGTTTGTTTACATCACAATTAACAAGGAAAACAAATAAGCTGAATATTAGTTGTTATTAGTCATCGTTATTTTCATTTATATTGCTTATACCTATAAAGCACATAAACATTTTATGTGGGTGTAAATAAAATTTTAATATGTTTTCCTGTTATTGGAACATATTTACATTTAACTGTCATAATGAAACTAAAAAACTTTCTAAGTAAAATAATAAATTAAGATCCTTATTTATAGAAATGCATAACAGTTCAATTACGGCATCACTAAAATGAAGGGAAACAGTCGTATCTGTTTACAATGAAGAATATGGACAAATATTGATCATTCTCTACCTTAACATGGATAGAAACCGTATATCGATTGAAAAACCTTGTCAAAATTGATTATTGATTCTATCGATATTCTAGTGCTTGACAGTGAACATGCATTATCATAATATTTACAAGCTACATGTCTACTGCCTTACAGCGAGGAATTGTTTGCTAAATGTAACGGTCACTTTTCGTAACAGAAGACAGGCAACAGAATGGTTATTACTATATTGACTGACTGAAGCAGCAGAGGCAATGAGCAGATATCGTTTGTGCTTGTCGTGTGAAATTTGTGAATATGAGGACAAGAGAGTGTTACATTTGGTCAGCATCAATTGTTAAGCGTTTGCATGAAATATTAATTTATGTGTGAATTCTCATGTGCCCAGCCCATGCATGGAGGCTTTCTCGTTGCACTCGGTGCGGGAGCACAGCGAAGACTGAAGACTAACTGTAGTTGCAGTGTGAGAGCGTTTTCTACCATTAAATCAACAGTTGGGCAGTTTTAACTCACATCACGGAACAAACATGACACGAGAGAAGATCTAATCGTATAGCACTAGCCAAACGAAGTCTCTCGTCGTCAGTTTGTATAAGTATCCACAGTGCAATGTAGCAAATAGGAAGTCAGTGAATATTTCATGCTTTCCTTTTCCTTCGTTTGCTTTTCTGCTACAAAAGTTCCTTTGGAATGAGTCCAACTAAATTTCCTACACTCATTCTTAAAACAATATGCTTTTCTTCAGTTTCCAAATAAAATGAAGTTAAACTTTCTCTTGTGTAGACACTCAATACAATCTTTTCCTCATTACATTCCCGCAGCACATTGTGTTACACCGAGCGTGTGCCAAAAACCCAAATAAATACAATGTCAATTCCATGAATCAACACTGCCTTACAATAAAATTACATGTGTCAATGTCAACAGCAGCAACTCTTAGCCTCTCTCTATTGTTTTCTTAATGTAAAAAGTCAGTTAGTGGAAGTCTGCTGGGCATTCAAATTATATTCAAGGCCAATTAACGATTAATTGAAAGCTAAAATTGTATTACTCACGGCAAAAACACGTTTTTATAAACTGTACACGTCACCATTGAAATTATTACTGATAAAGGTCGACAAACGAAATTATTGAACTAATAAATGAACTTACCCCTTCTACAGAATCAAAGACATGGGGCAATTTAGCAGTACACAGATGGAAATAGAGAATCGGACATTGCTTTCCAAAATGTGGATGTAGATTACCAGACGGGAAAAAAGTATTAGAAATTTTTAACATTTCAACGATTCTGTTTTCTTCTGTAGCTTACAGTGTACATTTGACATAACGCGTTATGTTTGAGTCATTTTTTGCCACAATGTATAGAATGTCCTGTCAGAACAAGGATGATTTCTAGGCCTACGTTCACCGTTGTCCTTATGTGGAAACCTTGTCGTTTCCGTCCAACGCTATAGTGTATTGAACTATTGTAGTGTGCCAAGAATATGACAATCAAATAGTTATTTCTTTGTTAGTTACCCAACAACTGCGTATTTCGACCTCAACCGTATTTCATCATGTGTATACAATATACGGCAATAAAGAGTAGAAAAATTTCGTTCAAGTTGCATAAACTAGATTACACTTTTTACGACCTTTTTACTGCGTGTGTGTTTACATATATCATTGTTTTCGGTTTTTACATACGGTCGTCATTAATGTTTCAAATGGCTGTATTTCCTTTATTATTTCAACACTTTCCAAACTGTGTCTCATTTATCACACATTACGAATACGGCTGTATGATTTAGTTGGTAATAAAACTGAGTACAAGCGCATAACACCAAGCATTTTTCATTTCATGTAAAATAAGCTTAATTTAACAAAATCATTGTTCATATTACAGATTTAGTAATGAACTACATGTAGCTTGTTTTAATTTAGCAAATGTAATGCTCCAATGTAAATGTCACCAGCTGAGAGTTCAAAAAATATTAGGAACTGGAATAGAATTGAGGACAATGTTCCGAATTGAGAAAATGTTTGAAGTTAAGTTGGAGGAATCCCACAATTGAGACCATAAGGTTGCGGTCATTGATTGAGCTTGTGTGAAATGGTAGTATTTGGCTGTCTGGAGTGGAAAGGTTGAGTTTTCTATTGGTTAAGACATTAAGACGAAGGAAGAGGACGAGAACGCGAAAAGTCATATAACAGAATTGGAGTTGACAGGCTCAAGACGGAAAGGCTGTGAACTTATCTGAGGAATAAGGAAAGCTTACATAAAAGGACATGAATTAGAACTTAGTTATATCGAATATACGCCGAGCCTGTGATCTAGAATTGGTTACTTAAGCGCATAAAGGAAGGAGGAAACTCTATATGGGATGATTCATTGAGAAAATTCGATTTCAATTAATTGAATGTAAGTAAAGGGAGAAGGCATCTTTCCCCTTTATTCTCCGGTATACACTGAAGACTTATTTGCCCATCCAATTCCAGTCTTCAGCTCCAGCGAAATACTTTCTTCAAGAGGGCAAATAAGAAAACTTAGGCCAAAAACCAAGTCAAGTCTACTCAATTACACTGATGACTGCTGATGCACACAGAATTGTGCCTGTCGTCTGTTAAACTCGCTCTTGCAGGATCACAACTCGAATCTGCTGGTCTGCAGCTCCTCCACCATCTACACTCCTTATTTGACTTGACAAAGACAAAAGAGGTTCAAATCCACTCTCTCAACTCATACAACTTTTAGTTCCTACAATAGAACAGGATTGGATTCTGGATTAAGTGCCATGTCAGCACAAATGTATTACAAGACTACACAACATAACCAAATCCCACCACCAATATCTGTACTTACAATTACATATTTTCTGTCACTAACTACCAGTGCCACCTAAGCCATGCACGTTCCTTCTTACTAACTACTGTTTACATCTGTATTTACGCAAACCCACATTCACCCGGTCACGTTTCACTCCTAATTCAATCAGAATACCTACCTAATCATTTCCATTCACTAAGAAACTTGAATAAGTATGCAGAATTATTTTCTTGGGTATATTTCTCCATGAAACAAGAATGCTTTCACTAGTTTATACTTTGCTACCATTTTTCAGTTTCTTTAGTTTCTCTCTCTCTCTCTCTGCACATGATGATTAATTGAATACGAAGGAACCTTTGTTTGAGAAACCTTGATTGACATTAAATTTTTGCCCCATGCTAAGACGAAACTGATTACCAGCGCTGTAGTAGAATAGAATAAATAGAATTACGCAGTATCGCTAGTTAAATGAAACAATAATGGCTATTAAATCATTCATACTGATGAGCACAGGAAAATTGTATTATAAGTTGACTCTACATTAGCACAGTGGTGTATAATTTTTAATTTAAAATGTGAGCCGGTGAAAATTAAGTGGATTATGTGGTTGTAAAGGGACTAAAGTGCGTTGAAAGAAGTTTAATGGAGCGACGTAGGTATTCAGTGATTGTCAGTCATTCTCTGTTGGGTAGTTGAGTTTGCCTTGGCCTGTCGAGTGCATAAAATTCATAAGTTGGAATTCTTTGGCAAAACACGAAGGTTGGTTGTCTTGTAGGTTTTCTTATGTGACTGTGAAGTGGAGTGATTGGCTGGGCTTTTGCATGGCATGGCATTGACTTGGTTAATTGTCTTGGACTGAGTCTTCTCTAAGCAATTCCCCGTGGAATTTCGTTCTGTCTCTGTTTGGTGAAATGCTAACTAACAAGCATGCGGGTAAAGCACGAGAGCGTTTCATTGAGTTACTCACATCACATCGCATCAGCTAATCATACTGCAATTTCTTATAAATTTTAAATAGCAGGAAGCCTCTGGCAATCCGCCAGGACAGCCAACAAGGAAATCATTCGTTTCACGCTTACTGAATTACAATTGAGGCTTTACTCCACTCTCTCTCGCTCCACTCTCCTTTACTATATCAAGTACGAATTATTATGGTGAAGTACATCGCAATGCACAGACCAGCAAATAACTATACCAAGCTTAATTTAACTTAACTTTAACTTTATTTATTTATGCAACTTACTTTCTCCGGGTGCGTTTAATATACATGCATTGTGTGACATGACATCGCACGCCAGTCTATTCACTACATGCTAAACCTACCGCACCTTCCTATTTACAGACCTCATGAAACCTCCTGAATTTATTATGAATCTCAAACGAAAAGCCAGATAACCTTATTACAAGTTTCCAAGAAAGAATGTGCAACCCCCAGCAATTTCTTCAAATAGATTCTAAACTTACAAGCACTAAATATTACTCACTCCTTATTCTATGACCAGCTCTGTTATGTCAATGCCCTTATACGATAATTTCTCTTTCATTCACAATATTAATGTACTGCTTAACACACATTTGTAATTATACATCATTACGGCCGATTCACAGAGGGGTTTGGATAGCCTGCACGAAGACAGCGAGTATTCCATGCCAGAAATTGTACCATTCATTTCATAAAAGAAATAAATCTTTGATATTTAATTGTAGATAAAAGTAATCTATCAATCTACCAATTCTTATTTGTGTGAAATGATACTGCTGATATATCAAAAATTGTCCGGTCATCAATTATAAATTATAATAGCACTGGTAAGTCTAAAATAACGTTAAAATTGCTGAGCTAACGCATACATGGGCGTTGATTTAGTATTCTGATGCATAGTGTCTGCGTATCATTGACAATAGAAGAGAGAAATATTTAGGTAGGCTACACGTAGGTTTGTTATATCCAATTTAAGGCAACTGTTTTCAACAAAGAAAATCACTTTGTTCCGAATGTCCAATCAAGTACAGTGTATTACAAGGCAAGGCAGTTTAGTTGTTGAGAGGATATACATTTGTTTTCTCAAGTCTAGTCAGGTTCTCTTGAATCTCTTCAGATTGAAAAGCAGAAAGCAAGAGTGGCAGATGTTAAAGCCAGAGAAAGTTTACGGAACGTGGTCGCTCCAGTTTCACAAAGGCTCCTTGGATAACCATTCAGCTATCGAAATACATAGACGGAAACGCTCCTCACCACACACAACAGCATGTAAGGCAGCAGTACGTCCACAATAAAGTAAATTCAACTCAGAGCAGACAACCAGGTCCCAGTGCAAGACATCACATACGCGATATGCAATGCAGCCAATGCTTTGTCCTCGACTCTTGTGCCACGCAAGCTCAAATCACAATTAGTGAGGTCTAGTTTGACCAACTCAATGAATAATTGCATTGGGTACTTAAATACAGATAAATAACCACCGTAAAACTGCAAATAAATCTTAAAAACCATTTTATAATTGTAGGGCAATGTATGACTACAAAAAGGGTTCTTAATGAAACATCTTACAATTGCCTAGAAGCAAGGATCTTTAATACAGTAAATAGGAAAAAGTTAGTAATGGATCTAGAGAAGAGAGGTCTCGGAATTTTTTTTTATAACTCCATTTTTGATGAATTAAAACAACAAGCCTTGTAGAATTCACTTTTTGTAGTATTTAATGTAAAACCTGTGCACCAAAAGTTATAAGGTACCAGTAGCTTAGGTTATGGGTTGAGCAATATCTCTTTGTGATCTATAAATTAGAGATCCCATGAAAATTTTCAAAATTAACGGTATCTTGAATGTGAATATGACTCTTTGCATGATTTGGAAAGTTTATGTAGTTATTTGTAGGGCAGGTTTATTTAGTTCCAACAATAAACCAGTGTATGGGCATGGATGGTGGTACCCAGAGAATGAATCAAGAATATGAGGATCACACGACAAGTGGAGTGTGGTGTAGTCTTAAATGTGATGTACTAAAAATACTGAAGTCGTCGATTTCCTGTGCTACTACTAATTGCATTGTACTTATTGCTGGGTACATAGTTGTATATTGTTGGAAGTGCTCTGTTGTGAGTGAGCCTTGAGAGAAAGTGGAAAGTGAGTGTGTGAGGAAAGAGATAGATAGGTTTGTGTGTGCTGATAGAGATTACATAGAAGTACCTATCTACTTTGTAGTTGAGGGATATAGTGGGTATAATAATAAGTCAACTGGGTAGGGTGTATCTCTGGTGAGTACATAATATGTGTAGGGAAAGCCCTGTTCTGCATATAGATAAAGGGAAAGGCATTAGTGGAGAGAACACACGGAGTGAAAGGAGACATAGGAAGGTAGTCTGTAAAAATCGATAGTTGTGAACGAAGGAAAGTGTGGCTTTGAGCTGATCCCCCCGTGAGGAGCCGACACTCCGGAGAGGAGCACCCGCGAGTCCCACCCCCGCCTTCTTCCCTTCTCGCTCTGCCTTGCATTCACACTAACTAAATATATACGGCCGTATAAATATAGTGTATAAGTGTACGCGTCGTGTATTTTGCCAATTTTGCAGAGCGACAAGACAAGAGCCACGGAGAAAGCTCTTTTGGCACACGCGTCTTTGCTACAGACCATAACAGAACCGAACAAACTGATGCACTTCACTTTGTGTGATACTAACGTAAGTAAAGTAAGTACCTAACAATAAGTTTACTTGTTCTACGTAGGTATAGACATGAGTCTGGGATACGGGAGGAAGAACGGTAAAATAGAGACAGAGCTACCTACAGTCATCTAAAGATCCTTCACTACGGCTTTCTGTGTAATCATACGGATACTTTTACATTTTGAATGGATGGAGTGTAACCCGTCTCGTCTCTCACAAATTCACAGGCGAGTCGGCAGAGTTGCCTCAGACTTGGGAGCAAGCAACAGCAGAAGCCAAACCAAGCCAAGCCAAACCTAACCAAGCCAGGAGGAGAATCTAATTTCACTGGATCCACAAGACTCGCTCTACCATACCAGAGACACCACACTCTTCTTCTCTCCTTCACTCTTCTCTACTATTTCATTTAAAATATGATAAGTACAGGCAGGAAGGCTGTTATTACTATACTCCTTACCTTGTTATACAGGCAGAAATTGTATTTGTATAGCGGAGGCCGGGCGGGAACTCTAATGTCACCTATATTACCTCCATTTATAGTTGTACAACATTCTAGTGTGTAGTTATCGTAGTTTAATATACAGATAATGGCACTCTGCCCCACAATATTGCTACTATAGTCTCATAACTAAAATAGCGGGGATAATTCTTCTATAGTGACACAGGGAGAATTGCTTTCTATTTCTTGGTGAAAGTACTTCACTAGTGAAAGTACAGATGCTTTGGTTAGTTATACAATTATGAGAGCAGTCTTTGAGCTGACTTGAGCCTTTCCACGAATCGTCTTAAACTTTACAATAACTCTACTGGGTTCAGATAGTTGAGTATTACCATGAAGAGAAAACAAGAATGAAATCTTTTCTATGCCATGTTGCATAACTACAGATTCCTCCGCATTTAGTCCTCCCTAAGTCGGCACGCAATATAAACACATCAACTAACTCCTCTTCCCTAACTGCCTCACTCTCTATAGTCCCACAATGCACTTACATACGCAGCTAGTAGTTAATGAAATATCTTTTGTGTCCTTACACATACATATACAAAGCGCATTGTAAGCTAAAAGGATTAGAGAATAAGACTTCTATTCACGACTCCACTCTAGGCTTTCCCCAACTAAATATATACCAATCGCTTTCTCTCTTTCTCTTACTTATTGTGTAATAAATGAAAATACTCTCCCAAAGCTTTATACACAGCCTTTTTGTTGGCTTTCCTTGATGAGATAACATATCAGCTGAGAAAACAACATACCTTATTTATCTAGCACCAGCAACATTGCTAAGTAGTTAGCTACACGAAATTTTCTATTGTCTATTAGTCTCCGTCGCTATCTCTAGCACCAAAACCTAAGTACTTGTACTATACCTCTATGTATACTGCATTGTATTCTAAAGGCAATGTATGCAAAAACTTGTACTATGTTCTATTACCGACTCAAAAGATATTTATTACATAAAAATTTCCTTTGTGTATTATGTACTTTCTCCGATGACAACAACTGCCTTGAATTACTTTGTCCTTATGCGACATTGCATGTTTTTCCATTTCATACGATGCTACATAAATTGCTTCTGGCGATACAAGAAACATTATAGTACGGTCTACATTCAACACTGTATGTACATAGTGGCTTGTTCATTATTTATGTTTCTATATGTATGCCAGTACTATCATTGTGTTTCATTTCAACAAGCAACAAGGTTGTATCGATTGGGAAAATTGATTACATTGACTTTCGTTACTTATTTTTTATTTGTTCGCATTTGTACGTACAAGTTGGCACAAACCGATAATACTCATGGTTATGCAGTAGAACAAAATTCAGAACTTCATGGGAACAATTTCAATTATTCCCCACATTTTTGTTTAGAATTTGTTTGACAATGGTGTTTCCTACTATTTACGGAAGCAATAATTTCATAGGATCCTCTGAGTATCAGTTTTTCTTTAAAAGCGGAAATCTGGTGACAGGTATAAAGGAATGTGTTACATTCCTCTGGATTTGTAACGTGGTCGTTTGGTATCACAAGTTAGGGAAACATCTCGTAGTGGTAGTATATCATTTCCAGGGCTTTCAATTTGTCATATGGAAAGAGATGATATCAGTGTACTGCAGGTTCGCATCCAGTTCCGAATCCAAATGTCCATCAAGTATATGCATGTTATATATATTGTATTTAGAGGCGATATTGTAAATTCAATGCAACTGAAAGAGTTCGCATTGACAGAACTGTCTACGTGTGCCTATTTAAACTACGTAGGTAGGTCTGAGTACTTGGTTAGTAGAGTGTTGGATACATACTGTGTGAGCTGACGTGTAGTAGATTGAATTGAATCTAGCTGAGCTGACTCCCACCGATCCGGATCGGATTTCAGCAGACATGACATGCACTTCCTTTTGTAACGTAATGTCAGCTCAGCTTACTTACAATCAGTTCCATACTGACTTATTCACTCTGCCGGACATGATACACAGAAATACTCAGCCTTTCATTCCACAACCTATTTTTCTCGTATTATTATCTCCAGAATTTCCCTTTTCAGCAGCTCTAGTACAAGCCGAGTACAGCGGAAGGCAGAGTTAAAATGTAGGTTGGTGTATGTAACCAGGTTGAACTGCACACATCAAGTTCTACGGTCCATTACGTGATTTGATTGGTATACTTTGCAAAAATTCACTTTATCGGGTATTAATAAATAGGGGGATCCTGCTGTGAGTTTTCTCCTTGATCCGCTTTTATTCCTTGTGGGTTATCCTCCAGCTCGTTTATCTCATAAGCACATTTTCTCCCATCTGTTTTCGCCATCGTTCGTGTTCCTCGTCTTCGGCTCTCCTCTGCACTATTGGAGCGTGTTCTCAAAACTTTTTCCTCTATCCAATAAGTCACTTTTCCCTTTTGTCTTAAATTGGGCCAGTAATTGGTTTTACACAGATAGAAATTCAAAGAATTTACACAAGTTGGGCCAAATCAAAGATTTTAATTCTCAAATAAGATAAATCATGTTGACTCTTTGCGATGGCGTTTTGTCACAAGTCATACGGAATCATGAACTTTTTGCAGTTCATTATTGCATTTCAACAACTGGGGGGCTTTTACACAACCAAATGAAAACATCATGAAGTATTCCCTTTCTGCTGAAATCAGCTGAAACTGAAAAAGGGCAATCGATGCAAAGTCTAACATTGATACGGTGGCATGAGAAAGTTTACACGTAAGAGAAAGTTTGCCTGGGTTTTCATACTGTGTGGATGTTTACAGTTTAAGAGCTCATACGTATGTATCTTCATTCAATGATTTGCTATTGAGGAGATCTTTTAAAATTTGGTTTCTACAGTTCTATATTCTACTATCTGTAAATTGCAATGTAATAATAAACTATACATGTTTAAGATAAGACAGCACCTACGAAAACTTCCCATTAATGAATATGTACTTGCCATACATTGGTTAACTGGATACAGCGTTTGATAAACGTCGAAAATAACGATGTATAGGTAATGGAATCGTGAGATAAGTGAACTAGATAAGGGGTAACTACTTTCTCCTGCTTTCCCTCCATGACTACAGCTCCAGGTACAGATTACGCCAACTCACATTTCCCCGCCTGTTTCTTCCTCCCCTGACAAAATAAGGATTTAAAACTAACTATATAAATTCCCTTGGGTTCCTTCATGCAAACCAGAAAATATCCTTAGTTATTCACGAACATTCGCATTTCGATTTATCATTAAGAATTCTTTAGTCATTTCTTTCAAGTATCAAGGAAAGGGCGAAATTAAATCCCTACTCAATAAATTTTGAGACGTTTTTTCTCAAATATCGCTTGGGCTTTGCCTTTCCTCGAAGAACATTAATCAAACACTAATGTTCACATGGCGGATGTTGCTACACAAACGCAAATACCACCTTGCACCCAAAACTGTGTATCATCCAACTATAAATACTTTCTTGTTACGTAAATATGTATCCCTATACAATTTCAGACAGCTACCACATTCTACTGGATCTGTAAACGAGTTTGGTCTTTAAAATATTGTTGGTACTTAGTAGGTATATTAAACATCAGATTATATAATAGTACATAGATATTTCTAGTCGAGTCAGTAGTCAGTATACACAATATAGTCTGCATTAGTAGCATAGCGTACCTACAACGTGCACAGTTTCCAGATCTAAATGAATTATTCTAGGTATGTGTGTGTAATTCCTGACAGTTTTCCTTTGGAGCAGAATTTCATCTGGAAAGTATTTAAAGCATTTAAGTTTCAGTTGAAACGCTTGGTTAGTCATGAATGAGTTACTCTATTGTGTTGGATCTTAGCAAACAATACCAAGGTAGCTTAGCTTTCAAATGAAAATGCAAACAAAAACAATAGAAAGGAATAGAAACGGGAGAACAATGGACTTTCCTATCTTTCTCACACCGTTTTACAATGTATTCAATAAACTACACACAATCCGTAACGCGCTTGGCCAGTCTTTGTTTAATTTCTCACAGTTTATTAGGTTTAGCTTATATCTAAGCACTATTATTACTAGATATTGCGTATTTAAGTGTACAGTTATTGTTACATCACTTAATTCAGTGTGATATCTGCCGTAACTCAGAATATAAATACCACATTTTGTAATAATACAGTTCTGAATTATGAAATTGTGACATTTGTGTACCTAATAGCCAGCTAATCGTAATTGTACATTGTGCACGGATGATAGTACACCTGCTTTTGCTTGGCTACATGACAGGACAGTACTTTATCCTGGAATATTATTTGTGTGCTCCTGTAATACTCATTCCGCGATCCTACTTTGCTTATTAGTCCTTATATGCATGCATTTATCTAGAAAGTGTTTCCATGTACATCTTGCAACGCTTTCAAATATGTATGAGCATTATGCATAGTGTATCTATACTTTACAAAGCCATGTAATTTAGTTTGGCGTAGCTTAAGTGGGTAGTTGTCTGCATGGAGCCATGTTAATGTCTCTGCTTATTATGTCTTCTATTGTGTACACATATATTAGCACGTATACACTTATCTGTCTTTGTCTTGCAAATTTATACTTGTAATACTTCAAAATGACTAAGTGTAGTTAAATGCATAGTTTGCTCATATAAAATTCTATCGTAAACAATAAACCCAGCTGACATGCTATATATGTGGAGACAATGTAGTGTATCTAACTAAATATGTGTACTAACTAAACGGAAAGAAACATCAAATAACCTAATTTAACTCACGTTAGCAGATCGCGAGCGTAAAATGCCAACGTTAATGCAAGGGAAACTAAATAAATCAATAATTAAGTTCATTATAAACATCATACGGGAGTTATATTTAATGCTATGTGGGTTATGTCTGCCAGGGACCAGACTGAATAAGGATTATTAAAATCCATTTGTTTTGCATCACATACCAACATTTTGAATTAAAGCCTATACCTTCACCTACTTTATTGTTAAAAGAGATAAACATATTTTTGCAATTACATTGCTACAGTCGCTGCAGTTCTAAATGTCAAAAGTACAACAAATATTATTTGTGGAATAAAAACAATAAGTAATAATACTAGATTAGTATCCATGTTCCAAATGTATACATGACAGGTAGAAGATCAAAGAGTTTTACTAACGATATGCCAGAGCCACAATGATTACCAAATTAGTAAAGCTTAACCTTTTCGTATGCTTATCTAGGTGCAATGCACAATATGCAAATTATGCAATACTGACATTAAGATAATGCGTCATTGCTATTTCTCATGATTTCTCTTTTTCGTGCTCTTTGATGTACGTATGTCTCACAAAGGATTACTACCAATACAAAGTACTCCATTAAAAATGTACGTTTACAAACTTTTCCCAACATCTAAAATTCTATTGGGAAGTAGGTATGGGCGAAATACGGTCCAGAGGCATTGCATTGTTAGAATTTGTGCTTAAGTGGGAATAAAATAGAGAAAATTGCGAAAAATATCGACGCAATTGATTGCACGTGGCCAGCGTGGTTTGTGAGTATATTTATGAGGTTCTAGTGTTGTGGTTGATATAGCGTAGTGGAGTAATGCAGCATAACTTATTTTTAGTAGTTGGAAGGTAATGGTAATGTTTAAAGGGGAAAGGGCAGCCCATATGCTTCCTTTTTTGCTGGGAGGCAGGTAAGTGTGCCACGTTGGAGTTGTGGGCTTTTGCGTGAAAATGTGCGGTGTGGACTGAATAGTGAATTGTATAGTGTCAATTTGAGTGAGGGAGACAGAGAAACATGTAAGCACATTATGCTAAAAGCAGAAACACCATTGTGTCAAAGCAAGTGTGCACCGACTCAATTAGATTACTGTCACTGTCACAGGATGCACACTTGTACTACACGAATAAATTTATTCGTCGCTTATGCAATATTTTACAGTAGTCACTGTGAGCACGGCCATTTCCTTTTTAGTTCGAGTGATTCATTTCATGCTCCAATTTAACTCGACCATGTCGCTCTTATTCTTTTTAAACTGCAATAAAACTTCCTACTTTTGTCATTTCTATTCATTTACATGCTAAGCATTTGTTAGGTGTTCGTAATTAATGCTTAATTCTATAATGTCTCTAAAACTATCCATTAGTTCTAGTCTAGCCATATATATTAAAGGAAAAAGCTCTCATACGACCTACTGTAAATACGGAAAATGCTCTCATCCGACCTACTGTAAATACCTAGATATTATACATTTTAGGATTCTAATAAATATCAGTATACAATTGCACTAACTGAAATAATGTAATTTATAGTTTGGTATAGTTTACGAATTGGTCTTGAAAAAGTGGTTTGCACCAAGACACGTGTCTGAACTTGATGGGAAAGAATTCAAAGAATTTCTGGGAAGAATTTCTTGAAATAACGCTAGTGTAGCGCTAGTCTCATACTTATTTCTAGGGTAATTTCTAAGTGACGAATTCTTCAGACTTCCCCAAACCCACGAAATACATTCACAAAAATTCATGTATGTTCCACTCTGCAAATAGAACCTGCATGCCACTCTTATTAGTTACCACAAGAATCCACCCTGACGTGGTATTTCAAAGGGTGATCGAATTTCGTTAAATCATATTCTGACAGATTGCGTTCCGTTGTAAAAATTTATGAGCAAAAAAATTTGGTTTGGAAACCTGAAGAAGAGAATTAAAATATCGCTAACACTTTCAAATTCAAAAAGACAAAAACTGCACAAACTGAAAATTTTTGCTCTTGGGTTTTTTGTAAAATATGAGTTTTCTTTTTCTACATTCAGCCAACGATATTAAAAATGGATTTGTAGAAACCCCAGCCCATAAATGGCCCAGGGAGCACTTACAATCAACTGAAAGTTATGACGATGTGTATGTAGTCTTTAGCATAATCAATATACTTTCCTTCAAAAGTGGCCATATTATTTGTTGGATTCGAAGATTTGATCTTGTTCTCTACTTTTAAGTATAAAGACATAAGTTCATTTGATGTGGGCTATCCTGACATCCGCATTATTTCCATTTCTCTTGGTGACTATTGAAGTTGAGATTTAAATTTTCATTAAGAAGGTAACCCTTTTATTAAACTATTGCTTCAAGGCTCAGGGATAATCAAATACACCATTGGCATATTTAAAATAGAAATAATTCGCTCTTTGTGCTACATTTGTCGTCAGTATGTCCGTAGGTGTATTCACAGAAGATATCTTTTGAAACAGACAACTAACGTCAGCGGGATTATAAATAATATTTTTGATGTAGTTGTGTCAATGATGCATCATCAAATGTATATTATGGAATCGATAAAACCACAATCGGCAAAATTAGAGACATTTTTTGCAAGGCTATTTCCTATAGATGTCCAATGTCCATGGAGAAATAATACCATAAAAATGATGACGAGTCGCGTATGCAGTTATTCTCACCATCAAAGATTTTATTAAACTGGCAAATTATGCCCTGTGTAGGTAGAAACAAAAAATAAGTATTCTTTGGGCCTTAATGACTAAATTACCATGTCACTTTGTGAAGAATAGGAGCACAAACACAGTAAACCTTGACGAAAAGGTCATAATATTTAGATGAAAGGAGATAAATCTTGTATAACTGTGGAACATATTAATAAATCTCATTTATTATATGGTTTTTGCAGTTTTCTTGGATTTAAATGCATTATAGGCCTCCTCTTCTTAAGTTCTTTTCAGTAAACACTATACTAGGCCTTCCTTAGCGTAAAAATTACCTTTCAACCCAATTTGAATAAATAAACCTGAAAAGTATTTTCCAAGTAAGTATATCAGCAATGCCAAGTAAAGATGACAGGCGGAAAAGCTTACAATAAGGAAATGAAGCAAAAGCCCAAGGTAAACAGACAGGTGAGCTCACGGCTTGTCGGTTTAGTTATAACTGCATGGCTGACGGTTTTGAAAATTGATGTCTCAATTTCCATTCTCTTTCTGCTCTTCTTATTCCACTAGACTGAAAAGCTGGTCACCATGATTGGTATGAAAGGAATAGATACCACAGTCAACAAATAGATGATCGTTATGAATGCACGCCTGGTTTTCAACCTTTTGCATGATTTCGTTACACAGTGATATTCTTCCACTTAAAATGTAATTACAGTGTAGGTTCCCATTTCCAGCCATAGAGTCTATTATAAATAAGTAGTTGGCCTAATTGAATTGCTATTCCTGTGATTCAATAGTAGGGGTATCTAATTAGATATACTTATGAATATTCATAGTCAATTACACCGAGAAATGAAAGGGTAGAGATTTATCAATCGATTTCTATTTGCTAATAATAGCGCGATTTCTATTGTATTTTTGGAAAACTCATTTTAATGTGATTATGCTCGTTGATATTGACTACAATGACAAGGTTCTGACAATTCTATTGGATAATGCCTCTGTGAGTAGTGATTCGTGAATAAAGTACCCCTAAAGTTAAAATTGGTAGCTGCTTATAAAAGGAATAGTTTCTATTAAGATGAAAAATAGAGATAAAATTGTATTCACTCGTGCAGAAACATAATTAGATTTGAATAATATTTTGGAGTGGAATTAGATTTATTTGTAGTTGGGAGAAAGTTTTAAATGTACATATAGAGTGGAGTGGTTGGCTACCGGCTGGTGCAGTTAGTACAGTGGAGCGGAATGGAAAGTGTAGGGAATAGAGGGCTAGGTGTTTACGTACTTACTTATAGGATGTCGGAGAATGGAGGAGAAGTCTCAGAAAGAAAGATAAATCCTTGGAGATGCATATATTAAATAATGTATAGTTTCGTTGTGTGTTGTCAGTGTTCACGGTAAGGTAAGTCAAAACAGGACATTCATACATACATTCATGCATTGTGTCTTTGAAAGAAGTCTCTTTGACTTTGTCTAAGTTGCGAATGATTTTAATGGTGGACTTGCTCTACTTGACTTAACTTGGTTTGACTGGATGTAAATAGAAGCGTGCAGAGATACTAGTACAATGGCAGAGCGACTAAGTCAGCAGTGATCGCATTGAAGTCACTGTGCACCGGTCCTCTGTGCAATCTCCAGCTATCCACATGCACTGCCTTTTCAACACAATGGAGACTCGTATCTGCTAACATGGCCTATTTATTTTGTAATTTCGTCTGATTGTGAGTTTGTGAGTCTGCCTGGTTTGGTTTGATCTCTTCTGTAATTCCACTCACTCTCCTTCCCAACCGATTCCTCAAACTTTCTTTCCACTCGTCTCCACTCCCTCACTCACATTTACATTTTCACCCAGGAAAATTTTCTTTCTTTTTCCTTTCATTTGCTTTGTTCTCTCTCCGCTCTGCGAGTCGGATCGAGGAAATGTTTGCTCTCCTTCCTAACTTCACTTGAGTCAGATACTAGAATTGGAACACCTAAAGTTATAAGTATGAGTAATGCGTCTACGACTTCTCTCGATATTTTACTCTTATAGTTCTGTGCACCTAACCTGCTATTTGGGTACTTTTCCTCTAACAATACTCCTACTGCACATATCTTTTAAACATTTCACTGTAGACCTAACATCTATTTATTTCCTATAGACTGCTGCATTCTGGGTACAACTGTTTTTAAACTTGAGACTTCAGGGTGCATAAAGTAATATCTGTGTTTATATACCTACCTATTCTATGTGTAGACTAAAAGTGAACATATATCTTGTTCTTTCTAAAGTAGGAATGATTATATTCCTCCGTGAGCACATCTCTATTCTGAGTACATAGCAGTAAGTGTAAGTAAAATGGAGGAAGACGAAAATGAAAGGAAGAGACGATAAAGGAAGAAAAGTGAAGTGAACTAAATAAAATATTTCACCCGAAAGAATCCGTGAGCATGCAATCTAATGTAAATTTACTGCAACATCTACAGTTCTATGGAACATTGTGTCTATCTATGTACTAGTATGTTTCTTCAACCATAAACAAAGACTTTTGTGTATCATCTGCTGCAGTAGCAGTAATAACTCCCTAAGTGTAGTACCCGTGAGTCGTACACTCCGCCTTCATTCATCTCTCTTCTTCGATTCAATGTTCACCATCAGATACTTCATTCCACTTAAAATGCACAATCCAAAGAATATATCTGGCTGAACACGTTTCCTCCCAGCTTTAGCTACTTTACAATTTCTGGTGCAAGTACTAAAACTGTACATAAAGACTCTCTATAGATATTTCATGCAGATGTAAGGGATATGTGATAGATGAATGAATGAATGGCTAAGGTAGCTTCGGCAGCTAGCTCTACTTACTTTAGTTAGTTCAATCTTCAGTGCTATGCAAAATGAGAATATATGAACACTGGGTAATAAAAGGCACTCCTTGTCTCTTAAATTCAATTTCATCTACTTTATCTATACTGTATTACAAATAATGAATTTAGACTCTATCTCTCTAGGCAAACTATAAACTAACCATAAGTAAAAATATGTGCAAGACTTTTCCTAGCTTTCTATTCTCACTTTTATGGGTTATGAATATAGAAGCTCCTAGTAATACTGTGTAATGTAATGTAACTATGTACTAACTTAGTTAGATGCTACACTAGATACCTAAGCAATTTTTAGAATAAACTTTTATTCTCTCAGCTTAACAGTTACTTTACATATCTCCCAAATTCCCTACTTTTGTATCATCATTCTATTCCGTTGTGGCTCACCTTATCGACAATTTGCAAATGTCTCATAACATTTGCATTTTTATAGAGCCGCAGAATATATCCATGTAATCCACTAAACAAACTATAATATTAAAATTAGTCACTAGCGTACACTATCGTCCTAATACCCATTTTCTACTCTCTAAACTCTTTTTATTCGTTGTGGTAATTGCCCTTTGTGTATGCTCTACAAATGTACCATTTGTATCGCTGCCTAAGAATCCTAAGAGTCTCTTCCCTTTTTATAGACTCTGTCATGCTTTACCTGAACTAAAACACGTCTATACTTATAAGGAAGCATTAATATTTCATGCAGCATTCTATTACTATTGTAATCATTAGAAAAGGTAAAGAGTATTACGTGTACCATTTTGGGTTTTTCAATATCCACTTCAATGAATACAGTTTTATGTTATGGCATGTGTATGAGTAATACAGATAAACATTACATTCAACGATGCACAATAGTATTTTATACTTCAAAACATCTGCATTTGTTTTCAGAGACTATCAGATAGAAAGTATAAAGAGTAGAGATATCTGACCAACCTAGCTACGGAAATGAGTCGTTTGGAAATGCAGACTATTGTTTGTATTTTAAAATACTTACATGATAGAATAGCTTGAACATAACAATAATATAGCAGCACATGCAAATCGTAAGCAGATAGAAAATGGAAAACTACGAATAATAATGATTCCCACAGAAAGTCTGGCATGATGTTTCAAGCTCTGGTGTTTTGGTATGCATGCGTTATCTCTGCTTCAGCCATGTAATATTATTATACTTATCTTAGGAGCAACAGTTAACTCTTTAACTTAACTACTACACAAATTTTTAAGCATAGCGTCTATGAGCAGAGTAAAGTAGATGGGTTTGGGTTACTTATTTGGACGTTAGCGTCGGAGACTAGACTAGTGAGATCAGATCAGGCGTAGTTACAGCAAGATATCTACTATGGACAGATAGTGTTACTAAATGCCAAGCGAAACGATTGAACGAGCTTTCTGCTATTCTAAAGACATGGCATGCTATACAAATACAAATGGAGTGATGAGCTACTTGTATGCATGTGCCTTGTCTACCTAATCCTTTTAGTGTTCGCAAAACTTTCCGAAATTTCCCAGTCGTGATGGCAGGTGGAAGAAGAAACCTATAAGTAAAGTAAACTGACATGACACGAGATAACGGAAACGGGATTTATGCATGAAATCTATTGTTAGATATTTACGATGGGACTGTTGATTCCTTCAGTTCAAGGCAAGCCAAGCACAGTAATGTAATTTAATCCCAAAAGTAGACCTAGTCTTCTATAATTACTGAAGTATATTACACGTTTAAATAAAACTTTTGGTTTCGTCATCCTTGACATTTCAAGTAATAGCTCATCCATTTTTAGACTTGCTTGCCTGCAAATTTGATACTTTAACAATTCATATTATACTGAACAATGCAAAGGTAGGTGTAATCTGTAATAACAGAATTTTGTCAAGACAAAATCAATTTAGGTATAGTAAATTTAATTTGTAAGATTTGTCAAGGATAATTACAAAAATAAAAGTCAATTGACAAAATGTTCTGTGGACTTATTAAATGCATTAAGTCACATAATAGATTACCAATTTATCCTCTAAGTTTATTCTATGACCAATGCAATGTGATGAATACTCAAAATTGGTAAGGGCAAGTCCACGAAAGTATGAATAACGCTAAAAGCCTGCTGTTAGGTAATAGTTTTGGACACTTTTATTAGTATTATGTTTAAAGATGTTTGAAAGGTAAAAGTAGAAAAGTGGTGGGAGTGAGGAAAACTTTGTACTTAGCAAGGGAGTATGTTTTGCGTGTTATATTTTAGACATTATTTAGGTGCATCTATCACTGAAGGTAGGCGTTGGGTAGGTATTAGTCAAAGTGATGTTTTGAGTTAGTGTAGTGTTATCCCTTTGCTAAAGTTTCAGATACCAGCGGGTAATTTTATTTGGAAAACATTTACGAATTCAGATCACTTTCATAAAAGTTGATACACGAATATATTTAAATCACCTGTTTACAGAATTCTTGTCAAGTAAGGTATGCTGTACAGCTGGAATGAACTACACATATTGTTGGTTTTAGGGAAAAAGTAGTACCTATGTGTGATGAGGGAAAGTACAAGTATATACTAAAGTAAAGAAATGGAGGTGAAAAATCGGCAATACTACATTTACATAAGTAACTGAAAATAGGTGCTTTGGTATTCCTTATTTGTTCAAGGCGAATTGTGCTGTGCGGAAGGTCTGCAAAGGTGTGCCCTAAAATATGGAGAATGGGATAAGTTTAGGTTTGGTTGAATAAACTAGGTCGGTTAGCTGTTAGGTAGTGAAAGCCAATCAAACCTAAAACCATATCTCTAGGAAAAGGAAAAAAGCTTAGAAAGCACAAGAGAGGTTTTCTCTACACTAGACTAACTGAAACGTATGAAAGTCAAGTACGAAGTGAAGTGAAGAGTCGAATCGGTCCGTCCCTTCTCACGTTATTTGGGAAATCAGGTAAAAAATGCATAAGACCAAAACCAAGGAGAGACGACAGAGTAAACTAAAGGACGGAAAAATCCACTGACACGATTGCGAATGACGCAAATCCTCCCAAACACGAAAATATTCCTCGACAATCGAGAGAAAATAAAATTCTGGTAAAAGCTTCAGAAAGGAAAACCTGATCAAAGTCATATATAGGATCGAACAACTTATACCAAAGTAGCTAGGTACCATTTGCATTATACACAATAAATAATGCGTCGCACATTACGTGGGTTACTTTAAGTAGGTATTATGTATATCGAACAAAAAGTTGGTGATAATTGTAACTGACTGGGCTTTATTTCATGTCACCTTAGTGTATGACATGTAGAGTGACGATGACGATACAAAACTTGCCTTGGAAGTCAAGAATGAAACAAGAGCGATATCTCCGGTGTCTAAATATATTTATAAATGATGAATCATGAGACTTTCTTTCGGATGTTCTGCTTACTAAGTTTATTTTCAACCTATGACGGTATAAAAGAAAGATTATTCGGTTCAGTAAACTATTATTACCTACTGGGTAGTGATAGTGGATGCTATTCGATTCTGCACTGCATTGTTCAACATTCCCCATTAAATATTTGTGAAATAAACAAAGGCTTTCTCTACGTAATGGAATTCTGTCAATTAAATTATGTATGTGTATCTGCATTCATGTTGATATTGTGTATACAGAAGAAATATTTCATGTAAATCCACCCTTGACATAATACAACTTCAAGGTGACTATTCTAAATATTACCCGAGGTAAATAATAGTGCATTAGGAATTCTAAGAATCTACAGTGCTGAACCGCGGATATCTTTAAGTACTATGAAATAGTATCCGTAACGAAAGAAATTCTTTTGAAATGAATAGCTTTTTCAGAATTTGTCCCAAGCCTTTGCAATGCGAACAAAAGAATTCAATACTATTTAGGTTGATGTACGTGCACAATCAATACAGATCACTTTACACATGACAATGTGGTAGAAGTTATATACGTAAAGGTATAAACGCTTGTAGTGTGTATTATTAAAGAAACACTCACACTTTGAAGCGTAATTGACAGCAGGCAGAATTGTGGATATCAGATACTGTGATACATATTAAATCGCGAAACTTTAGTAAATATGACCAGAAAAGTCTCGAGAACTGAAATAAATACTCTGCTGTTTTATGAATGCTAAGAATGAAGACAATGATGTGTAAAGGAGACTGAATGACTAGACTGGGCAAGGCGACACTTCGATTCCAATGTTACTTGACACTTTGACACACGGAAATTGCCACGCAATTCATTCCAAATATATGTTTGTGAACCTTTGTGCTATTTTCTTTTTAATTTTCCCAGTGCGCTTTCATATTCACAGTGGTGTATTTCCAACTAATGGGTAATCTAGGCGGATGATTATTACCTATCTATTCTGCATATATTCCTAATGGCTATTACACGAAAACCAGAATTCGCTTCGTATTCATTGTATTGTCAACTTAACTAGTTGGCTTTGATTTAACCGTTAAAAATGTTCCTTGCAATTCGAGTTAGTAGCAAATACGTCTTCCTCTAAAATTCTAGTCTTACGTATTTAATTGCAATTCTTATTATCAGGTTCCCATTCCAAATATAGGTGCATTTACACAATAATAAGCGAATGGTTAATTGACCTAAAATTAATGCAAACAGGATTGTAATTAATCTGCAAAATTCCAAAACTACTAATCCTAGCAACATGCGACAGTGTAGCTAGATTAGTAATTTTGCAATTAATTAATAGAGATGAAATGTAACTACATGTACAGCAAAGAAAATTAGAACCGAGAAAATTGAAAAGCTGCATTGTATTTAAGCAAAGAATTTGGACGGAGAAAGATTAGAGAAATAATTACAGGGTGAATAATTAATCGGATGTTAACGAAGGACCTACTTTTCCAAAAGAGTCTGATCGTTAGTAATGATAGTGAACTGTACTTGTACTGGGCTACCTATTAGTTTTCTGAGTTTTGATCTTTGAAGTAGGATTACATAAGTCGGAAATTGGATATTAATAATGGAAATTTCCACATATAACAATAAGTTGGAAACAAACATTTGGAAATCCTCTTTTGTTAGGTGTGTTCGCTTAATTGAAATCAGAGAAGATGTGAACACTGTAGCGAACGGGTTGGGGAAAGATCATTTGATCATTAGTTGAAGATTGAAGTTGAAATAATGTAAGAGTATGATTTAATCACGTAGGTATTTAATAACTAGTAGTCATTTGAGTGGCATGGCATGGAAGAAGACAGAAGTACTTGGAAAGCCGATGAAATGAAAATTCCCGTTTTCTATGCTCTCATGCAATGCACCATCACTTAGGAGAATAAAGAGAAAGTTTTGGATGAAAGGAAGTGAAAGTGTGTGATTGCATGTAGTACGTACATTCCTCAAGTCTGTGAGCGCAGCAGACTTTCCCCAGAACCATTATTTGCTTATTGTTAGATTGCAGTGCGCCTTGGCATTTTATGAGTAATATCTCAGGCCAATTACTCACAATTTAGCAACTTGATATGCGAAATTAATCCTTCCGAAGGGAATTAATATTTGCTGCCTTGTGATGCGAAGGAAGGCTCGGGGAATATATTTATAGTACAACTGAGGCAAAGTGAAAGCAAGCAATTAAATACTTAACCGCCTTGCCCTGTCATAACTTAGCGATGAATGAGCACGTCTGTTAATGTCGTTCCAGTTAATTGCAAGACATTGGTTAAGTTTCATGTTGTTAGTTATGTCATATAGCTTAGCGCCCAAAACTCAATTCCAATGGCGAAAGTCAGCTACAAGGCACACTTATGCATTGATTTATGTGTCTATTGTTTTCTGTATGCACATAACCTCTAATACAAATGCAGTTGCAAAGATTCACTTTAATGCGATCGTCATTTTAACAAATAGTTATACTTACAAATCAACCCAATGTTATTTTTAACCCTATGCAGTTTAGTAGTTCGCCACTATTTCCCTTACATCTCCGGTTATACAAGGATTCACACTAGGAACTACCTAAATCAAGTAAGCAATTCGCTTTTATAATGCAAATAATATTAGAATCTCTCGAAATAAATATGTAGAAAAAATAAACGATTATTGGAAGGGGAAAAGAATCTGTGCATAACATGAAATTGAATTATTGCATTGAATAAAGGAAATTGCAATTAAATGGTAAACACAAATGAATATTAAATTCTTCTACCCAAAAAGTACATACTACGCAACAAGAGTAGTCTTTTCCATAAGAAAGCGAATAATATCCTACGGGGAGGAATAAAAGTATTGGATAACAAATAAGTAAGCATTTGAAGTTCCATTTTGGTAGTTACTACTACCTAAGGTTTCAGACATTTTTTACTAAAGTTACATCTCTACACTTATTTATTAAAATTAAACCCAGTAATCAATGTTCACACAAAAAATGCATATCTAAACAACCTGTTTCGTCAATTATGAATATATTTTCTTCATTTGAAAACATTTGATACATCACCGGGATTGTACGATAGAAACTCTGTACTGAAACATAAATTGATTTTAGTTTGTACTCTTACCATGAATCAGGAGGCCAATGCATATTTCTTTTACAGATCATTCGAAGCCCATCTCATTCTGTTGATGTGAACTCAGCGTTTAGTAACTTTCTCTTCGATTTCCTTACCACGAGTTCTATAGTGAATTGAGTTGACAAAATTATATGTCATTCCTTTCTTCTGACGGTAACGATAGCTCTACCTCACTTTAGTGTACGGTACACATGTATTTTTGATGGGTAATAACTATGTATTATTTTGATAAGCTGTGTAATCAGATGAAGATAAGAGAAATATCACCGTGCACACTTCACTGCTTCACTTGACAAGAAACACGATTTATTCGAAACAAATTAGGTAGGTTCCGTCTCTGTACTATTATATTTACTTTGGGAATGTAAGACTGCAGGAGAATCTAATAATACTATTGAACGAGTAGAAAAATGGCTGTAATTCTACGCTATTGTATGAATTGAGTAGAAACACTGGACTAGCACTACTTTCGTAATAAGCACTATAGAATTAATTACTAGTACAATACTATATTAAAACGTACAGGAGGTGTGAGGAAGCATTAAGAAAACTTTAATTACACGCACGAAAGGATTCACAGAGAACTTTCACTAGGGAACGTAAATGCCTGCAAAGGGAAAGCTACAAGTCTACACGGCCACGGCCTGAAATGAAATTGGAAACCAGGATAATTTGCTGTCATTGTGAAAGTGTTTGTAATTGAGAGGTCAAATCACATTCACTCTCACATTCACTCCTCCAATTTGTCTCTCAAATAATTAAGTCAACATATAATTATTTCCAACCCAGAACCCTCTCTTAAGTTTTCTCAGGTAGCACACACTACAACATTGTTTACTTGCACAGTTTGCACGAATACAGTCGTGAATCGTAGGATAATCCACGCATTTATTGAAACTACTATACACAACACAAGCACAACCAAAACTGGATTCCCTCCAAAGAATTTCTGCAAGTAAATCTCGAATGACACTACATATAACTTTCACTTGTCACTTCTGTTCTGTACTTACACATAGCTTTACTCTACAGGACAAGACATATATAAATATACTCCAACGACTCCAAGTAAAGTCAGTTCCACTTAAAGCTCTTTTTCAAAGTATGGTGTATTTATTCTGTGCAATTAAAAAAGAAACACGGAAAGTAAACAATTGTCAAAAATTGGTTGAAGGATAAAAACTCTCGGTTGTGTACAAATAGTTAGGAGGTAACTGGAATTATTGTGGTGTGAACACTTTATATGTATGCAACTGTGGTTTGATTGGTAAATAAGTAGAACCAAGGTGATATGAGTAGCATATTTGCTAGAGAAGCTGTTACGTAATATATATTTTGCTTTGGGTGGGTAATAAATCAGCGAGAAGTTGCTGGTGACTGCGGATAGTGAGAGAGGAGATGAGTATATTTATAAGAAGAGAGCTGGGAAGAGATCTGATCAGATGTGAATTGAACTGACATGAGCTAAATGCAGATTCAGTAGTGTTGTGTATGTGAGTAATGTATTAGTAGTGAGTGGTGTTGCTGATTTGGCTGGTCTTCTCTTCTGTGGGTCGGTGGAGGGAGTGAGACAGACGAGGCAATGCCAGGCAAAGACACGAAGCTGGAGCAACAGCGACCGAAAAGCAAGTGAACAAAAGGAGAGCGTTATAAGAGTGCTAACGGAGTAGCTAAGTACAGCAGTAGCAGTGCATATGGGTTGAGTGTATGTGTTGTTATGCTATAAGGCTGGCCAAGGAAAGTCCATAGAAGAAACGAGGATAGATGCAGTGCAAGTAATGTAAGTCAAGTCAGAGCAGACCAAATAGATAGAGCAAAGTAAGGCGACGGGTCATAATTGGGGGAAAATCCGAATGTCGGAGCATTTTCCTGTGCGCAAGCCAATCCGAACCAGACCAGACCAAACCAAGTAGATGGAACCGAAGAAAAGGAAACAGAGAGACGAGGATGCTCACGAAATTCGGAGAGTTTTACAAGTTGCACTACTGTGAGACTCTGTCAGAGAAAACCAAGCAAGTGAAGTTGCACGAGTTGCAATGAGTAGGTAAGTGAGTGAGTGAGTGTGCCTCGGGGATCCGCCGCTATTCTGGACTATTATCAGTCTTCCTAGCCAAATCCGCCTTATCGCACCAAACACATAGCCAACACTATTTCTCAACGGATATCCACTCTTTATGCTCTATGTTCCTCCCTACTCCACTCTACTACTTCCTATTATCATCACTAACTATAACACTACTCCTAATATCCATACACCTTTATTTGCATTCTCTTCAAATATTCCCCACCTTTCCACAATCCTCTATTTCCAACAAATGTCTCAGAAACATCCCACAATCCACAATAATGTCCCCTTCACTATGTAATACAATTATATCGGAAATCTGTTAATAACAATGATCAGTGAAAATAATCAAGCAGCAGACACAGTAATAATTAACTATGGTCAAAGTTAGTCTTTCTATTTTAGTCCATGAGACTTATGACTGTTATGACTTAATAAAACCCTAGATCTATCAGTCCTATAACTAATAATACGTAAAATATGTTACAACATTCTAAAATAGAAGTGGCATTAATATTTTAGTAAAAAGAGAGAAATAATTTTTGTTAACAATTGATGGAACCTGCAAAATCGCAATTACCTAAGTGGCATTACCTTACAGGTTTATGTAGCAGTTTATCAACTTCTTTTGTGAAAGGTGGCAATGGTAACACATAGTGAAATAAATGCAATATATGAATTACGTATTCAATTCAAGGAAGGCTGCCTTTTACAAATTGAGAGTTTCTACATGCTTTTATGTAATTGCATTATACTTTGTGCAGGCAGTGCTTACAAGTATTTATTAGGCAGCTATGTCATATAAAAATTAGTTTGAAATACCTTTTTAACTAAGTAAGTAATAACGTTTCGTTCGTTTAGCTTTCGAAATTGAATTAGGAACCTAGCTATGCACAATGGACTCCCCGAAATGGAATTGTATTAGAAAGTAAGTTAAGTCAGACATGAGAGACAAAAGATAGGACAGCGAGAGACGGAATTCTCATTCAACTTACTTTTGATCACTCCACTCTCCGTCTCTTCCCTTCTACTCAACTTTCAGCATTCAACTAAAACAAAACTAATATCTTAACCGAATACAATCCCATATTATATAATTGTAGCTCTGCAAGATTCATGGTGCACTATATTTTATTATTAATGTAACTACACTAGCACTATAGCTGCAGAGTGTCTGCCATTCTCCGGAAAGCCAAGAAGTTGCTACTGTTATATACTAATAGGCGATATGTTCATCAGCACTAAAGCAGAGTAAACGAGGCGAGATCAGTTCGAGCCACAAACAACTGCCACCAGTCAACTAAACTAATCTTCCTTGTCATTTCTCAGGATTTCGCTTCCATTACATCCTTAAACTCCGCCAACCAAAGCCAAGTTGACATAAAATATCTTTCTATTACTTTTCATTGCACATTTAATGCATTCTTCGTCACACTTCGCCTAAAAATAAAACTATTCGCAGATAAATCATACTAATCAAGAACTCGTTCGCTCTTGTATTTCAACCCTATTGATTACACAGTGAACGATCTCATTTATATGCCCCTGAAATGTATTCTGCTTTGAAATAACCAGGCATAATTAAATTAACATCTTTTGTCTTTTGCGTCTTCACTCTTCACTATACAATTACTGACAATTAGTATATTAGATAGGCAGTCTCTGTATGCAAATCAAAATCAAATGAACAAACCGAAACCCTTTGGATCCACTGGCCTTAAAAGGTGACAGGTTACGTGAAGGATGTCATTGTGATATGAAGAAGGTTGAAACACTCAAATAAAATTAATATTCTCGCTAAACTGAGTGACTGCGTGTCACCTTCTTAGAATGACGATGTTATGCAGATGTTCACTATAACAAATATTTATCTACGTAGCGTGTTATGCTCAGTCGAGGTTACGTCTACTAATAGCCAATTGTACTTTGTTGACAATGCAATGTATGCAACTCTACAATCTTAGTTCAAACAATCCGAATTATTATTCGCAGCAAAGATCTAAGAATAATGTATTCATATTTTAATATATTCCTGTCATATCCACATTTTCCGCAATAAGGTTAAATAAATTATTTTAGAGCTTTAAGATTTAGTTTCTAACCCATTAAAGTAAAAAGGTGAATTTTGCAGCTTCCTGGGTACCAAATACCAAAGGATTTGAATTTGTTGAGCACCAAATCGATTGAACGTAATTGCCTGGAGAAATAAATTATAATCAACTGAGTGTACTTTCCTGTATTCTGAATGTAGACACGGTGAAATATTAAAAGAAATGCGGCCACGGCATTCTACGTTGGTTTGTTCAGACGGGAAATGAAAAAGAAGGGAGCAGAACTTGTTTGATTTAGAAACATTTAATTTGCATATTGAATGAAGCTTTTCGGGGAAGTCACACTACTGTGAGATATGTTTTTGTCAACTGTGAACGGTAATTTGAATATTAACACTGAAGGTGAGAGCTGCAGAATGTACCAAAGAGGGAAGTTGTTTAAACATCGCTGATTGCAAAGGAGAAATAATAATTATAAGGGATACACTTTGCAGTTTTTGATGAAAAGTTAGATTATTTCCTTCGGTATGGATAGTATGTAAACAAAGGTGGCTATCGTGACTTACCGCGGACTTACATATATAGGTATACTTCTATTTTCGGAGTTGCACTACTTCCTATAATAAACAGGTAAGATACAAGGCTATGTTAAAACACCTTATTTATTGCACGTAGGTTAGTACGGATAGAGTAAATAATAAAAGAGGAAAGAGATAAACTTGACTTGTCTGGGTTCTCGATAATCTAGTGTTTCCTCAAAAGATGTTAAACACATACCTGATGCTAAGTTAAGTTGCTCTTTGTAACTAAATTAGCGAAGCCATGGAATGCAAAGGAAATTACTTGGGTTGTCGAAATGCTGTACAGGTACAGAGGGAAGGATATTAGGAAATTAGCTTAGGACAGCTACTATATTTAGCTTATTAGCGGATTCAATCGGTTCTCTTCACTCTCTATTAGTTTCTATTCTACGGGAGCAGATTCATTTATGTAGTCATTTTGCAATAAGCAAATATATGTCCTTCTCTCTGTAACCAAAGCATGTAGCGAATAAAAGGAGAGGAAATCAAAAGGTTTGGCTAATAATGTAGCATTCATACACACACGGCCCGTTAAGTAAACAGACTGTGTGGCTGTGACTTGACTTGAGTGCTGCTCCTACTGTGCTGATTGTCATTGTGACGTTCTGTTTTACTCTAACTGACTAACTAAATAAAATGAAAATGTTTCTGCATGTTTCTATGTAAATACTAGAAACACATATGCCTTATGCAGAATGTACGCTAATGTCGGGAATCATATTAAAATAGATGAAAGTATTTATGTTCACGCCTAGCCTAGACGGATATACGGATATACGTGGGGTACATTTGTAAATTATAAATATGTCCAAATCCTGTGTTGCTTATAGTAGTTTGTAGTCGTAGTGGAGATGTAGAATAATTATTATATAGGACATTCATTCATACACACTTCTGCAGAATACCAAGTGTGCTGCAAATCCTAATGGACAGAAGAGCATGAACGACGAAGATAGATTGACACTGTGCATGTGATATTATGGTTGTTTTCCATGCTTCTGTTTGTGGGATGTGAAATAGCGGTTTACTTTAGTACATTAATACATGACATATAGTATTTGCCTACTTTGTAAAACCTTGGTCTGCTCTTTGGTCTGTCTGTTTCTACAGTGGAACTCATTATTTTACGTTACACTGCGTTTTCAAATGAAGAATGAATTCCTCTCCACCAAAATCATATTACATATACAGACGGCAGCGTAGTACGTGAAATGCGAGTTGAACTTCCACATTCAACCATTCAGCTCAACATAGCCAAGCCAAGCAGATATACTCTGTAAATATAGCAACTGGATATTTCGAACTCTAGTTCATAGTTGTACTTGAGAAGGTAAAGTGTTATGGCCTATGACCTATTCCTTCTACTCAATTCATATAATTATACACACTGCCAACACCAAAGGCTCTTACTCAAAGGGTTATGCAACTAGCTCTTCTACAAATAGAGAATTGATAGATACCCAGATTGAAACATGGTTCAAAGGTTGCTATTACTCTATCCAGTATAGACGAGAACCAGTAGTCGGTCCTAGGTCTTCCAAAGATTTCATTAGCTCTTCATTCACAGAAGCAGAATCAAGTGCTCTTCTTCCAAATACATTTAAATCAAAACTCAACTAGGCAGAGAGCAGAAACTATTGTGACTCTGAGTGGCAAAATATCAACTACTATTACATACAATTTGTGTTACATATTATTCTACGTGTAAGGCAAAGAGAGGAGATTATATTTATCAAATACCTCTTGTATATCTATCCATTTTGGTTTGCAAATAAGTAACTTCTGCTCTAAAACATTCTTTTGTGCAAATAGCAACATGTACTGCATATATGCACAGAAAGTCTTTGTGTTATAGCATTGCTGAGAAATAAAACCGTAGTATAAAGCAGACACCACACCACTAGTGCTATCTACTACATGAATAACAAACAGATAGGAATTTACGTCAGTAAAATAATGTACTTTGTAAGTAGTAGGCTGTATGTTCCAGCATGTATGTATAGGTACATTACATAAAGATAAGCATACTGAAATAAATGAGGTAAATTGACTAGAACGGAATCTCTATTGTTTCATTCGATTGTAAAAATCTCCATTGTATGTGCATTGCAGAAAACATTGAAGCAGACAGCATAGTTCACTCTCCACACGACCAAGGCAAATAAATTGACTGACACACACTCATTTCAACTCAGTCAGTATTAATTAAACAAATAAGCAAAACAATTACGCGCAAGAATAGATTGCTACAGTCTATGCAAATATCACGCATATCTCTAAGTTGTAAATACATTATTGCTAATTCATTTATGTACATCCGTTTTAGGTTAATCAAAACCACTCAGTTAATAGAATCCAAATTCAAAGAAGCGAACGTACCATAATAGTAAATTACTAATTGGGTTTACGTTGGCCTCAAAGTTTGTACACCAAATTCACAGGAAAAGAACCATTATAAATTAAGTTAGCACACTTCTGGACTGAAAGATAAAAACTGCAAAAATCCACGTGGTTAATAACACTTACAACGTTACATCTACATATATTTACAGTTTAAAGCAAAGTTTCGCTACAATCTGAAATTTAATAAATGTTTAGCTACGTCTACACAAATGAACTTTCCACTCTGCCTTCGTTTTACTAATAAGAATGTAAATTTTCAAGGATAAAGTATATATAGAGTTCTGAAATTTAAATACCAGAGCTGCGTTTCTAAACAGATGTCTCACCCAAGTGTGCAAATGTTTCACTGTTCAAATTCATAATAAATACAGATGGAATTCTGTTTCCACTTCTAATCAAATTCATCTCCCTAAATAGCATAGGACAACAAAGCAGATGCTGGGGGATGACGGAGAGAAATTAAGAATGCTTAGGGAACTCTCATATAGGAGTGTAAGCTAACTCTAAGATTTATTATCATAAATTACACCGTTTTTCTGATTCAAGTACTAAGTCAAGTTCATCAATAGAATAGCGCAAAATAAAACCTTCATGCCCTTCATGTCTTTATTTTCGCTACAAAATTACAACAGTTCAACCACAAATCTGTTTGTTTTTGGTAGAAATGTAGTAATATCCATTAGATAAACTAATACAATAAAAATATGCATAATATTTAATTACGACTCTTAGGAAAACTTGCGAAGAAACTTCTGCATATTTTGCTTGAAATATTTTACCGTAAGCAGAAGTGTAAATCGATTTTGAAGTGTGTACTAGAAACTACGAATATACTTGCCATCTATATAATACATAGTTTAGATTGTGTCGAAGCAAAATTGTCACTTACATTGTGCTTGGTAACTAGTAAATATTCAAGTATCTTTTAATTATTTCACTCATTCAGAAGAAACCTGGATTGAAGTCCAGAAAAGAAATCCTTCGACGAATAGGGGAATAGGGCACATCTCTAAAGTTTTCTGAGATGCAAATCTATAAAAGGTAAGCATTATTGTGTTGTATTCTGAACTGTGAATGATATGAAAAGCATCGCACGAATGGTCTAATGAACAAGTATAACAATTGACGTATTTAAGTAATTTAACGGTTAGCTGCATGATGAAATCAATATCAATTAGTACATTTCTAAGTCTGTTGTACCAATGTGAGTGGAATCCAATCTAGAATGGAGGGAGTAGGTATGTGCAAGCATCTGCCAAATCTTTGTGTTGGAGAATTGGCAAGGTAGCTACTTATTCGGAACCAGATGATTTATGCATCAAATGGGAAAGGATCATTGTACGTGCACAATAAGGGAGACAAGACAGACAGTGAAATGCAGAATGTAAGTGACACGACAATAAAGAAAGGGAGAAGATACTATTGAAATGAATAAAAAGATTTGTAGTGAGATATGGTCTTGTGTCAAAATATCTACTTGACTTGAGGTTGAGTTGAGACTTACAGGAGTATTGCTATGTATAATATATGATAGACTGAACAACAGCTTGGCAAAACTTTCTAAGGTAATGGACGCAATGAAGGATATCGCAGATATTTTATGCTACTCAGCAAAATGCAATCTTATAATACCAGGCTATGAATAAGTACCCAAGCCCAACCCACAGGTATATTAAGGCTCTCTGCAATGTAAGCACTAAGCAATTTATAGTTTATTCATACTACATTATAGTAACGGTAATAACATACTGGATCTTCTTTTTCAAACTCCATTACATTGCTGGATACCTACGAAAATGTCATAGCATTATTTTGTGCTTTGCTACTAGAAATCCATCACAACAATTTCCTTTGCTCGTTGGTGTCAATCTGGTTCGAGTAGCTCTGACATTCTGAATAGAATTCTATTATCCGTTGTATGCATTACTACTTTCTCTATCCAAATTTATTCCGTAGCCATTATTTACCTCGAACACTGACAAATGTAAGGGTAAAGGTCAAAATATGTGCGTAGAAGTGCTGCCAATATTTCCTTGAAATTTCAATAAACTGTATTCCAGTATCTTTTGCATCAAAAGAGGAATACCAAAGAGAATGGAATATACTAAGAATTTTCAGTCTCGTGAAATTGATTTTTCAATTGATCATCTACCTCTTTTGATTCTACCAAAAGCTTATTGCTCTTTATAGCTACAACTAACAATTTTCATAAATGTATCATAAAACTAACAGCTCACCGCTTCCTACATTGGAAAGAACCCAAAATATTAGCTTACCGCTACCTATAATGGGAAACACCCAAAAATTAACGTGCCGCTTCCTATAATGGGAAATCCCCAAAAATTAACGTGCCGCTTCCTATAATGGGAAATCCCCAAAAAGTTAGCTAACCACTTTCCTTAAAGGGGAAACATCAATAAAGAAATAAGAAAGGGTATATTACTAATTTTACATCTAAAAACCCTATTAATTTGACTCTTATGCAATATAAAGTGGAAGTACTGTAAAACATTTTTTGTAATCCTGCTAACATAATGCACTAGAAGGGGTGTATGGTATTTTAGTACCCAGAACTCCACTTTCCTACCATTCCATATAAAATGAACGCGCTGGGTCAAACGATCATTTTAAATAGGGTTCTAAAAGAAATAATTGTTTTTGGTAATGGGAAATTCTGTTTACAAACATAAGAAAAGAATTCTCCAATCTAATTATTCGTCAAACTCTCATACTCAGACCATTTTTATTATATTCATATTAAACAAATATTTACACAACGGATACTTTCAATTTTGATATAATCGGGGTGAATGTTTGTTGCTGGTGTATAGTAACGGAGAGCTACACCCAAATACTTTACGAAGCTTACACAGTTAAATGATTTTAGATCTTGTTTGTTGCTGAAAACCAATAGTAAGAATTGACAGCGTAGTGAAGCTAGACGAGAAGAACTTCATGTTCGTTGGGATCTTTAGGCTTAGCTAGGTCACATTGAAAAGGCTCTCGTGGCAGCTTGGGAATTTTCCTCGACTCCAAAAGACCTTTGTGCTGAATACAAGGCAAAGCATTGCACCGCAAAGGTGGTCCTAAAAATGTACTTGTGTTGCAAGAATCTTGGAATCGTCTGATTTTAAAAACTCTAAGAGAAAATTTAAATAAAATATAATTTGACGCTACGATATTAGGGTAACATAACATCCAAAAGCACTTTAGCCCAAAGAATTTCTGTTAAAAATTTATAAAACGCTTGCCTCTCGTCTACAGGACATCGGACTGGGTATGGACGACCCAAATTGAAGTAGGGGTCAGGATACAGAGTGTCCGTCTTGTCCAAATAGTAGTCTCTATGAGTTTGATATTGCTGCCATGAAAAAACGAACACGAAATTCATTGTTAAACCAAAATGATGTATTAACCTAGGGTAGCATAACATAAAGAGCACGCAACCAACGGAATGAATAAAACACGAAGAAATGCCTAGCACATTTATGTCCGTACCAATATAACACATACAAACGATGAAAACATAATGGGTTGTAGAAAGCACACTAAAGTAAACTGTAGTAGCCCTAACTTTATACTTAATGCTGACAAAACGGTAAAACTGGCCTCTGAATTTACAGTTGGTAGTTTAGGGTAAAAAAGGTAACTGCTTAACCAATGGCTTACATTTCTGTGAAAAGGAAAGAATAAAAATGAATAGAATAGTAGGAATAAGAAACAGGGTTTCGACTTTGTAAAATTCCCACTCTCCAAAGATAAACAAAGAAAGCAGTTACATGTTTTCTAGTTGCAGAAAATCGCAGGAAACCAAGTAAAATTTTCAGTATCTGAAAATTGTAATTACCAACTATGCTAACCAAATTCAAAAATTCTATTTAGTATTTTTTTGTAATAATATCTATCTTCACTTGATAAAGTTATGAAAAGTTAGAATTAAAGCGAATGGATGAATGGATTAAGTTAACGAAACCTTAGAGTTACTAAAATGAGAGTTCAGTTGGGATAATGGATTGCTAGACGATAACACGGTGCAACATGATTGTGAAATGAATAGGTAGCTTTCCCTAACTTTACTCCTCCTGTTCTGCAATGTAGAGAAAGTTTTCTCAAATTGAAATCATCTGAAGAAAAGGCAATGAAAGAAAAGTCAAAGAAAAGAAACAGTAGCAAGGCATTCTCTTCGAGAAATATCAAGGCAATGAATGAGTCTGACAACGGAACGCCAACTAATGTCAAGGCAAAGCAAACGAATGTGCACCGCTAGACAGAAAACATTAGGGGAAGTCTTTCTCTCTTTAAAAGTATATGTATCAGTATTTACTCAGATTTGATCTATAACTAACTGATACTCGGGTAGGTATTGTTGGCAGAACAAATGTGTCTGTAGTGAATGTAGATAGAGATTGGTTTTCTAGGTCCCGACTAGAGGCTCTAAATAAATTCTTGCAACTTTGGAAACTGAAGGTAAAAATGAGTTCACTTCACGCTCTGTCAGCTATAAAAGAAGTCGAAAAATAAAAAGACAAAACGGAAGGCATTGGCAGACACTATGGAGTTGAGTGCCTGAGTGGGGGGCTCTTGGAACCCTTATAAAGGGTATTAGAAAGGCAAGAAAATCCTATGCGGTTTTACAAGGGAAACTTCTCAGTCTGTAGACTTGTAGTCTTCCAGTATAAAAAGATAATAGCCTACAATATACACTTATGGATCTTTATCGATTCGATGAACATGTTTTAGTGTCGGTTTAGCGGCTTCCTCTCCATTCAATGGCTTTTCACACAGCGAAAGTAGAAAAGGATGAGTATATACTTCTTGTGGGCTCTTGGGTCTTCTTCATCTTCACTTTACAATAATCAAAAGTGGCCTGGTAAAGTTATAAACTTATAGCAAAAGTAAAACCAAAATACCATCTACAATCCCAACTTATCCATCTTTGTTATCGGAAAATATTTCGACATCTTAATAGAAAATACCGGTACCAAACAAAACCCAAAAGAATATTTGTGGTCAAATTAAGCCGCAAAGGCATTCTTTCACTATGGTCACTTTCAAAACCCCAATTTTCTTTAATATCTAACAATTAATGCAGACAGAGCACTGTAACAAGATATACTGTGAGCTCCAATTCACTAAAGTAAATATCCATAAACTTTAAGATCAAAAACAGAGTAGTCCTCTGGGAGTGTACATTCCCACAACTGACATGAATTGATACGGCTATTACGTTTGGGGCAAGAGATACTACCTCGTCGATTTATATCACAATCATTTACCTTCAACAAAATTAACAAATATCATAAGGTTCTACACGAGCTGGAATTTTTCTGTTTTCATTTTGCTTGTAGCGTAAACATGTACTTTCTTACATTGTAGGGACATCATTTTAATGACAGACTAGTCCCATGCTTACCGCTACCTAAAGAGACTATACGTCCAAAATTCAGATATGAATATTAAGCAGACTATACTGAAAAGTATTTCAATAAAAAAGGACTTATTGACTTCCTTAAGGATTCAGAAATCTCAATTTCTTTCCTAATTAGCATATAATATATAGTAATATGCCATTTTACTTGAAAAGTGAAAATTGGTCAAAGAATGGAGAATTCCTGCACAACAGTGCATAGCAGGTTCTTAAACTGCAATTATTGCTAACATGCAAAGGCACAAAGTTAGTATGTACAAATTGGTTTGCTAAAATAGATTTTAGAAATATTCAAGCATGCAGTGATTTAAAGGAGAGTATACAAATAGTATCAATTAATTTAGATGTCTTAAAATTACAACTTTATCATTTTTGTAAAAGTAAAGAATACTAGGCTTACTGCTAAGTTTGAAATGTAAAAGTAAAACTGCTACATTTCAGTTTTCCTTTCCCATAGTTTCATCGACTACACAAGAATTACTTTGTGATGTACAAGAATTTATGTTTACTGGATTGTATTACGAGAAGACTTACGTTGTAAAAACGAGCTAACTCTCTGGAACGGTTGAAGTCCAAGTTCATGGGTCGAATATTTGGAGTATCACTCAGCTTGTTCCAATTGATGACCTTTTGAGCAATGGCCACATCCGGGAAAGGAGAAAAGTCACAGGGAAGACGTCCATAGGTGAATTTTGGTCTCTGCAATAAATCATATTATTTCAAGTGCAATTGAACATTATACTCATTGTTAGCCAAAGAAAAGAGAGAAACACTAAAAATTAGTGACAAAGTCTCTACCGAAAAGGACTCATTACTATTCGTGTATATATAATCGTCCTAATATCTCAAACAGGCTTCAAGGATTTATTTTCCGTGGCAGAGAGCAAAAATAGATTTAATATTCCAACGGTTATTATAAGTAACACGACCTCAATTGACCATAACTATAATAATTGACGACAAGGTTCGCATACTTCATTTCATTACATATCACTACAATCACTACAAATATTGGGATTCTTAACGAAATGGCCTTTTGGATTTTGAAAGTAACTATATTTTGAATTTTGAAATATTTTTGAAAATTCTTTTTTATGTAAAGTATGCTCCTGTGCTAACAGTACCATTTGCTTTGTAAAATTTAAATAACTATTACAGTTTAGGTAGCAGTTAGCAGAGCAAGTACCTTGTGGTTAGGGTCATGTGCAAACAGAGACAGAAAAAGACGCTGACAGAAGGACAATTGAATTAGGACATAAAAAGAAAGCGGGCAATAAAAGTTGATTTAGTCTGCGAAGTGTTATAATAATGAGTTAATTCACCTTCTGTTCGCTTATTTGGTAGGTTTGTCAGCTACCTTGGCTGTGCAGGAAGCATAGTCTAACATCATAAGTGAAAGAAAGGCAAGTGAAAGTTGTTTCTTGAGAAAAGCGGTCGGTCTCGTATATTTCCTTGGGTACTTGGTGCTACAAAGAATATTATGATGTCCAAACTTTCTCCATTGACTTTGCTAAGCTTTCTATTGTTCGCCATTGACGATAGTTTTAGGTATTAGAGTACAGTGAAGTTTGTATTGTATTATTTTTACAATTATTATACTTTGGCCAGACATTCATAACACGAAAGAAGAAAGTCCAATACAATAGAGACAAGAAATGCTCTTTTTCTTGTTTCTAGTATAATGTGAGAAATAAATGTAAAAGTGCAGGCACACTTTCCGCTTTCCCATGTGGAGTAAGTCGACGTCTAGACTCTAGGCATCAGTCGTTTCATTTTTTCGACCAAATTTACTTATCCTGACAAGGAGACAATGTCAGTGTGTTTGTATCTGTAGACCAGACACTACACATTGTGTATATGCTTTAGTTTTCTATTTACTTAGCGTAAGTAGATGTGTGTACCTATTTTTATTAGGTAGTTACGCACGTACGCCTATGACTCTAGTCTTTTTGTATTAAAGAAGTAAAGCGGATAACACTGCCGAAAGGAAGAGAATCCTGAGACTTTCCCAAGTTATTTTCTTTTCTACTATATGTAGAAAAGTGGGGAAATCACGGAGGAAAGTGAGTGCAATCTTTTGTACATACCTTGGGAAAGTGCTGTGAATAAAGTAAGGAGTTTTATACTCAGGTGTGCATTTTCACTTTCAACTTAACTTTCAATTCCAAACTTGTTGTTAAGTCAAATTCAAAGAGGAAAAGAAGCCGATACTGGCTAAGCTAAACTGAAGTACACACAATGCGGAATATACAGACTCGCGTCTTTTGTATACTATTACATGTCTGTCTTTAGTATACACAGAAAGTGAAGAGTATAGATTGAGGATTCCTCTTTACCTATAATATTGGAAGATGTAAAGCCAGTCCTAGACTTGACACTTCAGGTATTAAAGATCCTGTTTAGATTTTCATGAGAGTAACAAGATTTGTCTGCCCAAATCCGGTTAAATCTGCTTAGCGCAGAATGTCTATCATTTCTTTACTGGTAGCTGCTTCAAAGATACTGTATTATATTAGGAAGCTGCTTATTGTTAGTCACGCTGTACATACACACTATATTCATTTGCCCTATGGGTCTTGTGAATAACAGTTCAACGGTAAATGATGTACTTTGGCTCAAAGGAAAAACGCAGAAAACAAAACATGGTTACATTACATCACATCACACAAATGTTACAGTGTCATATAAAAATGTAGGACTTTAGCAAGAGGGCTATGTACTATGTAAAGAATGTAAAGACTAGATAACGTACGTACATACATTAAAGGATAGCCATTTAATGTTCTGTGAGCTGTGAACTGTTACACATTCGTATTTACTCTATACTTTGACAGACATAGTATATTCGCATTCTAGTACTCAAATAATTACTGGTAAACATGCAGTGTGACGTGTGACACAATGATGGTAATAATTAATGACGCTTTCAGACAAACATAATATAAAATTCAAAATCATCTCACTCAATATTCTAATACAAAGAACATAAAATACTTTTCTAAAGAAATTATGAGATAAACTCTCATAGACTTTCAATATAAATAAACCTCGTAGAAAGTACGGAGTTAAAAAACCCTATGCAACATACATATTATGGTCATACAACATGGATTCTAAAAAGGAATAACATTAGAAATACGTCACTCAACGTAGTGTTTAAACGGAACACTGCCAACAACAACCAGGACATGTTAGAAGGGATTACGATGCTAGATGCTGTTTCACAGTGCTATATTTTACACTCAGTCACGGTGGGTGATCATTTCCAAATTCAGTAGATTTTCCAAAGCGAGCAGAATTATTTATCAACATGTCTGATATTGCGACGTATATGCTTTATACACAGTAAAGGCTAGTGAGGTTTTATATGTGGGGTTAGTTTACTTTTCTCTGCTATATGATTGTACTCATTTCCTTGGACAGAAAACATATGAACAGAGGTCGTGTTTAAATAGTCTGTTCTGTCCACGAGAGACTTATATACGTATCATTCACTCACCACAGTGCGACTGAGGATTTCATGCCGGTAGTTCTGAAAATATTTCTTTGTCTCAGCTCCGTAAGTGTTTCCTACAAGTCAACAGTAGAGACAGTTAGTCGCAAATTGTCATTGAAATATTGCATTACATTTTATATATAAGTTACGTGGACGAGTTTTTACTTTGTGCTTGTATTTGAGTGGAATTTATGGTTCACTTACTTTGTGATTAATTGCAATTAAAACTTAATATTTTGTGGAGGAATTTAGAAAAATATATGAATTGACACAAATAGTATTGTAACATGGAATTTTACCGAATGAGTGACTGATCTTAGGAAGGTGTCCCATATATCCAGGCATTAAATTCGGAGGTATGAAATCTCCCATGTAGGTTGTAACGACGGTTCCCTCTCGGAATGGCATTACATCTTTTCCTGTTCGAAAAACAGATATTGGTGGAGAGCCTGCTGGAAGTCCACTGAAGTCAAGACAAGGAGGAGGGTAATAAGTTGCCATTGTTTTAATTTAAACTACACCCTTACAGAAAAATGATGAAAGCTATTTATGACTAATATCATCAGCCAGTGGTAAACTATCGGTTATTGTTAATTACTAACAAACTGTACTAATATTATAAAGTGTGAGTTTGGTTGCAGAGACAGAAAACAGAAGAAATGAAATAGAATAAATCGTAGGAACTTTTAGGAAAATGATTTATTGATTTGATTTGCTAAAAATAATTTGGGCTATGTTACCATACCTCAAAGGTGGTCTCTAAGGTAACATGGGTAACGTGTAACCCATCATCCGTAGAGACACCTCGCATATTTTGGCACAAAGGAATTTCCGGTAGAGTTTCTCTCATCTCCAGCACAATCCATAAGGTGAAAGCATTATGTCATCAGGAGAAAATAAATGTTTTCTTTTCTTGCTTTCATGAGACTTGTGAGAGTTGAGACGTTGAGAGAGCAGAACAGACTAAGCGGATTGCCATTGCCCCGATGCGTTGTACAATACTATGAAGAAGCGCGTTAGTTAAATTTCGGCTACAAAACAAGCGGAAAGGCTCTGCTGGACACGTCGATCTCTCGCTTGTGAAGAAATTAGTTTATCACTGAGAATTCAAAAAGCAATTGGAAATAAAATCTGCATACAGTCAACATTCTTTAAGTTCTCCTTCTGTAGATGGTCACATCTTGACACTTTGTCAACGGAAAGCTTAATATCACTGGAAATAGAAGATTTTTGATTTTTGAAGGTGGTTGGTTGGAGTATTTCCTCCAGCATCTCTTCTCCTTTTGAGGCGAGTTCCTACTTTTCAAGTCTTAGTTAAATATTTTGCATTTAACAATTATAGGGTTTACCTAGTTTAATGCAAGAAATGCATGTGTATAACAATACACATTTACCACATGTAAAGAAATAAATTACATATCCTTCCTCTATTGTCCGTAAGTAATATTAACAACTTTGTTCAAATTAATCATTGTTTTTAGTTGACCAAAATCTGTTTACTTATCACAGGTTTACAAGTTTGTGGACAAGGTTTTCGAACTGTGCAGCTTAATAGCTTACACATAAGACAATGTTTGTCGCCCGAAGTATCAAAACAGAACATAAAGATTTGATTCACGATGTGGCTTACGACTTTTATGGAACTCGAATGGCAACATGTTCTAGTGATCAAACAGTCCGAATTTGGGAAGCCGATAGTTCCGCGAGTGGAAACTGGAACTGTACAGCTACTTGGAAAGCACATAGCGGATCTGTTTGGAAAGTTACTTGGGCAAACCCAGAATATGGTCAAGTCTTAGCAACTTGCTCATTTGACAGAACAGCTGCTGTTTGGGAAGAAGTTGGTAAGTAAAGTGATATTCTTATTTTTTTATCCCTTTAATTAAATGTTCCAATTTCCAATCTTACTGTTAGGTTAGAGAAGGTTGGGTAACTTCAATAACTTAAGGTACGCTGAACAACTTCTATTTGGAAAAAGGTTTATAACAAAACCAAGAACCAACCATGGTACACATTTTTGTATAAAGTAAAATATATATTCCATGTCACATCAGCTGTGCATTTGTAAGAATATTTTTCCATTTTCCGGTTTACGTTTTTCTGAAATTATTGCCAACTTTTTGAATACAGTGGTAATAATGGTATGTATATTTTACTATTCATTTCGTAAAGTTGGAGAAGGCGCTGCCGACAGGGGATCTGCGACACATTGGGTAAAACGGACTACCTTAGTTGATTCTAGGACAAGTGTTACTGACGTGAAGTTTTCTCCAAAATATCTCGGCCTTGTATTGGCAACCTGTTCAGCGGATGGATTTGTTCGCATATACGAAGCACCAGATGTAATGAATTTGACTCAGTGGTCATTACAGTATGAGATTTCCGTCAAAGTATCGTGTGCTTGCATTGCTTGGAATCCTTCCTATCCCCGACATTATGCTCCGTTGATTGCTGTTGGGAGTGATGATACAACCGCTGATACTCCAAAGGTTATGATATACGAGTTTAATGAAAATATGAGAAGATGGAACAAAACGGAAAGTTTGCAAGAAGTTACTGAGCCTGTAAATGACTTATCATTTGCACCGAATCTTGGAAGATCTCACCATACACTGGGAATTGCTACAAAGGATGTGAAAATATATTCGCTGGAACCATTAAAGTTAGGGGACACTAATTATATTCACATTGAATTGAAAGTGTATCAGTGTATATATCGTGTTGTAAAGCAAGGTAATAAATGCTTGATTGTTTTTAGCACTGTGGATGATGATAATTTAGCCGGCGCTACTAAATTCAACACCCGTGTTTTAGCCCAATGTAATGATCACAATTCAACGGTGTGGAGGGTAGCTTGGAACGTTACGGGAACTATATTAGCATCTTCTGGGGATGATGGTTGTGTCAGACTTTGGAAAGGTAAATCAAGTTTTAAAACCCATGAGTTCATTTGTGTTTATTTAAAGGGAAAAGTATTGCTATAATAACAAGGCCATAATTGTTTTAGCCAATTACACTGGGAATTGGAAATGTGTTTCCACTCTTCGTGGTGACGGAACTCAAGTTGCCACTGAAGCAGCTCCTGCCTCAAACTCCGCTGCTAACTCATTTGGTAATAGTAACGCTGCCATGTCTGCCGGTAATACTTCTCGATTTCTTAAATTAGGAGCAGCAGCTGCTCATAATAAAGATGTTGTTTGGCATTGATGTTCAGAGTGATTGCCAGTGTAAAGTAAAGTAAATCAATGACTAAAAGTACTTCCGGTTACACCGATTTTGTTAGAGAATATAACATTTAATATTTTCAAGGACATTCAAAGTCAAGAAGTGATAGATTAACGTTTTGTCGTAACTTATAAGTGTATAATGAATCGAATTTAAACTTCCTTTTTTGTTATAATATTACAATTGTAATACATGTAATCACAGTAGTACAGGTGAGGAAAAGTTCATAGGTTTGTCACCTATATGAATTCTTTTACCCTCATTATTGTGTGTATATGTAATGCTACTTCATGCAACGCTATACTGATAATAACATTGGCTAATCTGTGGCCAATAAAATAAATCTAATAAATCAAAATCAACCTACCTAAATATTGTAATTAAAGTATATATAATGTGCCAACCCTTATTTTCTGGAAAGCTCTTTTCTGTGTACAGCAAAAATTGTTTTTTTGTTTTTACGAGTATATTCACAGTTGAAATAAGATTAAAAATAAAAACTAGGTACATTAAGTTTAGAATATTGACTTAACTAATCTAAAGGTGATTTTGTTTTGCGTGGTTCTCAATTTATACTCTGTTTACACTGTTTAGTAGTTTAGTCTTAGTGATATGTGTTCGGTGGGTTTTTAGTTATTTGTTTGATTTAGTGTCGATCCGTAAATGCCACCAATGTGTTAATGAATATATTACAGACTCATTAGTAACTGGTCAATTGAAAACATTATTTTCCGTCAAAGTTAGATTGAATTGATTTTTATGCCAATGCTTTCATGGGGGGTACTTTAAGTTTTTCGGCAAGCGTTTGCTGTAATTAAAAAATGGAAAGTCATCATTAGAGTTATTCAATTATCATTATTATATGAATTGACCGTAAAAATGTGTGTCTAATACCGAAGAGTTAATTTGATTTATGTGATAATGCACACCACCAAATGTGTCTACTTTTTTCATGTGCATTTTCTCAGGGTCACCAGCAACCAACACAGGCTTAGAATTATCCACCTTTCCAAATAAAAAAGCTAGCTGTTTAGTAAGAAATGTAAAAGCTTCCTTTTATAAGATTTAACATTTTATTTTTCTTACTGGCTCTAGTTGTCTTAAATGACTAATTATATCGCTAAGCCTTTCTTCAAAATGAGGGGCAAAGTTGGCAGGATTAATCGCTACAAAACATTGGCCTAGGTTAGCAGGCCTGTCTGAAGTCATCCATTTCCTTACATTCGGACCATATTGAGCTCCTATTGGAGAAGTCAATTTAACAAAAGTTTTTGAATAAAATAATATTGAGATGTTAGTTCGCTTAGTCAGCTAACCTAAACAACGTACCCGGGAATACATACATGTAATATTTATTAGTAAAAACACGCACGAACCTCCTAAAATACCGCAGAATAGCTCTACCATGAGTGCCAAACCGTATCCCTTGTATCCACTGTTAATCTCAGGACCTCCGACTGGCATTAATGAGGAAGCGTTCATTGCGATAGTTGCATCTGTGGTAATATTGCCGTCGCTGTCCTGTGCCCAACCATGAGGAATGGGTTCACATTTTCTTTGTTGTACTTCTATCTAAGAGTATTTAGAAATGTTAACACAAGATAATAATGTTTTACGCTTATTCGCTTCAAAGTAAAAAGAAACCTTTCCAACAGCCACAGCTGTTGTAGCCATGTCGAGGACGAATTGATCACTTCCTCGCCCTCCTGCTCCCACAGAAATCGGGTTCGTCCCTAATGAGGCATTTTTAGCTCTAGTCGGAGTTAGGAAAGGGCTAGTGTTTGTAAATGACATTCCCTATGTAAACGGTAGACCATGTAAGTTAAAAGATTTCCGGGTATTTGATTACCTTGACATTTGCCGTCGATAAGTCTTAAATTAAGTTTTAAGTACACCGTACACCCCTTTTAACTTACTATCATTTTTTGTTGAATCGCTTGCAAAGAATACCACCCTGCTATCCCATAGTGATTTGACCCTAAGTACAAAATATTGCTTATAAGAATTACAAAAACAATGTTTTGTTTTCTTGTGTGACATTTTTAAAGACGCAAGCACACATGATTTTTACTTCGTTCATGTTAATGTGTACCTTTTGCTACAACCCAACCAACACCGACGTCTTTCGCTTTCTTAATGGCCAACTGCATGCAGAAGTTTCCGATAACAGGTCCCAGTCCATTGTTTCCATCAATGAATGCTGTTGCAGGTGATTCTTTTATAATTGAAGGCGATGCAGAGCAATCGCACATTTTCGTCGTTACATCATTGACGTACATTTCTTGAAATGAATAGTTCAAAAATAATGAAATTGAGAATGACCGGAATGCAGGACAAAGGATCGCAACATAATTTATATGTCATGTAATAATACTATGTTAATATATTTTATATAGAACTGAGAACTACTCCTCATATTCATTATGTCATTGTGTTCGAAAGTAAAATAATTTAGCCTACCAAGTCTGTTGAGTCCATGGCTAAAGTGACCTCTGTAATCGGCAGCAACTAAAACTTCTGCAAGATCATTTGCATGGTTCTTTGGTGTTCCAGTGGTTATCATGCATTCAGTAATAAATCTCTTAGCCTCCTGTATTGGAATTAATGTGCCTTTGGCATAAGACGATCGCTGAGAACTGTAGTGTTTCACATCACCGATAATAATTGTAGACAGCTTCCACTTTGTTTTTAGCAAAGTAGGAATTATTTTCATATTCATGGCTAATTTGGCTATGTTTTTCAAATTTAGTAAATCTTGTACTTTATAAAATATAATTTTGTGTCTCTATAATTTATGAGTATTTATTGTGTCATTAAATATCGTAATTGTATGTTAATAAATAAATCTGTTTTACTTTACAGAGTGGTTGTTTCATAGGGCTTCTGCTCTTGCTAAATGATTGGTATCATATTATCTGTACCGTACCACTTCAATTTCAATTTATAAGCTCTCCCTTCTCACTGTTCTCACCACTTCAATTAAGTTCATTTTTTATTAGCTGGTCGCTGCATGGCTCATAAAAAAGTGTATATAAAGGTAATATTAGGGGAAGATTTAATTACCCCTCCTGCGGGACACCTGTTTCTTGCTGGTCGTTCGTGCCCTCCTCCAGTCTAGTCACTTCGCTCCAGAACACTTCAACATTTTTATGGAATCATCTTATCATTTGAATTAGATTCACGTTGAATACTCCCCGGGTAGGATTCCTTTATTGACATAAAAAAACGCATGCGCCGATCATACTATTGACTGCTGGAGAGAAGACAAACTGCACAATTGCAAATTACAAGCAACAGCCAGCCGGGCGGACGGACTGTTTTGTATGTAGAGTAGGATGAGTTCTTTTCTTTCGTTCTAGAGTTTGTTCGGGCTGCGCTGGCTGAAGACGCTCGCTTTGCTTTCTTGCTGAGTTTTCACGTTCAGTTCAACAGAAAGAAATATCTGAACTCAAGACTACAGTACTTAAATACAACTTTACATTACGTGGAACGTAATTAAAATTTTTTTAAATTGGATAGCTGCCAGTGGAGTTTAATCAAATTAATTCGTTTTAAAATGAGTGTTGCAACGAAAGTCGCCGAAATTCAGAAAAAACTTGAAAAAATGACGGCACCAGGGGCGGTAAGTTTGAAAATAATAATATTTTCCCTCGTAATCCCCTTTTTGCTGAATGTTTACTGTTTTGCATATATATTTTTAATGTAGAACGTTTAGAACATATTAAAATAAGTAACACTCTAAGAACTAAATTTTGTTCTCCCCAAAGAACCCCAATTGTTGATGCATTCCGTCAAGTTGTTATTATTGTATAAGCTATTCAAAAGGCTTCTAGCTAGTTTACAAATCTAAAAATTGTATAATTTCCAAGTACTAATTCTGTATTTAGATTTTAAGCATGATTTTATGTGACGAAAAACTGAAAGCTGGAAATTCGAAACAATTTTGAGCACAGCGTCGCTGTTGTTTTACGTGTTTGATATTTTGATGTAATGACGATAATAATTTTAAAATATCTTTCTCTCACATGACATGTGTTTTCTGTCACATTGTGACAAGAGCACAGAAAAGCAGATAGCAAGATTATGATGTTAATGTAGTATAGGCTTAATATATATTTATATGATTAAATATTAAATGCCAATGAAACTGGATAATTTTAATTTGACAGTTTAATTTTATAATTCCAATTCGATCTTCGGATTTTTGTTTTCCACAATATTAAGACAGTTCTAGTAGACTTTGGGTGCTAATAACTTATATTATTTGGTTATCTACGATATGTTGACTTTGGATTTATGATTTACGAACATCTGAATTTGTCAAATAAAAACAGTAAAGTATAAATATTAGCCTCTTAGAAAAAACAAACGCCAGCAGTCTAGCCGTGGCCACTCAAAATGTCATAATAAGCAATTCTAATAAGAATACTACATACTACTAATATTCCGATTAACTTACAGACTTACAATTAAGCTAAGCTGGGTTAACCGGTTAACCCCACACCCACACTACCTTAAATTTAAGGAAAACGAATATTATACGTTAGTAATTACAGTGTAAACTTTTATATTTTTAAGTAAACATTTATTTTTATAACTCTATTTAAAGCAATGCAAGTTATTTGGTTAGGGAGCGTTCATATACTACGAGGACCACTTTAGGGGGGGGTGGGGGTACCCAAAAAGTCTTCATCAAAGTCCTCACAAAGGAAGGGGGGGTTTCACCAAGTCTTCGTTACATTATTTTTGTGCATATCAAAGAATTAAATGGGGAAAAAATTCACCGTTATACCCGCTGGGTAGCCGATTTGTTTTCAATTCCTCCATTTCAAATATTAAATTATCAAATTCTTCCTTGATTTTTCTTTTCAATCTTTTACAGCAGTATTCTTTGTGCTATTTTCATTTTGCAGAGATGGTTTTTGAGTTTGCGGGGAAGAAGTTTCGCTTTTTAGAATACATTTTCTCTTCTAAGCTCCAATTCAATTTTTAAAAAATCTCCCCTGGTTGATGCTTTCTATTTCATTGTTGAAATTAATTTTTACGCACAACAGTTGGCTAACTGTTGTGCGTAAAATAAAAAAAGTGCAATTGTCGTCAACAATTGCTTCTACTGTTCTACTACTTGTACAATTCCACTGAATTTAATAATACTTCAAGTGCACTCTTTCGGTACGGCCGTACTTCAATTGGTTATTCATAGATGGCGTTTTTTTTAATTTCGAGGTCTTCGAGGACAGGGAGGGGGGGTCCCGGATTGTCCTCAGTGTGCTCAAAGGGGGGGGTGGGGGTCAAAAATCGCCGAAAAAAAGTCTTCGTAGTATATGAACGCTCCCTTATGTCATCATCTTTCAAAATTACATGTACATTTATTGCGTTTTATTAGGATCAAAGCTCGGCATTAGATCTCCTTAAGGGTCTTCGTGATCATCCTATGAATTTAGACATCTTAAGTAGCACGCGAATCGGAATGACTGTCAACAAAATGAGGAAAGCAAGTGACGACAAGGAAGTTATTGGACTAGCAAAAACTTTGATACGGAAGTGGAAGAAATATTTACCAGGTTGGAATTAAAACATGACAATAGTGTACAATATAATTTTGTAGTTATTGCAGTTCCAGTTAATAATAATGCGTCAAACTAAGTACCAAAGTACCTACATTGTAGAACTCTGATTGAATTTATTTGATTTATAATAGAAAATGACGGCAACGAGTCTCCAACAAATTCATCTACCTCCAAAACTTCCGAGACAAGAAAAGCTCCAGATTCAGACGGTGAGGGTTCTGTGGCAAAGAAAGTCAAGCTGGATAAGGAAGTCAAACCTGCTAAATCCCCACCACCGTTTTTCAAAGGAAATGCTTCTTTCCCTCCTTGTAGTACTACAGATGCTGTTCGGCTAAAATGCAGGGAATTGCTTCTCAATGCTATTAAGGGAGACGGAAGTAAGGAGTTTTACACAATTGTGACAGTCATAGGTGATTGCTGGATTAAGATTGGTATTTCTTCTGCAGATTATCCTGATGGGAGTAACGATCCTGAGAACCTGGCAGAAAGGCTAGAAGAAGATATTTACAACGAGTTTAAAAATACCGAAATGAAGTACAAGAATCGCATAAGAAGCAGAGTTGCTAATCTGAAGGACACAAAAAACCCCAACCTTCGTATTAACTTTTTGCAAGGATCTGTTAGTTCATCACGTTTGGCAAAAATGACCGCTGAGGTATGCATGCATTTATTATTAATATGATTATTAAAATTAACCTTCGTTGATTCTGAAATGCCAGTAAGATGTTTGACATGTTTGTCTATCGTATGAGTGATCTCTCAATGCTAATAAGTACTCTGGCTCTGGGTATTACTGGCTTTTACTACACTATCATATTTCTATTTAAGGAAATGGCTAGTGACGAAATGAAAAGTATTCGAGAAAAGTTTGTGAAGGAAGGCATCAATGATTCACAACTAGCAATGAACCAGGGTACCAAGACTGATTTGCTCAAATGTAGTAAATGTGGCAAGAGGGATTGTACCTACAACCAGGTAATTGTTTTCGTAATGCACAATTTTTGGCTAGTCTCTTATAAACTCACATGTAATTGTAATGAATTTATTTTTAAATTTTCATTTAGCTCCAAACTCGAAGCTCCGACGAACCTATGACAACTTTTGTCCTCTGCAACCATTGTGGCAATCGGTGGAAATTCTGTTAATGGAAAATATGTTATTCAGTTAAGTTACTAAGTTATCTCATGTGTGACGAATGAAAATAAAATGACAGCTATGGCATGTCATGTCATTATGTCGGTGAACTCTGGTGAACTGTCATTGTTTGTGTGATGTTTATTGTTAAGTTTTCGAAGATTGTTTTAAAAAAGTTTGTGTATTACCTAAACCTAAATCCCTTTCACTGATTATTTGTTATTATGAGACGTTTATTTATGAAAAAAGTCTTCATGTAGACCCTAAGAACATGTAATGCATTTGAATGTAAATGTCAAGAATTACTCAGTGCGTTTTTCTGACTATTTGGAAGCTAAGCAGTATCAATATGTCATATTAAAATACCTACAGACATGATATTTTCTGTGAATTCTTGTAAGAATAGAATGGCAAACGCATCGCGTACGAAAAGGTGGCTCACAAAAGTTTATTATTGTGTTATTTATGTGGTGGCATATTGTTTTGCTTACATAATAGTATTGTACTGTGAAACTCTAAAACCTAACTGTTCGTTCATGTATGTCCAGTTTAAGGTTAGTTAATTATCAATTCCTGCAAGTATTTTACTTGGGGAAGAGAATATTATTATTGACTAATAAGAATCATAAGTCTTGATAATGTTTATAAGAATTTTTCATATTAATCTTGCAGGTATAACCGAAGTCTTTTAGGAACAATCAAAACTGATTATCTGGCAAAAGCCAATGTTATCCTACTAAGGTATTTAAATTTCAAGTTAATTCCGATACCAATATACTATACACTTAATTCAACAGTCATTCAAACTGTTTGTATCTATATTATTAGCAATGATATATATGTATTCAATTATAGTACATGATATGATGATAGTACATGCTGGTTTGTCTGCCCCTCTTATAGGGCTTGTATTCAGACTAATTGTTAATACATATGCAATTTAGCATTTAGGTTGGACTGTTGGGTGTACAAATCCAATTTTACCTGTTTCCTGTATATAACTGTGACAAGGAATATGTAAGCAAGTATTGCAATGAGTTGACGTACAATTAGTCGTATTGTCATAAATGTCCAATACTTTATCTAAAAAACTAAAAAGGTTTCGTTGCACAATTTCTTCGATTGTGTGAGTGTGTAAATGGCGAGATTAGCAACTTTTAGTAAGTATAACAGATGAGTATAACGTAAATTAACCAAGTGTAAGGTTTCTTTTGCGTGCATAAAGTATGCACTTATGATTAATGATTATGATACTGCTTTTATCTGACCATCATTACATGAATGATGTAAAGTGTATAAAGTGAGAATTATAAATACGCTAAATGCCAAAATTTCGATTGTAGCTGCTTTCGAAAATGTACAGATGGATGTGTTTAATCAATTAATTAAATACAGTTAATTGTTAACGTTATGGAACAGTGTTTCTTTATTTTTAATTTGAAATATTTGGTAAATTTAGTATAAGTCCAATCATTACAGTATATTATTTGTCTATTTGTTTCTTTGGATGCTACCTCTCTGAGAAACAAATCTATATTACACTGTATTTAAACAAACTCACAATCATAGTCTTCATATAGTACGACATTTGTGACGTTTACCACGGGTTGGTCAACTCCCGAGTTTCGCCTCCTTTTATGGTACATTCATAGAAAGAGAATTTTGTGATCAAATCATGCAGTGTACTGATGTACCCCATAGAATAAGGAAATTAGCGATGTGCACATGTACGTGGAGCAAAGCATTCCCCAAACAGCCATTGCACCTAAGAAGTACATTGCGGAAGCCACAATTTATACATTTAAGTCTACTACAGAAATAAACAGGAGTAATGGTAGTAAATATTTCAATTACTGTTTATATGCAATAAGATTTAAGTACCCGAATTTTTAAGAATTGCTGGAGGAATAGCAGTAACCTCACCAAACACAACTGCATTGACAAATTGCATTGCATATGTTAAGGAAATCCAACAGCAAATGATATGACATACAGTTACAAATACCAGTCTAAAAGTAACACAAGAAATAATTTTGTAGTTCGTACACCTCCTGTTAGTCATGTATACACTTTTCGGTTCTTAAGCAAATTAGGTTACTTACTTCCAGATGTATTGATCAAGTTTTGTCAAATTTGCAATCGCACCGATGCAATAAATGGTTGGAAGGAATATAGTATTTCCGAGAAAAATAGTGGCATCAGTTCTGCCTATCAAGGCAACCATTGTAAACTGTTCAAAATAGCGTCCCTTATTTACCGAAATATATATTTAATTTTCTGAAGATAGTTTTAGGTTTTAGTATATTGCATCAATATTATGATATACTATTGTCCACTAACATGTAAGGTTTGAGTCAATACAATTAGGCAAAATAAGATTTCAATAATGGTGATAATGTAATTCCACCTTTTCCAAATTGAGCTTTTCCTTTGGGCAATGACAATGACCGAAGTTTGCGTTTGGGATCTCGAGATTGTTCTTACCTCACTAGCAAACGTTGTCATCTTGATATATCACAAATGGGTATGTGTAAAAGTTACCGTACAGAATTTTGTTTAGGTTGATGAGTATTTTTTAAAGTTGGATATCTCAAATGCGTGTTTGTTGCTTCCGTCGTCAGGTTCCTTCTTGGACACGTCACAATTTACATACCATGATTGCAAAGTAGCCGTTCGCAGTTCATCCACATTGTTTTATTTGTAAAAGTCATCGTCATTATAATAGTTCTTTTTACCTTTCACCTATTGAGGGAATTATAACATGAATATAGTGAAGTAGTAATGTATTATATTATAAGAGTAGTAAATAAAAATTTAATTACTAATTACTAAATTAAATGTCATCACAGAGTAAACAAAATTGCATTTCCTCGTGAACCTTTGATATGTGGGGATTTTTACCGCAATAATTTTCAATACAAAAACAATTACGCAGTAATGTACTAACAAACCGTTTAAAATACCTAGGTATATGCATTTATAAAATTAATCTTTTGATCCAATTAATAAGATTGCGCCTTGCTCATGTAACAAAAGCTCTCGTTAACCTGTTTCCCGAAAGGAGTATGTTTTGGTCTTGTTGCTGTTGTGAAGAGTGAAATTTCAATATAGCAAAAGAACAAAATAAGCCAATATGACACCAACATAAAATTCTCGTACGTTTCGCTTTTAGCCCTAAAATGCGAAAAGTGCATAGTGCATTAGCACCGGCAGCATACAGATTTTAAGTTGAAACTGAAATTTTTTAGTTTTGGTTGACCTCATATTTATGTTTATAATTTTCAACACACGTAGTGTTACAATTTATTATACTCATTTCAATACATAAACTAGTGTAGTGTAGGTAGACAGTTGTTTTATGATATGGTGGCATTTAGTACATACATAATAGCATAATTTTCTCTACATACATACGTCAAGCAGCATTATCAGCGTTCTCAGCATCGTCGGTATAAAAGTATAAGTTTGATTGATAAATATCAAGTAAAGTAACCAATGTAATGTACTAAGTAATGTGAAGTATAATAAAATAAAAGCACGCTCTGTGCACTACAATGCGGTAAATCAGCTAAAATCGTTATTATTATCCACTATCCAACAAGGAACTAGAATTAACAGATCTCAGAACAGGTATTCATAATTTCGGAAACTTTAAAATCTCCAGATCATTCACCCTCAAAAGTTAAAAATCTCTTTTTGGAAGAACGTAGGTAGTTTGCAATTATTAACTCATGATCACTTCTCCCACCGTGCCATGATCTAGGTGTTACTTATTGCTCTTTATAAAGTTGTAATGGCAAAGTAATGGTAAAATCTAAAAAGCTACATATCGATCTAAATAAAACAAACTTTAGCAATAATTATAACCAATAACAAAAGAGAACCCTCTTATATCGAGATTTCATCACATAAGGGTGTCTCAGTAATTTGCAAAAGATCTAAACAACAGCTTCCACATCAAAAATGGTAGACTCGTCGTACTGAAATAAAAACATTATTATTATTTGTCCTGGGCGCTTTGAATTGAATAAAAGTGAGATAATCTGAAAAAATATTGTTTACCTTCTTTTTGCCACAACAAGAAACTCTGCAGAACAGAATGCTAAGAAATATCGACAGAACAAGAACAAGAGCTACAGCTAGTACCAAGAATGCGCAAATTATTCTACCAGGAACTGTAATATAAAAACACCATAAATATAATACAGGTTTTGTTGTATGCCATGGTCAGCCAAATCAGTGTTCACATGTTAGTCTATGAGATAAATACAAACAATGACGAAAATAAATACCTTCATAGCTTATGTATTCGTACTTGCCGGACTCGCTGTTATACCCGTATCTCCCATGATAAACAAGTGAAATGACAGCCAAAATTGTGGCAATAGAAGAAATCACCGTGGTCGCTATTTGAAACCCCAATGCAGATCCAATGCTGAAATAAAGTAAAATGAAATGTTTCAATAAATTCAATCAAAACATGCATAATAAAAGTTCTAACTCTGTGAACTTACAAATCAATTATACAGTGAAATAAATTCTATTCTATTCTTCTATTCTTCTAACTCTGTGAACTTACATGCATCCGGATGGACTTTTAGTTGACAGCCAAGAGAGACCAATTGCAGTACTGAAGAAAAACAACGGACCCCAAATACCTATACCACTGACATCAATCACTTTGAATCTGCTGGCATCAACCACTACAGCATATAACAGCACCTATTTCAACAATGTTACATGGTTAAAAGTAAACAAAATACAAATACATCAAAGGTTTTTTCACTTTTTGACTGATAATAAATACTTAATACTTCAACGTACTCAACCCCGATATAAGGCACCATACATATAAACCCTGCCAGAAATAAATTACAAAATCGTACCTGAGCTAATATTATTATTGTAGACGCGATTGCTTGTATAACGACAAAACGACGAATCCAAGTCAAATTCATCAGTTTAAAGTAGTGGTCCTTCTCGCTTGTGACAGCTCTTAGCCGGACTCTCTTTGTCATTTCTTCTTGACCAACGGAAGAAGATATCAACGGTGGGACAGGTGCAGATTCAACGGGCAGAATATTTTTTTCATTCTTTTGAGCATTGTTTAACTTCTGGTAATTTTGTTCCATGATGTATTCAGTATTCGTGTATTGTATTCGTTTGATCAGTGCTAAGTGGGAGCTTATAGAGGAAGACAAAAATATTATTATTGAAGGAATAATAATAATACTACGCTGCAATTTTAAACGTAAAGCCGGACCTAACCGTTCAGAATTTAGTGTTTAGTTTCAGCAGGAGATTAGTCATCAAGTCAAATGTACTTTCATGTCGTTTGTGAAAAGAATGCATTTGCATTGCATTATGCTTTCATGTAAAGTCTCAACTATTTTTAACATGACCATTTGACCATAATAGCTTTTAGATCTAAGAGCTATGATATGACTATGACATGACCGTTCTAAAATGTATTTTCCAAGGTTCCCCGAAAATGTCGAAAAAACGTATTTGGTATAAGTGTCGCAAACGTATAAGTTTGTTATTTCCACAACTTTTTAGCTCACACACCTATAGTCTACTAGTATATATGTCACCGCCTCTGGTAGCACATAGCCTACGGGGCCCGTAGGCTAGCCTACGGTAGCAAAACACCATAGGCTAGTATACGAGCGCACAGCATCATTTAGCCTATGAAGTCACACATAATACTCGATGGTACTGAACATGTAAACGTTATTTATTAATTATTATAATTATAATAGAAATAATAATTTCAGTCAATTTATATACATACATATAAATGAAGGTACGTGACTATCAATTATGTTATTTGTACAAATACGTACCCAATAGTGGAAAGATAAATACGTGAAATCAATGTAAGGACATGGTACTCGGTGGTACAGTACATGAAAACGGCATTCATTCGTTATCTATGATAGTAATACAAAGAATTACAATGCTAAGAGTAGTTGTCATAAATAGTGTACTAGTCTTTGTTACCCATTCTACGAATGGGTGAATAACCCAAATTAGCAATCAGAAAATGCTGGAACAACAGTACTTTAATGTTATAAGATAAGATTCTATAATACCATCGAGATTATATGCAAACAACAAATACATTCAAACAAAAAGAAATCGCTGTAGATTTTGCATTTCTAAATAGAGCAAATCTTATCACATCTTATCTTAAATGTTACAAACACTTTTTTTCATGTTTTTGTAAATTCTCTTTGCTAGTGTACACCTTGGGGCACAGAGAGCAAGAGTATGACACCTTGTCATGAACCATTTTAGTATGTTTAGTCAAATTGTAGCTGCGGCTAAATCCAGCATCACACATATTACAAAAAAATGCTTTCCTGTTTTTCTGAGCAGTATCTTCTAGGCATTCCTTATTGAACTTTTGGAATGCATTATCCCTTGGAAGCACTTCATTTTCCCTTTGAAGCAATTCCTTTGTTCTCCTTACAAAATCTTCTTCTTTTCTTAAAATTTCAACTTCTTGTTGCATAACTTTTTCCTCTCTCTGCAATAATTTCTTTTCCCTTTGCTCAAAACATGCACAACTATCGCACTTATGCAGTGCAACCGAAAACTTAGACATTTCTTTTTCTTTATTGTTATCTGTAAGCTTTGGAAATTTTAAATGCGATATGGATGGTAGCAGATTGATTAAATTCTGGGTGGGCATTTCTTTGGAGACAACTTTTTGTTTGGAGATAGACATTTCGTAAAAGACAGCTTTTTTTCAAGACAGCATTTAGTTTTGAGGCAGGCTTTTGTTTCTTCGGAGGCTTTTGTTTCGAGGGAGGCATTTGTTTCGAGGCAGGCTTTTCGCTCGACGAAGGTTTTTCGCTCGACGCAGGTTTTTCGCTCAAGGCAGGTTTTCCGCTTGAGGCAGGTTTTTTACTTGAGGCATGTTTTTCGCTCGAGGCAGGTTTTTTACTTGAGGCATGTTTTTCACTCGAGGCAGGTTTTTCCCCCGAGGCAGGCTTATCGCTAGAAGAAGGTTTTTCGCTTAAGGCAGGTTTTCCGCTCGAGGCAGGCTTTTCGCTCGAGGCAGGTTTTTACTTGAGGCATGTTTTTCGCTCGAGGCCGGTTTTTCACTTAAGGCAGGTTTTTCGCCCGAGACAGGTTTTTTACTTGAGGCATGTTTTTCGCTCGAGACAGGTTTTTCCCTTAAGGCAGGTTTTTCGCTCGAGACAGGTTTTTCCCTTAAGGCAGGTTTTTCGCTCGAGACAGGTTTTTCACTTAAGGCAGGTTTTTCGCTCGAGACAGGTTTTTCACTTAAGGCAGGTTTTTCGCTCGAGACAGGTTTTTCACTTAAGGCAGGTTTTTCGCTCGAGACAGGTTTTTCGCCCGAGACAGGTTTTTCGCTCGAGACAGGTTTTTCGCTCGAGACAGGTTTTTCGCCCGAGACAGGTTTTTCGCTCGAGACAGGTTTTTCGCCCGAGACAGGTTTTTCGCTCTAGACAGGTTTTTCGCCCGAAGAAGGTTTTTCGCTCAAGGCAGATTTTTCGCTCGAGGCAGGTTTTCCGCTCGAGGCAGGTTTTTCGCTCGAGGAAAGTTTTTCGCTCGAGGAAGGTTTTTCTCTCGAGGCAAGGTGGCGGTTCGGTACCGGCATTTTGCAATAGCCGGAAGAATTCTCCTTCAAATTTGTTTTGCCCTTTAAAAGTGCAATGCTCCGTTGTAGGTTTTCGGTGAACTCCATTTGAATCTGTAAATAAAATATGTCCATTATATTTTATCATTCCATTACATTCCTTCATTAAATTATGTCACATCATTCGAATCAATGCTATCTAATACTGCTTTAAACTCTTATTATTTATTATCAATTCTTCCAAATACACTGTGGGGAAATAACCCCATTTTGATACATATGCATTTGAATCTATCTAACTTTACCAAAAATAATATCTGCAATGTTAAATACTTCATAAAATGAACATTTATGTATGGATACAATGCAGACGCAGAACAGGTTCCATTATTTATAAAGTTAAAATTTTCCTCCCGTATGCATTTCAGAGTTTCCTCGGTGTATAGTGTATACATGGATATTGGAATGGAAAATAGTGAAAATTGCAGCTCATTAATTTAATGAGACAATTAGTCAACACACATCTAACAATGCATTTCTATTATTTTCAAAAATGGCTGATGTGACGTATCGTTTTATACTTTAAGAAATGTATGAATTCAACGAAAATTCAAGCTCATTTTCTTGTGTCCTACTTTTGTGATTAAAATATCATAAGTGTTACCTACTAAAAATTCACAAAAATTGTCTTTAGATCCCAGCAATACCTAAACATTCCAATTTGCAATTATTTAAGTTACATCTCCGAACTATGTTGGGTTTGTTGTTGAAATGATCTTTCTTTAAATATTGAATTGTTATAATATTATGTATTTTGAAAGCACTACATACCTGTCATACGAATATCGGTGCTGTACGAAAGTCTAGAAAGTATTGATGTGTTTGTGATTGTCATTCAAATATTTTATTCCCATATTAAAATACAGTAAACTACTTAACTTTACTATGGACAGAAAGGTCTATTAATATGTCGTTAATGCTTCGAAACTACAGGAAAATTGACGACACCATTACTTTGTTTAAAAGTATAAAAGTAATTTAAATATAATTACTGATTTGTTAGCGACTAAGAACACCTTCATATAATAGATAGATAGATAGGTTTTTATTGTTTGACGATATGACCGTTGGTCTTTACATCTTTACAATAATGTTAATAGTCAGTAAATAATTTTACATTTTAAATGGAGTTGGGCTGTGAGAGGCGGGTTTATAATTATTATTTCTAATGTTTACGTTGACAGATCTTACATATTGTCGTGTTCTTGAGTACACAAAAACATATACCTGTTACCTGCCCTTCATATAATATACATATTATCTCGTTCTAAGGAATTATTTCAACCATAAGTTCCCGTTCGTAATTAGTTCTAATAACAGAACTGAACTGACTGAATATGTGAGTGAACCCAAATAGAAGTGAACGCTTAGAAAATTATGGGAAACCTTTAATACTAATGCTAAATGTGAATTTAGTTTAGAAAACTCATTAATATTAAAATATTAGTGTAAAGATGTTTGTTTCATACTTTCCTAAGGCCGAATAAATGTATAATTAGCACGTAGTAGATTAACGAAGATAGGAATTGACAAAGCGGCAGAGCACCAGTACACCTTCCTATTACATATGTCAATAGTCAGTGTTGCTACTATTCGTGCTATGTTAAGTCAGTCAACGAATATTTGCCAATGAGTAGTTAGATTACTATGAAAAGTGCTGCATTCTTCAAATACGTTTCAATAGATATCGATGATACTATAATTATATGTATTTAGTAAATAAAATATTTCATTATTCGTTACAGGTATTTTAAATTACTAACGTAGAAGAATATTTTGCCTAAACTGGAGAAACATATTTGAATACATGGTTCATTTAAATAGACATTGACTGTGTTATTATGTTATTTCGTGTTGACAGGCACGAAATAATATTTCTCTAATTTTAACAATAATTGATGGCTAATAGAATAATTAACTTACGAATGATGGGTGATAAGTGGTGGTATTTCGTCACTGATAACTGGAGTCTCGTCAGTGATAACTGGATTCTCGTCACTGATAACTGGAGTCTCGTCAGTGATAACTGGATTCTCGTCACTGATAACTGGAGTCTCGTCAGTGATAACTGGATTCTCGTCACTGATAACTGGAGTCTCGTCAGTGATAACTGGATTCTCGTCACTGATAACTGGAGTCTCGTCACTGATAACTGGAGTGTCGTCACTGATAACTGGAGTCTCGTCACTGGTAACTGGAGTCTCGTCACTGATAGCTGGAGTCTCGTCACTGATAGCTGGAGTCTCGTCACTGATAGCTGGAGTCTCGTCACTGATAGCTGGAGTATCGTCACTGATAACTGAAGTCTCGTCACTGATAACTGGACTGTGGTCACTGAAAACTGGACTCTGGTCACTGAAAACTGGAGATTGCTGACCGATGTGGGTTGATGAGAAGGAGGGTGAGCGTAGCACCAACTTTGGTGTGCTGTGCGCGGAGAGGGTCGCGGGGTAGAGTAGAATGGAGAGGCAGGAGGAGGAGTTAGCAGATTGGAGAGAGTAGAATGGAGAGACAGGAGGAGGAGTTAGCAGATTGGAGAGAGAGTAGAATGGAGAGGCAGGAGGAGGAGTTAGCAGATTGGAGAGAGAGTAGAATGGAGAGGCAGGAGGAGGAGTTAGCAGATTGGAGAGAGAGTAGAATGGAGAGGCAGGAGGAGGAGTTAGCAGATTGGAGAGAGAGTAGAATGGAGAGGCAGGAGGAGGAGTTAGCAGATTGGAGAGAGAGTAGAATGGAGAGGCAGGAGGAGGAGTTAGCAGATTGGAGAGAGAGTAGAATGGAGAGGCAGGAGGAGGAGTTAGCAGATTGGAGAGAGAGTAGAATGGAGAGGCAGGAGGAGGAGTTAGCAGATTGGAGAGAGAGTAGAATGGAGAGGCAGGAGGAGGAGTTAGCAGATTGGAGAGAGAGTAGAATGGAGAGGCAGGAGGAGGAGTTAGCAGATTGGAGAGAGAGTAGAATGGAGAGGCAGGAGGAGGAGTTAGCAGATTGGAGAGAGAGTAGAATGGAGAGGCAGGAGGAGGAGTTAGCAGATTGGAGAGAGAGTAGAATGGAGAGGCAGGAGGAGGAGTTAGCAGATTGGAGAGAGAGTAGAATGGAGAGGCAGGAGGAGGAGTTAGCAGATTGGAGAGAGAGTAGAATGGAGAGGCAGGAGGAGGAGTTAGCAGATTGGAGAGAGAGTAGAATGGAGAGGCAGGAGGAGGAGTTAGCAGATTGGAGAGAGAGTAGAATGGAGAGGCAGGAGGAGGAGTTGGCGGTTTGGAGAGAGAGAGAGAGAAAGAAGAATGGAGAGGCAGCAGGAGTTAGCGGTTTGGAGAGAGAGTAGAATGGAGAGGCAGGAGGAGGAGTTAGCGGTTTGGAGAGAGGGAGAGAGAAGAATGGAAAACCGAACACAAACGTTTCTCCACTCCACCATGTATGGTAACCATGGTTTTCCACTCTTCTCTCTCTCCCTCTGATGTTCACATTACATTGTGAAAAGAATGTGTAGTGTGAGGTGAGGTCAAATAAGGTCATGACAACAGAGTCAGTTAGCAATAAGCCCGCGAAACGTAACCAATCATATCAAGAATAAACCCGGACATCTTAATTCAAAATGTGACGTATAATATAAGATGGTATACAAAAAAGATGTTCCGAGTACTGCCCTTTATTATCAAAGGTCCAAGAATGTATTGACGTCAATGTGCTAAGAAGGCGCAAGGAAAACAAGAAACGAACATTTAATTGTTTTATAGTGGTCACCGTGGTTTGAAGGAAATGAGAATGGAGATCCCCGAGTACTTCACTAATTATTCTGTTCGTAATGCAGATCAGTTTCCCACAGATTCTGCATACGAAGAAATGAAAGCAATTCTAAAATTGCAAATGACGTGCAATAACAGTGAACAAATAAATCAGCCAGAAAATTAAAACTACTATATCCCCTGTTTTCAACTTAAATGTTCTTGCTTTGTATTTCAACAGACACCTACTAATGCACTTATATTTGCATGTGCAGATTTGAAAAATATGTACCTTAATTTATTTGTATGTATATCAATTGACTGAAATTATTATTTCTATTATAATTATAATAATTAATAAACCCGTTAACACAGATGTAGCAAAGAGTCGCGTGGTGAGCGGTGAGTGTTTCATTAGCGGTGAGTGTTTGATTGCGGGTCACTGTACCCATGCCCACCTCTCCGCGAACGCACAGACAGACAGACAGACAGACAGACAGACAGACAGATCATTCATTATTATAAAGAGCTCGCTGCGCTCCTCTTAATAAATAACGTTTACATGTTCAGTACCATCGAGTATTATGTGTGACTTCATAGGCTAAATGATGCTGTGCGCTCGTATACTAGCCTATGGTGTTTTGCTACCGTAGGCTAGCCTACGGGCCCCGTAGGCTATGTGCTACCAGAGGCGGTGACATATATACCCTAATGCCTACACTTTCATTAAATATGAAGGTCCATGAAAAATCATAGTTCACTGTATTCAAATGTTCATGTGAATATGAAACTTTAATAATACCTGAGTTATTGTATTGGCTGTGTATTTTACAATTCCTTCTTGAACAAATGTGACAATGTCTATAAGAAGTGCCATTGTAAGTATATTTGTACCAGTTACACTTCCTCAATTTTGACAATTGCTACTTACAAGTTTCTTTGTATTATGAAATTATGATATGACAATACAAAAATGCGATGTAAAACGTAAATAAATAATTGTGATTATAATGTTTATAGGCCATGACCATAAAAAATTAAGAGTATACTGACACTAATTCCAATTACAGGCTTTGTGTAACATGTGTGTGTAGTTGAGATTTGCGAACTATTGTAGGTAACTTGCTAATGTAATTGCTACAGTTGGTTAGTAATCACGTCTAGTCTATCCTAATTAGAACAGACGTGATTACCAATCATTCTTGATAACTATAATATATTTCGTGCTTATTACAATTCAAGGAGTCTTTTGGGATGTACGTGAAAGTGGTTTCGGTTTCCAAAGTTCGATTTCAGTTTTGTAAGACCAATACCAATATTTATGAGCCTTTGAGCCTATATTGTATTGAAAAAAGTACCACTATCAACTATTATATCAGTATTACCAAACTTTTGATAACATTAAATAATACATCAAAGACTATTATTAACCTGAATATGTCATCTCACATATGTCTTTAAACTTTAAAGACGGTTTAATGCATTATTGTCAGGTTTTACTTGTGCATGTAAATGTATGCAACTAAATGCAGGCAACACGTACACGATATGTAAAGAAATGTATATGTGGCTGCAATCGGCGGTCATACTTATTTCAGTTTATTTGTGAATTTGTGAAGAATAATTTGCCGGTGCGTTTGGCAAAAGACTGTTTGGCAAAAAAATAATTCGTCCTCAAAAAACACAAACGGAGCGTTTGGCAAACAAAATGGACCGTTTGGCAAAAATGTGTTTTAGTAGTTATACGACATGAAAGAATACATGCATACTGGTACATTTAATTACTATTCAAGGGAATTTACAAGTATTTGTCTGTAATTATTTACATATTTAAATATATTTAAATTTTAAATCCTTCTGTAATGACAAGTAAGTCATGTATTGAGGCCTACAGAGGTGGAAACAATCATTGGAACCATGTTTGATGCCCATAGCGGACTATTTTGAGGTTGTCTACGTAGGCCAGCTAAGCGATTTGGAATGTCCGAGTTCGCGTTCATAAGCACATCCCGAGGACAACTAACTCTATCGAAATATGACATCATAGGTTTCACATATGTACGTTGTTTAGTCAGATTAGTTGAGGATAACTGTAAAAGAAGCCACCAATAATGTGGAAATTCCTTGTACTTATGAAAGAACAGCTACGAACGGAAAGCTCTCTGCTGAGAATTAAAAACGGCGCATTCCCTCTACGGCAGAAATAACTCTACATGAAACTAAACCAAAAACTCCTAAGACAACTAGAAATTACGGAAAGAGACGACTACCATTTACGAACTTCATTAAAACACTGTCCGATTATATAAAATAAACTCATACTACTCATTTCTGTATCATATTTTTACATTGGCTTATTAGAAACCAGTACTGTAGATGTGCAATAAAAAAATTATGCACAAATGCTTGTTTTTGCCAAACGCTCCGCTTTCTTTGCCAAACGGTCCCTGTGCATTTGCCAAACGGTCCGTCTGACCGAAATTTCTTTTTTGCCAAACGGTCTTTTGCCAAACGCGCCTACATTCGTTAAATGAACCTATAATAAGTAAGAAGCAATTAATAACAACCTGCTCCATTATTAGTTCCAGATTTTCTTAAATAATATTTTCTGATGTCTCTGTGTGATATAATTAATAATTATGTATATATCCGGTTTGATATTTTAATTAGGTGAGCTGTGCTAAATTGTATCCAGTCAGACTGTGAAACTGGAAAAGAGTTTTCCACTTCTTTAGCATTCTCATTCAGCGCACTCTTTCGCAAGTGTTTCTGCTGAAAATGTAGGTTATGTGATTGAGTGATCTGACTGAGTGATCTCGATCTCACAGAGTCGAATCAAAGTTTGATTTCCAACAACAGAACTACAAATGCCTACAGATTGTACATATATATACAATACTTGTAAGTAAGTATAAGATGAAAGAAGATGAGAACGGGAATTATCCAGACAATACATAGGTAATAGCTAGGTATACATATTTATGTCAACCGCTAATTATATATATGAGAATTGAGAGTATGTCGCGTAAGCGTCAAGCGTACCTGTAAAATCAATACCATTGCATTACGGTTTGGCGTAACTCGTGATACAAACACTCATCACATCATGCAGTAATAGGAAGAATTTAAAATGTGTTTATATTTTTTATTCGGTATTATCGTAAAGTTCATTTCATAAAGTTATTTAATCCAATTGCATGAAGGTGTTAAAGCAATATTGTCAAGGTATGTCTACTTATTACGTACAGTACATGTACTTACGTATGTAGTATGTACAATGTACACACAGTACACAGGTATGTATATTGTATATAGTAGATAGGAGTATATCGTACATCGTACATATATTTAAGTTACAGGCGTATTTGGATAGACAATAATTAAAATCTTTTCATTTATACCCGAATTGGATCGAACACAAAGGAAACCGGATAAAAGCAAGTATATAAACGGATTAGTCTTTTCTTGAAACGATGATATAAAAATTATATTTGTTGTAGTTGCAATTGCATAGATGGGCAAAATACTTGTATTTTGAAAATACTGTATTTTAAATACTGTATTTAAAATACTTTTTGTAATTTGTAATTTGTATTTTGTCGTAGTAAGAAAATGAGTATTTTGTATTTTGTATTTTCCATTGTCGAAATACGAAATGTATTTTGTATTTTGTATTTTGAAGGAAAAAAACATTTTCAAAATACAAAATACTATTTACTTCCGACTTCCTTCATATATCTACTTGCTGCGCATATTGATTAACTATTTCCTACTCATACGTGGTTTCCCTCACCGTGTAAGTATTTTTACATTCAAATCAACTGTGGTGGAATCTAGCAATCCAATTTATAGCGCTACTTTATGAACTCCATTGAAAATGAAATTAGGAGTTTAGACACCGGTGATTAGCATCACTTTTACGTTCATTGCATTAGGCATGATCTCCCTAGAGACTTGAGTGCCCTAAAATGTCCGAAAAGTTAATTTGCACCGGTTGATACTTTAAAAAATAAAATAAACGACAACTCGTTGCCCATAGTTTTCAATTCTGGGAGTATGATATTTTCACCTAAGCGCAAGATGTTTGAAACACTTCTTTTATTAAAAATCCAGTTCTCTTTCCCTACCTGTTATAATAATTTTTATATTAATTGTCAAAAACAACAATTGCAATAATTTGCAACATTATTTTAAAACCAATTGTTAGAGTAGTAGAGTAGAGTACCCAATATTCCAAAATTAAATAAATTTATGGTAGTCATAATAAAGTATACTGATTTTTCTTACATTTCATAACGCTATATGTATTTCATACTATTTGAATAAAATAAACTAAAAAAGTATTTGTATTTTCAAAAAGTATTTTCATTTTGTATTTTGACCTTAAAAAATGAGTATTTTGAGTCGAGTATTTTGTATTTTGTATTTTGAGAAAAAAATGTATTTTATTTTGTTATTTTATTTTGGACTGAGATTTTGAGTATTTTGAACGAAGTATTTTCAAAATACTTTGTTGAGTATTTTGCCCATCTATGTGCAATTGTAATAGGATTGTTGTCGACCATGCAAAATGCAAATGCAGGTTTTTTTGCCTTTGGATTGAAATTGAACTTATTTTCCTTTTCAATCTCAATATCTTACAAACTAGTCTAGAGGATGTAAAATGGAATCTAAGCGTTGATTGGACATTTGGGAAATTGAGAAATGAACTTCTTATCTTTTGTTGTCATAAAAGTCATAATCATACATAACCATCCATAACCTTGATTTGGTTCATTTATATAAGTCGACCAATAGTAGAGAAGTAGAAAGCAGAATTGAACCTCCATGCTGCGGCTGTGCGACTGTAGTTGTAACCTGGATACTGCTCCTACAAAGCCCGTTTGTTGTGCAATACAGAATTTTATGAAATAGAAGTCAAGTTACAAGTCAGTCAGCATCATCATCCATTCCCGTATACATGTGGGCGCCACTACTGCTGAGCTACACCGCTAATAGTGCCATTCAAAATTCAAACATATAAAAGATAACTTGTTGAGTACTTATTTTTACATAATATTGATATTAAGGTAAAGGGCTGCATTAATTTTTTGGGGAAATTCCTGGATTACTGATTTATAAAATTAATAAAATTGCGAGTAATGACTTGTGGCTCAACTAAGATGACCGACAGTCATACCCATCGATGTAGCAGTACATCGGGGGGTATGACTGTAGGTCATCGTCATCTTGGGCTAAACTTATCTTTAGGAATAGCTAAATGGATCCCGATGACGATGACCCCGACTTCATCGACCACGTTGGTGGTGCAGAAGAAGATTCAGACGATGAAATGGACCGTGAAGATCATCCACTAAGGCGAAGTATCCACGAATTAATTCAGAATACATTTCGTGCTTTTCCAATGCCCCGTTTCTACGAAAGATCTTACCTAGGACAGAATTTCGTTGCAAGGTACAAAGTTCTCTCGGTGGCTTTGCTTCCTGGTCACGAAAGGCAAAACTTGGAACATGGAGGAAAAAGTGGGTGACACGTTTTCCAAAAATTGAATTAATTATTAATGATTAATGGAACGTTCAGGATTTGACTATGTGAGTCAACAAGGTCAAGGCTAATATAATGATCACCATGTTTTGCAAATTGTTACAGTAATATTACCGCCGACGGCACTACAGACGTTAACAGAAAGGAATTCTTTGGTTACTCCTATGATGTTCAAAATTACTAGCATATCTACTGGAAAATCAATTCATGCGGGAGTTTTGGAGTTTATTGCTGCCCCTGGAAAATGCCATTTGCCAAGTTGGGTTAGTACACATTGCTTAATATAATTTATTGTACTGATTAAAATTATGAAGTGAAGAAAACTATGATAATAATATGACATGTTATTGCCTGTATTTTCATGTTATACCGGCTAGCAATAACTCGGTTTTAAATGCACCATGTTTTATTATAATTATTATAATTTGTATGGTCCATACAAATTATAATAGACACCTTATTTTATTATCTACACAGAATTTCGTATTGATTTTTATTGGGACTTGCTTTTATAGTGAATCCATATGCCTAAATCAGTATGCTAATTGTAGCATATTATGTAATAGGTATATGCATCTAAATGTATCTATGATAAAGAATATATTATTTCTTTCTTACCTTTCTTAGAGTAGGCAACATTTTTGGAAGTTGCCTTGTCTTTCGGACTTTATTTGCAAAGTCCGTTCTGCGTTACAAAACTAATATAATTGTAATGATGTATCTCATTGTAGATGATGAATACTATTGGATGTAATGACAATGACACAGTAAAAGTAGAAAAGGTCACTCTCCCTATTGCAACGTATTCCAAATTCCAGCCTCTCTCTATTGAATTTCTGGATATTAGCAATGCTAAAGCTATGTTGGAAAATGCTCTTAGAAATTTTGCGTGTCTTACGACAGGAGATGTAATATCAATTAGTTATAACGATAAAATATATCAACTTCTTGTTTTGGAAACTCAACCGGGACCTGCTGTCAGTATAATTGAATGTGACATGAACGTAAAGCCAAATCTTTCCTATGCGTCCACTAATAATCACAGCATTCGTCATTTCGTAAATATTACTAAGTATTAGGTGCTGTTATGTTAAGGTGGACTTTGTCGCTCCTGAGGGATATGAAGACCCATATCCCCAAGGTTCGCCATCGAGAAGTACAAACCTTGAACCGGGAGATATTGGCGTAACCGGTTTTGTACCTTTTGTTGGAGAAGGACATAGGTAAAATAACCGATAATACAGATACCCTAATTAATTAGCAAAGTTCCAAAATAGTTGTCAATTTAAAAAAATCATGTATATTACAGATTGGACGGTAAATCAAAAGGGGACGAAAACCGGACTGAAAATGTAGATGCAAGACCTCGTCTTGTGGGTCAACCCGACTACAACTTTGAAGTTGGAAACTTGACATTTTTACGGCATAATAGTAAACCGAAGGATTCTAACTCTTCTCCTATTCCAACTTCATTTCAAGCATTTGAAGGTATTGGTCACACATTGAAGGAAAAACGTAGCCGCTGATACTGACTTCATATTTGACCGTAAGGGAATTTACATTTACATGGTTTTACATGCAATATATGCTCTGTCTCTGTATCAAATTAGCCATTTCCAGCTAACTACGATATAGAATTTAGACAATTACAAAATTACAATGGATAACAAATGTTATTTTAGAAAACTATCGATCTAATGTATAGCAGAAGATGCATTTCATTTTTGTAATGTAATTGACTTACGTTAGTTACATTTTTCTATGTACCTTTCTGTGGTATGTCTAAAATTTTCAGTGTTAAAATAAATATTGAAAGCCGTTTGTTGACTATGGGGTCAAATAATACAGATAAATGTTTATCAGGAAATTAAATATGTTGTGATAACTTGTGATTTGTAATTTGGGAAACAATAAGGTATTTCTGGGAAAACTTGTATTTCGTGTTCGCACATTCCTAATATTATATTAATATCAATATGTATTGGTATGAGTTATGTTTTGTCAATGCCACCAAAAAGGAGCCAAAAAGCATGATATCAGGAAGAAGTCATTGTAGTATTCAAAATATTAGGCTTGTTGGTAGAATTATAATATATTGTAATTGTCATTGATAAGTGGTAACGAGTAGTATTCAATTTCCGCAGGTGACAATAGTGACAAAGATGCATCAAAGATAGCTTCTCAAAATCTACGTAGGTTGTTGTTCCTCGGTTTCACCCTCAGCGGCTTCAGTTGCTACGTCTCCAGATTCCAACGGTTTTTCAGTAGTTTCTGTATTTTCTGTAGGCATTTCCTCTTCCGCCTTTTTAGTTATCGAAGATGCCCCGGATAGTTTTTTATCAGTTTTGTCTTCTGTAGCATCAGATTTTCTCTGCCCCTGACTACCAATAGAACCTTTTGGTTTATTTTCATCTGTAGCATCAGACTTTCTCTGACTCTGACTGCCAATAGAACTTTTTTTATTTTCCGTAGCGTCTGATTTTCTTTGACTCGGGCTCCCTATAGAACCTTTTGGCAAGTATTTGTTAAGTTCCTCCTTTAAAGCCCTGACTTCCGAAGGTGTTCCTGCTTTGGAACTTCTGGAGTTACGACCCCGACTTGACCTAGGGGATCCTAGTCCTAAGAATTGTGCTATATCACCTTTCCCAGCATCACTAGCTGTTTTAGTTAAAGATCCTTCGGGTGCAAGTTTTGGACTTCCACTTGGGTCAGCAACTTCTGTAGTTGCAGTCAAAGCCGTAATATTAACCTTAGGAGATCCTCCGGCTGGTTGATCTGTGGCAATTAGCTTAATATCGTCACCTCTTCCAGGAGCCAAATCAACTGTCGTTACTACATAGCCATCTTGATTAACTTCTTGGTATTGTTTCGTTAAGTCATTTCCTGATGCTACTATTACATTCGAAGGAGCAATTGTAGACAACCCAGGCGGTTCGTCAATATTGCTTGGAAGGGCAGAACCGGGTATTCCCGGAACAACAATAATATCCGAGTTGAAACTGGACTTTGTTATATCACTTAACGTCGACCTATCAGAATCCTCACTTGACTTAGTTGTTGGTGTTCTGAGTGAGAGCGGTTTGACTGTAGATGCCTCAGTTAGGGTTTGTGTTTTTGTCCCGGACCCATACTCATAATCATTACTGTCTTTTTTCTCTTTTGTATGACGTCGGTTGTGTCGGGGTCGGGACTCTTTTGAAGATTTTTCCTTTTCTGCTGGCTTCTTTTGTGGTGGTGGCGGAGGTTGTTGTCTCGGCGGTGGTGGGAATGGGAACGGAGGTCGATTTCCCATCATTGGTGGTGGTGGGAAACGCCCGAATTGATTTGGATTACCTCCTTGTGGTGGTGGATATCCATAAGGTCGTGGGTAACACGGTCGTGGAGGTGGTCTTCTGTAGCATTTCCGTGGCTGTGGCGGCATCATTGGAATACACATCGGGATGACCGGATTCCCAGTAGAATATTCTTTACCACTTACAGAAATTCCATTGCCGTAACCCGGAATTTGAGAATTGTTCCTGTTACTGTTTTGCGGATTGTTATTATTATTTGAGCAGCAGCAACAATTTTTGTTAGTGTTGCAGCATGGATTAGGATTACAGCAGGGGTTACAATAAGGATTCATAGGATTCATAGGGTTGTACATATTCGGAGCCATCATTATAGGTTGTATTATTGGTTGAAGATAGGGATCACAACAGTCATCACTATCGTCATCTTCAAGTTCTCTAATGATTTGTATATCCTCAACAGGAGGAGGAGGTGGGGCCGGCATAGGCATTGGCGGTGGCTGTTGAATTATGATTTGTGGCTGCTTTGGTTTCATTCTATCCTCGGGAAAATAGAAAAATTTATTGTCCGTTTTGGTAAACTCGTAAAAACCACTTTTCTCTGGTAGAATATCTTCACAATTTTGCTTTTCTTTTTCTGGCTTCTTTTTCTTTTTCTTCTTATCCGTCTTCTTTTTTTCACTGCAGCAACTGCAGCATCCCTTATTATTGCTTGTATTATTCCTTAAATTCAAAAAATAACTGGTTATAATATAAATTCATTTATGCATGAATTGAAAACAAAGAGGTTTAACATCTTCACCTACTGCTACACTCTGAATTTGGATCGCCATATGTGTAATACCGTCCCATAATTTCGCTCCGCTAGTTGTACAGAATCTACTTTACACTAAGGTACTCAAAATTTACTTAAGTAAAAGTCAAAATGCATTCATCGCTCCCCAAATTTTGCCTTAAAGGTGTATTTTGCAACACATGCCAAAATGCCAATCGAGTTTTCTAAACTAAAGCTGAAGTGTTCTAAATATTATTCTACTACGAATTATTTTTTGTGTAGTAAAAATCAAAAAATTGTGATACTCCTTCTGATGTCAAGACAATAATGGACTTACTTACATAATACTGTTTATCTCATGAAACGAAGTATTTATAGAGATTGAATATAAAATTATTATCTAACCGTCTCTTAGGAAAAGGCCACTTAGGTGCGGGAGTATTACAGCAATTCTTTGATCCGCCTTGATCTTTAAAGTTGAATCTTTGCTTCCTGGTGTACTTAGCGGGTTGATACTTTGGTTCGTCACAATCTTTTTCTTTCTCATCTTTGTCTTTAGCACAGCATACTAATTCAATCTCACAACAATCCTCACAAATTCTGTAGCAATCAAACCCTTCTATTCCATTGTCATCGTCTTCTTCATCATTTTCTGCCTTAGTAAAATACCTGAGCTCTTCATGTACATCTACATTTTGAAGTCTTTGAGATGGAGATTGATAGAATGGATTCATATTAGCGGAAAGGTTAGGAACGCCGTACCTTTGGTTGTAAGGATTTTGTTGGGTCGAGTTGAAAGACGGACGCGGAACATAATTTTTTCCAGGACAGCAAGTTCGATGAGTTGTAGGAGGATTATCAAACGAGGGCATTGGTGGCGCTTTAGGTCGAATCGGTTGTTTAGGGACATTTTTTGGTCTAAGTTTTTCGTCAAGCAGGTGGTCCAACTTGGAACTGTCGGGTTGGGCTGTTCGACACTGTCCTGTTGGTCGTGCATTTCCATACAAACGGGCATTGTTAGCAAATTCTTGCCCTGCAGCTGCAGATGAGTATTCTGTTGTTGGTGCCACCGGAAGCCATTCGCGATGTGCCTGATCAAACTCGCATGTAGGTGGTTGAGAAGTGGTTAATTGTGTTGAACAGCAACAGTTATTAGTACAAGTTGTGCAAGGATCGTAAGTTTCACATGACGAGTACATTTTTTCAGTTCCTCACTGCTTTTTTGCCTAAGCTTTAAAATTACGAGCTGTAATATTTGAATATTTGAATCATTTGAAGGAATAAATTATTGTGGTTCAAATGGTACGCTTTGTGTACAGAAATTTTATTTTTCATACAAGTTATTCAAACAAAAGGGGTAATTATGAATAGGTATACAATCTGGTTCTAACCATTCTACTATAGAGTAAGCGAGAGTGGATGAGTATTATTAAAGAAAGTCAAAATTCAAATTGCAACAGTGGGCTACTTGCTACTGTTGCTACTACCTCGATCAACCTCACACCGTAAAGACATATTATAGATTCCTTGGAAACTACAGGCAGAATGATACATGATACCAAGGTGCTTTTAAATACCAGGTGATGCCATGGTAAAAATAACAAATTTCTAGCTGCCAGTTTTTTGCAGACATTTGCACTAACAAAACTGGCAGCTGGAAACCACTTTTAAATAGGAAGTCGCCACCTGTGACCCCAGAAAGAGGGGTCATGACAACTAAAAGCACCTTGCATGATACAAAGAGCCCCAAACCAAAAATAATCGCCCAAGCAAGGAGTTTCAAATGGTTTATACATATAAAAATGACGGAAACCATTTTTATATGTGTAAACTCTTAGTTTGCATCTTGAGGATAAACTACTCCAATCTGTTTCCGGATCTCTTCTCTCATCTCCGCAAGAACTATGCTTTCATTATGAGATACAACTGGACTTTCCAATAGTCCTAAATGTCACACAAAACAAAATATCAAAAGTTTTTATTTTAGAGTTAGATGAAAAGAGTCGCAAATGAAATCGAATACATAATGTAAAATTGTAATATCGTACCATTTTGAATGCATCGTCTGACTTCATTGCATTGATAAGTCAACCCTTGAGTATTCCAAAAATTAATTTTCTTGTCCGATTTTGGCAGTTCATATTCATAAACTCCATTCGGAGTTTCCAGTCTAGTTGAAGACCAGAATGGATTTGCTAACTGAAACAATATTTAAGTCTTTTAGGTATGGTGTGTCGGTGTGTGGTGTACATGTACACATACTAGTAAGGTAATGGTCAACGTGCGGTCATTCTCCATGGAAATTTACATTTAGTTAATAAGGGAGAAATTGTGACGTCACAGTGTGTATAAAAATTTCAACTTTCCGTATTCCACTGTACAAAACTTCACAAAAATTAGGTAAAATAGTAAGAAAATGAGCATTTAAGTTTTGTAAAGACAAAAAAATGCCTCCAACATGTGCAGTAGCTGACTGCATTACAGATAGGAATAATAAAAGCATTATATACCACAGTTTTCCGAATAAGAACAAAAGTATTAGAAAGATATGGATTACGAAATGTAAAAGGAAAGACAAAATTAATCCATCGAGAGCACGCATTTGTTCGGTACACTTTAACGATGAAGATTACGAGAGGGACCTAAGGAATGAACTTCTCGGACTTCCTCCTAGAAAGCGATTGAAATCGGATGCCATTCCAAGTGTATTTGTTAATCGAAAACAATCCACTGTTGTCTGCTCTGCTAGAGCAAAGCGAACTGACGCTAAAAATAGAAAGCTTCTTGTTTCCGAAATTCTATCCCACTATGAACAAAAAGGTTTCTTTAGTATACCGAGTATTTATTACATTATTTTTGAAATGAAAATTATTTACAGAAAGGCAATTTACATGAAAATTATTTCTTTAGAAAAGTGTTCTGAAGAAATTCAAACAAGTAACGTGGTCATTGCTAAAGGTATGAATATGAAATAGACATTCGATCAATTATTAGCATATAATTTCCGAAACTCTACAAAAATAAAATATTCAGTTTCATAAAAGCAGAAAAAGCTAATGTATTTATTTTTGTTGCTGGTTAAGCAGTTTTATATTGTTGCAACAAAATATTACATATTTAGGCTGGAAATTGTTTCATAGGTATATGAGTATATTTCATTTGTCATTGGTCATTATTATCATAGTCCTTGTTAAGCAGCAGAATTTGTGAAAATATATTTAAAAAATGATAGTGTATTAAAATTGCGTTTTGAATGGTTGCGTTTATAAGATTTTAAAGGCATTTGTCATTCATTATACTTATAATGGAGATTATATAAGGGTACCTTTAATTTTTATCTATACACCATGGTTTGCAGTGTTTTAATATTATCCCTATTTGCATTTTACTCGATTTACATGGCCATATGGCCAATATGTCTTTCTTTCTTGCGACTTTACCAACTTTTTCTGTTATTTTGCACTTAACCACAGGGGAAGTTCAAATTTTTATACACAAAGTGACGTCACAACTTCATTTATGAAGAAAGGATCTCCAATTGTCCAAACCTTCATCACTATAACAATATATTAACCTTGGGTAATGGTAATTGTCGTGTAGACATTTTTAATATTGCATTCAGTTAAAATTGAGTATTAACGAAATAAGGTTAAGAATTACATTCACAAATCTATGGTCAAAGCATCCTTATGGGAAAATTATGTCATACCTTTAGTGTGCCTTTTGTTCCGATTGCATAAGCGTCATTGGGAAACACAACTCGGATATGTGTTGTCAAAGTTGCAGTTCTTCCTTTACTGTATATTACTGTGGCACTTGAACTTTCATCAACTCCTGTGGCATTTAAATGCCCACTCGCAACTATCTTCAAAGGCCTCTCTCCTCCAAATACAAGGCTTGCAAATTGAACTGGGTACGTTCCGATGTCTAAAACGGAACCTCCACCAAGATCTTTACCCCTAAATCAGAATACACAAAAGTACGAATTAACCACACCAATCTTCACGATATATGCGTAATTGCTGTTGCACATGTATCTTATCAGCTATTTAGTTTTACATTCTCCAGTTTCCTTCAGGGAAAAGGACTCCCATTCCTGCTTTCACTTGGAGTACTTCCCCAATGGTTCCCTTATCCAATTCTTCTTTAAATTTAAGATACGCTGGAAAGAATCTACTCCAGATGGCCTAAAATGTAAAATGTTTTAAGCAAAAATGTTGGTACATATGCTATGAAAAGGGGTCGCTTTTTACACACTTCAAATAATTAAATAATTTCAATATTACTAAATTATTACTTCCATCAAAAACAGTTTTTTCTTCTGGGCATACTCCACCAGTTCTTTGGTTTCCCGAGTAGTCATGCAAAGTGGTTTTTCACACAAAACATGTTTTCCATTATCCAAACATAGTTTTCCTTGTTCCAAATGCATTGGATGAATAGATCCAATGTAAATCACATCTGCATTATTACATCCATTTTTACAATCAATAAATACCATATTGCTAATTGTAAGTAATTTCAAAGAAAGCTTAATAAGTTTGCTTGTCCTTTCAAACCTATGTTAGGATCCTTGGCCAAATCTTCATAAGTGTTGTGAACGATAGGTATTTTGTGCTCTTTTGCAAATTTTGCGGCAGAATCCCTATTTCGAGCCGCTACAGCGCACATTACATGTTCTTCGGGAGACAAATAAGCAGCAAAGGACACAGCCCAATCGTGGCTAATATCTCCGGCACTCAAAATTCCCCATCTCAGTGGCTTATTTTCCATTATTGGTTCGATTCTACACTTGTAGCACAGTCGAACACGGCGCTCTAATAAATTAATTCAATTTAGAATTTGATCTTTCTGTTGCACCCTCTTTTACTTTAATTTAATCTAAGATTGTTACTTATTCGGTTATTCCTACACTTTCAGGGTTTGCAATTACACTACAGTTAAGACTTTTTGCAAGTCCATATTTAAACGTTAAGTATGTGCATTTGGTATTTTATTACTTTACATGTACATTACATATTGTAAATTACCTTGTCTCTGAATTTGAATTAGTACACAACGATAACGATCAGGCTGCGAGAGTTTCGGTAACACTGGTAAGCACTTAATTTAATGCAATAATTAATTTACTATTGTATTATAGGTACTTGACATTGACTAAGATATGCTTAAGTTAATATTTATTTTACTTGCGATTTACTGTGATGCAATCTAAACGAGTCTGGATAATGTAATCTGCTGACCTGATTAAACTACCTTGGGTGTGTTTGTGTTTCTATTCACGTTAGGTTCCAAACGGTCCTGTTTATACTACAACAATCTGATTATACATAATCTTACATGTTACATAACATTATCATAATATAAACTTGGCCAGCTACTAAGAGAATGCTGTAGAATGATTTTCTCTATCTATAGGTATATACAAGCGTCAAGCGTGAACACTTACTATATTGATAAAAAGCTCACTGTATAAAATTTAAATAAAATTCAAGGTCAACAAAGATGTCGTGCAGCTTTGCTAGACATGAGAGGATATTTAGATATTTGATGACATCCACACTTAAGTTATCAAACATGCTTATATCTTATAACTAGGTATAGGGTCTTCAATCTTCATATGGAATTCAGTATAATCTGTTATAAATGCAGCATTCCAATTCCAAGCTTTAATAACATGTGGATAAAAATTAGTAATTGGGTCTTGAGGTTAATTTTTTATTAAGGTTTGTCATATTTTTAGAGGTTTTATAAAAGAATTTATCTAATATTCACTGAGCTAATTTCGTCTGGGCTTTTCGAAAGCAAAGGTTGGCATAAAATGATTTTGCTTTGGATAAATAAAAGTGGTGAAATATGCTGAATGTTTCTTATGAAAAAGCTGCAAATAGTTTCATGAAAAAGTATAGACTATATTTACACTTTACAAATAAGCATTTTATTTGGATACTATACATAGATTTACAGTTAAAGTTTACATGGATAGTTTTAATGTAGGCATTATCAGTAATTACTATTAATACTACCTATACTATACATATATATTTGTCAACTAATAAGAAATTTTACTACTTGGTAATTATCATTGCAGCTGATTAATTTGCTTATTTCATTGCATCTTGGGCTACAATATTGCAAGCCTTTTGAATATACCGACCGAAACTCTGGCAGCCCTCAACTAAAGCAGCAATCAAAATCAAAGTTCTTCCTCATCCCCATCGAATACTACATGAGGGATGAGGTTATCATTAGCATTTTCAGAATTACTTTGTCTTTGTAAATTTCTTTCATTTCCAATATTAGCTGCATGTTTTGGCGGAGGAGGTGGTGAAAAATCGGGAGGAGTTCGATCTGCACTGCCTGGTCGACTTCCAAGTTTCTTTTTGGAGGAGTATCCAAGTGGAACATTCACAGGATTATATCTTGCACCACCTGTTTCACTTTTAGAGTACTGCTGACCTACAAACCGGTTTTTATTTGATTCATTAATGTTTTGTCCAGTATTGGGATTTTCTAATGTAGGTGGAGATGTGTTTGCTGGAGAAAACTCACGGAAGTTGATGTTACTGTTAGTTTTTCTCAGAGACCCCTGAAACAAATTTTGAATAAAAAGTATAAGATCTAATTAACTTTTTCAATTAGATTTTTATAAAGGGTGAGATAGATTTCTCTTTTCAAGATCATTTTATTTAAGATAATGAAAACTTTAATTTACGGGACAATATTATCCAGTAAGATATACCTGAAAATTATTTGATCCAGATTCGTAGTTTGAAGATTCCATCATGCGGTTGGCCATGTTAGTAAATTCTTCCATTGGATTGATTATCTCTGGAGTGATTGACTCTGGTCTTAATGCATTATTTTTGGAATCTTCAGATTTTGCATTATCAATTCTTCGTGGCCCTGGGATATAAACTCTGGGAACAAAAGAAGGATTCTGTGGAATAACAGGGGGTTTCGGTTGCTCCACAGGTTTATTACAGTAACCTATGGGTTTGTATCGCCCTGAGAATGAAATGCCTGACTGATTTTCTTTAGATGCAGCTTCAAAAGCTCTAGCAATTTCTCTAGGACTGGGAGGACGCCCTGTGTCGATTTCACTTTGTGGAGAAATTAATTTTTTCTCTGGATTAGCATTTCTCTTGGACAAATTGACTATGTTGTTATTAGTATTGGGTTTCATGTATCCTGTTGGTATATGAGATGAATATATTTGATTATACCCTCTGAAATCTTGCGCTGAAGAAGGGCGAATGTATTCTGAATCAATAGAACGGTATTTTTCTTTATTTTCATTTGAAGGAGAAAGTTCTGGGGGAGAAAACTGTACCACTTGTGTGCTGTGTCTTCTATGATTACAATTTGTAGTTGGGACATCCGGTTCTAGAACTGTTAAATCTATTTGCGATTTTTCAAGGGATTGTTTTCTGGATTTATCAGGAATTGTTTTTCTAATTTCTTGGGGAACATTTTCCTTAGAATTTTGAGTAGCGTTTTTAACTGCTTCCTTTTTGGGGGTTATTTCTGGAGAATTTTCTGGGGTATCTGCTACAACCTTTTTGGAGATTTTCTTAGGTTTGGCAGGGACAATAAATTCCTTAGGTTTCTGAGGGACATCTTCTACAATTAAATAACGGATTATTTAAATGAACAGTGAACTTCATCGACTTCATGTGTACGATGCTACGATGTGTAGATATTAGTTACTTTTAAGTATATACTAATGGTAAGTTGTACCCTAATGTATAGATTCCAACTTTTTTATGCTGGTTTTAGAATATTAACGTGCATTTGTATAAAACATCCAACAAAAATCAAAATTGAGGTTAAACAGTCATTTCTGTATCGTTTTATTTCATTAGATCACTTGATACAATTATAAATGGGTAAAATAGTAAGCATTACTGTATTCAATGTAATAAGAACTAAGAACCAATAGCAAAATTCAATTTTAAGCAACGCAGTACCGTAGTGGAACATGAAAATGAAATGGAGTTTCACAAATGCACGTTTATAGGTGCTTACTTTAGAAGTAATGACACAAAGCGGACAGTAAAAGTAAATAAGGTAGATATGATCTAATTGGACATAATGCATTAAAAAGTACACCAAAAGAATTTACGTGCTACGCGTTAAGTGGTGACTAGCATACAGAACTAGTAGCTTAAAAGAAAATCCGCAGATTGATTTTAGTCAATTTCATCAGTCTCGGCGCTATGATTACTGGATTTAGAATCTTGTTGACTAAGTCGAGCAATGCTACCTTGTCGAAGTTCCGCCAATCTGGGAAACTTGGTGTTGGTTTTCTTCCGAGCTAGAAACGCTCTCATCAGAGATTGAATTTTTACCACTTTATGCACCTCGTTCTCGTACAACCTTGAAAACATTACATTGATTATATGCATTGCACATTACTGCTCACTAAAACAAACATTGGATTGATAAAGCGCATCTTTCTCTGAACAAAGAATGTAATCGTGTCTCATTAATAGATAAAAGGTAATAAAGCTACGTAAACGCAAACACACCTTGATAAATACTCTTCGTTGTAGTATTTCAGCAAAACTTTATTTTTTCCTATGGCCCATCCTTCCATTTTCAATCTTATCAAAAGTAGCCGACAATTGTCTCTTGTCTCCTCCACTTTTTCATCAAAATCAAATGCCAAGAACTTATACCTGTAAAAAATAACATACTTCATTCAGTTTCAGCACTTCTGTATTCTTTTACTCAAAATAAAGTTATCCATACACTCACCGTTTCAGAAAGTCTGAATATTTAAGTCTTCTTGAGTAACCCACTTGTCTGACTCGAATACTATCAACAATTCCCAAAGCAAGCAACTTGAATAGAAAAAAGTTTTTCATTATTTTCTATTATCTCATTTCGAAATTACAAGATAACCAATAATTACGTACTTGATATTTCACAAGGCTTCGATCAAATGAGAACGGAGCAGCTTTAAGTGTAGATCTTATACATCTGACAAAATGCGATGATCCTTGAGACACTTTCTGGAGAACTTCTAAAAGTGAATTTCTCATCGTCGCCGCTATAGTTTGCATTTGTCTGCTTTGTGAGAACTTTCCCCTGGACTTTGTGTTGAATCTCTGAAAATCAAAACATTAGTGAGTTTATTATATATATCTGTAATTGAAACATTTGAAATCCTAAATCATTACTTTGCTTTTTTGGGATTGCACGGTAAGGGCGCTGGTCCACTTCGTTTCCTTAACGTCGTCGTCGACAATGGTTAGATTGCCTGTCTTCGTCATTTGATTTGAATATAGCTGGATAACTGTTATATTGCTTGATATTCGCATAACTTCAATCATCTCTGGCGACAAAAAGTTTTTATTTCTCTCGACAAAGTTTCTAGCGTCATAAATAACCTAAAAGGAAAAAATGCATACAAAGAAATTTGTCAATGCCAGTTGAGACATGCATTCTTCCATTGGTAGGCTATAGTACGCCTAACAAAGCACTCATTCATATAGTGCAACTTATTTGTCCAGTGTATCCAGTAAGTCAACAGAATTGTAAACTTACTTGTCCAGAGTAATGTGCCACAGTGAAATTGCTGGCATCCGTAGCACGAACAAATGGAGAATGAAGTTTCGTCTGAAGTTGATCTTTGTACACAGAAAAAAGCGAATTAAATCAGATACATTTGAAATGAGGTAAAACTACTAGTCAAGTCAAGCAAAGCAATCCATTCTGTGTCATGCCTTTTCAGAAAGACTTGAGTTAAACATTAAACCCTACAAACTGAACATTATTTCTTTGTTTGCCTTGACTATATTATTTCTCATAAAAACTACTCTTTAATAGTTTGATATCAGGTCGCTCAATTTCACATGCAGATCTTGCTCAGTGAATTACAGATATTATGCATCTAGTTGGTCTAGTCTAACTATAACTAATGGTCATCCACATACGTATGGAAAATTCCTGAGAAATTATATTGCCTGAACTGCACTATTGCTTTATAGTAAGCACCAAATATTTAGTAGAGATGCATCTTGTAAAGATAATATGTACCTAAAAAGTTTTCGTGGTCATTGCCCGCACTCTTCGTCTCCTCATCCAGAAAGGCAAGGAGCCCGATAGGTTTGGATAAGACAATATCCAGCAATTCACGATTATCGTGATAGTTGTAGCTCACCTGGGACAACTCTTCTCTTTCGTAGTCTTGCTATTGCCCAAAAACACATATAAAAACAATCCAAATCAGTTTCCAATAATTTGATATGCACTAGACTAGAGCTACAGATTTCTTTTTTATTCACTCAAGGAAAATTGTAAAATGAATGCTATCTGTAGACTTATTGTGTGAAATTTTTGGAAATTTTATTGAAAGGTAATGGTGTAAATATTGGTAAAAGAACGAAACATTAAAGAAATTTTATACAAATCAAACCTTTGTACATTGCTTTAAGAATGTAAATAAAATTTTCATAATCAAAAAATCGAATTTTAGTTAATATTATTGAATTTTTGAAGAACATTAATTTGTAAAGTAAACAAAAGATGCAGTATGCTAAACGCATGTATGATATATATTCAGTGTACATCTCAAGGTATGTAAACTATTCCAATCAAATGAAGAAAACAGGTTTAAATTCATGGCCTTCATCATTTTCATTGCCATCTTAGGATGAAGCTGATGTGATGACGACTAATAATCTGTAATCTGTGGAATACTGCACATTACCATGAATCCTGTATGCTTTTTATTCCTTACCATTTCCCATATGTACACTCGTTGGTTGTAAAAGAACTGCATTTGCTCATTGGTCATATTTACAAGGAACTGATCCAAAGTGTTATCATGAGCAAAACACTCAAATCCTGGAATGTCCAGAATTCCCAGGCTGTGTTGATCTCCACTGAAAGGAAAAGAATTGAAAAAAAAATCAATTATCTATCAGGAAGCTTTTATCTAATTTATTTAAATGAATTTCTGAAAAATTGATCATAAAAATCATCACATAGAAGCGAATACGTTTAAATCTCTCCTGCATGCGTAATAAAATAGCAAAGTGGAAGAAGACTTACAAAACGAGACGTGTAAACGACAATTTAGTGTTGATAAGATTAACAATCCAGTCGACAAGTCGGCAGTAAAGAGAGCGCGCCAATGAATCTCTGCATTCCTGTGCCTCGTGGAGACTATTTCTTCCTCGAACAGCTTCCCCTCCAGTCACCACGCAATAATTGACAAAAGTCCATGCCAACTTTTTTGAATCCAATCCCAATAAATCGGCAACTGTAATTGTATCATGATAATAACGATGAAATGTATTACCATATTCATTCTCTTGAAGTAAAGCATAAATACTGCCATACTTTTATCTATAACATCCGGATTCTCAATCTCTGTCTGATCTTCCCCACTGAAGTGAATTTGTCCAATAAGAAGGATAGCACTAAGAATTTTGACGATGGTTTCTTGCTCTTCCGGAGATATATCCAGCACACTGAAAGCCTCTTTTACTTTCCGTAATTTTTCAACGTTTTCCTCCGGACAATGGGCCGGACTAGGAGGCAAATATTCGTAATTTTTCCCACGCTCTAAATAATACTTTTCCGTTTGGTCAGTCGCACACAGCGTATCCATTAAGTAGTAAAATATATGAAAATTGCTCTGATTTCTATAGACGAACGAAACAAAGAACAATTCACATTACTGCATAGACTTTTGTTTCTACATAGCATTATTGATTAACACATTCTAAAATGGTTTCACTCTTCTTTAGAACACTGTTTGTAACTCTTACCGACCACAATCGGTAACTCTCCATTTTTCCAAGCAATAAGCCCAGAGAATTGCTCCACTTAATTTTCCGGATTTTGTGAAAGTGAGTTCGATGAATTGAATATGGCGGGTGGCACTAGTGTTGAATATGGTAGCTGCGTTTCCGAATGCCTCCATGACAGTTTCGACCTTAAGAATCCTCTCCACCATCTTTTTGTTAGTCTAAGTGAGACAGTGCGAATAAAAAAGGGTTATTAAAATGTTTTTCTTTAGTACGTGGCATTTGGCATCCCATTGTACCCTAGAAGTTATTTAGTATTAGTACTTACGCATACATGTATGGATCAATTTACAATCCATGCAAAGGGAAACGAAGAGGAACTAGGAGTAATTCGATAGAAAATTCTGTTCTCTAGTAATTACTAGTCGTGGTAATTAAAGTAAAGAGGAAAAGGACTATAATACATAATGTTAGCACAGAGTCTAGCCGAAAAGTTTCTTAAAGTAAAGATAATGAAGGTAAATGGACTGACAGCTGTCATATTTGCAAGATGCCAGAGGAGATGTTTGCCAGCCGTTGATTTGCCCGAGCCGGTTTCCCCAGTCAGAATAATATTTTGGATCTCCTGATGATGAAGCATGTCTTGGTAAGCTCTATCGGCCACGGCATAAATATGCGGTGCATTATCACATCGTGCACGGTACTTGTACTTGGCAGCTACCTGTGTAAGCAAACGTAATTCTGAGTAACTCTCCTCAATTCAATAGTCAGTTCAGTTCACTAACATAAGTACCTACCTAAATACTAACAGCAGTGTACGGAATAATGTACACTGCTTAAGAAGTTACCTTTACCACACACGCTCATCAACTTTTTAAGACATCATTATACTACCCATAGTACACCCCACTCATTACATTTACATACAGAAACAGAAGTTCCAACCAACATTATCATGACCACTTATTAATACTACACAATACTGCTTAGCAAATAGCTCGAGCAAATGTTCTTCCAACTGTCGGATAAGTAGGCAAACATTTTAGTCTTAGCATTGCCAAATGATACTTATTTTCTCCTGTTGACTTTAGTGCCTTTATTATTCTGTGGAATGGCATATGTCAGTATAATATATTTATATTAATATTATGGCAATATTTGAAATGAAATGCACAAAACCAATTTTATATCTTTGATAAGTTAGATTCCGTATGTTTGTTTTATTTTGCTTGGTAAATAGTATTACACGAATTTATTAGGTTCTTGGATGATTTGGTTTGCACAAAATGTTATTATCTTTATAGTTATGAGTTTCATTTGTTGTGACTTTCTACGTGCAAGCATTATAGAAGCAATAAAACAAAAATTCCCCTTAACCAAAGCATTTTCAAATAAGTTTGTCCTTTGTCTCCTGTGTAAAAACAATAATTCTTGAATTTTATCAAAAGATGAATAGATAGTTGCACGTGTATAACCGTAAATGCAACCTATTCATGTCTTCAGCAAAGAAAGCTTTGGATGAGCATAATTCATCGAATTGCATATCCAAATGTTGACTGGACTATAATAGCGTATGTAAACTCTAAAGTTACCTACATACAAATTAAAGATACACTATAAGTAGAATAGCCTTATGTATAAGCAGACAATGAGATTCAGTACTATTACGCTATTGCAACTGGATATAGTTAGACAAGGACTAGCAAGGAGGTAATATATTACAGTAGTAAAAGAAAAGAAAGCAAGGAATGCAACAATGGTATTATTATGTGTACACAATATGATAAAAGGTAAGCATGACTGCACTTAAGAGTAAATCTTTTAAAATGATCTATTCGCCTTGGTGTTGTGCTGTTCTACTTGCATTCAATTGAAATGCTCACAACTAATATCTCCATTCCATTCCCGAGTCATGATATTAGTGATTAGCTTACATTACGTTAGCTCAATTGACTTAATTACAGACCGGTGGCATTTTTAACGGCACGGATCAGGTCTACCATCTTCTTTAGCAACCCACCCACAGTTCATATCACTTCTCAGATCCTATCTTCCCTTAAGAACTTTACGGAGCATATTTCACTCGTTTACTATCACAGATTCGTATCTTTCCCATCCCTCGCCCTACAAGTATTTATTTTGTGCATGTAATAGTAAGCCTCGCCAGCTACGCTACGCTTTGCTGCACTAAATAAAATGCACTTTATCCTGTATTGATATCTCCTGTCAGCAATATGAAGTACTTTTACCTAAGAAGTTCCCCTTTTCTTCAATTTACTAAGGAATCCCTAGAATTTAAATTACATTACTGATTTGATTAGCATTTCTTTTAATTTTAATGAATGTGCATTCATGGTATGCCTGAAGTTTCCAAATTGACGAGTTATTTCTCATTTAAGTCATTAAAGAATGAAATGACTGTATTTATTTAACAGAAAAAGTTTCTATTGTACTACTGAACTAATTCATCGACTGTTAAACACCAGACTACATTATGTAACGATGAGGCAAGAGACAATAAAGATATTACAAGAGATTATAGTAACTGACAGAGGCACTGAATCCCTTACTTACCTCAGATCCGTAAATGGGGTAAGGATGATACGGATTGACAACCACAAGTATGTCTCCAAGGAAAGTGTAAATATTTCCTAAGGCAAATCGCTGTTGAAGTGTTTCCAGGACAGATTCTTCTGTGACGGTTGTTAATGTAGCCAAGTCATCCGGATACATATGCTGCGGGGAAGTTTTTCTATCTAACTGGAATTAAATGGAAAGAATACATTGCAAGACTAGTACTGATTTGTGAATCTTGTACATAGATAAACATTTTATAGTGCTCACCTCTTAATGGAATTAAATTATTGTAGAAAAGGTACCTTAATGCTCTCAGACTTGATTGTAACTTCAGGCTCTGCTATTGGCGCACTATCATGACGAAGTTCGTTTAACAGTTTTAACAAACTGCTTTTAATCTAGAAGGATTGTATGAGTATTGAAAAAAGTTTATCATGATGAAAAGCCATAAATATGAAAATTAAATGTCATGAACTCTGATAAAATATATTTCAGTTTGTGAACTATGATCTGAGCATTTTGTGAGTAACGTACGCTTTCCTCTTGTAGATCGTTTATAAAAGGATGCTCTAAAAGTTCCACAGCCCAGGGACGATGGTCAGCATTTTTTTCGAGGCATCTGCAATATAATTTACTAACGTAATTCTTTCCTATTATTGTGAGTGTGACTATCGAATGGCTCTTAAGGATAAATGCATGTTGCGTCCTATTATGCTCACGAATGGTTTTCATTTTACATGGACTGCCAAATGCAACTCTCTGCTGTTACTCAAAGTGTTTATTGTAAAAGTACAAAAAACCAAATGGGTGGTTAAGTATTAGCGTATTAGTGCTGCATTCTCCATAAAAGTAAAAGCTAAGTAAGGCAAATACTGTCATAGAAATTCAGACCTAATCCTAATCTCTCTTTAGATTTGTACTTGAACAGGGATTAAACGTAACACTATATTATAATGCACTGAGCTCGGGATTTACTCATACTGCCCACTCTTTGTGCAATTTATGTAGTACAGCTACATACAAATGAAATGCATAAAGGACTCACTCAGAAATGAAATCATTGTAGAGTTGAGACCACTCAGAACCTTTGCGTAATCCTTGCGGTGGGTTCTGAACGATTTGAAACAGAGCTCTTGGTGCATAAACACCGGACAATGGAGCAGTTCCGTCACCCAATTCCGCTGCAGTTACCCCTGCCATATTACACAATGAACAAAAAATTACAATAATGCAAAATTCGGTAACCTAGAAAAAAATTCACCCGGAAAATCTCTGTCCTCATTTATATTACACATTATACTGAAAGTAGTACTCGGATTTTGAATATCATAATCACGACATACATACACAAAGAGAAATTCTCTTTAGAAAATTGCGTTTGGGAACTCAGTTTTGTATGAGCTAAAAATTCAGTTATTTCTCACCTAATGACCAAATATCTGCTCTGGAGTCGTATGCTAAATCAGGATGACGCTCTGAGTTAACCACTTCGGGAGCCATCCAGTATGGAGACCCCACAACTGCATGGATTTTTCCTTGAGGTGATTCCACATGCCTGAGCAAATTAAATTATAATTTGCAATAATTAATACGCTGGTAAATACCTTAATACGTATTATTATTAAAGAAACAGAGTACTATACATGGGAAATATAATATTTAATGATTACATCCATTGCATGATAAACCAAAGAAGGCACACAGAAACTGCAGGTTTTCTATGTAAGCCTGAAATATGTCTGTTTAAGTCTGTACATGTTTATGTTGATTACATGCATAAATGAATATTATTTATAAGTGTGTCAGTTTGCCATAAGCAAAATTACGTATTCAACTATGAGACGCATAGTTATAATATGTACAAAGTATCCCTTTTAAGTAATGGTAATCCTGGGCTTAAACTGGATGTAGTGCATACATGTAATTTGAGTACATACTTGGAGATTCCAAAGTCACAGATCTTAATATGGCCATCATTCGTGATGAGGATGTTGGCGGCTTTAATGTCACGGTGAATGATACTTTGCTCGTGCAGATCTTTTAGGCCCTATATAAATTCCAGACAAGATTTGATAAGAGAAAAAATAAGCGTGTAAGATTCGATGTTGAATGTGGGTGGACTATAATATTGTTCTGATAACCAGAGGCTAAAGTATAGAGCGTCTACATTTTGCTTCCAAGCCAAAGCCAGGCTTTACTTTTGCTTTTTTCGTCTTTATCTCTAATAATGCTACATAAATCCCCACCACACCAGCCAACCAGGCCAACAAAGAAGGTAGGTGTGCATACAATGAATTAAATTAAGGAATGAACGAAGGAACGTGTGCGTGTAACAATAATAATACAAATAATAGGCCTGCCCAGTTTTCTCCCAAGTTCTCATCCAATTCTTGTAGGGGTAAAGTAAACAGTGTATTGTCAAGTTAAATTATAAGTAAATAAAACCAGCCAGACCCCCAAAACAGAATGCATTGTATGCACACTCTTTGAAAGCATTATAATCCTAGTACTAAAAAACTACAGAAACTACAGTTGTATGTATGTGATACTTACGAGGAGAGATTCTCGAAGGATATACGCGATGATATCTTCTTTAAGAAAGCGTTCTCTTGCTTTTAGCTTTAATAGGATGTCTTGCACACAGCCTTCTTCACAAAGCTGGCAAGATTCAATTAATTTGTCAAAGATATGCAAGGAAATGTGAATTATTAGTACACATGTAGGTACTGATAATTAAAAGTGTTATTTGTTCCCGAAAGGAATTTCATTCTCACTCACCTCTAAAACGAACCATATTTGATGCGGAAAAACAGCCGAGGTTCTGTAGCTGCCGTGGTAAACGGGAAACCGAGTGCCTTCCTTGCACAAGTCGGAAAGTTTTGAGTGCTCTTCATAAATGGCTTCAAGAGTCTCTTCAGATTCTTCCTGGATTTTAATCGCTACTCGTTTCCCATCTGCCATTCCATAGCATACCATAGAATAAGTGTATTGTTACAGCTAAATGAAACCCAAGTAAAGAACTCTTATCTTATCTACTACTACGGGGCTTTTAATTAGAATTAGAAATTAACTGGTTAATTAGTGCAGACAACAAAGTCTAGCACAGATAGCAAAGAAAGAAATACGATTTTTATCTTTTGTCTGGTGGACCTTCGTCTGTGGCTTCGTGAACGACAGAAGAATTCCCTGTTCCCAGTTGTCTCACAAGAGTGTATTTCTCCCCAGGATCTTCCAGACTTTGTATCCAACTTTGAATTTCCTCTTCAATCATGATCTCTCTTCTGCTCCTATTTATTCCACTCTAAGTAGCTACTTCACTTTTATTTTCTCTTCTTTGATGTCTCCAACTGAATATTATGCTTTGCTTCTCATCTGAGCAACTGAGACACAATGAATGAGACTTCTCAATTTCTTTCTCTATACCTAAAGCACAAAAACTAATACCTTATTTCAATGCACTTGCTTTGACAGATTATTATACGTAATCTGACTAAAAGGATTATTTCAAATCAAAGGTAGTCTTTCTTGAGTATACGTGAATATATAAAAGCTCGTATTGACTTTCACGTTTACATCAGTCACATTTTTGTCAATTTTTTCAAGTCTCTTCTATCTAACAAAATATTCCACATATACATTCAAAGGCCAATAGGAAGCCATACCTATCTTATTGCGATTCGGGCCGTGCACTTTAAAGACTTCATGTGTAGGGCAGAAGAGTTCCATGTATGCAGGTTCTATAATGGCTTAATATTTTTTACCAATTGCAAAGAATAGTTTTTATACCTTTTATGTATAGGTATGCTTACTATTACTTTTTACTTTGGAAAATAACCTTAAAATACTATTCTACCCATTTTGCATTTGAAATCCTGTTATGCGAAAAACTTATTCCATAGTAAATTCATTAAATTAGTATGCAAGTAAATAAAAGTTTTTTTTGAGGATAATAAAAATGGAGGTGTAGCACTCATGTTGACCCACATGGTTGCGTGTTATTACGTGACATAACTTCCATGATTGAGCTGTATGCGATTTTTATGAAAACCGGAATAATTGTGTAGTAAGCGAAACGGAAAGAAATGCAATACTGTAAGCGCTGCAGCTTTATTATTGTATGATCTACAGGATATAAATTATTTACGAACAGATTTTTGTCTTTTTTACAAAATAAAGACTGGGCAAAATTTTATGAAGACCAATTAGAGTAACAACTAAAAATAATTTAATAAATTATATAGTCGCATGCAAATACTTTAGTTATTAGGTACAAATATTTTTTATTATAGCGTAGCACTTTTAATCCTAGAAACTGACAACATAAACTCTGCTTTGAAGTTAAAATAGATATGGAATTTTAATTTGTTATTTTATGATAAAGAGTTCCGATACATGTAATGTAAAGTGTAGTAGATAGATCATAAATATTAAATACAATACAACAAAACTGCGGGTTATTATTCAGTTACAAAGAGAGTTGGTTTAGATGCGATAATTACAACTGCACAGTCACCTATTTTGAAAAATTGGCATCAGTCTCATCTCAAATTTATTAAACTGAAAATTAGAGGAATGAAACCATTAAGTATATAAAGTATGTCAGTAAGCGAGATACACAGACAACGTGCAGTTATAGGGAATCTTCCCCATCGTGTTACTTGCTACGTACTATGTCAAATTCTATCCACGAAGAAGAAACTGGTGTGAATATGAATGACTAAAATTTAATCCTTCCATGCAAATGAATGATATCCGCAGGAAAGAGAAAGTCTGCGGACTAATGAAAGTCGCAGGCGGCCAATATATATGCAAATGAAAGTCGCAGGCGGCTAATATATATGCAAATGAAAGTCGCAGGCGGCTAAAATATGTGCAAATGAAAGTCGCAGGCTGGCAATATTTGGGCAAATGAAAGTAGCAGGAAATGATTTAAATTAGCATGAATTTTGCAATGCATATATTTAATCAGAAATTGTTGAATTTTCGGCAGCAGCAATAATTGTAGAAGCCTGGCAATAGTTGAATTAAAATATGAATACGAAAACAAAAATTAGTCTGTCAATGTGGGAAATAAGTAAATACAGTTGTGAGACATTATAGTTGATGTGAAAGACATTTTTGTGTGCGCTTAGGACGTCCCCTCTTTCTCTTCTGGCCAACAGGAATCGAATGTCTTTTGCTCGAAGTTGAAACTTGTAATCGCCTTTCATCGCCGCAACTCCGATGACATGCTTACAAATAAAGCATTTTAAGAAGAGTGGACAGCTGCATTTACTTTGGGGTAACGAGGAATTATAAGTAATTTGCCATAATTTGAGTTCTGATGTCGTGTAGTCGATGAATGTATTCCAATTTGTCGTCTTTGAGGTGTCCATATAACTTAGAGCTAAGCATTGGTTTTCTATACATATCCATTGTATAGGAAACCGTTATAGCAAAAGAAATATAAAGACAGTTGAGAGAGTGGGGGAAAAATATTTCTTGCTAAACAATCGAACTAACTACATTGTTTTCAGTCTACAGTTGCACGTTGCACTTCATGCTAATTTAAATCATTTCCTGCTACTTTCATTTGCCCAAATATTGCCAGCCTGCGACTTTCATTTGCACATATTTTAGCCGCCTGCGACTTTCATTTGCATATATATTAGCCGCCTGCGACTTTCATTTGCATATATATTGGCCGCCTGCGACTTTCATTAGTCCGCAGACTTTCTCTTTCCTGCGGATATCATTCATTTGCATGGAAGGATTAAATCACGGCCAATATGAATTTAGTATCATCCCACACAGGACGAGACGGAGAAAATATTTTCCCAATGATAATGCTTTGCAATGCAATATTCTTAACCATTTGCGTTTATTTGTTGTTAAAAGCAGTTGGCTATGTAAGGTAAGAAAGACAACAAGAGAGCTGTACAGATAATTAGACATAATAACATAGATTAGTGACAAACAATCGTTGTAATTGCTCTCTCCCATACTGCGAAGTAAAATAGGCCTATAAATCATGCTAGACTTTAACATTAACATCACAATCACACACTAACAATAACATAAGGCTACAATAGTACAAGAACCAACTGGTACAATTTATACACGAACTGACTGAACTACGAAGAAATTATTATTATAAATTGCTAAAGAGTAATAGTATAACACTAACACAAACAAATAAACAAGTTGATTTAGTTGATACGTACGTATATCATGGCCTGACTGTAAAAGGAATGTTTATGTTACATAAGACAAGAGGTAATATTTACATTACATATACTCTTACAATTTACAATAAGCAAAAGCATTATTAGTTTAAGTCTATGTTGGTTGGTATTCTGTAATGGAAGTTGGTATGTACAGTTTCCTTTGTTTACATTTACCTATATAATTTTACATGCACAAAATATCTCTGTACATGTTTTAGAAATGCACATAATTACAACGATAATGTATATGTGTACAATCATGCACAGCAAATGTAAAATATACTCCACAAACATACAGTCATAATAATCCTACCTACGCAAAAACATAAATTAGACACTAAACAAAAAGTTGGTAATACTGATCATCACATGAAGGAACTATACAGAATAAGTACATACATACATTTTGTATCTAAAGTACCTATAATTTTCTACTTTTCCTAAACTAATGTACTTAGTAATTTCATGGCATGGCATCTAGGACTTCTAGGACTCTTTTATTTTCAATGGGCACAAGAAATTTCAAATAATCTCAGGATTTGAACACCATTTGAGATAGGTATTGATTTTCAGGTGTTGTGATTTTGATTTTACTTGCAAACAGTAATCCATTCGTCTACAGTACAATTTTGGCAAGTCACCTGACAGCACCAATGGAATTGACATTGACATCTGCTAGTGTAAACCTGTCTGATAGTATTATAGCCTCTACCACAGCAAAGGGTGCTGCAACTCCCAGTATCGGATCTCCCACCTGTTTTATTACACCTTCTTCCTGAAGTGCCCGGAATACTAAAATCATAATTAGACTCACAGTAAGTCGGTGAGCGCTCATAGTACCACAAATTGATATTCGTTGTTTTCTTGCTCCCTCCTTGTCTGTCTCGTCGTTTTCGTCTTTGCTTGTTTATCTTTTGAACCCGGTTCAACGGTCGGTTCCCCAAATCTGACTGATCGATCATGATAGCTTTTCTAAACTTATTTTTCAGAACAGTGCCCACTCGACGAAAATCAGGAGCAGAACGCCAACAAGTCCTCAACTCGCAACTTCCAGAAAGTCCATGGCATTTACAACGTACTTCCATATTTGCTGACACTGCCTGCAATTCAAAACAATTCATTCATTCATAAAAATCAGAGAAAATCATAAAATCCATTCATAAAGTGCTCTTCTGTAAAAAGGAGAGTTAAATACTACAAAGTTTACACGAAAAGTGATTTTAGCAGAGCAATACAGATACTACAAAGAATAGACAAAAGGAAGTGGGTAATAAAGTTATATCTAGTAGTATCTAGCAATATAATAAATATACAAGACTGATTAGGCATTCTTCTTCTTCTTCACCTTTGCCCTTGATGAAGTAAAATCGTATTAAGGTATTAAGAGTCGAAAATGAATGAAGTGAGAAGTGAAGTTAAAGAACTGATTCACCAAAGTAATATTATTCCAATACTCAACCAAAGGTATTAAGTAATAATAAAAGGAATATAATAGCGAGATCACCCACGACGTAAAAAACAGTAGTTAATCTACCTAAAACACAAGACAAGAGAGGAGTCACGTCAGAAGATTCAACAGTAAACTTGTAAAGATTTGTATTTGAGGTACCTACCGATACTTAATGGGTAGGTATCTCTCATATTGAAGAACAATAGAGCAACAATCCAGAGGTAAGTGCATATCTTTGAAAAACATAGAAAAGTATCGTAATAACAAAACTGTGAGGTGAAGTGAATTGCTCGTATCTGATCTCTCACCTTGTTTCATCTTATCTTTCCTAATATTCCCTTAATAATCTGACCTTTGCCTTCCTTTCGTTTACTTTGCTTTGATAAAAGAGAACAGGTAAAGGACGAGCAAACGGAAAACATCATCATCAACATTTTCAACATGAGCTCGGCTGTCTGTACAGCTTTTCTGTGTCAGAAGATACCGCCTAGGCGAGAATCAACTTCTGCGCTACTCAAATCCCAAAAAACACCCGAAAAGGCCCAAGGCAGAAAACAATGAACATCCAAGTTAAAAAAGTTCAATCCGGAAATAGTAATCCATGTCTTGAGAATCTCATATGAAATATGAACATTACACCTTGTCAGATAAAAAGTGCCTCAAGAAAAGAATCCAAACCAAACTGGAAGTAAATAATAAAAATCCCGTAAAAGTTGTGTAATATCAAGCATAGTGAAAAGACAGATGAAAATAATAGCCAAGTCTGAGTCTTTTCATTCCTCTAATAATAACACTCAGGTGATAAAGGAGGATTTTTCTGCCCTAAAATTAAACCAAACTGACTTACTGAAATACAAAGGTAAACCTAAATATCTTTATTATTTCTATTATTGGTTAGCCGTCAGTTCTAATGGACAATTTCGTTGTTTTTAATGCCTACCTTTGATTTTTTCTTTTCTCGCCTCCTAGAAGTGGCGAGAACGAAGGGTATATCAACCTGAAGAATAATGAAAAACTGCTATGATTTTTTACTAACGTAAGTAGACTGTATTTTTCTTTGAATGAGATGAGTTGAGCAAATTAAGGAGCACGTAGTCAAAGTAAATTGCATTTTTTCCTTTATGTAATTGTAAACGACGAAAACAATAGATTTTGTGGGATTTTTGGATGATGTCTCTATTTAGCGTGCAAGCTTAGAATTCTTATTATTATAGATAAGCATACCTTTTACCCTGTTGGTATGCTTTTCCATTGTCTAGTCGACATACTCTTACATAATAGTACTTTAGCTAGCGATCCAATATAATTTACCTCAAGTCATTTATATCTACATTAAGCAACAAGTAACCTGTATAGTTTAGTTAATAAATATGCCCATGAAAATTTTACTACCCTAAATAGTTTGGTTCTTTGACTACTTACATAAGAATGATGAATTTTAGAAAGGACTAAGGACCTTGGTACTTTACTATTACATAGAATGGTAGGTACATTTACCCAGATGAAGATATTATGTATCCCATGCAAGTTTAGTGGCTACATACATATTAATAATACGTTAATGCCTAGGTAAAGATAAAAGGATGCAGTTACATAGATTATGTAATGTAATAAGGAGTGTATGTCTGTGTGCATTAATATACCGGAGATAGAAGGGGGCGGGGTAATTTAGCGTGGAAATGAGAGGGTGCAAAGAGGATGGTGTGAAAGTATGCACGTAAGCTAACCTAATGTAACGTATTAGAGTGAAAGATAAAGCTTTAGTTAGTTTGCTTTGCCGTTCGTTGGCTGTCTTGAGTGAACTGAAGTGACTGTGGTAGGTAGAATGTAGGCTGGCCACCACGGAGATAAACTCATTATTTTTCACGTTAAAATTATTAGCTAAAGGGCAAGAGGTGCCATGCCAAGTGAGAAAGGTACAGAGAAAAAATACACCTTCCTCTTTGCTTCACTTTCCTCTCTCTTTGCTTTGCTTAGTGTCTGCATTCTCTGCATGCTCAAATATTAATTTCATAAATGCAAGCAACACAGACAGACGATTGCATAACAACATTACACTTACACACTCTCATGTCTCTGTTTCTGAATACAATTCACTCTCGCTGTCTCCGTGTGCAAGCTCACACGTTTCTGTACACCTTGGCTCTCTTCGAAGAAGATGCGTTCAATATAATAAACCCAGGGCACATTAATACACTGTGTGAATTCAATGCAAGGGATAACAACTCTTTTTTCATGTCTCTATTATATAAGGTTAGCAAGTTGGCTTTTAAGCTTTAGATGTCGACTGGACTGGACTTGTCTTCTGGTGTGGTGTGATTAATACTGTTATCTATATTATCGCATGTGTAGTGTGTAATACAATAAAGTAAAAGATTGCTTTTAATAACTCAAGTGTACAATGATGATGTTCGTTTTACGTTCTACATAAATAAGTATCATGCATGCACATACTAAAAAAATGAATTTAGGGTCTGCAATACGTAATAGAGTCGTAAAGGGATTACTTCATCGTTTGTATGTATCCACAGAGTGTTAATATGTTGATTAGGTGTAATAGAAGAAATTATCACCTCTACCTTTTAGTTAGAGTAGATTCTATTGCCAGATTAGTGTATATAGTAATGCAACGTCGTGGGACGGCTCTACATTAAATAAAAAATTTCCTATTCAGATATAAAAGTGTCAAAAGTATAAATCAAAACAGGAGACAAGGATAAAAAGTTACCCTTTCTACTACATTTTAATCTCTGGAAACTCTATAGACTATCCTAGACTAAAATTTGTCCGTAGTGTAGATTCTATCGTAAGCTTATGCACTTATAAGAAAAAATCTTGAAAAATCAAGTTATCTCTAGAGGGTATTATTCGCAACTTTATTCATGAAAAACTCCTCAATGCTTCATTGTTCGTAATTGCTGTGGCTGATGAAACAGAAGAACTATTTCATTGATACGCATTAGTTATTACTAAGTACTCACAACATATTTAACTCCATGCACAAAGACTTACTGTTAGAAACCCAGACCAACGATCGATTTAGAGATGATCTTACAATATGTTCATCCTGAGGATTTATTGTTCAAGTGTGTACATCCACAGTTTTAATCGTGTATAGGTAAAGCTAGTTTCTCTCAGACAATAGTAGAATCATGCCTCTATTCGGTTTAATTGGCCATTGGCGTATTAGGCATGATTCATGTTAGCATTTGTATTACATAATGAAAAGAAGTTGTTCATAAACCTACCTAACCCACCTGTAAAGTTGATTAAGCGTAGAAAGAAACATAAGATACGGTTATGTTATGGTTTCAGTACAGATATCTTTGCAAATACGTATTTTATTGCCCTAGTGTAAGAATAAGAATGTTTATAAGCGAAACTTCAGGTTGCATGCGAGTATTAGAACAATATAAGGCGAAGTTAATAAAATAATGATACGATGAGGGCAAACCATTGAAATAGAGAAACATAGTTTATTATGTATGTGTATAGATAGAAGAAGAATAGATTAAGTCATCGAAGCTTCTTAATTGCCCTATCATGGATTTCATTGTATTATAAAAATGCAGTTTTGCATTAAAAGGCAAAATCAGGTAATAACCAAAGAATTTGATGTATGCGTATATATTACAATGCAATATGGTAATTTTATGGTAGAGACCATTGAAGAATGATACCTAACAAGCAAATAAGCAAGCATGGAAATGAGAAAGAGGGAAAAAATGATTGAACTTACGAGTCTGCCAACTTTGTTATTATGCAAATTGATTCTTGATGGCAAATCATTGGATTTCTCTCTAGAGTCGAGGAAAGATTTTGCAAAACGAAGTCCATAGTCCATGTTGTGGGAACAGCCTGACCATTTCCAAGAGCTCAGACTTCCTCTCTTCAGCATTGACTCGTTACTAGAAAATAAACATAGAAATAAGACACAATGCAAAATACCCACAAGTTAAATGTAAATTGAGAGGAGAATCATTTCGCTATGAATTGTAAATTGTAATATAGTTTAGAGTTTGGGGTAGAAAGAATAAATAGAGGAGTAAATCCCTGAATCAGTCAATTGACTGTTAAGGAAAAGTCATGCGATCACTTTTACGTAGTTTGTGTGTGATGAAAAGACAATGGAATATTAAGAGAAGCTGAACTGACCTTTCGTCAAAGGAGTAGTCGGCATCCTTTGAAGGGATGTAATTGACTTGATCGTCATACTGAAAACCACAGCCACAGGAGAGTAATTTCCCCTGACTGCACGCTTTTGCAACGCTATAAGCCACGCCAGCTGATGCGATTGCGTGTCCAAATGCTGACTCTCGGTAACCTAAAAAACAATCAATCCAAAAACGTTTACAAACAATTTACTTATCTTAAATACCTAATCAAACAATTTAATGCAACTCTCTATACAAATACAATGTATACATCAACATTACACTCCAAAAACCAAATAAATCCTTATTATTAGGCAATTCATCAGAAGAATGCGTTTTCTGTAGTTTTACAACTTAAGTAAGTCCTCATACTCATACACATGAACTGTATGAATTAGCGGGAAATAACACATAGAAACATTTGCAGTAGCGAAAACGAAGTTTCTTAATTATATAATAAATATGTATTAATCCTGACAGAGTACAAGGCAAGTGACACATAGACAGCAATGACGATAAACGTGACCAGTCGCAAAATTCATTCTTAAAACTAAAACTCAGTAGGTTACTCATTTGGGTAAACCCATTGCTAATACAGATGCACAATACTCAACTAAATCACTGTACTTTTAAGGTATGTCTTAAGTTCGTAAGTCTTACAGTCCACACATAATACAATTACAATCATTTTAGTCATTTCTCATTCATCTGACTTATAACATAACTTATAACACTTCTTCTTTTCATTATTCAGGGAAACGAGCCGTAAGTAATTTTCTTGTCATCGAGGTGTGAGTATAACGAATTATTGTATTACCTATTTGAGATTTTGCCATTAGTTTGCTCCCTACTGATGAATATTATGATCTACCGCTGTGTAATACGTGGGCATGAGTCAAACTTAAATCCTCCGTCAATTGTTAGTACCTTTTACCTCACCATTGCATTGTTGCTACCTACAGACACAATTATTTATAAAAAATGAGTCAAAACCTTGAAACTTCTTTGTAAAGCCTCGTTTGTAATTTGCCATTTGTATTGTACTGCAGCAATGTTTGCTCTGTCTCTGTGTGTATCTCACTCGAAGCATTAATGACTCATATTTTAATAGCTTAATGCTACACATGATGCACCTCAGCAAAGATATGAACAGCTAAAACATAGCATTTGTTATGGGTGATGGTGATACAAAAGAATATGAAATTGCTAATTACAAGTTTTAGTTTACTCATAATGGTAGTAATTGCCCGTAGGTTGTTGTTGCACTATCTAACAGTTCTTGCTACAATGCTACATCTACTCATCAGGGTACCTAATACAGGCCTTTTTGGGATGTACATTTAAAGGTTATGTATTCCTCTGATGTATAGAATTCTTATATTAATAAGTTATTTTGTGCTAATATTTTATTTAATATTACAACAATTTTACCATTTCTTAAGTTATCACCAATGCAAATGGCAAGGTAATATTATTTAACACTAGTATTTCCCATTTAATACCAGTTGATTGCACTGGTGTTACAGGAGGTTACGTTTTTCATTTAAAGTAATCCCCTTGCGCATAATACTGTAATTATGCAGAACTTTGTAGAAGTAGATGGGAACCCAAAGTATAAACTAGAGTAGGTTGTACTCGCATTGTATGCAATCAATTTTGCAGTTTCCTGTGTAACAATGTATGAGGAGGAATGTGAATGGTAAACGAAAAATGTTATCACATTACACAAAGGACATTCAGGTAGGTCCATCCTAGTGCAATCTATTTTTTACATTACATGGAGGAGGAAAGATGAAACTATCACAATTAGTGTTGAATGTATGTCGTACTATCAGTCTTCCTAACTCCTAACTAATATAACATAACTCATATCAGTACAAGATAATAGAAAAGCTGTACAAGAATTATATGCATAGACATATAATATGTGACGAGTTATATTAGTATTAGAAAATGAACTGGTTTGCTCTGAATTCTGAATGAATTTATATGGAGGTACCTGGTATGTGTTTCATTGAAGAAGAGATTACTAATACGAAATTATGATGTGCGCTAAGTAAAACAATAGAAAGATGAGAGATGGAAGGTGAGGTGAAGGGAAGAACAAGATGCTAATATAGACCGTAAGTGTTCCGTCTGTTGTGCCGTGTGATGCTGTGAAGAGTTTATCTACAGAGAAGATGAGTGTAAGTGGGCAGGTGATTATGATTAAATGAGATGTTAGACGAGGACGTGGGTCTTTGATTCTCCGTACCGCGGACCCACCTCAAAATTCAATTCTTGACACAGTCAAACAAAACCACACAGCAAAACAGTCATGTCAAACAAAAACCATTTCATCACAACTAATATTCAACTGTCTGCTGAATTTATTTTGTAAATCCTAACCCTATTGATTATAAAATCAGTACTAAATCTTAAATTCTACAGATAATTATTTAGATGGTACTGCTATCGCTTGATCGGGGTGCATAGTAAATAAAATGCACAACTGGAGAAATTATGACTTATTTTAAGTTCCCTCATCTCTTTTAGCAGACTTGTAAATATTCTTGTTCGAAGAAAAGTCGGATATGATGAATGTTCCTCTGCATTTCTGTATAGTTTGGTATGTGTTATGAATATAGTGAGAAAAACGCAATGGATCTGTATTTTCTTATGTTATATGAGATGGATGTGTACAAATGGTGTAATCAATGGTACTCCTACTGTTGGATGATTGTTAGGCCGTGTTATGCCGCAGTGACTTAATGACAAGGACTCAAGGCACCGCAGACTTGCTTGGCTCACTGGCCGACCTTTGTAGAAATTACATGATATCACTATTACCATTACGTACCTTTCCAATCCAAGCCACCATCATCATTATCATTACTGAAACGCGTGCATCCCAAATGTTAAGCTATCTTGTAACATTTCTTACAAAAGAAAAACAAATCTTGTACGTCTTGTCTTGTACGTCTTGCGTTGTGTTTGAATGCAACTGCATGCAAGTGAGCAGAACAGTCAATAGAACCTCTACCAACATATTTTATACGCTATTTGTTACGTTACTATGTATCCTAGGTCTATTACTGGTTCAGGTCTCCTCTGTGTTGTGCTGTAGTTGTAGTACCTGTATTATTTAAAAGTCTTCAATCGCCAGCTAATTGTCTTCTGTCCAACAGTCTGAATAAAACGCAATGTGTTACGGTCAATTTAGGAAAACGGAAAGATTTATTATTAATTTACAAGCTGCAACAAGTTTTAACGTTCTTTCTCCTCTGCAGTATAGACAGGAACACAGCACAAGTGTCGTATTTTTTGCATGCAAATTTTTCATTTAGATAAGTAATTGAGTCGTTTCAAGTTTCCTTCACCACAAGATAAGACTTCATTTCTACCTTTTAACGACAAACTAAAGCTATAAGGCCAACTTATCTTATTTAGGTTAGGATATGAGTACGAGATGTTTTTAGTAGTTTATGTACAAGATTAATGTGTAAATCAACTAGGCGCTCTGCAGGGGGTGTGACTATTTTGCAAATTGCCATAAGTCAACTCATCCCTTCTTTTCTTATGATTTACATTATTCTAATCCTTACTGAACTCTATTATGCTATCACTATCCCGGGGCTCACTACTACACTATTCTCTCAATTACGAAAACACTAATACCATCCGTAGCTAATTTATTATCTGCTTGAATCTCAAACTCAAGAATCAACATTTAAAATCAAGGATATGTAATGGATACATAAAATAATCAGTTTTTCACAAAAAATCAACTAATTCACTCAATTCTTTTCCTTAAACTTGAACTAAACTCAAACTCTGACTCATTTGCTTCGGGAACGTCTTACTTGTGTGTCCCACTTGTATAATTTCCTACTTTAAAAGCCTATCTACCTGTGCTGGGATAATTACAAGTAATTTACTCTGATTGAGAGATATCATTAACAGAAAGGGCCGATTCTATGTACAAATAACGCAACCAGTCTCCTCTTCATTTCAAGTTGATAGTAAAAGATCGTTGCACTTAAATGTACATACATTATAATAATTATAACCTATAACCTGGTTGCTGACGCCTTCCTTTCTACATGTAAACATAAACATCCCATCTATAAATGGGGAACTATTAGCACTTATTTCTTACTTATACCTAAAATGCTGCAGTAAATATTTCTATAAACACGTCCATAGTGCAGTACAACCTTATAACACACAAATTAAACACACAAAAGGATCTCCGTGCCAGAAAGCAAGCTTTTCCTTATCAGCCTACCGCATGCACCATTGTTGAAATTGAAATTAGTGAGTAGCCTTTGGGTCCTGAGAAGAAATTAGCCAACGTTTTTCGAAATGAGCTCCTTCTCATTCATTTAGCTTAAGCGAAATCCATAAGGAACAGCAAAGACCCTCATCAACTAATCAACAGTCTCTTTCATCTTCCCTAATTATTTAATGAATGTCTAATCTTGCCTTTTGGCTTGCTCCTTCCTTAAGCTTCAATTTACATTTAGTATTCCCTAGTTTGTTGTTATTTGGATATCATATAAGACTATATGATACAAAACTGTTTTTGTGCACTTGTACCACACAGTTGAATTGTGTATACTAAATTCAAGTTTTTAAGTATGTGATGTAAGAGAAATCATAAGGCACGAATTTACAAGAGCAGCAGAGCTTTCGTTAGAGCAGTACTTTCTTTAAGGTGTAATCTTTGGAATCCTATGCTGGGTGTTCTCTGCTCTTCAAAGTCGCCGACGCCTTTAGTCTAGAGATACACGTTGGTGGAATGGAGCAAACCGGGCGAGCGTTTTTCTACTGATTTTTCCTAAGTTTTTTATACAAGGAAATTGATTTCTTGAAACTGTGTTTGCTCATGCTTTTAATTTAGTTGTTGACTTATCCTTTCGTTTCGAAAGGGTTAAACGAATGCTTTACACAGAGGATAATCAATTGGACACATCGCAAAGTAAAGAAAAGACAAAGTAAATTCAACCAACCAATAAACCAGAGAAGTACAATGAAATCAAAAGCATAGAAAATCCTTTACTAATTCCAACAGGGAAATGGGGCGAGAAAATTCTTAAATCATTTTCCCATGTAAAGTAAACTAAAAGTCATTCTCATCTCCTTTCATTGCTACGTAATACACGGCTCCTCTATTTACCTATCCTGTAATATCCAATCAACTAAATTTAAATCAACTAAGACAAAAAAATTTACATAGGCATTGATTGCTTAATAATTATTAGTTTTAGTGTACAATTAAAGCATTGTGGAAATATTCTCTCTGTGAATCTGCACCATTTACAGTAATTACAAAGTAATATCTATAATAGTTCTGCAGTATTATTGCAGATGAACCGTTTGGACAATTCGTTCAACATATAGCAAACAATATATATATCAATGACATTGTTTTTACGGCTTTACTTCCGGTTTCAAATACTGACTTGCTGTGTGGATGGGTAACATTCGTAACATTATATTAATGGACAGTATATAGCTAGGAAGGTTTTTCAATTTCTTTTGCTTACTACTGTACAAATTGAGAATGAGAAGACGTATGGCAGTAAAAGGAAGTTGCCTTGTCCTCTTGTACGAGTTTGTTGGTGTCACGCACTGCGGTAGGGAGCGTCCTGAGTTTTGATTCATCTGCCAAACCGGAGTTCATCCATCATTTATCTTTGAAAGGAGACTGTCGATAGATAGCTTAGTGGCTCATGTATCTTTTGTCAACGACAACACCTTGGATCGATTCTTTTGACACTGAATGTTGATGTTCTCTCTCAGGTTGACTGCTCTCCTCTCTTTATGTTATGTTCACTAATGCTGCACCATTTACTTGGCTACTGTTTACACGTTATTATATCTATATACTATTTCTGTTACATATCCAATATCTGCTACCCCATCCCTGTCATTTTCATCCTCATCGTTTCTCCTGACGCACAATTCCAATTCCAGTAGTAGGAGTGGTACATTAATACACAGTAGTGTTGCAAACAACCAGGAAAACTATTAATCTTGCCTGTAGATACAGCACACGTTATCCTACCTAATCAAAACACAACCAAAACCTCCAGATAAGTGATAATACTACCTTAGTGTTGAAGCTATACTGTCTTGGGAAGTAATAGTAGCCAGTCATCATTTTCGTGACAATATTTTAAGTAAAACCTTTCAATACAAAGCTGCATCATTATATTTAATTAGTTAGAAAGCAGAATATCCCCATCTAATTAATATGCTAACAGCAAAAAGTTCAAAAGAAAGAAGTTTTAGTAAAGTACATTATCATAATAAAAACTACTGCTGTTTCTTTCAAAACACCTGCAATGATTTTGCTATAAGTATTTACCATTTATTGGATATTTAATGCGTGGCTATGTAAACTGCAAATAAGTATGCATTCCTAGGTGCTCATTCCACGGCAACATGAAGGTCTACTCGGAATATTTCATAACATATACAGGAAAATTCATTAGCAGTGCGAGTAAAGAAATTATTTATGAGCAAGAAAAGTACGCAAAAGGTGGAGTAGTTTACTTAAAAGGAAGAAACTGGAGTAGTCGGTATGGATAGCTCAGCTACTTAGGTATTTGGAATTCGCTGCGAGAAAATAGTTTATGTTGGGAAGGGAAGAGATGCCCAAGGAAGGATGAAAGCAGAAAGGACGACATTGTATGATATTGTTGTAAGTTGTAAGTGAAGTGTTCAAGGCACGTGAATCAAATGATGACAAGACCCTTAGTGTTACTTATGAGTTCCTTGTGTTGTGTGCTGCTACCAGAGCATTTGATTGTGAGACTTTGCAAAAAGGCCATGAAAATACAAAAGGTAGTCAATTCGTTCCGCTACGGTAGGTCAAATACATACACCCAAACCAGAAAGAAGAGCAGACCACCTTTGATTTCATTATTACTAATGTCTCTATTAGGTACCTCACTTACACCAAGCAACCCAGTGCAGTGTACAGAATAACAATCTGGTTCCTTATTACTTATACTATTGCAGACCGGAGAGAAATATTTTCGAAACTTTAGAACTTTGTGTTATGTTAGTTAGTTGGATGTGGGATTTTTCATTATTGTTACAAACTTAGTAGAACCACTTTTATTATCATTGGACCATATATTATTTGGAACATCTCGGTCACTTTGACTCAACACCTCCTCCTGTCAGAAAACTTACAATTACTAATAGTTGTAAAGTTTAGAATATTTTGAGGTATTTTGTTTTGTTTTCTCCGACAATACAATTCAATTAGTTTCCTCAACACCTTAAATGAAGTCCGTCGGAAACCTTTATGCTTTCTGTCATGTAATCTTATCACCTTACGTGTACATAGCTACTCATTACAAGTAATTCTATCCGTTTGCAAAAGAACATAAATAAGACTCCAATACTTGCTCAAATTTTTGGAACATTAACATTTCCCTCATCCACTGTAATTATTTTTCAAGTATAACCAATGTTCTTGTACAGTACTTATTAGGTATACTGTATAAAGTGTATTCTAACCAAAAATGCATATTTAACATGACATTGATAAATATATTAATGTTTACGATTAAATATTATGTACTCTAACTGTAGGTATAAAGTCCGACTGTAATGCACTTAAGTGGTGGTCTTGGTTTGTTTATAGTATATATTATGTAAAATGCGAAATGTATATATGCAGAATACATTAAAAGCGTTAGAGTTCTATTTACTATTACATTTTCATATAAGGAAAATATATATTCGTGAAGCGATTATATGTATCTGCTTAGTAAGTCTAATGGCAGAAGTAGAGTAGAAGGGAACGTTGTTCACAATCAGCAAAACGACAAAAAGGAGAGAAGACAAGGAAAAGTTGTTTTTCAACTACAAATACATGGTTTCAAGAATGAATGCCTTTGATATTCTGAGCGGAGCTAATCAGTTAACACCGCTTGACTAACTTTCCACTGGAGAACAGAGCCCTATGGGAATTTCATTCAAAGCTGTTCTCTCTACCGAAATAATTTCCATACACATCCAAATCCCAATTTAGCAACTATATTAAATATTTTATACACTACCTGATATCACATCTTTCGTTTACGAAACCTGAGTTTCTTAAGTGCACAAGTTCAAAATTTCAACAGCTTATTATAAAGTGTTGAAAGCTAATGATGGACTTCTAAGGACGGCTATTTTAAGTTCGTTGCACTCGTTATGTTATGAACAACGATGCAAATAGTTAAGAATTGTAAACATACAAAGTGAAAGCAGACATCAGTTCGCCTTGGGTAAAAAATATGATGTAGGCAGCTACTGCGAATATTTGAATAAGGAATTAAATCCAGAGTACATGCATTTCAATTTGTAATGTAGTTTCACCATTGAAAAAGGGTTAATTTTTCTATGGTTATGGTTATCAGAGTGAATATGGTTGTGTGACAGAAAAGTTTGGTCCCCCTTTGCATTGAGAAGCATAATTGGAAGGATAAATCCAAAGAGTAATGATAAGTAACTGAATGGAAAGTAGGAGATGAGAGAAGATCAAAGAGAATTGTTGATTGAAAAGTAGCATGTGCACATAAATGTAGATATATCATCACGTAGGATCTGTAACTCCAAATTAAATGGCTAGAAGCAGACATATTACACAGATAGATTCGTTTGTAGTGCTTCTCCAATTGAATATGTGTCTTGTTTCCTACATTACCCACTATATCAGTATACGAATTGCAATTAAGCGATATAGAATTGTATCAAGAACTGATCAGCGATTGCAATTAAAAGCAATGTAGTGGAAAACGAGCTTTATTCAGCTTTTTGTGTCTTTAGGTCGCATACGGACCCGTTTGTAAACATTAGTGCGCTTATTGTGTGTTATTACTGTTCTAAATGACTATTGATTAATGTTAATTGTATTTTAGGGTGGATAAGGGAAACGGTACCTTTTTGGAACATTTGTGAGTTGTGAGGATTGGAGGTTCCCTGAAGGGACGAGCAGTTCCAGCGATGTTTTTGCATTTGGTGAGCACATTCCTCAGTGGCGAGATTGAGGCCTTGAATGGCGACTTTGGTAGCATCAGGTGAGCGGAAGCAGAGCTGCATTTGGTCTCGAGAGAGTCCTGGGACTGTATGGCAGACTGAGGTGGAGTCGTCCCAGAGGGACATGGAGGGGTCTAGGCGCAGAATGCTGTTGACACTGGCAGGTCGCGGAGGGTAGAAGGACCGCTTCTTGCTCACTGCACTCAGCACATCGCCACTGCTCTGTCTACTATTGCTATTCAGGTTCGGGGCACTATTCACCGCTCCGCTCCCCCGCCGGCCACTCAGCGACTCCATTGTTGTCATCGGTGTCACTCGGTTCTCCAATTCTTGCTGCTGCCTCTCCAGCAGTAATTTCCGACTTTTCAGACTATTGTCCAACAGACCCTCTCCGTCCGAGTATTGAGACCTCAGGAGATGACGACGGCGCCCACCCTCACCTTTTCCTCCATTCAACGAACCTCCGTAGCTACGCTCAACAAATAATACACATTGTCACACTACAATACTTCATTCACTAATCCACATCCTATCCTACAACCTATACCACACTCCAAACTCATTATAACTTATATAATAACCTTTCATCACAATCTCAATACAGAATTTCAGGTCTTCAAGTAAATATGCAATGCATACCTGAAACGTTTGTTTGTAAGATCCATTCAATTCAATTTAGTTCCTAGTTCCTATGCTTAGGTACATATATACGTAAGAAGTAACATGTAAACTTGCATACATAAAGATACTATAATCTACATATAATATACACAGATATAGTACGCTTAAGTATGTATAAACCTTTTTATAAACAAACCTAATCCGGTAAAGCTACGTAATAGTCGTAATACATATTCACTATTCACTATGTGTTAAGCATGCATTACATTCTATATTACTTCGGAATGACATTATGCTTTAGTGTTTGCTTGTTTGAAGATTGGTCCCTACTTTCTATGTATACAAACCAACTTTCATCACCTTACTTAATTTCAAATGCGGCGTAAGTAAATAGAAGCGTATTATCTTCAGCTCGCTTTAACTTACCAATTTATGTGCTAATCTTTGTTTATGCCTTTCATTTGCATGACATGACATGACGTTGATATGTTTGTGTTTTATCTTCCGTATTTACTACTCCTATACTTGTAGGTTTTGATAGAGTGTAATGTACGTACAATGGCAGTAATAAAATATTAGCGAACTGTTTAGGTAGGTACATATGGAATTCAAATTCTTATCGAAACAATATGTTTGGCCTACGTATTCGACAGTGTTTTAACATGATACCTTCAAAATAGAAAGATGAACAAAAATACGTCGCATGCATTACTGGCGGATGTGTCTGTCAATTGTAGTAAAATAATACAGCTTTGGGTAGTTGAACAACATCTTGTCAATGAGAATGAGTGCAAATTGATTTACAACACATATAATGTTGTCCACGATTAAGATGTATGTAAAGTATTGCACTTTCAAGGTTCATGTTAATATCAGAATATGGAAATGGTGATTACTATGCCGGAATCTCAGACTTTAGAGGGTACTCATAATAATGTATAAGTAGAAGAGTACACAACCATCATTCATGTTTTAAAGAGATATTGTTTTATTTACAGTCTTCACATTTTTCGTTTGAAATCTCTGAATCAACGTTACTGTTATAGTTTACAAGTTCAGTTTCCTAAGGTGTTGAATGATAAATGATATTTCGCATTGTATTGTAAACTTTCTTATGCATTTCATCAGAATATAATTTACATGCATGATGTGATGATAAAGATGAAGATGACGGAATAGAAGCCTGCGGCAGCTTTGCCAAATCCTATTCTGAATGCATTTGTTTAAATATTGACAAAGAATTAAAAATGTTTGCAAAATGACAGGAAATCCGGACACGACAAGATAGAATCAACTCGCAAGTAGTGTCCCTTATCAGGGACGAACTATGCAAATATGAATAGCTAAATTGTCACATGACCTCACTTGAAGAACTATGCATTAGAGAATTGTCTTACCGTGAAGTGAATAATTACACGGTCAACTGTGTAACATTTAGCCAACTGGACATAGTAAGCAACGCTTTACCTACATCTTTCTAACGAAATATATAACCTATATCATGTAATTGATTTATCAGTAGTGAAATTCCTAAAAATAATGAAAGTTTAATCATCTGCTGCGAAAAAATGCTCAAAAAGATTATGATTGTTGCAAAACTTAGAATATCCTGAAAGATCAGTGTTTGTCAACCTAGTGACTCAACGGAATGTATTTATGACTTCCTAAAATAAAATATTTAGAAAGATCCTTACCTGCCACGATTGGCCATAGCAATTCCAAAGAGATTTGCTGCGAAAATAAAAAGTAGATAAATACACAGTGTGTTTCTTCGATGTTTTTGTTTCTTCATTGTCCTTCACTCATTCACACTGAATTTTGATATTAGACGAGTAATGAAACTTCATTACATTTTATATAAGATTTTATTGATTGAAGCATGAAAACGGATTTCTTTTGAATAGAAACACTTCACGATGCCCCACAAAAAGAATAATTGGCAGGTGAGCTTTCTACTTAATTTTCCATTGATAGGAAATCAGAGAACGTTTAGCGACAAACCACACGACACCACAATGACAAATGTCACAAGTGTTTCTTAACTAAGAAAAGCAATGGACACTGGATTCGACATAAACGTGAGATACAATTACAACGTGTAAGATAAAATCTCGAATGGAAATGGCACATTGAGTCACAGTAGGAGCTGTTAAGGGATGCTGGAAGTGTACCTGTGTAGCTGTGAGATTGCAATCAGTTAATTCGGATATTGGATTGAATTGCAATAAATAAATAGGAGTTGGTGCTGTGTGATGTGATGATTAGTTGTGTTGTGAGTGATAAGTGGTCTGTGATCGGCTCGGGGTTCTTTTCGTGTAATGTACTAATGTAATGTGATGTGATAATGATGTTGCATTACACTTACTTACTCACACACAGCCAGCACAGAATACGGAGCGGAAGGACTTCTTGCCTATACATTGCAGCTCAAGAGTAAGTAAATAAGAAGAGATGCAGTGTGGTTGGTCCAACTCATCGTCAGCTCTTCACTCCAAAATAGAGTACAAGAAGTGAGACGGAGAATCAAGAACTGTACCGCAAAAGTGGGGGCGGGGTTTCTCTTCACGGAGGTGGAGTCTACATTCACTCTCTTCTATTCTTCTCCGTGTTCCTCTATCCTCTCTTCTCCTTCTCTCAGATACACTTCTACAATATCTCAACGTTGTATCAATTCAAATGGTCAATGATAGTTGGAACTTTATTGTATATTAACTCACAAACGAATGGATGATCAACTTTATTGTTTATATTGCTAGATATAATATAGGTACACACCATTTATAACACTCTCAATGCAAAAATGTACATACTATAGGTATATTCAATTGGATTGAAGTATATAATATGAATACCGTGTAGAACTACAGTGTTTGCTAATTACAGGGAGAGATACTGATACACAGTGAGTAAACTTGTGAGAGTTCATTTTGTAATTTTCCGACAATATTTTTCTGATGATTTCTTGAATGCTTGCGTGTTTAATGTAGTATTTTATGGAGGTATCTTTATGCTATACTTTGTATAGGTATGTGAAGTAACACGCCTGGAATCTATGTAGGTTTATTTTATGCACATTTCTATGAACTGTGAACTAGAATAGTACAAATCAGGATATTTTATGATTTTAGGATACCTACTAACGTTTGTTGAAAAATAGTTGCTAACAATACACTGTGTGTTGTACCAGTCAGAGAGGAAGATGAGAACTGCAGAAAAGTATTGGGATGTGAATGGTTTTGGATTGTGTTAGGGATAGGCTAGAAGAGTACTGTAAGTGAGTGTGTAGGTATAGCTAGGTAGGAGATGCGAAAAGTTTTGCATATAAAATAATCATTTGTATAGCTGTGATAAAAAAGACGGTAGAGTGAACTGAGTTGAAACGGAGTGAAGTAAGTCAGTCAGATTATTGTATTGAGCGTCTGAAATTGTCTGCATTGTTTAATGTTTTGTTAGAAGAGAGGATTACGGTCAGTACATCAGTAGAGTTGTGTTATGTGATGTTGGAGTTGACTGCGACTGGACTGGACTGGAATGCAATCAATGCATAGTTAAGAATTTAGCATCATCGTCTTGCTCGGATAAGTTAAGGACTTGGTTTCTTATACAATATATACACAGTTTACACATGCAATGCATGATTTGTTTTGTTGGTTCGTAGGTATAGCACATACATAAGTGTACCTACTTTTTAAGCACACAGACACATCTAATTGCTTAAGAGCAGAATTTTGTTTTCAACGTAAACCAAATGAAATTAATGTAAAGGATTTGAATGGTTATTGGTGTTGTGAGAGATTCATTACATTTCCATGCAATAAACTTACAAAGTATCTAATCTCTTTGAGTCAAGTCAAAGTCAAGTTACTTGTGAATTTTTTCTCTTTCAAATGCTGCATAACATAACTATACCAATATCAGTGTGGTATGGTATGGTACTGTGTAGTATTTATTACTATTACTGCACAGCAATAGTGCACTCGATTGTATTCTGTGTTATGCAGTAGTGGTTAGTTCAGAGTTCACCATTGGATTTATAAGGAATGTCTGAAGTTGTGCTGTACCTTACAGAAATACATAGAAACACACATTGACAGCATTTAAAGCAAACTGGTAGCAGTTTACTACATTAGCGACAAGAAAAAGACAACCTCAAGATTTCAGACAAAAATCATCGTAACAATTATACAAAAATCAAGAATCAAGTCAAGTCGATCACATTGCAATGTACACGCACTAATACTGATACTGGTGTCTTCTCTATGGATGGATTTACACTTCACACACATCAAGGCAGTGTTAAGTATACTCACTATTCAACTGCACTCATATTCCACTAAAATCAAGTTAAACTCACAAAAGACTCAGAGTTACGAGGATTCTTTATTGGTAGATTAGATACATTACATTCAGGGGAATCAAGTCAAGACCAGTAAGTCGTAAGTAAATAAAAGTAAGTTTTCCTATACTCTTTGTCTTTTAATGGCCAATAAAATCAAATACCTACAAGTGTAGAACTGGTTTCCCCATCTCTGATAGTCATCTCAATCTTTAATGTTGTGTTGTGCTGTGTTCTATTGTATTATGAGCACTCAACGCACAATATGCCCAACACAACTTTTCAGCCCTGCTCTTACTTACAATATCTCCTGTCCTCGCTTTTTATCTATTTCTCCTCTTCTATCTTTTTGCATAGATAATCCATAATTTCTGCTCAAGTCACATCAACTTAAATACTGAACGGATATAGTCGCATATCTTATCTTTCTTATCTGGCCCACCATTATGCTAAATAACAGCTATAATTACAGTCACTATCACTAGAAATATTTTTCTCTTTCTACTACACACATCCTTTTTACTAAGTTTCGTTATATTTATTGCAATAAATTTCGGATGGAATGATTCTTTTGTCAAATTCATGCATTACCTTCAAGAAACCCAAAGAATAAAACTAATTTGCAAATTTTTTAAAACTCACTTCGAAAGCTGTTTAGTTAGTCAAAAATACACTTGCAAAACTAGTGAAAAGTAAAAATATGAACAAACTTTCTAACTTACGACAAATCATTTTTTATTTCTACTTGTAATTTATAAACTGCAAATTCAAAAGCATCAAAGTGAAAGCTGCTTTCACCATCCCATATTTACACCCATCATTCAAAGTCAAGTACTAAAACTAAAACCTTTTACATGTAATGTAGACTTTGGCATTAAGAAACCTAAATAGCTATTTCATGAATTATAATTACATAAATACTGTAATAAGTATGAGGTATTTAAGTTTGAAGTAGTTATGTTTTCTCTACACAAGTGAATTTAAATGTCTGAACATGTATACATGTATAGTAAATTTATCATTAACAATTGATAAATTCACTACCCAAGATATGTAAATGTAGTATTATATAAAAATAAGTACATACATATTTTTGAGTTAACTAGAGGTGACAGGTTTTATATTTTAATTTTTCTTCACTATCTGCACAGCGTATCATATTGTATGAATAAATCGTAGCAAAACTTAAGTAATGGAAAAATCAAAGTGGATTAAAAATTCTGTTTGTCCTTTCAAATAGGTTTTCATTGTGCACCCAAGAAATTTAAAATGCAGAAAGGCACAAGTTAACCAACACAATATTAAAGAACACTAGATATTATATTATGCATACCACAAAGTTCTAAGACACTTTGTAAAAGGAAAATTAGTATGCGTAGAGACCCATATTTTAAAAAGTTACATTGTGTAATTCCAAACTGTATGCATTTACAGTATTGGGTTATAGCGGCATTTGCAGTAAAAGAAATAATTTAATCAGTGGGTCGAGTGACAGGAAATTTTGATAGTTCATATCATTGCGGATGCCTGGAGTAATTGTGAAGTAAATGCTCTTCCCTGTCTTTTCATACAAACCAGATACTCTATTCTATACACACTCCCATGGTTCTCGTAGAGGATAATGCAGCATTGATCGTCAGTTTTAATGTACTTACTGCCGTGATTGTTGTCTGTTTGAATTCTTTGTTGAAGTGAGAGGCGCAACGGTGGCCAAATGGATTATGTTTCTTGCCTTTGTACTGCTACCTTACTTACATTCACAGAGTTCCATGGGACTCATCTTCCGTCACATCTAAAAGAACTGCCGACATTCATAAGTGTATCTCTATTGTGTCTATTAGCTTTATCTATTATGGGCACAGCCCAACATATATCTTATCCCATTTAGGTACATAATTTATTTAGTACCTTATTGTTATAACATACATTAAATTACACACATTTTCTGAGTATCACAGATTATTGTAATTTGCAGTCGTTTTGTTCTTCAAATACACAGAGCAAAAGTTACACTAGTTTCCTGGTAATCTCAAGTGATACCATGTATGCAAAGCAAAATAATCAAAGTGGAATATGGAATTAAAACTTTGTCTCTTCGTTCAGCTAAGGTTATTTATTACTCTGGTATCTTTACTGAGTTAAGTGTGAAACCAAATATGCAAATTGTAGTATTTCTAATGGGTGAATGTGAATGGTCACTAAGTAAGTATTGTAGGTATTTATAATAATAATCAAGTTAAAATTGTAAGGTTAATACTTGGAATTTTTTTATTGCAAGTCAATACTTTGGGTTTTCCACAGTAATAGTTGAATTTATGAATTCAAATAAAACAAAATTTGTCTTACTTACACTGTCTTTCAAAATAAAAATGTATTTAATTATTTATTTTTCAATTTAATTCTGCAGAAACCTCCGTCTTTCGATTTTTGATGTTATAAGTACTAAGGGTGGCAATAGAACATGGGACCGGTCTATTTTCTACTATTACTCAAACGCGCTATAGTTTTGAAGCCAGTGAATGAAATGTATTTGATTACTAACTTCTTTTTAAACTGTGTACGAAATATTTTTAGTTAGAACTTTAAAATGCCCCCGAAGCACCCTCCTGTAGTGCCAGAGCTCGTGAAAGTGTTTTCCGATGAAGGTTCTCTTGAAAGAGAGATTGTTGCGCGAGTAAAAACCGCTGGATATGACATAAGTAAGACTTTAGTACATAATATTATTCATTGCAATGGAATTAGACGACAAGCAAATGCGTTGGAACATTCTACACCTCCAAAAGTGTATACAAGGAAAGTGAGAAATTCTGACTTTTTAAGAAAGTTTAACAATATGACTGACAAAGAAAACCCAAGAAGTGTAAGACAGATGGCAAAACAGTTGAAAACATCCCATACAACAGTTATGAAGGCCATACAAACTGATTTGGGGAAGACCATTCGAAAAAAATCGAAAAACCATGCGCTCAACTTTCACATGTACAAAATCGCAAGACGAATGCCAGAAAGCTGTACGACGGTCATCTATCAGGTGAAAAGTGGGAGTACATGGTCACATTAGACGAAGCCCTTTTCAGCGTTGACGACTGTAATGGAAAACGGAAAATTTGTTACGTAAAAAAAGGAAAAGACGTACCTGAAAGATGGGTATGTGAAACAAAAGAAAGCTATGGAAAGCAAATGATGGTGGTAGGAGCAATCAGCGGTAGAGGAGTTTTTCCACTGATGAAAATACAAGGAAATGCGAAAATAAATGCCGAGGTATACCGGGACACCGTTTTAAAACCTATAATGACCATCCAAGCCTTTACCCTGGGGAAGAAAGCAAGGTCTTCATTCACCACGACAAAGCATCCAGTCACACTGCAAAGAAAACTAACAAAATGAAATCAATGGAATAACACTGATTCCAAATCAAGAGAATCACCGGATATATCTCCCCTGGATTTTTTCGGTTTTGGCTGGCTAAAACAGAGGGCATTCCAAAGAAAAGCTACTACTTTAGAAGGACTTTGGAAAGTATTGAACAATGAGTGGAACAGTGTGGATGCTGCCATGGTCAGTAAAGTGTTTGAAAGTTGGAAAAAGAGGTGCAGGGCTGTAGCCAAGAATCAGGGCTATCATGTAGAGCGAACTAATCACAATAAAATAATTTCTTTGTAACATTAAAATGTGACGACAAACTGGTCCCATATTCTATTGCCACCCTTAGTAAGCCAAGATTCTCTGGTAGAGTTCCACGTGTTTACCCATTTAATTCGTCATATTTTTAAAATAGTAAAGAAGCACTGAATGACTAGACTAATCTGTTCATGTACATTTTAAATAACCTTGCGAATTGTTATCCTGTGATCTTATTGGCACCTCCAAGGAAGATAAAGTTGAATTAATAGTTGACGAATGAGTATGAAGGTGATAAAGTAATTTACAACATTTAAATTCAATGCTAATGATTTGAATAAGAATCTGTCGGTTTTGTTTAGAAGAGTTAAGAGTAGAATACTGGTTTTGTAGGTTTATGGCTGGTAGAATGGCAGTTAGTAGAGTGAATGCTTTGCATCTTTGAACAATGGATGGGATCATCACAGTCCAAATATGTTACCTATTGTTGGAATGTGTCGCGATAAAAAATCCATTCTGTAGTTCATAAAAAACGGAATACTGAGTCTGTCTCACTTTAGGTGGTGGTGCAACCTTTAGTTAGCAGTCAGTAGTACTCTACCGGAGTTTGTAGAAAAAACAAAAGGTTTACGTTTACCTTACCCATACATACAATACAAAAGATTTCGATACTAACAATAAGTAAAAAGCAAGTGGAAGTAGAAATGGATTGTAACTTCTGTCCTACTGTGTTTCATTAGATCACATTATTTCGGACTGGATCCACCTCCAGAACTATTAAATATCTAAATATGAACCTTTTTAGTTTAGGAAGATTCCCATGTGAGAATTAGTAAGTTCATAAATGCAAGCAATATTATTATATCTGTGTTAACAGTTCCATTTTTTATGAAACTATGTTATGACGATGTATTCATGATATAAAAGTGAAACCAAACCACCCAAAAATGTTTAGGGCAGTTGATTACTAGTTTCAGCTAAAGATTTTACGAGAGTACAAATAAGGGAGCCTACCTCTTTATGGTTAGTGCCTGAAAGAAAGGAAGAAGAAATGGATGGGCAGGTAACTATTAATGTTGTGCGAAGACAGACTTTGATATTTATTATTACTCAGCAAAATTCCTCTCCTGATCGTACATAGAGGAGAGAGGTATATCTAAAGAGAGGAAGACTGTGTTGTGGGTAGGTACTAAATGAAAAGCAGAGTTGATTGCAGTCGGAGCAATTGGAGTGAGGCAAAACACGTCTTTTGCCTCATTAAACCCTCTCTTAGTCTAATTGCCTCACTTCATTGACAAAATTTTATGATTGCCTTCCAGATCGCCATCCATTCTTCGTTTCCTCCTCTACACGATCTCACTACCCGGTAGGTCCAGCTTCTTCAAAATATAAATTAATATTAAATGCAATATACATACCTTCTTCATCTATACTTACATCATCAACTCTAGAGGTATACGAAATATTCAGAGTACCCAACTATCAATACCAAAAGCTTTTACACTACATAATGCATTGGCTTCAACAGATCCCAGTTTCCTTTCATCTAAATACCTTCATATTTTTAATTAACACATACAAACAAACACTTAGAATTTTTAGAGCTTGGAGTTACTTCACAATGGAGATCACCCAGTTGCGCTCCCTGATGCGATTTTGTTTTATTAGCTAGTAGGTAGTACAGAAAGTACCATTCAACAGCCACCAGTGATAATTATGGCATTTAATAACATTACCTTAAATTTTGTGGCAAGAATGGTAAGACTTATAATAAAATTGCCACATAATCTTATTAATTTCGTTAACGCTTCGTCGATTTTTAGAAAGGCTGGACAAAATCAAAAACTAATTCGTTGTGGAGAATATTTTCTGCCTTGTTTGAATGTAATTAAATACCAGAAGCAAATTTTGGAATTATTCAGAAGTTTTTTAGTGTGTGCGAATTTTAGGCAGACACTTCACATTGATTGCTTAGCAAATAGATATTTAATTCTACATAAAGGTTGAAACTTGAAACCCAAAATAACTAAATTGTAGTCCTTGAAAAGTTGTAGCAATGTACAAGAAACGTAAGGAATTAATAGAAAAAAGTAATGCGTATCAGCATCAACATCAACATATCTTCACTTTTACTCTTATGATAAGGCTGGTCACGTCTGCGTCCTTGTATCTAACCTTGACTTGACATGACATGTCATTCTAAACTGTCATTGATCTCTATTAGGCGAATTATGATTTTACTCTGATAAGGAAATGTTTGAGTCTGTAGCATTATAGAATGTTTGTAGATTCTCATGGAATTCAACGTTGTGTTTTGTGTTTCTTCAATTTCGAGTAACTCACTCAGAGAGGAGATGACATGAGAATTTCTTTTTATTTTCATATGTCATACGCAAGACACGGATAGGAGAGATACCTAAAAAGAGTAAAGAACGAAATGAAGAAGGGGAATTTTATTGTTATGCTGAATAGAGAACCAAAGGAATAAGGTATGTGTATAGGTATGTGTTTGAGATGTGAGATGGCAAAGGGTAGATACACAACAGAGTATAGGAAAGACGGAGAGAAGAAATTACATTGGATTACAAATTACAGTAGAGTACATCCGTGCATATCTGTACTTACCCGCAGTCAGTGATTCACGATCATGAATCATCTGTCTTTCAATTTGTCGTGAGAGAATGCATCCGTGTAATGTAATACATACATTATTATTCAACAGACATGTTCACAATGTAATGAATTTACTGGTCACAATGGGAATGAGATGATCTGATTGCTTACATTAGCTTTGAGCTTTGATTTACATTTCTTACATGCATTACCTAATGTAAAATTATAGCTATGTATAGAATATAGCAAGGCTATTCACTTTGACTTGACAAGATACTGATACTAACAATATTTTAAGGTCACATCGGGTCACCAACTAAAAAGGGTTACAAAAGTCATATTTTATTTCATACGAAATCCAAAGCTTGTTATCACACAATTAAATGCACACAAATACAGCAATAGCAATGCCTATTGCATACGTGGTTAACAATAATTATATTGCCGATATGATATTTAATAGCGTCGGAATAATGCTAAAGAAATCATACTGGCAAAGAAAGGCAATCCACGACCGTTTAAAATGCTTTCTCTTGTGGACGATAGAGAGCGGCTCGGGAAACTTTAGGAGGATTTCGGCATTTGAGAATCCATCCCACTAAGCACCTTTAAAGCACAAGGATTTTCATTTTTACTTTCAAGGGTATTCCTTACTCCACGTCGTGACTACAAAAACTTTCATATTTTTTGCTAAGTTAATTCAAGTAATATAAATTAAGATAATAATATGGAGAATAACATAATAATATTATCTGTGATCTGTGAATGACAATCAAGTCATAGAATTCTAAAGTGAAGATATTTACAAAGAAGTGAAATGAGACTATTATGTACAAGTATTATCATTTAATTTTAAGTTCTTGTCTGAATTTGTATTAACTTTTGTTTTGTGTATCATAGAAAATAGATAAGAACGAAACAGGTGCTTTGTTGAAAGTCTAGAGTAATATAATCGATCCATCATACTCTGAAGAAGTCTTTGGAAAGAAAGAAAATGGATTTGGCTGTAGGGGAAGGTAGGTAACTTAAGTAAATTCTGTGAAGTACAAGTACAAATACATTTATACTTTGTAAGAGATGAGGTGAACAAGAGCTCTCTACTCAATCTCAAGTAGTTCTCATCATTCCTTTTGAGAAATTAGCTTAACTTGGACAAGTGTCATCACAAATATGACAAGTATGTATGTACATACTTTAAATGTAAGAGAGCCAGTGTAAATACAAATAGTACAACAACATAACACTCGCAGTACAGCACCAAACCAGGTAGTTCATATTTATTACCGACCTAATCATGATAAAGCATAATCTCTATAACTATGTTGCATAAGTACAATATTAGTTTTAAGATCCCAGGAACATTATACCACCTTAGTCATTGTGATACAAGAAACATAGCAAATGGAACGTCTTTTTTCTTGTCCACACAAACAGTTGAACTTTCCCATGACTCCATCAAGTAGGTTAAATATACACATTGAATACAATGGATACCGACACACAAAGACAAACTAAATTAGGATGACAAACTAATTCTTTCCTTGTAAAGTACGTACGCAGATCATCCTTCCTACTCACCATATCAAATTATCTGATTAAATCTTAGTAATTACCGTAATTCTTGCAATGGACAATGTATACTGTACTCAGATAATATTATCTGCATTATTATGTATGCCCACGATGTAATTGTTAAGTTTTTGTAAACAAACAGTATATTACCATATTGCTTTTCCCACATAACTATCTCCCACACACTCATTCATTCCCATATTTAGGTATCGGAATGATTTAAAATAATTATTCTTTTCTTACTCAGTACTAATCGTGATTTGATTATTGCTGCCACCACAAAAATTAAATTCGCAATGAAAAATATCTTATTAATACTCATACAGATGACAAATACCGAAGTTGTTCTCTTGTGTATGCATTTTCTCTTGTGTGTATTTTAATTAATACTTTTAAAACATCAAAACTTTTACATTTAGCCTTTAGGGAGATCTATACCTTATCTACGGACCATCTATTGACTATCGGTCATACATTCAGTTGTCGACAGTCGACACAGTCAAAGGCCGGCCTGCATTTCAACACACAAAGCTTAAAGACAAAACAAGACACTTGATGAGAACAAAACACCGGTTGTTGCTCCATTGTTGCGAGACAAATTGAAGCAAATTGAATTCTGTCTGAAATCATTAGTTTATCTCAAGTTCAGCTTGAGCACTTCTTAATAAACATCCATCCATTACAATATACAATACAAGTACAAACTACAAGAACAATTTGATATTTATGTCCTTTAAGGTATATTAACCATGCTACAGAAAAGAGCAAATGTAACAAATTATGATTGTAAAATCTGTGCTTGAAATGCAATTACTTATAGGGAGTAAAGAAAGGAATTCCCATTGGATGTATAAGAATGAATGAGCAGGGGATATAAATCAACGGAGCATTCTTAATGCAAAAAGACATTGAAATGGGAAGAGGAGAGGGGTGAGTGAAAGCAAAGGGATATTAATAATAAGTATTCTTGTATTTTAAATAGCGCAGTTACATTTACATTAGCACTCTGAAACGAACAAATGGACGAGTAAACGGCGAACATGTTTCTTGTGAAATGTTTTCCATGTATGTCATACCTGGGGTGTCCGTATTGTTATTTGGAGCTTGTAGATTGATATTTATGAGTATGTGTGTGGGTGCTGTGCTCAAATCAGTGAACATTATTCAATTCAATTCAGATCAATCAATCACTCGACCGTCTTCCTTTTCTTACACTTCATTTCCTTTTCTCAATAGAAAATAAAAGACCATTTACCTACAAATGCTCCTCATCAACATCGCCCATCTTTCTATTACCTTTTATGGGACGAACCCACACAGTAACTGCTTACCTAGCCGTATTACATCCTTTTACATACAAATCTATGCTCTACTATCTGTTTTGGTACACGGATTTAGATCAACATGCCCAATGGAGCGTTTTTAATGTTCACTTTACTATTTAGCTACCCTTCTTCCAAGACACCTATTGCCATTGCTATATACATGTACACTTTATCTATATAACAGTAATAGTTAGGGATACAACTTTGATTAGGAATGAAATTCTTTTCTAAACCTGCAGATTCAATATATGGCAAACTATTTGATGGCGAAAGGGGGTTACTTATGTTTGGCCAAAGAAACATCAAACATCTGGACAACGGCTTAAGCTTTAATACTGATTAGCAATACAACCAATTATGACAATGGCAATACTAAGATTTGCTGTTCAAAAGCATGCATGCCTGTGAAGTTACAAACTTAATTTTTAGCAAACCATTTGACGTCCACAAATAAATATGATAATTTGATAATAAATTAAGTATAAATAAGTTTAGGTTCAATAATTTATTAAGTAGGCAATTTCTAATGAAATATTTATTAAAAATAGTATTTAAAAATTATGCATGCTATGTTCGTTTTTCAATGCAAGTTTCTAAAACGAGGGATGTATCTAAAGATATGTATTGTTTCAGACTATGTCTTACTGGAAGATGTATCTAAGGAAATCCAATATAACTAGCAAGTACGTAAGTGTGTGTGTACAAATAATAGAAAACAGTAGACAATCAGGTGAAATATGTTCAATTTAGTCTAGCCAGGTGATTTAATACAAAGTATTGATGGGGAAGACCTCCCAAAGCTGAAAGTGGTCATGGCTCAATATGTACAAATATTACGGTATGCATTATGCCATATAGGTACTTTTGAAAATAACAACTTAAGAAAGTTATGTAAAGTTCAGTAGAGCACAAGATATACCTTGTAAGTTATTCTGTAGTAGCATAGAACACAGAAATATTAGGGTGTCTATTGTCTACATACACTTTGTAAACTGTAATATAGTAAACATAAGAGGAGAGACAAGAGTGTTGTTCTTTTGATGGTTACTTTGTTTCACTCCACTTTTCTATACTTCTTTTCACTTGATGTGTAATTGGCCAGATGCTTTGGGCACATACCATAGAATACCCTAAGAAGTCTTAGTCTACCAGGAAAATTCTTATGGAATACCAATACGATATGATGAGATGAGGAGAGGACTCCTGAAAATAATATAGTCAATACATTTGCCCCATTTAAAGTAATATCATTTATAAAAGAAGGAAGGAGAGGGCTTTTCTTCGGCAGCTGCAAAAGGACGCGCTAATTTCTACATTAGTTGTGAGAATTGGAACATTTCCGACGCAATCTTATCTCAAGCTTTTGGAAGGATAAATATTTACAGAAAAGTACATGCAATCTCTGATTCTTTCTCTTTAGTTTACTAAATATCAATAAATGCTCCCTGACAAAGAATGAAGAATGTGAAGACAACTCTTGTCGTAACTTAAGAAAATGTAAAATGCATTTGTCACTTACGCAGATTAGAAACACGCGAGTCACGTAGCGTTTTTACTTCTAAAGGTTTGCTCCAGTTTTTATACTAAATTGCTTGTTTTTACCATTTTAATACTGCAGTTTAAAACTTTTCTACCTCAAATATGAAATATCCAAATAAAAAAAAACATTTGTAAAACAGTTGACCTAAAATTCAACTTTGCAGTGGAACACAGGGTTGAGAAAATATCATTTTGCGGATTATATTATACCCGAAGCAATATTTAGAAAAGAATTTACGGATCCCTGAACAGATAGGGAAATATGTATCACTTGGCTTGGCATCACATCGTATGAGGATCAAAGCACCTACTCTACCTAATTGTGAGTATAAGTACATAAGTAGAACTACACACAAATATCGGCGAGAGAAACGAAAGCAAAGAAAGAGAAAAAAGCAGAGCAAGGTAAGAGACAAGAGAGGAAGGGATGGAGGTTAACTCTGCTATCTTTAAATGCTAAAGTTAACGTTACATACAGTTCTGTTAACAAGTTCGGAGGTAGAAGGAAGAGAACAAACGATCGGTTCCTTTCATCTCCTCTACCTTCGAAAAGTGTGAAAAGATTGCTTTTGGAGTCTGCTTTGCGCCCCTTCACATCTCCTACTGTAATGCCTTAAGTCTCTCTCCTCGCTATTGTTGTCTTCTTCAGCTAGACTTGACTTGGCTATCTACTATCTACGTTTCAACATTTTACCCAAGTACTTCATTACATGTATATAAATATGTACTTATTATGGTCTTATCGTATCACTTTTGTTAGGTACGCATGCACAATATCTTCTTGTGTCTTTTACATACATACCCAAAAGTGTTTGCACCGCAAATGATACTCTCAATGCGATATTCATCTAAGCATGAGTTATTTTCTCTCAAACTCTTATCTAGCAATATGTACCGTAGGGAAATAAAATGTTTACATAATCTATGATATTATTTGGCAGAAATAGTAGTTTTGCTGTAGACAACGAAATACGGATACATAACAAAGGAATACAAGGATAGGAGTGAAAAAGTTTTTCTCAACTATTTTTGCTAATAAAGAATGTGCACTGCCAATATACTTTTTGCAGGAAAACGAAACCTGTTTATGTTGAAGTACAGAAGCAATTTATTGTCTCTATAAATAGATTTTCCAAAGGAGTTTTGCAAACTAATTTTATTAATTCCAAGTAAAATAATTATAAGATATTGTGATTGATTTATTATAGAATCAAGTTTATTAACGATCGTCTTGATTTATTTCAATATGGTACTGATAGTAATAATAGATCTTCCAATCAGTTATGATTCCAGAAGTATTTCATCAGAAGCAGATGTGGAACACAAGGAGAGGTTTAAGAACTTCAGGATTTTTGGAATTTGTTTGCAATGAGTTTGGTGATAAATAAGAACTCCGACGGAGGTCTTCTTTCCATCATCCATCTTTTCTGTCTTGTGAAGGCATCAACATTCACCTGAATGAACACTGGACAGACAAATAGATTTACACTCCATGAAGAGTAGTAAATGTAGCCATCGATATCTACAGTAGGTACTCTTTATTACAAAACGCAAAGAATATTTACTACCAACCTGCCAGCATGGTTTTCATTGTGAATTACCTCAAAGTAAGAGATCCTCGTTTGACTCATGTTGGTATACGTCCAACACAGGACATGATGCTAAAAGGTAAATGTAATTTAGTCTAAAGCCAAAAAGGAACCAAAGGAATCCAAAAATCTCAATGAAAGTTCACAAAACTTTCCTGTTCAATGGAAGAATGAATGAAATAAGAATATGTACTTTGCCATACATTTGTTTTTCACTTTTTCAATAAAATTTCTTCAGATTAGGTTAGATCATTTAAATACTAATACCTACATGGAAGACTCAATGTAATGTGCTGTTTCATATTGCCTATGGTGGTGAGGTTTCCTATAGAGTTATTTTTGTGGCAGTTATTGATATAAGTTGAAGCATTTTAGTTAAAAGGGAAAATCTGTTTGCCTTTAATACTGAAATTGAAGAGAGCCATAATGCGTGGGAAGTTTTCGTATTATTATTTATTACCTATCCATTAGCGACTTATGTAGTAGACATACACAACAAGTTTGACAATGAGGTTTATGCGAGTGAGCAAAAATGTCAATTAGAGATGGTGATGTGATGGGATATGATGGCTTCGCTTTTTCTTACTCTCTCAAGCGTTCCAGCTAAGCTGCTTTATTTTGTTCAGCAGTAGTATGTTGCTTTTTTATTTTTCGGCAACTTCCTTGAATTTAAAATTTTTGAAATGGTTATAATACTAGTAAACTAAACATTCATACCATGTAAATAATATACGTTCTACTTACTGCGTGCAAATGAATATACTTGTATTATGCTGTGAGAATGAGAATTTTCCATTAGACTCATTCATAAATATGAAACAATATTTAAGTCGCATTACACAGTGTGTCAGTAGAAAACACTTACATAATATGGTTTGAAAATGTTTTATTATTGTCATTGCATTGTTGAGTGGATAAGACACTTTGTGTTATGTTGTATTGTATTATTGCGTTTGTTTTGTTGAGATGAAAGCATTTTGGTGATGTGAAGAGATTGGGAAAAGAAGGTTTTTGTTGTTCTTCTCGCATGAAATTCCCTTCACATGGCCATAAACCAAAGTTGCTCTCAACAATGGAACTGTGGTCATAAAATTATAATTTTGTCGTCAAGGAAAATGAAGGCAGGGCAGGGCCAGTCACCAGAGGACAAGAGTGGCCATCAAAGAACTTACCCAAGATTATTATGAATACTAATGGACTCATACGGATAAGGTTGGGCTGCCCGGGCTCTCCTTATTTCTTCACTTAAATGTTTTGAAGGTGACGAGACACTAAATTATCATAAAATTACTTTATTTCACCATTCACACAAATACAGAAGGCATAATACAATACAGGTGTGTAGGAGGAACATGTTTTACAACTTATTGGCCTTAGGACAAATAATCATTTTCTTCGAATTGCAAAATCAACGAATCCATTTATTACTTTTCATTTTTGTGTCATTCTTGCCTTCCTCTGTTATTAATCTATTTGATGTGTATTATTCTATGAATAAATTAACAATAGGTGACTGGAACAAACTTAGACCAAAACCCTCTGCAAAGAGTTGTTTTAGGAAGAGTATGAGTAAGACTGATATTTAAAACACAACCTTGAAACAGTCAATCATTCCCTAGAAACGATGTAAATACAAAGTTTGAAATACAAAGAAAAGATTATTTGGAGCTGCATGCATCATCAATTTGTATACAAAAGAGAAATTTTCAAAGAATTCCTAAAAGTTCGTTTATGTTTTACAGGGAAATGCAAATGCTGCAGAAAAGTCTGCAAAAGCAGAAATGCTCATCTACTGGGCCAGTGAACTTTGCATATAAATCATTTCAATTCTGTAAATATCCGTATTCTTTGGAAATTACCTGGGAAATGTGTATTTAGCTTTGAATAGGAAACTAAAGGTAAATGCCCGCATATTCGCAATTTGTACACAAAAACGTTAGTAATCTGGTTTCGAAGAGTTATCTTTACAGTAACTCATGCCATGTTCATTATTTTGATATATTTCACAAGGTAATTTATGTGACAATGTCTACTGGATTGCCTCCAACTTTAAAGTTTTATCTACTTTTCTTCCTCAAATCATACTCATTCACACGCCTTTATCGTGTTCTCCCTTCTCTTCCAAATACATGACTCAACACTAACGAACTTTGCTTGAAATCTTTCTTTAAACTGTAGAATATCGTGTCTTATTAGGTAATTGACTCTTCGTTTTATTGACTTCTATTCAATTCATTAGCATCCCACACCACTACAATTACAAAATGACACCAAAACACAGTAAAGGTAAATACATATGTACATAGAGTAAAAGCAATCTCTCTAAACATCTTCTCATTAACAATTGGGTAAAAACTTTTATACATTAACATTGCCTGAGAATATTCCATGTATCTTTTAATTTGCAGACATTTATTACAGAATTGCATTTGAGTCATTTAGAAGTGTGTATTGAGGTCTTGTAATTGTAAATGATTATTCTATTGTTCTTTCTGCAAAATTAAAAACATATGCATTGCATAATTAACCTGCATACACAGTACAGCACATCCTTATGTATTAAGGCATCAATTGAAATAACTATCACGTTACATTGATCAAAATCTTTTAATATGATATTTGCACACGGTGTGGTGGAGTATGTTGATGTCCTTAGAGTAAACTTCCTTAAGATTTAGTACTTACTTTTACGATACTGCAAATCTGGATTGCAATTACAGTTTTAATTAGGTCTGCATGCATTTGAAATTGCAACTACAATGAGGAACACCATAAAATACCTAGTAAGATGTAAAATAAGCAGTCTAAAGGTATATTTGATACTACAATTGTAATATGTACATGTACAAGTCCTATATTGTGTACTTAGTATTACTAGTATTAGTAATGGGACAATTCCGCATGCATACCTATACGGTTAAGTTGTGTTATAGTATTAATAATACAGCATTTAAAGTATAGAAACTTGGAGAAATAATGAGCTGGAATCCCATCAGATTAAACTTGTCACGCAAGTAAGGACACAAAGAATCTGAAGATAAGCTCGGAAGTAGGTAACCGACCATATTAAAGCTAGGAGACAACAACAGTGCAAAAACAATGGATGAGGAAGAAAAGAGTTAAAGAGCTATGCCAAGTGAAGACACTGGTTTGGTATGCACTTCTGCTTACAGTGCATACTACTCCACATTTGCAAATCTGTTCAGCTGAGTACGATGGCACATGAGATTAAACTTGACTATAAATATGTATAGATTACTGGTATAGTTAAAAAACGTGGAGAATGTGTGTACATTAAGAAAAGATAGTACAGCCCATTGAACCATCATTGCAGACATAATAGATTAGATGGGTATTATAGGTAGCTACTTAAGACACTTCTAGGATTGCTATAGGTATAGTTGGTTAGCGTAGGTTTGCAAAAATGCTCGCGTCATTTCCATAAATACAGTCGTATTTGCAAAACCATGTGTAAATGTTTTTGCGTCACCCGTAGATTATCAAGTCCGAAAATTAGCGGAGATTTGCTGTTTCTCATTTGTGAGATTAGTTAGTGTGTGGATATAGAGCTAGTAATACAAACAGCATGTATGTATCTGTGGAAGTATTTGATAGTTAAATAGTCTAGGAGTAGGGAAGACGCCTGGCTAATTTGAGTGGCATTCTTGGGATCCCGGAATACAATATTGGCCTATTCCCTTGTTTCATATCTGATCTCGGTCTCTACAGCACACACCACATCGCATAACTCTCTAGGATTTAAGTGTTGCCTGCCTTACGGCTGAGATTTGGTTGAGTAATAGCCCGGAGGAGGTTAGTGCAGCAGCTAGAGCTGAAACACCCAACAAGACCTCTAGAGAAAAGGAGGAGAGAATGGAGACTGATTGTGATTGTGAGACGACCAGACACAACTGAACAAACTATTTAAACGAAACGAAAGCAAACTTAAGTAAACGAAGAAGGAGAGCAGGAGAAGCTCTTTTAACTAATAAACCAAACTGCACTAAATATTTCCCATCCTCCTATTTACTTCCACCAACATCACACACGGAGAAGATACGAAACTATTTCAATTCAATTCATTGGAAACAACAATGTTGTCAGAAGAGAAGTCGAGTCCAGTCCCAGCCAGTCCACCCATCATCCATCTGAGTTGTGAATGCACGAGAAATACTCACTGACTACAGAGATAGGAGAGAGATAGAGATAGATGGCCATAGGCCAAACTCTGAACTGCCACACACAGACGAAGAGACAGGACACGACCAAAGAGACTGACTCGACTGAAGTTACCCGGTAAGAAAGGCAAAGCATCATCACACTTGTTCTTTTTAAATAGGCTTAACTTGGTGGAAAATGCATCTCTCTCAGCTCCAGTCGCTCCTTGTAAGTTCTGGTGTAATGTAGTGTAAGTAATATTACTTAAGATCACTATTGTAGCTCCACTACCGACTCACATCACTTTACATCACAGATCAGACTGCATCTACAATCTACAATCTCAGCCGAAGCCGACCTACCTTACTTACCAACTCATTTTTATACGGACTCAAGTAATACAACAGATAAACTATATCTTCCTTTGTTATGATACCTGTAGCTGGGAGATAATGCAAAAGAATGGAATACACAGGTATTATCTATAGAATGTGTACCTACTTACGTATACATTGTGTTCTCAACTGGTTTCTATTCTTTAAGAGTACAGATTAGCCTACAGCAGTTCTCGCTGTATATCTTCATAATACATGTGTATCTATTATACATAATACATTCAATTGAAACAGAAACTAGCCTGGTCCTCCCTGGTTTCCTTTGGTCTGGATGTTCCTTTAGTTTGCTTCAGTTTGTCTCGCCTTGCCTTACTTAGGTCGTCCTGTCCTGTGAATTGATATAACTACAACACAACCTAAAGTAATAATGAAACTTTGAAGTTTCAACTAATCCTTAAGAACCTTAATGTATTCTGTATTCCCTTGTAAAATAGTTGTTGGTAGGTAAAAGGTATCTTTTCTACCTATATAGGTAGAAATCCTGCACCTAATACTAATAATGATATAATGTGGAGAGGTACTCACTCTTCTTATGTAGAAACACAGTAGAATTATACAATAGAGAGGAGTGTGTTTGTATGTACAGAGGAGAGCGCATGTTGGAACTCTTTAGAAAAGTGAGTTAGACTGATTGTATGTTGGGAGATAGGGAACTGAGCGAGATTTACTGTAGAGGCGAAAGCTAGAGCCAAAGCAACTATGTTAGGTTAGGTACATTCATAACCAAAAGCTTCCTCTATACCAAACACAACATATCTCACTTACACATTACTTAATACTTTTAGTTAGATTATCTCAAGGTGCATTCTAAACACATGGTTGGGTTCCTCTCTTCTCCTCCTGTGCCATCGTGTAATGTGTGTGGTGTACTGTTCTCCTCTTTCTCAACCTCAGTCTGCCCAATACAGATAAACACACGACTGGACAGGATCTAACAAGAAAACTGTAGTTTTCATAAAAATATTTACGAAAACGTAGTAAACAGGGAGAGAACTAATTAAATTATTAGAATTTAATTCGTGGAAAGAGAAACGGAGCGTTTGAGTGTCATTAGAGTAAATTGAGGATTTGATAAGATCTGCCTAAAGGCGATGGAGGCATAAGTAATACAGATATCTAAGCAGCAAGTCTCTTCTTGTGGTTTCGTTTCTTGTGCGGTGGTGTCTTGCAGTGTTCGTGGTGTGTGTGGTGGACTGGGCTAAAAAACTAATAGGCTGCCTCTCCATTGGTTGCTCCTCTTCTGAACTGGACTGGACTGTGAGCAGAGTGAGATACATTAGTAATGATATTAAATTACAGAGATTTGTCTACCTGCCCACTTAACTGCTACCCCGTCATTTCATTTAATGAAACGAATAAGATCAGAGCAGATCAAACGCAGCTAATTTAATATACATCTTCATCCTATTACATTACATCTCATCTCAATCTCATAATCATACCAGTAACCAAATCAAGTAGCTAGAAAAACTACCTCTTGTGGTGCGCTCGGATTCAATACGACTTTATACGTCTTCATATCCTCCAATTCACTAACAAGTTCATTTCACTCCGCTCTCTACTCCTCACTCAAGACGCAAAACTCTATTTGTTTATGTTTCCATTCGTTCAACTTGCAAATACTTTTCTCCAGTCAACTATTCTAGTACTCAGTGAACATAATTACAAAAAATCCAGACTGCTCACACTCAATACAGATGACTTTTGAGTAAACAACGAAAACACGTGAAAGTTTTATTGTAATTCTTAGAAATCAATTTGAACATGATATTGTGTCTTATGATTCCTTCGGCTATTTCATCTCCTCCTCATCTCTCGTGATGGATTTTATACAATTTGTCATCATGCTACTCATCACAACCACCATTCATCTTGCAGGGTATTCTTTTTCTTATTTCAATACGCATCACTTTTATGCAAGAATATCAAAACTATTTATGTACAATTTTAAATATTTACCATTTCATTAGAACACAACACTAACTAAAACAGTGTTCTGTAATTTCCTAAGCTTGCGTATTATTTACATTCAATAACTACAGGTGTTTCCGTTTTTTCTACTTGGATATGAAAATAAAATTTTATAATACCACAATGAAGTGCATTACATAACATGATGGAATCAGGTTTTGTTGATCTAAATGAAGAATTTAATAAATACCTCTTTTGTGTCCAATCAATTTATCAGTGAGAAAAGAATATTACATAGCTGTACAGGTATTGTTTGTGTATGTAAGTAGTTGCGTATACCACAACGCAAGATAAAGACTTAAGTAAATTCCAAGTAGCTACCTCAGATATTTCTCAATTTGTGAGTTGACAAGGGATAGAGGTAGAAATGCATGACATGACGGAGTTTCAAAAGGAATCTGTCTTGTCTTGTATGTATATCTTGATTAATAAATTGCCCATCAGTTCAGCTCGGGTCATTTTATTTCATTTCAAGCTTATTAGATAGCTTGGCTTAGCTGGACAATAATTCTAATGCATATGCAATGTGTACATAGTGTACACAGTATTTCTTTTCATAATAGATATATTTTATAGAGAAGAGATGCATAACTAAGAGATAAAAGTATTCAAGGGATATTATCTGTGTAGTACCTCATACATATATCCCTGTAAGTAATATTCTGCATTAAGAGTGAATAACATCCCTGTTCATCTCATCCAAGAAACATTCCTTCCTCCGTTTCACGCATATCTATTTAGAACAGACAGGTAGAATACAGATAGCTACACATGTTATGTTATATCCTGTAAAAGAATTACAAGTTGAGAAAATCAAAGGTATTTCAGTATTATATAAACGAATTGAACTGTGTTGTACAAAGTACTTTATAAGGATATTTTCTGTTTAGGTAGCTACACCTTAGGGAATATAACGTATTTACAATATAAATATTATGTACTAGTAAAGTGAACTACAATAATTGTTTGTTAGTTAGTTAATGTGAGTTACCCTTTATTCCTTTAATAAGTAAAGCAAAGCAATGCGAGCCTGGTATGCATACCGTACCAGGTATACGTAAACCTATTTTGAATTGTTGAAGATTATAGGTAAGAAGGTTATAGGCTAAGAAAAAGGATCTACGCTTACGCTACTTATTACTGCACTGCTAACTAAGATAGAGATAATGTAGTATGGAGGTAAATGAAAGGAGCAAGAGATAATGCGTATTATTTCTGTCTATTACATTAGTTCAGATAAGACAAGACATACCTTTTAGATTTAAACATTGCATTGCATTAATAATTGTACGGTACTGCTACACTATTATTGTTGTTCCTTAACTATACTCAGGGCATAAACGGTTGTGCATAATAGTTATTCATATAGAGATATAACTCTCCTCCTTTCCTCTTCTTTGCTCCCCCTTTCATTTACAACTCGGGAAATATTTTTTGAGAGAATGAGCCTCGATGACAACCATTCGATTCGAAGGCAAGCCAAAGCCAACTGAAAAGTTCTGCTGGAAGCTTTTCTTTCATCGTGTAACTATGTACTTCTTCCTATTCATCCCGGCTGTCCAGAGACCGAACAGTCTACCATACCAGCCGTAGGCTCTATGCATTCACAGTACAATGGAATATCCTTCCATGTATCAGATACATTTACCTGTGCTATTCCAGTATTGCTCTAATGTATGTAGGTATGCAAGAATTACTTATTTGTGCATTGTTACTCTGTTTCTGCCTCTTCTCTGTCTGATAACTATATCGGTGTGTGTGTAAGTGATACTGTAAAATGCATACCGCGTTTCTTAAAAATAGCGATGCACTTTCAAGAAACGTTTGTTTAACTGATAATTTGTTTGTATTTGTTTCTTTGTATTATAGAACTGATTAATTGTACATTTTTTTGTTTACTATATTTACAATTCGTATTTGCGTCAAAATAAGTATTTTGTGACACGAAATACTCAGTAACACTTAATACATACCCTTTAGAGGTTCAGAAATGCAGCAAAGTATTTCTAGCATGTGAAAATACAAGTACAGACAGGTAGGTAAGTAAATGGTAATACTTAAGCAAGTTGTGTATGAAGGTAAGCAAAGTAAGTAAGTAGTAGGTATAGCCCTTTAAGGCATGCATGCTTAATTGCTCTCTTCTCCAAATTCAAAGTGTAATAGAGCTGAGAGCTTATTACACTTAACTTGGTTCTACTACGCCTTCCTGTCTCAAACTCTTATAAGGATCTGTGCGTGTATCCTTGTTGGTTATCTTGTATATATTGTTTACAATGTGGTATATGGTTAGGAGAGAGGGATCGGATGTGCTACATGACAGGGCATGACATGCTTTTCTTCATTTGCCCTGCGACGACCTTTGGCATGAACTTTGGCCGCATGACCCACCAGGGTAGGCTACAGGGAAAATAAAGTCTAATTAATAATAATATTTTATGTAGTCGATTGAAAACGATTAAAAATAAGCAAATTCTTCTGTTATCCTGTTTCCAATTGTGCGTAAGTGAAAAAATTAATTTGTTTTACTGAAATAAATTGAGTATTAGTGTTAACCACCTGTATTAGTAGCAAACGAGTTTGATGCTCATGGTATGGCTCACAAAACATAAGTTGTATACAGTGTAGGTAGATGAAAGTTTTTTCTTAAAAACGATTACAAACTGTAGTTTCTAGTGAAGCCATAAAGTACATGATGTAATTTAATGTTGGTCGTAATGAAATCTACAGAAAATGTAAATATATTATTTGTGGACAGTAATGGTTGATGATTGTACATAGAATGTGTGTGTGCAACATGTCAATGCTTAGTTCATATGCATATTCAACTTACAATTATTAGAATTAGGTACCTTGCCTATTGGCTAGCTGTAATCGTATAAAATTATGTAGGCAGGTAGAACAGCTACTCAGGAGTTTAGTAGCGTAATAAACCCGTAATAAGAAACACCTAGTCCCATCTTAACATAAGTTTATTTTTATTTCATTACAGGATACAACATTGTAAGTAAGTATGTGATGTATGCGTTGTGCTGTGTAATAGCTGAGAGTGGATTGGATACGTAAGAAGGCATTATTACGAACATGAATCCGAGACTCAAATGTAATTTGCAGTCTCCCATTTCCCGTGATTTAATTGACGTGTCGTAAAAGTTTTCTTGGCTTAGCTTTTTATCTCGAGGTCCTGACTTGGCTTGACGGATTCTATGTAGAAAGGCACAAGAGTGATAATATGTCTCTGTAGATGCTAAACTCTCAATTCTTTTTTAGCTACACTTTTTAGGGGTGTATCTCATTTTCCTCTATTATATTTTCAGTATGCATTTGCATGAAGCAGAACATAACTCGGATTAGGTATGTACGTTCACTGATCGAAATTCGAATCTTTTTTACTTTACCACGTCTTGTAAATATAGGAGTAACTGAATTTACTTTAGGTACACTTTATATTTACTCTTCAATACAACCATACAAGATACAGAAATTATATACAGCTTAACTAACGGGTACTGCTTACGATTTCTTTTTCCTATGCTTAATATTTAAGGTTTAAGAAATAGACATACTATTTCTGCAGTATTTATCAGTTTATTAAGATTTATAAATCCTGTATTGTAAGAAATTCTACAAATCACCTCACTTTTATTTGGACTATGTAATTTAGTAAATCCTTATAATGCAGTTTGAATGGATAGGAAGAAGTAATTAACTGGACGCTAATCAAGTGTGTAAATCACAATTGAAAGCGAAGTTCGTATTATTATGCACTAAAGTTGATTCAAGGTTGAAAATGTAGTTGTGACAAATCAGCGAAAACTCAAGAGATTTCTACAAATGATTGTTAATTCCGATGGGAATATTGCTAATGTAAAATATTATATGTAAATTACTTTATAGAAGTAGGTTTCTTTTCGACATCCACCGAATGAATTGATAGATCAATGGATACTGGAAACATATTGATAAACCTTTTACAAAAAAATGTTGGTAAGTTAGGACTACATGAGCATGGTAATTTATGAGACTATTAACGTCAATACCGCATTTCACTTATTCACCTATCTGTTAGTATAACAGGATACAAGATTTAAGTGTTGAAATGTGAAACTTAAATTGTGTAGCAAAGCACAATAAGAAATATTGTTACTAATTGTATAAAAATTCAAAAATTGAATGATAAGTTGTTAAAGCGCGTATGTGACTTGTTGGAAGTTGGGAGACGTAAAGGGACGATTGGAACATGAAATGCTCGTGGTATTAAAAGGTGGAATTGGAATTTGGTTGAGCCTTTCTTGTGGTTCTTCCGTAGAAAAGACTTTTATGAGTGGGAATTACTCGCCGTTTTACAACGACAGCTATAATGAGCATGCATTAAGGTCATAAATCTTGAAACTCTATGATGATTGTACGTATTATGTAGTTGTACATTTGTGGTGTGCTGTAAGACTTTATACACTTGTATTGTGCTGCGTACGTTGTTACTCGTTTCACAAACCTTCAATCCATTCCATGAAAACTTCATAGGTTTTACTGCTTTGATCTTAACTTTTGGGATTACACTTGTTTTGTTGTGTGCTGTGAATTGTCTTAAACGTAGAGGTAAAGGGATTTCTTCGTATCCTTCACCGTAATTATAATATGGTGAGCTTTTCTTATCCTTAACTGGAAATAAAATTTAGTTGCATACAGAGCTGTCTTAAGTATCACTAAAGCTGACTTAACTATTAAAACAAACGAAAAATAATCCAGAATTTTTTAGAAGCTTAGCAGCACGGGCTTTGTTAGTTTCTGTTGTTAACTCAACAATATTTAAGTACAATTACATCCCACTTTACACAACTCGATGTTACAGAATTCCGGATAATTGCGTAGTGTACCAATAAGTTATGTTATAAGCATACCTACCAAGAATGGTCAGGCCGTAATATGCCAAGCTGAACTTTGACATGTAACTAATCTCTAATCTTTTGTAATTACTCTCAAAAATCACTCAAGTCTTCTACTTCTGGGAATATAATTTTCTCTTTACAAAGCACTAATCAGTACAAGTAATTTCGGTACCAAAACAAATTCTTTGCATTTCTGTGCAGCTGCAGCTGCAACCTAATTGAAAAGCGAACAATAATATTACAGTTAAACGCTACTGATGATAGATGCAAAATAACACTGTTTGATATTATCTTGAACCTGACAAAATATATCACTACGTTTACATTAGGTATTTTCTTATTGAGACATTTCTTTTGGTCATTTAAAATATGTAAAATGTGAAATAGAAATGAACTTGCTAGTAAAGATAGGGGAAGAAAACAGTGCGGATTAAAATGTAAAGTCGTTGCTGGAACAGAAAATATTGGCATTATTAGATACACTGAACTATAACTGGCGAGATGCGCAGGAATTAATTACAATAATCAAGACCTTAAAACACGATTGAATTAGAATGAATTTATAATTTGTTGTACATCATGAGAATAGAATGTTTTATTTTGACCTGGACGATGGTGGTTCATTTTGCTCATCCTCATTTGTATAGGGAGTGAGTGAAGTGAATGAAGAAATCTCATCTTGGGACAGAGTGAACTGAGTGAAGTAGAGTTGACTTGAGTGAATACACAATACATTTACATAGCATGACTGGTTCAGAGAGCAACTGATTTTTCTCCAGCTCTGATTAATGATATAAACAGAAGAGAGTGGAGTTACTCACATATTTTCTTAAGACTAATGTTTACCCCTACAACAATTTACGAGGCAAGTCACAAACAAACCAAAAGCAGCCCACAGGAACTCCAATAATCCAATCCAGATCTTACTAACTACTCATTTAAAAATAAAACTACCTATTATAAGGACAAGAAAATCTACTACTAGTTATGTAATATTTACTTTTCTTGTCTTCACTTGTGGTTGTAAGACAATACAGATAATTTTTTTATTACTTAAACGTATCTCACTTAACTACTAGTGTTTTCCAATAATTAAAGTTACTATTTCAGCCCTGACTTGCGAAAATGCGAAGTAAGGCGCTCATTATATAAATAAGCAGACATTATTAAAATTGTATTAAATAGTTATAATTAGATCCGTTGTCGGTACAATTTGAGATTTTAGATGGTAAAATTAAATGTTTATGTTTTTATTTAAACAGGGGCACCGCAGACTCGTTACACACAAGCAATTTGCTAGTAGACCCTAGACGAATGTGTCGTAAAGGTCGTAAGAATATGCAAGACGCGACTAATTTCATAGTACAAGGGAAGACCGTGGGAATGGCTCGTCATCGTCGCAAAGTTCGAAGTTTTTGTAGTAAAGAGCCGGAAATCATCCGAGAGGCTACGAGAGGTGCGTCCATTGCCACGACAGAGTGTCAGTTTCAATTCAGAAATCGACACTGGAATTGCTCCGCTCTTCCCAGAAGTATTCGTCGAATTCTCTCCCGAGGTTTGTTCCCATTCTTATACATTAAAATGACACTCATAAAATAAACCATTTAACCCATTTGCCCACTCCATTGACAAAAGGCTTAAAAAATCTTTAGAAAACAAACTAAAGTGTTTACCAGTCTGTTTACTACAATATCACAAACACACAAATTATTATTTATTCTGAAAAATCCCACCCTTGCGTCTTGTCCTTGTGTCATCTTTTTAAAAAGCTACTCCTACTAATTTTATTACCAGTATACTATAACTCTCTACTATGGCTGATAACGTGATAACTGTTATCAGAAATTAGAAGCACATGTGAATACTATAAATAATATATTTCACCATTTACACCTTTTATACATCTTTATTTTGTAATGTTAGAATTTGGTTATACTTTTTAACGTCAAAACCCATTTTAAAGATCTCAATAATATTCTTCTTCAATTTAGATTGTAGATAAGCGTATATTTCTTCCTCAACTTTGTAAATAATCGCATAACAAAATATTATACATTTCCTTATTGTTTCAGTTGTGTTGACTCTCTGTGGTATTAGTGTTAGAGCAAGAATTTTTTAAGTTGCAAATTGTATAAAAATGGGACCTACACGAATGTACTTGATTTCCGTCTTGAGTAATTAGTAGGAGAAGCTGAGCGATTATTGTAAGCTTATAAAAACAATTGACTTGTTCAAGGAAATCTTGTGACTGATTGTGATTAAAAAAGGCATAAGCAATTGTGGGCAGACGAGATCACAATTTAAGATAAGTGCAGAAAAATGAAATAAAAGAAGTTCCGTTAGTTAGCAAACGATGCACTGACTGAATTGACCTGAACTGAAGGAGCCCACAATGTAATTCAAGACGGACAGGTGCATTTGACACGAATTTCTTAACCTTATCTAAACTGTTTGATATAATCCTTGTAGGAATTTCATTTGCCATTTTCAAGCTCATTAGAGTCAAATCCTCGAGAATTTAATGGACATCGCAAGACAAGACAGGCAAGGAAAGGGATAAAGTTAAACTAGGCTGAAGAGCATTAGACTGGCCAGCAATGTAATAGATTCTGCGTGTTTTACTTCGGAATAACATTTGGAAGGAGAGCATGAGAGAAGAAGGCAAGGATTGAAATGGAGATGACAGAGAAACAAGAGATTATCTGTCGATATAAATTCTCCCTTCTTTCTTCATCTCTCTTTGTTTTATTTTATCTGACTGATTCAACTGAGATGAGAGTTGGTTGAGACGAGTCCAGTCGGATTTGAATTGCGATTGCACGATACAGTGATGATAAGAAATCCTATCGGATCGTTTAACTTGCATTTACATATACTGCTACAGCTACCATTTAATAATATCTTTACATCACATTACATGCGACCCAAACAAAATATATAACTACAACCACTTCATACAGACACGAATAATATGACTTACCTACACAACAAACAATACTAACTCTTGTTCATGAAAAAGTTGTTTCACTTCACATCAATTCCATTTTTTACACGATGGAGACAAACGAGTTGGACTTTATCTGTATTTGTTACATCATGATTTCAGTTGAGCTGACTGACTCAGCTCCGTTCTGTCCATATCCTGTCACTACATAAATACAATCTTGCATTTAATTTGCATTTGCAAAAAAACTCATTAATAAACTTGTATTACGCTACACTACGTATGAATAACTATACACTCAAACCTAACTCCCCACACTGCTGTAACCACCTACCATTCTTTTCCTATTCACATTACCTAACTCTGCTTTAACTACTTTGTTTATAATATACTTTCCTACATTTTCGGTTTAACAAAGCCAACTTATCATATCAGACACTCGTAAACATTATAGTTTCCATAAATTAATCAAAAATACATTCAAATTACTAAATATATTAACAATTCTTCATTATTTTTTATCATGTGCTAACAATTTAATGTGACAATGTCTATAAATTGCATAATTGCATCACTCAATCTAAACCTGTGTTTAACCACAGGTCTTCTATCTTACAGAGTTTAGTTTACGTACAACAGTGCAGCGAAACTCCTGAAAGAAACCTATACCTTTATTTGTTGGATAAAAATTCATAAAACCAAAATAAGTATTTGATTTTTAAAGTATACAATACAATTTAAGGATTCTTAGAAAAGATTTCCTTTTAATTTCGTAAGGATCACTGCATTTAAAGTTGTTTTCTTTTAAATTTATTTTTTGAGGATTGAGGATGGATTGAAGTTAAAAATAAAATTAGCTAAATTAAATTAGTAATGATTGCATACACCACTTGGAGATGTTAGAATTGAAAATAAATCAATTAGTATTGTAAACGGGAAGGGGATGACATCTTGGTCAAAGTGCTTCAAGACAGATTTGAGATAAATAGTGCAACAATAAAATATAGTGATGAGATAATGGAGTGAGTCAGTTAATAGGCGATGTGATAAAATGGATCATAAATAAAAAGGTTCCTAGTATGCTATCTGTGAAGATAGTAGTTGTAGTAAATGTAGAAACGTAACGATAAGTGGTAGTGTCTGTAAGTAATATTGTGTGGTAGAATAGAGTTGGTGCGGTGTAGTGTAATGTATTGTAATCGTCTAATGTATGAGATGGGAATGACAAGTGGAGACCTCCCTGATTTAAAGAGCAGTGGAAAAGTGTCATGTAAATGTTCAATAATCATTGCGTTTTATGTGCTCATTCTAAACGCTCGTAAAATACACCAGTTTCATTTCACTATACTCTCTGTACTGCACACTGCACATCCATACATCATACCATACAAACTACCTTTGCATAATATCCATCGTACTTACTTATCTACATAATTCTAACTTTACAAGGAATTAGAAATTAAGCTCCTTCTCGCATATCCTGACAAATTCTGTCAGCCACTCTCGTTTCTTTATTAGCTTCCCTCTTTCCTCCTTTTACGTCTAAAGACAAAAAATAAAAATATCTTGAAAACTTTTACAGGTGAATCTCTAAACCAAATGTGCTGTTATTATTACATATTTAAAGAATTCCCAAATATCTGTTAAAAGTGTAGTAACAATTTTTAAAGAATAGCTAAATTTAGTCTATGGCAAATATATTGAGATAAGAATGAGTTCGAATGCTGTCCTATCATTAGTTTTACATTGTCTGAACTATGCATACGGATACGCCAACAGAAATGAAGTAAATATACAATACGCATTACTTAACTTCTTTAGTGTATTATACTACCACAGATTTTAAACAGAGAGTTAAGATAAGTCTACTTAATGATAATTTTGAGCATAAGTAATTGTATTTTGTTTGAAAGAGAGATTTGTCATCAATGTGAAAGGATTAGTCAGTGTGTAAGATAAGGATTGCGATAAAGATAAGATGTACCACTGTAGCTACTTACAATAGAGACAGACAGATGCTTGGAGGACAGATTCATAGCGCACAGTACAAGTTTCTGGTTAGCTGCTAATGCATGGTAATAAGTAGAGTCAAGTGAAGTGAAGTCAAAGTCAACGTTATTGACTAGAGCAGGTAGTCATTGTCATTGCCATTGTCACCCGGAGGAACTTATTTGTAAGACTGTAAGTGTTTCCCCAGATCCGCCTGGCTACTACTTACCTGAAGCTAAACATGAGTCTCCCTCATATAATAGGATAATAGTGTAAAGTACCCGTAAGTACCTTCTTGGTGTTTGAAAAGGTATCTTTTACAAAGAAATGTATATAGGGATGTGTTTGAGATAGAGAATCTCTTTGGAAGATAAGTGAGTGAGTGACAATGACCTGTCCTGTCCATGCATGTAGCTGCTTACAGATATAATGTAAATGTGAATGTAATGTGGATTGGATTCGTCTCATCTTCCTATACAAATGCTATCTACACGAGCACTGTATTTATTATTGTATTATTATATAAGTGTAGAGAGAAGGTAAGTTGTAGGTTAATATGCTGTGCTGAAGCGTCTCCGAGTGCCGTCTCATCTTCTCTTCTGTAATACATCCATTATGTCCTGTCCTGTCTTGTCTTGTTGAGTCTGTCTCATTGTATTATTGTATACTTATTGTATTTGGAAGTATAAAGAGTCGTCTTTCGTTGGTAACCGTGGGAAAAGCAGTTGGCTTTGGCCTTTGCTCGTCTTTTAGCTTTGGTACGTGGATACACAGACAGATAGAGAGAAGAAGTGGCTGCTGACAAGTCTGTCGGCACTAAATCTTCACTGTCCGCACCATTAGCTCATCCTTTTACCTTTTAGTGCATACTACAATACAAACCAAATACAATACAACTAGTAAGTAACTACTGTCTTGTTAGTTTTCCTATTTCCTCATATCTATCCTTATACTCCTCTGTATACCGACTGTCGTACATAGCTTTCGTGTCATGTCTTGTCGTGTCTTGGCCACTCGATGCTCTTATAGCTGATTTCTGACTTCAGAGACAGACAGATTGTCTGACATGACACTTTTCAATACACAACTCTCCGCAGGAACTCTATGACCCTGCCCATCACCTATATTCCACCTTATTACCATAATGTAACTTTGTATACACGCATCTCTACCCTGTAGACATTCTCTATGCTCTGCCAAAGGAAATCATTTACTCAATCAACTCTCAGTCAATGCATTGCAACCTAAAGTCAATGTCATTTCTATTGATACACTTTTACTTTTGTTTTCTTCACAACAGGAAGAATACCTGGAGACAGTTATGTAACAAATAGAGTAACAATAGTTTACAGCCATAAAATTAGGATCACTAACCAAATACAAATCGATGACATGGCTATTTCTCCTCTATCTATATAATTTGCAAAATGAATAGTGTGATTTATGAGCAATCAACTTGCGTCTCCTTTTAACAACCTGCGTCTTCAGTAGGTACAAATGTTCCGGTAAAAATTATCTATTAGATACATTAAGCAGAAAATGTACATAGAACTCTGCAAACCTTATAAGTACAGGAACAAACTTCTTACAACTGAATGCACTAAATTGCATTTCAACTATTATCATACGAAACAGTATTATTATTAGATATTTTTCAAGCTGGACACATTTTATTTAGAATACTGTTCATTTATAATTATAGGATATTCTTGCTAACCGTTTATTGAATTGCTTGCAGATACGAGAGAAACAGCGTTTGTTAATGCAATAACAGCAGCTGGAGTGACTTATGCTGTAACCCAAGCGTGTAGTTCTGGTCAAGTTCAAGACTGTCCTTGTGATCGAACGTTAACAGGTATATATTAAAAGAACAAGTAAATATTTTGCACATTTACTACATTCTAAGCTATTAATAGGTATATATGAAATTGCCACTTTTTTGCACCCTCGTTTAAGTTACTTAATAAAAGTAAAACCTTTGCAATAATTATTACAAAATTGAAATATACAGATAAAATATAACCAGTTATTACTTGTGTAATGGCAATAAGGAGTAGTAAACTGTATTACAAAGAAAAATTTTGGGAATGGTTGAGAGTGTCCCTGGAAATTCCTGGCTAATGATTTTCTCACGGATAGGAAAGGATTGGAATTTTGAATTCATCGTTTGTTGAAGTTTTGTGTTTCTATGTATAAAAGTGATTTGAGTGTTGAGAGATAGGCTAAAGGAGATTTCAATGTTCTTTTTCCTTGTTCACAATATTCTAGGACTAGGTTGCTTACTTAGCTAACCGACATAAATACATTAGGTACAATACGTTGTATTACTTACTTTTACCAGGATAAAAGAGAAGGAGGACTTGGTATTGAGATTGCGACGTAACGTTATAGTGTGTTGATGTGAATGAAAGTAGACTAGCGTAGCAAGTAGAAATGTGTCCATGTGTTAGGAGTATAGTGTGTTTGTGGTCAATGCGTGGAGGTAATGTACTTTAAACTTATAGGGAAGTCGACAGACGGTAGTTGGGAGTGGGGCGGCTGTGGAGACAACGTTCACATTGGCTACAAAAGATCTAAAGATATTCTGGATATCAAAATACGAAGACGGAGTGATATCCGAAGTCTCATGATGTTGCATAATAACGAAGCTGGACGATTGGTATGCACTTTACTATTACATTTACATTAGTTACGTAAGGAATACTGATCATAGAAACTTTTATTTCTCTCTCCTTATCTCTCCTCTTATGTGTGTCTATTTCATTTCAAATCAAATCATCTTCCCTACTTTAATCTTTTATCTCTATCTACAATTATTATCGGTCTGTCATCACATTCACATCACATCACGCACTCACTTAACTTTTTATAGACGCTTTTCCTCCCGCAGGAATGTGATTGGGATTTTCTGACTTGCGTTAACCAAGCTACTATACATAACTTGTCACTACTACTACTACTCTACTGACACAATACAAAAATTGAATTACTCACCTATAAATACTTTATTGCCAGTTCTTGGTTCACAATAGTTGTATTAACCTTCTTAATATGATTGTCAGGAAGGAACCTAATTGAGTTTTCTGTGTGATTCCATTCTAGGCTGTAAAAAGTAACATGAGACTGGTATGTAAATGTCACGGACTCTCCGGCTCCTGTACATTAAAGACTTGTTGGCAAAAAGTGCCATCCTTTAGGGAAATCGGGGAACGACTCAAAATTAAGTTCGACGGAGCAGCCAAAGTTATTCCAGGTAATGATGGAAAGTCAGTTATCCCGGCAGTGGCTACAATCAAACCTCCTGAGAGTTCTGACCTCATCTATTTCGATGACTCACAAGATTTCTGTCGCATCAATAAGAAAACAGGATCTTTGGGAACACATGGACGACAATGCAATAGCACTTCTATCGGTGTTGACGGCTGTGACCTTTTGTGTTGCGGCAGAGGCTACACCTCCAAAAATGTCAAAGTCAAAGAATATTGTCGGTGTAAGTTTCAATGGTGCTGTGAAGTTAGTTGTGACACTTGCACCATTAAAAAAGTCATAAGTACTTGTAGGTAGTAAACTAGTACACTCTAAAGTATTAAACAACCTATTTAATCTACCTTTTTTATTTTATTAACTTTCATATTTTCGGTTTTATGTTATAACTGACCGTGAGTGACCATTTTACAATAGCTTTACGTTTTCATGTAGTATTTACATACATAACCCAAAATGGATATTTGTACATAAAGAACCTGTTTTAGTTTGTATTCATACATGTACAGAATTTAGTTACGTTACTTGCGGTATTACGTATTAATTATTAATTCACTTACTATTTGCGAATTACTTGGAGTAAAAAATGAATTCTCAATGATGCAATTGAAGATAAATGCTTTTGTATCTGTATTATGTACAGTATGTGTAGGCTTATTTATATTACCTGCTTTATGGAAATGTAGCTACTTAATTTAAGTAAGTGTCACAATTACTACAGGAATTCTTACGTGCCAAAAAATGAATGATTTTTTTCAGATTTCTTGAAATAGATGTACTGTCTTAAATTACAATTGAAGATATATGTATAATTATTTTATGAGCATTGAGTTATTATTTTAAAAAGATTTTCTTTGCAAAAGTAATATTACTTCATGTAAGTTTCCGTCCATAATATTCTGCAGTATCAGTAAAATTGCTCTATTTAATACTCCATAGGTTGAGAATTTTCAGGAAATTATTACTTTTGTGTGAATGGTAGGTTTGTAACATTATAAATATACTACGTGGAGGAATCATGTTCTAAATGCCTATTTGAGTATCGCGAAAAAGTGTAATGATATTTCTTGTAAATCAGCTAATGATTAATATTATATATGTAAAGACCAGTTAAGATACCAATTCTACCAAACGAAAATATGTAAAGAAAATAATACACATGTGCATAAAAATGTAAATTTATGCAAATAAATAATATTGTTTACTGAATGATTTATTGAAAATAAATTGATAATAAGGGTTTGAGGTAATTTAATTCTCTTCGTTTGCTGCAATATCAGTGGGTATATCCCTGCATGTTTGGAAAAGGAATTGTCGCATGCAGATAAAGCACAGTAAAGGTAAAGGACATTTACAACAAGGTGTTAATAACTTAAGCTGTCGTCATTTTGGTTTGGTCGTTTTGCTTCCTACAGTTATTCCGTGCAGAAGAAGCAGAAATGAAAGGTGGTTTGGTTTGGTTTGGTTTGTCTAGGTTTGGTTGACTTTGACTAAACCGGACACTACAGTACTCGTAGACTACAGTAAGAGATATCAAGTCAAAAGAAAAATAAATAAAGTACACAAGTATGTATATCAGCCCGTAAGACATGTACAGGTTCATATAATATAACGATAGCACTAAATACTTACTTAGTATCTATGATAATAGACATAAATAAGGAATAGGTTCTTGTGTTGTAGTTTGGTTACATGAAGATAGAGAAAGACAAGACAAGAGAAGACAAGTGTATTAAACGAAACATAAAGAGCAAAATGGGAGGTCTGCTCTCCGACGGACAAAACGGAGGGGAAAGTTCCTGTTGTAGTGAGAGGGCAAAGTTTCCTGCTGAGATGATGAGTTATTATGGACTCCCCTTATTGACCACAGGAGGTCAACTTTTACCTCGTCTCTATTCTCTCCTACTAACTAAATACAACGTCATATTTATTATAATTTTACTCTTATCTCCTCCACCACTATAAACAACTACTATCTCACTCATCCTACAACACACAGGCTATATACTCATCTCTCCTATCCTATCGCAATAACTAAGTCAACTTTACAGTTTGCACATACCTATATTCAGTTGTAAACTCACTACTTATCTTACTAGTTTACATTATACATATACACTTAGCTAATAATCTATTATAACTGAATCCAACATAATCTCTTACCTACAGCTTCATCATCTCATTTAATATGGCTTATCATCCATATAACTTGATATCACCTTTGTATATACTGTGTTATGGCTATGTTATGTTACCTTACAGTTGTACTTACGATATATATGTGTATTGGGATCATTTTAGTACGAATGCCAATGAATCGTACGTTAGGAACATTTAAATAACAAAATATAACGTAACATTTCACTTAACATGGGAAAACAAGTTCATGACTACTATTTTTCTATGTAGGTAGTCTATTTTCATTGTGTAAAAGGAAAATCATTCGATTTTGTGGTATGAAAAAGACAAACGTACAAAGCTAACTGCTTTTTATACATTATAACATAACTGTGGCAGGATTTGACAGAGATTATCGCATCGAGGGATTAAGAACCTACTATGCTTGGCATGTATTATCGTTAATTCATAACCTCCTTAGGTTTCTTTGCAACATACAATCTGATCATTATCATTATGTTATCAGCATCATGACCAGCAACTTTTACATAATATCCTTATTACATTTCTAATAACATGTTCTTAAAATTTCTTCCATTGACTTGCAATCTTCCCTTCTATGTGCAGGTTCATACAAAAGGTTACATAACATTGAATTTTCTAGATGGGAACAAAGAAGAGGATTAGAGAGATCGAGTTTGTACTTAATCCGAAAGAAAACAAAAACATTTAGTGTTATATGCGTTAATTCTGTGTAATTGTTGCGCAATATTGAGCAAGTAAGAGTGTAGGGATTGGTGTTGAGTATTGCAAAATATTTTGGACATTTACTAGCACCGCATAGTACAAAGACGCAAAGGAATTACTAACAATTGAAGGGAAAGCTGGGCGTGAAGTGCGAAAATGGATTTTTGCGCAATAAAATCGAAATGAGATGTCATGTTAGTTAAAGTACAAATAAACTGACTAGGTTAATAACATTTACTGTCTACCGAGGAGAAGAGCGTAAAGCTATGTGTGCTCTCATAAAGTACTAATATATTAGGGAGTAGTAAAGTTTATAAATACTTTGGTTACATGCGAGATGGTGGTGTGGAATGGAAGAAATGGGTGAAAAATCTTTAATAGCATGAAAAGCACTTGGCCCTGACGTTTAGAATCTCATCTGGTTCTTACGACTCTGCTTTAATTAGCCTCCCTGCTAAGAACGGACACATCTTAAACATTAACTATTTTCTAGAGAAGAGAAGAAGCTGAAAGGAAGACATTGCTCATCTTTTCACTTGAGTTGGAAACTGAAAAGTGAATTGATGAAGAGCAGAGGACAAATATACTACATACCTAAATACACACTGCTATTGTATAATAAGTTGACCTGTTCCTGTCCTGTCCTCCTAACCTAACGTAAGTAACAGTGTGAAGCTAAACACACCACACCAACAACGAACGCCAAGGTAATTCTTCATTGCTCATTTGATAGAAAGAAGCAACTGAAAATTAATCGAATGTAACTAATGGATTCTGGTTTTCAATCTACTAATACCAATCCAAAGCTAACCACTTAACTTACCTTGGTTCTCGTTGTTACCAATCCCGTTTTCCAAGTTAAATACTTGACTGGAATGACTGGACACACTGACGAATGAATCCTGTCTTTAATTGTCTATCCAACCGATTAATTATCCTATTTTCGATGAAACATTCAATTCACTCATACATTTTCTCCTGCACAGAAATCATCTTAAAAACAGACGAGACCAGTTTGGCTTTCCATATACCTAGCAGCATCACATAAGTAATATGCATTTTAGTGCATTGTTCTTCTATATCTAGTAATTCATCTGTACATCTGCAGTATTACAGTATATGTGTAGATTTCAGTAAGTACGGTACTTATATAGGTAAGTATTAATGTTTGGCCATTTAACTTGCATGTAAATAGTTGAATGTCATGCATTGCATGTAAGTACATATTGTGATCTGATGAACTTGGTTAGCTTTGCTTGAGTAATAGCCAATGTTACTAATGCTAATGCAGTATTTATTATACGAATGTGATATAATGTTTATGTAATCTCGAAATCTGCATCCCCTGTGGTTTCCTTTCCTCTCTGTCTTCACTGACTCACTTGGCAGGGCCTGCATCTTAACTTTTCTACATCCTGGATTCTGCCATCCCTCACACACATCACAAACATTGCTTTTTTCCAATTCTAATGCCATTCTATCAAACTCAATCCAAAATCCTGTTCCATCATTTTTCGTTATTGTCGTGAATCCTTTCACATTTTTATCTTCTTCTCCACATATTACAAGATTAATTTGCAAGTACGTCTTCAAGCTGTGCTAAATACTTTTACAATGGCTAACTTTTATATGGGATTTCCTCAATGAATTAAAAAATGTCATGGGATGGAAGGCCCCTATGAAATCTAATTCATCATAAGTGAGATTAAAATTGGTAATAACAAAATAAAAATGAATGAATTTTAAATCGTCATGTACGTGTCAACAAATTTTTATTACTGTTTTGAATTTTATAAGAAAATGATTGATTTCCGTGAATGTGAATTCAATTAAAGGATTAGTCATTATTTCTTACTTATTTCTTACTACATTTAATGATTTAATAACAATGTGTTCAATGTTAATAAATAAACTTGATGCAGATATACTTTTAGTCAGTTTTGAATTTTTAGGTTCGTTAATTTTGAAACAGATTAATGTGTACTTAGTTGTGCTAAAATAATTTATCTACCGCTATTACATTAATTAATTGTTACAGTTACGTTTATTACTTGTTACTTATAGTAGCTAACAATTAATAAGTACCAGAATAGGAACATCACAAGTGTGTTGCATATTTACATACATTCATCGACTGCATCAATTATTAACCGCTTTTGTTCACGTACAAATACATTTATCCTTTGCACACGTCAACTACAACTAAACAAATCGACTGATTACAAAATTCTAGGGATTTACTCTACTTTCTGAATTTTGTATTTTGTAAATTCTGCAATGTAAATAAGCATTTAAAATAGTGTAAGGGTAATAATGGGAAGTTGCGTTATACGAGTAAATGTAATATAAGGTGTACGTAAGTATAATTGTATATCGGTTGTTAATATTTCTGTGTTTACAAAGACAAGGTTTGAATTATTTATTTTCGGTTATTTTGTATTAGTCATAATAAGGCACTTTGTTGAACTTGAATTGAATTGATCCACGTTTGTTTTTCTTGGCTTTGTATTCTTGGTTTTTTCATCTGTTTTGTTTTTACTGCTAAATAAACTCTTGCTCTAATGATTACTTGTAAACAACGACAATAAATTACAGGCACAAGATACTTGTAATTGTAATGATAACCTACTCAAACGTTAGTTAAAGTATGTAATAACGTACTAAATGCTGGACAAGGGATTTAATTGAACAAACTAATGAATAATTACGCTTCTAATGTAATTCTAAACTCTAATTAGTATAATTACATGATTATTTACAATAATTCATACTAAGATTCATCTGGCTTTAGGTAAAATGAAAATAATTCTGTTTGGGGTGAAGGGATCCAAAAAGTCTGCCCGTCCAGCTCAGGCCAATTGGTTTACTATACTACGGACGGATACTACTTTATTTCACATGTATTTCCTACACTCTACAAGAAAAGGAATAGGATAGAGACAGAATATTTCAGTCCAATTAAAATAGAAGCGGTAAAATATTGTCATTAATTTCGAGGAATAAAATCGAAATCCCTTAAGAACAATTGCGTAACTAATATTTTAAAATCCGTGTCTTTAAACCAAATAATTTAAACAGTTCTGAGTAAATAAAGCCTCTCATTGATTCTAATGTTCCTTAATATGGATATAAAATGTTTAGGAGTATCGAATCCAGTTCAGAATCCAGTCTCGAGAAGAAACGTTAGAATAATGAGTGTTACAGTAATAGTAAAGTAGTAACTAAACTCTATATAACACGATTACAGGATTAGAATTGCTTTCAGGTAAGTAAATTACAATAAAACAATACTGATATCAATCTTACATACTATAACTACTGCCTATTATGGTATATACACGTGTTATAATAATGTTAGTGCTCTGTACCTACTTTATTGTTGTTAGGAATAAATATACGCACTAGGAGTAGAATTACGTAGATAAATTACACACTACAATACAATACAATACAAAAGCTCTCTCTCCCATCTTCCCCACCTTGTAGTGAACTAATAATTTGTAATACTTAAAGTAACTGTTTACAAATTATACAAAAGTGTTAGGTTCTATATACAAATAGAAATCTTTCACAACACAACTACTATTGCACAAAATAATTACAAGCATACACAACACAGACAATAAAACAATAATTTGCTGTATACTGTACCTTAACGGCTAAACCTACTAAATACTATAGCACAAGGAAGAAATGGGACTGTGATATGACATGACGTGAGTGAACCGACTTCTTCCCTCTTAAAGATATTCCTCTTAATATCAATAAATATATACATAAAACCTCTGAACAATTACATTCTTTAATAATTACTAAATATTATATTAGCTACTAAGGCACAACCCATATTGATTTAAGTTAAGTACATAAGATGTTTGCATTGTGTCTTTGTCTAGTTGCACAGTCCAGTCCTCCCACTTACACTAAATCTAGAGACACAGTCACATACATTAACTATTTACGTACAATTTCAAACATTACTAATATTATATTGACTTTGGCATAATGTATAGTAAATACATACCATACGGCTTAACTATCCATAACTATTGAAACAAAACACAGTTATATAATACCTTATTTAAGAAAATTGAAAGTTACATCTGTTAAGAAAGTGGTCTGATATTTGGGAATACAACTGCATAATATAAGACTACTATTGTAAATATTTCCTTACCACATTCACATGGGTAGTATACTACTGTAATGATATTTAAAAAGGGATAAATACATTGCTGGGAAAATGTTGTGGTTTCGTTTGGTTAGCCGTGTGGTCGATGGAATTGAGACTTTGAGACTGTAGAATTGAATACACAAGAGAATGGACAGAATAGAGAAAGCTGGAACAGCAAGCAACTTATTAAAGTTAAACATAGTCAATTCATCTGTATTTCAGGTTGGTTCGTTTCGTGTATCTCTATTCCATTGTATAGTTGTAGAACGTTGCTGTATGATTGATGAGGATGATTATGATTATTTGTGTTTGTATTGGTGGTATTAGTCTTGAAAATCTTTAGCCTATTAGTCCATTGGATGTATTAAGGTTCAGCGTAGTGAAATGTTAGCATTTATCATACTGGTGTATTTAGTATCTGTGTACACACCACAAATAGCATCTCTCCGGTCTTATATTGAATGTATGTATTGATTACATGAAAATATCTCGTTCCTCCGTGTGTGTACCTTTGTATACGTAATTTAACTATCGTAAGAGCAGCACAAACACTTTAAACACTCAAACCAGTCAAGTCAAGTACACTTTATATACGCAACGTTAACGTAGTTATTTATATTTTGATTTATTAATTCCCTAATGTGTATTTCCTACATCTACTATTCACTATTGTGAAATGACTGTCTTGTCTGTACTCCACTAGCACTAGTCGTATTATACTGTATAGTACATAAATACATCTCCTCTCTTATATGAAATCCTAACAACTAATAACTTAAGGAATAAACGTGTAACATAATAGCTTTAAACTTTAAACATGATGAGGACAGGTTATTTACACGTGTAAGAGGTTCTGGTGACAGTGCAATTTTTACACTCAACTTGACAACACCATTGAAAAGTGCATTTGCATCGTTCCACCACTTGTTCCACAGTCACTTTGTAACCTCGTCCACAGCACATGAGGTCACAGCCGTCCACGCCCATTGAGGACACATTACAGGAACGACCGAAAGTCCCACTCACTCCGTACCGAGGATCTTTCTCACAGAAATTCGGAGAGTCTTCGTAAAACACTAAATCTCTCTTCGTCGGTGGTTTGTGATCTGGATTGTATGGCTTCAGTTGAAATTTGTAACGGGAGCGACCGCCACGACCAATGTCCCGCAAACTACCCGCGTTGCTAATCAAAACACGGGATGCACCGTCGAAACGGTCCTTTATCGAATTTCCCACTTCCCGCAAATGAGGCAGACGCATCCAACATGTTTTCATTGTACACGATCCCGACATCCCATGGCATTTACACTGCCGTCGCATTAATGACTGTACGTGCTGCAATTACACAAAATATTCAAATATACAATACAAAATACAGACCCTTAAAAGCACTAAAAATTCCATTTCTCTAATTTTAATGCACAAATAAATTCTAACTATATTTAAAATTCCCTTATAAGGAAATACGATATTTATGTGTGCATTTAACTTTCTATTGTGCATTCTCAGTAAGCTTCCTTACTTGAATCTTTTTTAATGGAGGAAAAGAATTATGCAAGGCATAGTTCAGTTCACATCACAGGATACTCATATATTCACAAAGTTGTAGTTAAAAGAAAAAAGCAGTCATCCTTATTTTCCTTTTTAATGGATTCAGAATGAACTGCTGACAACTGGCAGTTTTTAACTAAAAGAAATCCACTCTGAAGGCAAAACGCATCTAAACGACTGGAATGAGTATTACATTAGACCATTGCCATGTGTAAAGTCAATGTCAAGTTGCATTCAATGCTGCTGAAGGTTAAAAAACAAGGAAATTGTCCAATGACTCCAAGTTTGCTTTGAAACATGACACAAAATGAGTAGCCTAGCCACATCCCTTTAGTAAACTTATTTTAAAACACGTCGCACTGGGTAATACACAGATTTACAGGAATACTTATAGATTTTCACTCGCTATATTTATATTCTTCGGTGACATTCGAGATTCAAGGGCTATAGGTTTGTATTAAAAGCAGAACTAACCGAGACGTAAGTAAGTAATGTACCTAAGTAAATGAATCCTTAAAGAGAATGTCAACTGAAGAGTTTTTCCTTGCACAGCACAGCTCCATTGCATAAATAGTAGTGTATTTTCCAGTAAAAGTGTAATAGACACTAGACACGTGCAACGTGCACTTTGGCCGTCATACCCTTTTACAATTTATTATAGACGCATAAAGCATTAGAACTTAAAGAGCTACAGGGACAATTTCCTCTCATTTGGCTTGCTGTGCTGTTTATAATATTATTGCTTTGTCTTGACTTATACGTAAGAAGAATTGAATGACCTGCATGGAAAAGAACTTCCTCTTAAAAAATTTTTCCAGTCTCTCCTAATGCACACAGCTAATAAGTATTTTAACTTAAATGAAAAGACATTTAAAGAGTACTTAAAATCATAATATTTCCTTACAGCTAATTTATTACAAGTACCTAATGATAATTAATGTAGTTGCTAGTAAATAATGTTTTATGATCACTTACCATGCGACCAGCCTCATTATTATGGAGGTTCATCGTGCCCCTCATGTCACGAGCTTTTTCTCCAGCGTCCACGAAATCTCTGGAGAATTTATATCCAAATTCTATGTTATCTGAGCAAGAGCCCCACTTCCAATTCTGATCTGGAGTCATGGCTTTACTGTATTTATTATGAAGTCTATAGTCACAGGTACAGGACTCGATTGTCCCTTCGCTACACGCACGCACCACTGCGTGTGTCACACTCGCACTCGTCAGTGCGTAAATAAATGACGACTCTCGACATCCTGAAAACAAAAACAATTGTCAATATTTCAGAAAACATTTTTACTTTTATTTTATCTTTTCAATCCTTCCAGGCATAAAAGAGGGAAGTGAAATAGTTTTCTGTGTAATATTTGTGTATAGCTACGTCTTATTTACTTGTTCAGATTACAGATTCAAAATTAGATTTACTACAGAGAGGGATTACTCGTAATTTGCTTTCAAATTCATTGATACGGAAGCAACAACAGAATCTATTCAGTATTAACTAATATTGTGTGTTATGGTACAGTAATAAAATAGTACACAGCGAAAGTAAATGTATTTTGTGGAGTAATATGCTCGGAATTTCAAAGAAGGATTTAAAGAGTTTGTATTTTACAGTGCACTTGAAATATTAGAGATCTTTGCGTACAAAGAGTGAATGGATATGGAAAAGGTTTAGAAACTTAAATAGAGATGCGAGAGTTGTCAAAGATCGGTTATTCATGCATGTTATCTCATGTTGTATTGCAACTTTGTACATTAGACCTTAATAACAACAACCTTAAGCCTTTTCCATTTTATTTCTATTCACTGAAGAATATTCTTATATTCTCAAATAGTATAGGTGTACTCAATGTAGTTAAAGGCAGAAAGCTATGTAATGGGAAAAACTAAATAATGGTCTTCACATCTCTTGCAAGATAAGTAAACCTTTATAATGGTAGCTATTAGTGTTAATCCTTCTTATATTTATGTAGCTACATGAGTTTAGTTTATTTCATTGTGAGAGTAACACTTACAAGTAATATTTCATTATTTTGCTTGCTATACTGCACTGATACTTGGCTACATAGAAGTTCTTAAAATCTATAGGTAAACAAGTAAATGCAGTACAGATAATATTGATGATTAGTTAGATAGATGTATTAATAATGCATGTATGTAAGTAACCCAGAGGAGAGGAGAATAAAAGTAACCGTTCGTTGTTCCATTCGTTTTATTATTGCGCTGTTTTTCTATAGATATGAAATATAATGGAATAAAATAAAATCCGCTTCGTCACCACACTGCGGGTGGCACGCACTAATTTTACATTACATTATGTTAGTCCTGAACTGAACACAAAACATTACATTATCATTCATAACTTTGTATTGTAACATTGCGTTTGGCTGCGGATTGGATTTCACTTCGCGTTCCATTACACAGACTGTCGGGCTTCTACTTTCCACTTTGCAGCCTTAACCATTTCATTAGGCTTATTTTATTTACCTAACAGTAAAGTTTTCACATTCTTTTCATAGACACTAACAATAACTACACAATACAAAAAGTTTGCCTAGTTTTTCCTTTTCAAATCTGGCCACTTTTGTAAAAAGACACGCGCTCAAGCACTTTTTACACATTACCCGTTCTACGGAAAGTGCATATGCTCTACTAAATAAGAATTTCAAATAAAAACAGCAAAAAATTGCCTATTTATTTAGTTGCAAGGATTTCCAAGGGTTTACTCTCGATGGGAAAGATGTTTCCCTACAAGTCAAGCCTTTCACAATCAGCTTACCTTTCATATACCTTTATCCAGACCTTCTCTCTATTAGATACTTTATTAAACTTTATTCTACCAATGCCGAAAAGGATGGATTGAAGTTCATTAAAACATTGAACTTATTGGACATGGACCTGACAACTTTAGTACTCTGTGCCCTGTACGTTACAAAGATATTTGGTGCATACAAAAAACTGTAGTCGTAGTTGGTCACTATACGTCTCATATAGAAAAGTGTGGGTAGATGGAATTGACTTTGTACCGAAACCAAACCCAAAAAATAGGGTTACAGATTTGAAAGACATCACTATTATGTAATGTAATATTGGGTACGTCTCCCATTCTCCAGTCATCGTCATGTGGTAAGTAGCAAGATAGAAATACACAATACACACCAAACCAACAAAATGGAAAAAAGTTATTATTTGTGAAAAATAAATCAAAAGAGGAATAATTGTAAAAAGAAAGTACATAATTCCGAACTTCATTGTTATTAATCTTTTAAAGCAACTTGCTTAGTGTACATTTTTCAAAGAGTTTTAAAAACGTAAAATTATCTACTTTGGCATCATTCATTAACCACGGCATTATTTGGCAATTCACTATCTAGTAGATTAGTAATACGTATTAAATAGTAAATTGTGAAATACTTTTCTAAAGCGTATTTATTCAGAAAATCAATGTTTGAACTTTTTAGTAATAAATTGGTAATTATGTGACGGTGTATTGTGTGTATTTGCAGATATATTATTTAATGCAAGTAGGAAAACTGGACCGTGGAACTAGACATACCTAAATGCTAACATTTAATTTTTAAGGTTGCTAACTAGAATTTTGTTTACATCAGTCCTATTGTATAACACTTGGAGTATGTACTGCATTGCTATTCTTATTTTGAACAGTACTGTTTGTACACCATAGCAAATGAACAGGAACCTTATGAAAGTAGAGATATACTATTAGTATATGAAGTAAAGGATTATGATTTATAGAGCACTAGCCAATTTAGATCTTATCCGGGGCTATTAGCTAACAGCTAATGCACGGTTTTCATTTCCCACCTCCATATCTTTATCTTCCTCCACTCTCCACACAGTTTTATGTGTGCCTCATCCTTCTTCATTCTTCTTCTATCTCATTCCTACGTTCTGTTACTGTACCTCTTTCTAGATACTGTTCCTTTTTTGTGAGTCATAATATGAACTTAAGTATCCCTCTGTCGGAGGCTTAAAAAGAAAATCTAGTGATGTGGCACATGTATTTCTACTAGTAAATACATTATGTAGGCATTAAATTTAATATTGTGCCAAATGTATGTAGAGGCAGATTGTAAAATAATGTGTTACAAAATAGGTAGGTATATATTCCCATATTGGCAAAAACCGATACACAACTTGGTGTATTAACATCGATAACAGTACAAGTGGAAAATATATTTTCAGGACACGAGAAAAAATCGTGTTATAGTACAATCAGGGTTTCTTGCCGTCAACAATAGTATTAGAATACAAAAACAGGATTTGTGTAGGATTGTCAGTAAGAGTGTAAGTTGTAGTATAATATAAGGTTAAGTGAAGAGGAAAGCCACCTAGAAATACAGAAACCCAAGAAATTAAGTTAGCACTTGGTGAAGACGGGTCACAGCAAGGCGTTCTCCAGGGGGTTCCCTAAGCCCTAAACTATCTCATCTCCTCATCTGACTGATATACAACCTGGCCGAACCCCTACACAAAATTAGCCTTGTATTGCTCATTTTATTTTTGCATTTATACTAATCCCTAAAATATTTGCAATTATTTCATTTTGCACGTATTGCTTACAATTGTACAATAATTTATACTTAATGTTACAGTGCACATCTACATACAACTACCAGCTACCTAGTAAGTAGCAAGTATTCATGCTTAGTAAATAATAACACACAGGTAATGATAATGACTACAGAAGCTGTGATGGGGAATATATTTATCGTCAATATAATCTGCTTATACAGATATAACTTTGATGATAACGCGAAGCATTATAAAACGCAATGCTTTTACCACGTAGGAATATAATGTGATAATTTGTATTCACCGCATGAGCGTTGTGACAAATTCATAGTTAGCTTGACAAGACTACTCCATATGAAGCTAATCGCTAACAATAGGTATACATGAACTTCCTATTAAACAATTGTAATAAAAGAATCAAGTTTTGCTGTTCTGTTTATGTGGTGAAGTAAAGAGTAAAAGTTAAGTAAGAAGTAATAGCTACTCGAAAAGGAATTTCTTACATTGTCCACCGTACATAAACAGTAGACAAACAAGACATTCTCGGCTAATAATACAAATTCAAGATTCAAGGTAAAGCATGGCATGGCAAGATCACCTCACTTGATTTGATTTAGTTTGCATAAGTCTCTCTTCGTGTATGACTATAACTTCCCCACCCGAATTAGTCTTAGTCCCAGTCTTGAATTTTAAAATCCTTTTGGCTTGCCTTGACTAACGTAAGTCATCATAAGTAAATACACGTAGAATATTGTTAATAGTTACCTAAGGAAAGCATGTATGCACTATATATCACAAAGCAGTCCAAATTCATATTTATATTCATGTCTGGATAATATATTATATGTACCTACTAGTTACAATTAGAGAATATATATTGCAGGAATTTATTAAGACTATTTAGTTATTGCTTGCCTTGCCTTAGTTTGCTCTTATGCATCTGTATCTTTAGCCTTAGTTTTTATTTGGTTTGTGTAATGGAAGTTGCGTTGTGTACATAAATACATCCATTAAAAAACTCGGGCTTGTCACGTCACATCTAAATAAACTCGGTACGGTACACTATAGAACTACTAACAAGGAAAATGTTGAACTGAACTAATCTGTTTAAATAAAGATAGAAAATAAATGGTATATATAGAATATAGATGGCCAAGTTAAAAGAGGAAAGCAATGAAATGCATGCAGATAAGACGATGGTGGCCCACCCGGCCTGCAACAGGTAAACCACGATGACTTAATGAATGCAAACGATTTACATCACGCAATCGTAGAAATAGTTGCCTAGCTATCTAATAATCTACCTCTCCGTACCTATCTCATAACATTATCTCAATCTCTTGCTCAACTTACTTAAATGCGACTCAATGCAAAGAAAACCAGATGAATTTTTCTCTCGGAAAAAAATCAGAGAAACTGAACTGATCTGACAAAGAGAAGAGCAAAGAACATTTATTTATTTAAATGTGGAGAACGGGAAAACTCCCTTATATATTTTAAACCTCTATTTAATAGTTCATATTCATGTGCATACAACCTATTGCGTACTCCACTCCACTCCACTCCGCAAGGATACCATTACAATTACCGACACTACAGCATTGTAAGTAGTAGTAAATGTCTTAATAATGCAATTCTGCACCAGAATGTAATAGAAACCTTGGGAAGGGCAGATTTGCCTTATACTAACTAACACTTAGGTTAGCATTAGTACGTGATATAATAATACCGAGTAGGAATATGAATCTGTACAACTAACAAAGGAAGACAAGGAAAGGCTGCCCTAACACAAGTACAGATTATACGTATGTAAGGCTACTGTGTTATTAAAATTAAAATTTTCTTTGTATTTTCTTCCATGTAATCTATTAGATGGTTATTATGAGATAATGTCCGGTTATTATGTCTTGATCTGATCTGCAGTTTTAGTTTTCAGTGCTGGCTCTGTGCAGATAGGTAAACTGATCTCATGATGATGAGTTATCTAATGTGAAACTGCATTCAAACCAATTCTCCTATGCAAGTTTAGCTTAGTCAGGCCACTGCAGTAGAAAAGCCAACCAAGAGTTCTGTGCAGTCAAGTCAAGGCAGGAATGAGTGGACTGGACTGTGAGAATATTGGTTTGGTTGGGATTGGATGGAAATTATTATATGACTACATTATGTTATGAAGAGGATGAAGCCACAGGTGTTTGGCAAGAGCCATTACCACCCTGAAAGTACAACTTAAACATCCACATCAACAACAACATTCATCTCTGCTCTATAATACACAATCCAAGCGAATCCTCAGGACAAGACCGACGGGAGGAGAGAAAACTTAACTCAACACTCTCCTTGCTGTCTCTCTCACTCACTCTGGTTCTTTACTTTTATATTCTACAGGGACAGTTCTAACTTTTTTCAAGTTTTCAGAAAATTATATTTTACACCTAATTTAGGTGGACATTTTAAAAATCACTCCATAATTTTTAACAAATAGTCACTTGATAATGGCGTTTGATTACCTACCCGAAAAGTGGAAAAGTTTTAAATGCCAAATTGATAGAAAAATTTTAGTGTAAAATATGAATTTTGTATAACTGTGCAACACCAACCAATTTAAATTGAAAAGTAAAAATAAAGTTTAATACAATTTGGTTGTAGGTTTCAAATATATTTGTAATTGTAGTAAATGTAATATTATTAATGGAGTACGTTTGCTGTGAGAATTGTGTTATTGGTTACCCTGTAGATAGTAGCACAAGCTTAGTGTATATAAAATGATACAGTAGTAGTAGTATTATAGGTAGGTGGGAAGTTGACTACACAGACAGATTACATTAGAGATGCGGAATGAAGTGAATAGAGAGATTACTGCGAAGGTAACTGATGGCAAGCTAAACGGATTGACTTAGAAACGTTGCTTAGGTTCGGAAGACTGAGGCAACATGCCTTAATAATGATAGTAATAATAATAATAACCCAACGTGGGAAAACAAAGCTGATTCTCCACTTTCGCGATAATTGCGCGAATTTCTGTGCTGCCTCGAATGTCTGATGCTGCTTTGGCCCGTCTAATGTTTGAGAAATGGAAGAAAAGTGTAGATACCCCAAGGAAGGTTCAGCTACACACAAAGAATACAAACAAAGCCTTTTCTGGTTTACTTTATCCTGCTTGGCTCTGTACACTGAATTGAATGAAATCGTCTTATGTGGGATGTGATGGGATGTTGATTTGATGTTGATGTGAGCTTACCTTGTCCATTTCATGTCGGCATTCAAGAAAGGAAATAAACAAGTGGCCACCGACAGACTCTCTGTTCTCTGTGTGTAATTCTAAATCTTCTATGTACATAAGTCCTGTCCATGTCTTTGCGCACCTCCCTCTCCGCGCTGCCAACTTTCCAACCAAACTCGCTTCTCTTTCCATCCGAATCAAAGGTGAACAAATGCTAATCTTAAATCTGCATTCCTACTATTTGTATCTATTAAAATTAAACGAAGTGAACGCACTGATTGTCATGTGAATCAATAGATACCTTATATAATACTTTAAGAACAATTTACAACATAGTTCAATCAGTCAGTCGAGAAATACCAACACTTTTCTATCTTCTGCTATAAAGGATTGTTCTTTCGGTTCTACACTTACACGGAATACACAATCAGTACTTAAGAGTAATAGAAAATTCATTAACGGATTTTTTTAATTGATTTTCTTTCAGGATAAGGATACAGAGGTTAGATATCAGTAAATGAGAGGTCAAGAGTCAAAGGGTTGATTTAATTTCCAAGAACACTCAATCAATGTTTTATTACGTATGTAGATTAGCATAGAGAAACTTGTTTCAATGTAGATAGAGAGCTTTCATTTGATATCATAATAATTGTGCTTTGTCAGTCTTTTCTTTTCTTTGCTACTGTAACATAAGAAATCACATTCTTCAGTTTCGTACAAAACAAATATACTTATACTAATAACCAGTGCATTTGCATAGCATACAAGAAAATATGCAAAAATGGTAAATCAACGAATACTAAACCATTTTATGTAGAAATCTTGTAATCAATTGCGTAAAAATAGTAAAAATGGTGTCTATTGGTACAGGGTAAAGCATAGAAAAGATGTGCATGCATATAGATTAATTTATTAGTTAGGGTACACAATACGAACGGAGAAAAATCCAACAGAATTACCTTGACTGCATTGTAATGCACTATTCGTACAAATAGAAATGTATAGATTTATTTACATAATATTATAGTAAAGGCAAAGTATTAGCATAAGTTGGAGCATAGAAGGGATAATGATGTTTTATGGGATTTGTTATAAGCGTTTTTTAAATGGCCACGATTCCGGGCTTGGTCATGACAAATGAATGGATCATAGTTTGTAATTAATTCCAGCCGGCTGTGAATGGGGAAGGGTAAACCTTTCCTACTTTTCTACCTACCTGTCTGTCTGTCCGTCTGTCTTTCTTCTCGTCTCTATCTTCATCTCTCCTTCCAAACCAAACCAACTCATTTTATACCCACCATTACACATAATCCTATTCCTATGCTATTCACAACTCTGCACAAACACATACGAAATCCCTCAAATATGTGGAAATACATTTTTATGATACTTCAAGTACTATAATCAGTCTACTTCTAACAAACATACGCATTCCTAAAACATTGATTTGCGGTAGTTCAGTTTGATACATTGCTTACAATTGAGTGTATTTAGGACGTAGATTATATTTTATGAGGGGGAAATGCTAAATGGCAAAATTAAGAATTAGGTCAGATGAAGCGTTGTAATTTCAATAAATTGTGTGCAAATAATACTAAAAATTTCGTCTTTGACAAAATAGCAACCCTTTTGCACAGAAACTTGGTTTAGGCTGCAATTCTGACGAGTCAATATCTAAACGAAATGTGTACTATGAAATAATAATATCATAACAATTATTTGATTGGTTTTCTAAAGGGACCATGTTGTAATGGGACTTCACAAAATACCGACAGATGATGTTAAAATATCGGCAAATGAATATTACCAGAACATTTGGTAATTGCAATTGCAACTACAATGCAATAAGTTAAGTGGAAACAGCCAAAGTGGGATGCAACAAATAACGAACACCTTTTCATTTTCCTGATTGTGTGTTAATGACTATTGACCCATTCCCAACGCTTCCTTGAATTCTCACTTCTCTGTATTCTGCAGTCTGCAACTCTAATAAGTACCAACCCACAAATGATTCATGTAATAAAGTACCAAAAAATGTACCTACAATCTGTATACTATTCTTAATACAAACATTCTTTGCGCATCTTCGCCTTATCTCTACATTTGTTAACAAATTAGTATCAACAAACATACACCAAATTCATGGTATGAATTCGAAAAAGAACTAGATATTTTTAGTTAAAATTGCGATTGCGATTTGCCCCTTAAATCAGGTGAGTGACCAATAATTCTGTTAATTCTTGGTATTTTGCACTGATGGTAGTCTGCAGAGTTATCCATGTAGAACAGAAATTATAAACCAATTCAGTCTTGTTTACCTTTTTCTTTGCCGTATGCAAAAGAAAAGTATTTATTGGTTAATTTGTTAATATACTAGTAATACAGATGTAACATATTTCCATTTACAATGATTTAATTAATAGCTTTAAATAGATGTGATAATACATTTTTAACATTTAATGTGATACTGCAAGAGAAGGTAAATCCAAAATAAATTCCTTACAGCATAGTTTTAAGGTTAGTAGAATATTGAATGGACAGAAAGACACCTGTTAATATACTTGTGTGTATTGAAAGACGAGTGTTGTACAGGGTATATGAATAGTAGGGGAAGGATGTTTATATTCAAAGAGCAGAAATAAATAACAGATTAAAGAAATGAAAATAAGATGGTTTAATTTAATCCTGATGCTCAGGTATGAGTATTTTGCATCTGATATGCATATTACTGTATCCCAGAGTGGATGTACGCTGATCCATGCATAGAAATGGTAGAGAGCTGGATTGGACTGACTTGGTCTTGGTCTGGCCTTCGAATGAAGTTGTTTTACAACCTCCTCCTGGAATGGTTCACTCAGACAGATGAACATTTTACATTACATGGCTATCATATCGTAATAATAATATCATGATCATGATAGCTAATATAATGGGAGAAGATAGTAGAGGCACATGTACATGTATTAGATGTCTAATGTAGAGCTAATGTAAGATAAGTAGTTGTATAGCTGTCTTTACTTACTCTGGCTATATCTACGTGTATTATTACATATCTGTACGAGTTGCCTGATTCACCTGACTAACTTGCCTCCCTATGCCGCCTTTACATTACACCTTGTCTTGTACTACTATTCACTATCACATTAGTTATTACTATATTAAATATTCTTTTCATGCTTGCTTTGCATATTGAATTGCATTCACTAAGTCAGCAGATGAATTTACACGTATTTAATAGTCCAGCCAGTCAATTCCAAGTCCAAGCCGCTCTATTATTCCAGACTTTCTTAAGTTGTGCATATTAGTATACATACTCAAATTACCTCTCCTACATAAAGTTGTAAGTAGCATCCCTTCTTACATTTCTAACCTCTACTGCTACTCACTCACACTATTCTCCTCCAGACTTTAACTAACGTAAGTTCATCACAATAATAATTTTTACACGAAGACGCATGCAAGCACGCACTCCTTCTCATAACGTGTAGAATTTCCTTATATTTATGTAGTATACACGTAATATTATCTATTTGTACATTAACACTAAAGTGTATACCTTAATTGTATTATAACTCGATGCATGCATTCAGTTCTTTCACGTATTTATTATTTTGCTTTGTTAAGCGATGCACTTCCATTCCACACTCTATACGAATGTGTACTGAAATTTTAAATTTTGTAACCTATGCCTCATGTTAAGTAATAAAATAGGATTGTGTTCATAATGTATGCAAGAAATGAAGGAGTACAGACAGAAAGCATAGGCAAATCATGTATGTGATGCTAAACGTTTTTTTAGATTCCCTAATGGTGTCAAAGGAAAAATTACGTACAATTCTGACACTCCTTTCAATAAACGAATGAATCATAAAGCACAATTTGTAATCAAAAAATTTAAATCTATCTGCACTTCATTGCAGTTATGAAAAAGTTTGAGTGTACTGTGGTTGGGAAGAAATGGAATGCAATCTCGTGTCTTTTGTGAAGAAATCACATATTTTATCCAAGCGATCAATTTAAAGCTAATATATAAATGATTTTTAACAAGTAAAAGCAATAACTACCTTTTTAACCTAATGGAGCATACCTGGGAAGACTAAGTGTAAAAATGTTCGAAATGAAATATAGAAAAGTGGTTACCTTTGTCGACAATTTTTCCGAATAGATTTTTTCCCCTCCAGAAAGCTTTGGTGGGACAGTTCCACCTTCGATTTCTGAATTGATGTTTGCACTCGTGGATGGCCTCATTGGCCCCTTTGGCAATTGCTTCTAACACACCTCGATTCTCACGAACGAGTCTCTGTTGTTTTTTACGAAGAACGGCTTGGACTGCTGGCTCTAAGTAACTGCCGCCGATTCCACCTCCTCGAATGGTGTTCACGATTAAATTGTTCGGCTCACCAACTTTTGCTATGCCCCTGTACCCAACATCCAAAAACAGTCAAAATTAATATTTACAAACAAAACCAACCAATGCATCCTGTTTCAATTATTTTATTAGGCCAGACTCATTTTTTCCTGTCATTAACACTGACTATACATAGAAATCAACTACACAATAACCTAGACACGTCTGTCAAATAGACAACTCAATTTACTACAAAAACCTTTCTTTACCATTTAGAGATCCGGAAAAGTGAGCAGAGCAATGTAAGGCAAGGCAAGGACACAATACCCATTCATAGACAGACAATGAAAATAAATGGATCTTGAAGAAAAGAAAAGTTATTGTTATTTCGTCGACAATGAAAATCCTCTTTTCTGTTATAATAGCACCAGAGACATGGAAATACCTATTCCGTCATTGTCATCATACACACAAACTAAAAAAGTCAAGATAACAAATTTGCCTTGTAATGCAAAGTAATGTAAAACATTAAGCATTACTTCTCTGAATTTGTCATACAATTTTTAAATACTATTAGATATTAGGAAAACCGTTTAATTTTGTAAATAACTACATTTACAACTTTTTATTGTTGAGGAGCCAAGCATAACGAAATAAAAGCTTCATTATTTTCCTAACTAACTAAACGCTCATTTACAATTGAGAAAATTGAGATCTACCGAGATATAATAATATTTAATCAATCGTTTGCAATAATGCGAATGACTTTGTTATTTATACTTACTGTTAATAGAATTAACTTTTGGACAAGAAATTCATTTTCTGTATTTTTGTTTACTGTCTACAACCTCTGTATTCTTGTAATTCTAATCATTCAAGAAATATTTTTTGAAGATCTAAATAGATCTAAGACTTTATTTTCGGAAGTAACTTTACCGTACTAGGGAAGCATTCCTGGTTGCAGAGGGAGAGAGAGACGTGACATTATGAATGAAGAGCATTTGAGGTTTGAAAAAAAGGAAGTGTGCAGTACTTACCACAAATTGTGCATAGTAATAAAATAAAACCGTTTTGTCACATTATCGCACAAGCGAATGACTCTTTGTAACTGATTTACTTAAGTTCCGAGACAGACAGGATGTGATTTCATAGTAAAAGTAATAAGTATTTATGGAATAACCATTAATGATTACCTAGTAGTGTTATACACAAGAGTTTATAGTCAGTATTTTGCCTGAGGAATGTAAAACCTAAAATACTGTAGAGTTACTAATTTATATTAGTAGTTGGTTTGCTACTAGTGGTTTTGGTAGGACAAAGTAGTTGTGTGTGTTCAGTGGAGTAAATGGATCAGATGAAATGGCCTAGCTAATCAGTTTGTCTATGTCGATCTGTCCGTCTGTCTGTTTGGTACAGAAAGAGTTAAATCAAGTGAAGGCAGGACAGGAAGGCATCTTGTACAACATTCATCACTCACTCTACTGTAAACTGAAACACGGCTCCTTCCATACTGCCACAGACAAAGATAGAACGCGACACGGGATGCCTTCCTCCTTTTGGTAGCAGCCATCAGTCAGCACTCACTCTACATGTAAATACAACTACATACCTGCGGATAAGTCTATAACGTGTTCCTCAGATCTGATCCCTTAAGAACAAATAAGTAAAGATAAAGGGACAATACCTTATAATACGCACATCTTTACAAATTCCTATTTTTTCTAGGGTTTTCCCACTTCTTTTTCTTATATCTCAAGAATACGCAGATAAACATTTCCTAACATCCATATAATAAGTATAACAGAGAAAGAAATTTTCCCATGGATGGAATAGGGAACTAACAACATGCATTTCTCAATACCCTTCCTTATCCATAGTACCTTTGCTTATTTACATGATTTCTATAAGTATTATCTGTTCCGAACCGGAGTTGAGACTAACTGACTGGACTACTGGAGTTTCATCCCATTCAAATTCTAAGAGCGTCTTTCTCGCTCTCTCATCTCATCTTTAAACATTCGTTGACTCCAAATGAAATGAAATTAGACGAATACAGATAGTTCTACTCTTCCAGTCTCATCTAACAACAAATGCTACTCTGAAGGAATTCGAAACCTAATCTGTACCATGCCATGCAACACAACACAAGTCGTCCTCATCCTGAATACACTTACTATGTATCTACTAAATACTCATTTGTTTTCGGAACAAGTTAAATACTAATTCATTGTAGTATTGCTGATAGAATTCAATAGTTGTATTTGTATTTACAAACGTGCATAGATATAAACTTATAAAACACGGAGAGATTTTAAAAGAAGTTTTGATATTGGTAGTTACAGTGGCTATGACTGGAGTGGACTAAGGTAAAAAAGTACAGGACAGCAAGAGAGACAACAGAAGTTGTTGTGAAAGGTCTCTTCTTTCTTTTTTCTAGAGCTCTCCTCACAAATATACTAAATAGTAGCATAGAATGCTTACTTCTCTTCTTATTCAATTCACAATTCACTTTTTATGTAATTCTCAGTGTTATCATTGCCAGCCATCGCATCGTCATACAACTACAAATACTACGAACTACGACTCACTGTTCTCTATACAGTACACCAATAATGTTTTCCTCAATTATAGATTAGATTACAATTTACAATAGCAATACGTTACCTTTGTAGTTGACTTACAACTTATAATACATAAAAGTTATACCTTCATTCATGTAAACAGTGAACAGCTTATAATATTGCGTTAGAGTCTTTAATCTCTCGTAGACAGCAAAACGAAATCAAAGCAGACGTTTCAAATTCATGACGTGCCACAATATGCAGAGCAAGGTACCTACAGTACACGTAATATGTAAATATTATAAGTCGGATACCTAGTCAGTCGACTCGGTTCATGTATGTGCACCGTGTATAGTAACTTAGAAATAGGCAACCATAAAGATTCTAACTGCTTCGCTTAGTTATTGCTCGTTGCCTGAACTTGGACATGTCATCCATTAGCAAGTGATAAATACTCACCTAACTAGAACTAGACGTAAACGTTCATTATACAAATGAGACGAGAATCGGTTTTTAAATCAATTGATTTCCATTCTCGGAACTCACACAGGATAGTATTTAATGGTGAGCACACATAAAAAGTTACACCTACTCACTAAGTAGTTAGAATCAAGTTTTAAACTGCAGATTGTAATTAATTAGTACAGATAATTACTGAAAAATATGGAATCGCTTGAAAAAGTGGTATTCGGGAGCTATTCATCATCCCCTATTTTAGTGCCATTCTCATATACCTACATTCTATTGGTACCTACGACCCTTTAGGTAATTTAATGGACAAGTTAATATAATTTTTTAGTGTTTAGTATTGTTTTACATTTACATGTTATGCAATACTGTGTTTTGTCCGTTAAACTGTTATTACTACTTTTTCTTGGGATTTGTAGTGTAATAAATATAAAGCGCATTGATTGTGTTGCATTGCACCAGAGCAGGACATGTTCGTCTCTACATTGTATTGATTCAGTGTTGTAGTGAATTATAAAAATGTAGAGGTGCATATTGTATGAAGAGGTAGGAAGGAAACCAGAATGACTTTTAACTCTTTGTGAAAGAAATGGATGTACATATTACTGTAGATGGGTTGGTTACATAGAGAGATCATTCTTTATGTAATTAACTATAAATCTGCATATTTGAGTGACAGGGAGCTGTTGTAGAAGCTGAAACGAAATGATTCTCAACGCATGATTTGATGGAAAGAATGTTCACTGCATTGAATAGAACAGATTGGGTTTACTAAGTACTCCTGGTATGAATGTCTGTAAGAGTTTAAGAAAATGCACAGATATTTGTATGTATTTAGCATTTTTATGTACGAGAAGGTAATACACATCGTAATGTATTTTTCCAGATATTTTTACTAGGATTGGATTGGACAGTGGGATTATTACAAAAGATTTGCAAAAGATTGTCAACTGAAGTGAAGATAAAGAAATACAAGTTAGAAGCTCCGTCGCCAAATACACAGGTGAGCATGGGATCGAATATTACATGGGAAAACTCCTTGTTTTGCATACAATGCTGTAGTTAAGTGTACATAGGCAGTTAAATCAAGGTTATTTCTCGAGCTATTCGACAAGTTTTTGTCACTGTCTGCATTCTGCAACTTGCCTACATTGTACATTACTTGCTGAAGACAGAACGACACTTTTTTCACAACTTTTTACACAAACCTAAGTACTTGGCTTATTTACCAAGCTTTTCTGATCATGCACACACATAAAGTGTTATATGCCTAATTGTACGCATACGGAGGCTCATTTGCATCAAAACTCCTTCTATCCAACAACATCCTTCTAAATTGAAGCAAATTGAAACTTTTGTGAGAACAGATTGAAGATTAACAAGTGCTTTTGCTCTTAAGAGGTAAATGACTCTCAAACGGGATCCAAATAACAAAATATGTACCTGCTCTCCTCTCCGTCTGTCCACAACAATCAAAAACACGATAACGACAACAGTGAATGAAGTAGCCGGAGCAGTAGCCATAACCTTCTTACAATATACAATTACTAATACATAATTTCAATAGATCAAAGCCATAAGCTAACCAAATCACTGACATGACACACGGTATGGATACGGGTCAGCTATTGTACTACATGGAGACACATACGTAACACTTCTTCACTATTACCTACAACATAATGAAAACCCTGTCCGTGAATTCATACTTATAAGGAAAAGCTACAGGACATACATAGCGGTTGTCAAAGAGTTTAAATATTGAACAAAAGACGTTCGTGTGGTCATTCTCCATTTACTTTATTATTAGTGTACTAAAGGCAAGTGTCAAGTGACATTATGACATGTAGGAGCAACTCAAGTGTGAATTTACAGACTAGTGTACAAATACGGGCTAATACACCTCATTTCATAATACACTCCCTATAACCACGTATACTTATGGCAATACCTGTAATATATTCAGATAAGACTTCAGCTTCAAAGGTTGGTAAATGTAAAGTAAAAGCGTGATCGCAGTGGAGACATGAAGGCTTAAGTGAAATAATATAGTCTGGCTGCTGTCTCATCCTTAAACGAAAAATTAAATGTGGTGTGGTCTCAAATCTAATACTCTTGTACGTATATGAAAATATTTGCTATATAGAATTACAAGAATATCCAACATGTCTTAACTTAAAATCTTGTTCTCTTCTGTTGTCAACAAAGGAATAAATCTAAAGTACTACCTAAAAGTAATGTAAATAAGAATACATACGGATCACTAACTCAAAGATGCCCACTTACCTATTATTGTCATTGTTATGAGTTAAGTCTTGGTTTACACTATACGTATACACATATTAAATTACAACTTACAAGCACTGAAAGATATAAGGCTTTGTGAAATGTACGCCTGTGATACACATTAGTGATTAGTATTTGTAATCCTCAGCTATCAGCAAGTCCTGGTGCTGGTGACAATTGGAAGGTGGCTAACAAATAATAATGCACTGACAAGACGACAAGAAAATAAACTCTTCACGAGTCGAGTTCTCCTTGACACTTTTCCTCCTTGGAAAAGAACTCCCTTGCTGAGTGCTCAGTTGAGTATTTGGTATTTGCCTACCCTGGATAGAGCATCGTGTTGAAAACGTAGTGTAATACAATACAAACATGAATATCATTTAAACCTAGACTGAACGTTCTTTCCGGTCTGCTAAATTGTAAACAGTGTTGAAAAAGAAAAGAAAATCAAGATGGAAAGTTCATAGAACCTTTTGTTGACAGAAAATGAGAAAATAATCCCTATTGTGTTCATCCGACTAATCAAGCAATAGGTTATTGTATTTGTAAGCATTCTTTAAGTGATAATGATAATACAATGCAGTGTGGGAGTCGAAATCAAATAGAATGTCTGCTAACTCTAACGGAATATAAATTCAATTATAATTTCATCATATTTAAGTAACAAAGACAGTCCTACGAAAAAATTCCAAGAAAGGAAATCCTGCGTTAAATTTTTGGTCCATTTCGTAAATGGTTCTTATATGTCTATGAATGGAACACACATTGCATGTAATAGAACAGCTATTTTAAGTATGCACTTAATTTATTCATGTGTCTTAACTCTATTAACTGCATTAGAAGGAATTCCTGTACATATTAGGTAGGTACGGCATTTAAAACTATAATCCGGTATGAATTTACATAATAAGGGGATGTAATAATGTATGGTATTGTCGGAGATGGTAATGCTTTGCAGTTTGCAGTGAGTTTTGTCTGGAGAAGAATAGCCAATGGTACGTGTGGATTGTTAGTAGTGATAATTTTCATCAGCCCACTCGTGGCTCATCTTCCATCCCTTCAATTATCATTATCACTCCTAAAAGAACAATAGGATCGTAAATGTTTGTCTTAAGAAAACACAATGTACATAAATACGTGCATATATGGTATTCCTCGACTGCCAACACAATCACTGGGCTTCTATTGGTTTTCCTCTAATATGTTATGACCTTTTCCATTCTGATGTGTACTTATGCATTGTAGAACATGAAATTGTGATGTTCGCATTAGTATTTGTTATTGTGTGCATGATTAGTACTTTTCTGTCATGATCTGAGCATTTAGACATTTAATTATCACTCTCAGTTCCCTATCTCCCTTATCTTTACTACTTACTTGTGTTTTGTACTATCCGATTTCTTTGTTGCGGGCGAATCAAATAAAGAAGGATTTATTTACTTTAACTATTATCAAGCCGGCTTCGTATTCATTTCTCTTTGCTTCACTTGATTATTTGTAATAAACACGAGTCGAATCGTGCAAAGCAACTTAATTGACTTGATGTCCTTATTTATTGACTGCGTGGGCTTCGTCTTTACTTTGTATTTGCCTAACACAAACACTACCTCGAAAGAGTAGACACTTTATACACTACTAGGTTATAACTTATAACTTATTACTCACAAAATATAAGATATTACTGAATATAATGTTATTCAAACTAAGTGTTCATTCAATTCACTAACAAAAAACACACAAATGTAATGTAATACATTGTTGGACATGAATACAAAATTTACTCATCGTGACAAGATTTAACTTATTAATTCTAATAAATTCTAAATATGCAGGCCCTTAACCAGTGAGCTCAGCAATCCTACTTCCAGTTTCGTCTACTCCAAAATGTTTTACTAGCCAATAAAATACAACATTATTACATTTAATGTTCTTTTACCACATAAGTCTTAATTTAATTGCTTTTCTCCAGCACAATCACAGATTTCACTTGATAAATTGACTTGCTTCTATCCTATCATACTATCAAAAATTTACCTTTTCAATCCACAAGCAAAAGCTGTAATACTTTCATTTGTAATTTGTCTGCCTGGATTTATACTTGTCCTTGTCTTTCTTTACCATTATAACAATAACAATAATTACAATTAGATACAAACATACCTTTTATAGAATTCTTTCCTTTTTCCCAAAGCTAAGTTTTCTAGTCCAACTTTTCTAACATTATGTCACATTTCTAATCTTACGCGCCTTTTGATTTAAAATAAATGCAAATAATCAATTTTTGCTCATAATTTAGTAGCTATTTTTAATGTCACCAATTTTGTTATTTGCTAATCTACATTTTACAGTTTAACATTGAAGTATTATAAGACAATCTGCATTTAATGGCTTTGATTTATATCATTTTCCTGTTTCAATACTAATAAAACCTGAAAACAAGACGGAAAATGGAGGCATAATTTCGGTATTTACCCTAAATGTGTGTTCCTGATCTCTTTGTCGGATGAGGAAATGCACTAATAGAATGGAATACATAATTTGGCCACACATTCCTGTGTAGCGAAATAGAAGTTTTTAGAAATAATAGAATGTGGTAGGTGTGGGGGACAGGACATGACATGACAAGGTAGTTTTCTGAAAGCAAACGCAAATTGATTGGGAATGAATCGGTTTCTACAAAGTAGGAAAAGGAATTGTAAGGAAAGAGCGCAAAAAGTCGCACAGGTAGGTCTCTGCAACTCCCTTGAAGGCCCCATTCCTCGACAAAGGCATCTCCGCAGCTTCTGTTGAGAATGCGAGATAGTATTTGGATTGTAAAGGTGTGTGGACTGGACTGGACTGGATAAGGTCATGTAAAAAGGCCTACTATAGGGTATGAGAAAATAGGAGATGAGAGGAACCTGGATGTTATTGTTAGTTGAGTGTATCTGGCTAATCTCATGTAATACTCAGCAATAGAAATACAATAGAAAGTACACTACACAGATTTGTATGACTTACTTACAAATATACTATAGTAAAATATAAGAGCCTTTTAGTGGAGAGGACGGAAAAACGAACTCTTTTGCTATTCATTCATGCTGCGACACAACAATGGCTAACAAGCCTCCTAATCACTACTTCTAACTCATTGTAGTAAAATCTACAGCTTCTCAACACATAACAGCCCCATTTACAAGTGGGCATTTCTAATGTTCGACTTTTTGCTCCGAAACTCTAACTTGTCGATTTTACTTTTTCTACTTTATGTTTTGTTAGAGCTTCTGCTAATACTACAGATATCCAAACATCCCCCTATCCTTACATCACAAAACTTTGTAAGCACTCTTAGATTGCACTACATTTACATTACCTAACTTTACATAACAGAAGTAATAAGTTGTTCATAAATACGTCTGTCGCAAAAAGAACGTTGAATTCGGTTTGTATACAATAGTAAACGTGTTAATCGGCTAGATTATGTTATGTGTAAATAATTCCGAAGAGGAAACCCCGAAACTGAAAAATAGTGAATCCATTTGCTGAGCTTCGGTTATACATAATAATGGATCTAACCACACTTACATGTATTAGTACCACATTTAATAAGTATGAAGGCATAATAGAAGGGAACGGTCCGGCTCGGGTCAGGCGGGTGAATGAAAAATGAAAGCACGTATTTAATATGTATGGACCCGTGGCTTGGACATGTAAACGTAATTTAACCCCAGTCCTCATATTTCATAAAAGTACAGGGAAAGGAAAATTAGGGGAGCTAATATGACGGAGGGTCCTTTGACTAACACATAATAGAACATTCTAATGCGTTATTATGCATACAGAAAAGTTTCATGTTACGTTTGTGTGTATTCAAAGAGCGTAAAATAATGGATGAGAGGGTAGCAACTACAAAATAGTAATTTTAAAGATGAATACTGCATGAATTATGACTTTGTTGTGAATTTTATGCTAATTATTTGTAAGAAAGAGTAAAATTACGTACCACCATTTGCTACCTCGTCCTCTGCCTCTTGGAATACGTGCTGAAGATTGGGGCACCATTGAGCCAACGAGAATCATCAATGCGAAGCCAATGATGACAATCAGGACGGACACCGTAGGAGTCATTTCGTCTCAACTCTGATTTTGCTCACATTCACTGGAACTTTGACTTTTGTCAATATCAGTCTCTCTCCTCACGACTCTAATCTTTATGATGCGTAGAAATTGAGAATTGACATTGAAAACAGATTGGCTCACTAATAACATAATACAAATGTCTTTTCTTTGAGAAAGTCTGAGTTTATCCTAAAATAAGCAGAAGAGGGTAGCTATATGTAGTTAATGTTCCTTTAAAATCAGTCAGTATCTTCAGTCTTAATTCTTTCTCTTGATGAAATGCAAAAAGTCTTAATTCTTCCCTTCTGTCACTACCTTCTTCTTTTCTGGAAGGAGTTACGAATATAATAACTTGCTAAATGGTAAATGTTTCCTGTGAATGAATCTGCAGATGGACTTGACTTGTGAGAGTCGCAGTCATGCTCATCAATTTCTTGAGAAATGCATTCCAATCGACAATTCATACAAGCGTGACTTTGTAATAAGGATGGTGACAATGATAACGCGGATGGGAAAAGTAACGGATGTGACGTCATGATTGGGGAAAATTGAGAAGTGGACGCAAATTATTTCTCTCCAACTTCAAACTGTACTATTCCTAATTCCAAACATTTTACGTAGTTCTGCAATTCAGCCGAAAATTCTTCATTGAAAACTGTTTCAGCTCCTCATCTAATAATTGGAATACTAAAACCTGATTTACATTCTACTTGACTTCGGGAGTTTCCATGAGTAATAAATTACGCACACAAGTGTTAGTAGCCGAAAGAAATAACAAATTGGATCAGTAGGCTAATAAAATGTTGTGAAATGTCTATTCTGCGTACTACAAACAGCAGAAGTGAGTCAATGTCACTTTCAGCTTACGTAGTATGTTCCATTTGTTATGTAAATGTACGTCTATACTTACTAATTAGTAACTTTTAGCTTACGATTAGTTGTATTGTATTGTAATCACTTTAACTTTGAAATTACCCGAAATCTATTAATACATATCTTTAATGTTTGTCGTATTTTGCGTAGAGCTGACGTTGACACAACAGTATGTTTAGGTATTGAGTTGCAGTGCAGACGGATTTATGTACACAGATATGAAATTCCCTTGAAAAATTCCGTAACAAAAAGTATTAAGTCATTATTGGAGTGTATGTGTGTATAGCATAGTTTTTGCAAGGATTTCCGAGTCAACTTGAATTAACGATGACAATACTTTTGTTTTATTATGCTACGTTACACTGCCTAAGCTCTTTTAGTGTTATTTTAGTGTTTGAGTTTGCTTTTGCAAATATTCACTCACAGAGGATATGAGCTGAGACTTGAGACATGATACCTACTCTAAATACATATTCTCTGTACTGCAGTTTGTTCTCTTCAGTTGATTCTCTCTGCTCTGCTCTAGTCAAGCGGATGAGCTTATTTGCAAAAGGTGAGGAGAACTCTCTTGCTTTGGCTTTGGGTGGAGTGGTTGCCTTTAGATCAACTGATCATCATCTTTACTTCCTCTCACTGTAGCTACACTTCCAATACCGTACATTACACGTACTCAATGAGCAATGCAATGTACCTCACTTATTGTTAAGCAAACACACGTTACAATACTCTATTGTACAGTTTTATTTGAGAATTCTGAGAAAATTTCTGAAAATCTGCTTTAAATCTCTGTTTTGTTTTTGTTTTCACTTTTAGAAATGAATGAAGATTGACTTGCACTGTGGATTGGATTGTTGTTGTAAATTGTAGAATTGGCAGAAGGTCCGTAGAATATTAAAAAGGGAATATAAATTCAGTATGTATGTGATTATGTTGATTCGCTGTTGATGGTGAGTGAGATGACAGTTGACACCAGACACTTATCAATGTCACTCACGTTTAGAATGGAAGCACGCTCGGTTTTATGTCTTGACTCTGCTACCCTGGCATGGCATGGTAAGGCATGGCGATGAGCTATCACTATATTATAAGAGAGTTATGGCTCGTCTGCTCTGTCCTGTCCACTCTTAAATTAAGTACGCACGTTTACTTAAGTACAAGTGGAGTGAGTCTTGTGAATTGTGAAGTGGAGTGATACGTTAATATATTTATTAGTATTATTGGTATTGGTGGTGGAATGGTATGGTGGTGGTGGAGTGGGGATTATATAGGGCAGGAGTGTGTGAGTGTGTCTTATTGGATTTGAGGAAATAAATCGAGTGCGTTTACTTAGAAGGAATTAGAACGTAGTACTGTTGGTTGACGAGAACTGAAGAAATGAAGTCAAATGAAGACAAGTCAAGTCAACTGAAGTTGAAGTGACTTGAGACTTTCCTTCCTATGCTTTCCTCCTTCCTTACAGAGAGTATCCTACAGGGTAGGCAAAGGCAGGCAGAAGTGAGTAACACAGGGCTCTCTTGCACCACAGAATAATGGTAAGTAGTAGTCAGGATACATGCTTATGTATGTATGTGTATCTGAACCAAGTTTCGGCATCCAGCAGACCAGACAAGAGCAATAATATAACAACGCTTATGGTTAGTTACTTACTTAGCAAAGGTAAGTTAACTTGTGTAACGCAATGTAAAGCAAGTATTGAGGAGTAAAGAGTAGAGAAGACGAGTGCTTGATGATGAGGACTCTGGGAATGGCTATAGGCTATAGGCGGCTAAACAAACCAGCAGAACCACAGAAAACTAAACGAAAAGCAAACCGACGAAACGAAGGAAGGTAATGCAACTAATGGTTATATACCATTTACCATATCTCTACTGCACACTATTCCACAGACATTCTTCACATTATATACATACGTGCATTAATAACCTACCTGTTCTGTTCCTTAATACATATCTCCACTTGCCATTGGACCGAGACTAGTAATGTAAATGTAATGTAATGCAATCCAATGCAATGATGGGTATAATACAAGTACAAACTCACTGACTTGTTTTTTCCTGTACCCTTTACGTACCATCATTTCATAGTTTCGTTTAGTATGTAGTATGTATTATGTACGTGGATGCTAAAACCTACCTGTGTGTCTGTTTATGTGTTGTGTACATACATAATATGGTTAATAGTAAGTGAAGTGACCAAAAAGAAGCCACTTGGGCCACCAGCACCGCGTGCAGTGCAAACCAAGAAGAATTGGATGCATGCTGAATGGAAATGCAAGCAAAAAACTCACTTCAAACTTTAAGCACAAACTTAACTACTAGTTATTTAGTTAAATTAATTCATCAATAACAGGTAGGTACATCTAGATAGCTATCTCTTCATTCTGTTCATGTATAAATTCATAAAATAAACATAAACAGACGAGAATCAAATATTCTCAATCCAAACTGACAAATCAAGACAAGACACGACAGGGATCAAGTCGCATCACATTTCTATTTCTACTTTTTAATTGTTACAGTTATATTTAAAAGTGCTTCTGCTTTATGCTTTTTGTGCCAAACTGCTAAAGCAAGAGATAGAAATGCAAACAATGTAGATGTGTAAAGGAAAATGAGAAAAGTCATACTTATAAAGCAATAAATGCAGCGTAATGGTATGTGATGTGAAGTGACTGTCTCAAGCTCAAGTGCGTTCTAATGTAAACTAATGCAATAATATTGAGCGTGTGTATTACAGGGAAATAGGCGTGCTAACGCTGTAGGGACGGATTGGGAATTCTCCTGAGACCATTCATAAGAAGATGAAGCTCTCCGAGGAAGCCCCTCTTTTTTGGGACTCGCCTCTGCTTCTTCCAACTAACTCCGCCTCGGTTATCTCTCTTGTACACAGACCTCCATCCACAAATCTCACGTTGCATAGTGCATCTACCTACTTCCCTTCATTAACTAACTTTGTTTTCTGTCTGTACCCAGGTTACCTCACGTTATTAGGAAGATACTCATTACGCGTACAAATGCATTCATGTAGTCACTATTAACAAAAACTATACCTGTACTTCATTTATAAATCTCTTTCGACAAAATTAATTTCTCATCGTACGAATACGATCCGCACATACCTGCTACACAGTCTAATACACTTACGCTACGTGGATTCTGTAGAAAACTAACAGAAATACCTAGCATACACTACACATAGCATACATTGTTAAATAACACTTTTAGTTTTAAATCCCATTGCAATATGTAAATATCTAACTGTATGAAAGATCATTCATTCTGCCCCTACTTTACAATACAGGGTACATTCAACACGAAGAAAAGAATAAACAGTTAGGTAATATTAGATTTTTAACATAGATATAGGTACTTTTTCTGGTAAACTAGTGTATAAATGTACCTAAGCATACGTTTTGCTTCATATGGACAAATTTGAGGGAATATTTGTGTGTGTCCAGCACACATGTATGAAGTTTTCTAAAGAATGGACCTATGTATGTAGAGATACACTTGGATGTAGGTTTGTGAGTAATTATAAGAAAGAAGGGATGTTAGGTAGGTTTCCTAACCTATATAATATGTTAAGACATCTTGTTGGCATTCGGAGCAGAGCAGAGGAAATAAATCTTTGTTAGCATTAAATTAAGCAAAGCGAACGTGTGACCTGACTTGAATATCGTGCCGACTGTTATACATGCAACAACAGACTAGTACAACTTACATGCGTTTACATACAACTACCACATAAAAATAGCTATGACATAATGATTTCAGTTATTGAGTAGTAATGAGCCTGTTAGCAAAGTTTACGACTGTGGCCGAGTGCCGATAACAACTTATCGCTAATTAAAATTAGTCAAGCGACAAGTTCCGAACACATAAAACTAACCGAAATAGCTTGTAAAAGCCACCAGGACATATTATGACTCATTTCACGTGCTTTTCAAATTAAACATTACGATTTACAAGCTTCCTTTATTATCGCCTTAGTTGACATTTTTTTCCTATGTGTGCAAATTCGTTCCTCTGTTGTTAAATCCTATTCGTATAAATAATAAATTATTTCTAATCCATTTTACTTTACTTTTATAGAAAATCGTTGGTATTAGAAACAAACCTATTACATTTATTTAGTACGAATCAATAAAATGGAGTACCATTGCAGATAGATTAAGAGTTTCATAGCTGATTTTTTATAGATTTAGCACAATTACATTTGTAAAGGTACATGGTAAATAGGGATGCTGACTGACGCTATCAACAATCCAATTAACGACTCACCTGAATAACCATTAGGATTTAGAAGGATGCAATGCATACAAAGATAAGTAATTGTGAATAAACTGAAATACGATGTCGAAGGTATTTGCATTGTTACAAGGTAGCCTACGTTGTTTACCTGTAGAAGTTATTTATTTAAATGAAATGTCCATTGAACTGATGTTGAATGCTTGCATCTTATTAGGTATTCTTTATTGCACATAATATATGTACACATCATCATTTAGCTATGATTTGTATTTGTATGTTGAAAAATGGAAGAACTAGTATAGGTAAAGTGTGTGTATGCATTGTGCATTAATATGGATACAGAATGTGCGAATATGAATGTTTATCATTGAGAAAAATTGACAGTGCAGTGTTTGAAATGAAGGTAACTTGTTTTGTTTTGTTTTCTCTTTGTGAAATTTATTAGCTCGAACTAACAAGACAAGAGCTGTTAATTTGCAAATGTTACAATTGATACACTACAGTAGTACTAGATTCATTACGTTTTGCAATAATTCAACTTTACACCGAAACAACGTGTATCTCATATTGGATGTGCCGCAGTTGGCCAATAATGGATACAGATACAGGTTGATTAACTAAATTCTTCAGTAAACTGTGTGTGAATGAGAGTTGGATTTGTCTTACAAAAAGCTGCGAAACATCTGCGTATTTAGAGACACCCTGAACAGAAATATGCCATTAAGAAAGATGCATTTATCAAAGTTTCCGTATAAGTTCCCCTCAGGCTCACATTTATTTACTATGCATTTGATATACATCCAAATACAAAACCTTGTTGAGTGCCCACTCCACTCTCAACCTACCTAAGCGCTTCTTAAATTGCATTGCATTTCCATTGCAGTATCATTATCTCTCTCAGATAGAACTATCTTGTATCTGCAGACAATCATTGTAGATGATGCACATAATATATGCATACTTTTAAATACAAGTTTATATAAGTATCTCTTTGCCTTACCTTTGCACGCAATCTTTTTTGGTAAGTTTATCTATCTTGGTATAACTATTTCAACCTAATATAATAGGCTGTCAACAAGATACTGAAATTAAATGACACTTCATTTACTTCTGCTGAAAGTTATGACCATTTTTCATTGATCTGTCAGATTGGATCATTTTCTACCTAATTGAGTTAGTGTAACATAACCAACCCACAGTCAAATTTAATAACTATTTATTGTGCTGATGTAATAAGTGGTTAGGTTATTAATGAGTAATATTAATGTTGAGGAATATAAATTCATTAGCTAATTATTTAATAACAATGGAATGTCATCTACAGATATTCTTCAAATATTTCTAAGTTTTGTTATCAGTTTTCCAAAACTTCGCAAAGCATTTCTCTCGTTTGGCTCTGTAGCTTTGGTTTTCTGTGTAACAGGAAACCAAAGAGAAGCAAGACTTAAAACACAAAAGTAAGTAAAAGTCAGTTATTTTAGCGTAGAAAGAAAATGCTTCAGCTTCCTTCCTGTTTTGTTCCGTTTATAGCTTCTCAAGGATGTACATTAGAAAGAACTGTTATTTCTCATCCGAAGAGTGTTTCGTATGCCTGATGTAAGTGACTAGAGTTACTAACAGATATATCCAACAACTGGAAATGGATGTTGGTGCACACAAAAAACACAAATGTCCCAGCTAAATCATTCAAACTAAAACAGTTAAAAAGGGCTTTTATTTTAGTGGGCTCTAGATTTTTGTTTGATATAGTAGGAACGTAAGAAATAGTTAAAAATCAAGTGAACCGTATCAGTATCAACCGAAAGGAACCTGGTAAACAGAAAACATAGAAAACCGATTTTCCAAGAAAATGTGGAACAATCCCTAAAGTATATTATTCCGTAATACCCATATTATAAGTGCATTTGAAGGGCCTTCCACAACAGAACGTGCTTTTCACACTTTTATGGAGACTAAAATCAGTCTGAAATTATCTGGTAAAACTTTAGCGAAACAATCTGCCCTCAGTTCTCATCCATAAATATAGTGGATTGAGTATTGAATATTAAGTAAGTAGTGTAAAATAGAGTAGTCTATTAAACTACGGGTAAGTACAAATAGTACAAAGTATTCATTGATGTATTTATGTCTGTGCAGTTAAGGTTAGCATTGATAAGAATGAACTGACGTGACAAAGTCGACAGATAAATGGTGAATTTAGCACCTTTTATTTTACAGCTTCATTTTCAGTGTCAAAATTGTCAAATTTTGTCACAGTAGCTTTGTAAAGTTTATATGTTGAGTGGAAAGGTGAATAGAGGAAGCTTAGAGCCGAATCCAACCCTTTTTGCTACTCTAAATGCATACAAACAGAAAGTATAATAAAAATCTACCTACTTATGAGTTTAATAAGTGCTCTGCCTCAAAGAGCGGAACACCAGAAAATGTATTTACGATGTTAAGTAGTGAATTGAGTGCCGAACTGTAATTCAAGTCATTTTCATAGACATAGATACTAACTTTTCCAGAATTACATTCATAAAAGTCAGATTTCATGTTGTTCCGGTTGTCTGGCCATAGCAGACCAGACCACAGTCAACTACAGTATAAAGCCAAAAACCATGGCAAATGTCGACTTTCTTTGAAAAGAAAGAATGAAGAAGCCAAAAGGCACAAGACAAGACGACGCCAGCCAAATTCAAAGCAACAGAGGAGACGATAGACGAAGAGACCCTTTTTCACACCAGAACAGACCACATCACATCATTTCATTCAATTTCCTTCGTATTCACACCCACAGCTTAAATCACTCACTAATTTTCTAACATTCAGTCATAATTCCTCACTCAAACCCAATTTAATGCTCTACAGTATACAATTTCTTCTATTTTCGGCCCAGACTCAATTTCAATTGATAGATGCACGTTTACTATTTATAAAGATAAAGAGACGAAGTATTTCACAAGTTAAGTTAACATCCAAACTATTGTGCTGCACACCTTTGCTTGTAATTTCCCTTACATTGCACCACTTTACCTTTCTTTCTTCATTAACAATACGTGTTGATTTCATATCGGCATCCCAGCAAGCTCTCTTCGTTTGTGCTGCATACCAGACCAGAATTTCCTTTCAGAAGACGACGACAGGACATTACATTACACGTCTATTGTGTTCCTTTATATTTTGCTCTCCTTTTCTTTTCTTGACTTGTCTTGTGCTCTCCCTCTACTAATGTGTAGGTAGCTGCTCCCGAGAGTTTTACAACTTTCTCAAGGTACACATATTTAATACATCTCTAAACAGTACACTTATATTAAGAAATATGTATATCTCTAGTATTCACTGCTTACATATAAATTACAGATATCATAGTAATTACGACTACACATAATGACAAACAAACGTAATAGCTTGTAAAATAACTTTTCCCATTAAACTTATATCATGTCCGTATTAGTTGTAACCTTTATGTAAGGTTTCCTCCGTCTCTTCTCTCGGCGGCTCTTGTTCACTTTTCACAGTTCACATTTCACATTCATTCAGCTCATCTTCAATGATATTTACATTAGAAGCCGAAGAGTAAACGGCAGGAGGTCCTTCGTCGCTTCGTTGGAGGTGTTTGCCCCTTAGCATTAACACATCGTCTTTCTACTGTGGATGTGCATTCAATCTCCGCATCTCTCCTCTCTGTTTTCATCCAGTCTCTACCTAACCACTACTTACTCCTATTCTTCATCATTACCTCCATATTCTCCTATCACCTAATAGTACACAGTCGTCTTTATAGCAAGATATTAGTATAATCATTCTCTTGCATCATATTCGCGTTGAATGAATTCTCTCGTCAGTATAAATATCACCTTACATTACTCAGACGTAATAATATAGTGAGTAACACATTACATGGAAAACAATGCAAGGTAGTCATTTTAAATGCAAGTAAAGCTACAAATATTCTAATTGAATTGAACTTATACATGTTACAAGGATTGTATTCTATCATTACTTCATGAATAACTTTTTTGATGACTGATACCGTAATATTATCCATGTATATTAACGACTACGTATTGCGTAACATATTCTTACATTAACTTATTTATAAATTAGTAACTGTAATGTAAGTAATATTTCTTCAGAGAGATTACAATTATTCTATTATCAAGGAAGTTGTAGACATTGAATTTATGCAGGTTAGTATTGCATCTCTGTTGAAGATAGACTATTTATGATTAGTAAATCCAACTCTCACGCAGTTCAGCATTCGGTAATAGTTCATCTCATCTGAAATTCGACTAGATTAATGTTGTTGGTGACGGACGTCAATAACATCTCAGCTAGCTCTGTGTGGTGTCTTGACTTGTTTTCTGTTATCCTGTCCTTGCATATCAAAACAATTTTGTGATGTCATTTCTTTTAATAACCTCCCAAATCGATTCGTTATTTCATTAATAATACTTTAAAGACTCTTTTGAGCTTTATCAGCTGCATGATGAACTGCTTTTAACAACTATACAATAAATGCCCAAACCCAAAAAAGTACTGCCGTTTACTGAACGAAAATACTTTTTGGTATCGAAAGCCACTGTTTGAGCAATTACTGAATTCAGAGAATTGTAAAAGCTGCATTTATTTTTATTATACAAACAATAGTGTACTTACTACCTCCGCTTGATTTCTGTGGTTGCAATTAAAATAAAGACGACAAGCAGTCTAGTAATTCCTTGTGAAGAGATTAAGTCTTGAAATGAATGCAACCTTTTTCTGTTCTAGTTCTAATCTATGATTTTATTTTTCCTAATTGTAAGTTATTTCAGTGCTGCTCTCATTAACTGGAAGACACTCGTAATTAAAGGCAAGGAGAAGTAAGGGACTCTGCGAAGGGAAGGACAAATACAGAAGGGAAAAAACAAACTGACAATAAGTACCTGACTTGGTTTGCTTTTAGCATCCAACTAAAATTAAGCTAAACATACCTTAGTTTGGTTTTCAGTGTGCAACACAATACAGCTTCTTTTGCCTTTGTTTTTCAAAGTTTTAGCCGAAAGTTTAGGTAAGCCAGGCTAACCAAGTTACCTAAACTATGAGGCATATGTTTTGTTTCTGTTATATGCAGTAATAGATAAAGAAGGGAATATATCTGTAATTGATCGGCTATTTGCTGTTTGTTCTGTAGAGAAGTACGTAGGTACACAATACATACGTACTTATCCGTACTCCAAATACAATGACTATTTGTACACATGCTATTATATTATATCAGATGTGAGTAAGTATTGTTCCCTTTGACCATGTGCACAGACTCACGTACGCCTTTACTCACAATCACAATCTCTTTCTTGTCTTGGCACACCTGCACATTTTTTCCAACTAATTTCTCAGAGACCCATAGGAAGCGAAACCAGGGATTCTCCTCCAAGTGTCATATCAGTAGGAATCCTAAGTCTACGCACAAACACAAGCTGAAACTAATACGGTATGAATTCCTTTATATCTCCTTTGCTCAATACTCCTCTGTATTCATTTACTCTACACACAGTAGACAAATGGACGTCCTTATAAATATTTTGACATTAGTGTGTCACTCTTTAAACAGTCTTTATGAATGTTCCTCAAAGTCTAAAAAATCAAGTCTTAATTTACTACCTAAAAAATTTCACATTCTAATCCACTTTGGTTGGTAGGTACTAGAAATGACAAACTTAGCTTACTAATGGCCTATAGCTATAACCAGAATCATTATATTTCAGGAAAATATGCGTACGTGCCTAAGGAATTTTGTTTTGAGTTTGTCCCATAGCTTCTAGCGCTAACTCATCTATATTTATGTAAACTTTTTAGTCAAACATTTTTTAAAACGACAAATAGAGTGTTGTATAACGTTATGGAGGGAAGCTGTTGGGGAAACAACAATTTAAAACCAATTTGCACTTAGATGACAAAATGTTCTGCTTCATTTCATCGGCTTTAGTACGTTATTTCAGAGCTGAGTTACTTCACTATTGATTTGTAGCAATAAAAGTGGGCGCCAACCCAAAGTAGACTAGTCGCTCTGATAACTTTATTGGATGAGAACAGTCAAGTATTGATGAGCATCACTGGAGGTATTACGCCACAGGCTAACGAAAATAATTAATTTTGACAATTCTAGCCGCTCTCTTCAATGATTCATTTGATTTTTCGTCGAAAAGCAAATAAACTCTATTCACTGTCGGCCGAAGAGCAAAACTATCTAGAAAAGAGACCGACAATCTTATAAAACTCCATGTCAGGTGTCAACTCGACAAATATAATAATGGATTTATTCATTCCTGGGCTAGCATAAATCCAAAACAATTTTTAGATGGCAAGATAAGTAGTTCATATTCCAAACTACAATAATACAAATACTATAATGTAATTACATTTTTATGATAGTTAAGTGGAATTCATTCATATCCCTGTAGCCCTAATTTTGGAAGTAAACGAATTGTTGTAAATTAATAGGAAATAGTACAAACTCAACCAAGCAAAACCACTACTACCTAGTACCTACACTACCTAGGTATTGTGGACTTGATAAGAAGTGTAATTGTATGTATCAGCTTACACAGAATTGGCATTAAAGTTAACACTGCCTTTGTAATTAATTATATCTCGATTCATTTTTTATTGGAAAAATCTCGAAAAAGTATATAATAAAGTATATATATTTATATAACTATAATGTATACAGTATAACAGTATACCGTAACTGCGTAACTTTTTTGTAATTTGCAACTGCTTGTAGAAATATGCAAAGCCTGAAAAGGTTTGAGAAGATTTACAGATAATTATGTGAGTACACATCAAGCATTTAAATATGACCATTCAAATATCAGAAATGGGAAAAGAGGGTTTTAGTAAGTTTACGAATGTACTGTCTCATACTGCGTTACCCTCTTAAAACTGATCACATACATTTGGAGGGGGAAGAAAGTACTAATCAGAATCAGACATTCTTTAGGAGAATGTGTTATTAGAGTAAAAGTAAAAAAGTTAGCAGCTGATGAGTAAATTAGAGGCTTTTCTTTCCGAGCGTTTATAATAAAACCGTCAACACAGGGAAATAATAAAAGGTTCGGCTTGTTCTCTGCAGTCTCAAATTACACACCGGTCCTTACTTGTAGTATTCAAGTAAAATCTCCGTTTCTCTACCTTAGCTCTAATCTCATACCAATACAACAACCAAATTAAGCCTTCTGAAGTAAACATTTAAAGCTAACATATTTTCAGAAGTTAAACTATATCCGATTTCAATAACTATATATGCTTTAAGTCAATGACGAATATTACACAGATTTCCGGATTACAACGATCTGCATTATTGAATTATAATTTATCATATTAATCTTCGTTTAATTTTTATACTCTTGCGCTAAACTAATGCATAAAATTTTATAAAGATTTAATAAAAATTCTAAGTATATTATATTTAAATATATTAGACTTTACAAGGATACTAACTATCTGAGTGAGTATATAGTGATATTTACAATATGTTAAAGAATGTGCAAGAAATGAACTTATCATGTGAAAGTCCTTGATGATTAGCTGATGAGTAGAAAAGGAATAAGTTTGCAGGTAATTAAGCTTCTCCCTTTTAACATTTCTCAGGCTGACGTCAAAAACTCAGTCTTGTATTAATTACATACAAGTAAAAGTTGCACAAGTAGATAACGATATAGAATACCTCTCGTTCGCTCGTTATTCGAAATATTTAGTGTAGCTTAGTATACCATGCAAATGGGTACCTTATTTCTCCTATGCAGACATCCATACAAATTTACTTTAGTGTAGATCTTATACTATTTAAATAGCCAACATATTTGAGAAGAGCTGAAGATTATAATCCAACTCCAGGTAGTTGAAAGGTGAATGTTACATCTAAATTTTTGACTTGCTGGAGACAAAGTTGAAGCTGAGGGCTATTTAGTAGTAAATAGTTGATTTTCTAAACGAAGTCATTCATTTTCGTTAGTAAACGAACAAATAGCAAGTGAGTTTCTTACAAAACATTTGGCATTTAAGAACTAAAAGAATGCTAAGTTATGTATGGATGGATTGTGTATACCAGAACTGATATATCTGTCGAGGTTACCATTTGAGTAAAAGATTTACAATTTTATAGAGTAATATTTAGAGCCTGAAGAGAGGAGAACTTTTAATAAAGAAGTTTCAGTTTTGTTTGTTAAACTGTTGGTGGCGGAATAATTGAGAGCATTTAAGTAAAGACAAGAGTGGAAATAGAGTGAAATTGAACGATGGTTTAATGGACATGGTGCAAGTAATAAAGTGTGTTCTTCTGTAGTTGGTGTGGTGGTGCTTTTTAATACACTATGGCATCAGTATTATTAGTATCTACATAGCAGTAGTGTTGGTCGGATGGGCTGATTGGAAGACAGATCGAAGGAACGCCTCTGAAGAATAAATTATAAGAAAATTATAAGGTTCATATCCTGCTTCAGATCCTCCTGTTGTGTTATCCTTACGTATCCACTCCATAGTCTTACAATTTCATGCACACACGACAATAAGTGGGCATTTCCAAAGATAACGCATAATAGATAATAGAAACTTTATATCTAAATGAGTTTATAAGTATTTTAAGCTCAGTTGCATCCACCTAATGTAAAAGTAGAGGTAAAACTAATAGATACAAAACAATTTCGTGTATATTTTCGATGTTTTGTCAGGTAGCTCCAACAGATAAGTAGATATACCTGTAAAACAGATTTATATGAAACCCACCTAAATATTTGGCATAGGATTGCATAGGAAGTTCTCTTTGTTCGTTTGTTCTAATGTAGTAATCATATCCAACTATATGGTCAATGGTGGTGGTCAGGAAAATGGTCATTACCTTCGTCGAGTATCATTACACCTTCTATCGGCATCCTCTATGCAATTCACTTTACTTTGCCCTGCTCCGACATTAAAATGTTACACATTATACCTGTGTAGCTCCACTACATTACATTTCATCGGCATCTGGAAATACACACTTGAACGCGAAAGCTTATAAGTTTATGTATGAACTACATAACACGTACATACAAGTATTACAATCTTGGTCTGACCCTTGCCTTGTCTTGTAGTTGTATTGTCTTGCACTGCAACGTTCAAATATCAGTTAATGATGAATGCAAGTCTACCTCTTAACTAATACACTGCGCCAAACGCAAACGTATGCGTAAATGCAAGGTAGTAGATTGTGTGAGCTTAAAAGCAAAATTAAATGAGGAATTCCTTTACTAATGTTAAGATTTTGTTCAAGAAAGCGTTAAGAAGGAAAATCTGTGTGGCAGGCTGGGTAGGGTATAGGGAGTAAGTGGTAAACTAAAGTAGTATTTAAGTTGTTCAGCTGAAATGAACGTTTGCTCTGTTGTGTTATGTGTGAGAGAGAGTAAGTGAGCATATGCACACGTCCATGTGTCGGTACCTTTTTGTTCTTTCTAAATATCTGGGAGAGCGGACTATTGTAGTGTTGCAGTGGAGGAGTGAAAGGAAGAAGAGCAGAGTAATGTATGTAGAACAAGACAACTAAATAAAGGCAACGTAACCCAATACACTTTATAAGGCTTCCCTGTAGGAAATTTAGCTGTTACACAGGCAGTCGTTCCTCTCTTGGCTTCCAGCGAAAGAAACGAATAACATCACTTGACTCAAATTAGCCTCTTTCCCACCTGAGACGTTACCTTGCCTTACCTTCACGTTCTCTACGTATACTTAAGTAGCATCTACGCACGTCAAGCCTTAAATGAACTTCTTTTATGTAACTCTTTCGCGGTTATTGCTTTGATCCTCTTGATAACTCTCTAAGCAACACAAGACAACTTTATTTAATACTTCTTGGGATACGGTTTGCATTAACTCAAGTAAATAACAATTATATTGCGATTTACATCTATTAACTATGTAAATCATCAACCTAAACCCTAAAACTTCGGCAATTCCTTATAAAGCTCCAAATTTTATAGAATGGCTAATTTCTGTTATCGTTTCTTCTCGCTTCTCACATTCTCCTGTGTCTATTTACTAAATATATTTTTGTTAATCGTAATTATATACAACTAGATCAGATTTAACATTGAATAAGGGAATGGAAATAGCGGTTTTGTTAAACTTTATGCAACTATGTACATTATGAGATGATGTTGTCAGCTTCATTAGATATTAGAGATAAGACGTCTCATTGAATTACAGTAATAGATGAAGAGGGCAAGATGAGGGCGTCTGAAATGGACATTAACAAGATGCTTCTCGTTTGATACAGATATAATGCGATGACATGACTGTCAGTTGTGTGAATATACTATTCATCCATTTGCGTACATATTTATTTACAGCTTTGGCTCACAAAGCACTGAAAGGCATATATCGAAACTGAAGGTAATGCACTGTCGGTAGGTGTAGTTAAGTCAAGTATAATCTTCCGATCGTTATCTGCCGACTGGTTAATGGCTATTTAATGCATTGCTTTGTAAATTGTGGCATATCATTCTCCACAACAATACAACACATGTCACTTATCCTATCTGAAAGATAAAATCTATTTAATTTCTAAAGACATAGACATAGGATGGAAAAACAAAATTACTATTATTCCTATCTAAGTAGCTAATGTCACTATGAATCTCAATTTGGAACTGCACAATGCACAGCTAAAATCTACACCCACATGGGCATTTTCTCTGTTCTCTCTAACCTACAATTAATAAGTATACCTCTGTATCTCTATGTCGAATATCTTTGTTCTGGTTTGTACACAGGAGTGCATAGTGCATTGCATATAACTACAAATAGGTTTATAATGTAATGCAGGTATTTATGCGCATTCCGATGATAGCAGTCTACAATTGTCGGTACTTTTCAGGTGTAAAAAGGATTACAGTGACATTCTGTCATATCTAAGTAATTCCTTATCTTAATGCATTGGAATTTCAGAATTCTTTGTGGTCACATTCCACAAATTGATATCTGCTTTTAAGGTTAATTTAATTTTGGAAGTGAACACACCGATAAGTGATACCACAGTACATAGGCTCACTAGCATTATCTACAAAAATATAGGAAGATTTCAATTTTGTAGCACAACTAAAGAATAATTAACGAAGTATGTTATAGGTTATTGAAAATTTAAAATTGATGCTTAATTTATAATTTCAGGAAATAATAATAAAGGTTCCTCAAACGTAGAGGGAATTGTCAAAAGCATTTTGCCCATGTCAGTGAGAGTTACTTTGCCATATTATTACATATTTAAGTGCACTTTCGTTATTCATACATCCGTTAAGTACATAGCTTGAGTAACAATATAACACTATGTTTCTTTTCATTTCATTGTGTTTACGTGGCAAAGCCGAAAGCTTTAAAGATTCAATAATGTTCTTTATTCTGTCTCTCTTTTATTGTTATTGTTATTATTACGATTGTGGTGATCTTTGTGTAAGAAGATTAAGTTGTGTACAAATAGGCTCACTACTTTAGTTAAGAGTTGTTGCTGTACTATTTTCTGGTGCAATGGCAATAACAGAACAAAGTACTTCGGTTAAAGATAAGTACTAACCACACTAAGTAGGAATTACATTTTATTGCATGAACATTCATTCTGTTTAAACATTTTACTTTTACTTTAGCATAGTTTCTACAATTCTATCTCTCTTACATATATCTTGCTGCTCACAAAATACTTATTTTTAAAATTACATTCTCTTTAGGGGCTCACAAACATTCTCAAAATTAAATAAATCAGACAATTTTTTAAAGTTAAAGCATGAATTCTTTGAAATAAAACAAATTTTTATTTTTGCATTCCATTTTACTAAAATTTAATGTTGTGATTAGTTATTGTTCTTATACATTTTATTACTGTCAATGCATTAGTTTACGATGGAAAATTAACATTACGATAATATGCGATATATTCAATAGATTATTGGCGTACGAATACTCGCGCGCTTGGTTAGCCCTGATGCTAGATATCGTGAATTATTGGCGGCTACATCAGGGCTAACCAAAGTGCGAGTAAGAGAAGCCAATAATGATGATTATGCGATTGGAGGCCGGTTCACAGAGGGTTTGGATAGCCTGCCCTTCGGGCAGGCTATCCGAACCCCTCTGTGAATCGGCCGCAATGAAGTATAATAAACTCTTTTAAAGGATTTTTCTGACATTATTTCGGTTACAACGGCACGACCTAAGTCTGTCTAGCCAATTTTTGGAATTTATTGTAGGTCTTTCCATGAAAAGTAATAAAATAACCACAAAATACATGAATTCGTAATTTTGAGCGTACCGTGACAAATGTAATGGTAATGGGAATAGGTGTTTATTATGGGTTATGCTATTTGTGTCATATTTGTATTGTGCTATTACTCTGTCGGAAAAGCAATAACTACTGATACGCGTTAAAGGCCTTGGGTCGGTAAATATTTCACAGATGTTTTTCACCTACCACACCGCAACTCCTGAACACTGTCATTAAACAAAGAAACTAGTCATGACCATTTTCCCCATAACCCAAACGTTCTGTCCACTCAATTTTAGAAGATATCGCACAGCTAACTTGTAATTAAAGACATTAAAGAGCAGAAAACGAAGTTAAGGGAAATAAATTGTCTGCCATCAATAAAAATAAGTTAGGAAAATTAGCTGAATACAGTGATGCTCGAAGTTTAAATTGCAAATAAATTAAATTCATTTAATACTTTATTAGATCACAAATTGTTTTATTGTGGAAATAGTTGTTCATAAACATTATCTTAAAAAAGTGTTTTTATCTCCAATAAATTGGTATTTCCCGTTTTCTTTTGATTATATTGGAAGATATTTAGAAAGAATTCAATGAATTGTTTCTGGGACCATGTATACACATTGAGCAAACCTTTAGTACGAATACGTGTATAGATATAGACAGGACAGCGGACAGACAGGTATTTTTATGTAGGATGTGTACATATCGTAGAGTAGTGAGAAGGAATGATGATGATGGTGATAAACACATTGAGAATGACGTTAAGTTGTACGAATGCCGACACTCGACACCACCATGAAATAAATATACAGTACACATTGTAATCACACCAAAGTAATCTATCTAATAAGTATACTAATACTAATAAATATATGCAATATTATCGTTACTTTAGTTAGTTTTAATAGTTAATCTTTATCTACACACGGTTTGGCCCAAAGGTTTTGTTCTCCTGGCTGCCTGCCTTTAGTTTGCTTACTTTAGCATTTGCTCTATTATATATCTCAATGCTATCTCCTCTTATTGCTTTGTTTTTCCTACATATAACGTGGTAGCAGTACATGGAGAGTAAAACCACGTACCTAGTAACTATTTAAACTAAGGATGGATTCCCTACTAATAATTACGACGCTAATAAACGTTTAGGAAATTTTTATTTCACCGCTACAGAGAGTTGCCAACACCTTGCGTGTGAGGTCGAGAATTTCCGACAGACCCAACAAGTCTTCTACACAACTACCTGGCTCTTCGCCTGCCTTCCTACCTACCTACCCGCTATTACTACTTACTACGAACATTAATATTAACATTTACATTACAACTTACCGACAAGACAGCCGGCCTGTTTTCTAAACAGAAACAGACCTGCCTGGCCGTCTTCCTTCACTTTAGTTAGTTTTCCTTGACTTTTTTTAGCCCTGTGTACCAAACGATATAGAACTGCAAATATTCTAGCCTTAAGAATGGCTATCCAATCAAGCTAATTTAAGAACCTAGATCTAATATTAGATTTAAGATATTTAACATACATGCCGAAGTAAACAGCAGCATTTAAATATTTGTACCCTTATTAGTGGTTAGATCTCTTCTTTCTCATGATTCGTTTTAGTGCATGATGGTGTACAATATACTGTTTGGGCAGTTTAGAATTGCTGAGTTACTGACAAATGAAGGCATCATTTTTTGGCTTAGATTAGTTAGTATAGTTATTAATGTATGCATATGTGGCAAAACCAATTGCACACAAGCATCCACAAATATCACTTAATTTTGCATTGGTGTGAATTATGAGATATTTATTGACGTCATTTTCGGTTCACCCTTTTACTATTTACGTTTACAATGACGACAATACAATAATGGTTCAGTCATTCTAGGAGAAATCCCATGAGCATTAATATTAGCACAACATTATGTTGCTTTACTCGCTTTACTCGTTTTCGATTATTTTGTTTTGTTGGGGAAATTAAGATTGCGTGTGAAGAGGGCTGCGTAAAAAGCATGATTTCATTGTCCGTCCTTCTCCCTTACCTCTACTACTGTTTCCTTTAATACTCCCTTCCCGGATAATGGTAATCTTTCAAATTACACTCACATTATATGTTGAATTAAAATACAAGGGCGCCGGCTACTACACTCTCTGACTATTCCTCATCTGCTAATTCTAACCATCAAAGAAATTTTATCTACCATTGGTTGCAGATATATCTCTACACCTTTTCTTGGCGGTTCTAATGTTTCCCCTAAACGTTTTCACAAGTTGAAATTATTGAAATACACTAAACTTTAAAGTATTAATAAGTAACGTCTTAAAAGAAAACTTATATTTTATGAGGACGCGTACAAACTAGCAAAAGTAATACTTCACGTCTTTATGGTAAACAGTATACAGCTAGAACCATTTAGAAAAGAAGCTACCTGTGATTAAAGTATTTTAACAAATTGATGAACTTAATTGCAATACTTTTGAAGGAGTTTGAACATTATTCTAAGTTGTTCTCATATAACACTACTCTAAATCTACATTTCGTGTACCTTGCATTCCGTCATATTTGAAGTACGAAATAGTAATAATGATTTATAGTAGTATTATTAGTAGGTCTTTCCTGCAAAAGTTTGTATACTTAATTATTTTGATGTATAGGTACACACATAGTTGTCACTCCATTTTGAGCAGAACACTTGCTGTAAACATATTTGTTCAACGTGTATTATTTTCACTATCTAAGTAAGCTTATTTCTATACGAATTGGCTGTGCTCAGGTTTTAGTTTAAACTAATAAGGACGATGAAACAATTTGACTAATATTTGTATTATTATGGATTGAGTTATATAACACTAGTGAAACAGAGTGAATGAATAAAGAGATATTTAAAGATGAGCTGTGTGATGATGAGAATGCACAAGCAAGTTGTCGGACTCTAATAGATGATGTTAATACGGGAATTTCGAACGAATGGACCACACACATCAGCAGTAACCTTAACTTAAAGCTAAGTAACAAAACGAAGAGAATAGTCGTTTTCACTACAGTAACTCTGCCTTCGTCTGTCTATATGCATATACAAGTTGTACAAGCATGTCAGTCTGTGTCTGTAATATGTTTACACTATTATTATCAGGTTATGTAATGCATAGTTGCTGTTGAACTACCTACCTCTATCTACCCACTACCTAACTTACGTATACGTTACATAACACACGTAAATAATAAGATGAATAACGTATGGATGTTAATACACATTACACATACATGTAAACAAAGGTATAAAGTAGTGACTATTAGTAATAAGAGAACTTGGAACATTAATAACGGTGTTGGTTGAAATTTTTGGACTTGAGGGCCCCCCGTCTACATCTATGCTATCTTATTAATAACTCAATTCAAATGCGTATTAAAAGTCTGACGCAGATTAATATCCACACACTCTCGTCACCTACAGACCTACAAATTCTCATTTCTGTCCTCTCTTGCTAACTTGTAAGAGAGAAAGTTTGGTATTTGATGTTTGAATTTATCACATACTTACTCATAAATAAGTTTGAATACTTACTTTCTGCTTTAAAAAAAAGTACAATGCACGTAGTAATATTCTTTTTAAGAGTGAATGAAATTATCTTTTCCCTAGAAAGCATAAAGCATTATTCAATAAAAAATGTATTAACATAGTAGTTTGAAATTAATTGTTTGTTATACATCAAACTAACATAGTTTTATGTCAACTATCAACTTCACCAATTGATTGCAATTGCACAGCAAGTTTTTAAAATTTTGTGTGCAGTAATTTTGTTAAATTAACGCTTAAATTAGTTGTATAATTGCAAAGCACCTATGCTTCTTTGGTAAGTTATTTGCACTACACATTTTTCTGATTGATAAAGAAAACGATGTACCATTCATAAGACAATTAAGTAAAACAATCTACACAGGAAGTGGAAATACCTTAACAGTCGAGGTTTATTTTCAAATAAGTGTCTCAAGAGTCCAAACATAATTACTGCACTTACGTAGGCAGTTGCCAGTTGTAACGTTGTAAGTTGGAATATAAGAAAAGAGAGACAAATAGTCTAGCGTGTTAATTTTGTTTGCTATTGCCAACAAAATGGAGGTACACATTTATTCACTTACAATATTATTTGTATAACAGGTATTTAGTACGCATAGACATAGAAATGTTTGTACTTTTGTATTTGTAAACCACTATTAGTTAGTACTTTTAGTTGCTGCATGTAAAGAATGTAAAGAAAGCGAAGTAAGGACAAGTCAGGGTGGGGACTCCCAAGCAAGACGATAATTATTACTGTGCGTTGCATCCAAATCAGCATAAATAAATATGAATTACATTGCATCCATTGTGTAGCATTGTTGGTTCAGAGTTGTTAGTAAGTTGTTACTTCTCTTCTTCATTGGTTATCTCTAGAATATTTTAATTTCGTACTGTGTGAGCATAATTAGTCTTCTTATGCTAATCATTATATCAAAATCTACACTGTAGCATCTGAACAAAGCAAAACGCACTAATGATATACATAATGCGCTTAAAACTATTACTACCAGTTTATATTTTACGTAGCTGTACACTGTACACCTGTTTGCATAAAGAGCTAGTATACAGCGCATGTATTCTATCTTTCTGATACGATACATCGTTTAACGAATAGCAACTCTCAGGTGGGATTTGCAGTAAATTCACAGGTAGACTGCAGGCTTCATTTAGTAATTATTAATGTAATTAGCAAAACATACAGAACGAGCTGAATTACATAAGAAGTTTTGCTGACAATCGTAACCTACAGTTTAGACCTCAATTTCGGCAATAAACCGTTCCCTTACTATGGCTAACTTAGATTTTATTAGGCCATTTTTTAATCTACTTTAAATGTGTACTAAACCAAATTATGTTCGCTTATATTCTATAGTGAACTACTCCTAAAGGAACTTGTCTTTTATGGTCAGAGAAGTGTAGATGAACAAGATAATTCAAGTACACTAAAATAGAAATTACTTTCACGTGAGTGATAAAAGTATGACGTTTCTATTTTTACATCTTTTATTGGGACAGCTATTCCACAATAAGCTTGTAAAACTACGTTTACAATGTACGGCCCAGTAATGAAGTAGTTTTACATGTAAAAGTGAAAAAAGATGTTACAATTATGTAATACATAATACTTACCTGATGAATTTACAGCTTTAAGCATAACATAAATATAACATTTGTTTAGCAAAAGGAATAGTGTATTGTGCGTTTCTTTTGAGACTTTGAAGGGATATAATGCAGTAGGTAAGTATACGATTGTTATTTTTATTGTCGACTTGTTTTGATTATACGGGAGTCATTATCTTTTGTTTGAGCCCAGTTTAAAGTGTTTGGTCAGAGGATTCACGCTTTAAATGTGTTTCTATTGTTCTCGACATTGTTCACGCCAGCAAGCGGTCTCTTTTTTCTCATCTTCGATATTCACTTTACTGAAGAAGCTTCCTTGCACCATTTCAAGACAAGTATTATAGTTCTAGTCAATATTAATGTGCCATCCATTCAGATAACTCTATTCTTTAGAGTAAACTAGATTATTACCTAAGTAGTAAGTACATTAGTCAAGTTTTCTTTTACAGCATGAGATGAGTTGAGATTGAAACGTAAGAACATGTCGCGTCTATCTCTTCAAAATATAAAACACAAATACCACCCGCTCGCTCAGCCAATCTCCTCCATACGCAGTACAATACATATTAGTACTCACATCCCTACGTACATAACACAATTACACAATGTCATGTCTGTTGCACTACTTTACACTGTTACCTGCCTACCCAAGTCTACTCTTTACTCATAACAACACGTACTCGTGTAATCGAGTCGCGTTTGCTTAGTTTACTCTCATTTTATTTTTATTGCTTTGCATTAGAATTCCGACATCATATCATCCACATTGTTCATTATCTCATAGCCAGACTTGGATTTGTGTCCTGTCTGCCTTTTGTTATTAGTATTAGCTAACCGATGAGAAGTAATGAAGTGCCATCATGTCTTTTGATATCTCCATTAGTTAATTCCTACTATTCAGGTTCATAGCTTCTAAATCAATTTTTTCTTATAATATATTTGTTATGTTCGTATTTATATGCACACATATAACAATGTTAAAATAATGCATTGTAGGTAATTATAATTGACTCACATAATTCACAACCGTAAACTTCGTGCAGATTACTTAAAAGCATGATTCTCCGGCAAGTAAAACAAATTCTTGGTTTCGAATAGGTTCAGAAGTAATGCCAACAGCCTGACTGACTTCTCGCCTTATTACCTTGACATGTGTATCTTTCCTATTGTCTTGATTGTGAGAATGTTGAGAATTGATGAATGCTTGTATATACACACATCGTTGTAAAGTAACGATGTGTTTTGTTAGTGAGAAATGGGGTTTTTCCTTCTGAGTTCTGACGGGAAGAAAAGCAAAGTCTCCTTTTTGTAATTAATCTCGTTTTTGTCGACTAAAACTGAAATGTCTCAATTAGCTTTTCTGTGGGTGTCCCTGCCTTGTCTTGTCATGTCTACTCTTCTTTATGTTCTGTTCATGACTGGAAGGGAAAGTCTTTTATTATGTTCCTCCACTGTCGGGAATTACCTATCCCTTACGAATAATGAATAGACAGTATGTAAAGAAATTACTTCATAATATGTAACTGGATTGTAGTTATGGTATTAGCATAAGCATCTCTGTAGCTGCTCTTGATCTCAATTGCACATCCAATCAATCACAATTTTGCATAAAATTGCAGTCGAGAGGCCTTTCATATTGCAGAGCTGCATTATTGCCGACAGTAATAAAGTAATAATGAATAAGTTGATAGGCAAATCGTGCGTGTACACAAATACTATTCTTAACACGTCATTATGCATTTATTCCCAAATGAGTTCATATACTAACTTACTAAAGGCTGTATTTAGCAAATGTATATAATATTTTTGCATTAGAATACTGTAATATTGTATTACTTCTAATAAATACATTGAGCTTAAGGTTTCACGGTGTCCTGCACATAACCTGGACTGTCTGTATTCGATTACTATGGATTATCTAAAAAATTTAGTTATACACACATTGCTTATTTCTAATTATAAATACGATTATATGTTCCATTGCAATTGTAAGTTATGTCTAGAATGAGAAAATGCACACACTCTGCTTCACACATGCATTCTCTCAATCAACACCAAACGAATATCATTCATTTTCAGTCACTCCACACTACAGCTCACGTTTCGCATTTGTAACGCCAAAGCCAAAAGACTGTTTGCATTTCTAATTGAGAAAATCATGATCATAAATTATTCATTGTTGTATTATTTTCCTTCATATTCATATTACACTTTGGTGCAAGCTTCATATAATTTTAAGCATCTATGTAACCATTTATAACACACCTTTATGTCAGCTAAAAGTGTGTCTTTGGTAAACTATTCATGGGAGACCAAAACAAATTGGTAATACGTTTAAATTGCTCAATGGTAGTTTACAAAATTATGTTTTACATTAACAATAACAATAACGGATCCTATAATTTCGGAAATAACCCGTACACAAGTTTACAGCTGAACGCTACAAACTAAATTGGTATGAACGTGGACGAAGGCCAATAATGGTAAAATGTTTAGCTAACTATTAATTCTATTTGCATCCCATAATTTTAAAAATATTAACTGTATTTCTTACTTTCATTTCCAGAACGAAAATAAAACTTTGCTAGCTGATTGAACCAAAGAAGGGGAGAGTGGAAGCAAAGCAAAAGTTTGCCCTGTGTTATTACTACCATCTTTGTGAGGAGTATGTAAATACCACCGAGGAAGAGTCTTCATATACAATTCAGATGGAAAAGATGTGGATAAACACAAACTAGATGGATATTAAAAATGACTTCAAAGGATTTGGATATAAGTGAATAAGTAGCATGATGTTATTTGAATGACTTACTTAAGTTATTAATATGAGACGATTGAGTCAACATTTGTTGTAAAGTTGCAATATAAAAATCTGCTAAGTATAGTATGTCATACGATTCAAGAATTGTGCAACTGCAAATATAGGTGTACTCTGATTAATAACCATCATAAACAACTTGGTATACGTAGTTGCTGAAAGTGATTAATAACTTTAAGAAATTATATGCAAAAAAATGTTACTTTTTACCACATGGGAAACAAAATAATAATTTGGGTTTTAGATTTTGGAGTAGGTACAAAAAGTAGTGAATTTAGACTACATGAAATTGGAAAGTACTGGCTAACACATGTAAAGATGTTAAAGAATATTATCATAGATCATCATAGATAAGTGCGAAGAGTCCTTAGGCACTAGGGACATTAACTTAAAATCGGAGTAGGAGATGTGCTGGATTTTGATATTTGGTAGATCCTCGAAAGGTCGAAAGGATATCAGTCATTTCTGTAACTTCATTAATGCAAAATGGCAATAAAGTAACGTCTAATAAACGAATGTACATAGCACTACATAGGTATGCGACAGGGACCTGTAATATAACATTTATTATAGAAAAACATACATTTTTAATAATTGATATGACCTATGGCCCACATTAAACGATTTAAAATGAGCGTTTGTTAATAAGAGCGTTGAAGTACATATAAAAAAGATCTGTTAATAAAGTACCTATAATCTGTTAATAAAGCAAAATATATTTCTTTATTGTAAGCAATAACAGAATTTTTTAAATCTGTAGCTTTGAACACAAGAGCTTTGATTACCGTATAAATTAGTGCGCGATATATCACCCAAGATATTCCAACTAAATATGCTATTTACCAGTGTCCTTTTTACTGTAGCTTCAAAACTTGCATTTCCAGGAGAAGTTAAAAAGTTGACTGACAAGGTCAGTTCAGGAGATTTGCCTTTTGAGGCATTTTCCTTATCATCTCCACGTATGACCAGATTATCAACTGTCATTTCCTGTGCTGTAAGAATCTTATGTAAACTAAGATTTGCACAACGTCTGGTTTGCTTGTCCATTAAAATCTGGTTAATATTGGCTACAACATGAGATACTGCTTGATGAACTGACAAATTATTTTCTACGGGAATGTTTTTCATCGAATGACAAACACACCAATGTTCCTCAATCCCAGCACTGTCACAATCTCTGTCATGTGGAACAGGAAGAAATAAACTAATTCCTCGGGGTTTCGTATTGTTATTTAACTCTTTAGTTCGCTGAGTAATTAATTCATTTTCTAAGCTCGTAAAATTTAGAAAGTCTTTTAAAGTTTCATGTAAATCATAGGGTGTTGTCAATCTCTCTTTGTTTTCTCTCAAATTTTTTAGTGCAGTTTTGTAAGTAGGATTATTTAAAACGCTTTCAGGTAGTAAAAAATATAGAAATGGCATCCTTTCTTCTAATTTCCCTTGGTAAGTGTCTCTGATATCACCCCATCTGGCTCCTACATGAGAAAAAACGAAAAATCAAAAAGACACATTGCTGTAACTTTTACAATTAATTGTAATGCTTTCCTTTAGCCAAAAGAGCAAATAATTGGAATAAAAATAGTTAGCATAAATCAAAAGAGTAAAAGAATTTACCGTGATCTGACATTAAAATAAAAACAGTATTATTAAAACAATTTTCTCGCTTCAACATTTCCAGAACATTCAAAAGCATATCATCGCCCAGTTTGCCTTCGTTTAGGAAGTCATGAAAAAGTGAAGTGGCCCAAATAAATTGAAAATAATTATGTCCTGTATTTTTCATGGTTATTGCAGTTTGTTGAACGTAGTTTAAAATCACTTCGAATGCTAATCGTGGTCCATTACATAAGTCAGCATTCATCAATCTGTGACTTCCAATTACTTTGTCAGCCATATAAGAAAACGGTCTTGTGTAATAATCCGTGGGAGGGTAGTTGAACCCTTTTTTACCGTAATTAAATATACTCATCCATGCTGAATCCTCCACGAAACTAGTCAGGTAGCCTGCAGACGAAAAATTTTTCCAAATAAATGGACAATCATCAAAATATTCGTTTTCTGTCCGCATACAAGAATTCAACTCTGATTCATTTTTTCCCATCAGCGCAGCAACAATATTTGGAAAGGTATTGTCACCAATTTTCGTGTATCCATTCATCCCATTGGCTTTCAGGGATTCATTCAAGAATTCATACGATTTTGGCATTACCCTCATAAAATTCATGTGAGATATGGCATCTAAACCTAGAATTAAAACACTAGGAACAAATTTTTGTTGCACATAGGGTTTAGAATTAGTTTTTACAGGAACAAAGGGAAACATGTCGATAATTTTGGAAGAGTTTCTTTTCGAACAAGTCACAGCTATAAATTCGTGGGCAGAAGGAATTTCCGTAATCATTTCTGTTATTGGAAAAGTTTCATCAGAGAATCTGCAAGTTAAATCGTCCAGCGTTATTATAGCAAATATCGAAAAATATCGTAAATTAGTAAAGAGTTTACTTACATCACAGAACTGTCGCTATCATTTTTCCGAATGAGATACTGATAAGAGCAATTTTGAATTAGGTACTTCATGGGATTGTCCACCAAAATTAATTTTGAATCAAAGGTTTTTTTAAATAGTAATGGCATTTCTGGACTGGGGCACGCAACAGGCGATGGCTCATACACATAACTTAAAATGGACTCATCGAACGGTTTCAGGTTTGGTAAGTGACATTTGCTATTCGGTAAACTAAGCGATCCTGAAAATGTAAAGATTAAAAACATCTGCTGAAACTGAAAATGACCATAAGGAATTTCCCAATTGTACATAAACGTTTATTTATTTATAAAAGATATTTACCAAGCTCTATACTGTCTTCCTGAATGTCTTCATTCGGTGCCCAATATTCCGTATATCCACTGTTAAATTCTAAATATGGGTTTTCCAAAGGTTTTATAGAAATTGCATTCTCGTACGTAGTCAATGAAAAATATGTACTATAAATCACAAACAAAGCTGTAGCTAAACTTATAAAACCAAATAGATACTTGTAGTATCTAATAATAACAATCCATGCTTCCATAATTCCTTCTTTGTCCGGGTCTTTCATTTTAAAGCGAAAACGAAGTTGGCGTTTTCCAAACTCTTAGGAAGTGAAGGCTGATAATTCGTCACACAATTACATTGCAATTAATCTGCGTCTGCTATTTGGTATGTACTCATACAATTTGGAACACCTTGATTTATGAAAAAGGCTTTGTGCATTTTATTAAGGTTTATATTGCAGAAATAATTCTACGCAGTCATTAAAATATAACGCTAAAGATAACATTCCCCTTGGTACATTTGCTTTGCGAATATCACTGCACTGCATGACAATAATGCACTTTGCTGTTGTGATCTAATATTTTAGCTTAGTTATAGATTCGAACTAATTCGTGTGCAGTACATGCAACCAGTCAACAATTTCCACTCACTTCCACAAAGAACAGTATATGCAAAAATAAATTAATTTTCAATGAGCGTTTGATACTTAACCTAAAATTTAATAACGAGTAATAGTTATATGTTATATGTATATTAGCGTCACCGACACCGACACCAACTTAAAGCTGATCACATTACACTTACACTGGAAAATTGAACACCTTATAAAGTCATAAATATCAACCTATACAATAACAATACATTAATATTGGCTGCATGAATGTTCATGGTGCATGATTTTGTAGGATAGGTATTTTGGGGAATGTTAATTTCGCGTTGTACTTGTTTAGGTGTATATCAACTTGTTTACTGTAGAGACAGGTATTACATAGCTTCCAGATATTGTCAATTGTTTTTTCCAATTGTACTCGTAGTATTCACGATTCTAATATTAGTATCTGCCTAATTAAAATTTCAGGAGCGTAAACACTCTAACTGTTAATTCTCAGTTTTTGGAACTGACAAAATTATTCACTGTGGAAGCAGTTGATGTACAATAACGAGGATAGGGTAGGAACAAAAAATATACTGCAATTAAAGCTAAGAGATGAGAAATGCAATCTGCCTCCTGGTAAATAAGCATGAATACTATTAAATACTTAGTGAAATGTCTGGATGGCACAGATACAGAGAGTGTATAAAATGCAATGTATATCCATAAGCCACAAATCTCAAACGAACATTTGACAGATTCCATGAAGAACTACTATATATCATATTTAGTTAGCAGCAGGTCTTTATCAATGAAGTGCATTAAATAAAACTCTACATGTCCAGTGATTCAAATACACGAACCATAACGTACTATTTTCTTGCATGTGTTGTTATTATTAATATAGCGAGCACAAATGATCCAGAACAAGCTTCGTAGGATAATAAACACTTTTGGCTTTGAAAGCAGAGATACACAAGTCACAGCTATTTCATGTTTAATGTTCATTTATACGCATATGGCACAGCCCTTGCATGGGGAATGAAGTCTCATATCTTTGACAGATTACGGCTGTTGCTCTGTATATGCAAATTCGCATTTGTCATTTATAAGGCGGTGCTTGTAAAGTTGCTATTCCCCATTCATACATGCAAATTATACTTCCAACTTATCCATTTGTAACTCATCAAAATTTGAATGTATATAGGAGAACTTGGAGAATGCAAGATATCTCGGAGTACCAGAAGCAATTCATGCTTTGTACTAAACTGCTTGACCTTTTCTTTAGGGATTTTCCTGATAATAGGAATTGGAACGTCGTTGCCCAATTCCAGTTTTATGATTGTAAGTACTTACAATTGCAACAAAACCAAAATTAATTTAATCAACCTTAATGAATAGTGAACTGAGTTTGATGCTAGCTTGATAACTAGCTTGATGTTATACTATAGTTATTTAATACGGGCTAAAACCACATTGTATAAGTTTAGTAGTTGTACACGCTACCGCTACGAAGTTGTGCTACTCAGTAATCACAATATAATTATATAATACGGGTACTATATTAATGTACTAAATAATATGGTTGTATCCCATGACCTTTATCATTGCAAACAGTAGTTTCTCTGCATCCCAGTATCAGTTGTTTTATTAAGTTAAAAGGTTTGGTTTACCACACCTCGTTTAGTACTTCATTTTCGATTCTTAGAAATCAACAACTTATTAAATTATAATTTCCATATTTACCTAGTAAGTTAAAGGCTTGTGTAATTATTTCTCTTCGAATATCGCAAAGAAAATTAAATTGAATAAGAATATGTAGATTGCTTGGTAAATTTCCTGGTTTCCGATTGTGGATTTTCAGTTTTATTAAGTCAACAAGCATGCCTGATAATTTAAAATTGCGCATTATTCATGCGTTTTATGCTAATTTTAGTTAATGCCTATACAGTTTTCAGTATTTCGTAAATTATTTTGTGATACTATTTTACAGGTCATAAACAAAATTTGAGCGTTACAGATTTGGGGTAGAAATGTAGAGTAAAATAATTGAAGATAGGCATAGCATGGCATCAAAATTGAAGTAACTGCCCTGTAAACTCTTTTTGTCAAGTAAATGTATTTACGAAGAATCCTGTACATTTACATGCAACAAAATGTACATTATCTAGACGATGGGCGATAGCGCACTGCTAAGAAGTACTTTGCATGGCGCAACATTTTATAACTAAAGAGTATTAAAGACAGATTGCTGATGAACATCTTGTATAATAAAAGTAATAAAGTGGATTATACCAAGTAGACATATACAGCAAACGCTAAAGAAGTGATAGTAATTGGCTTTGACACTAGCAATGTGTATATATAGATATTCGGAATTCTGCCCTTATGCCCTTTACTGTCTTATCGCATATCATAATTATTAATATTATGTTCTAGTAGGTGTAACCAAATGTTTACACTTGCTACATGGCCTACATATTGAGTTCCTATCGTACTACCAATAATTAAGCTGGACTTATAATTAGGTTTATGCATTGCAAAATTTTCCAGTGTACAAAAAACAACAGAAATTATAATACGTATTTTATACACAAATGTTAGCATCAATTCTTCTTTACTTCAAGTGGTTAAGTAAGTTAGGTTTAACAGTTTAAGTTAAAGGTGGTACCGTTTCGTCACCAAGTATGGTTATAGAATTACTAGCATAATACACATTTCACCGCTTTTCATTTGCATATCGGAAATTACAATACTTTTATGAGCATTTGCTATTTTTAAAATTACTAATAGTTAATGGTTTCGGAAGTTTGAGTCTTTGATAAATGAAATTTAGTGTTTAAGGTAGAGATCGATCCTCAAAAGAGCCCAAAATAACATGGGAAAAGTTCCTTGCTTTAAAAGCTTATAACATCCACATCAAATAAGTAAATACAAATGTCTAAATGTAGAAAGAATCTCAACTTCATTTGTAAAATATTTTACTGTTGAATTTCTAATTTATCGACTGCGCTTTGAGTAAAAAGTATTTAAAAAAAGACAACAGTATGAATCGAACCAAACGACAGAGCCTTCGTTCGATTCAAACTGTCGTCGTTTTGTTCAATTACTTTTTACTCAGAGCACAGGAGATAAATCAAAAATTCAACAGTAAAATATTTTGCTAATGAAGTGGAGATTCTCTCTACATTTTCACATTTGCACTTACTTCTTTAATTTAGAAGTTATAAGCTTTTTACTAATTAACAAGCTAACTAACATCTATCCGTGTTGTTGAAAAATACCGACAGCCAAACTCTTACAGTAAGACATCCGACAAGTCAGACGTACCCTGCCATACAAACATGGCCTGTTTTAATAAAGAATGAGTCATTGTCTATTAAAGCAGGTAAACAGTATTATTATAATGACAAAGTTAGGCAGGCTCATTATTAGCCATTACTAATGACTAATGAACTTAACTTTGTCTAATATTGCAAGATAAGTCAACTCTTCTTCGGTTCCGATAATTGCTCGTCAAGAGCAATATGTGGTTTGCGATTTAATTAACTAGGTAAACGTGTCAATCTAGTTGACACGGAGTAGCGTCGCGAGCTTTATCGTATGTAATAATAAAACGTATAATGCATTGCGCCCACCGGTTTAAATATTCAGAATAACGTCGTAGAATATTTAACCCAGTGGGCTCTCATTACTATAATTATCGGAGAGGCCCACCCACACTCGGTCGCTCACTATTCCGACACCTCTCCAATAATTATTCGATTATGATTATTGTTGCGTTTTCATTTATGCATAACACACAACACACTTGTCGGATGCCTTCAATGCCGTACGGGATCTTGTACACAGGAATGGTTTCTATATCATAAACATACTTCAAAATTTGTGATTTAACCGCTTCGTTTTTCGGTTTCAAAATGGTGGACCGATCGCCACCTTAAAGCAAACAAGTTAAATTTATTTTTAGATCTTAGAAACTTTCAGTTGCTTCCATGCTTTTAGTAGCTCTTGAAGCTCTATTTTTCGCAAAATGAAATGCTACAGAATACAAAACATTTTTCATCACGCGTCCTCATTTGCAAAAGTTCCTAAGTTTATAAATCATTTGCAATGGTGATGCCATACTTATAAACATAATATTATTCTACCAGTGCCAAGACCACAGAAAGGGGATTCATTGAGTAAAATCACTCTATGGTCGAAACTATTACATATTCATCCCCCATAAGTGGTCGAATCCTTTTATGTTTATCAGTATGGCATCACCTGAATAAGCTAGTAAACTGGCGAGTTATAATAATAACAATACTCGTGTAAAAAGAACAGAATTTCCAGATCCATACTAAAATTCCGCACATAGCGCATGCATTGCAACGTTTTTTCGGGTTTGGGTTACTGTAACGTGTCCACACAATTTCGATTGAGACTCATTTTAGTAGAAAAAATAATTTCTTTCGTGATTATCGGTTATGTTGTTCAAAATTATAGGCAGAAATAACGGAATAGCCAAATATATAACTGCATCACACATCACACGGTGCATAAATCAACTGGTCATAGTCATGATCATGAATCATCCGATTTCGCGGAAATTGCTGAGGTAAGAAAAGTGTCTCAGAACCAGAACAATCTCAGAGTCTCGAAGTCTGAAAATCGAACACGAAACTAACTACCTAAGTGGAATGGGAATGGGTGTTCGTGTTCCTTCCGGATGTGCACTGTGCACTGTGAAAACATAGTTGGTCAAGGTAGTTCATGTTCTATTCTTCACTCGTTTGCGCCATCCAGTCGTGTAGTTTTACAACGAAGAAGAGTTTTCTTCCGCTACTTCACGAAAGACTGAGTTTAGGTAATTAGCAATTATACCATCTAGTACATTTTTTATTTTTGGCTTGTTCAGTTGAGTAAGTCTTTCAGTCAGTTGTTTACATTTTACATTGTCAATAAAATTTCTGCTTCTTGTGGTATTGGTGACATATATTGGTATCCGGTGCGATGGGTGGATGTCAGGAAAGAATAGAATGGAGCGTATTTAGTATTTGTTTTCTTTGAACATTGAATGAGTATCATTGTCATTCTTGAATTGTCAAGAATTTTTAATGTTAACAAAGTAAAGGAGTATTTAAATGAAGTATTTTTATATTTGTCACAAGCGGAGTTGCTTATAGACTAGACACAAGACTAACCCAGAAAAAATAAAGTCTACCAAAAACATTGAGAATTTATTACCTTTTGTTTTTCTACAAAAGGTAATAAAACCATAACACGTAATTGTTGATGACAATAAAGCTTAAAAGTGGAAAGTCATTCTACTCTTTGTCATCTTACCTCACAAAATCTATCCATCCATCGTAACGTCACCGTCATATTTGGCCTATTATTGTTTACTCAACCATATCATATTATTTAATTTTACAATTTTTGAACCTAGAGTGGTCAGTTTGTAAAGAAAGGAGTTTCTGATTTACTGATTATAGCTACTAATCAGTAAATCGGAAACAATGTATGTAACTAAAACTGAAACAATAATGTAATTTACAGGTTGTGATTTTGTAGGCATCAGGCATCAGACTCAGACTGCAGAGGACATTTTGCAAGAAAGTACCTCAGTCAGTCCCTTTGTACATTGCATCTTAAGCAGTGGATCCTAATTTCCATGTTGCCAACAGTGGGATTGGAATCCAAGTCAGAGGTAATAAGCAATGAAATATGAATAATAATGGCTGCGGCTTCGCTGCGGTAAAATAATAATTCATCGATGAGGTTCTTTTTAATAGCGAAACTGAGGGCTTTATTAGTGAGTTTGAAATCTACTTGACTTAGATAGCAATCATACCTTAGAGTAACGGTGTATGGTTTAACATTTAAAACCCCAATTGTCATTATCCAGTTTTCGATATACTTTCGTAAATATGGAGTTCCAACAAATCAAAAGCAGTCAGAATTAGAACCTGCTCCCAAATAAAATATATCAATGAACGAACTTACAATGGCTGTTGTTTAATATCCAATGTAATATCTATACCTGTAAATTAAAATTCCCAAGAAATTATATAGCCTAGAATAGTTTTGGGCCTTTTTGGGTTTGTATGTAGTAAATGGGCAAGGCTATACAATACACCACAAAATTTATTCATTTTTACAGCTTTTGTTTTTATTACATATTACATTGCAATTATAATTAAGTCATATAGTCATACCATTTGGTTTCGTATTCTCCATAACTTTATCGTCAGGAATGTTAGTGGAATTCGCGGACATTTTATGCATTTACATTATAAAATGGTAATTAGGAGGAAATGGTTAATACTGTACTAATTATACATATGTGTATGAATACGTTACATAAGCATGTTAAAATAGTTATTTTATGACTCATAAATGAATAATATATAGCTATATAGTTTTAAAAAAAGGTCTATTTATTCATGGTATTACAATTACAATTTATACAAGTGACACGATACAATGCATAACATTTAATTTTTTCATTTTGTAGTATTTATAAAAAGTGCAGTCCAAAAGACCCAGTGTACTGTGTGCAACAATAAACAATGCATTGTGCTCGTCGAGTTATCGCCCAAAAATCTTGTTGGACACGTTACGCCACAGCAAATAATTTTAGTCGTATCAATTCGGCTGACTCGACTGCACTTTCCCAAATCACTCACATTCGGACAAATAGCAACAGAGCGTCCATAAACCGCATTACCCGGCTGGAATACTTACGACAGTACCCTGTTGTCGTAGTCAACTCGGATGGTTCAACTTTTAACATCCGTTATCACGAACCAAGGAAAATTATAAAGGTAACAATTCTGGATTCTGCACCTTAATAGTGTACCTTTATTTTACTTGACAAATGAAAACAGTTTTCACTTATATTCTTATATATTTATTTATTTTAGTCTTCATGTCCGCTTTAATGGGGTGCAAATGTTCTTGTAATGTAGGAGAAGGGACAGTATAGGTAGCTTACGAGATCTTTCTTGTAGTTGATCATGATTATTACAAGTATACGGTCTACTTTTGATTATTATTCGCCTAAGAAAGGAGAGTATTCATAGCCATACAAATTGCCGACGAATGTCTTTACATGCGGAAAAATAATTCTTTGATATAGGTGCACTTCCAAAGAGTTGAAATATTTAGCAGCATGATCGATAATGTTACTATGTATGTACGTAAGCTCCATATTTATGCTGTCGGTATATCGACACATATCGCAAGTGGTTTTAGGGAGAAATTCAGGAACCTTTTCTTGTATCCTTATACCTTTATGTGCTGTTTAAACATTGATTAGGAAAACTCAATAGGCCGACGTAAACGTTAATAGACAGAACGATGCATTGTGTTTGTTTGGCTTGCAAATGTGTGTCCATCAGTCTACATGTCTGCGACACACAAAAGGAAAGAGGCTATTTTGTTATACAAAACCAATCGCATTCCGTAAAAAATTCATAAATGTAAAATTAGCTACATGTAGTGTTATGCCTGCAATATGTCAACTCTCTTTCTCGTCGATATCAGAAATATCTTTTTCATGACTATTTCATACTGATTGATATCCATTTTAAATTATTACGTTGGGCAATAGCATAGAATGATATGAAGAAATGGTTGAATGGTGACAAGTAACAAATGCTTAAGCTTAAGTGATTATTCTAAACTTTGCCACCTTGTCCATGTTATGTGTACTTTGTTTTTCATTTTGTAGCTTCCAGTGGACATTAATCTGTTAAGTGAATCAGAAAGAAAAATTCACTTAGAACGAAGAAAACCTAAGACAAGGGTTTCTCTGGAAGACGATGCTGAAGAAGTGAGCTTTGATGCTAATAAATATCTCAAACTTGTCAAGTGAAGTCTTCGTGTAGAATGTGGCCATAATATTTACATTGACGGTTCAGAAGGAGTTTGTAGTAGGTATGTAAAAACAATTACATTGTAATGCCGTAGTCACTTTTTCTAAATGAAATAAAGCACCAAAGTAATATTACTTGTTTTATCTTTTATTTGCCTTTTGCATTTTAACTGCGATACTCACCCATACTGCATTTTACTTTGCTTCTACACTAATTATTCGTCTGATTTCTCCTTCCATCGTTATCATGTAAACTATTTCACAGTGTATGATTTGCTATTTACCGTAGGTTAAAATAAATCATGGAGAAAAGTAATGTTGACGAGGAGCCCCCTTCCAAAAGATTGAAAACACAACACTCTGATGATCCCCCAACAAGTAGCGAAAACCTCCCATTAGAACCAACAGGTGATATTATTTCGGAACCACTAAATGGTTTGGCACAGACTAGCAAAGAAAACGAAGATTTCAATGAAGGCCAATCAAATCAGGGAACCACTTTAGTTCCTTATGAAACAACAGAAGCTTTGCAATCACAACAGGAAGATGATACATCATCTTCAGAAGAACTGGATGATCTTGATCTTGATAACCTTGATAATGAAGAAACAGAGAATAAAGTTAGCGGTGACGGAGATGACGGAGATGAATCGGTTGGAGAAAGTATTATTTCTAAAACTGATAAAAACGATCCCGATATTGTAGAAGACCCTAAAGAACGAACAGACTCTCCTGAAGTACAAGTTATACAAACAATGAAGAAAGTGGGAGGTCGAAATAAAAAGGCGTCACATATGCGTCGTAATATTAAAGACATTTTAAAGCCAGACCAATTAGATGAAGTAAGTTATATTTGTCTTGCCTTATTGTCGGAAAATAAATAAACCATTTGTACTGACTGAATTATGTCTTGTTAATTTAGGAAACAATAGCAGCTCAGAGAGAAGAGGCGGCAAGACGATTTCGGATGGAAAGAAAACAACAGCAGTTAAGACAATTACAGCAACTTCAGTTACAGCAGCAACAACTGTTGGAACAAAGTATGATGTACATGTCACATTCTAGTAACAGCAATACCCGCGTTCCTTCCATTGAAGAAATGCTAAAGAATATTTCCAAGACATCTACGTCTGTGTCGATAGTTCCAAATGAGCCTTCAGAGGGAAAGCAAAGTAGAAATAGAAATCCCGTCTACGACGATATAACTATTTTATCTTCAGATGAGGAAGTAGAAAATGTCAATACGAAATTTACTCCTGTGCCGGAAAGAGAAAGACCTCATTTTAGAACTTTTGGTGGCACAGTTATAACCAGTTTTGATCGCGAGGACAATAATGTGATATCTTTAAGTTCCGAAGAAGAGGGTAATAGTAGAGATAAAAGTCGAAGTGCTGTTCAAGACAGTGATGACGACTGTGTGGTGATTAGTCCACCTCCACCTGAAGATTTAGAAGAAGACAAAGATGAAAAGAATTTAGACGAGCTGAATGCTCCTGATCACTTTGGTCGGGTTTTAATTAATGTTGCCCATCCTGAGGGAGAACCAGACGTTTTTTTAGCTCCCCAAGTTGCAAGAATAATTAAACCGCACCAGATTGGAGGCATACGATTTCTTTACGACAATGTTGTGGAATCAATTGATCAGTTTAATACATCAGGGGGATTTGGTTGCATTCTTGCGGTAAGTAGTTCTTAGATACAAAACTATATACACCAAATATGATATTTACTTTGGTAAAAGACGATGTTAATTAATATGTTTCACCTTTTTGTATTTTACAGCATAGCATGGGCTTGGGGAAAACAGTTCAGGTAATTTCTTCGCTCATTTAAGTCAGTTAAGTGTGATGTGTTATTATTTTAGTCACCATTAACCAGTTTTATTTATTTTCCCTTATAGGCTGTATCATTTTGTGATGTATTTTTACGGTACACAAAAGCGAAAAACGTGTTGGTGATTGTTCCGATCAACACAATTCAAAATTGGATGAACGAATTCAATCAATGGTTACCGTCATCAAAAGTTTCCGTGAAGGGAAGATTGAGAAAGAAAAACATTGCAGAAGCCCCTCCCGAAGTATTAAAATCTAAACCGAATTCAAGTAAAGATGAAAATGAATCCGAATTGGAATGTAATGAAAATGGCGATTCGTTGAAACATGTTGAGCTTTCGACTATTGACTTTCCATTAAATTTTAGTGACCTATTAAATGAAACTGACGAATCTAATTTGAAGGCAGAGAATGAAAAGTCTCCGCCCCAAGAAGAAAAACACGAAGCACAAAACGAGCCTGAGATTTTGTATAGGAATTTTGATGTTTTTGTTCTTAATGAAACTGTAAAAACGCTGCAAGCCAGGGAAAAAATAATAGCGGATTGGGGTGAAAAGAAAGGAGTGCTTCTTATAGGTTATGAAATGTATCGTATGCTATCTTTAAAGAAATTGAAGCGATCTGGACGCAAAAATACTTTCGCCAATAACAGTAGCAATATAGCAAATGAAAAATTAGCACAAGAAGAAAGTCTAAACCGTATTTATTCCTATTTGGTGAACCCAGGGCCAGATTTGGTCATTTGTGACGAAGGGCATCGAATTAAAAATAGTGGTGCAAGTATCTCCCAAGCCCTTAAAGCAATAAAAACTAAAAGAAGGGTTGTATTAACCGGTTACCCTCTTCAAAATAATCTAATGGAGGTAAATCAAAATATGAAAATGATGTTTGTGAATTTTGAATTTTTAGGGCAAACATCAATAAATTGCATTTCTTCCTATGTTTACAGTACTGGTGCATGGTGGACTTCGTCCGTCCAAACTTTCTTGGAACAAAAGTCGAATTTTCCAATATGTTTGAGCGTCCAATACAAAATGGTCAATGTGCGGATTCTAATGTGGAAGACAAACGCTTAATGCGGTTCAGATCTCATGTTTTACATTCATTGTTGGAAGGATTTGTTCAGAGACGTTCTCATCTTGTTCTTAAAAACGCTTTGCCTGCCAAACAAGAATGGGTGTTCCTTCTGAAAATGTCTCCAATTCAGAAAAGCCTCTATACTAGCTTTATTACATACCTTAACGAAGGATTAGAAAGTCAAAATGTGACGGCAAATCCAATCAAAGCGTTTGCTGTTTGTTGTAAAATTTGGAATCACCCGGATGCACTTTACAATGTAGTAAAAAAGAAGCAAAGCCTCTTGGACGATTTAGACTTGGACGAAATTAATACAGAAGGGGGAGGGAGCAGGGGACGAAATTCAAAAAAGACTTCCACTAACAACGAGTCTTCACCAACCCCTCTCCCTGACTATTTTATGGGTTATCAAGGACCCACTGCATCAAGCATAAATAGCAGAGCTAACACTTCCGCATACAGAATGATAGAGAGTAATTCCTTATCTCTTGATTGGGCAATGCCCTTATTCGAAAACTATGTTCCTGAATTGTTGGAGAATGGTGTAAAGTTTCAGTTACTGTTTGATATACTACGAGAAACAGTAGACATTGGAGACAAGTTACTTGTTTTCTCTCAAAGTTTATTATCTTTGGATTTAATAGAAATGTTTCTCAGCCAAAAGTTTCAGTGGAAAAAAAATACACAATATTTCAGACTTGATGGAAGCACAACTGGGATGGAAAGAGAAAAACTAATCAAAGATTTCAATGATAGAGAAGGCCTTTTTCTGTTTTTAGTATCGACAAGGGCAGGCTCCCTCGGCATTAATTTAATCGGTGCGAATCGAGTTATCGTTCTTGATGCTTCGTGGAACCCTTGTCACGGTAATTAGTAATTTATTATTTTGTGCCTTATTAATTGTTTCAATACAATTGATTAAGCCGCGAGTATAACTATTTAATTTTGTGTTACAGATTGTCAAGCTGTATGTCGAGTTTATCGGTAAGATAATTTATCTAAGTTAAACTTTAATTTAAAGAATACCCAAAGCAGAATAATTTTAATAATAAATTATTTCTACCAATATTTTTTCTATTTGTAGCCAATCTATCCTAATCATCTCACAAAATGTACATGTATTACTATGATTTTTATTTTTTACAGTTACGGACAACAGAAACAGTGTCAAATCTACAGATTCGTCACTGACCTTAGCCTTGAAAAACGAATTTATGATCGTCAGATAAATAAGCGTGGAATGGCGGATCGAGTTGTAGATGAAATGAATCCAGACAGTCACTTTAGAAGTAAAGATGTAAACTCATTTCTGGTCCTCCACCATGAACATCTGGAAAAATTGCAATATGTCAAATGTAGTATTGACCTCGATAAGTATTCAGATCTAGTCTTGCAAAGAGTTCTTTCGAATGACAATTCAAGTAACTTATTAACGAAGGTACCATTGGTTCACTGTATTGTTGATTTTGGATGTATTTGTAGTTGCATAATTTATAGATCCTAATGGTGGTTTTTATCCAACAATAGGAACCCTTTGAGCATGAATCCCTTTTGATTGACCAAAAAAGTCAGAAGCTGTCTAAAGCTGAGAAAAGGTTGGCTCATAGAAATTACGAAAAGGAAAAGAAAATATCCAATACACAAACAGGAACAGGAGTACCTTATCAAAGGGCATCCTATGCTGCTTTTTATCCAAAGACTCTACCGCCAAGTTATTCTCCTCAAATGAACTACCCTCCTCCTTATTCATCTTTCGGAGGACGAAGCCCATTCGATAAACCGGCGTCGTACTATGGGCGATATCACTATTCTGAAAATGCTTCAGAGCCATCAAATAATGATGCCCAAATCGAATCTCTCAGGGAACGTGGAATATGTGTTCAGCATTTAATTTTGAAAAAGGATGGATTTCTGTCAGATCCTTCTGGAGGTCCAGATATGTACCTTCCCGCTGGACAAAAGGTTTACATTCTACGCTCAGCTAAAGGAACCTATTTAAAGTTAGAAAATGGAAAAATTATGGCTGTTAGAACAGCATCAAACCATTTAAATTTTACAGCTAATATTCCACCGTCACAAGAGTTGACTCCAGAACAATTGCAAATGGTTGTGTACTCACTTGTAAAAGTTCCTGGAAGGAGCGCCTACAGTCGTAAAAAATATCCTATGGGATACCCACCGGGGCAATCGCATCCTTATATGTCACCACAGCATCCAGGTTACCTCCAACATCTGCCCACAGAACAACCACTGCCACCGTCAAATTTTCTTCCTGGTCAAAGTCATTTGCAAATTAAGAACTATCACAACAATTCGGGAGGCGATATTACTGTCTGGAGACCTGAATCGAATCCGAATAGCAATTCAAACCATTCTTCAGATGGTCAGCATGGAAGTGATTCCCCAACCTCGTCGCAAGTAGAATGTGGAAAACGAATGAATAAATCCAGTGTAAATCCTAGGAAAAGCATGCCCTTAGACAATTTCAATTATTTAAAAAACTTAGCTGGAGATTACGAAGGAACGACAGAATTTCAAAATCCGTTTTCTAGTTTTTTGAGCGATTTGACTATTGGTAGAGGGAACAGTGGAGACCACAATGTTCAACAAACTCAGCCACATAATTCGTCTACGCCGTTGGAGCAGCTTCTATATCAGTCTGGTAGTGGTAGCCATGATTCACCTTCCGGAATCGAACTCATCCCCATACCTACTAAAGGACAAGACCAGCCCCACTCTTCAACCAGTTCCAAAGGAGCACGACAGCCACCGCAGGAAAACTATTGGAACAACAACACATGGAATAATACAACAAATCCTAGTGCGCAGTCAAGTTTAGCGGATTCTTCATTTTTCAATGATTTTACAATTACTCCGGTGACAAAAAATAGCAGCAGTCCTAAATCTGCCAGTAGTGACGGTGCTAATAATGGTAGTCCGAGCTTAAAATCTACACTCCCTTGGGAAAATGGTGGGGGTCGTATACCACCCTTTAGCAGGATTAAAAGTAATGGAGGAAAACCTCATGAGCGGGGAAACGTAGATTGGCTCAGTGATGATTTTGAGAATCCATTGTTTGCCGGGGTGACAAGTGCCAGTAGCCAATCTTCCTTGAGCCCAAGTCATTACGTTGAACACAGAAGGGTAAATTCTCAAGAACACGGGGAAAATAGTGGTAGCAGCAGTGGCAGTGGTTGTAACAGTATTCGTGCTTTGTTGGAGAGACGGGACACTGGATCCAATTACCACAGTAGTCCCAGATTGACGAACAGTAGCAGAAAAAATAGTTTTAGTCTTGACAACTCTCCTCCAGCAAATATATCTCCCTTTCAACACACTTCCCAAAATCATGGTAGTATTTAATGTAATCTATAGTCCAAAATCAAACATACTTGTAATAATATTGCAAGAATACCACAACATGATTATTATAGCACATGTACTTTAAGTGTTGACACCAGTAGGTCAGTTTTGTTCATACATTTACGTTTTCGCATTGTACTAGGTAATTACATTAATCATGTCTATAGTGTTTTATAATAACAGTACGAGCGATCCAAAAATCCAGATGTGTCCTATTTAAATTATCTGCCCCATCAAGCTAATTTATATACATACATCTATTATATCTAACCATTTAGTACTCCACAAAAGGAAGTTAATTTATTACGTTAGTTATTTCATTACGGTATACAGATAATCAGTAAGTTCGTGCGCATAACGTTTATCAGTGAAATCCGTTTACATTTCATTTTTACAATCTCGTTTAATTAATTATCTTTGCATACGGAGTTATTAGTTTCGTTTTAGAATTAAAGTTAACTCACGATCATTAATAAATTTAGCAACTAATAAATATCTATTTTCTTAAAATAGCTTTCGTAGTGAGCTACAATAATATTGTAGAGAACCATATAAATAAAGCTGAAATAAGTAAATAGCAGACAATTAGGAGTAATTAGTAATGGGTAATACGTTATTAGGTACCAAAATTCAGATTTTAGTTACAGTCATGAGTTCTTAACCCAACCTTGTATTTATGCTAATGGAAACCGTTCAGGGATGCTAAAGTATGAGTTTTGATTGAAATATTTGTTTATTTTGATAAAGTACGCTGTTCAAGCCGATTTCAATAGGCAATTTAGTTCTACGATGCTCCGTTGCTTTACAGTAGGTAGTAATTCGAATCATTGACCATTAAGTATTACTCAACAGTAGAAAAAGGAATGAGAATGTATGAATGCATTTTGTATAAGTATTACAATTTAAATTCAAACTATTTTTAAATTGGACAAAATGCTTATCTAATAATTTGAGTACAAATGGCTTTACAATCCCATGAAGATTTAATGCTAGCAATAACATATTTAAAATTTTGCTAAAATTTAATTTTTAGCTTCCAGTATCCAGTAGTATGATGGATGGTATATAAATATTTAAATCGTGTTCTAGGTTTTATTTTAAGATTGCGCAATAACGTTACTATTTCGTTAGGCAAATTGAATTGAAATTCGTTACGAAAAAGAATACAAATAACTAGAATCCATGTTTAGTATTTTAAGTTTTAATTATTATTGCATTTTTAATGTCGCAACTTTTGTCAGGTCAAAAGTTTCATGAAAGTTACTTGGTGGTGCATTTGATTTGTTTTACAGGTTGGACTAAGGTATTCATTCTCAGAGTACATACACTTTTGAAAACCCACATTATTTGCTAATGTTTCGCTTTTTGCCTTTTATCATTTACATCTTATTATATTTAATCTCTCTGTTTAGTGTAGATATTTACTATATTTCGAAAAATGCATGGTTATCGTTAAATTGTTAGCAGCATATTTGTAATCTGAATTAGTTAAGATTATTCCTATTACTTTGTGTTCCATTTGTTTCACACTATTCACATCATTATTTGGAATGTGTTAGTGTTTGCTGTACATTTTTGATATTTTATTGTTGTTAATGTTATTTAGTAGAAAATAGCTATAAGAAAAACAAGAAAATGTCACAATTTACGATTGTTAGTTAATTAATAGTTAAGATGCATTAATTTACGTAAGATTAATTTTATCTTAGAGGAGTGTCACAACGAAGAAAGGTGTATATAATAAATAATATTATTACAATCCATAAGACCACCAAAAGAATGTAGAAAGTATGATTTGATAGAGAAGTAACCTTGTTAATTTGTAGTTAGTTATTAGCTGGCTTCCGCTAGTCTGATTGTTAATCATTATGATGACTCTTGAGTGTGGGCGTTGTATGATAAGAAATGTAATGAAGACCAAACAAAACCCATGTTCCCTATTATTCCTTATACCTTTTCTAATAAATGAATATTCGCCCATTTTGTCTTGTCATAGAAAATTAATGCCAATAGAGATATAACTCCGTAGATATCTGATGACAACTTTAATGTAATTCTGGGTAATAACAGTTTGCAATTACCAATTCAAATTGTAAGACACGTTAACTCTTCTATGCAATGAGGAAATATTCCGTATACAAATAATTGTGGCTTACACCAGATAAAATAAAGCATTAATCATGATTCAATAATGTACTTAAAAGTATATGCATAATAACGCAACTATACCTTTTACCAATTTAGAATTTACCAATAACTAAATTAATAGGCACATCGTCTGGTATAGGCAGCTAATTAGAATATTATAAGTGCTAATGAATAAATAATAACAATATCTTCATTTAAATCTTTCATTTGCTTTTCATTATTTTTAATTATCACTGGACATTAGTCATTTTAAGAAATATTATCACTCTCTTTCATTATTGGTTCACTTGCATCCAGGCAGTAACAATACTTTTTCAGTTTATAACTATGAACACAATGACTTTGATTTCCATATAAGTTTATTCTGCTAACATCTCCTGCCATACTCCACTTTCCCTCTTGATTTACATTAATGGTAGCTTCAAAAGCTCCTTTTCCTGGGTCTGTTAGAAATGTCACACCGAAATTTTTTTCTGTGTTATTGGAATTAAGAATGGAGCTTGTAGCCTCAATAATTTGTGCATTTAAAATGGAATTTAATGAAAGAAAGGCACATTCCTGGAAAGGTTCCAGGAGTTTATTAATGAAATAAACAGCGGTACTGGCAGCTTGTTTTACCACTGGAATATTCAGATCTAAATTTCGAATTTTTTGACAAATGCACCAATGGTCATCAATTTCAGCCATTTCACAAGTCCGTGAGGCTGGAATAGGTAGAAACAAACTAATTCCTCGAGAGATATTTACACCAGAGTTTATCATTTCGTCAATTTTGCTACTTCTTTGACTAAGTACATCTTCCCGAATAGTTTCTCCAGGGTTCAATAAATCTTTTAAAGTTTCATGCAAATCAAAAGGTGTACTTAACTTTCTTTGATTTTCTTTTATATTCGTACCTGCCGTTTTGTATTTCATTTGGAACCACTCTGGAAGAACGATATATAAAAGAGGCATTCGTTCTTCGATTTTTCCTTGATATGTGTACCGAATTTCACCAAAGCGAACACCATGATCACTCATCACTATAAGCGCAGTGTTATTCAAGTAGTTATTCTGGTGGAACCACTTTAAATTTGAGTGCATCACCCCATCCCCGTGTTTTCCATCCGTAAGGGAATCGTGAAATAAAGCAGTTGCCCAAATAAATTGAAAATATTTTCTTCTAGCTTGTTTCATTGTTGCAGCCGTTTTCTGCATGTAGTCCAATAGAATTCCAAGAGACAGTCGCGGGCCATAACAATAGTCGACATTAAGAGCACGATGATTTCCTATGATTTTCTCTTGAAAGTACGTCATTGGTCGAATGTAATAATCAGTGGGGGGATATTGAAAGCCTTTCTTTTCATAATTAAAAATTCCTATCCAAGGAGCATCTTCAGCATAAGAAGTAAGAAACCCATTTTCGCTGAAGTTTTTCCAGAGAAAAGGACATCTGTCATAAAATTGGTGTCTTGGTCTTCTTTTAGAATACAAGGTTTCTGTACTTGTAGGTATAGGTACTTCGTCTTCAGTTAAGCATACCGGAACTAACTCTTCTTCGGTGAAGGATGACAACACAGGAACAATATTCGGATACGTGTTGTCTCCTACCTTGGTATACCCTTGCATTTCTAGAGCCGATAGATTCTTTGTAAGATAATTATGGGTTTTCGATAGCAGTCGAATAAAATTCATGTGAGATAAACCATCTACACCCAAAATTACCACATTTAAAGTATCTTCTAAATCGTTGGTTTGTTTCAATTTATTTTCTCTGGCTGCGTCATACTTTTTTTCTGGAACAAATCCTAAAATATCCACAACTTTTGTTCTAACTGGCTTTTTCATGGTTTTGCACGCAATTGCAATGAATTCATGCTCTGGAGGAATTTCAGTTGCATTTTGCATAGGGAAACAATCTATTGACAATCTATATAACAAAAAAGCAGCTTTTAATTAGGTGTACACTTAAATAAATATACCGTCCATCTAATTAATTACATAGGAATATTAGCATAATTTCAAATCTAAATACTAATCACAACGCAAACTCACGAAACCGAATTGTCGCTTTTGTTACTTCTAATGAGATATCTGTAGCAGCATTCCGTGTAACCAAAATCTTCCGGTGGAGCTACCCTTAAGAGTCTCAGGTTAACATCAGTGTAAAAAATAAATGGAAAGTGCTCTGTGCAATTTATAGGCTCCGGTTCATTTATAAACTCCATGACAGACGAATCAAAGGGGTTCAGAAAAGGGATATTACATCCAACGAATATATTGCTGTTCGTTTTACTTGTATTTATCATTTGATGCTCGGATTGATTTAGATGTACATCCTTCTCTGATGACTCTGATAAGCAAAAAATAAGTCAGATGCTTTTACGAATTATTGATGGGTGAAAGTAATAGAAAGTACCATAGAATTAGATATGTATTAATATTAGTAAAAAAGTAATCTTTGGAGATGGAGACTATTATTAACAAAATGGCATGCAAGTTTATAGGTATATGCATATTAGCGATGGTATTTGGCTTCTAAAAAACTATGTTCATTATGTATGCTGCATGTATGCTTTTGAGTGTCCTTTATTGATATGAAACCAAAAATACATGTGAAGAAAGTAGTAGTATCAGCAGCACATGAAACATAATATTGCATTTATTCCATAAAAAATCAACAACAATTACAGAATTTTTCTTACCAGTAATTACTAAATTATTACGAATTTCACTAAAATATTAACTGAACATCTGTAAATCAAAAAAGTAACCAGAATAACGTAAACGTAACATACCCCAAGAACCATTCTAAATTCTAACATGTAAATGCCAAAAAATTCTAAAACAAATAACAAATTAAATTAAAATGTAAGTAAAGTGGTACGACCAGATTTGGGAATGCGAATGTCACAATACGATTGCCGGATAGGCCGGTCGGTTAACATTGATCATATCTTAAAATTCAAATTGACAAAAGAAAAATTCTTTAATGTTCTCCGGAATTAAATCAAATGGAGTGATACGAATTAAGTCTTGAACTGCCTCGATAGAAAGGTCGCCCTTAATCATCCTTTCATAAACATTCTCAAAATCATGTGGAGCTGACTCCTTTAATTCTGGAATTGCTTGGAATGGACTTTGTGCATTCATGCTCTTAATACCTCCATCACAGCCATTACCATTTCCAGTTGAATTAGTTCCGTTTTCTTCCAGTAATTCAGACATTGGTTCCACAATGATATCTTCAAGATTGACAAAGCCATCTTCTGTATTGAGATACCCGAAAATATCATCAGGTACCAGGGATTGGACAATTGAATTAATGTTTCCTTCTTTAGGACCAGCAGCAAAACTATTTGAGTTTTCGGATTCAATAGAACTGAAATCAATGGGTTTCTCGGGTTTTAAATCCCCAACTGCGGAAGCTTCATCCTAATAATACATATTAATTACAAATAGTAAAGATTAGAAATTTCTTTTATTGAATTTGTAATAGTGTGTAACGACGCGAGTGGGAAAAACTAACGATATACCATTTTCAAAGTTGGGCTGAGAACCTGAACTGCATCAACATCAGAAGTAGCCGTATTTTGACGTTCCTTATTTGTCAACAAAGTAGAATCCTTGTTTCCAGTAATTCCAGTCTCTCCTGAAGCATTTGCAGAAACGTTTCCACTGCTGTTATCATCTCCTTCCTGAAAATTTTTTAATAGTTTTAATATTAGTGTCTGGAAAACATTACATGAGTTGTTTTTAACTATTAGAGAATAATCTTTACCAATAAGCATTTATATAAAATTTATTTTGTAATTGGAATACTTCAATGATAAAAATCAACCTACAATAATGCTAGCATGCGCATGCACTAAATTTATACCTTAACAAAGGCCAAATTATCCAGGTTGCATTTAACTTCTTCCACCACATTATTAGTGATTGGGCTGGGCACAATCCTAATGCTGATTTTGATTTTTCGCTTTTTTGAAAATTTTGTTTTATCCTGATCGACAACGGTTTTGTCTTTCGATCCATATCTTGCCTTTCCCATTTTGATTGACTTTTCTAGAAGACACTATGACATATAAAAGTACAATAAACATAATTTATTTCAAGTCCTTTATAATACTGTGGGAATCATAAAACCATCATATTATAAATTTTCTGCGGACAGGGGCAGGTAATTCTAAGAATATTAAAACTTTAAATTCTACTTACCAGAAAGAATCCGAAAAGATACTTTGTTCAGTTGGTAGGCCAAGAAGATTCCAAATCAAATCTCAAAGGTTTTGATTTACCGATATAAGCACTTTGTAAAACGAAGACAGATTCTTAATTTGTTGGCTAATTGGTGCATTTGCGACTGAAAAATGAAAAGATCGACTAAAAATGTTATCAGTGGTAATAGCGAAAAGTAAGTAGGTACTAAGCACCGGAGATTACTTCTGCCGTGTTTAGTATATACCAAGCTACGCCAAAAACAAAGAAATCAAACATTTAAAAATATTGAAATTGGAGAATTCTACTTACCAGTAAATCTCTGAAAAACTGCGTTTACTTCAATTGGTGGACAAGGGTAATTCCAAACACTATTTTCAAAGTAAAGCTATCGGTTGACTTTGAAAAAGGTATGGGAAGATATTTCAGCAGTTGTCTCCGAGAAGGTTCCTTTGCGACTGAAGAAGTGAAGATCTCTTCACTGAAAATCTTAACAGTGGTAATTTGAAAAATAAGTTTGTACAAGGCACATGAAGGCACTTGAGGAAGATGGTGATATCGTGTGCAGTACTAAGAGGTACCACAAACAAAGAAAGCGTGTATACAAGGCCCTTGAATAAGGTACTGGTCAAAATCTTTGAAACAGTGCCTAGCACAGAGGTCCACCGAACTACAAAGAAATCATTTAGGAAATATCCGTGCATTGCACTGGTACCTGGTACGTCCTCCATCTTTGCATGCAATTAGTTTGGAGTTTGGACTTTGAAATACACTAGTCGTGCTGGGGTACGAATTTAATGAATTTCTTACTATGACATTAAAACATCTTAAATTCATCATGCTATTTACATGTAAGTTTTTGAACTATAACGTATTTTTACCAATTTTTTTGAAATTATACTGCCGTAAGTTGACCAAATGCAATATTTCTAAACATTTGACTTTCATTATGCCTGTATGAAAGAACTATCAGTGTACAGACTTTATGCCTAAGAAATGCCAAAGAATGTGTCAAAAGATGATATTTCATGTGTGGCACAGTAACTGCAATGTCATATGTAAAGTATGCAAACTATTATTATTGTTGTCTTTATGGGTCATCAAATTATGAAAAATTATTATTTCTTCATAAAGTATGTAAAATAAATCAGCAAATGATATTGATAGCCAAATAACGACAAACTTAAACATGACTGAGGACTAAAATACTTCAACTTTAATAAATTTTAATAGCCAGATGTGTCTATATTTCATTTTCCCATATTTTCCATGTGAAAACGGGAAATGGGAATAATGAGAAATGAACAGAATAAAATACTTTTGTACATTTACCTGAATTTGTCTCTCTAGCCAAATCTTTTTCCACTGGCATTTCCACATAATTTGGATTTTCTGTATTCGTGTTATCCATGTATTGGTTATTGGCAAAAGTACTTGCTTTTGCCAGGTACTTGGTCGTACCAACCTTCTCAGTTTCATCTCTGCTGACACCGAGGACACTTAAAGACTTGTTGAATTTTAAGAAGTCCAATAAGTGATTCTGTGAATTTGAATTTAAATAAACTGAATAGTAAAATATACACAGAATAGTCGCTGCAAAAATCGAGATTAAAATGATTCGTTTGCAGTCTAAATTCTTTTCAAAACATCGTTTATTTGAAAACCTATTTATATTTTGATAAGAAGTTTTCCCTGTAGGTGATGCGGAGGCCATTTTTGAAATGCAGAAATATTTTGAGAATGCACCTACACTTGAAATGTTATGTTATTATAAAGATTTATGAAAATCATATTTAGATTTTAGGTACACCGCACTAAAAACCTGACTGTTGTGTCATTAACCGAAAAGTTTATTCTTCATTGTTTTTGATATAAATCATGATATGTTAACTAAACAAACTCCTTATCCATATCTTTTTTGAGATTAAAATTACATAACAGCAAACAGTGCGTTGGAAAATGATAAGATAACTACTCCAGCTATAGGTGCTTACGGAAATAAAGGAAATAAATATTGGTGTTAGCTGAAATGACCAAACATGAAAAAGTAATCAAAGATGAGTGTGCTAAAGAGGTGGTAATTACAACCCTGAAAAATACTATTAAACCCAACGTGCATTTTACGGCTCCGACTAAAACTGTAAAATTAATTCGGTATATTTATGAATAAAGTGTCTTCATAAATCACAAAACTACATATATAAGTATTCATCACAGGCATAGATATTCTGTTAATTAAGCAATAAACATTCATTAAATGATATCGGTAAATTTAGTCATTTACAATCAATTTTAAACATGCTTATTTAAATTATCAATTTCATTTTGACAAGACTATAAACATTCCGTAATTCTAAAATGCAATTATACGTGTGCTTTGAAGTAAATTATTATTTAATACTGACATCAATTAGGTATGTAGTATCAATATATGCAGTAGCTCTGTTCAATTTAATGTCAGTGTTAAGATGTCTAAGGTAATTCATTTTTCAAGTACTACAAATTAGTAAGTCCTTTTGTTTTGAAACTTCTGAAACTTTCACTAAGAGATAGTATTCACTAAAAGACTTTTGAGTCAAATTCTCTACACATGACAAAAAATCACAAAGTATATGTTGCAAAGGTTTCCGTACAAAAGTTAAAATATTAAACGTAATATATAACATAAATACAAACAGATAATTTAAAAAGATTATAATATAGAATCTATATGAGACAACTGACATTTTATTAGTAGGCAGAATTCATTTGCAGTAGCAATATTTCTTAACATGTATATCTGTGACACAAGCACTTTGATTTCCAAATAGATTTGTTCTGCTGACTTCGCCAGAAACATGCCATTTGTTGTCAGTTAGATTTTTGAATGTGGTCGCTTCAAAACTTCCATCTCCAGGAATTGTGATAATACTGATAATATGCGAATCTGATTTTCCTGATTTCTTCTGTTCCTCCGCTATTTGTTCTTTGATAACTTTATTGGAGGACGCAAACTTTCTAGCGCTTGATATACTTTTAATACTCAAGACAGAGCATTGAGAAAATTTAGAAACCATTTCATTGAGAGCAGCGAGGATAGATTCGCTAGCTGAAATAATTTCTGAATTGTTTTCAACAGAAATGGCTTCAGTTTCATGACATATACAATAATGATCAGGAATTTCTGCTTGCTTACAATCCCTCGACAATGAAATTGGCAAAAATAAACTAATACCCCTAGGACCTAGCTCTGTAGAATTAAATCTAGGCGTTTTCATAGAGGCAAGTAACTCCTTAAATCTGGTATTAAGTTTCTCACTGGTTAGGTTTTCCAAATGAAGAAAATCCTTAAGGGTTTCATGCACATCATAATGTGTGATTAACTTTTCAGAATTTAACTTAAAACTATCAACAGCACTTTTATATTTTGTTGAAAACCATTTTGGGAACATAGTATACATGAATGGCATTCTTTCTTCTATTAAGCCTTGGTAGGTCTTTCTTATACCTCCCCATCGAATTCCATGATCACTTAACATGACTAGGATGGTATTATTTAAATAGCTATTAGTGAAGAGCCATTGCAATGTTTGAAACAGCGTTTCGTCTCCTAGTTTTGGATTATTAAGATAATCATGTGATAAGCTGTTAGACCACATGAAATAGAAGTACCTTCTATCACTTCTAAAAGCATAAGCCATTTTTTTCAAATAATCCATGAGGACTTCGAAAGCTAACCGAGGGCCGTAGCATAGGTATGCATTCAATATCTTGCGATTTCCAGTTGTCTCATGCGATGCTTTCATTAAGGTTCGTAAGTAGTAATCTGTTGGTAGCTTCTTGAACCCTTTCTTAAGATAGTTAAATGCGGCGATACTTGCAGCATCTTCTACATAAACGGTTCTGTATCCAGCAGCAGAAAAGTTTTTCCATATAAATGGACAATTATCAAAATAACTTCCATTTCCAAAACAAGTTTTGTTAGCCTCAGCCTCACTTTGACCAGTAAGAGCAGGCAACACATTTGGGAGCGTATTATCTGTTATAAATAATAATTATTTTTTTGAGAAATGATTCTTAATTTACTTTTAATCGAATGAGTTTTAGTAATGCGGCTTAATTACAGATGTTTCAAATAATTGTACAGTACTCTTACCCCCGACTTTTGTAAAGCCATTCATGGAAATTCCAGAAAGTGTTTTTGTAATAAAAGAATGTGTTTTCGGCATGGTGCGAATAAAATTCATGTGAGAGATGGCATCTAGTCCAATAATTAAGACATTTGGTTTTTCATTTATAGAGGATTTCCTTTCGTCAATTTTGACTCGTTCTTCAATATAAGGTTTAATGTGCGGAAATCCAAAAATGTCGATCACTTGACTTTTGTTTGACGTTTGGTTATGGCACACCACTGCAATGAATTCATGGGTTGAAGGTATTTTCGTCGTAACGTTCTTGATGGGAATGCATTCTGCAGAGAAACTAAATAGTAAATGGTACAAATAAATGGCATTTCTTTGGCTTCACCACTCTTATTTTTTGACTTCTTTCAATTTCAGTAATACTAAAATGATTTTATTCCGAAATATGAAAATTTCATTAAACCGGCCAATTTTGAAATTTCATGATGATTTTATTGTGGTAGGCTACTGCTGTAAGTTAATATATAGATGCTAATAATAAGATACGCTTATTAACAGGTAATGTATATTACCTGAATTCGTTGTCATTTTCTCCTCTTGACAAATTTTTGTAACAACAATTCGTAAAATTATTTTCCGGGAGGGATGAATTAAGGATTAAATTGGATTCCAAATCAGTTGTAAAAAGTAAAGGATATATTTCTGTGCAGTTTACTTTTTCAGGATTGCCTGTAAACTGAAGAATAGTTGGGTCATACGGATGTAATCTCGGTATAATACACGAACTGGTATTACTAAAATAATCTGATTCGACATGAAGATAGATTCTTTTTTCTTGGTTAGGAAGAGCCATTGTCATTTCCTTTTTACTCGTAGAATTGCCAGTAGATGCAACTGTACTTGTAATAATTGAAGTTCTAACTGTGCTTATTTGTTTTTCAGTAGTCCCTTTGGTTAGTTTCGATGTTACTGTTACAGTCTCTACATTTATTCCTACAGTGTCGTATTCCGTGCTTACTGTAGTGGCATTGGTTGTTTCTCCAAATTCCTTAATTTCCTTTCTTAAGAAATGAATTTCCTTGTGTAAAGTGAACATGGAGTAAATAATGTAGCCAGTAGTTGGGAGTACTATCAAGGCAATAAAAAAGCGATGTTCTTTGCTTATCAGAGTGTAAGGCTTAGCAGAACGGCGACTTGTTTTCGAATTCTTTGCTGACTTTGTTCCTCGAATTCGGGTGTACATTGTGGATAAAGGGGAAGATTAAATTTACTAAAGCAGTGATACCCTACATCCTTTGGAAAAAGTAGCAATCCACTAAAATCAAAGCCTACTCCAAATAATTCCGATATTTCATATAGTGACATTATTCAGTAGAGAAAGCTACTATATACAAAGGCGATGTCTGTCTGTCTGTCTTGCCTGCTACTTGGTTAGCCAGTGGGGGTTCTAATATTTCAAAAACCATGGATATCTTTCGCTGAAACTTTCAGTGTCTTCTAGGGGCTGAGTGAAGGTTCCCTTTTAAAAATGGACTATTTCTGACTTAGACCTCTGAATAAAAATCAAAAACCGAAAAACCTCAAAAATGAAATACACTACTTTTAATACACCTTGTGACTTGTGTTAATTTGTTTCCTGTTTCGTTATTTTGCTTTCGCTACTGTCTTATATGTATTGCAATAATTTATTTTGTAAGCTAACGCTCAGCCAACAACAACTGCACTGTTGAAATAGACAATAGACAATTTAATGAACCATTGTCCCCTGTTAGGTACTTTACTTAACATTAAACAGGAAATAATGCAGTCAAATCAATATCAATTATTACAATATTGCAACACTTGCTTTAGAGTAGATGCCCTAACTTTTAAGTCTTAATTATTATTAAAGACTGCCACGTATAAATCATATAAGTAAACTTATATGGAATAAATCAATTAAACTCATTTAGAAAGCATTCAGGAGTTCTGGGAAGTAAACGCATTTTATAGCATTATAATAGGTTTGCATTTAACTGGTCGTAAAAAGAATCAGTTTGCATAAACGAAAGTCGTTAATTTACCATAAAAATAATCAGCTTATGGTAATATTATTTTACCATATAAATTGTCACTCAATACAATATTAATCATTTTTCAATAACAAATAATATTGCCTTTTCCATAAACTACGTGGCTTACATCATATTACTTATCCAAAATCCATAAATAAAAATATGGTAAACATATATTAGTAATATGGTAAAAGCAACTTAACCTATGGAAAAAGCAATTTTACTTATGGCAAACTAATTGTAATATAAATTGTAAATTGATGATTTTCGTTTATAGCAAACTGATTATTTTTGTGGTCAAATAAAATTATCGCCTTATAACAAACATGATAATAATACGTACAATCTAGTTAGTTAATTTGTCCATTACAGTACTATAATATACTTCCGTTAAATAGAAACTACATTCGTTGAAAATTTTTCAAAGTGTTTGGAAGAGTTACCTGTGCGCTATAATTGCATTTCAGTATTTACTCTCAATAACAGGATAGTCAAGTGTATAAGATCCATGTATGCTGAAGTTGTGAAAAGAATGTCCAAATGCGACATACTGATTGTGATATACACACTACGATTAGTGAGTAGGAAAAGCGTACAAGTAGACAACTGAAAATTTATTAGTAGGAAGCATTCATTTACAGTAACAATATTTCTTAACATGTATATCTGTGACACAAGTACTTTGATTTCCAAATAGATTTATTCTACTGATGTCACCTGAGACATACCATTTACTGTCAGTTAGATTTTTGAATGTGGTCGCTTCAAAACTTCCATCTCCTGGAATTGTGATAATATTGATAATATGCGCATCTGATTTTCCAGATTTCTTTAATTCCTCGATTATCTTTTCTTTGACAACTCTCCAGGATGCAAATTTTCTAGCGCTTGATATACTTTTAATGCTCAAGACAGAGCATTGAGAAAATTGAGAAACCATTTCATTGAGAGCAGCAAGGATAGATTGACTGGCTGATATAATTTCTGAATTGTTTTCAACAGAAATGGCTTCAGTTTCATGACATATACAATAATGATCAGGAATTTCCGCTTGTTTGCAATCCCTCGATGATGAAATTGGCAAAAATAAACTGATTCCCCTAGGACCTAGCTCTGTAGAATTAAATCTAGGTTTTTTCATTGAGGCAAGTAACTCCTTGAATCTGGTATTAAGTTTCTCACTGGTTAGGTTTTCCAAATGAAGAAAATCCTTAAGGGTTTCATGCACATCATAGGGTGTAGTTAGCTTATCAGAATTTAACTTAAAATTATAAATAGCTGATTTATACTTTGTGAAAAACCAATTTGGAAACATTGTATACATGAATGGCATTCTTTCTTCTATTAGACCTTGGTAAGTCCTTCTTATACCTCCCCATCGAATTCCATGATCACTTAACATTACTAGGATGGTATTATTTAAATAACTATTAGTGAAGAGATATTGCAATGTTTGAAACAGCATTTCGTCTCCTAGTTTTGGCTTATTAAGATAATCATGTGATAAGCTGTTAGACCACATGAAATAGAAATACCTTCTATCGCTTTTAAATGCATAAGCTGCTTTTTTCAAATAATCCATGAGTACTTGAAAAGCTAACCGAGGACCGAAGCAAATATAATCATTCTTTGACTCGTGTTTTCCAAATGTGTCCATTGATGCTTGCAGAAGACCCCGAAGATAGTAATCTGTTGGTGGCTTCTTGAACCCTTTCATGAGATAATTAAATGCGGCGATACTTGGAGCATCTTCAACATAAACGGTTCTGTATCCAGCAGCAGAAAAAGCTTTCCATATAAATGGACAATCATCAAAATAACTTCCATTTCCAAAACAAGTTTTGTTTGACTCAGCCATACTTTGACCAGTAAGAGCAGGCAACACATTTGGGAGCGTATTATCTGTTTATATAATAATTATATTACTATCATGAGTTTTAGTAATGAGGCTTAATTAGATGCTTCAAATAATTTTGCAGTGGACACCTCTTACCCCCAACCTTTGTAAAGCCATTCATGGAAATTCCAGAAAGTGTTTTTGTAATAAAAGAATGTGTTTTCGGCATGGTACGCATAAAATTCATGTGAGAGATAGCATCTAGTCCAATAATTAAGACATTTGGTTTTTCATTTATAGAGGCATTCCTTTCGTCAATTTTGACTCGTTCTTCAATATGAGGTTTAATGTGTGGGAATCCAAAAAGATCTATCACTTGGCTTTTGTTTGATGTTTGGTTATGACACACCACTGCAATGAATTCATGGGATGAAGGTATTTTCGTCGTAACGTTCTTGATGGGAATGCATTCTTCTGAAAAACTAAATAGTAAATGCACTTGCATTTCGCTTGGTCACTTTTATTATGATACATCAATTTTTTTATTGCATTTTGATTAACAAAGTATTCTGGCCTTTTATACTCATTGTGAATTCGCTTTGGCCAATTTTGAATTTTATAACGATTTCTTTGTATGGTATGATTGATGACTGAATACCTATAATATATGTTAATACCAGGTTCTACATTACCTGAATTCGTCGTCCTCCTCAGAATTTTCTTTGAATACGTTGTCCGAATTGTCTCCTCTCGACAAATTTTTGTAGCAACAATTCGTAAAATTATTGTCCCGGAGGGATGAATTAAGGATTAAATTGGATTCCAAATCAGTGTAAAAAAGTAAAGGGTACATTTCCGTGCAGTCTACTTTTTGAGGATCGCCTGTATACCGAAGAATAGTTGGATCATACGGATTTAGTTTGGGTATGCTACACGCACTGCTATTAGCAAAATAATCTGCTGATTCAACATGAAAATAGGTTCTTTTTTCTTGGTTAAGGAGAGCCTCTGCAACAACATCGTTACTTTCTATGGATCGTATTGTTGTGAAACTCTTTGGAAGGACGATATCCTTCACAATGTCGGAAATGGAATCCTTAATTTTATGAACAGGTTTTTTAGTTTTCAATTTTAAATTTTCAATACTTGTTCCTAGCTTTTTGCTTTTAAATTTTAAATTTTCAATACTTGTTCTAAGCTTTTTGATTTCATTAACAGAATTGCCAGTAGGTACGGTTCCGACTGTGTTTATTTGCTTTTCAGTAGTCCCTTTGGTTGATTTCGCTGTTACTGTTACAGTCTCTACATTAATTCCTAAAGGGTCATATTCAGTGGATACTTGTGGGAACATATCAAACTCAGTTGTTTCTGTACTTGTGGATGCTGCATCAGGAGTCGATTCATTAACATCATCTTGAAAGATGGATTCTTCAGTTGAAGTGTATCCAGTGGTATTTTTTCGGATTTCTGTTGATTTAAGAGCAGAATTAGGTGCGTTAAAAACTTTTTGCGGACTGTTTTCAGTTTTTACTGTGGCATTGGTTGGTTCTCCGAATTCCTTAATTTTCTTTCTTAAGAAATGAATTTCCTCGTGTAAAGTGAACATGGAGTAAATAATGTAGCCAGTAGTTGGGAGTACTATCAAGGCAATAAAAAAGCGGTGTTCCTTGCTTATATGGGTGTAAGGCTTAGTAGAACGGCGACTTGTTTTCGAATTCTTTGCTGACTTTGTTCCTCGAATTCGGGTGTACATTGTTGATAAAGAGGAAGACAAACTATACTATATAGTAAACTGGTACGCATCCTCTGGAAAAAGTAGTAGTCTACTGAAACAAATTTCTACTCCAAATATCAGCGATATTTCAATGCAAGCTAACACTCAGCCGACCAAAAAATGTGTACTGTCGAAATGGAAATAGACAATAGACAATTCATTATGTTAACCATTTAACTTTTCATATAATTCCATCAAATAGAAACTTGACATATTGATTACGTAATTATTTAATTGTGTAATAGTAATTACTAACGAATTAAGCCTTGCACTGCAAAAACATCAAACACTAAGCTACATAAATGAAGCAATCTTTTCTTTTCATAAAATCAAAGTTCTAGTATTGCTGCATATCGACCTCCATAACGAGTTACGTTATTTTCATGAAACTGCTCTTCATTAAATGAAGGATTGTGTTACAAACATACTAAACAGACAGAGGAATTAGTTATTAATTTTATACTTACGTATAATTATTAAGTATCATCAAATACTTTATAAGAGTGACCTGACCGTCTGTCCGTCCTTCCGTCTAATGGATAACTCGAAAGCGGATAGACACAATGACTTCAAACTTGGAGCAATATAACCCATATACATCAAGTAAAAAGCCTTGCATATACATATACCACAGAACTAAATTAAATATTCTCCGTACCAAAGTTCAAGGACATTAGCCAGTTCATATTTTCATCCATGCAGAAAGATAGATGACAGATGAACGACAAACATCTTGTCTACATAATTTTGACTTCCTCTCTAGTGTCTGTACGATTACCAACGTTGCACATGCACAAGCACAAGTAATATCAAAGGTAAACATATTAGTTGAATTGAAGTATTCATATAGCTAGCTTTAAACTCTGGTTCGTTTCTGTAATTGCTTGCTGTTAGTTTCATTTTTATACATACATTGCAGTGCGATTTGTTTGTTTAGGGATGAGGGAATAGAAACAATAATCGTGTCATACGTTGACTCAAACAGTCAAAAGAAATGGTCTGAGCACTATCAATACAAATTTTAATGAAAATTGTAAGCAACTATAATATAGAAGCAGTGCAAGTTGAATACTAGAAATTAGGAATGAGAGCACACACACGATATGATTCATATTTATGCAGAGAAGCTATAGATGTTGGAAGTTAAGTTGTGAGGAAGAAAAGACTTAAACCATAACCGAGCAAGGAATAAAGTAGAGAGAAGTGAGGGAGCAAGTAATTAAAGTTTAACTGGTAACTGGAGCTTAATTTCTCTCATGTTCCCTTTAGGACGCACTATTTTCAAACGATAAAGTCCGCAACGGGAAAGAGCTAAATGAATGAAATAAAAGGAAATGAATGTTCAATGGTTTTAGCTCAACTCAACATCTCCATTAATGTTCAAATTTATATCTGCTAATGAATAAATATGTGTCTCTCGGTTGTTTCGTACAGTATGCTACAATTGAGCATTAATATATATGTCTGGTGTAATAACATTATGGGTTTCTGTGCTCTGTACACACCACACTCTATAGAACCCATCCCGCTTGACTTGGCTCACAACGATTAGATCAGAATCAGAAGAGCAGTAAAATCCTTTGCACTGCATTAGTACCTCAGCTCAAATCTCTGTTTTCTTTCTCTTGCAGGAACTACCTAAGTACTTACGTAAATATAATAGCATTACGGACGTATCTGCAGTGTAGTTATGTATTAATGCATGTTATAAAGGAATATCTATAGCATATGGGACGGGAGCGGGCGATGGGGACTCAAAATGAGAGTGAATGATTTAATTAGTGATTAATTTAGCTTCGAAGCAGAGCTTTAATTAGATGTGCAGTGGAATAACGAACCGTTGCGGTTTCACGACTTACAGGCGCACCAACTATTTTATTTTATGTGCCATGCCAGCCCAGTAGTAGTACTGTTCTAGTTTAGACTCTAGACTATTCAGATAGGATACAGAGAGAGCCTTCGAATTTCCAAAGACCGTGCTACTGTTACCAGGCTTGTGTGTTGAGTGCCTACAATAAAAGAACACAGAACGATACGAATGAACAGATCGTGAGCTCAAGCAAGTGTAAAGACACAAAATGAAATTAACAGAACAGAAACAAAACTCTACTCCACAACTTTGAGATATAGCCTATAGTCACTTTTATCGGCCCTCTTTGAGCCAAAACACATAATACTAACAATATTAGAATATTCTCTACAAATGCAAATGTAAATCTATATAAACACAATTATCCTTTTAATGTTTTCTGTATTAACTACTCATAATTGTTTCCCTTTCCCTTTCATCGTAAACGCCAAATCAACCAATGCTCTCCAATACTGCCATCCAAGACAAAGCGTTTTCATATCACCTTTTGGAGAAACTACTGATGAAGTCGTTCAGCAACAAAAATTACCAAAATTAGAGGAATGTATAAATTGAAAAATGACGAAATACGCTAATTATTATTTAGTTTTAATTATTCGTTAGTTGTTTTCAAATATAAGAGATATGACTATACCACATGAACAGGACATTTTAAAATTTCCTGTTAACTTTGCTCTTTTACTTTAAAATAACTGTAGAATGTTAGGTAATAAAGTCAAAAGTTTTAGCTCTGCAATTTAGTATCATACAGAATGGTTTCCAAAAGTATTTGTGAACAGATGAATCTGTGTCTTCTTCGTAGATATAGATTATACTCTTACTAAAACTTCTTCCTGTATTTAATTAAATGTTTACTCACTCACTTTCACATAATGGTGAACTGAATTTTGAAGGTTGTATTCTTTTGATTATTTTGTAAAGATATTCATTTTTATTTATTAACGCTTGTGCTGTAGAGTGCAGACTTGAAATTGCTGCGATTATATGATAGGTAGGTACTTACAATTAGAATTAATGTACGTGTAATATGTTTAACTTATATTTTTCTCGTTAAAGTGGCTTAGAGAAGGGAAGTACGCGTAGTTGTACAGTAAAAGTTTAGTACGTAGCGTAATGAATGCAATTAGACATTTATCCTTTGGTGAAAGAGAGCAATTTGTAGCTGAGGGATTTAGATTCAATTACGTTCATTGCTCACAGCAGAGCCCGTTGAGCTAGTGGCCGTATTTACATTACATTTACGTTATGTTATGTTACTTAATGTAATTTACTGTGTATTTTGGCTTTCGTTGAATTTGGCTTGTGCAGCCTCATTAAATTTCACGCTAAATAATGTCTTAATTTACGCTCAGCTCTTGACTTGTCTTCTTTACCCCATGCAGACCAAATTTAAGGGAAACAGTGAAACAATCATATCAACTCCAACAGTAGCAGTTAGGAAGATACAGCACAGCAAACTCCTTCTCACAACATAGTACTACAATATACACAGACACAATACACTATCTGTACGTATTTGTTAATCTTATGTATGGTGCTGTCTCTTTAATAACATGGGAATATATTATTGCTTCAGAGGAATTATCCACTTCCTTTTCCCTACTTTCATCTAATTTATATGTATAGAGCTCGAGCTTCTTTTCTATCTTTTTATTTTCTGAATGTTCCCTTATCTGACTAAACACATGCAAATAGGAGCAGTGCTTGGGCGTTTACTTGTATACTACAGGCTAAATGCAATGAAACAGTTGAGTTCACAATAAACTGTTTCGGAAATGAAGACAAGTGGCTCCACATTCTCCACCTCTTCCCATAAAAATTGGAATGGCTCTATGAATTGTATTTTATAAACTGTAGGAGTCCCACTCTACTGCTTTCCTCGAATTGGATATGCAAATGTTCCCGAGAGAAAATTGAAACACATGACATAACCATAAACCCGTGTATTTAATGTTAAACCACAGATTTATACTTACATACCAACTGCAGTAGTCTTTATTTAATTCCACGAGATAATATAAAGAATTTGCGTTGGTAATCTTATGTTAGAACCATTTTCTCAGCTTAATATGAATTCAGTAACCTAAATCTAATCACTTTGGTTCCAAAAAATAGATTGTCGGATAATGTGTTAACGGAAATATAAATATTTACATGTATGAATCATATTCGGGCATTACGAAGAAATCGGATTCTGTGGAAGTTTAGGTTAGTACTTTTTATTTAGAACAATATTTAAGAAATTCCTATAGAATAAGTGAGAAGCAATATAAAAATATATCTTAAGACAATAGAAAATATTTCGTGTACCTCGTTGTCTATTCCTAACACGCTTGCATTAATATAATTTTAGGAGAAAGCAAGGAACAAATAAATACAGGAAAACCGCAGGAGAGAAAAAATTCCACTTTGTGCAATCCGAACAACTTTGTTTGTAATGAGATTGGGAAGATGACTTTGCGTTTCGTTTGCTATATACAAGCACACTATACTTCAATATAATATAAATATCACGATAGGATGTGGTTAATGTACAAATTTAATAATGGGGCACTGGAAAATACATGGAAACATTCTAGCCTTTGTGTTGGATAATGTGTTGTGAATAAAATGGGTGTAGGACGTTGCATTAAGTTATCTAGTAGTGCTGTTTACTATATGAATGAAGAATGAGTTAGGCAAAGACCAAGATTACGCCACACCACAACAGAATAACAGGAAGACTTTCTTTTCTTTCAACTTTCCACTTACTTTCTATGCAGTCAAGACAGGACAGGAATATCCCAGTCGTTGCTTCTCTTCAGAAAAGAAAGTTAAAGGCGAAAGAAAAAGGGAGAGAGAGGAATGATGTGCGAAATCGCGTCAATTTGAACTCAGTTAAGAAGGAATTATGGCTGCCATTAAGAGCGGTCTTCTTTCTTCTCCTCTTCTATTAATACGAAACCAAGCCAAGTCAAGTCAACGAGGGCAGACTCATTTAGCCACAAAAACAAAATACAATAATTTCATTCGTAACTCAATGATTTTTTCCTCTTTCTTCCCTCCTCTTCTCTAATTCTACATTCTATACAGAATATTATGACTTTCTTTGTCGTACCACTTACATCAGCAATCCAAACAACTAATCTTAAAAGAACTATTGTAAAGCAAGTATAATATTAAATGTATTATCCTCACACATGTGCACTCAGTGCGAAAGAAGGCGTTTCTAGTAAATGCATATAATCTTACTTTTTCAAAGAATATCAGAGCATAATGTATTAAATATAAATTTTACTTACGTACTTTTCTGTAGAAATGGAAAATTGGTATCATTGACGAGTTTTTTGGAAATTATTTCGCCAAAAATTGAAACTCATTAAAAAAGGGGCAGTTTTACCTACAGCATGAAAACACTGCTCTGCTAACATTTTAAACTTTTAAACTAAGGAGGGTCGGATAAGATGCATTGCTTTGTGAAATAATTTCCTTTACCGGTCACCCATTTGTGGCTTTCCTTTTCATATTGCTGTTGTTACTACAAAATCATTATGTGATCACTATCTAACATATAATAAAGATTTAATGCAAAATGAGAAATTGTAAAATTATGTTGGATATCGAATAAAACACGCTGATAATTAAATTACCAATAATTTACTTACCTGTAACAGGATCAAGTTTTCTAAATCCATTGTATGTGGTGGGTACTTAGACAGACAAGTAGTAATAAATATGTAGATGCCTAAATGCAGATGGAGAACTGGTTTTTGTGTTTTCTATTAGATTTCTTAAGGTTTGATGGATTTGGAAAGAAGGGGATAGATAGTAGGTTTATTCGTGGGCCGTGAAGGTTGAGTGAAGGAAGTGAAGTCACTACACGCATTAGATAATGCTACTTACCAGTGTATTCGGGTAGTCGGAATGGATTTCCTGTCCCGTTTCTGCCACACAATCCATCAGATAGTTTAGCCCATTACTTAGGAACTTTGTCCTCTCTGTCGCATCACTTATTCTCCACGACGAATCTATAGCACTAAGTGAATCTCTCCTTAGAGATCTCTATTCATCCATTATAAGTACACACTGCCTACACACGCCGTTCTCCGCTCTTTGACTTAACGCTGATCATTCTCTAGTTACCATAAGTAAAAGTAAAGTACTTACGTACAATAATAAAATCTATTTCTTTATCTCTATAGCTAATTCAATTCTCAAACTACGTTATCTGCAACTATGGCAGATAAAATATATTTTACTCAGGTTTATACATATATAAACTAGTTTGGCTTCCGTCTCCTCACAATTCCTACAACTAACAGAGGACGTGGAAGGATGTATATTACAGAGAACATTGCATTGACACACACACATGAATGTTCTCTGTATCTGTAATAATAGCTTTTAAGTGAAAGGTTTCTTGTAGATTGTAGGTACATATGTAATAACATTAGTCAAGAACATCAGCTATGCAAGAACTGCCATAGCATCCTATTTGTATGCCAAACCAAGCAAACTCTGTCTACTCAACTCGAGTCACAGTCACAAGCACACCGAGTAATAAGATGATTAGATGATACATGAATGATGTTCATTGTCTTTTTCTATGATTCTGAACGAACGAAAACCATCTGCATTGTCTCTATTTCACAGGCAATTCAATTATCTACCCAGAACGCCACTATCTACTCCATACATCTTTTCTCCAGGAATTTAACTCACATTGATACTTTCATTCGCTACTACGTAGTTATTATTACCTACGGCTTAACTCAGATACACACCAAGCAAAGCATACTATCCCAGTTTCTTTGTTATAAATCAACTAAAAAAGTATGATCTTTAGTCATGAAATTTATTTACAGATCAGCTAATCCAGTTTCTCAAGTTTGAATGAATGGTACAATAAACCATAAAGAATGTACTATCATGCGGCTAGGAAATAACGTTTAAAGGTTATTTGAAGTGTACTTTGATGATAATTTTAGTATAAAAAATACATACAGCAGTCACAATGAGTGTTTTTCTGTCGGTAGCATTTTTAATATCACAAGAAATGGATTATAATAATAGTAGGAAGGAAAATACGTGTTGTATTCTCTAGTTAGCCGTTTTGAATTAACACTGTTCATTCAGAGCAAACCTTACAATTGCAAAGCTTATATAGACTACGTAAGCTGCACCAATAATATATAGGCTGTATGTGTTACATGTATTGCAGAATATTAGAGTGTTGGGAAGACAGTTTATATGTAGTGGAATGTAGACACAGTAATAAAGAGAAACTAAAGTGATAAAGTGAATCAAAAATGAAATTCATTGATGTGAACGAGGGATTTCTAGAGTGGAATAGAAGTTTCCTATGTGAAATAAGAGGAAGGTACCTGCACGGAAGGTACTGAAAGAAATAAAGAGTCTACAGGGGAAAAGTTGACTAAAGTGATTAGACTGACAAACGTAATTGAATAAAATTTTATCCTACATTGAGCAATTTGAATTTCCGTGTGACATACAGATTTTTAGACAAACAGTGCCGTCATTGTTCCTCTCCTATAAGCCAAAGTGACGAATAATGCTAACTCTCCCTGTACCTATGAATGTACTGCATTTGTCCCCATGAAGTAAGAATTGCTTACGTAATCTGTATAGCTTTGTATATCTATTATATATCATCATAGTTGGGGTGCTCCTTATTCTTGATCTTGAAAAGTATAAAACAAGTACATAGGCAGGCTATGCTAGAGAAAAGTTGGGTGAGGTGGGAAGAAACCGAAGGCCTGATTGTTAGACACGTTTTATATTCTGACGATGAGTACATGAATTTAGTAGTCAATAAAAGGAAAGGCAAAAGATAATACGGTAAGTTGGCTTGGCATAACATACATAACTCGCTCTAACTCAACTAAACCTAACTAGAATGTAAACTTTGGAAAAAGTGAGGAGAATGAATTCCTCCATCGAATTCTTAAGTCAAATCACATGCACACAGAAAAGGAACAAACCGACCAGATATAATAACTTAGTTAATGTTATAAAGTTATAACTGCATTACCACTGTTATAAATATACAAATTATTTTATCCACTTAGCATACCTATAAGAATATCACAAGGAACATCAGCACATACCAAACCTTGCCTTGCAACCTACTTTGTCCGCACAATTAAATACGCACTAAAGATTCCTGAAAATTCTTGTGACTGCTAATAATCTAATTTATTTTAGCATATTACGTCCTCGTAGGTTACTAAGCTAGTCTTGCAAGAGAAAATTACCTTCTTTACCCAATTAAAAGCAGGAACAGGTAAGTAATTATCAATTTAAATAAAAATAATTACATTTATCTATGTGATAAAGAATGCTGCCTCAGCTTCTGTTTTCGCATTTTGTCTTAGTGTATAGGTAACTTCATAAGATTTATTTTAGTATATCAGAGATCAGCATTAGCTATAGAGAGCATGTTGTAAAATGGGAATATATCACAAAGAGAAGAAAATGAAATGACAGTAATTCTGTGGACATTTCTCATTTAAATTTTGTTAGTGAATCTAATCGGATTCTTTACGGTTTCCTGAATTTCCTTAAGAATGGATGTTTAAACTAAATCAATTTTAATTCTACTGGTAATAGTAATTGAATTAGAATAATTCAAACTTCAGACAGACTTTTCTTATATTCTTATTCACTCAAAGACTACTCTGTTTGCCTTGTTTTTTATGCAGAGACATGACATGTGTACTAAGGAGATTTGGTAAGCATAATGAAATAAAAATTTTCCTTGGAAAAAGCATATACCTAAGTACTTTAACTTATTATTTTACTTCGTAATCTAAAATATCTGGAAATACACTTGTACTGTAATCTAAAATGCAAGTGAAACAGAATGAATGCTAGTGAACGTAATATAAATGAATAGCGTAATGGAGAGTTAATGGAAAAGTGTAGTAAGTGATTAAATACAAGTGAGACTTAAAAAATGTTCAGGCAGACAAAAATTGTACACGACTATTATTGAATATTCTAAATATTCGGTTAGGAAAAATAGCAGCAAGGAAAAAATTTGATAGCACTAGAATTTAAAGTAGACTAGGAAGTAGTGAGTGCATAGAAGAGCATGAAATAGTAAATAGAGGTACAACTGTACATATGGGCCATCATCCCTGCCTAATAACACAATAAATATCATTTTACTACTTAGAGCCTTTAGAGAAGGGCATTATTATGGAAAGTGGAATTGAAAAGGGAAGTTATGATGCGGGGCACGTTCGGAGTCCAGAGAAGGAAAGAGGCATGCACGTATCCGACCAGACAGAGAGAGACCAAGAGATGACCAAACTACTTACACAACACACACGCTATCCCTATCCCCCTGCAGTCTCTCTATACGGCACTGCACCAGACAAGCCAACGGTCAAGTTCTCAACTGAACTATATGGAAGCGAGGTATAGGAGGAAAGTGGGGAAAGTATCTTTGGGACCGGACTCTGGTGTTCTCGTTGGTGAGAGAAGAAAAGTGGAGCCATCGAAACCGTCAAGTCGGCATAGCAAACACCTTCATACATTCATCCACTAAAATGTGAAGTCAGAAGTGAAGTGAAGTGACCCGGGAATGCCCGCTAAGTTCCTCTCCTATAAATTACCCCGTTAGAGCTACACTATTGCAGATCACACTTTTCTTCTTTCGAAATAAAGTTAAGAATGTATCTTCGTCTCTGAATGTATGTACAAAATAAATACCTACCTACCGTACCCCACCAAGGCTTCCTTCCTTGCCTTGAAATTCTACCTACATTTATAATGGCATACTATTTGAGATAAACCATATAATATATTGTACCACAAAACTAGACCTGAGTCGTCAGAACACTTGAACTTAGCTACAAATGGGATTTACAAAGATAACTCCCCTTTAAACCATAGTGCACAATAGAAGCTAATATGATGTAATTTATAAGTCATCCTAATGTAAAATCCTTCCCAAATCCATTCTTACTTCAATTTAATTATTTTTAAAGTCTCGAAATACAACACTACAGTTTTGTTTTCTTTCTATGTAATTGGATGTGCACTTTGTAAAACCAAATGTACACGGTAGGGATGTTTTTCCTAAAAACGCTTCTAGGTTATTTTCGAACAACTTAACTACTTAAGCATGTGGTTGTGACTTCTTAAGCGTATATCTAGCTATATGTAGACTGTCGTGTAGTTTTACCTGTTTCGTTCCATTCTGTTCGTGGTTTTATTCCTGGTGATGCTGTAGTTACATGGAGTCAGGAGTCAGATACATTTATACCTGTTCATACGTTCCCTTTCCCTTGACATTCCATGGACTGACCATTTGCTCTTTTAACGCGAAAATAAGATTAGCCAAAGTGTACCCACCGGAACTCGTCTCTGGCTCACCATCCATATCTCCTGACGAATGTCCCATCAACCCTAATTTCACAAAGAGATTCACCCTTCTCCCCGAATTTTCAACGTATCTTTTATTTACTTTATTGACTCTATTCACCACAGTATTTCTTCTTTCATTCATCTATCACCTTCCTTCTCTCATCTTATAATCTTATAAAGTAAATTGCCTAACACAATTTACTACGCCAAATCAATTATCAATAGGTTACAAAGCAAATTATGTGTGCTAATGCATAATTAGTAAGTCACAGCTTTAATATATTAATTCCACTTTACAAACTCTCTAATGAATTGTATACAGGTGTAAGTCATCTTTTGTAGTTCTTTTACAATACAGAAAAAATTATTTTAATTCTACAGTGCACACAACTTCACAATTACCTGAATACAATCTGTAATTAGTTTCCATATAGGTTTTCGGATTGGTTAATCAAGTTTTTATACTACCACAAATGTAAAATAGACATGTATGTTGTGATAAGTAATAACACGTATGGGCAAATACAAATCGTCATTTTGACTGTTGAGATCCGTTGCAAACTTAGAACATGGTTTGAACAGGCGAAGTGATACTAAGCACGAGATTGCGACTTTTGAAATAACGGGTAGGTACACCACACATACAGGACTGGTACATGCTGCATATTGGGTAGAAAGGGAGACAGAGAAAGAAGACGACCCTCGGATCGCACAGCAGAGAAAAGCTGACTGGAAACGCTTAGCGATGAACGAACGGGTATTATGTGTACTTAAGAGAAAACAGAATCCGAATCTTTCCACTTCATTCTTCATCCGGTTACGACAAGTAAAACATCCCTCTTATCACCACACGAAGCACAATCACTATATTTGTCTCGTTTTCCTCATCGTCAATTTACTCTGTTCACTCTCTCCTTTCTATATGCTACGCTACAACTTTCTTAAAGATTCACGTGCAGATCCAAACCTAGCCAAACTTCTAACTCAAATAAACCACATATTTCCTCTGCCTCAACTGGCTTAACTAATTGATAAAACTATTTTCATTTTCCGGAAACATATTTATCTTTAATAAACAATTACACAGCATTAGGTGTACCACATGCGACACCGATTCAAATAAACCAAGTTCATACAATTTGTTACGTACAGCATAATTCTTGACTTCAATTTCAGTTTTTCGTTACATACCACAACATGGAGAAACTTACAGAGTTTGTTACGAATTCTTTCGTGGACAGTAAAGAAGTAGTTATGTTATCCAATCCAGACAAGTGTTCACCTAAATCGGAACCCATGTCTCCAGCACATAGCAATCGTAGTGTTTCCAGCATGGACGAGCGTGAGGAATTAGATCATTCCCCTATCAACAATAATAACGAAGAACACGATCGAAAAAAGTGTGTGGACGAAGGTAAGCAATGAATCAAATATTACTCTGTAATTTAACCCATCATGCATTTTAGATAACCAAGTTCTAATAATTGACTAAGCATGCACAGTATTTCAATGCAAGGATATCGTAATAATTTTGAAACATCAGAATTTTTTATAACCTGTTAATATGTATACTAATTAAACTATAAATCTAATATATATTTAAATGGCAATTGTATTATTAGCTTTTGATTTGCATTATAATAACTTCCTGGTTGAGATGTGAGATATTGGATATGATTTGTGATGAGCTTATTGAAATCAACATTTTCCTTTATCTCTGACTGGTACTCATTGTATTATACGTTAGTTAGGGTCCCATTGCATGTATGTAAATACTAACGACATACAAATACATTAATTGTAGACCAAGTTGAATAAATGTTGGCAATATGGGGAACAACAGGTAAACCGTACTAAGAACCTTCAAGGTTTACCTAACGAATATTTAATGTCTTTGAGACTGAGGACAATGGAAAGTAGTTGTTAACTTGTTAGAGGAAAACTCAATGGGGGCACTTATTCATTTTTCCAAGCGTTTACCTACCTAACTGGAAAAGATAAGAATTATCCACGTATACAGTGCACCGAGAAAAGCTGAGAGAAAAAGTAATTAAGGAGGATTGGAAAATCTAAGGTGACATAAATTCCATGAACTCCATGAACCAAACTCTCCATCTATTCACACAACCCAGCTATCCACAAGGGTAATAAAATCCTGTGTTGCATTACAAAGTTTATAACTCTCCTCCTCAAGCTAAGTAACTCTGCACAGAGAAAGAGTAATTAACTAAATTAATAAGGTACTTTCTTTCCTCCATACGCTCCTATTTAGTTACTCATTAAACAGGTTCATGTATATCTATATTTTACTTCTCTGGGTACACTACAAAAGCTGTTCTTTCTAAAGTATGCTTTAAACCCTTTGTATAATCCTCTGTAGATTCTGCCCCAACTTCTAAATGCTAAGTATAACAAAACTAGTGTACGTAACACGTTTCACAACAGATTTAGTTATGTTACAGAGTGTGAGTTGCTTTTTCAATAAACTACCTAAATTTAAATATCTGTTAGTGCAAAATATGTACCTGTAATTTACTGTTATGTACTGTACTTAATCGAATAGGATTGTTGATCACTGTTATGCAAAACACTGCTTAAGTAGAAATCTCCGAAAGTTTACCACTGTTCCTAATCTCAATGAGAATACAATCTTTACATGTCATTGCCCAAAATCATGTACGACATTTTCCAAATAAGATGACATTTAACAGCTAACGTCAGGAAATCCTATTTTTAAACACCTATAAATGTTATAAAACAGTTTTTCCGCAAATTGCATTGTAATCCTGCTTAACTGGATGCCTATTGGTTTCATGGACCTTGGGAAATATTTTTTAATGCTGGCAATGCTTGCGTCATGTATGCGGATTATAAACTGTCCGCTCAGTAAATGCACCTGCACATAAGTAAAACTTAATAAATGTTAGCTTAAGAAAAATACAAGAAGGGCTATAAATATGTATTGTAGAATAGGCACTATACTATACCATACTACCTAAGGAAGTTTACATCTTCAGGTGTTTTTAAACATGTTTCTAAGCTGAAACTGAAAAACTAATTGAATCATACTAAAAATTAAATGTAGTTTTCTTCAGTTAGTGGTGAGTTACATAATGAAAAAAATGATTCATGTAAAATTTGTAGAAAAAGGGAGTATACATGCATATGTTATTTTAGAAGAAGGAGTGTAATTTTATTTGTAAAACTCTTACATTTACACTTAAGTGAAAATTGAATAGGATGGGATTACAGAGCACATAAAAGTATAGTTAGCAAATTAAGTATACGGAATAAACTTAGAGTGATTTCAGTTATAAGTCTGTACCTCTGCTGTGTAAGCATACACATACATAGGACTTGGCCAGAGTAGAGAAAGATGTAGACGTAACTCCTCCTCCAAACAAATGAGACATGAGTTTTAATTGCCAAGTGAAACCAAAAGTTTGCGAGGCACTGATTAATTAATTATTTAATGGAAGGGAGCGAGTTGCAAGTTTTTAAGCCTTTATATGGTTACTTAGCTTGCCTTCCAGGTTAAATTTACTTAATTAACTTGGATTCATGACGACTTGAGTTTCTTGTTTTATTTTATGCGTTTCTCTAATTTACATGTCGTATCCTTACTTGTTCTCACTCCAATTTTATTTTATTACCTACACAATTAACTACCTTACCTTCACAACTCCTTTACCCGGGCATTTTATCATAAAAGCCCTAAGCTTTTAAAAATGGTATATAATGTTGTTTAAGATAATCCTCTATCCTATCTACCTATAAGTAAATTTTAGTTAAAAATCCTTCTAAGTAAAGATAAAAGTAAAGAGCAAGAATAGGACTAAACAACATGTCTTCATCAGAAAAAATAAGAATGCAGATTTATTGTTAGGAAAGCAAAAATGTATTTAATATTCATTTAAATAGGTTTTGTTAGCGCAGCAGTCAAGTTAGTATTATCTGTTCATAAACTAGAAGGGCAGGAGTGCGTTATGATTAAAATAGGTACATTTCTTTGTAGATCTTAGCCTTAACACTTAGTTTGTTATTTACATGTAAGTAGTAAGCGTGGAGCGATTTAAAAAGATGGGATGAGTTGCCCTTGTATTATGATGTGTTTTGTGTGGAATAAAAGGGAGGAGGGACGATCGAGCCAAAATGAGAATGAGAAGGGAAGAGGAACTCCAATGAAAAATGTTTCAATTAAATAATCTTCCCTTGATTTCTTCAGGGGCTTCTTTTCTCCGTTCTATCTTTCCTATATACATTACAACAACAACATGATAATACAGTTATAACACAGAACATGAGTGGAACATGCATGCATTTTTAAGTGTATATTTTGCACGCAGTATAGTTTACGGTATACAAGGCTGTTAGGTTATGTGCATATGTGTATTCTACAACAATATACCTCATGAAGTTCATTTTATATCGTATTTACAGGAGTTACAATGTACGTATAGGAAAGAGGTGGAATTCCCCATGCCACTGTATACTTTGGGTTAGCTAGGTTAGTGTAGAACAATAAACGGAAGTTATAGTGAAAATTCAATTATGCAAACATAATACATCCAGTTTTTCCTCGTCAACTGTGCTCTTTCAGGCTATTTGCATCTGTCTATTAGAGTACAAGAGTCTAAGTCATGTAATCCTGTTCCATTCACATTGTTCTGTATAAAACAACCGTATGTACTTACTTAATCTCATTTTCACCAACTTTCTCACTGTCTTTGCCTTACGCCTTTCCTACACTTCCTCTCGAGTATTTTGTCACTATTATCATGTCAAGTGTTGTTTCAACTTTGTTTTGTTTATTCGATTAAAGGAATGGCTGTATAAGCCTTGTGCACTGTATAAGTTTAGAGTACAGGATACTACTAGAGCACTGATATTGTACGTAAAGGGAAGGCTTTTATAAATGAGACTTATGTATGTAATTTGTATTTCAATTTTCAACAACCTGATAGTGCCGTATAGACCTTTAGCCTATTTATTTCTATTAGAGTGTATACATTATGCATGCGTGCTATAGAGAAGAAAGGGAGCACCTTGTATGTGTGTATTGCATAAAAGGTATTATGTTTTGGCTGTGTGAAGTTGTTGTGTTAGTTTTGTGTGAAATATACGCGGAGTGAGTGTTTTGTGTATATGTGATGTTGTGTTGGTAAGTAAGTGTTGGGAGGTGATGTGAAGTGAAATTTTGTTAGAGAAAGATGCAATGCAGTGGTGCTGGGTGAGAAGTGGAGGAGGCAGGGAGGAGGCAGGCAAGTATTTGTAAAGTGAGACGGGTTTCGTCTCGGGTAGTTGTTGAAAGGTAGACAGGGCGTGGAAATGGTTCATTACCCAAGGGATGTGATCCTCGTAGTCAGATTTAGTTCAATTTGCTAAATTGAACAGTGTTTTATAATATGTGTTAAGCTGCCTTTCATTCGCATAATGGAATTAAATGGTGCTTGGCCAATCTCAGGCCTCTCTTACACTGATTCACTGGATCTGTTAATAACCCCCTCAAGACCTCCAAATCCCTCAATACTCTATTTGTCTTTTAATTTGATTAAATCTTACTATACTTACACGCTCACATACATAACTACACAATGCACTCTCTACATCTATACACATACAATTATTCAATAATGCACTAGTGCTCCTTCTAATACTCCACCGTTTCCTGCACTATACACATTATATGCACATACTCTGATACATTAAGTTTCACATAAGACTCAATGTTAAAGTCACACACGCATTTCACTACTCTATTCTAATCTGGAAAAGGACAGCTGCAGATTTGCAAAAATGCTCTTTAAAATCACACCATTTGCAGATATTTTTATGCCTTTTCCATCTTTAGCATCAGCACAAGCCGTTTTGGTAACTGAATCTCAAAAACAATTTTTGGGAATTAGTAGTGATTTATTGGAGGAAATAAACAATGGAAACCTGAATTTATTTTTTAAGTCCTCATAAAAACAGTGAAGCCTAAAATACCACTTTTTTGTAAATTTTACCTGTTATTATATTACTTACCTACCATGACGCTAAATGCATATTGGTAAAAATTATTGTACTTTATGGAATATTGAGACTGTAATAAAGAACGATACAGATGAACATAAAAATAATGGTTCAACTTTTTCGAAGAAATTTTGCTTTTTCCAATTTTTACTCTTACTTTACTATTTACAATTCTTATTACTTGTTTTTTTATTTCATGATAACCTCGATGTATGTATGTGTGAATATGTATGTCTGGTAATTTTTTTACTATTCCTCCTACCTAGATAACTACGACATTAAGTACCATCAGTATCGACTGTATGTTAATGTTAGTACTACATTACACAAAGAATAAGTAATAGGGAAAACGTTTACGTTTATTATACAGTGGCAATAAGTAGTAGTAAAATGATGACTGTTGAAAAGAGTAAATCTTTGTGTTGTCCTAGAGCGGGCAATAAAGCGTGAAGAAGGGGAGGACAGTGACACACAATTGATACGCGCCTCAATACGTCACCCGTACCAGCACCAACACCATCATCAACAACAAATGGGTTTCGACCCAGGAAATAAAAGTCCTCCAATATCCCCTGGAGAAGAACATCCAAAATCAATTACCATTTCCCCTGATGACTCCCCAAAAAGCCCCAGTAATACAAATAGCAACTTAAATATCCGGTCAAAGGTAACCAAATTACACCACAGCAGAAGAAGTTCTCCATCGCCATCTCCTTCGCCACCTCCTTGTCCACTTCCAGCTTCCCATTACTCCCGCCAAAATTCTTCACCTCCACCGAGTGGAAGCAATTGCGGAAGAGGCTCTCCAACACCAACAGAAAAGTTCCCTGGATTTCACTCAAAGTATTCTTTATCTCCTACTCCTTTGTCATTATCTTTGTCCATGGGTCTGCAGTCATCTTCAGGTGCTGGTGTTGGTGGTTCAGCTTTGGACACTTCATCGAACGTGCATGGAGGAAGCAGCAGCAATGGAAACAGCGGTCGCAAACATAGCGGGAGTAGTGGAAATCACAATCACAGCCACAGTCATAATCACCATTCCCATGGACAAGGTCCATGCCATGGTTCTGGAAGTGGTTCCGGAGGAGGTGGAGGAAGCAGCAGCAAACCGAGCAAACAAAGACGAAGTCGAACCAATTTTACTTTAGAACAACTCAATGAACTAGAAAGGCTATTTGATGAAACGGTAAGGATATTTTTATTTATTTCCCACAAAGAAATTGTTTTAAAAATACAACATTGGTGACACTTTATTATTTTGAAAGTGTAAATTTTGTAAAGTCATCACAAGTTATAATATGCAGGTTAGAATGTTGTTTGATAAGATAATATGCTATCAATGTAAAAACTAATTAAAGTATGAATTAATTAATTATAGTAAATTATTCCTTTCGTTTATGACTTTTCAATCAGCATTACCCAGATGCCTTCATGCGAGAAGAATTGAGCCAAAGACTTGGCCTTTCCGAAGCCAGAGTTCAGGTTTGTAATCCGTTAATGTAATTATACGTCATTATTTAAACCCTTAAGGATTAAGGAACACGATTTATCTAATGTGAGGGTGAAATGAGACTAAACTGTACTCTGAAAGCTGAACCGTATTGAATAATCCATTAGGTAGCGTAGGTATCTATAATGTAATAGAGTAATAGTGTGCATACATTGTGATTACGGGCGCTGGTGATAGGATGTTTAGAGAGAGGAGAGAATTATACGCGTTATGTTTTGATCTGACAAAATAGAACTTAGCCTTAGGCTCAATGATTACTTGCGTGCCTTCCTTCGTTCCAGTATACTAATAAGTACCTTATGTCCTAACACATAGAAGAATCGAATGCGAAGTCCATAATAGAATGGAAAGCAAAGCTTTTATCTCAATTAAATCAAAGGCCTAACATTTATTTGTGATTGTCCCTACAGTCCATTTAATGATGTGAAAAATGAGAAGAAAACTTCGCAATGATCTCGTTTACTATTTCCTATTTCCGATCGCATTTTTTTACTTTCTACGTATACACAGATGTCTAGCCCTTTTGGTTTCTTAAAGAATATTTATACATACGTGAGGGCGATATACTAAGAAAACGGTTCACACCAGGAAAGTGAACACACTGCGTCACCATTATATTATTATGGACTATTGGCGTAAATAGAAGAAATTGGAGTCGATCACACAACCCATAACATCAGCTCACAAAGACAATTGTTTGTAAGCCAAGGATAAGTTGCTTAACTGATTTAGTACGGACACACAAACAGAGATTATCTTACGGTTATACACATCCTGGTTTAGTGTACTGTACATTACGTTACGTTATATTACATTACACTCAAAGACACGTTTATGATAGTTGGTATAAATATATAAGTTCTGTCGGTAGTGGTAGATAGGTCATTTGGTTTATAAGTACGTAAGGGAAAAGTAAATTGTAGGACTGTGTATTTTTGATGATGAGGCTATCAGAACAAACAGCTCAATATTTTATCATCCGGGCACATCTCTCTAATTTCATTAGTAAATTTCTTTTGTCGATTATTGTTATTGACGATGTTTTTCTCTTTTCTTGATGCTCATGTTCCTCTTCATTATCTCCGCGTAAAAATATCGCCCCAGCTTTCCTATTGCTTTCACTCCCAAATAACTAATAGGCGGACAGTGCCTTTCCTACGTAGTACACCATTACTTGATAAAACCAGATTTCTATAAATACAGCTATCTTGAATAATACACTTGCTACGGCTACAATGTAGGTATTTGGTGTCATCCTCCCACGCAAGTATGTTGTATATTGCGCTAAAGAAAATAATCAAATAATTTTTATTATTGAATTAGTAGTAGGAAGAAATGGAGTACAAAGTTTTGGAAATTGCCAATAGGAATTTAATTTTAAACTTTGTGATTTTTTAATTTAAAATTACACAATGGGAAACAGTACATATTATATTACGACTATGACTGTATGTACAATAGTGTTGTAACAAAGTGAGGTGCTTTAGGTACACATAGAATTAATGAAAGTCAAGTTGAATGAATCATGAATAAATTCATGAGCTTTTGAGAAATCGTTGAGCACATTGAGCAGTCGAGATATAATCCGTAATTTATCTCTTGTCTTGTCCGACTTGTCTGCAAAATCAAATGATAGATAGAATAATGTCAAAAATATCTTTGACGTTTATTATTCTCCGTCGTTATTTCTCCGAATCGGATTATAATTTTATAGTGAAACAGCGTAGTATAGTCTGTTTCAGTTACATCTTTGGTATGAGAAGGGTTGGTGCATATACATACACTGGTTATATTAATAGAAAGTACAACTGTATCACAAAGGGTATTAATTTAGTCATTTATTCTCCCGAAAATGTAGGTTTTGGAAAGAGGAGTAAAAAATATTTGTTTTTCAGGTCTGGTTCCAGAACCGCCGAGCTAAATGTCGAAAACATGAAAGTCAGCTTCAGAAGGGAATTCTGCCGGTGACAATCGGTGGCAATTCTGCAATGACTTCGCTCGAATCCCATTGCCGGGTAACTCCATTTATGTCTCCGGCAACTCCGGTGTCAGTCGGCTCCAGTTCTGCTCCAAGTCGAAATTCCTCTCCTGCTGGAGTTTCTTCATCAACCTCGACCTCATCTTTGCTTACAGGAAGCTTCAATTCCTCTGCAAATGCAGCCGCCGCTATTTCCACAGCTACTAGCTTGGCTTTAACAAGGGCAATGACAATGTCCCCTGCTCCTTCGTCTATCTCTTCCGTTTCCAGTATGAATGCAGCTACTGCTGCTAAACTGGCTTCGTCGTTGAGACTTCATCCTTATGATTTGAGACCTCTTACTTTACCTTCTCCTTTGGACACTGCGTTTATAAATGCTGCACAACAGGTTACTTTTTCTTTTCACCTAGAACTTAGTTATGGAAATTGTTTAGTAAGTATGTATTAAAATAACTCTTCAAATTTAGTACTTTGTATTTGGTTTGTGATATTTGCCACTTGATGATATTTAGTACGCAGCTGCTGCGGCAGCACTTTCTTCTTCATCTGGGAGTCCTCCGATGTCTTCGGCTGCTCCTCCGCCGCCCTTACTTCTTTATCCGCCACCGTATCCGCTGGCTTTATCCTTAGCTTCCAGTTGTTTATCATCAGCTGCAGCAGCATCGCTTGGAAATTCCACTTTGGAAAGAATCACAAGCAAGAGCAGTTCCATTGCAGACTTACGCCTAAAGGCTCGCAGATTTACAGCAGAATCCTTGGGTCTACTTGAGAATTAGTTGCTATGAATGTACATGTATGCGGTTTGGTCTGGTATGTACCTACTTTTAGTTTAATTTCTTCAATAGTACTGCTATGATGTTAGTAATACTAGCTAAATTATTTTCCCTCAATTCGGTAGTTTTACTAACGAAGCAAATTTTACTTATTGCATTATATCACATTATTTATGAATGTATATATTTAATAAAAATGGTACGGTTAATTAATTATCGTTAAGAAGGTGTGTTCCACTACTAAATTATATGTACACAGTTAGTTACAAATACAAATATAAGTTACAGATATACTTACAACTAGTAAAGTAAATAATACACCCTAATACAACTTACTTGTAGTACTTATGGTGTCTTAAGGTGTTCTACTTATTAGTACAACTACCTAAAGTTTTAAGTAAGAATTTTTATGAAGTTCAAATGCCAACTTTCTCTATAACCGATATATGTATACCTATGTAATATCAGGAAAAGCTGGTATATAAATTTCATAAAAATACTAAATACTCTACCACTTATTTGTTTACTGTGACTATGATAGTCGTCTTCGTTATTGTTATTGTACACCTACCTCCATATTTGTTATACGTGCTTACGAATGTGCATCCTAATCTCATTACCCATCTTGTCATTTAATTAATTAACTGTGTAAAATATAAAGAAAATTAGAAACCTAATCTGTGTTGTGTAACAAACTATTGGTAATGTTATTGATTAGTTAGCTAAATACCCCTTCTACTGTTAGTGAAATAAATACGCCAAACTGGAAATAAAAGCTCGTAGTTTTTTGCTAATGTCGTTTAGACTTCAGCCGCGTTTATTAAACGAGTACTGGAATTCACATTCTTGGTCATTCGCAATGCAATTGATTTTCCTTTTGATATATATTATCTCTTCTCTAGGTAGCTGCGATTAACATAAATTATAACATTTTATAATAAGGAACTCAAAATGTCTTCTAATTCATTCAGAGCCAGTAACGCCTGCCGTAAAGCAGGCCTGCACCAAAATTCTCCCAAGTAGCAACAACAATATTGTACTTTGTCATTTTGTTATTATATTTTTTAGATTTTTAATGACTTTCCTAAACAAAGTTGTATTGCTTGATATTTATCGTTACAGTTCACAATGCTCCTGAAATGAATTTCAGAAAGAAAATTGATAATATCTTGGGATAGTGTAGTACTATAGTTATATCTGCTTTGATGCCTAAAATGTATGAACGAATCAATCCGATGGAAAAAGAGGCTGCCCATAACCATGTTAGAATTTAGTTGTGGTATAGTCCAAAGCGCGTCAAATTGTCGCACAGAACAGAGTGGCAGCATCCTCATTTGGTTACTGGAACGTGAGGACAAGTAAGAAAGCCAACAAAGACTTAGATTGCAATACAACAGACATTCCTGTTGCCTGTTAAATGAAGAGAGGCAGTTCTCCCTCTCCAGTCCGTAATTACGGTATCTACTGTGCTATCAATGCAAGAGGTCTTTTGTATAAGAAATTAAATGTTCAGACAACACAAATAATACTGCTGCATACTCGATCGCAAAATAAAAGAAATATGCATATAGTTGCATTGGAATAACTTTGCAAATCACAATACTAAATGTCATGAGAATTGGTAAGGAAATCAAAGGTGCTGCATAGTAAATATAAAGATACAAACAAGTTTTGGCATGCTACATGCTTGAGGAATTCGGATAAAACCCTTTTAGTTAGCATGACTGGTAATAAGAACAACTGACCAATATTGTTACTATACAAGAGTTCTTAGTATTGTTTGTGTTAGTAATGGTATAGTGTGCAAATAAAATCAACCGAGATAAAAATATGTGTTCTTTTCTGTCGTATTTTGGTTTGTCTCCTTCTCCGCATTAGCCGTAATGTGATGGGTCGCTATTTAAGCAGGGTATGCCTTCTTTCACAGACAACAAATCAGATTTGATTAGACACGGCTGAAGGGGAAACTGAAAGTGAGCCGAATTTGGGGTAAAGAACCGTAAATAGAAATAGATACAAAAAACAAGTAGTTCTACTCTTACTCGGAAATGGATAACGAATAGTTTGGTATCAAAAGACCAAAGGCAAATTTAACATGTATCTAACTTACTCGAACTGCAATAATTATATTCTGCTTCGGTACTCTGTAGCTTTTTATTTACTTTTAGGTAAACTGCTACATTATTATTTACAAAAGAAGCCATAATGACATCATATCTACCTAAACTATTAGTGGGATATAAATTTTTTTCATTTAATATTTTTCAATGCGGTACCGACATCAGAGATGTGTCGATTTGTGATGAACATGAGGTGTTAAAATTTTGTTGAAAACAAAATCCTCATTTTGGAAAAGTATTTATTGCCTTATAGAAGACTACCGCAATGTATTTACCTTAGTTGATATAGAGTGAGTCAACGAAAAGAGTTCTTTGTTGCGAAATGAAATGCCAGAAACTAAATAAAAGTGAATGGGGAGTATAGAGAGAAGTGAACTGGACTGGACTGCCTGGAGAAGAGCGGCACGGAGTAAGTGGACGTAATGTAATGTAACACGATATCTGTCTGCATTCCGATAGTTCGTCTTTTCTGACTTCTCTTGACTATCACGATTGAGACTTCAGACTGTCCCTATAAACATACTCTGCATTCGACTCTACTAATATCAGTGTTTTAAGCCTAAAAATGTGGGCACATATAGCAAATATCTATGTAAATGTGTATGGTTTATATAGGAGAGAGAATGTGTAAGTAAACAGGATGCAGACTTGGGTAGAGACACAGATAGAGATAGAGCACATAGTAGAGTAGAGAAAACCCAAACATGTTTACGATGAGGAGAGAAAGCAAAGCTAAGTCAACATGATCGGCCCGTCCGAATTCGAATGTGGCAGAGTCACTAAGTGTTAGCAATTTGTTGGGACAGAATCGTGGCTAATTAGATTCCCCTGTCCAAACACATTGCCAACTTCATGAGAATAGCGAGTGGCATATCAAAGTCAGTTCAGTCAGCTCCGTTTTACTCCACTTACTCCTTCATGTCGCCTTACAATCTCGCTCCCTATTCACAGACCTTCTAGTTCTACACACTCACTTACCAAAACAACTTTACATCCAAACCCTTCTACTTACCAAACTGGGGCAAAAATCGCATTTTAATCATTTCACTTTTATTCAAATGGTCGGGTATTGGTTGAATGCCTTTAATAAGGTTACGTTCTGTACCAATCATGGCTTAAAATGTATCCACTATCCACTATGTTTCCATTTGTTCTACCGTAATAAAGTAAGACACGAATATTTTTTTAAACATTTTAAACAAACCTTAATCTATTGGATCTACTAGGAAATAAAGATTTAGTATTAATTTCTAACAGCGAAAATTCCGTCTCGTAATTAGCACACTATTTTAATGTGTTAATTCGGTAATAAGATATATTGTAGATATACGCCACTTTTACTGTAGATCTTCCACTAGTTTATTCTCATTTTATTTAGAGAAAATTAGATAACACGATGCATTTGGATTTGGGTTTAGATTACAGTTTAATATTTAATTCCTTACTTTCACAAAGTAATATTATGTGTTCAAGGCAGTAATTTTTTAAAGTTAGGGTTTACTTCGACTATGCTCTTTGAGTGTGAAGGCAGAAGTTGCAGTAGTAGACCTAAGTCTTAATAGGTATGTTATATACTGTCAAAATGGTAAACAAACCGTAAAATCAATAATTGAAAGAGTAAACTGAAGGATTGAAGGAAAATAGTCGAGGGAATGAAATAACTTCAAATAACATCCGACACAGCACGTCCTTATTAATTCTAATAGGATTAATTCGATTGATTCATTAGTGTGCTGTATACTCGGCTATTCTAGTGTGAACATTTTAATTTACTTAAACTGTTACTCTCTATTCTCCACTACATTACAGAACATGTCTACAAACAAAGGTATCTACAGGCACCGCATACGTACACTTAGCTACTCAATACAAGTTACAAGAGTCAGACAACATTTAAACAAACTGTATTTATTTATCTGTAGACAGACTGCGGATCGGAGTAGCGAGAATTGTACACTCGCTGTTACTTTGAGTGTCGTATGGCTGTTGTGTAATAAAATGTTCTCAATCTGAATATCCACACACCTAACGTATTTAGTGAGAAATTGTTTATCTGTCCAATTTATGTAAACCACAGTCACAGTATGAAAGCCCTTGATTTACGTATCTTTAAACACATTACGTATATTATTTGAGGTTGTTATCCTCTACATTGTATCTGAAATTTATATAGATGGGCAGCTACCCTGTAGTAAATTAATTCAGTACACCAGTAAAATGTAATTATTAATTAAGCCATGTGTGCAGGACAGAAACATTAATAAATCGCAAATGTAACAATGCCCGGTATGGTACATTTCTAGTGTTGTGAGACGCTTAGGTAGAAATGTAGAAATACAGGGAAACATAAACCCATTCAGAGGAAAATGTAATTTCTTAATTGAATTACAAGATGAATACAAATTTCATTCGGGATAACTGGAGAAATACAAGAAAATGCATATTCCCGATGTGTACATATAACGTTACACATATATAGAGGTATAAATATCGTTATTATATATCATATATCATTTTAGGTGGAAATACTGCATTTATATCTAGGTCCTTAATAGCAATTGCATGTAGAGTAGTATAGAATGTGGGTAAAAAGGTTTTGCGGCCTGGGATGAAAATAGTTTAGGGAGAAAATGATATTTCTGTTGAGATATAGTATTTGAGTGACAAGGGAAAGGAAGAAAACAATTATTTATCCCGTAGCCTCAAATATGAGGAATGAAGATGAAGAAATCAAAGTGTGGAGACAGAGAGGAATATGAGAGTAGGGAGTAATTGAATTAAAAGCCAATGGGGTCCTACCGAGGCGGTTTCACAATGAGGCAACCCCAACATAATTGGATGTGACACAAATTGAGGGGAGGGAAGGGAAAAGCTGGTCCGACTTGCGTTCTGATCTCTACTGCCGTCCGTCCGGCCTCGGTCGAACCCGCTTCTCTCCTCTCCTCTCTTTGTCTTCGCACACAACCACACAACACTACTTCCTCTTCTACCACAATATTTCCATACCCTCACTATCAATTCTTCCTTTACACAACTCTCGAAAAACACAAATTGACTCAATTCATTGGCTTCATTACCTGAACACAAAAATATTTGACAAATATTAGTGTACACAGTGTTGTTTGTGGTTATGTCAACTGGCCTACTCAGTATTTACGCTGCATAAGTGTGTATTTAGGGTGGATGCACATGTTGACTCAACTAGATTATATAATCATTAATAAAAATTCCCATGTAAATCTTCTATGTGGGTACCAGCAGTTGTTAAATAGTAATAGTAAATACCAGTTAACACTTTATTACAAAGCTGAAGACCATTTTTCTGTAAATTTTGTTGTGAAAATACTGATAAAATACATTTTCATGATTTTACACTAGACCGTAACTTAGGCATGAAATAGTTAGATACTAGTGTTGAAATATGAAATTACTATATTGATGATTTCATTATTGGTGAAGACTCAGAGATATTACGTCAATCCTCTTTACATGTATAAAATATTAACTGGTCGTAGTAGCTGTCTACAATCTGCATTTACGTATACTGACATGAAATGTAATAATAACAATACTGAAAACATAGGAAGATTGAGCGACCTGTATAAACTATGATGAGAATTTAATTTGTTGCACTTTTTAATTTTGTAAGGTCTTATTGTGGGTAATGCATGTAAAAGTAATGTAAATAAACGATGAATCTAAAGTGATTTTTAGTATTTTAATAGCAAAATGTATGTTTTTGTCCTAAAGTGGTCCACCTTAGATACAAGTTGGGTTACAATATATTTTATGGATTAGAAAACGCATTAGAAGTTTAGTTGGCCAGATCCATTCATATCAATGTGTACATGAACGCTATATGGGATATAATAGGACCTGCATATCTAGCTGTGGACTACAAATACGACAGAGATGGTATGGGAAGAGATATATATTTGGTGGTAGTAGTTATATGGGGAGAAGAAGATAGAGACTGAAATGTGGGAGAAGAGGTGAAGTGAAAACGGATCTCGGAGTGAAAGAGGGTAAACGTAAAGTGAATGAGGAAGAAAGCTGATTTAGTGTTATGGAGATATTCCTCCACAGAGTCCAGTCCACTTCTAATATAATTGCCTTTCTATCGAATATGACATTATATATTAGCACTTTCTACACTTCTTTCTTTCTCAGTCCGGCAGACGACTCTTCCAACTTAACTTACATTACCCAACACTCCTCTGAATAACTTACCAGTATCTATTCTCCTCTCCGTCTCCGCACTCTCCTCACTATCCAATAAAACACGCATTATACTTGCACTTACCCACTACACTCTCTCCCGGGTACCCCATATCAGTCCTGTAGGATGTAGTATATGCTCTTATACAGGTCATTGCAAATTAAATTAATAATGCTAATATTATAAGAGTAACAAGACAATCTATTCTGTATTTCTCTTAAGAAACACAAACTAGTTGCTTAAACATGAAATAAATATTAGCATATGTGATAATAGTACATAGTTACATAATGCATATCAAGTTTTAGAAAGTGATTAAGCACTTTTTGCATACTTATTATACTGAAGTTCTACAAAGTCTGCTATAAGGCTTGTCGCATTTATTGTATGTATTGTCGTTCGTGTCCAGTTAAAGATTTAAGATTCCAGGAACATTCCTATTAATGCTTTTTGGTAGGAGTGTCCAATAATAGTGTATGTAGTCTTTAGGGTTGAGTGTACGTATTAAAACGAGTAGAATGTTTGTAAAAGTATGTGTGAGTTGCAATGATACTTAAATGTTTATCTGTGGAATGAAGATAGGCTGATGTAGTAATTTGAGTGTTCCTAAAAGTAAAGTGAAGCGTGGAGATTAGGTATAGAGCGAGATTGTTAGTGGGAAGTGAAGCTAAGTACCTGAGTAAGTCTAAGTGTAGGAGTGAGGCAGAGGAACAGTGGACTTGACTGGAACTGGACTGGGCACATTTACAACTGGGCTGGAATGTCGAGACTGGAACTGGTGGAGATGTATTTCATCCTGTCTCTCTGTCTCTACTTTCTTCATTCCTCTCTCTTAACTTTGGTGACACTTAGTACCTTCTTCCATTACCCAAACGTCACACATTTATTTATAAGGTCTAACCCCAAATGGGGCTTCAACACTCGAGGAGACGAACCCAAACTTTTCCACAAAGTTGCCAAATTCCCTACCTTACAATCGTATTTTTCTCCTCGGCACACTCTTTCGCTGCTCAACTGAAAACTCAACATTACGTACATAACATGTCTCGTGTCGTATTCCACTCCCCACGTTTTCTCATCTCTTGTGATTACCACGCTACATTATTTCTGCACAGCCTGGATCAAAACTGGATTTGCAATCGCCATAAGCCATGAATCGACCAAATTGGCTAAAAAGTTTCCACACTCACATTCTGCGATGTTCTGTCACAAACCATTATCCTACTTCTTTCCAAACTCTAAACGAGCTCTATAATTATTTTAAGTACATAGAATACTGTGAGACTACTATTAACCTACATATATGAACTGCATATAAAATAACCTTAATTGAAAAATAAACTTACTTAATAAAAGTAGTAATTAGTGGAAATAGTAATGACAACACTTAAAATGTATATTATGATTCTAAACGTGGATAATGAATAGTGAAGGTAAAAGAGATACATAATTGATTATGCTACTACGTCAGATTTCCATCTATAGATGCATATTACACAAGCGTACTAGGGTTTTTGTGACATAGGAAAAAACTTTCATAGTATAGTTCTTAAGTGTTATTTCAATAATGTAAAAGATGCGAACGTGAAAGGAACTAACCGAAGTAACAGTAAATCTGAACTGGAAAGCTGAGATCTTCCACTTGACTTGACAAGACAAAACCAAGAGAAACTTTTTCCAAAAAGATTAGCCATAACTATAACAGTAACCACAAAACAAGGAAATGACAAAAGAAGTAAAAAAGCAAGGGGAAGCCGGAACGGTTGCAATAATTTTAACGAGAATATTATTGCTATTATGTATAACACTCTGTATTTATGGCTCATAGTACACAACTTTAGTATTGCCCAATGTATTGCTTCAGTCTATTTAATAAAGTTGGCTAGAAAACTATTACTGTAATATAATAGAACTTCAACATCCTCCTCACATATGAAAATCACATTACACGAGTTAAACTTTCTTTCTGTATTTGCTATGGAGCAATAGACAAGTATAAAAGTACTGGTGTTAATATCATGTTATTCTAATGTAGGTAGTAATATGTTATAAATGTTATTGCTGCATTATTGCATTGTGGTAATGTTACAGAAAGGCTGGCAACTGGAAATGCCAGGGTGAAAATAGACAGTAAGTTCCTAATGTTATTAAAGTGCCATAATTTTTTCCTCCGTTTTGTTTCACTCTGTATGGCTTTTCTATGCAAATGAGTCAACTCTTGGGAAAATCAGAACCAGGAACCAGCATGAATGCAACTTTTGCTGTGTATCTGTAATAACACCATAAAAACAATAGCTGTACAAGTTTTATGTAGATCCTTATATGCGGTTAACTCAATACAGCAATTGAAAACCAACAAATGTTGTTCAGTAATGCTGTAAGTAGAGTGTGGTGACAATATATATTATTTGACACCCGATAAATAAAACAATGCTTATGCCGCACAGTTTTGCTCAATAAACACCATTATCCCATGAATATAAAACAAAAGAGAATCAGACCATCTGAAACTTTTATGGTGACATTTATGATTATCTGTATCATGTTAACTTTTGCACAACTCTTTCTTTATTAGATTGATTATACAAATACATGACATCTACATTACCCCATGTAGATAAAAAACTGCATATTAATTTTGGTTGAATTATTTATTTTACAGCTTAAGGAGAAAAAGTGGTACTATTTAATTTGGTATGATAAGAGTGTGAAAACTGGTCTTGTATTCTAATTCAAAACGGATGATGATGACATAGTACATGTAAAAGAATGAAATGACGAAGAAAATCAAAGACAATGTACTTTTCGGTGTTGCGATATTTAAACTGAAGATGTAAATGAAATATTCAAGTACATTGTATTCTGTGTATGCAAAATAAATGTATCTCGCTATGTAGAGAGATAATTTTTATTTACTTGAGACACTTTTATGTAAAGTTACAGCAAGCTGGAAATAATTCTAGCTTTATCGCTAAATATAGAAAAGAAAGACTCCAATAATTAAGGAGGAAACATTATCAACATAAGTTGAGCTTCACATTTAATTATTATTATTATCTTGCTTTAGAGCTTAGTCTAAATATTATACTGTTGTGTACTACATGGCTTGCTAAGTACTTGTGGTTTGATTGACTTACTTTAAGTTCCTCTTCTAAGAAGAGAACATTGTTCATGTTCCAAGCATTGATAGTAATGGTAATGAAGTAAAGAAAGTGGTATATAGAAGGTACTGAATGCTCAAGGAATAAATGTTATATCTAAACAGTAAAATTACCCAGAAATTTACCTGTTATTCCGTCGTATGCAGATAATATTATTAAGTAGAAATGAGGCAAATCTGCATGAAGAATTCTTGGTATTCTAGAATTCCCTTTAATTTCCTATAGGGTACTGAGAATGAGATGACTCACGTAGTCACACAAATGTGGTAGGTTTCGGTGCAATTGAATTCGGGCAAACGGAAATACTGTGCTTACCAAGAATGTAAAATATCAGTTATACTTTTATGCAAAGAAAAAGATGGGAAGGTAAAATGCTAATAATGAGTACAAAAGGTAGAGTAAATCTTTAGTTGTGGTTTGGGAAATAGGTTTAGACAAGTTTTTATTCGACTGTGTACCTTAAACAAGTTAACTTATTTAGAAAGACAAAAGCTTTTAATATTAGGATCTTCCACACAATAGCTTTCCCACCCATATCGGTTTGTAATTGGTGATTGACTTCAAATCCAAAAAAAGCGTTCTTACACTTGCCAAACTTACTAATAGACTCAAAGCTTGCATTCCTAGGTTTTGTAGCAATTTTAATAATGAAATTTTCTGTCTCTTGAATGAATGTCTCCTGAATTTGATTTCTTTTCCAGGTTAAGGATTTAAAACAATATCTGATGCGTTTTGCTAAGACGTGAACACTGCTATTTTGCTGACCATTAAAAGGGATGACAATGACACGTAATATTAGTCACAAAGAAAGGTCAAAGGCATAATGCATATGCTCCAGTTATTGTATGAATTCATCCTGATCCTTTCAAGGCATGTTATGGCCATCAGGTCTACTTTGTGTGGATATTATTTGTGATATAGTGCATTAGAATTTTTATGGTATAATCAGTATTATTGTGTATTTCCCTGCTTAAGAGATGCAACTATAGGCAAGTCATTAAATTTTTATGCGGAATATGTGTTTAAGTTGCAGAATATAAATAATATAAATATTTAAATTGAATATGTAAGCGAACTGTAGAAGTATTGTATAGTGTTTAGAGAAAGTACTTATTTATTTGCGACATTTTTATGTAGGTTGCAATAAGATACAAGTACACGCAAAATATTATAAAACGCAATGCGGATGTTACAATTTCTCTGTCTTAATGGATATATGCAATTGTCCCAATCATACAAGTAAAAAGCATAATTTTACAGTCAATTTTACAATCTATAATCGTTGAAGTACTTGAGTTTCTGAAAGTTTACCATTTTATTTGCCGTATGTTCCTAATAAGCCTCCACCATAGCCTCCATATCCCAGTCCGTTATATCCATTTCCATATCCACCTCCGTATCCTAGTCCGTTATATCCTCCTCCGTACCCTAGTCCATTGTATCCTCCATATCCACCGTAACCTCCATTGTAACCCAGATTGTACTGACGTCCTTTTCTAACGATTCCTGGTGGATCCTTCGTTACTTGTGGTTCTGATTTGATTGTAGAATGAGAATCGGAGTCTAAGAAAATGAATTAGAAAAAGGAATTTTTAATTTAATACGTAATTCGTTATCGGTTTCCTAACTTTGAAAAATATCTAAATGATTACATTATTATTCACTGCCTTCTGATTACTGTAATAGATTATACTTGCTTAAATTTGAACATTTTTAATTTTAGAGGTACTCACCAATGCTTGTGGATGAAACAGTCAAAAGGAAAGTTAATAAAAGAACTGAAGACACACTCAAGTAAATTGTTATTCCCTTCATTTTTGAAAATGATTGAGATTTAGTTTGTAGAATTTGAGATTGTACTTTTAAGTAGAGAATAGTGTTGTGAAGGAAGCAGGGGAGCAAATGACTGGCAAACCAAGACTGATAATTTTCAGGAGTCAAGCAAACCTTTTTATACCATTTGAAAAATTCTTACTCCATACATGCAGTGGAGTGCAAAGAACTTAAAATTCTATGATTACCAAAACTGTTTAAAATATCTACATACGAAGGTGAGCTTTACTTCTCATTATCCAAATAATGCTTTGAAGCTTAGTCTACAAACATTGCAAGGTATTATTGTAATACCCACTTTGCCATGTACTTTGTAGGCCCAGAATCTTACTTTACTTTAGGTTCCTTTTCCTGTCCCAAGTTTGCTTGAACCATGCTAAACTAGGGTATTAGTAACATAATCCAGGAATAAGTAGAAAACTATCTACTATATATAATTATAAGATATATTATGCATAAATAATATTATTAATTACGTGTACAGTGCAAATGTGACTTTGCATGAATTCTTGGTGTTCTCTATTCTAGAATCTAAAATTCGTTTAAAACGTCCAGGGTACACTGAGACGAATTAGTAACACATACAGATGCTGTACGACAATAAACTACAGGAATATTCGGCGTAAATAAGGGAAAACACAAACAAGAAACTAGAAAAAACTAGAAATGCATATTAAATTTATTCAACTTACTAGCAAAGAAGTTAAATTATTTACAATAGCAAAACATTTTAACAATAGAATCTTTCACACAATAGCTTTGCCATCCATATCGATTTGTTCGAGTAATTGAGTTCAAATCTAAAGAAAAGCTTTTCCTGAGCTTGTCAAATTGAACAGTAGCCTCAAAGTTCGCTTTCCCAGGTTTTGTAGCGATATTGACAATGAAATTCTGAATGCTTCCATTGGTCTTCCTCTTTACTTCGTTTACAAAGATTTGAGCCATAATGATTTTTTTAAGCTTTAGTTGGGAACACTGAGAATAACGTTTCAGTAACTGGTTAATTCGATTTACTATGTAGTTTGAAATGTTTCTAATAACTGAATTGTTAGTGATGGAAATGCTTCTCGTAGATTCACAAACACAAAAATGCGATGGAATTCCTGTCATGGCACAATCCCGATATGCTGGAATTGGCAAAAATAAACTAATACCTCTAGGAATATGGATTTTGCTATAGTTTGCAATATTTGTATTATATTCTTGTGGAATGTCCTTAGTTCTGTTTATAATAGAGGCATCTTCGATATTTTTTAAATTCAGAATATCTTTGAGCGTTTCATGAACATCGAAGGGGGTTGTTAATTTATTGCCATTTTTTCTAAAATTTGCCACAGCTTTTTGATATTTTTCTTCAAACCATTTTGGGATAACAGCAAAGAATAAGGGCATTCTTTCTTCTATTCTTCCTTGGAAACTATCACGGATATTTCCCCATCTGACTCCTGCAGTTCAAAAAAGGTTTTTAAAGAAAATTACACCAGGCATAAATGGGACATTTTGCAATACATTGAACTGAGCTAACCGTGATCGCTAATTAAAATTAGAATCGTATCATTCAAGCGAGTAGTTGTAGAAAACCATTCCAAAGTCTTTCTAAGATGTTTATCTCCCCAATGAGGAGAGTTGACCCAATCGTGACTCAAAGCTGTCGACCACACAAACTGAAAGTAAGATTTTCCCTTGGCTCCTAAATTCCATGCTGTCTTGCGAATATTGTCTAATAGAACTTCAAAAGAAAATCTTGGACCGTAGCACACTTTTTCAAATGTTAATTTACCATTTGCAATGTTTTTGTTTTGCGCTAGTGCTAATGGTCTCAAGTAATAATCTGTAGGGGGTTCTGCAAACCCGCTTTTCTCATAATTAAATATTGATATTCCGGGAGAATCTTCAGCAAATGATGTTCTATAGCCTTGCTGAGAGAAATTTTTCCAAATAAATGGGCATGAGTCAAAGTATGTTGAATTTAAAAAACATTTCTTCTTTGCTTCCTCCTTTGTTGCGCCCATTAACAGTGGAATCACGTTTGGAAAGGTATTATCTACTCGTTAAATACCAAGAATTAAACAAACAAAGAAAAGAAAATACAAAGATTCTGAATTCTACAAAAGTCGAACCTGCTACTTTTGTATATCCATGTAATTCAATGGCAGAAAGATTTACGGTTAGAAACTTGAAGGAGTTCTGATTAGTCCGAATAAAATTCATACGAGAAACACTATCAAATCCCAAAATAATTACATTTAGTTTGTCATTTTTATTCTTTGGATTCTGCTTCAACCTGGACTCCACATTAGATTTCAGGTTAACCAAGGCAAACATATCAATTATTTCTTTCTTCTTGCGTACGCTATTGAAACATGATATGTAAGTGAATTCTGATTTCAAAACTGTTTTTGATTCACTTTGTTTGATCGAAAAGCATTGTGGAGATAATCTAGAACAGATATTTTACAAATAAGTATCAGTAACAGATGGTGAATAAATGTCTTATCTTAGTCATTAAAATATTCACACCAAATGATATGACATTCTCGCTTTTTCCTAGAACAACATATTTGAGTGAGAACTGCAGAGGTATTAATTTGTCGCTGACCCTTACATTATTGCACTGTCGTTCCCTTTAACCCTTGAAATGTCTCCGTAACAGCAATCGGTGTAGGTGGTTTGAGTGGAATTCAGGGCAATTAAATTTCCTTCCAAATCAGTCGTAAATAACATAGGATATGTTGCCAGACAATCGTAAGCTCTTACATTTTTCATATACTTCATTATCGTTTTGTCAAAGGGATTCAAGATGGGTAAATTGCAACTCTTACTGTTTTCTGCACCTTTGTAGTCAATGAAAATCGTATAGCATTCTTAAATTTGATCCAAATCTCTTATCCCAATATCTTAAATCCAAAGAAGAAAGTGAACTAGATTCACTTTTAAATTTTATACCTGTGGAAATGTTTGTCAGGTTTGCGGAATCCCTATAAATAGATTTTATTTTAGACTTTGATTCTACTTCTGACACAGAGGTGCCGTTTTTCTGTTTAACTGATGAAAATATAAAAGAATTTTCCTTTCCACCAGACAGTCCATTTTCTTTTGATTTCCATTCCCACGTGAAATAGAAATCCGTGCCGATGATGTAATAGAATAATGTTGCAAAAACCAGAAAGACACCACAGAGAAACTTGCTACTTTTATTTTGTTTCATTCTCACTGTAATTTGCAAGTTTCATTATATTATGCTGAAGTGTCTTTTATTGTTTTGTAATTTGTTTACTTAAGCTCACGGTAAGTGATATTCGATTTTATTGGATTTCATTGTTCACTTTTATTTTCAGAAACAAATCAACTTTCGCCGTTTATTAAATCGAATTATTATACATGACGCATGTGGGTTATATCATTATATCACGAGCCTTGTGTTTGTATCTGAAATCAATGTACATTAGCAATAATATGTTATATGCATGGACAAATGGCGCAATCCTAGTTATAGGCTTTACAAATTGTTGCACAGCATGTCATTGTTGTTAAAAAATTATCGAAAGACATTATACAGTTTACACATATAATGCAGAAAACACAGGAAACCATACTTTACAACCTGTATTATATTTATTGCTTTAATCACTTTTGGCTAATGTAATTCATAAAATATTATGTGAAGTTGAAACTACGTTTTATAGCCAGCGCTGTGCATTGATCCACTTAATTTTGCATCAAGCTATATTTATTGGTCATTAAGAATAAGTTGCACATACAGCGATAGAATAGTTATGGTGAAGGATCATATTTAAATATTTCACATGGAAATATAATGTATGGGCAGTCGTGAAAACGGACACCAAGGTTCACTACTTGTTACTCATTGCTCTTACATTACTTTAAATGTATGACTTTAGTGAATTAAATGAATAATTGAAAACCAATTATTTGCATAGATTCACATATTATAGAGATAGGAATATGTAAGCTTTTCAAAGGGGGTACACAATTTATGTAATATAATTTATGTGGACTGCCTCAGTGAAAATAATATGGAGCATACCGTAGTTATACCTGGTAGATAGTCATAAAGGGAGTTGATTCTAATTATGTACATTTATTGAATATTATGGAAAGCGTAAATTGTATAGGAATGCAGAGCAGATTACATATCAACGCATAAATTATAACGACATAAGGAATTACAACTAAATTGACTTTGACTTACAGGCAGGTAGTCCTAAAGCACTCCTAAAGTCACAAGTTACAATCTACTTATACGAAAGGTATATGCTAAACCATGTAGGTGCTATAAGGGAAATGCACATATCATAATAACAAATTCTTATTGAGGTCACACTTAGAGTGTACGCTGCTGTAAGCATTGAAGTAAAATTAAGCATAAGTAGGTACGCAAACTTTAATATTGATAGCAAATGTACAAGACGTGCTATTGAAAATGCTGTGAGAAAATTCCATGGGTATTATCTTTACGTGCGTAAGAGCATTTACAATACGATGCCACTAGCACTTCAAGAAATAGTGGTGTGGGTATAGTTTATACGTGATGATTCACCTTCATTAAACTACTATGATAATCGAAGTAATGTAATATTTTACAAGCCAAACGAACAAGGAAAGAAGGATATATGTATAGGTATTTGCCTTACTTCTCCAACTACATTGGAATCTCAAGAGGACGATATAATTAATAATAAATCGAAATTCGATAAAATGATACATGAAAATGATAGAGAATTTATTCAGTCAAAATAAATGAACTTAAAAACGTAATCGTAATATCATAATTGCAATAACAATCTTACAGATAGAGAATACTGGCGAATGATACTATTAAAGATATCACCTGAATACGCTTACCTTGAATTAAAATTTTAATTTGGTTAACCTTCCTATGTTGTATTCCCTATAGTTAACTTAATTGAGAATTAAGAATAGCTTTCGTAATATTAACTTAATACTCCAGTACGTAAATCACATTAATTAACAATAACTATTTGCTGATTGTGATTAGTTAACAAAGAGTACTTTAAGATTTGTAATTACAAATAATTACGTTTATAGTAGTACATTTGATATTTATTACCGGTATTACAGGATTTTAGAACACAGTACATAAATGTGCAAGAGGGACATTGATTACATGAGAAATATTATCATGCGCATTCTACATAAAATAACTGTGTTTAGGAAATAGTAGTTCTATTATTTTTCAGTCGTAGTGGTAAAATTCTTAAAAACTAAAAATCGCAAAGCTAATTGTACGGAAATTAGTAGCAAAAACATTGATCGCAAAAAACTGTAAGCAGAAATATCTAATAAAAAAGCTGTTCATTAATTGCGAGCAGTCAGGCATTACATCATTTCTAGGAATCTTTCACAAGGGTAACGATAACACACTTAGGTAATTGCTTCATTGCTAAAATCTTTTTCATTCAGATTCTCTTACTGATGAAGTTCTTGTGGTTGAGTGTTTGCGATGAGGGCGTCTACGTCCTGGTGAACGATGAACTACTGAAACTGACGAGGAAGCAGCGGTTCCTGCAAAAAGCATAATTTCACTGGATGATATCAATGTTAACCTTGTACTAATTACTACCACTGTTTCGAAAATGTTTTACCATCAGAATTGACGTCCATTGAAACGCTTCTCCATTCAGTAGATCTTGTCAGCGGTGCAAAGCAGTGGACTCTTTTCGTATCAGGGTCAAGAGAAGTGTGTAAAATTGGCCCGTAACTATTTGGATTTTGAACTAAAGCTAAAAAGCATAAATTAGACTGCACTTTAGTAAAAATGATTTATCTTTAGTTTACAATTGGAAATGATAGTTTACCTTCTTTAGCAACTTCCATTGTTCCATCGTTTTTCTCGAATACAAAGATAATATTTGTGGAAAAGTAAAACATGCTGCCGATACAGCGAACATGAATGATGTTATCCTTCCTTTCCCCAATCGGTATTAATTTCAGAATTTTATCCGCTTCTGGAATGGTTCCATTGCTAATAACTGTGAAATTACACTTTTATTATTCGATACCAAAGATTGAAATTTTAATCTTGTAATTAAATGGTTATTAATTAGTATTACTAATGTCATCATTCAAGATGGTGTGGGTGACGTGAAGCATTTTTGTTAATTGACCAACATGGCATTTCATTGCATGGGTTGGGAAGTCATGTACGAATTCAACAGCCGTACAACCTCTAGGAGAATCCACAAACTTCGGTGGAAAGTTGTATTCGCACCGGCCAGTGGCAAAACAATTTTGCTTAATTGTACAATCTGTGTGAGATTCACATTTTGCAAGCTCATGAATTGGTGTTAAACCAGATTTACTGCAGCACAAAACCCGTTTTTGCTCTTTGTCGTAGCTAACCGTAATTTCATCCTTGCCTAAATATAATTACGTCAATTTGAACATAACAGTTATTTAGAGATGCATTTTAACATTTCATTTCACAAGCCTTAATGTATACTTAACAGGATAATTTTTCTTACCAAAGTTACTATATTCCCAAGTATGTAATATTCTGTGGCTTCGTCTGGAAATGCAATTTATTTTGAAGTAATTTGACATCGAAGTTAATGGGACATCGGGAGTTATTTTCAGGACAGCCAAATAAGGAAATTCGTCCTCACTATTTTGGAAATAGTCAATCGTGCCAAAATCCATGGTATTAGGCAGCGTTATGGATATTTTTTCTTTTGCTTTGCACATGAAAGTACGATCTGAAGAGTCATCCATAATGACCAAATCTTGATTAGGAGAAACCTGGACCTCTTTATCTAATAAGGATATGTATTATTCGTGAATTTTTTAACAAAATAGTTCACTCATTGTTCATAATAAAATTGTTTCTAATAACACGTGCTTAACATATACATAAAACAATCGCTAACTTTTAGATGGGACGAGCTCTATTTTCCAAAACGTTGCTTTATCACCAGCCTTGCAATAGTAAGTTCCGTAAGGCCGTGGGAAATCGCTTAACTTGAATGTGAATCCTTCAGTTGGATCGTAGGATATGTTTTCATTTGTGGTTAGATTTCCTGCTTCCTCCTGTATGTTGTTCAAACAACGATACATAAAATGTCGAATCATGAAACTTTAAATTTATTATTAGTTAAAATTATTATCAGTGAATAAAAACATAATATTTAACATACAACAGGTTCAACTTTGAAAAGGTACATTGGAGCTCTTGGATCGGTAGCTGCACAAGGCAATTTGACAATATCTTCATTTTCCTTAGGTTGAACTACAACATTGGACACAGCAGGGAAACCGAAATCGCCCAAAAAGTACAAATGATACCCAACTTGCAAATCTTTGTTTTCTACACCTCGACAAATGTACGTGCCCGTTTGCTCTTCATTAAATCTTTCTTGGAAAAGCACAACGATGTTTGTGTGAACATGGTTGGAAGTGTCTTTATAATCTTTGAATGTTCTTAATTGAGTTGTATAAAGTCGGGGAGACTAAAATGGTAATAAAGCATGGTAAATCATTAAATTTGTTATGATTTACTATAAAATAATTGTTGATCAAAAGTTGTAACTGCATTTACCCCAATTCCTTCATAGATCCATTCCACCTTTGGAAAATGAATAAATAAAACGTGCAAATTAACAAGAATTACTATCACAGAATTGTAAAGAAATAAAAACTGAAAACATTTTTCTAAAATTACCGGGTAGCTAGCATTACAGAGAAGAACTACGTGATTGAACTGTGTTCCTTCCAAAACCATATCTTCTGAAACGACGATTTCACTCGTGGTATCCTTGCTTAATGATACAGTTTCATCGGATTTGGCTTTAGCAATAAATACTTCCGCTACCGGTTTACTTTGCCCGTTTACCAATAAAATTAGAATAAAATTGACGAAAACACATAATGAATAACCTTTATTCATTTTGAGATGTTTTTAAATGTGTCACAACACCCAATATAACGAATGGACGTATACCATTAAAATTTGAAATAATCTTTTACTTTCTGCAAAGCAATTTAATTGCCCTGCTCAGGTTCACAACTCTAAACTATAACTGGAACACATTTGAAGACCAACTTCTCTTATAAATATGCTTTCCATCTTTCTTAAGGTATCCAGATATAATCCAGATGTGCATTTTCCATTGTAAGCTCCATTATTGCAAAATACCTCGTTAGGTTCTTCCTGGGGTTTAGTGTATGTACAAACACAAACATTGACAGCTATATCCCTTGAAGTCATAAATAATATTTATCTGTCTTGTCTTACTTACATAGGTATGTCTTTCGTTTGCCTTTACCTATTATCATGCCTGTGTAATATTACACAATAAGATATCTCATTGTTTTCATGTATGAAAATTGTTTTTAAGTAATAGTAACAATAACATAGATAAGCTACTTGTGTAAAGGATATTTACTATACTCTAACAAGCTATCTATAATGGTTTGTTTTCATTTCAGCATAGTGAGCTTGCACGTCTAAAAAATAATGTGGTACTCCAATCCAATAAGTCCATTAGTACATAGCTATGTATAAAAAGGTCATCCTTAGCTAAAGTGATAGTGATGGGAATAAAATAGCTAATGACAATGAATCTAGCAGGTACTTAGTTAGGTACAGCTAGTACAAGTCAAGTTCAGTACTAGCAAAGTTAAACCAATTTCACACCAATATGCATAATATACATGTAAAAATATGCACATTTAAGTATTCTATATTGTCTGACTGCACAATTATATTCAACGCATAAAATGCCGACGTTTTTAAGCAGTTTTAAAAAGAGCCTTGTAAATTTTACGAAAACTTGGAATTCCGAAGAATTCTACTACTGCGTCATACCTTGCAATAACAAATGCAAAACAGATTAAAATATACAGAATGTTTCCCATTCTATCAGTCCTCTATTTTGGAGTACCCGAATGTTAGCAAAAAACAAGTACAATGATGTCAGTTCATCTTTAATTAATTGACTTATAGTAAAATAAAATCATGTGGGGATTACCAGCATTACAGGCAATACTTTTTGTTTGTCGAGATTGCAAACACAAGCATTTGACAAAGCAACTTGAATGAAAGTATTTCACAATCCTGTCCAAATAATCTTGAAAACTCAAATCACACCTCAAGCATGACAGTAATCAGAAACATCATTTTCTAAGTACTATCCATGTTGGTGTGTATGGATATTTACATAGACATGCACAGTGTGCCTATGCAATCTGTAAAAAGAAATTAAGTTATAAAACAAACCGTACATACCGATAAATACGATTGTAGCACAGTACAATGACAAAATATTCATCCGTCATAAGTACTGCATTAAGAAACGATATGAGATACTTATCAGAAATAAAATGAACCATCATTATCATTTGTGATTAATTCAGTTTTAAGGAGTTTTATCTTTAAGATGCTGTTTACTTCCCTTAAGTCCAGAATCCTAGTAATTGCAACATAGGCACAATTACATGTAATAATTAGGAGCAGAAAAGGTTTAATAGTTATTATTCAAAGCATATAGTACCTATGTTCTGGCCAACTTCAACACATTTGAGTAGGTGGGCACCAGCTTCTGCCTGTGTTCTTTCCAGCATGCAGCAATTAGCATTTGAGGCAATAGTTTTCTAGAATTAAGTGGTGTGAATTGAGAAGGTAAGTTAGATACATGAGTATGTATAATTATGGTTATGGTATTTCTCTCTATTCTCTTGTAGGTAATTAGATGTGCAGTTGCAGATTGGCATTAGAAACGAAAATAAGTATCTGCCACGCTTTAGTAAACATGTACACAACAGAGTACCTAACATCTAGCCATTCCAACATTCCATTTATTATTGTGTTGCTTTACAACTTATTATTAAGGAAGCAAGTGTAATGTATTTATAATTATAAGAAGTAAGTGTATTAACTCTAAAATGTTCTTCTGCCTGCCTTTTTTAAGCTCTTAAGATATAGTTGTAGTGAACTTCTCACTCAGGGTCGCCACAACTTTGACAAATAACATTATGCTATGATAATTGGTTTTTACCTAGGTATACAAGTTTAATATTAATGTGTAAAAAGTATGAATCATTCTGTCGATACAAAACATCTTAATAAAGTACCTGAATGTAACCACGTTTAATCAATGCTAACCCTAATAAATGTACCTGTATTTTTAATGAAATCCTTCTGGAATTAATACAGCACCAACACCGATGATCGCCTCGAAAAATACACTAGTAATCCTGAAAATAATGATGAAGTGAAAAAACGTTCACAATACCGTTTCATGTAAGAAAACTCATGGATTTTGTTATTTTATAGTCTGAAAAAAGAATTAGTCTAGATATGAAACTACAAAAATAAGCTTGAGATAAGGTATAGTACTAATTGACATGGAAATTTTCCATTCTCAATTACCTTTTACTTCTGGCAAAGTATTATGAAATTTCCGTGTTTTGGTAAATTACAGCAACTATACAAAAAGCTAACCTTGCTAAAATAGTTTAGATTTCTAATCAGATCAATCAGTATTCGTGGTGTGTCATTATTCAATACTTTATTGTATAACATATAATAGTTCTTTATTTAATTCAAACATTTTTAAGGTTCATTTCAACGTATTTTTACAGTACATTTTAAAGAATTCATTTTTATATTTCAATTAATACATTTTTTAAATCCATTTTTATGGTCCTAAGAATAAGTCATTATCATCAAGTCATTGCATAAACAATTACTGGAGAACTGCAAATGATTGAGTTAGTTCTGTGGGCTGACTTTCTGCTCTAGTTCCAAGAATTGAATGGTAATCTTCTGGGGACAGCGTATATTGTTTAGGGTCAAAATATTTCTCCACATTTTCTTGAAGAAATCTAAATTACAAAAATACCAGTATTGTACACTGTTGCTATTTATTATTGCAAAACTTCGTCTGCAATATCTTTGTAGCCCAGAAACAGTTGTAAAAAGCTGCAAAAACTTACTGCAAAAAATCTGTCATGTGATGTAACATACGGTTAGTATCTTCAGCATTGAAATTAGAATGAGCAACCCTGTCACCCATTTTGCCTACAAAAGTTCAAAACAAAAATTTTATTCACATAAGTTAAGAATTAAGAATAATACAATAAAAACGTAATTTACTTACTAATTAACCGAAGCAAATGCACGAGTCCGTAAACTGAAGACATGGTAGGAAGTTCCTGGTTTACAGCCAGTTGTTCAACAATATCATCGTGACATTTGGCTACCTTTTGTAACAAAATATTTACAGCGTTTTTTAGATACCGTAATTTATACTACAAATAGAAACGAAATGTTTTCTTACAAATTGGAATTGAATTGCTTCGGCTTCATATATGAGATACTGAATTGCTTCATTAAACGCATTCTCAATATTAGACGTGAATATGTCCTCGGGGCTTCCAGCAATATCTCCGCGAGACAAAAAGTAATCTTCTAAGATTTTTTCCAAATTTGGATGAGCTGGAAGATCCAATAACTAAATATTGACAAACAAGCAAAATTGGTTTTATAAAATAACAGCATATATGCTTCGCGTAACCGAGTAAGTACTAGAAGTTAAACAACTGTTGTTAACCTGATTCTTTTGCACCACGAGAACCCAATCGTCAAAGAGGACTTGTTTCAAGATTTCAGGAATAGGGATTAATACACGAGGCGCTGCTTTAAATACTGTTTCCTAAGTACGCATGTTTGTAAACGATAACCAGCATATAAATACTTAAGATGACGCAATGTAAAAAGTGAATAAATATTACAAATTACCGATGCCTTAAAATGTGAGTTTTATGGATCGGTTAGGGCTAAGTTTTACTTATGTAAACTTACACTTTCTACAGAACGCTGCAGTGTCCGCATCATACGTTGGTTTATAAGGTTAGTTTCTAAACCTGGAAAATCATTGGACTCATTCGTCGGAGTCAGAATGGTCACTTCCGTGCTACGATTGTTACCATTTTCTACATCACCCATTGGACGTGCATTATTTGAAGATTTTGACCTCTTCCTCTTCTTGCTGGAAGTTGACATTGATTTCCCATTGGACCTGTTTCGCAAAAAATATTGATTGTCTCTACTTTAACAATTATTTTTATTTAAAACTTACGCAACTTACCTGGCAGTTGTAGCTTTCGCTGCAGCATCAAGATTTTTTTGAATTTCAACATTTTCCGGAGTATGCTTTAATACGAACTGTTCTGGGATCCATTCGTCGTACCTGAACATTAAGTAATAAAAATTTATTTTGAACATCATAACGATAATCCGATAATCTACTAAATCTACTACCTACTTAGTACAGTAACCCCAAATAAATATATAGATATAGAAGGGGAATCACGTCACAGATAATTAGCAAGTTACCAAAAGTAAGCCCTGCTGTTTAGTTTCCTAAATGTCAAATGATACTGCATAATAGTATTCAGAATCCATTCCAATATTTTTTTAGAATGCATACCTTTTCGACCATTGTAGAAAGTGTAAAAAGTATGTAAAACTGTCATCTTCGGTTTCTGGGCTTGTACTCCTGAGAATCTTTCTTGCCATCACTTTGGCATCATACAGTACAGCACCGTGAAATGCTAACACTTTTTCGTAGAGTTGAAAAATGGGTTCATTGTCTTTTAAAGCAACTTCGACTTTCTCAGCTGAAATCGGCGTTCCTTAAAATGCAAAATGAGTAAAATATGTCATTACTTTAATAAATATTGCATTTATCAAAATGCTACCTATGCTAGGAAAAATAAATGTTATCAATAATCTATGAAATGGTACTTTCTTCCGTTTGTTTCTTTTCTGTGTCTTGATGCTCATGTTTTAACGTCCCAGCTAAAGCAATTTCATGGATTTGAAAATCAGCCTGATTGTTTTTTAGAGCGACTTCAGTTTTCTCAGCTGAGATCAAAGTTATTTAAAAATAAAATATATGAATAATGTACTTTAATGATTATTATTGCATTTTTGTACATAGTAATCGAAAAAAATTCAATATGTAAAATGGTACTTTCTTTTGTCGGATTTTCCTCCATTTCTTGCTGCTCATATTTAACGGTTTCAGTTAAAACCTGTTCTTGAATTTCAAAAATGGCATTTTGAGCCAGCTGGACAGCCAAAATTGTTTCTTTAATAGTAAAATGTAGGAATAAATAAATTGTTACTTTAATACAATCGTATATGGGAATCGGAGAAAAATTAAAAACATGAAATGTTACCTTGTGTCGTGGTTTTCTCCTCTGTTTCTATTTGTTGCTCTAGGTTTGGTTTCTCAGCTAAAACCCTTCCATAGATTTCAAAAATGGCCTCATTGTTTTTTAATGCAACTTCAGATTTTTCTGTTGAGATCAACGTTCCTTAAAACGTAAAATATATGAATAATGGCACTTTAATAGTAAATTTTTACTTTTAAATTTATCACAACGCAATACGGTATTCCAAAAAAAGAGTTCACTGTACAAAAGGGTACCTATTTTCGTCTCTTTCTCCTCAGGTTCTTCCTGCTCCAGTTTTATCATTTCAGATTCAGACATCTTCGATATATTCCGAAGTTCAGTTTCATTTATTGGTTCCCTTAGCTTTTAAACTGTTTTAGATTCCTTCTTAAATGATATGAGATAGTGGCAGTGGTGGTGGGCCACCTTTGTAACAAAGGACACAAAATAGTTTATATTTGACCTTTATACTTTTATTGTAACTGTTTACACCAGAACACAGAACACCAAAACCTAAACCGGTTCTTTAACCAGAAATGTAAATAATACTATTATTATGAGAAAAAAGGAATATTCAGCAAAGCGGCAGCGATGATGGCGAAATGGCGATGAAGCCATTGAAGCCTATAACTTGACTTACTTGACACGACTAATTCCCACGCGGCCGCGCTGGCGCAATGGTGTATATAGATTTATATGAAGCTCTTTTCTTTTTTCATGTTATTCCTCCCATTTCCTCCGTTTCCTGTGTACTTTTGTTACTGTTCAATGGATATTTGGACAAAAAATGATACTGCATGAAACTTAAATGAAATATTTGCAAAACAAACTATGAAAACATATGTATTCTTAAATGATAGCATTGACTTATTGGTTCCTAGCACTCTTCTAAACCCCTCCTTTCGTCCTTTCAAAAGTCCGGAGATTTGGATACTATGAAAAATTAATATTCTCTAACTTAATTTCGGCGAGATCAAATTACTTTTAAAGATATTTCTAAAGAATGTGAGGTTTTATTATCTGGACAATTTTTACAAAATGGTTTTCTTCAAATAAAATATAATACACACATTTTTGAATTTTGAAAAGTAGACAGCTTAACACAATGGAATGTTATACCTGACGTAATGTAACTTATTAACTTATAGCTTAATCGACAATTAATTAAAACACAGTAAAAGGCAAACCAAATGTTAAAATAACGATTAACAAAATTATTCTGTACGTATGAAGTTATAGATAGGTATAACTGGTATTGTTGGATTGTATGTCAGTCAGTAGAACCAAATGCGACAGTAGATGCTGACGAATCCTAATTTTGACAAACATTTTGGTTAAGCACTTTTCAAAATAGAATTAATTGACTTTTTCATTTTACGTTTCACTTACAGTCAGAATCATTTTCGGAGAGCAACAGGTTTGAATTCGATCCACCTGATTTTTCAGAAATAGCATCGCATTCTGTATCACTACCATCATTTTCGATTAATAAATTCTTTTTTCCATTTTCCACTTGCTTACCAGTATCATTAAGTTCAACAGTATCTTCATCAGATTCCAAATCAAACAAACTGTTGGAACAGGAACCTGCATCTGACCGGGCAAAAGGTTGGGAATTCATAACATCTCCATCTAGACTTCTATGTTTTAGTGAACCCATCCAAAAAGCACATGAAACTCCTTGCATGGATAAAATCTCTCGGATGCGGAACACTAGTCTCTCCAAAGTTCTCTTTACGACGGGAACGTATCTTACCATGGACGGGTCTTTAGCTACCTGTAACACAAGAGTAAGTCATGCATTCAGGCAATGCTTTCTACTAGGACGGTTTTTCGATCAGTGCACAAGTAATTAAATAGCTTAATGTGTCTATTGCAATATTGATAATTATTTTACTTTAGAATGTTCGCAAACGTATTGAATGCGCCTGGTTGGGTGCTGTAGATCCCGACAAAAAGATTGTGCTTTTTCCGGATCTCTTTTCCAAAGTTCAGGTAACATACTTGCTCCTCCGCTAGTGAAGGCGTCTAAAAATACTCGTGTATTCTGTTAGGAGAAAACGAAATTGCTGTGACAGTGTCTCTTAAAGAAAGCATATGGCTTGCATTAACATTTTTTAAATTTTGAAATCATATTGGGGGAAAATAAGGTATCCTCGCCTTGGATAGTCGAGGAAAGATTAAAAATAAAATACCGCACATACCTTTAACAATGGGACCAATATAACCTTTTTCTGGGCTTTCTGAGCCACCATAACTAGTATTTTAAGAACATCCATTGCTGAAGACCAAAGTGATAGCAGTTGATCGTAATCTCCTCTCTTTCTTCCCTATTTATTAAGTATTTAACAAGTCAATTATATTATGATACTCATTTTGCATTTTAATTAGTAATTGACGACTGCGAACATTACTAACATGTTTATACACTTGATGAGACAATCCAGAAACCAATATAGCAAACCATGTCTGGAAATTCGTTTTCGTACAAGTTTTATAGAAGTCAGTGCAAGGAATCGGCGCTCCTTCAGCACACTCAGCAGGAATAAGACTGCGAGCTATTCCATGGATTACTTTTATAGGGTGTGCCGATATAGAAAGCCAACTTTTTAGAAAAAAAGATATTTGAGAAGAAGGCAGTTTCCAATCCTTGCTGAGATATGTTTTGACAACAGAATCTGTAATAACGAATAGTATACGAAAAACTTGTCATCTTAACGAAACTGATTGGTAAACCGAGCAGAGCGAATGGTAAAAATAAAAAACTAACCAACTGCAGTTTTCATTGCATCTTGGTCCTCCAGCAAATCATGAACATTTTTTAGTAGCTTCAAATGATCGACGGCAGTGGAGGGTTCTACAACATACTCTGAAATATTCGCCAAATATTCGGAAACGTGTTCAGTAAGTTCCACAATTGACAAGTCTTCTGCTGCAGCGACAGAACCGGGAATACGACGTGCGGCAATAACAGCAATATTTGAAGCTATTAAAGCCTTACGGTCGCCTTCAAAAGAGGCTACAGCATCAAAGTATACCGTCAGGGAATTTATCAGTAAACGATAACATGATTCTGCTTTCGTTTGCTTTTCTTCTTGCAGAACACCATCACCCACACTCTGAAAAGTCATTGCAATGACAAACAAAGTAATAGCTAAAATTCTCAAAACCTTGAAAGATTTTAGAGTATTTAATAGTTACATCGTAAGCTGCAATAATTGTCTCCATATGGCAAAGTATAGAGTTGAGTAAGTCGTCTACTTGCAGAATGTCGAATTTATTTACGGTTTCTAATGTTTGCCAATTAAGTTCTGCTAGTAAAAATGCTAGTGTCTCTGGAGTTATTATTTCAACATCTCTAAGAACATTATTAGACTCTTCGGAAACCAAATTTGTAAGTACATTTCCAAAATCCACATTAACAGGATCAAGACTCAAAGGAAATTTCAGCAAAGAAAATACCTTTGAATAGAATTAAAGCTTTATTGTTGTTAATTTTGCCATTTTGATACTTTTAAATGTTTTAAATTTCATGTACCTTAACATCCAGCCGTCTCAAATATGGAAATATGTGCTTAGGTTGAATTTCGTTTACTATATCTTTTCCTAGACCCTTGACAGATTTTTCTTCGTCGGACTCAGAATCAGCGAAAATATCAGAATTGATATCGCTGTCATCACTGACTTCTTCACGTTCCGAGTCGTCAGAGCCACGTCTTTTCTTTTTTCCCTTTTTAGACTTTTTTCGCTTTTTAGTGGCTGTGCGTTTTTTATTTCCTTTGTTAATTGCTGAAGATGGTCCTGCGACAGAACCGGCACTGCCAGGGTTATTTGATTGATGATTGGTCATGTAAGCGGTGGGCAACGAGGGGAAATCTTCAAAATGGCGAACAAGTATCCTTTGCAAATCAACAATATTTCTCAAGCGGAGCCAAATTTTGATCCTCAGTTCAGTTATAGTTTCGTTTGCAAATGAGGAAACTGATTCCCGAAAGAAATTAATTGCGAGAACCAAATACTGTCCCAAGTGGAATTTATGTCCATGGTTCAATCCCCTTAAATCATCTTTTTCATAGTAGTCTATGAAAGATCAATAAAATATTCTTAAATAATTTTAAGTACTGAAATAAACACCGTATTCTTCAATTCACTTGCAAATAATTTACCTGACATTGTAGGAAAGAATATAGGCAAGCCAAGAATTGCATCAATGCCTTCTAAATCATTGTTTTCCACTTTGTTTTCTAATGCCGTTATGATTCGAAGGTGTGAAGGAATGACGATAGGACTAATGGACATTGGCTTCTCCTCGAAAATCAATAACATTTTGTTTTCTGCCTCCTTGTTAGCATCAAATGCAATTGAGAGCTCCAGCTCACCTCTGCCTACATTAGATATCACTTGAGAATCCGAATCTTGTAAAACCGTCCATGTATTCTAAAGAGTATAAAGTATATTATAAAACACGCAAATTAATTAAGAAATGTGACAACATCAAAATATGAACCTCAAATTTGGTTTTCAGAAGATCACGGTAGTAAACGCATTGGGACATCGGCAAACTATCAATACATTCTGCCAATTCATCAAAAAATATACGGCAAGTGTCTTTGTCCCGCTCTACAAACGTCCATGTTAAATGAAGAAGGCTTTTTATTTCATCTGTAACAACAAAACTTTCAATGTCAATTTGTAAGATTAAATAATTTGTTTCGCCCGATATGGCAAAACCTCCACCACAGGGAAAGAATTTTCATGACTTGTAAATGGCATGTGTAAACACTAAACAGTTATAATATACCCACAAGAAATAATAACAAATAATAACATGCTTATTTTGCTAAGATTGAGCAAGATGGCGAGAAAGTGAATTACATCGAATAATTCAATTATTAGGTACAAGTAAAATGGAATTCAAATTAAACTGAATACCTTCATCTGGTTCCTCGTCAGAGCTTAACTGCCTAACTGTGGCTACAGCCCCCATAACTCCACAACATCTCATCGGAAGTTGATAATGAGACAACTGTTTTCGAAGCAAAATATTGAATTCAGATTTAAATGGATTTTCTTCGGTGTTGCCAGGAATATGAGCAATTGTAGCCAGAACATTCATAAGACATCTAATTTGATAATTTGTGAACTTTATACGATGATCCCAAATTCCCTATAAAAATTCAAAAAAGTTATCTATATTTGGAATTTCATAAAGATTTTTTATTAGGTAACTTTTATAGTCATAAATGGTCTTAGAAAGTTGTACCATTAAATTCGCAGCAAACAGCTGAAGCTTTTTAGGTTCCGATTTTGATATGTCAGAAAAAATTTTCAGTGCTGCATCTTGACAAACTGAATTGCTGTTAACCACTAATGTACTCAAATTAAAAACAATAGTTTGCGCTTCAAAAGGACTTAGGCTTCGAAACAAGGCCCTAAGAAACAACAGGATAATTAGCTCCTAACTATTGTCAAATAAGTATTGGTATCGATGGTACATAACTCCTGCCTTTGGCTGCACCTATGATATGCCTTGCCCTGACCAGACCAGATATTAAAAATAAGATGCGTAAAATAAAAAATTTCTTACTCCAAAATATCAGAAACGACAGAAAACAATTTGGTGTTTTTTTCTCTCAGAATGTTTTCACAGATATTGAACAGTGTTGGGAATAACTGAAATACGATCTGTAAATAGAGTTCAAATAGCTGTCACACTACGAAATACAAAATATCCTACTACTTCTACAAAGATACTAAAGAAAACTTACAGGTTTAGTATGTTGAATAAGTTCTTGTAACATTTCAATGGTCAACTTTTTATTTTCAAATAGCATGTAAAGGGCAGTTGTATTTGATGGGTATGATTCTGCGATAACAAGTAGCATAACCAAGTCTATCGCTTTCATTTCACGTTCATCCCACAAACCGGTGTCATCCTTAACTTGCTAATAACAAGTTTCAAATTGACATTATAAAAGCTTACTAGCACAAGCAACAATGTAAAGGAGGTCTTTTGAAAATCAAAAAAATACCTTTGTCCATGTAGAAACAATATCTTGTCTGAAGGATACAAAGAATCGCAATTTTTCAATAATTTCGATTAAATATGCTTCGTGTTTAGAATCTTTTTTGGCAGGTCTTAGTACAAGATTTTCCCGAATAGTTCGAATTGCCTATGAATTTTAAGGAATAAGTAAAAATAATTTTGAGATGAGGAATTTAAATTACTTACAAACTTAAAACTTATGCTTACATTTTCTAAAGCACTCAAATTTTCATTTCCAAATAAAAACGAAAAAAACGCTGGTAAATCTGCAATTTGGGTCTGGAACATTTTATCTAAAGCTGAACTTTGAATTCTTTCGTTCATGGTTTCATTGTCGATTTTCAGTGTTGAAAAGCTGTCCACAAAGGATGAGATAAGATGTGAAAAATTTTCGAATATGGGTCTGAAACAAAAGAATCGTTTTACTACTAAATATCGTAGACCATTTCAATTAATCATATAGTTAAGCAAATGAATATTATAATTTCCTTTTCTGGAAATATAATATATTTAAATACAGGACTTAAATTAGGTAGTCATATTAAGTTTAAGTTTACAATAGTTTATCAACTATCTCTTCGTGATATTTCGGTGGCAGAATAACTGGAATTGCGTGAATGACGTGCTTTTGAACAGGAGTAAGTCCGTTTTCTAAGCATTCCAGTAAACCTTTGAGTAAAGAAGATCCATCTGTTATATCCGGTAAATACATCAATTGTTTTAGCATTGACTCGGCGAGATGCACGTCATCAGGGACCCTATGAATGTGGAACACCATTTATTAAGTGAAAATCTAGGATAGAGTCGAAGCTTCAAATTACACAGAATATTATGGTTATGCCTTTTTGTCTGCTTGGTATGACTTACGTAGAAAATGATAATTCAATTAGCATAGGCATCATTGCCTTCACTACTTGCGGCTGTAAATTCTCCACTCCGAGTAAACAGTGTAATAAAGGTGGTTGAGTTTCTTCGTCTTTCAGCTACACAGAACAATACGACAAGAAAATTTCAACTGTAAAAGACACCTAATAAATAGAAATGACAAAATGATGGACAAATCAATAAAAATTATTGTGCATACCAAGGTGATCGTCATTGCTGACCGCATTATTTCTTTCTTTGAAAAATATACTTTCATAGCAGCCACAAACTTTTCCAGTTCAGATTCTACTCTGTGCTTTGCCGAGTTGTCTTGGTTCACCCAATCAAACATTCGCTTTCGGAATTGCATACAGTCGAATTCTGAGATAACCAAAATAAATAGCTTTTTACTTTTCATGTTTGCTATTGAATACACTTCCGCTCAATAAGACTTTATGTGTAATAAGATAATTAAATTAAGTTAGTGATTTACGTAGGTGATTTCTCTGTTGGCCAATGATATATCCATGTCTCTGAAGTATTGATGAAAACAATGAATGTCCTGAGGGAGCAGATATTATTATTGGACTTGGGGTAGGATTAACACTTGGAACTATTGGAGTTACACATGGAGTTGTTAACAGTGGTTGTGGTGTCAGACATTCGATGTTAACAGGACGATTAGCAAGTGCGACCCGTTTGGCAGATGTTTCCGCTTGAGAAGTACTAGGTTGACCTTCCACAGGATTGGCTGCCTCTATTGGGGTAGAATGCCATACTGAGGCATCTGAAGTCTTTGAACTTCCTTCAGTAATTCGCTTCCGCTTACTCAGGCCGGTACGTCTCATGGTTCTACTAATAAGTAAATAAATAAGTTAAAATCCTCAAGAGAAATAGTTATGATAAGATTATAAAAAAGTTTTACAGTTGCAAGTTAGTCGCATTTTAAGAAAATATTATGAAAGATAGTTTCATATGGATGTGGACAGGAAACAGCAGGTCAAACTGAAAAAACTTCTCAGTGTAGAGAACAAAACGAGTATATCAGCTGGGATTGGGATGTATTTAAAACTGAAGATATCAACTTTGTAAACAAAACAAAGTCATCTGTACTATATATGCAAATTTGTAAGCCACAAATTAAATAGACGCTAGAAAAGCTTATGATGAACACGAAATCTTTTAAGTCAGGATTAGGATCAAAAGAAAAACAGCATTTACCTAAAGTGATACCATATGACGTCAGTGTCAGTAAAAGTCAAAATGCAAATTCGAAACTTGCAATTGCAAATAATGCAAGAAAGTTCAAAGTTCAGCCAAAAAACTCGAGCTTACAATAATCTGCTTTCTGTTAATTCTGATTTTCTGATTTACTTCTGCTATTTGTGAGACAAGACAAGACAGGATCAATGTTTGTTTGCCGCCTAACGAAGTTCCCACTTTTATTTTATGGGGTAACGTGACACTTCGCACTCTTATTAGCTTTGAAACTTTTGTCTGTGCTTTTATTTTTTAATCAGTTTACAATTTATTGTCAAGCAATTTGCTTAAGATGTATGTACGTACATCGATATAATCAATGCAACAAATAAATTTGCAATAAATGCTTCGTCTTATTTTGTTATCTTTACAATCACAATTTTTAGACCTTTCTGGACGGAGATAATACAAACAATAAACGTAGACATCACTTGAGCTTGGGCTCCAGCATATTGTTCTGATTATCCAGCCAGGACATAATATTTTCAATGTACATGTCGCTCCAGATTTTATTTTGTCTAATGACTTCCACCGAGTTTCTTAAAGACACTTGGATATTATCTGGTAAATCATCATTGTCCAAAATGTACTCTTCCAACTGCAAAAGCAATGTATATTTCCAGTACATTAAATTGATAAAACTACTATTAATGAAATTAAACCTGATTAAGTTTAAATTATGTTTATAAAATGTTTAAATAGACGTAGTATTTGAGTTATCCATCTATGCCAGCAAATAATGGGAATACATAAAATGTAAAAAAGACAAGTTATTAAAGCGATCCACGGACCTGAGTTATGCGTGCTGTTGTCGATAAATATTGGCTCATTGTAGAAATTGCTGAAGAAATTGCCGATGCTCCGAGTCTGTATAATGCAGAGAAGGAATTAAAATTACATTAATTTATTGAAATACTATGAAGTCCACATTTTTCAAAGGGGAACACAGTACACTACATTTAATGGAATACAGATATAACTCACTTTTCAATTATATCACTCTTTTTGTCGGTCAAGAATCTGTAAACTAAATCATGAGCGATTGAATTTTCAGCAATCTTATTTATCAAAAGTGACTGCTTGTGAAAAGAAGACGTCTCATCCAAGGTCAATTCTAAATAGCTATAGTAGGGGATTGAATTATGAAACATTTTTTCATCACTAGTGTGTATGTAGATATATTACATTTTCTGTAAATAGGTACCTTAATAGGTTTTCCTCGGAAGACGAGCATCCCAAGGAATTTAAAAGCAATGTGTTTTGCCTGTCGCTTTTATTTACTGTGTATCGTTCTTTAATAAAATCGCTAACACCATTACCTTCAGCACTGGCTACTGCTCCGCAATAAATCATAGGCTGAATATCTGCAGCAATTCTATTTCATAAATACAAATTTTTTAAGTCAACAAAAATGACACCATTTAGAAGATATTTCTTGGCTAAATTTTGCTGTCACCTTATGAGCTAATTATCTAGTTAGGTGTATACGTATACTAACTAACTACTGTATGAATAGCAACAGTATACAAATATTCATGAATATTTTTATGAATATTTTACATGAATATTTTTCATGAATATTTTCCATGAATATTTTCCATGGATATTCTTCGTGAATATTTTCTATGGGTATTTTTCATGAATATTTTCCATGGATATTTTTCATGAATATTTTCCATGGATATTTTTCATGAATATTTTCCATGGATATTTTTCATGAATATTTTCCATGGATATTTTTCATGAATATTTTCCATGAATATTTTTCATTGATATTTTCCTTGGATATTTTTCATGAATATTTTCCATGGATATTTTTCATGGGGATATTTTACATGAATAGCCTCTAGAATCAATGACATGTAAAATATAGTTTCATCTTACGGGTTGACATTGGAGTTTTCCATCCATTGTTGTATTAAAGTTCTAGATGTGTCATGGCATAATTCATGGCTCATTCCACAAGCCCAGTCAAGTAGTTGTGCCCGAAGCATAGATTTAATAGGACTCTCGCCTTCTAATTGATTTCCTCCAATCCTTCTCAAAGGCTCATCGATTTTGTTTAAGATGTAAGTCTAAAGAAGTATACAATATGAGACTGAAATTTTTGATGCATGCCATATTATTCAAAAAAAATCGGTAAATTTTTAATGAAAGCAAGAATTGCAACTTTTACTTTAAATTTGTCAAAGTTTGGAGTATCTCTTAAAAGCGTATATGTCTTTCTAAGGTTGTTCAAAACAGTAGTCCATACGACAAGTGTGTTTTCGTTATTAAGATATGTCGTAAAATCCAGAGCCTGAGCTATGGGTATGTAATCTGAAAGCAAAACATTATTTGTGAATCGAAAAAGTATTTGGGCTTCCAGAATGGTCTCAATCTAAAGAAAATGTTCCTATAAAAATATATAAGCACATAATATATAACATGCATTTACTCGTAAATGCCAATTTGAAGTAGTCATCAAATAGCTGACTTCTACTTGACGAACTAAACACTTCATGATCTTCATCAAGCTGCTGCTTGAGTAGAGAAGTAAAATGGCTGTCATACATTACTCTGTAATAACCTGAAAAGTACAAATAAAATATATGATGAAAACCACAGCGGTGCGCAATCTAAATGGAAGTGTATGCACGATCTGTAAGTTCTGTGATAACTGATTGTGATTTCCAAAGGAAATTGGCAAATAAAGCTGGTTTCGTATAGTGTTTCTTACTTCGTGCATCAGGATTTACAAAAAGCCATTCATTTGTCGATGGTACTGCAGTGGAAGTGATGAGAGTTGTTTTGTTCAGCCAAAGTTTGGGTGTCCAATTATTCTCTGAAAAGTCTGGATTGGATTTGGTGGCGTACGTTACAGGAACATACCAAAGGTCATTGGGGTCCATGTTACTGTTTGCTGGAGTGAGAAACTTTTCCTGTGTTCAAAAAGGCATTAAAATAATAATAAGCTTTCCTTCACGGGTTCCTTTTCGAGATGTATATGTGTTCTAAATTTTCTATTTTTGCAAGGTTCCCGATGTATGTACTTCATAAAATGTCATTTGCAATTATTGATTTCAATATTATATGTAAATAATTATTATGACTTGAGCCAGAACTGTTGGTATTGGTAGCACTGCTGTATAGGCATTAATACATGATTGCCATACTATTTTATATGTAATATCATATAGCATATTCCATTCTATGTATGGCTAATACATGAAGTATTTCATGATCTTAATATATGGTTCGGTTCTATTGGATCGTTTCAGCATACTGTTTACCTGAGATATAAAAATTCGGTTAGCAGAAACCCGATAAACTTTAATTAGTGGAAATCCTGTTTGTAGAGTCCAAGTATCCATAATGTCTTTCACGGTTATTCCATCAGGCAATCTCCTGTCTTCGTCAGCTGCGAGTTGTAACTCAGCAAAAAGTTGATCCTGAACAGCATTTCCGTAAGCACTGAAAGATTTCATCTTTCATTTTATGAAAAATCCAAGTTAGGAATTATTATAATATTTGGTAAGTAAACTGAATGAATTTTCTGCTAACTTGTTTTTGAGATAAGTTCTTAATCCTTTTATAAGTGTACTTTCAGTTAGGAATGCATTCATCGTACGGATTAACGAAGCTCCTTTTTCGTAGGCTATTCTTGAGGGTACGTTCACTACTTGATCAATAACACTGCTGTGAACTGGAACAGAATTCGCTCCAGCATCGTATTCCATGGCCAATTGAATGGTATCTAAAACAACTCGATTCATGGATTCAAGTTGTGGCTCAGTTGTATCTACTCCTACGAACTGTAGGTATCTGGCAAACCCTTCGTTAAGCCAAAGCTGTTTACAATAGGGTTACAAATGCTATTTTAAATTATATGCAAAACAAAGATTTTCTAGTCTGAATGTCATTGCTGAGCATCATTATAAGAAACTTACGTCGTTCCACCAGTCATTTGTGACCTGCAAGCAAACAAGGTCACGAAATTCATTTATATTAGTTCATGATATGAATGTGCCCATAATTAATTTATCACCACAAAATTATATTTTAGAAACGACAAAACAAATTGTATTTTCAAAATATTATTTTTATTAAATAGCGAATAATAAATTTTGCTTTGATTTCGTACCAAATTTCCAAACCACTGATGGGAGAGTTCGTGAGAAATTACTGCAGCTTGTCTCCATTGCTCAAATTGCGTAGACTCTCCTTTGAAGAAAAGCATGTATGCTATTCTGTATGTGTTGAGACCCCAGTTTTCCTGTATGCGTTAAGTAACCAAAATGACTTCAAGGTCTAAGTCAGTAATTTTACGAACGAAATGAAAAGCTATGTACCATTGCTCCAGCTGCAAAATCGGGAATAGCAACCGAGTCCATTTTGCTCACTTCGTAAGGAAAATCAAAATATATTTCAAAAAAATTGATAATTTTTGCTGCGACCTGGGCAGAAAACTTGGCACTGTCCTCCTCGTTCATCATTGGAGGTGGTCCCCATGTCTGTGTTTAAGGTACATACATTTTTCGATAATGCAATTCAGTGCACCAAATTAATTAAACCATTTATATTACGCAAAGAATCAGTCAACATAGTAAATAGTAAACGAGACAGTCTGAAATGGAATTATTTATAAGTGAGCGAATAGTGAATACCCTGATAGGTTTATGGTACAGCCCCGTTGGTGCTTCTTCTGCAGTAAAATCTGAAACTATGATTGCGATGAGGTAAGTCGGCATATTCACAGTAGTTTCATATTCATCCCAAACCCAGCCAGGCAATTCTTCACTACATATTAGCATAAAAAACATCTTTAGTCTACGTATCCCTAAATCTCATAAAGCCTGTAGTGTATCATTACAATAACTCTGCAACTAAACATATATTATTGTCCGCGTAAATAATTATATCAATAGTAAGAACGTGAACTACATTGGCGTGGGTTCTCTAATGAGCTCTGTACAAAACAAACTGTGGTATCCATTTGCCTGGTCTCTTGCAATTTTCACATCAAATGTGGCCCTCAAAGCCGGTTCATCAAAACAGGGAAACGCTTTCCTGGCACCAAGTTTTTGAAACTGAGTTGTGGCAAGATACCTGAGTATTTTGGAAATAAATCGTATTTATTTAGGCGCATATCTTAAGTTCAAGTTTCATGTACAATGTTTTCCAATTCCTCAAATCAAAAGTATCAAAACATCCAATATTAAAGTTTTAACAGAGGTGCAATTTAATTTTTGAACCTAGTTTGTCCATCAGCAGTTTGATACGAACTTCTATAGAGTCCATCGAGGTCATTAGAAACACGTGCAACAAAAGGTATTTCAAGGATGTACTCTTCGTTTAGCCTCAAAGTTGTGTCCAAACCAATTGCATATGTTTGCTTTGTAAGATTATAGCTATGACTAGACGGAGTCAAGATGGGGTCTCCGGATACGGGTGTTACCTATAAAGTTAAAACTAAGTCAGATATGTCTATAAAATAAAATTTTGAATTAGAACTCACTTTTACTCCTTCTTCGTCGATATCTATATTCAAAGAGTGCAATTCTATCTCATTTGTGGGTTCCAGGCATTTGATGCGTATGCGAACTATTCCAGGAGCCGTGAAGGATTGTGTTTCATCTTCGTTTTCAAGAATAGGACGAATTTCTAATTGGTAATTTGAGGGGACAATTGATCTTGAAAGCCGATCACTTCTGATGACCGGGTCTTCTCTAGCGTCATTAAAACCAACTTGCAAACCCAGTTGTAATGGAGGGCTTGCCTGTACCACAAGACAACTAAAAAGCCCTGTTAGTATAATATTTATGACCATAATGTAAAATGGAGTATGAAGCCAAAAATGCATTTTGCCTATGCCTAGGTTTCAAAAAACTGCAGAGAAATTAGTACATAAGATACAGTCTACTAACCGAACTCAATTAAAGGCATATCGCATAACGGTACAGATACAATGAGAACTTATCTATCAGGGCAGAAAATATCATCCTTGTTATCGGATTAATCGAATTTCTGACTTAGACATTGACAATGACAATGAAAATTGATAAAATGATATAGACCTACAGAGTTGCAGTAATACAACAATGTACAACTAAACCCATAAAAACTGTTCTTGTATTTTTAAGCATAATAGCAAGTAAATTATAGGGAAAAATTCCGTGATGTTATTGATGCAAATAAGTTAATAACGTTTTGGTCAATTAAAGAAAAGAGTTGTTCTAAGTATTTATCGTTTTTTACCAGAAATATAGGAACCAGGAATATTTTAGGCCAGTCTTCTAATCAGTTGTGCAAACTCTGACAATAATTTATGATAATAATTATGCAAGAGAAGAGTTTTATTACCCTATAATAAACCACTTCTATAGTTAGATATACTACTGACCCCTTTTATTCTCAGGTATTATATATTATTAACTTATTGACAGTGACTTTTAAAACGAGGTGTTTGACGAATTCAACTTCATTCTTCATTTATTCCTTATATACTAATGTATATCTTTATCTTTACCCCAATTAAATACCCAATGTAGTCTTTATTAATTTATTACGCTTATGTACACGTACGCACATCACATTATGCAAGCCTCTGATAAAAGTTATATATAATCACTCACGGTGGTTTAAGTTATGGTATCGATAGGGGAATTTATGCATTAGTCGTAAATTTTACTGAATCTTTGCTGATATAATTTTCATTTTGTAGTTATCATTGTGCTAACATCAGTTGTTAAATGCACAAGAACTTGATAGTGTTTATTCGTTTATTGCTGTTTCATAGTCAGAACTTTTTTCATTTTCCATGAGTGGTTGCATTTCAAGAATAGTAAATCTACTAATCTGTAATAAGTATATTTAGTATAAACATTTCTTAGAACATTTTATCAAAGATTTGTTATGTAGTTACATTGTAGTGTAAAAACCTGATAACAGGACAACAGGAGTACAGGATAAGAGTAAAAAATAATACCTATATGATATCATGATATCTGCATACATGTGCAGATGTATAGATTGCCTTATATATGTAAGCGATGCAGCTTAAATTTCATTTGTACTTTTGTATATTATGCAATCCAAAACGCAATTTGAGATGCTTGTGAGACCAAATAATGGAAAATCTAATTTTTATTTCAGCGACATACTTCTCTGGTCTAACAAGCAGTTTTTCATGAAGTAATACGTAATACAACCCCATATTACTGATGTATGATATTACTAACTACGCATTTATATAACACGATGTTGATACAATGAATTGCGTATACTGTATACATGAATACATGTATACTACGCTACAATAATTTCCTTATTGCCCTACATTTGCGTTGTGAAGCCACTATCTACGGGAAATAAGCAAAACAAGTATAGACAATACGATCGACGATCAATACACGTGGACAAATACATACATCAAAATAATAATTGTGCCATAAAAAATAAAACGGATTCGATTTGGCTTTAGCATCATTTCATGCCAATAACTAAGAATTGAAGGGGAGAACCCTTCTAAATACCTGAAAACCTGTCAAGACAAGACAACTGACCATTAAGTATGTAATAACATTATTACAACTGTTCTGCAACTATTAATTTATGCTCTTCCAAAAGAGTGGAATAATATAAAACCTTGTTAAATTCCACATTTTAGACATTAGAACACAGAACTTCTTTCTGATTGAATTGAAGTTACTACTTGCTTTTAAAATCTCAACTCGAGTTTATATTACTTTGACAGTTTCACGTTTCATGCATACCTAATATTCGTGAATATAGTGGTCGTAATAGCAAAATGGCAATGACAATAGATGCCATGCTGTGTTACATACATCCCATGTCACCATAATCACCGTTTTTCATTATCCCTTAGAATTGTATTGCAACTTTTGAGATGGTGGTATTTAACCTACTTTAGTTATATAGTGTATTAAGAGAAAGTGCACTTCCTCGTAAGTATACAGAATCTTTGATTTGCATGTATTGTATCATTGTATGTACATACATTCAACCGTACACACCTTAAAATGTCTGTTTGTATTTAGCACACACTGCAGTCGGCATCGGCAGTAAAGAATACGAGAATACAATTAGACTACAGATATTTTATGTCATTACCCTTAAGAACATTGCTCACATGTAATGCTACTTAGAATAGAAGACAGACATACGTTATACGTTACGAAAGTTTTATTAATTACTAGATATTAGAACGTATTGACAGTGATTGTCTGTTTAGGATGATGGACGATATGACGATGATGGATGATGTCGCACTTTTGGTGGGATAGTACTAGTTAGTATTACTTACCTACCTATATGTAAAAATTGGTTAGATTATATCCAACAGTATTGCAGTACGTAAAACAGTGTTTGTGATAATCGAAAATGCTTATAAAGAATTTAGTGCAGATAATGTGCATAAGTCTTTAATGTCGGCATTTTAGTATAAAATAACGTGTGACATCGCTTTATCATCTACAGCATGCCATTTGTACAGGTACCTATCACGTAACTACATAAGACACTAGATGAATAATCGAACGCAAAAGAGTACGAGACGATGTATGTCAGCTATTTGATCGTGTAGTTTGGCTGGGCAGAAGGCAAATCGTGGACAAACGATAGATTTCGTATCATATTGCCATTTCCGTTGTTTGCTTATGCAATGCAAGCAATGATACACAAACGCCATACGATACGACTCATACGAGAGCCAAGCAAGGGTCGTTTAGTAGGTTCTTAGTACTTCGGTACATGAAATTGGTACCTTTGCTATATATCATCACTATCACAGGAAAGTATTGTTCATAATAGCTGTACTGCTTGCGTGCACAGTGCATACGTTGATGCTTCGACATAATAATGATGGGTTGATGGGTAACTAACCATTCAGTAATGAATGTAGTATTTCTGTGGTCGTATATATCTCTATTGCCTTTGAAATAAATGTATGGCAAAATAAAAGTTCGCCTACAGAAGAAAGTTAGTCATTAGTCATTGAGGAATCATCACCGTGTGTTTTTTGTTTAGGATAAAGGTGCAAGCAAGGTACAACTTGTGGATTGAAGAAGGTAATTATTTTGCTTTTTTTATTGCAATTTTTGCCTTCCCGTGAGACATTTTGTGAGAACGAATACTCTCACTTTTACCCTACTTACTTTTCCGTCAATATAATCAATTCCCGCCAGTCCCGCTACAGTTTGAATACTTTCACATGCGAAGTTACTTTCACCGCAAGGTTATTAGTTTTGGGATCATTTCGAAGAATTCGAATTTTTTTCATAGTAATTAGTATTCATTTATCAATCATCTTTAAAAAGAAAAATAATAATATTGTTTTCTACAGTTTTCAGGTGACTGTTCCCTCTTCCGGTACTAAGATATTATTATTATGGCTGCTACATTGAATGGGAAAACAAATGGTGAAGGTGATTCACCGAAAATTGGACCAGAACGCAGTGAAAGCAATGTTACTGGACAAAATGGCTTTGGCACTACACCGTATTTTGATCCAGTAGAACATGGACTAGATGCAAATTTTTCGCTCACGTCATTCACAGAATTAAAAGGATGAGGTTGTAAACTCCCTCAGGATGCTCTAATGAGCCTTCTTGAGGGATTTAAAGAAGAGTCTAGTAGTTCCTCTATTAAAGCACCCTTAATAGGTAAGATGTTATATTTTTTTCAGTAAGTTCGAATTATTGAAAAGAATTTTTTGTACAGCTGTATTAATTTTCTTTTTGTTTACTAGTTTATAACAATACATATACCATCGCAGAAATGTATGAGTTACCAAAACTATCATGAAATATAATTTGCCACGATTTTAAATTGTTCAATAGGTATCGGTATGGATGCCTCAGTGACACCCTTAAATTATGAAAATCTAGTTTTAGTGCAAACAACGGATTTCTTTTACCCGTTAGTTGATGATCCATATTTACAAGGTATGAAAATTCACTTTTTTCAAATGTTATCGCATGATATTCATTCATTATAGACAATGTAGTAATCACCCAGTATGAATAGGGAAAATTGCTTGCGCCAATGTATTGAGCGATTTATACGCTATGGGAGTAACCAAGTGTGATAACATGCTGATGCTTTTGGGCGTGCCTTCTAAAATGACAGAGAAAGAACGAAAAGTTGTGATTCCTCTACTAATGCGTGGATTTAAAGTATAAAAGTTTCTTACCTGACAATACATAAAAAACTAATTTTACTGTCTTCTATAACCAGACTTCTACATGGGCATATTTATAATTTTAGGACCTTGGAGTAACTGCTCTCACAGCTGTAACAGGTGGGCAAACTGTAATAAACCCTTGGTTGATTATTGGGGGAATGGCCACTGCTGTTTGTAGACCACTTGATGTGATAATGTTGGTTATAATTTTTTATTGCACAATCAAATCAATTTTTTCAAATGGTATGTTCAAATTTTAAAAATTTTCAAGTTTTAATTGGTGTATTTCATAGGCCAAAGAATGCGCAAGTCGATGATGTTTTGGTGCTGACCAAACCTTTGGGTACACAAGTTGCCGTCAATCTTCATCAGTGGATGATTTTGAATAACGCAGCGTGGGCTCAAGTCAAGTCAGTAATTAGTAAAAGTGATACCATTCTTGCCTACAACAGAGCTATGGAATCAATGGCACGGCTTAATAAAATTGGTTAGTAAAGTGTAAAATCGTGCCATGTAAAGGTTCAGTTTAAGTAAATCGCAATTTCTAAAGAATTTTACTATACATAGCCGCGGAATTGATGCATAAATACTCTGCCCATGCGGCCACAGATGTAACTGGTTTTGGAATACTCGGCCATGCTCGTAATCTTGCTAAAAGTCAAGTCTCAAAAGTTTCGTTTTCAATTAACTGTTTGCCAATTATTGAAAAAATGCATGGCATTTCAAAATTTACTGGAAAGTTTAAACTGACACAAGGATTTTCAGCAGAAACATCAGGTACATTATTTTAACTTTTTTCAGTGTAAATTAGAATTACAATTTCATTTGTAAATGCCAATTATTTATAGGAGGACTACTTATATGTCTGACCCCAATGGCTGCACTACAATACATTACTGAAATCGAGGAATTGGAAAGTCACAAAGCATGGATAGTAGGAACTGTAAATTCAGGCAACAACACTGCTGACATTAGTTCTGATTGTTCTATAATTGAACATCCTAAATAAATATATGGACAGCTTTTTAGCACAATCCCGAATACTAAAGCCATCCTTCCCAGTATTTTATTAAAGTACCTAACCTATATTTAAACATTTAGTTCACAAATGCATAACGCGCTTATGTTGCATTAAGCATTACATATTTTTCACTATAAACTTACAGAAAGATTTATTACTATATATGTACTATGTATTTCAAAGTCACATTATGTGAACGGGACGGTTAAAGGGCAATACGCTTGGTCCGTTTCGAGATGTATTTTGATGTGATCTTTGTAATATGTATTTTCACAATTGTTGAATAAAAAATTATGTGCAAGAACATATTTTTATTATGGACAACATTTTTTATTTAACATACATAAGTCAAGAAGAAAAAATTTACAATTTGCAGGTATTTTACCTGATAAATCAGTGTAAACACAAATTTAATATTACAACTACTGACTATCGCCGTGTACGTGGAAGGAAAAAAATTTGTTTTTGAACGGCCGACATACCTTGAAAACATCAGATAGAGTGAAAGAATTTGGTTTATTACTAGTTCCACAGGAGTTAAGACGAAGATGAAGCATTTTTAGAAAAACCGTTCCAGAAACATAAGCATCAAAGCCTGATTCATAACAAAATGAATTTTCATCGTCCACAATGTTCTCTTCTAAACCATCATTAAAATCTATTTCATAAATTTTGGAATTTTCGTTGAGCACAATGCAAGGCCTATCAATGCCTAAGTTCCCAAAGTTAAAATGCAGATCGTAAAGGCAATGGCTGCTTAACAATTCGCTAGAATCTGTAAATTGGCAAATAAAAAGAGTACTCTTGAAACACATTTCTTAATTCCCATTTGTCTTTGGTTAAGGAAAAGTTCATATTTTGGTGTGCAGATTGACTTCAGCTTTCTACATTTAACTTATTATTATAAAATGCCAGCAGCTTAGTTTACTTTCCTGTACCTCTGAAATAATTCTCCTACAGGTACAAAATTTCTTGTTTTGACACCTTAAATCGCCTAAATTAAATCCTTATTTTTGTTAACCAATCACTGCTTCTAACTAGGAAAAGACTGTTAAAAATGACATTATAGCATAGAAAAAGACTGGATAATAGTATATACAAGTATATGCTAAGACTTATAAATAAAATAACATTATAGTCTCTGACAATATAGTAGTTATGATAAACAATAAGCCCAGATTGATACTTTGCGGCCATCAATACTACTATAAATATCGGCTGATGATATACTATTTCTAATGCAAGGACAAACGCATCTGGGCATTGATTTACTTAATTAATGCATTAATATTAACGATAAGGCTGAGCAATTAACGTGTTAATTTGTACTGAAAATATAATTCTCCATATTGAAACCATTCCCCCACCAAAAAAGGGCTTGAAGCAAAAAGCGTAGTACCTGAAAAAGACGTTTTCATTTCCCATGCCATAAACTTTGTGTCATACACCTCTGGGAGCACCTTACTAAGCCTTGATTGAAAAGTTTCATAATCTTTTGGAAGAAGGGCAACCATACTTTTCAATAATAATGGTAATTTGATCTGCAAATTGTGGCCAACTACAGGTATATTTGTTTCCGAAATGACATCAAATAATTTAGAAATTCCCCTTAATCGATCAATTGCTTCTTCTGTTTCTTTTGGACCAAAGTGTGGAATCATCTTAGGGAAATATTTGGTATCTACAATATATTGCTTACTCTTACTTTGGTGTCGCAAAAAGTCAGGATATTTTTTAATGTAAGTTATAGCTTCCTCTCGTCTTTCTTCATTCATGAAGGGAACTCCGTCATAGAGAACCTGGTTGAGGTCATACTTTTTCCATTGCATTATGCCCAACCCGGTACCAAAGAAGTTTATTCTGTGTTTCGCAGAATCACAGACTCGTTTCATAGGATCTTCAAAAACTGGTTCAATTAATGGAATATTTACACATTGAACATCATAGTAAACACCATTGGTAGGGTTGCATTTTTCCTTAAATATTGCCAACCCCAGTTCGTAAACGCTATAATCATGTTGACATTCTTGCAGGACTTCAAACCAATTGTCCCTGAAAACCACAAAAATTGCGAAACCTATTTATGCTATCATATGCTTTGATTATGGTCTATTTTATTGTGAAAGTAAGTTGTATTGACATAGTGTATTTAATACGATGGTGAACACAAAAATCTGGATAGATTTTATTTGCATGGTGTAGGTGTAGGCAGTAGTCAAGATTCGAAAATACTCTATATAACAATAATAACAAACTAATAACTCACAGATACACAAACAGGCAGATATTGCGTTTCCAGAATGCACAAGAAAAGAAAATGAGTGCAAAACACTTACTTTAAAAGCCACGAGTCCAGCTTTTCAGACTTCAAAATCAGACCATTCATTTCAAGATTAATATCCAAGCACATAAAATCCGACCCTCTAATGCTGTCAAATAATTTCGGCAGCGTCTCTTCGTAATTTTGCCTCAATATTTCAGTCATGTTCTTCTGGAGTATAAGGAGGTCTGTCTTTTAATCCAAAATGAAGTCTAGAAATTCGGAAAATTATAACCAGGATAAAGGTGGTGTGAAAGTGAATGTGTGAATGATCTTTAAGTATCTTTAGGAAAGGAAATACAAGTTAAAATATTTTTATTAAGTAATTTATGCACAAAACAAATAAGAACTGTAGTAATTAATTTACTGTAATGAATTTGAATTGTAAACAAAGCATGTTTTACTACCTGTATTCCCGTATAAATGCTAAAATTCAGGAAGTTCTTGATTCTGGAAAGAAATGGGAATCTGGATCTGGATCTTTTTATCTGCGGGAACGATTGTCTCTCATATACTTGCACACCACAGATTCTAAATTCTGCACAACAGGATTATTGTGATAATGTCATGCAGTCGCAGTATGCAGTTTGTCAGCGCGCTTTGCATGCACCCTACAATGTTGCACGGTTGCACATTGCATAATACCGACAACATGACTTCTGGATCTGTTTGATGGTGTACTTTCTGTCACAGCTGTGAGAGAGAATGTGCTCATGAATGCATATTTAGTAGTTGAGTTTTAGAAATCTTTTTAGAGCAATAATTTGCAATATTTCATCACTTTAGCTTAGAAAACTGTTCATCGATATTAGCACATCAAATGGATCGAAAAAGTAACGTGAAAGTTAACTTTCTCCGAAAAATTGAAGAGGAAGTGCAAAGTCGTTGGGACACGGCAAAGGAATTTGAAGCTAATTCACCTCCTTGTTCCTCCGTACCGGTTCCAGCTGCCAATTCTGGAGGAAAAAAGAAAAAGAAAGAAAAAAGCTCCCCTCCACTAACCTCAGGAAGTGTTGTACAAAAGAAAAAGTTTTTTGTCTGCTTTCCATATCCTTATATGAATGGACGCCTTCACCTTGGACACACATTTTCTCTTTCGAAATGCGAATTTATGGTACGATTTAAAAAGCTACAGGGATATGACGTCCTATTCCCTTTTGGATTTCATTGCACGGGAATGCCAATAAAAGCTTGTGCAGATAAGCTAAAAAGAGAAATAGAGCTGTTTGGAAATCCTCCGATTTTTCCTAACGACGATGTTATTGCTGAAAAAGAAGAAGAAGAGACGGATCTTTTTGCTAAAGATAAATCCAAAGGCAAGAAAAGTAAAGCAGTAGCGAAAACGGGAAGTGCTAAATGGCAGTGGAATATTATGGAAAGTGTAGGAGTACCATCTGACGAAATTGCAAAATTCGCGGATGCTAATCACTGGCTTGAATACTTTCCTCCTTTGGCTGTACAAGATCTCAAAAGAATGGGCATATATGTATGAAAAAATATTTTACGATGCCTTACTATTTTAACTGATTTCAATTATAAATCCATATTATATTTTAATGTAGGTCGACTGGCGTCGCTCATTTATTACCACGGATGCAAATCCATACTACGACAGTTTTGTTCGCTGGCAGTTCAAATGTTTGCATGAACGAGGAAAAATCCAGTATGGGAAAAGATACACTATATTTTGTCCCAAAGATAATCAACCTTGTATGGATCACGACAGAAGTACTGGCGAAGGAGTTGCTCCTCAAGAATACACTTTGATAAAGATGACTTTACAGAAACCTTATCCGAAAGCAATAAAGTCGTTTGAAAAGCAGAATACTCCTATCAACTTGGTAGCGGCTACTTTACGTCCCGAAACAATGTAATCTATATATTATCTATCTATCATTTGAATATGTACCTATGATATGTATCGAAGTGTACAATAACTGTGCAATAACGACAAGTACAATAACTTCATGCCTGCCATTAATGTTACGTATGTCAAGATGTTTTACGATTAAAATGTGCTACAGGTACGGACAAACTAACTGTTGGGTGCAGCCAGATATTACTTACATTGGAGTATCTACCAAAGAACATGGAATTTTGGTTTGCACCAGAAGGAGTGCTAGGAATATGGCTTATCAAGATTTTTTTGACTCAAAAGTTGTGAAACCAGTCTTTGAAATCAGGGGATGTGAGCTGATTGGCTGCGAAGTAGTAAGCAAGTTGAGCCATTATCCGTCAATTTACGTTTTTCCTTTGAACACTATCAAAGAGGACAAGGGAACTGGGGTCGTAACTTCGGTACCTGCAGAAGCTCCTGACGATTATGTGGCTTGGAAAGATCTTGTAAATAACAAGGCGTTGAGAGACCGATTTAGTATTCCTTTAAATCACGTTGAACCCTTCAAACCTGTAAGCTGAATTCTTTGAATTATTAAAATTGTAATGAATTGATAATAATGGTAACCAATTTCCTACTATTTGTGGTTAATTAGGTGGCGGTGTGTTACAGTGACGAGCTTGGAGAGTTTTCCGCAGTTAAAGTATGTGAAGAAATGGAAATCAAAAGTCCTGATGAAAAGGAAAAACTTCGTTTAGCGAAAGAGAAAGTCTATCAAGTTGGATTTTACGAATCCGAAATGTTTGTTGGAAAATACAAGGGATCCAAAGTCCAAACCATCAAAAAGCAAATACAGTTGGATACTATTGCTGATGGAAATGGAATAAAATATATGGAACCAGAAAAGGAAGTCATTTCACGGTAATTCACTATTAACTTTAATCCATTATACAGATTTGCAGATTAATTAGAGTTCGATTGGGCTGTTAATGAGAGGCTAAAATATAATTAATCTTCTAAATTTTTCAAGATCTGCCGATGAATGTGTTGTTGCATTGTGCGACCAGTGGTTTTTGGATTATGGCGAAAAAGGATGGAAAGATCAAGCTAGAAAAGCATTAGAAAACATGAATGTTTATCACGAAGAAGTCCGAAGAAATTTTGAGGCGACTCTGGATTGGATAAATGAACACGCTTGTTCTCGAACCTATGGATTGGGTACAAGACTTCCTTGGGATCCAACATGGCTTATTGAGTCGCTCTCTGACTCTACAATTTATATGGCATTTTATACTGTAAAACACTTATTGCAAGGAAATGGATTATTACAGCATTCCGGAGGCCCTATTCCGTAAGTTAAATAACCGTGATTGCTGAAAATCATTTAGTTTAACATATTCAGTAGTTCTTATTTCATTGTCAAAAATACGTTTTATTTGTAGAGTGGAGCATTTAAATGATGACGTTTGGAGCTATATATTTTTCACGGATGCTAAATATCCTGAAAAATGTAGCATTAGTCGAGATAGACTTGATTCAATTCGCCGAGAATTTCAGTATTGGTATCCAGTCGATTTAAGAGTGTCAGGAAAAGATTTGGTACCGAACCATCTGACGTATTTTATCTATAATCATATCGCAATGTGGCCTAATCAACCGGATAATTGGCCTCGTGGTATTAGGGCGAATGGACACTTACTAATTAACTCAGAAAAGGTAAAAACTGTGCCCTTTTTACAATCATCAAAAGTTAGTTATCAGCTTTTCAGTAAAATATTGGTATTTAATCAATTTAGATGTCAAAGTCCACGGGAAACTTCATGACTCTCTACGATGCTATAGATCGATTTGGCGCAGACGGAATGAGATTTTCCTTAGCTGATTCTGGAGATTCCGTCGAAGACGCAAATTTTACTAATACTGTTGCAGACAGTGGAATTTTAAGATTGTACGCATTTGTTGAGTGGGCCAAGCAGACCGTTGAAACTGCAAACTTATATAGAAGTGAAAAAAGCCCCGACAGTGAATCCTACAAGTTTGCCGATTCTTACATGGAACAGTAAGTTTCACTGAATAAATATTTCTCTTCTTAATTTCATGAGTTATTGTTAATAAGAACAACTGTTATTTACTCAGGATAATTGGGTCTTTGGTGCGTCAAGCAGAGACAAACTATGAGCAAATGCTCTTTAAAGACGCTTTAAAATATGGATTTTTTGAAATGCAAACGGCACGAGACAAGTACAGGGAGTTATGCGGGGGTGAATACAACATGGACCATAAAAAACTTGTAAAATTTATTGACGCACAAACGATTACGCTTTATCCCATTTGTCCACACGTTAGTGAGTATATTAGATACAAGTATTTGAAGAAGGTGACTTATTTTTCTTTTTAAATTGTGAACAATTTGACACAGTTTAAATTATAATTTTAAGTAACTCTCTTTTATTTACATTTAAACAGACGTCTCTTCAGTGGCCTTCTCATGCTCAACCAGATGATCTACTTTTAAAGTCCGTAGAATACTTGTTCGAAGCTGTATCTTCTTTCAGACAGCGTTTTAAAACTCACTTGGCTGTTGCCAGTAAAAAGAAAGGGGTTACTACTGTAGAAAAACCAACAAATGGAATCATTTGGGTAGCTGCTAAGTACCCTCCTTGGCAATCTTTGGTGATGACGCATATGGCAAATGAATACAAAACTGGTGTCCCAGAAAATAAGAAGCTAGCAGCAGATTTGGCTAAAATCCCTGACTTGAAGAAATATCAAAAGAAAGTCATGCCCTTCGTCCAAATGATTAAAGAACGTGTAGCTGAAATCGGCGTCCAGAAGGGTTTACAACAATCCTGCGAATTCGACGAAATAGATGTCATCAAGAGAAACTTGAAATACTTAACACATAATCTAGAGGTGAGTCTTCCTATTACAATACACGACATGAATGTATTTGATTGGGCCAGGAATACTATTTAATAATAACTACCATATAAATTATAGCTAGAGGAACTTACAGTCCGTTCTACAGAGGAGCCTGGACTTGAAGACGAAAAGCTAAGAGAGTTGTGTTGTCCAGGAAAACCCTTAATAGCATTTAGTACTGCGTTTAAATTATCTTTGGAAATTGTCAACCCGCAGCTAAGCTCAGGTTTGTGGTCTACAAGTACATATGTTCTAAATGGAGACACTGTTGGGAAGCTCAAGGATCGTTTAGTGCGTCAAAAAGTCATCAAAGGTTTGTTTGAATCTAATATCTCAGCTTAAACATTTCAAGTGTGAAAGACTAAAAAATTTGAAATTGCTTTACAGATGCCTCACAAGTAAAGCTATATCGATACAATGACCCAAAAATGGGTCCTCGAAGAATTCCTCCTCCCCTGACTTCGGGTACACCACATCTGGAAATCTTGGGTGACGGAATATTTCAGCTGAACGAAGAAACACGAAGCACCGCTCTGATAAATGGAAGTTCTACTCACGAAATTGGCTCTCAGCTTGTATATGTTTCTGGGTGAATTAAAAATGTGATCTTAAGTGTTCGGTCCAATGTAAGTTTTTATCTATCATTAGGACAGTACCATTTTGAATAACAGTAAGCAATAAAAGTTTCCTTCAGAGTAATTTTTAAACATTATAATTTTTATTACCTTGCATTTTCCATAATACAGGGGATATCATCTAATGAAATATTTAGTTTCACAGATCTTATGGTACACAATTATAATACTGTTAGGTTAGTATAACGAGTTAGGTAATACGAGTAACTTAATTGGTTTCATTTCTGAAAGTAGAGTACATTTAGTTGTGTTGCAGATCGTTTTATGGTCTTGCTTCTATTGTTACTTAGATTACTTACGCCTTACGTTACCACTTTCAAATTAGATTTCTATTTAATCTAGTTTTTTGTTGCAACGATTGTTTGATGTGTTGCAATAGTACTAGCTTTCCTTAATTGTTATAATGTTGTATTAGTCTGGCCTAGCCCTGTAGCCCTATGTACGTGTTCCAGGAGATTGCATTTGTTGTTTGCAAAAGCAAAACTTTTCTGTAAATCTGTCATTTATGCAATGACTCTGCATGCCATATAAATTTACTCTTGAAATTTCACCAGACAATTTCCATTTGTGTATATTGTTGTTTTCAGCATACTTACCTTCATTATCATAATGCTGAGCAAGTAAGTTACTTTCATTTTCACCATGTGCATTCTGATTTCCGAAAACAGTTGCTTCAAACACAGCATCACTCGGCTTTGCGACTAAAGTAATTTGGAGCTGAATCCTATTTGTATCTACAGTAGCACTATAGTTTTTATCACCTTTGAATGAATTAGATCTGCTTGAATGACTAGGAGTACTGGGCAATGTATTTTCATCAGTCTTGGTGCTGCTGCTATTACCATAATGAATATTTTCACGAAGAAGTTTTCTATTGTTTATGTTTCTGCTAGCAGAAATTTGGGAGTTAATGTGGCCTTCGTCCTCGTCCCCTTTTTTGTACAAAGATTGTGATTGTGACTGGTGATAATAAAACTGCTTGTGAATGGGGACTTTTTTCATAGCTTCGTTGACTTTAAACAAAGTAAGTTTGGCACACTCAGGATACTTGCCTAAGAAACTATTAATGCTCCTGATAATAAACTTGGCAGCATTTTCTACAAGAGAACTATTTTTTGGAATAATCTGCATTGCATTACAAACACACCAGTGTTCCTCAACACCGGCAGCAGGGCACGTCCTGCTAACTGGAATAGGAGAGAAAAGACTAATGCCCCGTGTAAGTTTTCCATTGAAAATCTTTTTTGTACTTTCTAATTTGGCCAAATGGAGAAAATCTTTAAGCGTCTCGTAGACATCGTAAGGAGTCGTTAACCTGTAAGCATTTTTTCTCATATTAGTCACAGCTCTGGAATATTTTTGTTGAAACCATTGTGGCAGTACAAAATAAGCTAAAGGCATCCTCTCTTCGATTTTCCCTTGGTAAGTGTTTCGAATGGAGCCCCATCTTAGCCCATGGTCGCTCATTATGGCCAGCAAGGTATTATTTAAAAAATTGTTTCTGTGTAAGAACTCTAATGTCATGTACAAAAGTTTATCTCCGATCTGTGGGTTATTGAGATAGTCGTGGAAAAGCGAGTTGGCCCACACGTACTCAAAGTACAATTGTTTTTTATGGAATCGTACGCAAGTCTTAACGATGTATTCGAGCAGAACTTCAAAACCAAGTCTAGGTCCGTAGCACAATTTGGCATTGCCCCAAGCCTCGTGTCCGATTTTCTTTGACATGAAGTAAGTCAACGGGTGGATGTAGTAATCAGTTGGTGGTGATATGAAACCTTTTTTCTCGTAATTAAAAGTTCCCATCCAAACTGAGTCTTCCGCAAACAAAGTGTGATACCCAGCTGCAGAAAAATTCTTCCAGATAAATGGGCAACTGTCGAAGTAAGCAGAGCTTTTGTGCCAACACAGTTTTTTCAACTCTGCTACACTCAGTCCAGTCAGCAAGGGAATTATATTTGGAAATGTGTTGTCTCCGACTTTCGTGTAACCTTTCATACCAATGGCAGACAGATCCTTAACAAGATAATTGTACGTGAGAGGCATTTGCCTTATGAAGTTCATATGGGATTGGGCGTCTAATCCCAGAATCAATACGTTCATCCGATCCTCTTCATCCTTACTTGAGTAGCTCCCTGCAGACCCCTCCAAGAATTTCTCTTTGAATCTCTCATACCTTCGAATGCGGGCTTCAACTAAGGGTTTCCGGGGAACAAAGGCGAACATATCTCGGTAAAATATTCGATTTGTGTTTTCTTTTTTATCTTTCAAATTAAATGCCTCGTTTGTATTTTTCTCTGGGGTAATTGTACTTGTGGTATTTTGAGAACTCCTATCACTACTGCTTTCAAACTGTGTATTACTGCCGGGGTTGCTATCGTTGGAACATCGAACGTAAATAAATTCATGTGATGCTGGAATTTCCATTACGTCTTCCTTTATTGGGTAGCATTGTTTTGAATATCTAGATAAGAAACAATATTTATCAGTTAGTTCAACTCTAAACTCAGCAACATTTATTTTCTTCAAGTGGTATATCAACTTAATCCTTTCTTCTCCGACTCCATGCAATTACCAAAATGGGAAAGTCGAGGAAAGAGAATACGGATTGACTTCACATCCGTTCTACTACCACAACAGGAAAAAACTTTTCATTAGCTAGCAGATATTGATTATATGTACTGCTACTTATATAATAGTAATGGTGCAACGATCAATACTTAGTTTTTTATTGGAAAAAACAATAGAAATATTACAACTCAGAAAAACACTATTATCTATCTGATCTAAACCAAGCGCAACGCAACCGATGTAAAATAGGAAAAGGGAAAACAAGAGAAATAAAGAAGACGAAAAAGAGATTCGGGTCGAAACGAGAGCATTATAAATAGCGAAAGTACTTGATGTTGGTATCCGAAGCATTTCCTCGTGTCAAGGTTTTATAGCAGCAACTGGCGTTCTCCAACCCTTTGATGCGAATAAGTTTATTGTCGAAATTCGTTCGAAACAAGAGAGGATGACTCTCATCTGTACAATCCACAGTCGGTGGACTCTTGATGTATTCTAGAATTGTTGGGTCGAATGGATTCAAACGAGGGAATGGGCAAGCTGATGCTATCATTTCCGCTTCCTTTACTTCGGCTTCGTCTACAGTCACAGAGAAAGAAAATATTTAATAACCCTACAAATAAAATTTGACTACTCTATAAGCAGTTGGGAATTCGTTCACGCCTTCCTCACTAAGCAAAAGCTAAGTCATCGCCTAGAATTGCGGGCTCTACTCCGCTAATTTTTTCATGCGCTTCACAATAGTAATTTTATGTACGCATTCTATATTTATGTCCAGCTTCCCTTTTCAGGTCATTATTCTCCAGAGTTGTAGACATAAATGTTTTGCAGTTTTTTGAATGAGACAATAATTTTTGGAAATTAACGCAATCCTAAGTTTTTTGGAAGAAACTAATAGCCAGGACAATTGTAATCAGTAGAAGCTCAATCTAAACAATACGTTTACCAAAGAAAACGCTTGCGACACTACCGTCTGATATAGGTCTTCTAAAACAAATGGGGGAAAGTGGAGAAACTGAAGAAAAATTATTAACAAAACACTTCGACGTATTTTTACCTGCTGTAAATTTCAGTAAATTTTCGGAGGAATAAATTCCGGGCCTAAACTATGAAGTATGAATTATAAATATGGAGAATCATTTACCGTAATGTATTATTTGCCTGCTCAATAGTTGCATTTGTGTCCAGCCCAGCTAATCAAATGTACAAATGTTCATTTTTATTTTGTGTCTCAGTAAGTTGGTTGGGCAAACTGTCATAGCGAAAAGTAATATTTCGTCTCGAAGGAGCCAGCCAACAGAAACAAATGTGTACGTCATACATATCCGTGCCTAAGAGTCCTGTCAGGATCCCAGTAATCCCAGTCACGTAAATGAGTAATGTCGTGTTCTTCAAATGGCAGAAATGAAAATAAGTCAATATCCATATGATATTTTCCTGATAAAATATAAGTTGATGAAGTGAACTTCGAACCCCACTGAATCTGTATTCCTATACACTGAATTATATGCACACGTCCACATGTAAGTTTTTCAAAGTCCAAATGAAGGTTTTCTGTTTCTGTTTCCCTTTGATACTTTTACATACTTACATACAGTGCATAGAAAGGTACTTTGGAAAAAATGTGAAAAAACTTTCTCCAAGTGAACTCATCAAGAATGAAGTTTCTAATGGCAGTCTGACGATGAGAGATGTTATGAAACAGCCGACTTGAAAAGAACTGTTTCGAATGTCAGTTATGTTGCTTCAAAGAATAGTTCTGTACGGGAAAATCATTATAATGTTCCTTCAACTCAGATTGGAGTATGGGAAAGTAATGTCTAGCAGCACAGAAAAAATTGCATCAAGATCGACTTTCACTTTCACTACTACAAACATTAACTCGCCATAATATACTCGCGCTTTTGTACCTAGTATACGGGTATCTACACAGATATACATTTTTTACAATGTTATGTAACCCGTTAGCGGACTTGGCATCCTGTAGTGGAAATAGCATTAGAGGATTTTAATATTGTCCACTTTAAAATTTGACATTTATTACAAGAATAGAACAACAATTGACAAATGTGTAAGTATTTTAAGAAGCATATTTTGAAATTATGAAAAGCAAATATTGAAATTATGAGAAGTAAATATTGAAATTTTGAGAAGTAAATATTGAAATTTTGAAAAGCAAATATTGAAATTTTGAGAAGCAAATATTAAAATTTTGAGAAGCAAATATTAAAATTTTGAGAAGCATATACTGAAATTTTGGGAAGCAAATATTGAAATTTTGAGAAGCAAATATTGAAATTTTGAGAAGCAAATATTGAAATTTTGAGAAGCAAATGTTGAAATTTTGAGAAGCAAATGTTGAAATTTTGAGAAGGAAATATTGGAATTTTGAGAGACAAATATTGATATTTTAAGAAGCAAATATTGAAATTTTGAGAAGCAAATATTGATATTTTGAGAAGCAAATATTGATATTTTGAGAAGCAAATATTGATATTTTGAGAAGCAAATATTGATATTTTGAGAAGCAAATATTGATATTTTGAGAAGCAAATATTGATATTTTGAGCAGCAAATATTGATATTTTGAGAAGCAAATATTGATATTTTGAGAAACAAATATTGTAATTTTGAGAAGCAAATATTAAAATTTTGAGAAGCCAGTATTGAAATTTTGAGTAGCAAATACTGAAATTTTGAGATGCAAATTTCCAAATTTTAGAAAGCGGGTTAAAAGATTTAATGCTATCCAGCTAACAAAGCAAGGGAAGCAATTTTTAATTAGAAATGTACTCCATTTTTAAAGCAAATTTTTGCATAATTTATATATTTCTATTACTTCTAAAACAGAAGCGGTTTAAAATTCATGAAAAGGTTGGACCATATGGAAATTTATTCATGGGTATTTCAAATTCCTTTATTATTAGAAGCGTTGAAATTAATATTTTGACTAAAAGTTGAATTGACTATCTCGTCCGCCTTACGAAAAATTAGGAATTTTGAGAAAACCATTCGTACGATTTTCATGGCCAAAGAACTTAGCCTGTGACTTGGGCCAATTCGTTCAAATCCGGGGTAAAATTTTTTTTCATTACGATTTACGAAAATGAGAGTGCGTAACACACACACACACACAGACAAACCCGTTCTATAAGCCCTGGGTCGGGCTAAAAAGCACATATAAAGAAAGTGTTTCTATATAAAATAAACCATTCAACCAATGCACTTAATGAAGTAGCAGAAGCGACACATATGTCCTCTGAACCGTAGCAACACAATAGAAAAATTTTAAGTATATGTATCGAAGCGTTCAAGAGTTATAACACCTCAATTCGGTGCTAAAAATGCACCTCAATTTTCCCATAGACAAAAGTTAGATGACATAAGTAGTAAGAATGCACCACTTACGCCACCTATCTTTTCTCTATAGAACTTTTCAGCTACACAACACTTTTAGCTCAGGACACAGGGTGTAACAAATATTGACAAAAATAAAAATCATCAAAAAAGCACTTTAACGCAATTATTAATTATACGTCGTTACCGAACATCAGAAAGCGCGCTGGAGCGCTGCAGGCTCCATTCTGACCCATAAAATAACATTAAGCCCTCCACGCTTTACTAAAATTTTTAAAATGCGTTCCCATTAGTAGTCTAAATCTTTTTATTTTTATAAGCCAGAATGGAGCCTATATTGTGTGCGCACGCTTTCTGAGGATCGGTTACACCGTATAATTGCGTTAAAGTCAATTTTAAAATTTTATACGGTGAAGACCGTATTTTAAAATTTTTCAATATTTGGTAAACCCTGTGTCCTCAAACTTAACGTTTTTAGTAATACATGGAATTCTAGGCTCTATATTAATCAACTTTTTTAGTGGATGTCATTTATCGATCACACCCATTTTCGCAGGGGACCTTCCTCGGGACCCCTAGAACATACACAAAAAGTTTTAGCGAATTATATTAAACCGTTCAGGAGTTATAGAGCCAACAGACAGACAGACAGACAGAGACAGATTGTGAAGGGCATTATTATAAAGTAGCTTCCGCTACTTAATAATAGGAGCTGTAAATGCTATTTTATAGAAAGAGCAATTCATTATTAGTAGAAACGCTGAACTAGTATTCTGGAAAACTGTTATTTATGTAGGTAAGTAGTAGTATATATGGTATTAATAATCATAGCTAGAAAAAGACGAGAGACCTAATACTTCACTACTTGCCCAGCCTATATTATATGTTATTTAAGGTTCGAGAGTATTATTGCATAACAGTGAATAATATAGGTGAAAAGAGTGAAATGAAGGGTAAGACTAATGTTCTAGTTACAATTCTATTCTGATCTGCTCTTAATGACCTTGGCGTGACCTGCTTAACAAATGGAAATGCAGATTTCAAAGAGTCTTACCAATTCATGCTGCGTAGATACTTTAACGATCTTTTCAAGTTTTCACATTTCTATTATAGGATTTTTCAAATGTTTTGGGTATATCCTACTTTGCCCATTACATAGTTACTAATTTCTAATGCTGTATGGACTAAAATACAACTTTCGTAGACAATATGATTAGGAAGCTACGACTGTTCAATTTTTAGTCCTCTGTTTGCTCCCTAACAAACTAAATATTCTGTGTAAGGTAGCTCCGGATGATTCCCTGAATATAGAAACCTGCTCACGGTCATTTTGTAGTTTCGTCAAAGTTAGTCAGACAATTGCGAAACAATTTAATAGATCGAACGAATAAGTTCAATGAATAAACTCTACCGATTACCATATTACAAGTGACTACAAGTGAAATGGCTGGCTTCAGTATAGAAATTCTTTGCCGATATTTCCGAAAAGAAAAAATGCGTATAAATTGAAAGTGGATCAACCTAAATATTCACCCAGTTTCTGTTATTTCATTTTAAATTATTTTAAGTTATGTTTGCTAAATTACTGATCATTCTGTACTGCATACAGAACGAAATTTCATTTAGAGATCCACTATCATTTCAAAAGCTGCCGGAATCAATAAAATCGTTTTTTAGTAGCTTAATGGAGCTGCAGAGATAACTATGTGTACTCACTAAAATGATGTTTTAGGAGGACAAAATATCATATTTATCAAACGTAATTTCTGTTTATAAAATCCATTAGTGTTCAAATTGGCTGCACTTAAGATTAGTTGAAAATGAAAGGAAATAAAATGATGGCTTTTAAGCAACTGATATCTACGTGGCATTCTTTGTAACCTTATACATTTGGAAGTTCGTTTATTTGTATTTGACAAGATGAACTATATGCCATTAGTAAAATGATATCTTTGTTGAAACAGTATTTATTCCTTGTTAAGTTGCCTTTCAGCAAAAGCCAATAATGGATTTCCATCCAGTTGTTTTCTCCATGTCATTGAAGAGAAAGTCGACTTTCGGATAGGAAAGGGATATACCGGGGGATTATTTATTATTTTTGGGAATCAGGAGAGAACACTTGAACCGCGATGAAAAGAAAAGTGTGTTGAGAGTATAAATGTACGCTGCAGACAAAAATGTGCTCCAGGGGAAAGTATTAAGGAGAAAGAGTTAAGCTCCTTTCTCCTCCGGCTTTCATTTCACTTTTATTAGCCGTGAAATTCCTGGAATTCTGTTTGCATTCTACATCTACGTCTATACGGGTCCTATTTAAATTCTGTGTAGTTCCCATATAAAGTATATCACCCTGACTTTTCATCTTGAATATCTCAAGCATACAAATGTTCCAGTAGCTTATTTTGCACTTTATAGTGCAGAGGTTTAGTTTTACCTACAGACTTTGCTTTCTCCCAACTAACACATGAAAGGCGTCATTAGATTCACCTGCTGAGACGGAAATGCCTGTCGAGGGAGTTCTCGTTGACAATCTGACGCCCAAGGATGATAATCTTGCAACGGGATTTTGCTGATTCCAATTCACCAGATGAAAATTCGGCTGCAAACTGAGAATGTAGCCAGCAATGCTAAGAGCGGCGATAGCCAAGCACAGCAGTTTTTTCTTCTTTCGTATTTGAGGTGGATTTTCTCCGTAGCCATCGTAGCCAAATATTTCTCCAGCACTACTCACACGTCTCAGACCCTTTTGTTGACTCCACGAGTATTTCAAACGCTTCTTCATCTCCTCTCAGCCGGAGCGATCCAAACTTCAACTTCAAGTGGGCGTTCTACGCTACCAATTCAGTTAAGCCTCTCGGCTCTTTGAGTGCCTGCACGATAATGAAATTTCATTTAAATGCAAATACTATAGAGTCCATTTGTTCACCTATGTAATCTTCTAATGTAATATTAGCTAGCTACAATCCTACAATGCCCATCGTTAAGATAAACTTTCACTACCGTTCTAATTTACATCACCCAAATGACAGTCTATCCAACTTTCCTTTGAAGCTTTATTTCTTTTTCATCTTTTACCCAAGAATAATAAAATATTAATCAAAATTACGAAAGAAAAAATATCTCCATTATTCCCAACTTTTGTCTTTGTACAATAAACGTTACTAGAATGCACAAGTTAAAACCTAAGCCTTGGGCTGTACTACGTAAACTATTAGAAAATTCGTATTGAGGAAGCCATAAAATATGAATTGTGTAGTCCAACAGAAACTTGTTGTTCATTGTTTCGTGTCATATTGTGTCGCTTCATATTTCGTGTCCTTATTTAAGCTCTACCTGCCTGATCCTTAGTTCGTGTTTTGTTTTCGGTCGTCAGGTTATGTAATTTCGATATTTTATATTAGCTGAGCGAAAACTATTAGCTTAGTATCCAGAAAATACATTTTGCTATACGAAAGATGAGCATGCGGGTAGTAAATCTAAATTGCAATTGGTAAGTACAGTAAGTAGGTAGTATCCCTGGCTTTGTTAATCTATTTATGAGACGCGAACTTTGTTATTGCGTCTGTGTTGTGTTTCATTGCTTTATTAGTGGGGCTCTGTTGTGTTCATGTTTCCACAGCCTAGCCGGTGTCTGTACTAAAATTGTTTAGTTGTCTAGTTACACTGGCTCGGCCACTCACTTCACTTCTAATCACAGGAAGAGAAAGCCGTATCTACTACAATGCACGACAAGTGTTCTCACGAACATACATAACAGTACATACATGCATGAGCCAAATACAAACACAACTACACAAACGCTATTTTGTAAGAGGATTGTGATTCAGCTCGGCTCTTTTTATTCATTGTGTGTCTACTTTTTATGGCAGATAATATAATTGGACTAAGCTTCACTACATACTGTGGATATATATTTCATTTCGCCCACCTTTCTTTAATATTTAATATCTATATAGCTCACTAAATACATAATTCCGTGGATGGTATGCTCGCTAACTATTAGAACCTAATAGTTTGCTAAGGTTTATTTTTACTTAGGCATATTTCATTACTTAGTTTGAAATATGGTGCAATGTAATTGTAAACTACGGTTTTCTATGCAGTAGAAGGACATACACATGTTTAAGGGGGATAAATTGTCGGTCTTTTGTATGACGGTGGACTACAAATCGTTTTGTATTGAGATTGTGAGCGTATGTAAGAAAATATACATAAGTACGTGGCTTTAGGTGTATGTTTTATTATCTGTTTTTGATGTAGTTTAGTGTTACATGCATTATAGCGTTGTAAAAGTAATGTGGACAGTAAATTGAATAATTTATGATGTCGGTTGTTTGGAAGTTATATTACTGCTGGGTTCTACATGTGTGTCAGTCTTGGGACTTGTATGTAGCTGTCGGTGAGAGGATTTTATCCGAGTGCAGTGGACAGATCCACAAATCAACAGACTAGACTCAAACCCCAACTGAACCATGTTTGTATGTACAACATGAAATGAATTCTGAGCAACAGAGAATAGAACACAACACACTTGAGAACACGCACATAACATAACACAGCATGAACGAAAAAAGTTAGCAAACTACCTTATACTTAGAGTCCTAATGATAAATAAAGTATACTCATAGCAAGGTAACTTACGCCAAGGCAAGTAACTAAATAAACTAGCTAAATATAACACCGTCAAATTGAAGTGTAGCGAAAGCAAGCCGGGACTCCGTCTTTCCGCTCTGAGGTGAATCTAAAAAGTCAGGAAAACTTTTACACGAGAAATGAAAGTTTGATGAAAACTGGTAACTACATTGCCCACATTCTGTGCACTACGATGTTGTACCTAACAGTTTTTTATGATGGCTTACAGATGTACGTACTTCTTACATGTGTAAGTTGACGTACTCAGGATAACTATACATACGTACGTACTTATTTTTCATTGTAGATACTTTAAAAGATTAAGGTACATATGCATCAAGATAAAACCTTAATTAGCAAAATTTATGCTTAGATATGATGTTGAAGTATGATTATATGCTAGCAATTAGCAAATGGATGAAAAACAAGTGCTCATGCTAAATGAAGTAGGTAACAAAAGAAAATCTATTGATTTTTGCATGCATACCTCTATTGTAGCGAGTATGGTTTATGTAACGTATGTTTTAGAAGCGCTTTTGGTACCTACTTGTAAGTTTTTTGACGTAAACTCCAAACTAAATGAATGTCCCAAGCTACAAAGAGACAGATGATTCGATTGATTGAATTTCTGCCCCCTAGGTTGCAGTTCATTACTTGAATTTCTATTATTGCTTGCTGGTACTACTTCTCTCTTTAATATTATACCCATGTATCGTCTAGTCTAGCTAGACACATTAGTATTTGACAAGGAAGAACGGAGAAAAGTTTTCTTAGAGAAGAACTGAAGTCAACTTACCCGACTGGACTGGAATTCCTTTTAGTTTTCTTCTTCCTTCCACTCTTTCATCTTAAGATTTCTCATATGGGTAGAAAATACGTGGGTTAGGTAGGTATACTCGCATGTAATATTCCCATACGATTCACCTTTATAGTCGCACTGCATATACGCTTTATGTGCACAGTTTATGAATTCATGTACTACTTTATGTAGAAATAATACGTAGCTTGACGTAGTTGCTATTTAAAATACAGAACTTCTTGTGTCCCAAAACTCCCAAGTTTCTACTATAATAAATACATGGAAATGTTATAGTTTATGAAGCTACATCTAGACTAATCCTTTGAAAAGTAGTAATTTCATATTTCTTGAGTGAATACATTTATTGGATTGGTTCACATAGGTTATAGTAATGTCAAAGGTATTATATCAAATGGTGTAGTTAAATATAGATTGCTTTTGCAGCTCTACGCTGCATCCAATCGAACCGAGCAGTACCTTAAGATTTATTTACAATATAATATTGACTTTGTATAGTTGGAAATTGGAAAAAAATCTTGGTTGTTGTTCCGAGAGTTGAGTACTGTATTTGCGAGTGTAGTGAACATGAGTGTGTTTTGTGGAATATGTACTAAAGTATACTAGTACATGAAGGTAAGGTAGTTTAAGGTAGAGAAGTAAGTAAGATTAGATTGAACACTTGAAGTTCCACTTACGGAATCAGTCAACCGAAGCCAAAGTGTACTATCGAATTTTATATAGAGAAGAAAGGGAAAGGAAACGAGATGAGAGTGGAGGAGACGATGGGAAAGGAGATAGAGCCGAAGAAGAAAAGGAGAGCGATGGATGGAGCGGAGACCAGAGGAAAACCGAAACGGACAAACCAAGTAAACTGGAGAAGTTAGTAGTTGAAGGGGAACTTGGGAGAGACAGACTGGGTAAGGCAGCAAAGTAGTCGCTAATGGTTTGGTTCTGGTAGAGCAGAGCAAGAGCTGAGCCTCAGGACTTCACAATCAGCTCTCTCCGAGTCAACTGACGGGAATTCGGGAGTTTGCACAGAGTAAGGCACGAAGAACGAGCCAGGGCAATACAGATGCACATACTCTGCTCTTGGATACTTTTTGCTAGAATAATCTATATCAGAGCAACTTATATCAAAATAATGGGTTAAAGTTTCATATAATAATATGTGCATTCTATCCTGCTGGGGATATAACCTATAAACATGTAAAAGCAGGAGAGGGAAATGTCTTATCTGAGAGACTGCTCGATCTATGTGTTTGTATTTCCATTCTCAAATTCTGTTCCGTCTCCCTTTCTCTATTACTACAACTACAACGGACAGAACATTACGAGTCTTCGGGATTCGCTGAGTCGGAGCAGCTGCAAGATAAGACAACTTTTCCATACTACACTTCTGCACTTCACTACCTCCTCCCTGGTTACTCTCTCTCTCTCCTCTCTATGAATGCACCATGCACGCAGTGCAATATCACAGATACCTTACCATATATACTATTCTATATCATTACTTAATATCTTGCATACATTCCCGTTTATATTCAATGTCTCATACTGCATCCAATATCAAATATAAAGGTAACACTAACTAGAGGTCAGTAATATTACTATACATTCCTATAAATGCACACATAGGTTAGTGTAATGTAATATAAGCGCGCGTTTATATTACAAGAGTCTGATATTATAACTGATATTCATACGAATATGTAGGCATATCCTCTTTAATCTTATCACTTATGCTATGTAATGCTCAAATACTGTATTTGCTCTTGTATAAGTATACATTAAGTTTTAGTAATACCATGTAATACTGTCAAGTAAGTTAAAGCTCTAAAGACAAAATTGTGAGCAGAAAAGACCGAAATCCCGGTTGAAATTATGTAATCATGGATGCTTCTAAATAGGAGGAAGGGATTCCTATATCAAACCAATATCCTAATCCTGCCATAAAGTAACACGCGACAAGGTTAAGCATTCCATTCAATGACGACTAAGACACATCATTGAGAAACAATTTCTATTCTTGGACACTGATCTGTTCTTAGAAAGAATTTAAATGAATTCCCTACTTACTGAAAAATGTAGATATTATTATGAAATATTTCATTGTATACCTTATACTATAGCATGAAATTTTGTATTTGCATTTAAATGTGTTCGTAGAATAACCATTGCATTAAAATTAATAAGCAGACTGCGATGATGATGCGGATGTAGTGCTTCATTTATACTAATGAATTCTTTCCATTAGATTTTCTTTATCCGAGTGAAAACCAAAAATGAAAGATTATGGTATACTACAAAAATACTTGGACAATAATAGTATTATACTGGTGAAATACATTGCAATGGAGATGTACTGACAAGAAATATACCCCGTATCTTGTAAACTTATTTAAGCAATCCTTTACACTGTCTTTGGGTATCATTAAGTCTCTGCAGTCTGTTAATAGAGTCGTTATGACCTTGTCCCTAGAGAAATATTATTCTGCGTTTGTTACATTTTTAATGCCCCTGTTGCGACGATGTTCTGGTAGGTGGTCTAAAGCGTTTTGCTGTATTCATGTTTACGGCAGTTTAAAAATTGTACACTTCGTCATTTCTTGCTTCACATAAGAAGTGGACAAACTTCATGGAAGTACTACTTATGAGAAATGAATCGTAGACATCAAAAAGTTTGGGCTTACATAGTACAGTACTTTAGTATTCGGTATTGGATCATTGTAATTGCATGAAATGTCTATAAACATAGATGCTATCTAAGAAATAGAAAACAAACCGAATTTGACATTTTTGTAGCACTAGAACAAGAAACTTTTGTAAAGGCTGCAATTTCTTATACAAATTCATTTTTGAGGAAAGGTAAAGAAAGAATATAAAACATTTCATTTGTCCCTTCTTTTATCTAAGACTATAGTTTAAGGATATCTTGAATTTACTCTTGCAATGGCATTACATACAATAATGACAAACCGTCTGATTGAATAGACATTAATGAATTCGTAAATAATTTTGAGTTGCCATTGTACATTGTAATTGATTTGCATACTTATATGCTACTTTGCGCACTATAGATACAAAAAGTTTTCATACTGGTATTTTCGAAACTTGTTCCTTTTAACTTTGTTGTTTGAGTTCAGCCTTATTTGTAAATATTCACAGTTTCTTGGTTCAAACTTCATTACATTAACAACTGATCATTCATGATGAAGGTGGGATTACGCATTTGTACATACGCATACAGGTAAGTAAATGAATAAGAAACTTTTCTGGGACATGAGGATGTAACTTCCCACGCACTAGGGCTTAAAATATTCAAAAAACTACTTCGTGTAATTATCTAGGAAGAGCAGAATTAATTCTGTCCTTTGTGTTTGAGTGAGCTGAAAAGCAAGTAAAAGTCACGCATTCCTAAATACATAGAACGAATGGTTGTAAAATGGTAATAGGAGAGTCTGATATAACTAAATGGATATCTTTCCCTTGGTTTATGAGTTAATGTTGTAAAGCAACGAGGAGCAATAAAGTGGTATAGAGACGAAGGGCTGGAAACCAAAGTCATTCGTCGCTGCTTTTGAAAGAAGAATGAGCAACTGGGGAACTTGGAACTCTGGAACTGACTTGGCTGGAGCCGGGCGGCCTATCTACTCCTCCGTATTGAACTCGAGGAAAGGAATGAATAAGTTCCGCTCTTCTTCCGCGCACATAACTATAGACCAATGTGTGTTTCTGCATACTCTAAGTTTTGTAGCATTCCCACCAAGTACAGTGTTTATCTCTGGATAAGTTACGCTCTGTTTCCGATGTGCTATAATATGGTAATAAAACCAGAATACTACGTACAGTACCTACTTAGACATGTAGCAAATGTGTGTTTCTGATTTCAATTCATTGTTATCACTATTATGAACAGATAACGACTATGAAATATCGCTCACATGTAATATCTGATACCCAGAAGTTTTGTACTTGTTACAGTTTGTCGACTAAGCGGAATCCAATAGAAAGTACGCTCTAAAGATGTTCTGATTTACGCGAATACATAACATAAAAAATTATAGAGGCAATTCATAATACACTGATTTTATGCTGCCATCTTAAAATATCTCATGCATTAGCCAGCCGTAGTAATTATCATATAAGTATGGACTGATTGTCCTGATGCATGCATTGTTTAATTGAAATTCTTATAGTGTTTTCCAAGGTACATCAAACTTTAGATGGTAGTCATGTACCTTGATGTGTTTGCATGCTATTAATTATTGAATACTTCATGAACTAAAATATTGAAGATACTAGAGTAAAACTGCTTTCCTAATGTATTATGATGTTTGTATCGTCAATCGACCAGCAACAAATGTTGAAGCGTAGCTCAAATAGTTACCCATTTCCATTTGCGGAATAATTCATGTATTAAATATATATGTATGTCATAAGAGGTTCTCCTACATATAGACTGCAGGTTCTGTGCGGATTCCACCACTTGAGAGCATTGCAAACGCCTCGTAACATTTGGCCTTGCTGTTAGTTAATGCCCAGAGGCTTAGCTTCACCAAGAATTCGAGGCCTCCGCCCCGGTGCCACCCAAGGTAGCCCTTAGGCACTCCAGAAGCAGTGTATGTAGCTTATCTATCTTTCGACTCGTGCCTCGCACAAACAACCTTTGACCTTGTCATCCTAGCCGGGAATCGACTCCCTCTCATAGTAGAGGACCTAGAAATTGATTATTCTCTTAGGCCGCCTAGCCAGATGTGCTTGGGTATGCATTAAATTAGTAATTAGTTTCCTGTTAGTCGAAGTAATATGTGTAGGTAGAATAGAAGTGAAAATAAATACAACCGGTAGACATTTCCAACTTTCTCAGTACCTTTGTAATTCATTTATTACTTTATTACTCATCTGTCCTTCGCAGAGTTCTCATTAAGTTAAAACTTTCACGAATGTATTTATTCTTCAAAGAACGCTCTCATTCTGCACCTTTTCTTTCATGCAAGCATACTTCAGTCATGGAAAATGTTGAGCTATAAACATCACATGTATTGCTTGACAGGAAATAATTCACGTAGCACGCTTCATGGAAAGACTAGAAATAAATCACTTCATCTTAAGCTTTCACATGGAGTTTTATTGATGAGCAAGAAAATAACTGTCTTACTAAGCATGAAAAAATCTGTTTTTTGAAGTTCAGCAAAATTGGTAGTAAGAAAATCATTTTTTAAAATGGATAATTCAATGTACGCTACTTACGTTTGATGTCACATCATCTCTTCAGTCTTTTTTGATTGACATCTGTTTTTGCATTCTTTATTTATCTTTGTCGCTCTTGGGGAAAAATTATTTTCTTTCCGCACTCTTCTCAAGGCATTGGCTTTAATACATGGTAATGCGCCAGTAAAGATACCGGCCGACACCGGTTATGGAACATTTTTGACAACTGTCAAAATTCTATTTATGGAAAACACAGATTTGCATCGCAGACATACGTCAGTGACGCACTCATTCTGTTTTTTCTCCGTAGCACTTTTATGCTTTAGTTACATTTATTATATACACGGTGCAATGCGACATTTTTATATTTATATTATTATGTACAAATCGACTCAGCACTGGAAATGCAAATGATTTACTGTTTACTGTTTAGCTAAAATTTAGTAATCCATTGGTAACAAATCATAAAAGAGAGTTTACCACTATTAGTGTGCAGCAGAATTGAACTTAAAGAGAAGACAAAAAAGGTAAAACTCAAACATATGTATAGAATGCATGAAAAACATTTTTAATTATATTTATTAGCAAGAGTTACAACTAATTGAGATTGATGCCAAATGTTAAAACTCCGAGTGTTTCCTCCTGCTCGGCATAGCCAGGAAAGCTTCGGTAAATGTCGACACCTTCGGCTATATCTGTGATACCCGGAAGACACTCTTCGATTCCTTCCGTTTCAAGCATTTCTCGAAAATTGTTGTATTTCGTTTTCTTAATAACTGTGCAAGTAATTTTGCTACGTTCGTTTTCAGCAGATGAAAATTCAATCTTGTCTCCCACGTTTATATTACAATATTTTTCGGTGGCCAGGCGTCCTTCAACCGTTTTCGAACCATTTTTAATGAGGTTGAAATATTTTGTAAGCAATGTCAATTTTCTGATAGTCCCGTTTCCCTCAGCCATATTCTCCTGGAAGAAACGATACATAATACAACATAAATATATTGCTCGTGTAGTCAAAACTGGTACTTTGGTCAAATCAGTTAAATTTTAAGAACCAATTATAAAAGCATGAATACCGGAATCCATTTAAGATTTCAGTATTTGGTAATTTAACATGTAATTGTATTAGAATGAATATATTTTAGCTTACATTTAACGAATGAATTACATTTACCTTCTTTTACCTCTTGTAGATAACTTGTGCAGACTAAAAATTCTGTGATTAATGTGAATGAAGTTGAAAAAGTTTTCTGGATAACATCTGTCGAATATTAAATACAGATTGCACAATGTAATGCTGCATATGGTTTCAAATGAAATGTGAAAATGTATTTATTTGCAAGCAGTGCAGATGTTTACTAATGGTGGCAACATAAGTTACTATAAATATTACTTATCATATAGTGATTCAGGACTCTATCTGCCAAACAAACTCCTTAAACAAACATCTTAAACACACAAAGCCTATTCGTTGTATTTGTTTTACGTTTTGGTGTGTTCATGTAAAATACTTTGTAGGAATGGGGCATATAGATTCCATTCCTTCTATGCACGATGTACGATACGTAAGATGCTGATGTACGCTAAAAGGATGATGTACAGCAAATAAACAGACCTTCAGAGTGTTTCAATCGTTTCTGTTCTTAGTTTGATGTAATGCCTATATGTGGTTGCATAATGCATATAAAATGTTTACTTTATGAGTATAATACTTATTTTATATAGTAAATAGATGTTTTTGTTGTCTGTAAGCCCTGTCGGATATCAGAGGTCTCCGGTAGAGAATTCGAGAAATAAATGCTTACGTAAAGAGTGTAATACTTATTGTACCTAGTAAATAGTAGATGCTTTTGTTTTCTGTAAGCCCTGACGGAAATCAGAGGTCACCGGTAGGAATAATATGAAACATTTAAAATTACATGCCATAACCATAACTGAAAAGAACTATAATTTATATGAACTAACTAGAATTAAAAATATTTTTCATTTCATTGTATGCATCAGTGCATCGTGATGAGACTTTTATTGGAAAGCAATAAAGAAAGGTGAATTCGCTTTCAAATTAAGATTTTGCAAAAGAATTTCTCCAAATGCGGATTCCATTTGGTTTGTATTTTGCCCATTGACGTAAACTTTGTTGATCAAAGGAGATCCAAGAATTCTTATTGACTTGAATATAAGGTCACTCATTTTCGGATATCCATCATGTTCTACAACAGTAGTCAAATTTCCGTTTTCGAATGTATATTTAGCCAAAAAGTACCGTCCTGATTCAATAGGATCTAGAAATAAAAAATTGGATAGGCTCAGTTTCAAAAGTTTTACAAAATTAAATTACTTTTATATAATTTTACTTAATGAGTCTCCATCGTCAAAATAGAGTCTTCCTTCTGCTCTGTTTTCATCATCCAAAGCAATGGTAAGATTAAAAGGGTTTTGCCTGGAAAGTTCTGTGTTTAGTGCAGGTTCTTGTGTTGGGTAAATAACGCCGCCCCTTAAGTGTAAATGAATATGATCCAAAGGAGCAGCCAGGGTTTCAATGATTCCAGTACCAACATTAGGAATTTCGCTACCCGAGTAATAATCATACCAACGAGCTCCTGGGAAATAAATACTTTTAGTGGTAGCTCCTTGTTCTAAGACAGGGGAAATCATGAGGCCGGGGCCCCAGAGAAATTGTTGATCAATATTCCACGTTCTTGAATCTCTTGGAAATTCAGCCCACAGAGGTCGAGCAACAGTGTTTCCTAGTGTATGGTGGTAAAAGAATAATGTGTAGAGGTAAGGCAACAATGTATATCGGGTCATCATAGCTTTTCTCGTTGATTCAGCTACGGCTGGACCCCAAGAACCTGGATCATTTTCCTAAAAGGATAGGCATAATAGAATCAATGAACACCTTATTTTATCATTCCATTTTTGAATACAGAGCAAAATATTACCACCGCACCACCGTTGTGGCTTCTGGAAAACGGATAGAAAGCTCCCAGTTCCAACCAACGTTGACATAATTCAGAAGTGGTGTTACCGATAAATCCACAGATATCCGCACCCACGAATGGTATACCAAACTGATTGAATTGCAGTGTCCCAATTACCGAATAACGTATATTGGGCCAGTTTGAAAAATTGTCTCCAAGCCAGTGAGCAACTTTGGAACCTATAAAAGTCGATCTGGTCAGAACAAATGCTCTTTTCCCAGGGTTGAAATCTTGCACAGCTCTGGAAAATTAGTCAAGTTTTAGATTTTCTAGTTTTCATTAGATTTTCAACAGTTTTGTAGTATTTTTATTACTAACTGCATTGTTGCTTGACTCATAAAATATCCAAAGAGTGAGTGTGTATCATATTGCCTCCATCCCCTCGAATCCACAGCGTCAGTGCATATTGTCTGACTTGGCAGATACCCACCAGGAATATCTTAGGTACAAAAGAAAAAGGTTCTTGAAAAATTTACTTTTTGAAAATTGTGAAAATATTGGTAACATATATCCGAATTTACTTGGAACATAAGGAGGATTGTTGTACTTATTTACATCACAATACTCTCCAACATCATGTTTGTAAAGGTTCGCAGGTTCGTTCATATCCTAGAATTTACAAAATATAAATTCACTACATAATTTTTTGACAATTTTCATAACTGTAGATGCTAATAAAACGAATAAATTACAATCCATAGGCCTTCATAATCGATGGTTTGCTTAAATTCGGATATCATAGTTGTCCACCATTGCCAAGTGGAATTTTTGGTATAATCTGGGTAATACACAGCGTCTGGAGGCCACACTTTTCCTCTTACTGGGCTTCCATCAGGATTTTTCAGCCAAATATCCAGTTGATTACCGTATTCAAAAGGTCTGTAAGTTCCGGCAGGCTCTCCGGTTGTGGTAAATGGATTCTGAGTGTTTATAAGCGGAAAGGTGATATAATTAACAAGAAATATTAGAGTGAGAGTAAATTAATTATAGTGTACTCAACTCAAGTAAATTTACACAAGAGTTGAGTCCTGACTTTCAGCTTGTGGCAAACTAAATTAATTAAAGCGGAAGTAACTTGCCAGAATTGTAACGTATTTGATTCCTCTGGTTCTTAGCTCTCTAACGTAAGCAGGGAGACCTTGAAAACGATCTTCACTGAATGTAAAGTCAATATTTCGGTCTTTAGTATCACCATCACCATATTGGACATCCTGAAAAACAAATTTGATATTTGAGTAATAAACTTATTCGAGAACTAATATAATGCTATGTAGTGTATGATTTTCATTTCACCTGAGGAATTCCATACTGTGCTGTTCGATCAACGACAGCTTGCATATTCTCCAGAGTGTTATAACCAATTCTGCAAAGCTGGAAGCCTAAACTCCAGTAGGTAGGTATATCCATTCTGCCTGTAGCCTAAAAATTGTAATTTCTTAACATTTTGAAATACTTGTTTGTAAGCTAGGTGATTCATAATTTATACCTCTGTATACTGCTGAACTGTATTTTCTGGAGTTGGTCCTAAGAAAAAATACATATCCAATATCCCACCAATAGTTCTGTAGATCAGTCCCGGAGTTGGAAGTACTACGAACTCTAAATTAAACACAAGCTAAAAATGTATTCAGAAGGAGGGGAGAAATAAGGAATTTTAAGTAATTTTCAGTGATGATACCTTGTGCATTACTGTTTACGAAAACAACAGAATGGGCATTTCCGTCATTTTCCAAAACGGTGTAATAAGGATGCACACCATACATATTTGCATTACCCTGTAAATTAAAAAAATTTCAGTCATTGTTATTTCCCACAAGTAATAAAATATTGATCTTTGGTCGCATTTCTTACATCAGGAGGTTGATCTCTTGAAAATAAAGCCCACGTAGAAAATTTGCTGAAATCATGCTTCAATGAGTGTTGTTCATTTTCCCCGATCCCGTATAAGTTCTCACTTGGCAATCTTGTGGTAATTTGCAGAAACTGGTCGGCAAAAGTCAAGCCTCCTAACGAAGTGTCAAATATAACACTACCCGTTGACCTCCTTATGATTTTAAAGGAAAATACCGGATCGTCATAAAGCTCTATCGAGTACAGACGATTATCATTTCCACCAGCAGGATCATTAATAGAAATAGGTACCTCAAATCTGGGAGTACCGTCTGTAATCTGAAGTATAATTATTTACAAAATCACTTTTCTCTTCATAAATATTTTCCACATTAAATTAAATGGTCGATTACATTATGCTACCTTTATTCGTAGTCTGTAATCACTCTGGTATTCTACTTCCAAAGATAGGGTTTCCGAGTCGCCTCCAAAGTAAGTAATATTTGATGCTCTTCTTAAATTGACTCTGTAAATTTGGAAATTGATATAATTTGGCAATTCGATAAAAATAAATTATATCAAAAATAAGAAAAGATGAAATATGTGTAACTGACCTAAACCCATTTGGTGTAGGAATAACATCACCATCAGACAAGTAACCGTAGTTTGGAGGGAGTACACATTTAGGGGCATTTAAATCTCCATTCTGAGGAGGACACCAAATGCACTTCTTAGTTTCACATCCACTCAGTGTCGGAAATGGGTGTGGATGACAATCAATTCTTTGTGTTTCCGAAGGGCATTCGTTTGCTTGGCTTGATACATTGGGGAACGATGAAAAAGCCAATAGTGCCGCGGTTGTAAAAACTAAAATATAATACTTCATGACAATAAATTAATTAATAACTAGTAATTGTGTAGTATAGGTTAGCAAAATGGATTCCTTCCAATGCGTGCACCTATTTGGAATTGGCAATCCTAAAGGTGATTTTTACAAGCTTTTTATAGCTCAATAATTACATAACTACATACTACACTAGTAATTGAAAGCTGACAGATATATAATTTGGATATCAAAGTGCAAGTCCAGGTAAACTCCACTCAATGCCTTATCAAATCAGAATTTAAAAAGTTACATCGAAATGTCATCGCAGCTATTGTATAACATGATTGTGATTGTCTTAAAAATGTATGCACCTGGCAAGGCAGTTGTAGTTAGACAAAGTGATGTTCATAAAACCTATGCTTATTGCTTATCCGGGATTACACATTATTTACTTAACTGATAGCACTGGAGCCCGTTTATTAGGTTAACATAACACTCATTATCTCCTTTTATTCCATATTTGTTGTGAATTTACAACGCTGATATGATGAAGATGAAAATAGTATTAGAGTTTGTACATTGAAAAAATGACTACACTGTATATGTACACCCTAAAATCAAATAATATATCAATATATCAATACCAAGATATCATATTAAAGTAGTATTACAGCTAATGCATTCAGATAAAACATTAAATAACAAATTATAAATACGTTAACAGTAAATTATAACCATTTTATTGAAAATAGGTGTGGTTCAAATATTTTCTTGTTCTGAGAATGGTTTTGAATATAGATTTACATTAAGGTATTGTTGACAGTCCGTTGCAACAGGTTAAAGAAAAGATTTTGAGTAAAAAGGGATAACAAGAATATATTTTCTATGCCATTTTAAAAAATTGCAGCTTCAGAAAAATTAAACATGTTTAAAATGGAATTATGGATTGGTAAACTACAGCGGAAGACTATCTTAACATGCAAATGTAGAAGAATATAAAAGGATACTCATAACCACATAATCAGTATAATATAATTAATTACATATAATGCGAGTTAGCAGCATCAATCACATAGCGGTGTCAGATTTTTATTGTACAGTATTATTATATTTATATCACACTAGTTCACTTAAAAATTTTATGCTTTCATGTATTAGGGGCATTTCTGGCTTCTGCAATTGATTGAAGTATTTCATCTTTCCAAAATGTAATAGATTTTTCAAAAGGTTCAGAAATTAATTCAGAATGGTTCGCCAGCCTCATGTAATGAAGTGGTGCATCTTGAGGATGAACAGGAAGCCAAGGAATTCCTTGAAATTCTTTCGGGGTTCTGAAAAAATATTGTAAATATAACCAAATAAAAGATACTGAGGAAAAATTCTTACACAGATAATATGGGACAACTAATTGAACTAATACAGGAATAGTATTATTAGTACTTTATACGTACCCTAATTTAGCAAATGTAGTCCAAGTGTGTACAAGGGATTTAGAAAAGTAAAAATCTACTGAGCCTTCTTTTAAGTTGGATAACAAAGGAACTTTAAAAAAGTATATATTTTCATCTCCGTGACATGCGCCGTAGTGAACTTCTTCTTGTCCCAAAACGTCATAATTAAACCACCGATATGCTAATGCCCAAACCCAGTCAAGGAGTCTTGGAACTGAATTTGTCATTACGGAAAAGATCTGATAAAATCCAAAGTTGCCTTTGTGCGAATAGTAATACAGGTAAACAGGATGATGTTTGGAGTGTAAAAGGACAGAACGGTGTAGATGGTAATTAAAATTTGCATCCTGAAAAAGTCGTAACGTAAGATCTATATTTTTCTCGCTAATATCTTCATTATTAAGGTACTTTCCTTTTATTTTCATTGAGATTTCGTCTCGCTTATCTTCTGCGATGTCATCATATTCAAATAATTTCGGTGCGTAGCTTTTCCAATACTTATTTAATTTTTGTACTGCTGAGCTTTTAGTGAATAAGCCTAAATGAATAATTCCACACAATGTAAAAATTACTGTTCGAAGTTGGATAATGATAATAATATTTACCAAATTTACTTCGTCCTCTGCGCTTTAAACTTTCCGAAAATTAAAGAATAGTACCTAATACCTATAACATAAATGAGTCCTTCTTCTGAGTTTACTCCAGTTAGCCATGGTACTTTGCTTGCGATATTCCCTGAAGTAATGATAACTTCAGGATTCCCTGCCAAGAATGTGTTTGAATCGTTGACGCCTTCCATGGATGGTGCAAAATGAGAAATCCTTTCATTTAAGAAGTCCTATTCGCAAAATAAAATGGGTAAAAATAAATCTCCTAAATAAGGGGAATCGTCTGATGTAAGCACTAAGCACAAAACATATACCTACTTATATGTAAGATACTCACATAGTTCTTTAAACAGGAAAATTTCTTGAATTACGATACGTTTATAGATGAGGATGGGAGTTAGAGTTAATTATTACCTTTATTTCTTCATGAGATCGAATTATTTCTGCGGAATCAAGTGAGCGTAAACAGTCTACAAGATCCTTTGAAGAAATGGTAGGACAACCTAATCTTTCTCCATATCTTTTCGCTTGCTCCTTAGGAGTTTTTACAAATGCCCAATTACTCAATGCATTGCCACTTAAAGAGACAGCACTGTGGAACAAGCCTGCAATTCAAAGACATAATTTTCAAAAATTGAATTAAACTTGCAATATTTTTTAGAATAATATTGCCTTTAGAATACCTTTAGAAAGTGGGGACAACAAATGATAGTGAACACTCGCACCACCTAAATTACAATTTACATTGATAATTTTTCACTATAATAAAATTTAATTATCAAGATTTTTTGAAAAGTGATGAAATTGATTCGATTTAATTTAGATATAGATTACGCTATCTTAATTGCATCAAAAGTTAACAAATGGTTAGTTTTGCTTATTTAGTATTCTTACCTGCACTTTGACCAACAAGCGTAACTTTATTGGGATCTCCACCGAAATGCTTAATATTTTCATGAACCCATCGTAAAGCCATAGTTTGGTCTTTCAGTCCCATATTTCCCCTTACAACGTCATCACCCGTGTTAAGAAAACCTTAAATGAGTACAATCATCAAAATATAAGTACGTAATTATTTTTTAATATTTCCTCATTTATTTAATTAGTCAGATATTGTGCAAAGAAATACCAAACGAATTAAGTCTGTAGTTTAAAGTCACGACAACAACATCTTCATCCATGTAATACTCCGGTCTGTACTCATCCGAACCACCATACATGAAAAGTCCACCGTGCACGAAAACTATTACGGGATACAAATCTTCTCTGCTTAAATTCATACCAACATGCTGGGAAACCATCTGCATGTAGAATATAAGTAATTATAATATTTCTTTTGATTATCTTATGTTTTTTATATTTAAAAGAGCTTGCTACACAATCACTTTATTAGTGAGATAAGAATGTGGAATGTTTTTCTATTGTTCTTTATGTTGTTCTTTTACTGGTAAATAAATCACAGGGAGGAAAGTAATTCATATTGTGTATTTTCATGTTCCATGGGAAACAATACCTTTAGTACCATGCATTTTACTGGGAAAATGTTGTAATGTTATCTATAAGTGTTATCGATGGTTATAAAAAAGTGAATGTGTAACATTAAAAACAAATCACCTGTGCTCTCATATTTCTCATAGGTAATATTTACTTCAGTAAAATATACCAAAATTAGAAAGAACGCTCAATAATTGTCAATTCTTGATTTAATATTTAAAACATTTTTGCAAACAAAAGGAAATGAATATCAATAGATAATGGGAATCGCCGTAAGTTGTACATATCTTAATATTCAAAATCGAAATAGATTTCTACCTTTTTAGGCGTAAAGACAGACAGATACAAGCAATCTTCGCTTCCAAGTATCATATCAGTGAACATGTCATATTGAAGACATTTAGGGCCATATTTTGCCGCTTCCCGAATACCATCCCATTTATCCGGAGCTAATGGTGCCTAAAATATTATACAGTGATTTGGTCATTAATCATTTAAGCACATAGTGGTGGTCTGCAACTGCAATAATAAAAAATGACTGAAGTTATAGTATTGTTAAACCTCAAATCTCAATACACCCACTGGAGCTTTAGCATACGGAATTCCAAGATATTCTCTGTACTCTCTACCGGCACGGGAAGATGCGTAAAATCCCGAAACTTGTCCATACTTCGTCTGCACAACTAAAGGATCATCGATATTAGAATCGTCTTCATGAGATATTTGCTGTGACACTTCATTTGTAACGACACTCTGGACACTTTGAAATCTTGTTGCACTGTAGCCAACAATAATGCTTAGAAGAAAGGTAAATATCACGGAACTATCGAATTTCTTCCATATCAATCCCATTGTTATGACGCAATACGCACTATTTACAAAATAAATGACAAAGCAATACCCAGAGCCAGAGATCTGAAAATTTAAATATTTTGGTCAATTTATCAAAACTAATTGCACGTTGCAAGTCTCTGTTTTTTGATGTTCTGACATGGAATGTATTTGTATTCAAAAGTGTACATACTACAACTTCTAAATAATGTCTGTGAATAAAATTTCGAGAGCTTTGTTTTATATATAGTTAAATGTGCTTTGACTTAAAGTGCCGCAGGCTACCCCAATAATTGTAGTTCTGCCGTCTATCTATTTTTCTCTTGTTCATGTCGGCTCCACACTTTACCTTTAATTGAAATCGCGAGTTGATAAGAATTGAATGGAATATCCTTTTCGTCCTTTCAAGAGCAACCTCTTAATAATAAACATGCAAAATCAAAGCTGTATATATAAACAACAGTAATACAGCAATAATACCTAATACCTCTTACCTTTTACAAAGGAGGCATGAGAACTAAAGGTATGATACGTAGGAAAATTATGTTGGACATTTGAGTGCACACAAGCATAATTAGAGCAAAAATATATGGTAGCAATGCATAACGTACAGTAGTAACGTAGTAAGTGCACACGTGAAGCAGTATTATAAGTATAAAGGCAAGTCGTAGTTTCCCTATATACTTTTTGATAAAATATGCTTTTATCCATATATAGGTAATGCTATTTGAACTGTACAGAAGGAGTGGTGGATTTTCCTGATTAGTTCCTGCAGAAATAACTTTTGCAGAGTATACCTAGTTAAGTACTTTTAACCTCGTCTTTCGCGCACGAAAGTTCCAAAACAATATACAGGAGCGTGACTCGGGCATTGATTCTCTGAAAAAGCAAAATATTATATCCTAATGCATATACAGGAGTTAGCTATAAATTCATAAACAATAAAGTAAAAATATTTTATCTAGCACATATAAAAACAAGCAAGATCGAGAGTGTTGGGAAGTCTTAGTTTAAGAGTCTAAACATCATAATTAAATAGCAATGCTATTAATAACATGTTTTCTATGGGATGAAATTTGGATATTCCAAACTCAATTCATTTCGAGATAACAGCGGAATATTTCTTGTATTTTATATACGATTTCTGTCATCTTGTTTATTACTCAAACAGTTTGATAAATTAACCTGTGCTAACAATAAAATAAGTATGAGTAGCGATTGTAAATGAAAATAATGATTTTCCGTAACAACTTGTAAACGTACTACCCTATAAGTATGGGAAAAACTATAAAAACTACAAATCTGATCAAATTACTTACGTTTTTTATTAAAGTATCCCATGAATCGGTGAAGAACTTCAAGTGTAGATAAATATTGCTCTCAGGATGTTAAATATTTTTATAGTTATATTTTAAGCGAGGTGAATATTGGAATTACATTTTGCATGATATGAACACACGCACAGATATCCAGGCGTGTTGTATTTGTTTTCTGATGTTTTTACTGTGTTATACGGGCTTAAAAAACCATAATTTCCAGAAATTGTCCATGTTCCAGTTCCAGTTATCATGGAGAACAACAGTGGGTAGTCCAAGCAACTAAGTAATTAAGATACTGCATGCATACGAAAGAGGATAAGCTTGGATTTATATTCAATGATGGAGTATTTTCATGTGTATATCATGGAGTCTCCATGATACATGAATGTTGAATACCTCCAATATTCCAGCTGCAAATAATATAGTAGTAATTAGCAAATGAATGCATAAGTTATTAAGAATTGAATTTATCTTGTATTTTTGCAGTGTCAGAAGGTTTTAAATATGCTTTCTAAGAATTACGAGAGCCCAAACGGCTCCTTATAGGTAAAACAATAGCTTATATAATTACTACATGTAACCGAACTACCGATATCTTATTTGATCATTTAAAATATTGCCAGAATTGTTCTACGATTATTTAGATTCAGACAACTACGAAATAATATTAGTTAGTGTCACTAATTTCAATTTCATTGAAATGAAATATAGTTTATGAATTATTATAAGTATTCAGTTGTAATAATATTATTGAAGGACTACACAAATAATTTAAGAAAAGAAAAAAACGGTGAAATAAAAAGTGTCCACTGTCCCCTGTTCATTTGCACCCTCACCGAATAAAGTAAATATGTATTTAAGCATAATAAATGCATCTATACATCTCTCAATAAAATTGTATTATGTAATTAATCGCATGTTAGCCTACTTAAATTTTGAAATTTTGGTAAGCCAAGGTATCACAAATCTTTATTTAATTGTTTGAAATTTCAATACTCCAAAATACATATCGGTAATACCCACGGTAATACCAATGTTAGTGTGTACATCATAAGAAATCCCATAATGCAGATACCTTTTTGTTTTGTCCATTATCATTTGCATAGAATTAGAGATATTATTATATTAATTGTTTGAAGTGTTCATTGAACCATAAAGTAATTTTTTACTTGTAGATTGTGCCTATCTAAATGGCAATTGATTTGACAAAAAGTGTTGCAATCAATGACAAGTGTATAGGTAGTAAGTAACTGACATACGTACACATTCACATCATATGTATGTGTCACCGACAATGAGATAACACGGGCAATCAGGCTCATTGACTAGGTTCGGACGCTCGTGTCGAAATGACCGGTCTTCGAGACCACAGCCATGCAGTCATCGAAGCACAGATAAAGCACTATTGTATTTCATAAAAAATGATAATTTATTGACTGCAGTCATATAATAATGTGAGTCATAAATTCAATTAAAAAGCATTTGATGCATATATGTAATAATTTATGAAAAAATCCATTATTTATACAACCAATTATTGACAATTATTCACGGTTCTTACATGATATTCCGACAGGACATTTTTTTCCTCATGGTGTATTATTTTTTTACAAGCACACCTATATGATGTGTAAACGTAAATAGTTCCTATCACTAGTCAAAAATTGTATTGACATCAGTAAGATAAGAAAGGCAAGGAGGCAAAAAGTCGTACACTACTAAGATCAGTTACGTACCAATACCAATAACAAAGCATTGGAGAACCCCAGTTATTTTACGGAATCTGTGACTGGAAATGGGTTCCCCAGTGATTTAGCATATGCGGAATTAAAGGCAATTATTAAACTACCGAAAAGCCAGAATATGGAAAATATGTGCAGATTCAGAAAACTTTGTGGACAGAATAACTGCAAAATATATTACTGCCATCCGTTCAGTTACATCTTACATATCTTACAGTACTGCTTCGATTTCTAAATGCAAATGTAGATACGAAATTAATAGATAAGTTTGCAAAAAAATTATATCCCATGTGGCACGAAATGTCATGTCGGAATATGTAGAAATCATGTAAGAACCGTGGATAATTGGTTGTTTAAACAATGGATTTTTTCCTAAATTATTAAATGTATGAATGTATCTAATGGTTTTTAATTGAATTTACGACTCACGTATATGACTGCAACCAATAAATTACCATAACCAATGAACTACGATCGTGTTTTATCTGTGCTTCGATGCCTGGCATGGTTGCGGTCTCGATGACCGGTCATTTCAAATGTTGCGTCAGAACCTAGTCAATCAGCCAATTGCCAGTGTTATCTCACTAACGTATACCTATATGGACTAATAGTTCTAAAAATAGCAAACAATTAAAACCCCATTTGATCTTCAACGAATAGGTAATTCTTACCAGTTTTCATGGAAAATTCTTGATATTCTAAGAATGATAGGTGTAATGATGACAGGGGTTTATTGTGATTCTTTTGATGGCCAATGGACATTCATACTGTGGACGTGAATGGAACTCATAGTTTGATATAATCATATGATATTACAAATAAAGAATTTTGACCTGCCGCAGAGACATCAACTTCCCTAACGAAAAAATCGATGAATCACCATTCCATTCCATGAAAAATCATTATTTTGAAAACTTAGGTGTGGCATAATAAATACACGCATAGTAGTCATTATTCTTAATATAATACTGTATATTATTATAATCATAATTTTTTCTTTATTAATGATCGCTTACTTATTTTACGAATGCATCAAAGTTTTGATTGAATCTAAAGGAAAAATCTACCAAATATGTATTCAGTCAGTTTAACAATATGGTAGCCGTATGCGCATGAAGGAGCATTAACCCAATTAATCGTGATATTTAAAAAATTAACGTATTCCAAGGATGCTGGAAAAAAATCTATCGTGCAGTGCAGATACTGTAACAAACAATAATAAGTACAATAAATAACTAAGAATTATTTCAACAATAAAAGATTTTTTCATGTAAATTACAAATACAAATAATTTTTATTATACTTTTAACATGATATCTGATTTCGTGGGGTTCCTCGAGATACGTAATCTAAGGAAAATTTTGAAAAACTCAAGAAAGAAGTACAAGTACTATAAAGAACGAAGTAATACAAGAATACGACTTAACCATGCATACACAAATGCACAGTCACGCGAAATTGGCTGAGATTTAATACAATTAAATAATGCGTGGTTTTGTATAAAAGTCTCACAATTGTATTAAACATACCTCGTATAATGTTGATAATATCTTGACTTATTTTCGTAAAACAAAAATTTTGAAAGTTTTGTGCAAAACAGATGAAAACAGTTTCTGAATACAAGTACTAATCGCAAGTACATATATAAGCATTTTGTAAGTATGTCAAACACTTGCAAAATACTTAATGTGGTGATGATTTCGGCAATTTTTATCATGGATTTCGCTGTAATACATCATTAGCATTATACAAATTGTGTTCTAGGCTAGGCACAATACACAACTTTGATTAAACTACAACTAAAACAACCCCTCGCATTGTTTTAATAGTTTATTTGCATGCACTACTATTTAGATAGTTTAAATTTAAATCTGACAATAGCTATAGTATATTACTTATTACATATTACAGTGGCAAAACAAAATTTATCTAATCTGAATCTAATATATATCATACCACATTATTACACACCTTAAACTATAAATAAACCTCAATCACAAAATTCGAACAGTAGTAATCAAAGAGTAATAAATAATCATCTACATACACTATATACACTAAACACACCTTATTCGGTATATGTGCAACCTAAATTTTATTATTATTCCTGCATATTCTATTTGTATTATAATAATAAATAGTCCACTGCAGAATAATTAGAATAATAACTTAAACAAATTTTAAGACTATATCATTTGGGCATGTTTGGTTTAAATTTGCTATTAGATAGATAGTTAATGTAAAACTTATGAGCTCATACGTAGACCATTGTAAATTTTATTTACAGAAGTCTGTTCCAGTATTTTCTTGAGACCTTTAAATAAATAAAAAATAACGGATTATCAGAATCATGATTAATGATCCTCACAAGCAAATAGTTTAAGGTTAAAAGCATACCTTCTTTGTCTTCGGCAGATAACTCGGATTTTGGGAATTCTACATCGAAAGTAATGTAGAGGATGCCGTATAAATTATTGTTATCATAATTTGGCATGCCTTCTCCCTTTTTCCGGATTCTAGCTCCAGGCCATGTGATCTTCTCTCGGGAAATATGTACTTTGTGTCCATCTAAATGATCGATACTCATTTCGAACCCTGTAAGCGCATCCTGCAGGGAAATCGTAATGTTTGTAAATAAATCGTCTCCACGCCTTTCAAATTTCGAATGTGGTGCAGTCTTTATCCGAATTTTGAGATCCCCAGGCTCCCCATCAATGTGCGGCTCTCCTTCCGCAACAAATCTATGTTCTTGGCCATCTGTCATTCCAGGTTCTATTTCAAACTCTAAGATGCGTTCCTCATTTACAAATCTGTTGATCATTACAAACATAAACATTATACGCCTTGTATTGCTTCAAATGATAAATTTTGATTTAGAATTGATTGAGATTTGAAAATATCGTACTTGATATTGGGACATTCATCACACACTGCTTGTTGAGTCATTTGGAAGCGTCCAGGGCCAAGTTGTCTTGTAACCATTTCTTGTCTGCAATTACATTTTCTGGTTCCGGATGCAGGCTTTGATACAGGTTTATTTCGCGTTATCTACATAGGAAAAAAACTTAATTCCTCGTAACTCAAAAAATATCATCTGAAAATTCACAAAATTATCATTTAATACGATTTCAAATACCTCTACAAAATTGCCAGTGTAAAGCTCTTCTAAAGTTACTTGAAGGTCCATTATAACATCTGCCCCTTTAGAAACTTCTTTTTGCCGTTCGTTTCCACCACCAAAATGAAAACCAAAATCTCCGAAAAATGATTGAAATGGATCCATGCTACCAAAGCCACCATCCTTTTTCAGCCCATCCTCACCTAACCTGTCATATGTTTCTCGCTTTTCAGAATCACTAAGCGCTTCATATGCGGCACTTAAATCTTGAAATTTTTGTACTGCATCGGGGTCGTCTTTATTCTTATCAGGATGTAATTCTTTGGCTAACCGACGGTAAGCCTTTTTAATTTGGTTAGTTGTAGCTGTACGAGGAACTCCCAGAATACCGTAAAAATCTCTCCTGAATAACAGTAATAATTTAGTTAGTTTGTAACTGACAATGGAAACTAAATAAAATTGTAAACTTACCCGCACAAAACGATACAGGAATGGACTAGAAATATTAGTAGGCAGAGCCATAATTTAATTTTGAGTTCATTCATTTTTCTCAATACAAATCCGATCGCCTGAAAGTGTCGCTATTTATTACCACAGAACAGGGAAAACAAAAATTTTCTAGCACATCAAGCCAAGGCCTTTTGTAGGTATGGGTTCTGTAAAACCTCATGCAGGAATCACCGCGAGTCTTCTTTTGTCACTAAATAAAACACATTAAAATGCTTCATCAATAAGGGCTTCGGAAATAAATAAAAAGAGTTTTACACTGTACACTTTAATCCTTTTTTCATTTTTATACTTCGAAAAGTAATTATTCTTTGCAGACATTCCAAGCTTCCACAAAGCTAAACTAATATTAAAATAAAAAAATACCAGTTTTATTTTAGCCAAGAATAAATTCTTCTTAGACATTCCTACCTTCCAAGAAGCCAGACTAATATTAAAACAAAAAATACCAGTTTTATTTTAGCCAAGAATGAATAAAATGTCAACAAGGAATATCAATATTATAACTCTTTGTTACAAATGAAGGCTGGCGAAGACTACTAAGAGGGCATTGGTTTATTTATGACTGCATTAAAAATTAATAAAAATAGAACGCTCCCTACTGTACTTTCAATGCAGGAAATTATCAATGAATTCTCTTTAACTTTAAACATTATAAACAACAAGTAATCAAATAATAGTTGACTCCCTCAAAACAGTTAACGCTAACAATATACGATTAATCACATACATATTCGATTAATTATTGCAATTAAAAGAACAACTTCTTTTTTTAATTAAAGCAATATTTTACCGAGCTTTTAGTAAGCTAAATACAATAGTAAAAACTAAAATAAAATTTTAACATACCTGTCGTTTTTAGTAGGTATAATACACTATTCCTGCATGATTGAGCTGGCTGATGGACTTATTATGAATGTTATTTTACCGGCACAATGTTGTCCTCTCAGACAAATGTGATATTTCCATTGGCTGCTACATGCAGCGCCGTCTTTTCAATGTTAATTCATACGTGTATATTATATTCTCCAAAAAAGCGTGATATATAATGCCGTGGACAGTGACAGGGGCTCACATGGAACGGCACTAATAATAATTATGCAATGTAATGCAAAATATGCAGTGAAAGATTTTAGTCAACATTTGTGCTGATTTCAATAACGTATTACCACAGAAAAATACCGTTTCTCAAAGTACCCCGGTCTCACCTTATCATGTATTTTTACAAAACTCAATAATATGTGTACTTATGTACATCATGTATGATACTCTAAAATATTTTATTCATATTTCGTAAATAAATAAAATAAATAATTATTATTATTTCTCTACATTCAACTCAATTCAAGTCACACTTCATTTGCATAGTATTATGTAAAAGAAAAATTTATTATTATATTTACATGTGGGCACATTACAAAATTACAATATTCTACACATATGCATTTTACAATACTGTTCTTCACAATACTTCACATATATAAGCATTTATAGTATATGTATATCTAATACATAGTAACGTGTAAATGTGGTCAAGACAGTCATGTGTCATGTCATGAATCCAAAGAAAGAAATCTTATTCCCATTCAGGATGAAGCAGCAATACAATTTTCCCAGTCGGGCCAGAAAGTTTCTTTCATGCGGATACAATATTCCTTTAAGTTAACGTATTCATCTAAATTGACAACGCAAATTAAATTAAGGTAATAGGGTGATAGTCGATAGTATTTGAAAGCTTAATTTAATTCATAATAATTAAAAAAGTAATTATATACCATTTAGAAGTCTCTCATATGGAGATCCAGGAGCAGCCCATAAGAATTGTATGAGTTCTCCGAAGACAGCACAATCGTCTACACAAGGCTCTTCTCCCAAAAGGTATTTATTTTTTCCTATGATTACTGAAAGAGCTTCCAGATCATCTTTCATTATTTTAAATATTTGTTCATGACTATGCCTTCCCAAACCCTGATTCCAAAGGTAACTTTGTAGTTTCGGAAGGGCAATTCTTCTGAACATTTTTATTATATGTTCGGGATAGGAAAATATTTTGCTAAGATCACGCCCCTCAGTGTAAACGTAACGCCAGTGTATTAATCCCCTGAATTAAACAATCTTTGTTTGTAAAAATGCTGAACTTAATTAAAATAATAGTTATTGTTATTACTGGTACCAGTAAGAATGTTCATCCATGAGTATGCGGGCCATTGTTCCAATAGCTTTTTGTTCTTTACTGTAGACCCCTCCGACTTGTTTAGGAAATTTTCTTTAGGGAAAAATTCTTTCATTAGTTATTTTTCATTGATTTTTGTTTCGATTAAATTATACATAAATTCCATTTAGACTGTGCTAAGCGCATACTTCTCCAAAAATTCTATTATTAGTTGAGAATCCTCTACATGTTCTCCGTTCAGTGTGATCCATGGAGTTTTTCCTTTAGCTCCCATTGGATATTCTCTGTCGATCTATAGGTACATACATAAAATGCAAAAGAATGAATACCGTTAAAAATGTTGAGGCTTTTGCAGCTCCGATTTGTCACTAATTAAAAATACTAAATAAGTGATGCAGTAATATTTCTTACTTGATATGTAATATTGGCCATTCTCAAGTAAGTTTCCAACTTTACAACAAAAGGGGAACAGTTTGGCACTGTTTTTCCAGTAGGTATTGCGTGAACTATTACCACATCCTTTGGAGAGTCCTTCCATTTTTTTCTGATCAAATATGATTTTACAAAATGTTCACAAAAGCTTTCACAATAACTTGTACCGTTGTACCGTTGCACGAAGAAAAATACTTGGCATGATTTCAAGCAGATAAAAACAAAATATTTTGCTAATAAAACCTTTGCATTTCTCATCCCATTTCCCATTTAAGGATATTTTTTCGTAATTTTCCCTTTTTGTGAAAAATGGTATGAATAAAAGGTTATATCTCTGAAAACTTGAATCCAAAAAACAACAGGTTTTGTTGGAAGAGTTTTGCAGAGTGTACTTTCTAATTACTAAATATTCAATTCGAGTTAGAGATAAATAGACTTACAGCATCCGTCTCCTGCTACAATACTCCACAATTTTCATTCCAGCTTTGTGGACAACCAAACATCCTCCGGCTGCAAAAACTACGATTGGTGTATACTTCCAAATAATTTCGGGCACTGTTTTTTTCAAGGAATCCATTTTTGACTACAATGTTTGCAATGTTGCAAACAAATGTACGATGTAGGATATACAGAAGCTACTGCTACTCTGAAAGATATTAGCAAAGTACATTAAATATGTGTATTAATAGTACTAAAGTACTGAAAGAGGTTGAAAAAGCAGACACCATTAATGCTCCTGGCTGGATATTAAACATAATATAGTATACCTTTCTAAGCGAGTGTCCAGCGATTCTACTGTCAATTAAATAAATTGTAACAATTTGCAGTTAAATAAAAATGAACTCTCCACTAAGCACTTAAGCAATGATTACCACCAGGCCAGTGTTAAATTAAATACTAGACATATTTATAATTAAATCACATTATGATAAACGGGAAGTATAGATATGCATGTAAAAACAAACACACTTCTGTGAAGATGAGCCATCCTATATTTATCATCTCATTATATACTACAACTACAAGGTCACTCACTCGACCTATGCAGGTTGTAGTAGAACATAGGGTTGGGGTAGAAGGTAGAATAGAACATAACTCATGACAGATCTAAACATAGACTATACACATTATGGTAGTATACAAGTAAACATTGCACTTGCACTTGCACATGTACATAGTCAGAGGGTACTTTGATGACGCCCAGACCTCCTACCTTAAGGTACAAAATGCCTTTGCAAGATTTAGTTTTGATTTGAGTCAAATGTACAAAACCGACACTAACTATTAGTATAGTTCTAGTACTATACTGATATGATGGTGGAGAGGAAAACTGGACATGCATTTTCTACTCTAGTAGTACATTGGAATTGGAATCCTTGTGAATTTGGTATTGGTTTGACGTGGTTTAACCATAGAGAGAAAATGAGCAAGTTTGTTCTGGTTCTAGCTGAGGTTTAACATCAATAATGCTTAACAAAGTTATAATTACAAAACTAGAATTATCTCAAAACTACCTATAAAGTGTAATGTACAGTAGTGATAGATAGCCTTAAAGCATACGCAATTGGGAAATCAGAGCAATTTCGACTTTCGAGTATTCTTCAAGGCGGAGATTTTAGGTTTAAATATGAAATCGTTATTGCCCCGTTGTTGCAATATTTCGACCTGCAGTATTGTAAGCAGAAGCAGTTAAAGATGAAAGTGATGATACTGATTTCATGAACTTTTAAGAAATGAAAGATGTTCACAAGATTTTCCAGAAATATTACTAGTGTTTAATTGAACAGATAATAGAATAATACAAGTATCTGTGTGTAGTCATAAATAACTATTAATTTTATCTTAGCATTTAGGGCAGGACTATAGAGAATTACTTTATGGTATAATTTTATTAATAAATTACCATACAAAACAAATAATGTCTTACATCTTTTCTATAATATCACTTATAATATTATGGTACTTAAGTCTGTATACTACTATAGGTCATCTTGCAATAATTTCATTTTCATTCATTAACCAGATGCATTTAATTTTAATCCGTAAACATCAGTTTGTCAGACTTATACTGTTTAAATTAGCATTACTGATTTCAAACCATCAGAATCAGACCTACCAAATCAAACTACAAACCACACTGAATGCAATAAAATATGAATAAACATATCTTTCATTTTCCATGAATGCTAATTATTTAATCTAGATCTAATATTTAATAAGATGGAGTACTCTAAAATACAATTGTATTTGCCCAAAGTTATAGTTATAAATGCAAAATAAGTAACATTAGATAGTAAAGAATGTGCAATAGTAATTCAATTTTTGTATATGCTTATTGCTTACTTAAATCATTCTTCTCAGAAATGCTTACAATAAAGATCTTATGTCTCAGCTTGCCTCAAAATTATTTCAAAATGAAAGTAATAAAGTAGTAAGCATAAAACAGGGAAGATAATACAATACTCAATACGCTACACTATACTAAGATTATAATTATTATATTAACTTACACTAGAATTAATTGAGTAGCAAATATGCTAAATCTGTCAACTAAGCTAATTTATATTGATAAGAATGTAATTAATTATTTGAAAGGAATAATGTCATGAAATCATTCGTCTATATTGCGCTCTGCCGGCTCTACTTTAAACTGGTTTTTTCTCTTCAGGAGATTTAGTAGTAGGACGTTTCTGCTTCCACACTAAATCACAATAATAGGCAGTGATAGCTTTTGTTTTTCCATCAGCAAGGTTTTCTTGTATTTCCACAGAATTTCCTGGTCCAGCCAAAATTGCAAGCTACAAAATATAAAAGTATTCATTATTAACTTTATTAGAAAACAGTTGGCAATGGCAAGTTATTAACCAACTGGCGCAACTGGAACATTGACCATTCGATTATTCGTCTGCTTCAATGCTTCACTCGCATATAAAATATAACATTGATAAAATGATAAAAATATAATCATCCCTGGTGAAAATGTCATGCTGAGATGATCTTCTTGAGGAAAAAATGTTATGTCGTACCTGATTGCAATCCACGTTTCGTGGCACATAGTATGCAATGTTTTTTGAGATAGTCTTAGCTAAATTAAAAAGCGTAAATCCGTTCATAGGAATCATGGTCTCCAGATCAAAAACTTGAGTCTCAAGGTAAGTAGGCCCTCCCCACGGTGGACTTAAGAACACAACATCGCCAACAAGATTTTTCGCCAGTTCCATGAAGTCACCAACAATAAATTCAATCTTGTCTGCCACTCCATATATGGTAGCGTTGTGACGAGCATAGTCTACCTTGACTGGGTCAATATCAATAGCTATAACTGAAAAATAAAAAATAAATAAATGTAATGACTTATTGCTTTATTGTTATGGAAAATTGCTCACACTCACAGGTCACAATACAACAGGCAAAAATAAATTTTTGTGAGGGAGGGTCGCAGTAGGGTAGGGTCGGAGGAGAACAACAAACAATTCAGTCATGTTTAATTAATTAAATTCATTTGAGTTCAAACTTTTAAGCGCTAGATTATTTATTTAAATGAAAGCGTTAGAAATAATAATAATATTATATTTCTAACCTTTAGAGCATTTCTTAGCAAACTGAATTGTATTTCCACCGCATCCACAAAACGCGTCAATGATCACATCAAAGTTTTTGCATCGATCAGCAATATGTTCAGCGATATTTTCAGGAGTGACACTAAACCAAGAATCAGCATCCAGACGAATTCCCTCGTCATATTTTGAGAACAGCTTGTATCGTTGCTTCCAATACTTTCGCAAGTCACACCGAAAGTCCATAAAATCAGGACATGGCCGAACACTTAAGCATTTATTTCTTTTTTTATTCTTCTTCTTTTTTCTCTTCTTTGTTGTCGATTTTGCGACTGTGGGTTTCTCTACTTCTCCATCGGTACTTTCTTCATAATTTTCAATCCAATCAGAACTTTCTTCATCTTCTTCCGTAGCTTTCTTTTCTGTCAGTTTAGTTTTAGTTTTTTTGACAGTTGTGCTCTCAGAATCTCTTACTGAAGAAGTTTCATTACTTTCAATATTGACATCGGATCCTGCAGATTGATATTCTTCATCGTCTTCCACAGCATCTGAAAATTCGCTATCCCTTTCTAAAATAGACTCGCCACACTCGGCAGATTTCTTATTATCTGGAGATTTTGCAAGACCATTAATCTCTTCATTTGATGCTTTTTTTGGAGATTCTTCATCGAGTTCATCGTTATACCGAAATCTGATATGAGTGTTTGCACGCCGTTTATTTGGTACGGATATCAACGCAATACCGCCTTCAAAACTGACCTCATTTGTGGAAACTGATTCGTCCATTGCTTCGTAATAGACATCGCTTTCTGGACCTTGATCTTCCACTCCACTAAACGATTCATTTTTATATCGTGGTCGTTTCCCGTTATAAACTGAGGAATTTTTTTGATTGGTTTTGGCTTCATTTTCAATAAAATCAGAAAGATACATAGCTACTTTTGAAGAGCTGGAGTTATTTCTTTCATTCGATTCGCTGGAATTTTCTAAAAACTTGTTAGGCATTACAACGGTTCCGTTGTAGTAGTAGCTTCCTTTAAAATACAGTCCGTGCTCCAAAAATGCTTTTACAGCGTCTTCCTCTGTTGTCAAATTAATGCGTTCGACTTTGGATAACTCAACCTGGTCTTCAGGGTTAAGAGAAAGGTTATCCAGTTGAGCTGCTAGATCCTTTACAGGTTGATAATCAACATAAAATTTTGAATATTCTTTCCAATATACTTGTTGAGTGTGCTCCTCCCAAGCTTCCTGCCAGCGTGAATCTTGAACTTCTTTAAAAGTAAGGTCTGGTTCAGCAGAATTACTTTTCAAATTTTCTTCAAGGTTAGGACTTTTAGCAGTGTTAATCCCCTCTTCATCGTCATAAGGAACCTCAAACCCACTAGAAGTAAGTTTTTCTTCTTGATCTGGTTTCTCAACTTTACTATCAGTACTCACCACTTGTTTGTCTTTTTGTAGCTGCAGAATGTCATAATTTGGATTTATGTATTCCTGATATTTCTCAAACCAGGTTTCCCACACAATTTGCTTGCCAACCGCGTCCCAATGTTTTTCCCAATCACTGAAGAACTTAGTAGAAACTTTAGTGTTTCCCTTGTATTCCCAATTTCTGCAATTAAATTGAATTGTTATTAATGCAACTATTGTTATATATGTATTATAAAATTTTTATTAAATAAGCATTAATGTGAAACAAATATATAATAAATGTGTAAGCAATTAAAAGAGCTAAATGTGGGTACACTTACCTCTTCTTGGCGACAAAATTTTTTGACGTGCAAATGCAACGAACAAAAGAATTTTCATCCAAAATTGAAGAATCTCCAGTACTGTCTTCAGCTGGTACAGGATCAAGATGGAGAGGAAACTTGAGGTTCAAAATAAAAATGGAATCTGTGTCATGTGATGGGTCTAACGCAGCTACACCTTCATCTTGGAAACATAACGGCACGGTAGACGAAGATGGTACTGTGGACTCCTCAACCACAGACATTGAAAATAGGGTACGGACAACTCGAAACCCAGCTAAGTCAGAAATAAATAAATTAGATATACTACATAGGATAGGATTTTACAATCGTTTGTATTACCCAATCCCGAATAATGCGAACAGGTTGCACGAGCAGGCCAAATCTTTTATTTTATTGTCCCTTTAAATAACTAAAAATAAATAACATTTACCCAGCACCACAAAACCAAAAGTAGCTTATTATCAATGTTTACAATTAATCTTAATCAGCTTATAATTTGCCATTGGTCAAATAAGGAATAAATATCCTAATAATCAATTTTATCAATTTGATGTAAAAAGTGAAAATGTTGCTTTATCCAATACTTACAAACTGGATTTAATATCCAGTAATCCCACAAATGACTGCTACAACAACCAAAGGACAAGGTCAATTGTTACCTCAAATTAGATAAAAAATCAAATACCGGAAATCATCGGCCTTGTATATTGTCGATTCGACATTGTCATCCATCTGGATTAAGTATCAAAACCAAAGCCTAAGGTATCTAAAATCTAAACTACATAACCTAGCATCGGTTATCCTTAAGACGTGAATCTTTTCATGAATTTGGAAACTCAAAAAACTCTAAAAATCCCCTTTATCTAATGCACCTACAGTATATTCCCCTTTAGCAAGCAATTAGCCACTTTCACAATGGTCCACTGGACGTCTTACAAATGTATTTATTTATATTTGTAAACCATCCAGTCCAGTGGACCATTGTGAATGTGATTAATTTATACTTCTACTGACTTGTTTTACAAAAAATCTCACTCCCAATTATTGTGGTCCGGGGGAAATGTGGAGACCGAGACAAAAGGACATTTAATGACGTTTAATAAAAAAAATAACATTCCATAGAAATGCGAAGGAAAACAAACTGACCAGTGGTACGCTGTACCTGTACGCTACAATTACACATACAGAAAAGGAACGCAATTATGATATTATATCACATGTCATGTCATCATGAGGCATGATATGGTAAATGTGGCAAGTGACAAGTGTGATATGATGGGCTCCAAAAACAGTACCCCTTGCTACTGATACCAATGAAAACAAAAGAAACAAAAATTACTTACCAGACCACTACTAAAATGACTTCCAAGCCAAACGATGATGTTGACTTTGATGACAGAAGCAGGTATGAATGAGAAATTAAGAGAATGAGATGAGAAGCTTATGCGTTGTGTTCGGTTAACGAAGGATGAAATGACAACGAAAGTAACCAAGATAAATTCCTTACCTTACATTTGAATTAAGCGGGGTGTTGTATTTGACGCTAACACTTCGCATTATTTGGTTTATCTACTCCGCAAATTCACACATGATTGTTCTTTTCCAACCGTTGGTAGTTACACAGTTAGGATAGGAAAGGAACTACAAAGGTGCATCGGTGGATGACTTTCTAACCACCCGTTTAGGGGTAACCAAATGTGGAAAAAGGGATGTTGGACACAGTGGACACAGTGGATATGAATAAATTGCGAAAATGAGAAATCATTCATACATATTATGGTTAATGGTTATCAGTTATGATCTTATGATAGGGTCGTTTATGTTTTCAGGGCTGAAAACATATATGCATAATGAAATAAAAGAAGGAAATTGTTATGTTATAATGGTCCAAGGGCCAGTGAGTTGAAATACATCTAAATACTATTTCGGTGAGAACCAGAAGTCAAATGCTCGATGGGAGTTTGGGAGCTACGCCCAATGTTATTAAAATGACAGTTGCTTGACTGGTGGATACCGTTACCGTTGGACTGGTAGTAACATATATTATGGGCCAAAATTTGTTACCAAGATCAAATAACAGCAGGATTAGATATTAGATATACCATAGATATACTACACTACATTATATACTATTACTAAACTGGGGTTGAGCTAACATAAAAACAAGCCCAGAATAGTATTATTCATTCCTACTATATTTGGGCAAATGCCACCGTAAAATAAAGCCCCACCACCAAAACCATAGGTGCCACCATAAATTTTAATTAATTTCCATAAAATTAAAATAATTACCATCTAGTTGAAATAATTTTCATAAATTGAAATAATTTCCACAATAAATTGAAATAATTTCCATAAAATTAAAATAATTTCCATAAAATTAAAATAATTTCCATAAAATTAAAATAATTTCCATAAAATTAAAATAATTTCCATAAAATTAAAATAATTTCCATAAAATTAAAATAATTTCCATAAAATTAAAATAATTTCCATAAATTGAAATAATTTCCATAATAAATTGAAATAATTTCCACAATAAATTGAAATAATTTCCATAATAAATTGAAATAATTTCCACAATAAATTGAAATGATTTCCATAATAAATTGAAATAATTTCCACAATAAATTGAAATGATTTCCATAATAAATTGAAATAATTTCCACAATAAATTGAAATGATTTCCATAATAAATTGAAATAATTTCCACAATAAATTGAAATGATTTCCATAATAAATTGAAATAATTTCCACAATAAATTGAAATGATTTCCATAATAAATTGAAATAATTTCCACAATAAATTGAAATGATTTCCATAATAATTGAAATAATTTCCACAATAAATTGAAATGATTTCCATAATAAATTGAAATAATTTCCACAATAAATTGAAATGATTTCCATAATAAATTGAAATAATTTCCACAATAAATTGAAATGATTTCCATAATAAATTGAAATAATTTCCACAATAAATTGAAATGATTTCCATAATAAATTGAAATAATTTCCACAATAAATTGAAATGATTTCCATAATAAATTGAAATAATTTCCACAATAAATTGAAATGATTTCCATAATAATTGAAATAATTTCCACAATAAATTGAAATGATTTCCATAATAAATTGAAATAATTTCCACAATAAATTGAAATGATTTCCATAATAAATTGAAATAATTTCCACAATAAATTGAAATGATTTCCATAATAAATTGAAATAATTTCCACAATAAATTGAAATGATTTCCATAATAAATTGAAATAATTTCCACAATAAATTGAAATGATTTCCATAATAAATTGAAATAATTTCCATAAAATTAAAATAATTTCCATATATATAATTGAAAGAATTTTCATAAATTGAAATAACTTCCATAAATTGAAAGAATTTTCATAAATTGAAATAATTTCCATAATAAATTGAAATAATTTCCACAATAAATTAAAATAATTTCCATAAAATTAAAATAATTTCCATATATATAATTGAAAGAATTTTCACAAATTGAAAGAATTTTCGTAAATTGAAATAATTTCCATAAAATGATTCAATTTTAATTTATTCAATTCCATATCTATGCATTCTACTTCTGTATGAATCTGATTACCTAATCTGATCTGTCCAGTGTCCAGCCAAGCCTTCGTGTCACTATTTGGGTTTTTGGGTATAACAATAACACGAAGAATAAAGTGGCCAAAAGTTTTCAAACAATGCGAGTCTCTCAACTTATCTCGCTACTTTTTTATGTGAGCTTAAATGGATTATTAGTCTATAAATATTATAAGAAATAAGTCATTTTTTGAGAATGACTTTTTGTCCAACTGTAAGTTTTATTTATGATTAGTACTCTACAGAGCAGCGAAAATAAGACAAGCAAATAATTCAAATATTTGACGTATATTAAAATAATAGTTTGCAAAATGGCATTTCTATTTTTGTTCGTCTATGTGAGTTTTGCTTGCTCCGAATAAGCACTTTTCCCAATCTGGCCAAAATGTGTCTTTCATTCGTATGCAATAATCCTGCAAATTTAGAAGTTCTTCTACAAAATACAAAAAAGGCATTATTTTAATATACCAATTATCTTGGGTATTTTCGGCATTGTGTCTTAGTTTGTTCATTCATTAAAATCAAAATATGAGTGTCTGTTGTCTCCTTTTTTAGATTTTACCATTTATTGCTGTGGAATAAGGGGATCCAGGTGCACACCACATAACTTGGCACAGAAAACCAAAAACGGAACAATCCTCCTCACAAGGTTCCGATCCTAACAAAAATTTATTTGTTCCAAGTATTGTAGATAAAGCTCTTAAATTAGCCAGCATCATTTCGACTACTACATCTTTATCATGGCGGCCGGTCCCTTGAATCCACGCGTTTGTCTTTACTCTTTTGTTTCCAGCTTTATAATAACTTTTTCTTTCTTTTAAAGACAACCCACTAATTTCGTCAAAGCCCCTGCCCTCACTGTAGACATAACGCCAAAGTCCGAGACCCCTACCAATGTATTACAAAAATGTAGTATTATAAAATACAATTCATTACTGGGCTCGGATTCAATAATAATTTAATTTTAATATTAATCCCGATAAATGACATGTCAATTTTGTCAATGCTCAAATTTTCAAATATTTATACATTTTTCATGCAGAAGAAAAAATAAAAAATTTAAAGGAAGTAGAACATACTGGGAATTTGAAAATACAGTAAAATCTAAATTGGTAAAACATTAAAAAGTCACAGACAATGAGACAACTACAATGTAAATAAAATAATTAAAAAAATTTCATACCAATTCAATTCAACTATTGATGTAAATATTAATCATTGACATTGATGCACAAAAAATGAAAAGCTATAAGCTTATAATTATTTAAAGTAAAGTATAACTAAGCTACTGACTATTACTTGCCAGTAAAAATGTTCATCCATCATAATTCGTACAGCTCTCGCGACAGCTCTTCTTTCCTCATTATGATTTCCCACGATTTTGTTATATTTTCTGTGTAAAAGCAATTAACCTTTAATTAAATACTCTTTCAACATACTTCATACTTATTAATAACTTAATATTTATTTAATCACTCATTAATTATTCAGATCTCAACTTTTGAAAGCTAATTGAGGAGTAACTGTGAAAAACGACTTATCGAATTTCTATTAAAATTATCAAATACATAATATTGATAATATTATATTCATTCCGCATTACTATATAATATCAAATATCAAATAATAACTATAAAAATAAAAAACAAATAATGAATAATATCAATATCAAAGCTAATTTTTTACCTTCCAAGGTACTCTATAATGATTTGAGAATCCGCTATATGCTCTCCATTAATTGTAATCCATGGAGTTTTACCCTTTGAACTCCAAGGGTAGCAGAAATCTAACTGATGAGGAAATATTATTATAAGAATTTTTTTAAATTACGAATGGACATAATTGTTACATTATATAATTTAAGGCGATACCTCATAAGGAATGTTTGTCATTCTAAGATATGTTTCCAATTTGATGACAAAAGGTGATGTATTAGGTGCAGTTTTACCTCTGCCGCTTGCATGCAAAATGACAACATCCTTTGGAGTGTCTTTCCATTTTTCTCTGCATTTATTACAGATATATTAAACGATTCTTTCACGTCTAAATATATAAATTACTTTTAAACCCAGTTTATAATAATGTATATTGCAAAAATTCTTACAACATCCTTTTAGTTTTCATATATGTTTTCACGGATGAAGTAACTTTATTTATAATCCAAACTCCTCCAACCGTGAAAATAATGATTGCAGATTTATCGCGAATTATTTTATGAAGAACCGATTTTACATTTTCCATTTTAAGGGTTATTTGTATGGAAAATGTTCGTACGACTTGATAAACGTTTTTGATTTTTAACTACAAACCAACTTGTCCTACTGTTTACAAATTGAAATTGTATATTATTTTTAACTTGTTTTGATAAATGACAATATCCCAGTGAATAAAGGGATGTGTATGTGTGCCTTGCACTGGAAAGCATCAAGAAGAGCAAGGTGTATTATTATAAGACTAATATTTAAAACGTCCATGCAAATTAATGGAATCAGCAGGAAAGAGAAAGTCTACGGACTTGTGAAAGTCGCAGGCGTGAATTATATGGACTAATGAAAATAGCAGTAGAATTATTTAATTTAGCAGGAATTTCGAACTGTATTTTTATGTATTGTAATTGTATTGAATTGTAGTATATACACGATTCTCCTATTCTCTATCGTATTCTTTCCATGTATTACAATCATGTGTTTTAAATAAGTAGTGTAATGGTTTAATGGTTTCCTATACAATGCATATGTTTAATGAGAAAATTAGAATCAGTCATTTAATTACAGTATATGTATGGTAATAGTATAATACAGAAATATTTGTGTAATGTACGAGTGCTTTACAGTTAGTGTAGATAATGAATTTTATGTTCACTTAGTAAGTCAGGTCTGCGAAGCCTCGCAATTGTCAAGGAATATAGTAATTAACCTGTAGTTGATAAGAAAAGTTTAAGGACAACCTAATTTGTATGACGTAGAAGAGGCAGAAATTGTTTTCGTATTCATTTTATAACTCAACTATTACCAGGCTTTTACAATTATTGCTGCTGCACAATACTTCAATGACTGATTATGATTAAAGATATGCATTGTCAAATTCCTGCTAATTTAAATAATTGGACTGCTATTTTCATTAGTCCATATAATTCACGCCTGCGACTTTCACAAGTCCATAGACTTTCTCTTTCCTGCGGATTCCATTAATTTGCATGGAAGGATTAAATAACGGCCTTATTATAAGTTAGCTATTGGTAAAAGTATGATATTTGACTTTGAGTATTCCATTAATTATATCAAAATTCTATTATTCCTTTAATCTTGCAATAAAATCCTCGAGTTATAGTTGATTAAAGCGTTGGGCAAATTAATTCCAGATACCTAATAAGGGCAAGGATTTGGAAAAATACATGAAAGCTACGATGATTGTGTTCCAAATCCAAAGTTCCATCCACACGCAGTGACTGCATGCATGGTCGTCGTTTAGATAATATTGAATGAATAGTGTTTACAGATTCAGATGTATAAATGTGTGTGAGAACGAGAACTGAGAACTTTTTCGTGTGTCCCTAATGTCTCTTTACTAAATCTGTCCATTGCTCATTCATTCGAAGTCGAAGGCATCTAAATCAAATAATCTGTACTATTCTGTATGTACTGCTATCATTAATTCTACACGCATTTGTGTAATATAGATATTAATTTGTAGTGTTTATAGCTGAAAAATGTATCCTTATCTTATTGCGTAAGATATGCATTTATTCAAAAAGATACTAAGATACTAATTCAAAAAGATAAACTAAAGCAACTAGTACAAGGAGTACAACACGAAATGTTTATTTAATTTTCTGTATAATATTATTTAATGAGTGTTAAGTATTAGTCTTTAAGTCTTTAATATCACGCTGATAATCACATTCATTAATATGCCTTTTACGTTTTACATTAATACCTTTACATTTACGGCGAAATTCAATTTTTTCTTCCATACCAGCGACAATATTCATACATTTCTTACCGAAAGGAAGAAATTGGTTAGTACATTAATATTCTTGGTTATTTTCTGTTCTTGGTTGCTTATGATCACGAATTCTTAAAAATAAAATGTATTTTTCACAATTTATAGTTCAATGCAGATAATAAATGCCAAAATGCCTATATAATCATTTCGCCAAACAGTGGTCCCAGTCGGCGTAGAATTTTTCTTTCATCCTTTGGCAGTAGTCATTGATGTTTTTTAGCTCACCTGAAAGTAAAAGCAAACAATAATTTTTAATTGGCAAACTGGAAACGAAATGAAAACAAAAATGTTTAAGATGTCCTACTAAAATAAAACAATCTGATTCAATAGATATTAGAGTTATTAATTTATTAGCATAATATTGTTTAGATTGTGAAAGGATTAGAGTGGTATTACCAGTCACAAGTTTTTCATAGGGGGAACCTGGTAGAGCCCAAACTAGTTGCGCAAGATTTCCAAAAATAGCACAGTCGTCTTCACAAGGACTATCACCCAAAATGAATTTTTTATTCCCCAAGATAATTGAAACAGCTCTAAGATCATCTGAAACTAAGCGGACTATTTCTTCCTCAGAGTGTCTGCCTAGACCATGAGCTTTCGCATTCTTCATAATGGAGAAACCATGAATTTTTTGGAATATCCTCAGAAGAATTGCATTAGCTTTCACAATTTGAGGAACACTACCGGAAAATATAAACCGGTCTAAAACCATTCCCCTAAAAATTCAGAAGATTATTACAGTTAAAGTTTGTCACAAAATATCTTGAAAATTTTATTCAGCAAAGTTAAGCAAATAAATCTTACCAAAACGCATGCTCCTCCAACATCACTCTTACTGCAGTGGCGATAGCCAATTGTTCTTTTGTGTATGATCCATTCAAATTTTTTTCGAATTTTCTAAAATCAAATGTGAAATAAATATTAAAATCATATTATGTAATCGATTACTCAAAATATTTTACTATTATTACAAATACAACTCTTAAGACATTTTTCAAAGCTTGGGAGAAAATTCAAAGTCAATTTTTGAAAGGTTATTGTCAGAAGACTACTGTAACACGCAGAGAGTATGGGTACAATGTGCAATGTAGCAGGTATTGGAGCAAACGTTTACAATCAGACAGATAGACAAAACAAAAGTATAAAATAGACTTCGGCCACTTAATAAATAAAGACATTTCACGTCAAGCTATAATTTGAATGCTAAGAATCTTTTGTTTCTTACTTTCTAAGATATTGAATGATGAATTGGCTGTCCGCAATATGCTCCCCGTTCAATGATATCCAAGGAGTTTTTCCTTTGGGACCGGCCCTGTCCTTTCCATCGAACTATGTAGTTTCCACGTTACATTTTATAAAATATATATTTATTTAAATTCCTAATTAATTTTGTAAATTTCTTTTATAACATGCACTGTACACATAAATATGTAATCTTTCAAAATAGTAAAGATATTACAGAAACGGGATGTACATGAAAATTTAATAAAAAGTTCTCCTTAAATTTCTCCTTTCTTCTTAAAGTTTCTCCAACTTTCTCTAAGAGATGCAAACTAGGAGATTGATAAATTTTCATTCTTCACACACGTTTGTGATATACAATGTCAATATTGTGTTATCCACCTTATAATTAATATTAGCCATACGCAGATAGGTCATCACTTTTAATACAAAAGGTGATGGATTTGGTAATGTTTTTCCGGCCGGAAATCCATGAAGAATAACGACATCTTTAGGAGTGTTGTTCCATCGACCCCTAAGAAATTCATACCGTTTAATTACTGTTACTTAATAACTCACAATTTAGATGTTAACAGTAATCAAAATTCATTAATGACAATGACCTTCGGAAACAACGTTTACATCACTGAGTGGTATCAAGAAAAGTACATTGCGTTGTAATATTTATATTGTGCTTAAATAACTTGAAACTAGGTCTATTTTGCTATTGATTATTGATACCATTACGTTTTTTCAAGACATTTTAAAGCACCTGTCTACCGCTTCTTTTGTAATAATGATATATAAGGAATTTGAGTTTAATAGCTGTCCTGAAGAAAGTAGCTTTACTTTAGTCAGATGTAAATCTTTCTCTAAGTAGTGATTTTCAGAAATATCAATTTTGATTAACACACCCTGGTTAGCACCAAAATTTATAGAAAATATGTTAATTACTGTATACATGCATATAGTATTCCGTTTAAGTATCATAATCGTAATTACAGTTTGGATTGAAGGAAAAAATTGCTGATAATCTTCGGTAAAAAATAGATAGCCAGGATGCCAATGCCACCCCAAATCCATGTGGAGTAACAGCAAAGTCCCATATTTATTATGTCTATCAGAATTAACTAGAAATTTGAAGTAATACTAAACTTTAACACACACCGACGAAACTAAACTTTAATTGTTTTAAATATTATATAATAATGTGTGTGTATAAGGGGCAAGCTGTTTTAGGTTAAAACTGCAGATCACAAGAATTGAAATACTATATAGTCTGTCCAGCGAGTCATGAATTGACTACCTCTACAAGGCAAACATAAAGCAGCAAGCAGCAAAACTCAAGAGCACCGAACATTGGTAATGTGTAATTATTACTATTACTAATTACACATCCATACACATCATAAAACTATAGCCAGCATCAGCATAATATTCCACGTTTAATAGTGTGCTCGCAAAGTGTGTACGTTTGCTATTTCCCTATATAGCCTATAATACCCTATAATTCAATAATAGTTTTTTCAGTTTTACTTTACAGCATGCAGCATACATACATATTATATTGTCTATTCAAGTGTACATTTTAAACGGTACATTAATTCCATGGTCATTTAATTATTAATGTGGTACATACGTAGGTATTTAAATGAAAGGTACTGTATATAAAATACCAAACTAAAACAAAACTCACTCGTTTTGCACTCATCTGTTTAATCTCACCATCTGGACTTACAAAATTAGAATTAGCACACGTAGAAGAATTGCCATTTTGCCATACATTAATAAAAATCATATTTCCCTGTAGAACTTGTAAAAGTTAACAAGTACCTGTTAAATTCAGTATTTATACCACCCTATACATTTCATTGCATATGCATGCACAAGAAAGTGGCCAGGTAAAAGCTAAGCTATGTTTTACATATTTACATATACCTTAATACGTATGCACATTATAATTGTGGGTAATTAGTAATTGTCTGACTGTCTGTAGTATATCATAGTGCCTTGACATTTGTTTTCAGCTTTATATCTGCAGTATTCCCTAATCACATGCAACAAGACTTTTGTCAAGTATCAATGCATGTAATTTCAAGTTAAAAGGAGATAAAGTTTACAATTCAAGTGTTACACTTTCCATTGAATAGAGACGTTTAAGAGTTGTGTATTTACGTTTTCACTCGGATTTTGATAAAAATTTGGAATTAATTAATTACCATGGATTTCATAAAAACAATTAAAAAATTGACACAAAGTACTGTCCTTGAGCGCTCTTGCAATGCTTGCAAGCCCTTATGTATGGCGTGATAAGTTAAGAGCACTCTCTCCAATGGTAACCAGATAACATATGAATGAACAAAAAGCCAAATTTTCTAAGCCCATGCCCCAACACATTGAACAATTCAAATTATCATGACATGATTCGCGAAAAAAACCGCAACTCAATAACGATTATACCTACAAAAGTTAAAAAAATACAGGAAGGACGGGAAATATCTGGGCTACAAACGTTCAACGGCTTTTAGCGATACTCAACCTCGGAATTGAAATAAAAAATAATTTGTGAGCGTTTTGGCTGAAATTCCATAAGTTTTTATAAATTATTTTTTATTTCAATTCCGACGTTGAGTATCGCTAAAAGCCGTTGAACGTTTGTAGCCCATATATTTCCCGTCCTTTCTGTACTTTTTTAACTTTTGTAGGTATAATGGTTATTGAGTTGCGGTTTTTTTTTGCAAATGGATTTTTACACCTAATATGATAGTCTGGTAGCCAAGCTGTTGTCAGGAATACCCGACCCTTAATTCAATTTCAATTCAATTTTATTTGAGTATCTTTCCATATCAGCATTACATTACAGTACAGACGTTTTCGGTAGATGCCTCGTTTGAATGGTTAAATGATTGAATCATTTTTGCCATTAAGAATGAACTTGTCTCTCTATCTCTACTCTAATACACGTATTAACAAGGAAAAAATGACAATAATATTTGTGCTCCACCATATCACTCATAATAAAAATTTGAAATGTGGTTAAATGATTTATTATTGAGTTTAATAAATCGTAATTCTGTAATTATACCTAGGGGCACTTCCATCCACAAGTTTGACTAATAGGGCTGTTCAGAAAAATCTTACATGTAATACAGTTCCCATTAAAATTAACAAATGCAGAAATGCAACTCTGAGTAATATTAAAATGACTGATTCGGTATGCAAATTCTTATTTCAAAGGAAGTCCTCGTTACTTTTCTACTTAACGCCTTCCAGCAGCTTATAGCAATCCACTGTAGCTCACCTCAGCAGCTTTAAGTAAACTGGTTTTGATATCGGTGTAACATCAAATTGACAGTTTTGGTATTGGTTTTATTATTAATAATGATGAAAACTTGAAATTGTATGAGTTACACATGAATCAAAACCAAGGCATTATGAATTATGTAATTGTCAAATAATAACCTTTGAAAAATACTGATTATCCATAATTTTGCCTCGACACACATAGTAGACACCACACAAATATGCAATATGCGTTGCCTCATTAAACGTGACCTCTTTCGCGCAAACTAGAAAAATTCCTGATTGGAAATTGCAGACTCCTTGTACAACAAGTAAAGAGAGCAAAAAATTTTATTTTTAAATGCGGAATACATAATAATTTAATATGCACAATTAAAAACATATTAGCAGTAAACAGTATTATCTTGTTGGAGGTTGATCCAGCCATTGCGATGACTGTCGAGGAAGGACCATTCTTGCCAGCCTTGTTCATGCTTAAAACTCCACATAAACCAGCCGCTACCACGTTCATAAATTCCAATTTGATGCTTTGCAAAATCAGCCTGGTTTGTACAGGGGTTAGGGGTAGCCAAAGACCACTCGCCTGCATAGACATTATATCAACTTTAAATTACACCTTATTTATTTTTGGTGTTGATGTGCAGACAGCAAATTGGAATAAATATGCCAATTTACATTAAAATTAAAGCTCGATATGGGTTCGATCCTTGGAGGAACCACATCGACCATAAAGTAAGTATGATCGATGCTTAGAACTTCCTAAGTCAAGCGTTACAAAAGACAGCACAGGAGATTTAGGCAGTATTATAATATTCGTTCCCAAGTCGGACTCCCTATACTATTGTACAAATGTACAGGTGTTAAAAACAGAACTCACCAACAACGGTCCAAAGTTTATCATTTGCTTCTGGAATAGATTGCCAAACTCTGCACGGTAATCTTGCATGTTCTTCACAAGATAGATTGGCCCATTCTGGAGTGAATACTTGATACAAATGGGTGTCGAGCTGTTGTATAAAAAATAGACACCTATGACTAGTGTATAGAATACATGTTGTAATCTCAAGGTTTATCCCAATTAATTTCACCGCAAATTAGCGAAGCAATGAATTCGAAGGTAATTTTAGTACAAATACCTGTGTACTGTATACCTATATGTTCTAGTAGGGCAATTTTAATTTTATCTGCTTACCATGACCCAAAAGTAGTGAGAATCGTCTCTGAAGTAATACCAATTTGAAAGGGCGATAAAAGCATCGTGGACTGCTACGACCGCAATATCATTATATCTTCTGACTTCATCGTAGGCACTGCGGTAATATTCTTGCAACCTGGACAGCCTGTAGCCATAATCGTCCTATTAAAATAGATATGTAATTAAAAGAAATTATTTTTGTTCTTATTACATTACTGTGCCCCACTTAGATTACTTTTCTATGAAAATAACAAAAACCAACAAAATTCCTACCCATAGAACTGGCTCGTTTAGGAGTTGAATGATCGTAATTGTATCCCGCCACTGTTAACACAGAGTATTGTAAATAAGAATTATTCCTAATTAGAATTAGGTACATAGTTTTACTTTTATCATCCATGAAATCATACAATGCACTTACTTCACTGGCGTTTGCAACTTTAGCTATTTCTCCAATAACTCTTACAGAACGCTCAAGGTTTTCATTACTGTAGTACCAGTCAGTGGCTCCCGACTGACCCGAATGATCGTTTCCGTTCTAATTAAGTAACACATGAAAATGAATGCCAAAAGTTAAAGATATTAACCACGTCGTATAGAATGCGTAGTTTAATTACTTGAGAACCAGGTGCACCATGAAGATCAACCATAACTTTAAGACCGTGTGTTCTGGCCCAACCGCAAGCCCTGATTGCAAATTAATATATGTAACATTGTGAAATGTATACCATATGCAGAATGCAGATTATAATTAAAATAATGAAATGCATACTGCGTACCTCATTACGTAGTCCCAAGTTCCCCGTACCCAAGGTTCACCTTGCTTAATATCAAAAGCCCAATATCCTATAGGAATACGGAGATGATTAATTCCTGCATTTTTCAATTGAATGACATCTTGCTCTGTAAACCAGGTATCCCAATGACGTCTTAATCTTTCTTCGGCAGCTGCGTATCCGAGGTAGCTGCAATTAGTTGTATATATATACATACATACATTAAGCACTTTCGAACTAACAAAAAAGCACGTTTTTGATTCTAAAATAACTATCCATAATTTATAATATATAATTAGATTGTACACTTTCTGTCCAATGCGTAGTAAATATAATTTTTACCTTGTCAACTGATATTCGTCGTTTACCCAATCAGGAGTCCCACTGAAAACTGAAGGGGTCATCCATTTCTCAAGAATAAGCCAAGATCCGATGTTAACACCGCGTACCTGCTCTTCCCCGTAAGGAAATGAGAAAGCCAAAGGCAAAAGGCATAACAGAATAAGGAGCTTCATTTTAATGGGTTCCCTTATTCGTATACTGAATTATTACTTCTACAATTGACTTATATAAACGTTGTAATCAGTAGGCACTTCAAAAGCTGGTAAAAAACATCCATCATGGTGTCATGCATATCATGATTTCATTTGACATAGAGGAATAAATTACCAACATCATGTCAACACTTTTCCCCAAAGTATATGTATGTATATTAAGACCTGTGGCTATCAAGTAGATTAAAAAGACAAGCGACAAAATCAGAAAACAAGAACATACCTAAAATACATGTTAGCTAATCTAATTACCATTCACAGTTTGAATTGTAATAGTTTGTTGGCTAAACCTGTCAGGATATTATCCACAGGGAGCACAATATTTTGTGACTCATTCGTTATCGTTGTCAAGTATAGTGTACTGAAGTACGAAATTACGAAATGACTAAGTAACTATCTTTAGTTCTCCTTATATAAATAAATATGGTTACACAATATTTACTTTACCGTTTTCATTTAAGTCCATACCTTATAAGGTTCATAATAGCTGAAAGCTGAATTATAAAATGAAAAAGTCATTCATAGGGCATTGTACCGTCTTTTATCATAGAGTTCACGTAAATAACTGTAAACTGAAGAAATCAGTTCTTGGAATTTGGCTAGAAATTTTACTTAAATAAATAAATATGCTCATTAATGGTGCGATTAAAAATGCCCTTGCGCGTACACACATACACACTTACACACTACATGGGAGAACATCTTTATTTTAAAAGAATTTTCAAGTGCATTATGACTACAAACATTACCTTTAAGTTAACAATGACATTATAAATGACTAATGTATAATAATTAGACAGTCTGGATACCTATGTACAGTATTTCTACTAAATCAATTTTAAACTAAACTTAAGTTTAAAGTTAACAAATTGTCACCAGGCAATTTCAAATAGTAGGTAATTGATCAGCACGACAACAAAGTACACTGCAATACTACATCCGGGGTAAAATTATTGACATTAGACTATTAAATATTTATTTATTTTTTATACTATTTCTATGTGCTCTTCCGTCTATTTTTAATTTCATGATTGATGTCATTATCGTCTTCTAAATGCAAATTAATAGGTTTGTCATAACCCATTAATTTTGCATAGTGGCGTGGCTTTGTAAATGTATTAGGTGCTACAAATAATGGCGTTCTCCTTCCATCCGCAGTGTTGACAATAAATGTAGTAAACGGCCCAGGAACGTCGGGCACTTCGACATGAGCAGTTTGAAATGTAAGCTGAAAAATGATAATTAAAAAAGTGTCACTACTCACATCAGCAGTTAGTTACATTACAGCATTTAACTTGAAAAAGAAAAGCCGCTAAAAGCTACCAATTTCATTGTCTGAATTAAGGATACTAATACTAGAGCTAGTTAAATATTAAATACTGGCCCTAGTATTCCTGTAATATACAGTAACTTTCTCTATATTTTATTTAATATACGAATCAGATAGGCAACTTCCCCTAAACATTTTTTTAGATTGACCGTCGAAAAGAAAATTTTCTATTTTTAGTTTACGAATGAATGTAGTAGTGTGGGTAGTAAATAGTAAAGTTTCTCTTGCAGTTGCATTCTGCAAGAAGTGCTTAAACTGCCGAGGTGAGAGTTATTCAAAGAGTGAGTCAATATACTTTAAACGTCAAGCAAATGTTAATAGATGAAACCTCCTCCTCACTCACTGAAATGGATAGTGAAAGCGGGAGAAAGTATTGGTGAAAGCAAAGGACAGCCATGTGGCCAACACAGCTCCTATTATCTTGCATTGTGGCCTACCTTACTGTTGGGCTACGCTTATTCTTTTAGAGCAAAATTTATCGTAAAACACATGGTATATTACATTCTTCCCATTCTTGCCATTCTAGATTCTACACTTGGGGAAAGCCGGGAGAAAGTTTAATTTTCATGCTCCCATGCAACATGTTTGTTGTCGATGTCGACATTGATGGAACGTAGAATTAGTAAAATAACTTAAAACGTACATGCTGTTTTATATTTTGTATAGTAGGTATGGTATGTGTATGTGTACCCCAGAAATGGGCTGAATAGTTGGAGTTTAAACGTCAAAAGCGCGTCAAAAGAAAAAGAAATATCCAAGTTCAACTGTTCAACAAAAGCGTTTAACACTAACCTGCTTTTTCTGAAGGAAGAAATTATAAGTTGTTGATGTATACGAGTTAGATTTTGGATCGAAAACGATTTCACAAACATATCTTTTCGACACAGTATGAATCAAGATAGGAGTCACATAAGTAAAAAAGGCAATCATCGCAAAGGAAACTACAGTTGCAGCTACATGGATGTCCGCACTTTGCATTAGTAGAACGGGTTGCAAGGTAAGACCTATAACGGATGTTACAAGTGAAAATAGTTTAACACGGCGAATTTGACTTGTCAGGACTCCTAAGTATACAACACTAGGCACATCTCCATCATCGTCATCCGACTGTTCCACTTCACCTTGCTTCAAAACGCTTTCCCAATTTTCATATTTTAACTTCTCTGTATCATCAGTCTTGGCCTTAATTACTTTTTCGTTCTTCAGCTGGGATTGGGCAGCACTTAATACATTAGTACACGTGTAAATATTTCTATTGAAATATGATCCTGCAACAACAGCATCTTGCGAATTTGACAAAGCCTTAAAAGCATGTTTTGCAAAATTGAGATTCGCATAGCTAAATTTTGTGCTATTGGGGTACATAGAACACGTTTGAACCCCAGAACGCAAGTACGAAAAACATCTAAGTGCCATTACGTCGCCTCGTCAAGTAGTATTAACCTGACCTTTATTAGTAATGGGTACTTCCAAGTTTATGTGGTGATCAGTGAAGATTTGCCTGACTAAGCCTGAAATCAACATAAAAATCAGGATCTCTGTAATAATTAATTATGACATGACATTTGCATGAATCGTCTTAAAAAACTGTTTTAAGATTCAAGATATACGATTTAGGTGCATATAAATCAAATGAAAGACCGCCTAAATGGCCAATGCAATTTGCGTTAAAAATTACCTATTTAGGGTAACCGGTGGTGCTTCGTTCTTTCCTCTCACACTTGTCAACATTTGATGATTCAGTGATGTCGATGTCCTCGTTCTCGTTCTTTGCCGTCAGTGATTATATATTACATACATCACACTACAAGTAAATGCAAGCCAAAATTTGACAGAAATAAATACTGAAATATTAAACTGAAACTGAAGTTATACCATGTTCGGCTTTTAAAAAATGCGCACTATGAAAATTTTAAAAATCGAGGGTGAATGTATAAGTAACCACTATACTAAAAGTTATCTATCTGTAATACGAGAGGGCAAATAAAGCATCAGCAGGCAGATTATATTTGCGATAGAGTTGTTTCCGGAATTGTTCTTCTCCGGCAGATAAGAGGAGCAAACAGCCGGCTATGTTGTAACTTCCAACAATATAATACAAAAAACTTCTTCAGAATACTTTTTATAGCACAACCGAGTTCATTTGGTTGATAGGTTATGTTGGTTGGGGTTGAAATCTTATGAGGTTAAAAATGATGTCGAAACAAAAAAATGTTATCGTTTCTAAGATTCTATTTACCCGTTAAAAAACTTTTCGGTTTCTGAAGTTTTGGTCGTCTGCAAAGAATCAATTTTAAGCGTAACACTTGTTACCTACAAGTAACTGCTACATACGTTTCATAATATGGTAGCCTTTAGTTTGGAATACCGATTAAAAAAACTATTTTATGAATTTATGACTTCTCTTCTCTATTTATGGAATTTCGTGGCCAATTGGCTATGCACAACTGTCGGATTAATTGTAGAAGGGCATCGGGAATAATCACGAAAGTAAAAGATTGAAGTTAGTTTTATGGGCAGTATTGGCAGTATAGATACTTGCAGTGTACACAGTGCACAGTCGAAGTTGATGGTCACCTCACCACAAATCACAACACATAACACAACCACAAATCGCTAGTCGGTTTCATTTGGATTTGGGATTTGATAATTAAGTCATCGGATATTGAGATTGCCAATTTTTGACTTGTTAACTGATTGAATGCTAAATGAAGACTAGAGCGTTCATCTTTCAATGAATTCAATTTAATGCCAAATTTTGGAGTTACATTTACGTTTGAATCTGACAGTTAAGTAAGTTGCACTCTTTGAATTCCAAATTTGTCTTTTGAATTTTGGTATTGGTAAACAATGGAAATTTTCAATCCATGGTTTACGGGTTATGGTGTCACCGTCAGCTGACTGTGACGTTGGCTTGTAACTTGTAAAGTCGTCATTACTTACGGTTTTGTCTTCTCATTAGTTTTGATTTTCTTGTGAGTCATCAGCTGTCAGCATCATCAGTCTTTACATTCTCCAAAGATTATTTTTTGCGTACTACTTAGAACGTATAAGGTTTGCTTCATTAGTTGCTGCTTGTTTGTCCGTCACAAAAGTTTCTCGTTGCCCTAATTGACCCTCATCGTCTAACTGATAATACAGGGACAAGCAGTTTGATCTCCTACCCCTGAATGGGCAGGATCTGGATGCTGTTGTTTATTTTATGGCGGCTTAGATTTCTAGCCAAATAATAAAAGGTTTTTGTGATCGTCAGTTGTGAGACATACCTCTGGCAGCTGGCCCATCATAACATAAGTCAGGTGCGGAAGTCAAAATGGGTAACAATAATAGTGATTAAAATGCGAAGTTTGGCGTTTCCCATAGTAGGTAGTAAGCCTAGATTTTAGAGAGACTTCTGATGTGATCAGTGATTTTTAGGGACTTTCACCCTTCAGTCTGGTCAAGGGTAATCAATGAAGAATATTTCTCAATTTTTGTGTCGAATATAATTTTTATCTAGTGTAAAGGTAACCCTTACAAGTTCATTTTTATGTATCATTAAGATCATAGATAATCTTTACATCCAATGTAGACACGGTTTGATGGTTAGTTCGCAACTAGCTAAATTAGCTCTTTTATTATTTGCAGAAACTCTTGTACTCCCATTGTTTCCAAAGTATTATCTTCCACCCACCGACGTGCTATCAGCTTTTGTACTCTAGAGGATGCAGACATCATTTTCGAATCTTCTTTCAACTTTCAACTGTTCACAGGTATTTCTAAATTTTAAATGGAGAATGTTTTGGTCCGATATTTGGTTTTACTATACCTCTATTCTACGTGGAATATTCTATAACAATAATGTTCCACACATTATTCTTATTAGACTTCACGCATCCAAAGTGTAAGCTTATAATTGTGATAGTGATTTTATAACATTGTATTAAAAATAGACCGTACGCATTTTATGATTAGATTCTCATACCTTTACTGTAGTCCGCAGCGGCTCCATGTATGAATTTAGGATAAGCCAACCTCAAAGTTCCTTCTTCGGGAGTAATAACGCCAATTTTCTTCGGAAAAGCTGTCAACTCTGGCAGATAGTCTCTATACATACGCACCTCCTTGTAAAAGCAGTTTGTGTCAAACAGGAACTTCTGTCTAGCAGTCCACCTCACCACGAGCACTCCAGCAATGAGTTACACTACATCTTACCCCTTTTGCTACTTCTGTTTGCTCTTTTACTTCTTTCTTTGCTACCTTTGCTATTTTAATTTCTACAAATTATCGATTTTATTTTAGAAGCGGCAGACTTCCGGGGAATACATCCGAGGGAGACTTCCGGGGCATACATCCGGGGAATACATCCGGGGGAGACTTCCGGGGAATATTTCCGGGGAATATTTCCGGGGAATATTTCCGGGGAATAGTTCCGGGGAATATTTCCGGGGAATAGTTCCGGGGAAAATTTATAAAGCGAATACATTTAGGAAACTAAGAAAATCTTAAACAAAAAATGTTTCTCATAAAGATAGATGGAAATAGTGAGGGCCTAAAAATTACGAACACAAATCAGACTTAAGGCAGTACACAAGTTGAATATGAAATAATATTATTAACTAGTTTAAGCTACTGTACTTAACTAAATTGAACTATTAACTATATTAGCAAACTGATAACACTTTTGATAGCTTGCGCAGTGGCGGAGATACATTTTATAACTATTGAAATTAATTAATATTAACGGTTTTTTGAGGGAAGTCTCGATATTTCTACAAGTATAATATATTATATATATTATAGTATATTATATATTATAGTATAGTCAAGTCAAAAAAGTCAAAATACAAAACATGCCTTTTAAAAATTTCCGTGATATTAGTGATAATACATGCTCATTTGGTTACAATGGGTTTTAAGTGGTCAGAGACAGACAGGGGTTAAGGGGTAACAATGATCGGATGATCCATTCGCTCATGACTAGTCGGTTATGCTGGTTATGGTTAAGCTAATTCGGTCTCCCAGTTTTACAAAGTGATATTTAAACAAAAAACAAGTTAGTGGAACAAGCATTGCGAAAATAGTACTTTTAGCATTTAAGTATTCAGCTATTTAAGCAAGTTTGATGCTTTGTATGAATGGAAAAATTATAACCTCTAATAAGTATATACTTATTTTTGTTTTACAGAACATTAGTAGCTTGAAGAAGAAAGTTGATTTACACCACCAAAACTGATTTGCTCAGCGTAGCGAGTCAACCAAGTCAACCTAAAGCATAAGATCCGGACACAATCATATTTCTTTGCAGAAAATATCACTCCCAAGTTTTGTGAATAGATTTTAAGGAGTGTAGTGTAGGTTTATCTTACTTCGTTTCGCAATACACAAGTCTAATTTTTGGAAGGAAGTAAATTCAAAATCCTTTGAAAAGATGAGCAACATGGAGGAGCACCTTAGATTGATTAAGAATGAAATAGCTGGTATTGAAACGAAACTTGGTTGGAATTCAGTATATCAAGTAAGTAATTCAGTATATTAAGTAAGTTATTTCTTATTTCTAACAACAATTCACCATTTTGTGTTAACTTTTGCGGTTTGATTTACGGAAGGGTAAATACGCACCAATTGCAGGTTACAATCTTCTGTTAAATACCTTTATTTTATTGATATTTTTAGACAATAACAATGTAGAAGATTTCAAAGTGTTGCCGTCTGTTTAATCTTACTAAATAGATAGAAACCAATATGTATAATGTGAATGTGTGTAATAGAACCGGAGCATGAATACTTATGCCGAAGCTTAGTCTATGTTAAAAAATTGTACTGAAAAAGTCTGCCACTGCCATTTAGCTAACATCGCAAATAAAATTAGCATTGTGATTGCAGTGACAGTGGCAGATACAGTTCTAATATTACTTTGTATCTGTAGTACAGTTTATTATGCATGTCATGAACCTTCGATGGTAGGTATTTTCATTAGTAATACATATAATTATTACGTTTGTATTTAATACTTCCGTTTAGTGGTATTTGTTTAAAGTTTCTGAGGATTATTTAATTTGAATCAGAGAGGAGACACTTTTTGTTCTTTATTTTCCCAACTTTTAATAAACTTTTTTGATAATAGTGAAAATTGCTAATTGCAGTAATAATAAATAAAATCATAGTGTGCCATTTACGCATTATTTTGATTGCTGTATGTAGTTAAGAGTAATCCATTTTTTTACTTAATATGTTTGAATATTTTTCCAGGCGATACGATCTGAAAGTTGTAAGTATGATTACGCATGTGTGGAAGCCAGAGCACCGGAAAATAAACTTTTAAATCGATACCGGGATGTTAGTCCTTTTGATCACAGTAGAGTAATGCTGACAAATGGACCATGTTCTTATATCAATGCAAGTCTTGTCAAGGTAATGTTTAAGTAAATAAAATTGTCTTACAGTCTTACCACCTGCATAAAGAGCAATACTTAAATTAAAATATGAAAACAGTAGTAAGTATTCTGGTGGTCCTCTAGTACCAATATTATGCATGCATTGTGATTTCTTATAGTATTTCGTTTTTTAAGAAGAGAAAATGAATATCTAGTCACATTTCATTGTACATTTTGTCAGTACTGGTAATATTTGTTGACAAATATACTTACAAAACTTATTATTTTAGGTTGAACGAGCTGGTCGTAATTACATACTTACTCAGGGACCATTACCCCATACTGCAAATCACTTCTGGCTAATGGTCTGGGAGCAAAAATCAAAGGCCGTCCTCATGCTGAACAAAATTATTGAGAAAAATCAGGTAAAGTTAACTGGTTTAAAGGGTTATAAAAGAATTGAATGCTATCAAAAGAATGGAATGAATTCATGCTATTCTTCCGTCCAACTGTTAAAGGTTTCCTAATGAAAACTGTATGGCATGGTATACAGAAATTACAATGTACTTCGTCAAGGTCAAGACCTGTTTGTTTAAGTTTTTAGTGTAATTAATTAACAGACTGATATTTTATTGAATACAATTTTTTATAGAAATTTTTATTTTTTAAAGTATTGTATTATAATAATTAGCCTAACATCATCAAACTAAATGTAAATTAATAAGATTTTACCCTACACACGAGCACATGTTTGCCACTTTGCCAGGCGTAATTACAATAGGTTCTTCATTCCATTGCAGATAAAATGCCATCAGTACTGGCCTATCGGAAGTAGAAATGGGGACAGTGACACAATGGAGTTTTCCGACATAGGACTTAGAGTACATTTACTTACAGAAGAAGAAACGCTGCACTTTGTCATCCGAACCCTTCGGTATGCATTCAATTCATTTCTAAGTCCTCTCTGGGTAAAGTCAGCAAAATGAAAGAAAAATGAAAATTCATGTCTAGAATAGAAATGATATTTTGATCCAAGTCTAAAAATTGAACATGGAAGTTCGATGCATCCTCTATTCTTTGCTTTTTATTACAATTGAAATGAAAACATATGGATATATCATTTAAAATGGAAAGCAATTAACGTTGTTTAGCTAAAGCTGTTTATACATATTTTGTTTGAGTTTATTTTAATAACTCATTGTCTCCTTTCCCTGTTTTCACCAAAAATGGTATATTTTATTTCCATTGTTCTCATTGCAGTGTTGAGGAGATTTCTACTGGTAATAGTCGCGAAGTTCTACAATTTCATTACACAACTTGGCCAGATTTTGGTGTACCATCTACTGCTCGTGCATTTCTCCACTTTCTCCAAGCGGTTAGAGACAGTGGGGCTTTAAGCGCTAATGTCGGGCCACCTGTGGTGCACTGTTCAGCTGGCATAGGCCGCTCTGGGACGTTCTGCCTTGTTGATTCATGCCTTCTCATGGTAAGTGACTCTCAGTATTTTTGTACTTAGAATAAAATAAGAGTTTCTTATGCCTTATCGTCATTAAGCCTCATATCTAACCAGCCAAACTTTACTTCATAATACATTGCAAATTGCAACATTGCATATACATTTGTCTTCTGTTTCAAAATCAAAATGTGATTCGATAGATTACATTAAAAGCAAGATATGATATTTCAATAGTAGGTGTAACTTCGTACTAATTCAACTGGAAAGGTCAGGGTCAGGGTTTAAGAGATACTTTTCCGTTTTTCATTGTTTACACAAATGCAATTAATTATACAATTTCTGGCATGGAATACTCTTGAGTGATGTGAAATGCTATCGTCTGATTTAGGTTTAGGAAATATGTTCTATTTTATTTCATATAAAAGCTTTTTTGTCCAGCGCAAAATGGACACTCCTGTCTCTCGTATTAGTTATGATCTTACATTCCCATTGGTTATTTTCACCTCCCCCTTTAGCGGCGAACATTGATTTCATCTTGAAAGCCAGAGTGAAAAATTCTGTCTTAACGATTAGCTATGTGACATGTGGTTATAAATAAATAACCATTTACATTGCTGTCGTAAATGGGCTTGACCTAATAAATGTCAATTGCCCGAATTATTAGCATTTTTTCATTTGGGAAGGGAAGAAATATTAAAACTGGCACATTCATTCAGTCTCAATTTTTTTCAATCTTGGTTAATGAAATTTTTGTCATTCTGTTTCCTAACACACTTTACTTAGAAGAGTAGTGCACACGTGGTTGCGTGTAAGCGTGTAGATAATCATTGTAATGCAAAGCAGCGATGGTTAGCTCCTAAATACAGATAATCAGTTCTTCCTTGCTCTATTTCTAGGACTACTACAGAAACATTATCTACTAAAGTAATATTATTTGCCTCTAACGATTACATAAGTAGAGTGCATGATATACTGGATAGAAATATAATGCAAAGTGTTCAGTGTTCCTTTGGCTATTGCTGTTTGAATTACTGAGATAAGTACGGCTTGAAGCTCTAATTGCTTAAGAAAGCATTGCCGATTCTGAGAAACCGTATTGATTCGTTTTCTTGGAATTGATTCTTTGAAGGAAGACAGAAACAGAGATCGCGTATGTTAAAAGGATTTCACGTACATCACTCAGAAACCACTGCACTGCTTCCAAACTGGATGCAAGAGCCATATAAAATACCATAATACCATACTCTATTCAATCATTCCAAGCTTTAGTACAGAAGACAGAAACATAAATAAATTCAGAATTTTTTAGATAGATTTCTTAGCAAACCAAACATAAAGTTGCCTTAATGTTAAGCTGTATTTAACCCTTCAGCTACAGGGGATTTTTATGCATACATTAAATAATGTTTCATTGAACCATTTGCGATTTTTATGTTTTCAGATGGAACAGAATATAACTGTTAATGTAAAAGACGTATTGTTGGACATGAGAAGATTTCGCATGGGTCTAATTCAGACATCAGACCAGCTCCGATTTTCCTATCTTGCTATTTTAGAAGGAATTAAACAACTGGTTGAAGTAAGTACTTTTTGGTCGTTTAAATTTAAGGTCTTTAATCAGTTCAACGATATAGGTATACGTATGTATATAGGTTAGAAAAGAGATGTGAGCATTTTTCCTAGTGAAACTAACTACATTACATACCTCCTGGTTTGCGTTCACTCGACCTTATCCTTGTAAAATGACAGTAAACTGGTCCACTCCATTTATTTGAAGGAATACGTGTGATTGTTAGCTAAGCTAGTGATGAACTAAACGAGCCTATTTTTAATATTTTCTCCTTTACAGTGTCATTCACTTCGATTTATTGAGCGCATGCCAATTGCAGAGTGGAGCGATTCTCAGAATTTTTGTCTGCAATTCGTTTTGAATTCTTTATGCGTGAGCATACCGGGGCAAGATACATGATAGTTTGATAGTACTCGCATAGGCATTGCTCACCAGTTTGGCTCACTCCCGAGTGAGCCAAACTTTTCCTCTGTTTTAAAATTCGTCCTATTCTTAATTTATGTCAAATATTTGCGGGCATGCTGTGATCATGAAAATTAAGGAAACCTTTTAACCTCTTTGCTACCAATAAAAAAGATGGCATTTTAAAATTGCTGCTGCAGTGCTGCAATTATAATTTTCTAGGAAATCTGTTTATTATGCATCGTATTTTATTAATGGTTATTGCGATCTTCCAGCAATATTAATAGGTTTAGGTTAAGTTTTGCGTCCGTTTCTTTTGCAAATTAAGTAGTAGAGGGTTATTGGAACTATAAATATCTTTGTCAATTTATACTGTGAGAAGTATTAGAAATTTTATTTCTGCGAGATAAACTTACCACGAAATGGTTTGAAAATAGGAGTGCCTGATGAATTCGGTAGTTTATGTCATTCTTGGTATTACATGTAGTGTATTAGTGTATGGTATATATATATTGTACTTATCGTTTCTTTGCTTGAAAATATGACAATGATTACATTTACATGATTCGTTTGTGTGTTAAATTAATAACAGGGTCAAACGAAGTTTACTCCCGAAGAAACAGCCAATGGTAGTCACATAATCGTGAATGATTTACCTCCTCCTGAGCCTATACCTCCTCGTCCGCCACCAAGAATCGAATCTAGACCTACTAATGCCGACTACACTCGCTTAATACGAAGTAATTTTTTATTTCTTTTTTCGTAGTAGTTTTAGAATTACTTACAAAATGATGCGTGGAAATGTTTCCAAGTATTTAATGGTGTTACTTGAATAGTTAAACTACGTTAAACTTTATGAGCAAGCGTCGACACTACTGGAAGACAGTAGTAGAATAATCCAACCTATATATCGCTTTTTTGCCGACTACATATACGTAGAATCTACAATCGGGAAATGCAATAATGTGAGCCGTTCAATGTTAATGCATTTTAAGATTGTTGTTTGCTTTTAAATTTCTCTCTCGCCCCAATGAGAAATACAATAATTTCAGTTACCTAAATTTTGTTGTATGTTTTTGTGTAATTATTTTACTACTCTTCAACTAAATACTCAGATTTATAAAATAAAACGGTTTTGTTAGATGGGAGTATGGATATAAACCGGCCTTTGCCGGAAACTCCTTCAGATGACGACGATTCTTCCTATGTTGACTCCATCATTAATGATGACGATGATAGTGATTCTGACTCTGACTCTGATTTGGACGATTTAAAAGAGGAGGAAAAATCAGAATCTACGGAGTACCCTAAGCCTGTTCCAGAAGCTGTAGAAGAAATTGCCGACCTTAAAAACAAAGAAACGGAGAGCAACGGTGGAACTGATGAAATTCTTCACAGCTCCCACCACAAGTACATAGTGTTTTAATTATTGAAAACTGTAAATAGCATTAGTCAAATCAAAATGAAAAACATATCCCCTATATATTCACGCAAAAAAGTACTGCGAGTATATCGTATTAAGCGCTATAATAATTAAATTTACATAATTCGTATACTTTTAGATTAGGTAGCTTAGACTGGGTCCTACTATGTTTTAGTCATATTTTCGGTAGTGAATTTCCCGTTGTGATGTAGTACACCCTTACTAAAATCATCATGTGATAATCAATGATTTCAGATATTACCCTCTGAGGGGGGTCTCTACAATATCGTCATTATCATTGCTGAGTTTTTGTTTAGAAAGCAAAATATAATACTTTTGTTGCAAATTAGAACACTCAATGGTATTCTATAATTATAGATCAATAATTTAATAGTGGTCTGGTTTTAAGCTCCAATTTTTCCGACAAGCAAAATACCAATAGGTAGCTTAGCTATATAGCTTAGATATATTATTCCTCACTAAGTGGCAGAAGGTCCACTTTATTTATATTGCTTAAAGGTTAATTTTTCATTATTTTGCCTTTAGCAACAGGATCTATAAACCTTTATGATGTGATAAGAAAAGTTTGAAAATCATAACTTTTCGTTGATTATTTAATAATGTTATAGCGCGTATCTGGAGTAGCTACCAGTAGCTACTGCTAAATGTAGCCAATTTTTAATTATTGTGTTAACACTGAAAATTAATATAGATGTTCCCATATATTGAACAATTTGTACAGGTCCTACGTACTTGTCGTGCGTGGTTTTGAGAACTCTGGTAACAATATTGGTAATTTGTATTCTATACAAATGTTTATGGTCTGAAGAAAGTTGTCGCACAATCTGACTTGGAATTGTATGTAAAACGTTATTGCATTTTATTCTGTTTTGCTTTTAAAGAGCTATATGAAAACGGAAATACATATTCAACAAAAGAAATCTACTCGATTTGATTTGATTTATTTGTGGGTAATTGAATTAATTAAATGAAATATTTTGTAAATTTTGCCGTATGATTAATCCTTTTCAGAATAAGATTTATAATTTTACTAACGCTTTCCTGGAAAGGTATGCAAGCGGACAACTGCCAATGATAGTCTACCGTGTAACCTTATATACGCTATGATACATTAACAAAAAATTGCCACAAATTATAAGCAGTGAGTTGTGGTACCTACACCAAAACTCCATACAGTAAAGATTTTACCCGTTAGTTCTCATTAGGCAATCTAGTTGTTTTTTCAAATAAGAAACCATTACTTTAGAATCCGAGGAATTGCAATGGATAGAAGTTGTGAATGTAGACACACAACTCTGTCTTTACGTGCTAACGTTTTACCCTGTTGTCTTTGCATTGATTTTATTTTGGTTGGCAAATAAACATCAATGTTTGTTTTGTTGTGAAGTAATGCTTCGTCTGTTTGATGAATTGAAGATAACTTTTGTGATTCTCTGGTTGTGTTTTACTAATTATATTTGCTTTGTGTGCCATTTATAGAACAAATGGAGTGGATTCGTCTACAGAGGATCCTGCTTTAAGGCGAAGAATGAAGAATGATGCACTTCGAGAAAAAATTCGTGACATTAAGCAAAATCAACGGGAGGCGGAAACAATCCAGCATATATATAGGTCATTCACGGGCCCAAAAGCCCTTACAATTATTGTTTGCTCTGCCTTAGCTCTAGTAGGATATATTTATTTTAAACATTGAGTTCCGTTTAAGACCCTTTTTCTTTTCAGTTAGTAGCTTGAGATTTTAGTCTTACTTTTCACAGATGCCGGTAATACGTAACTTCTTTACGTGCTGCCGTTGATTGTATTTCTATATACTATTATTTGTGTAATCCTTTTGTACCTTTCACTTACCTAAACCATACCACTACTCTAACAAAACGTAATCTCTAAAAAGCAATGCTTTCTGCTCTATAATGTGAATAGTACACTATTTAATTTAGAGTGATCACAAGTTTGCAGTGTCCATTTTTGGATTGAAATGAACGCTATCAATATTACACTGGTAAATGTATAGCTCCCGTCCATCATCACATCATCAGCAATGCAATGCATTAAAAGGCTTATATCACAAACAAATGCGTGGTAAAATATGTAAACAAATACTCCAGAAAATAGTTTTGGTTCATGAATTCCTGGAGATATACAGGTGAATTAAGGTGAAACGCTGTATTTCGGTAAAGGCCTTGATGGTGTCACGATCATATTTGATTTATATGCGTTATAAAAAATTCAGCTTAGTTGACTTATTGCCTTATCATGTCTGAAGTTGACACGTTTTCAACATTCGCTGAAACATCGTAAACGAATGTAATATACCGAAGATGAACTATGTAAAAATTACAATCAATCAAAGTGTTCCATAAATAATTACGTAGTTTAGATTAGTAGGAAGTCTTGACGTGTTGAACTATTATCTAATATTCTGTATACATTTAGACCTAGATAAACGAGAAAAGACAAAGTGTAATCATGTCATCATCCGAATGATGTGAGCCCAGTATGATTTAATGAAGAAGTCTAGCATGTATCGAAAACACAAAATAATGCAAAGTGATGTATATAATACTGAATGAAGCTAATGAAATTTTTGTATCACGGGTTACAAACTAGAATTAGTTTTAGTACATTTTTGATGAGTGTCCTTTTTTTAAATACACTCTCATGTAATATTAGTTTACCTTAGAAACTAACTACACGTTCTGAAGATGTAGCTGAAAGTAGGTTGCTAGCTTTTATAGGTTGATCCATTTATGTAAAGTCGTACAAATGAAAGTTTCCAAATATGAGGTGTCTGAAGATATCTGAACGGACTATGAGTTCATAAAAAATATCAATTAATTGCATAACTTGTTGTAAATGTTGTGGAATAGTTTGGCTAAAGATCAGAAAAATTAGTTTAGGACAATGTATATGAATAAGTATTTTTTAGGAGTGACAACAGTGTCAAGACAAGCTTACAAACAGCAATATAGATTTAACTCCCGATTCATAGATATCAGAAAGTGTAATTGTATGAAAAATCCTGCCTATTCTAATTTCTGATAGTTCATAATGTTATTGCTCACACATCCGTACATAGGACTCCATAATCTAGAAACGTTGTGTGTTGTAAATAGCTGCAATTCGTAATTTACAGTTTTTTCTGAGATTCACATTGAATAATTTTGTCTACCTGAATAATTTATCGATCTATTCCTGTAATACTTACTTGTAAACAGTGTATAGATTTAGTAACTTTAGCATTTACCACAGTCGTTTACTGTAGAGTTTAGAGTGAGAATCAGAATTAAAAATTAGTAGCTACTTACGATTTAAGGAGTGACTTTGTAATCGTCGTTCCTATTTACGTTCATGTAATAGCGCTGAGGAACTTACTTGTTCATTGCCATAACTGTAATTTTATGTAAATACCCGAATACAAATAATGATGTTTAATAACATACATTTACTTGAATTGGTAGGAAACTATACACTAGCTATTATACTAGTATAGAAATATTAATTTACAGGAGTTTTTAAAGAGTGCAATTTGATTTAGGGGATACTGTAGAATTTTTGAGAGTTTCGTAAAGTTTGCTGATCCGATAATGCATCAGGATATTCCAATAATTTATTGCAAAATTCAGGTGACATGACCTATTCGTTGCTAGAAATATATTGGATTTGAATTGAAAATTGTTACGTAAATCTGAAATTGTACAAAATATTATTTACAAAAAATTGTCCTCGAATTTGTTTTCCACGTTTTTGTTTTCACAATTTTATTAATTGACATGTTCCCACATATCGGTCCAGCGGGCTTACGTGCAGATGAGCAAGTAAGCTTGACACTGAATACTGAATTTAAGCTGAAAGTAGTACTGAAAATATAATTCCTAACATAAATAATAGTTATAAGTAGTTTTTGTAGGCATTTATGACAGGATTAGAGGAGTAACTTTATATTTAATTTTTTCGTCTCATCGAGCAATATTCAATGTTTTAAAAATAGAAGACAGGAGATCGATCTAATCGTGAGCGTTGGCTAACAATGCTAATAGGTAAACAACAAACTCGTATTTGTACATTCTAAACTAACTTTATTCCTCAGACTAGTTGCTTAACGCAATTTCAAAGAACAAATGTACACAGTAATTTTTTGTAATTAATGAATGAGATGCAGATGTTAAAACGTTTCTACAATTTATCGTTAAGTTGTGACTAATATTAACTTTCTTAGATAGCTACATGACTTAAAACTATGTATAAAGAATTGTAAACAAAGTTTTGCCATGTATCGACAAATAGTTAATACAAATAACTTACAAATGCGTATTTAGGTTACAGATAGATAGTTTGTTAGCGTTAGTAATTTATTAACGCTTAATAACTTTGGTATAAATTCAGAGAAAACTAGAAGTGTCATTGCCATTTGTAGACAGGCAACGTAAATTTACATTACCTATTACTTACCTACATACCTACTATACACATTTCATTCAACTGAATATTACGTATTATGCTAAAATTATTATCTAAATGCAAACAAGTAACCGATTAAACAAAACCTTCAATGATAATGTACGAAATGAATGATTAATTTTGTCATTACTTAGATTTCCTAATTAATAGTTAAACAAAACATAGTGTGGCAAATTCCATCGAATCCGTGGATTATTTTTCTCGATTCGTTCGTTTTCATTTCCATATTGCAGTAACTGTATTTTGACTCTCAAAAAATCATAAGATCGTTTTGTAATACAGTGGAAACATGTAATTTACTTTCACTGAAACAAAAAACCTATTTCATGCAACAATATATACAAATTCCCTAACAAAAGAGTACTGAATCTAAATCGGTGCATCTACAAAAATTAATTCTAAAACAGGCAAAGCAATGCTTTAATGTTAATGGAATACCGAAGTACATAATAAATGTGCCTATGGGCCGTAAACATGATGTACATGCAATATCTACAAAGTATTTTCACGCAATGTAGCTTTGTATATACTTGAGTACCTGCTACTTCAAATCTGACGATGAAATACAAACGAATATTTGTACTTGTAAATAGTTCAATTTTAGCTTTGTGTACTATTATACATTACGAGTGGTAATTTACCACAGAATTAGCTTAGGGTTCTACTCCTTCGTAGAATTGTATAAGGTGTACTAGGTGACTCATCCATTTAGCAATAAGTCAGGCAAGCAAGGAGAAGACTGATGCAATCGTCAATACAAATTCAGACATAATCGGCATTGTTGTAATATGAAGACCTAAATTGTAACGCATTTTACTTTTTAGATATTTATAGGAATTAGCATTTACATTAAAAGTTAAAATTTACTCTCGTGTAAGTAATATACAACATTGGGATACAAGGGCAAAATAAGTAAGTAGGGTAATGATTGATGACGATGACACGGTTTTTGTCCTTTTTTGTCCTTTAGTTTTATGAATGAGACAAGACTAAACCACTGAATGACTGAACGAGTGATTACTAATACATTTTTGAAAGAACTGCTGTGACTATTTAAGTCATGCCGTCTTGCATTATGCTAAGAACCTATGATTCCGACACGTATTCATGTGCTTTCTATGAATATGTATGTTAAAGTGATTTGGGGGCTATGGGATTTATTTACTTCCAAGCTATCTGTCATTTACATTAGTAAAATGGTGCATTTAGAGGACTTGATAATAGTTTTACTGGTTGGTTTACCTGAAATAATCTTATTCAGGTTCAGACAAGCATGACAATATAAAATAGTAGTAATGTTAGTTGTAATCACATAATACTATTCAATTATGGCTTTTTTTGAGAATGGGGATATTTTCGTTAGTATAGCATAACCACATTTAAGCTGTAGCTTGTCATGGAAATTTTTCATGACTATAATTGGACTAAATTCCAAGTAAGTTGTAAGCAAGTTCTTGCAGTCACGAAATGCTAAATTGTGTAATGTACATAGATGTTTGCATACACATATACTGTAAAGTAGTGTAAGGCATTATGTGAAATGAATTTACTGTTTGTACAATAGAGTTCCGTAGGCCAATTTTATTTTCTGAGAATTTTCAATGGGAAATACTTTGTATTTATTTAGGTGAAATGATGTATGCTAATATTTACTCTCTCGCGCTTAATTACCAAATGAATAGTAGCTAGTGTTTGAGGGAAATGCATACATAGTGAATTGAAAGAAAGCAAGTTAGTGAAGAAATTATAATGCTGTATGTGTGCTATGCCAAGAAATGTACTTTTGCTTTCCGTATGCCAATGCATACTGCACCAACCAGTACTGATTTATATTAAGTATGGTGTGTTTTAAGTCCCAAAGTGCTGTTATCCTACATTTTGTGTGTTAAGAAAGCAAGTCGAGTTTAGGCGACTAGGATAAATTGCTAGAGCAGAACTATAGTTCAGTAACTTGGATGGGCTTTGTAGTATATGCAGTACTAATGGTTTTCCCATATCGGTTTTCTGTTTGTCAGTAGATTAGGTTCTACGTAGGAACTTTAATTTATGTTTAATTAAAATAGTAATGGAAAGTTTCTATGAGTTCTGTATTCTGTGTACATGTCTTTAGTATGATTGATTTACCATATCAATCATAGTTTTCCCTACACACGACTTTGCACATGCAGATGCAGACCTTTCGCGTACCTACCATTTTTCTCACTATTTACATTTTAGTTTATTTTATGAATTTGTACTGCTCATATTTATCTGTACTTGTTTTCAGTATTAGGTAATTAGTAATTACATTAAGCAAAATACGCAAATGGGTGGCAAATTTTTCGTTTAGGTTGTCAAGTTTCACTCAACCTTTGCTTATTTTGTAAAATGCTATTTTAATTTCAAACTTGAAGAAGATAAACTTGAAAGGTTCGATAGGTAAGCACAAGAATAGAGAAGGGTGAATGAATCAGTTGTCAAGTCAAATAGAATACACTTTGATTATATTTGACTTTGGGTAGCGAAGACAGGTGTTCACACAAGACAGGTATGTATTTATATTACTTATTCATGTAACTAGAATCAGATACAGAATATCAATTAAGAAAGGAGAGATTACTTATTGCAGGTGTTTCTACTCGATTCGATTTGCATTAATATTTAAAAGGGAAATAGTTCAGTACAATAGCTCGGCTAAATACATAATGTAAGTTATCTTATATGCTCCATTAAATAACATAGCATAGTATTGTTCTGCGATACACAGTGTAGTGCACTTACTAATCATAGCTAAACACAGTCGATTAATACACATGTATGATGCTGTGGTTATACCACTATACTAATAGAAACTCACTTATTGTGGTATTGTATAATGCTTATTTACAGGATAGTACACACATACCTTACTGGTACAATGTACAAAGCACAGATAGAATGGTTTATTTATTAATTAGGTATGCTTTAAGCGTAAACTGACTGACACCTGGCAGTCTAGCCTGATCTGGCGGTAGCTCTGTATCAGCAAAGCAAGAAATTTTTCTGGGAGCCCGATAAAATTATAGGGATTAACCCATCTTTTGTAAAATTTCCTATGCCAATGTTTAAGTACAAGGTACCTAAGTATTGGCATAATTAACTGCTTTGCTTCATGATATAGTGCAATGCTTATATTATGCTAGTACACTGCACTACTACTACGTTTGGGATACTTAATAATGTGTATTTTGTAGTAGGAAGTTTCTGTTCGGCGGTTTATAATAGTTGTTGAAGTTGGAATAGGTACCTAATACAGCGTTGTATAGTAATATCTACCTGGATTCTTATTGCCTAGAATTAATAAGATATACATATGTATAGAACTAATGTTTCTGTCTGTATACGGATTTAAGGACTCTCGGAATTGTATACAAAGCATGTATTCATCTTCTCTTTAATAATCTACTGGTAGTTTTCCATATATTTTTTTCTGTGAAGCTAACAAGACTGCTGATTAAGTATGTATGTTATTATGTTATAGTTATAGTGAGTTTGCATTTATATTATCATTAGTCAAATATGTAATTTTAAAAAGTTCTAGAAATCAAAGGAAATAATCATTACTTAGGAAAACTACTGTATGCAATATTAGGAAAAAATGAAATCTGCTCGGCCTTTTAAACAGAGATAAGTGAGAAGATGCGGAGCTATCATTTTTAAGCACGCAGATGATGGTATCAAGTCAAGTACAATTTTTATTACATCAGTTAGTTATGTTCTTAATCTTTCCATATTAACTTTAAATTAGGTGTAAAGTCCGGTTTTCCTTTAAACGTAAGTGCAGAATTACAATAAGATTTTAGGTAGTAGTAATACAATAAATACGAATATGTATGTATTAAATAATCCTTTTACACACCTAAGTAATGCATGTCTGGATTTGGATGCATGAAATTCTTCTACATTTGCTTCACCAATGTTTTTAGATTTGCATGATTTGCAATTGCCAATAGGAAAAATGGAAATAGTTCCCTATTATCAGTATTAGGTGAGTAAAGCATGATAAAAATAATTATGTTGCATCCTGTAAATGACCACCATCACTAATTACATAAAAATACTTACCTATCCAAACATATAGGTAGGTCATTTGAAGTATAATTAATTGTGGTATGGGAAACTACAGTTTAAAGTGAGATAGTCGTCTTGATTTAGAAATGGGAAATCCCGTAAGCGGAACTAGAGAAGCAAAGCAAGACTATTTTTGATGCACTTGCTAACAAGATACAAGAGCAGGATTTAAGGTCCAAAGGTTTTTTGACTATTGGAAATCGACCTTTAGACTTATAAATATTTGATTGTATATTCGTACTGTATATTCTACTACTTTAAAAGCTAGTTTATCACGAGGTGCTTTCTTATCTCTAAGATAATAATATGTGATGCATATTGTGTGTTTTATTTTTTGTGTATTTGTTGGTAAACAGTCTGAAAAAGTCAACATCATTTCTTTAAAAATTGCATGCTATGGAAAAAACTCCAGTTTGGACACTGAATGAATATGAGGGGAACATGGAAGGGCAAAGAAGGGTATTTTGTGGCCTCGACTTAATTAGTGAACACTTTTAAAGACTTTCTCATTGAATAGTTTTCAGTTTTCAACTTCTGGTACTCTAGATCTTAGCTAATCACAAGTTGGTAATTTTCTGCCAACTATTGAGGCATAAGTGAAAAGGAGTTAAAGTACCATTTTCATTGTACAATCTTTTTATGTCTCTCCATAAAGCAAATACTATATGTATGTAGTTCAGACTACGATAAATGACATGAGATTTATTGAGGGGGCATCTATCATTTATCTTCATTATCTTTGCTTCTTTAGATGAAAAAAATCATCTTATTTTAATGATGGATTGATGAGTGTGCATGCACTAACTTTAAATTATATTCAGATGTAAGTTGAAATGGAAAAGTTCTTATTTTCATATCACTTCGTTTTCCAGTCAGCTGGCATGTCCGATAAGGCCATAATACATAAAAAATGTTATCAAAAAATACTACGAATATGAAAAATAAATTTTAAATGTAAACTTTTTTTGTAGCTTAAGAATGTTGGGAACGCTTCTACTAAATATGGCCGCTAAATTACATAAAATGGTATAAAATGATTACAGAGTTGACCACTATGGTTTTTGTATGGGCAACTTGAATATCAAAAAGTACGTTATTAATATAGTAGGTACAGGATAGCAAGATTTATGGTTCGAATGTTTCGCTTTTGAATACAAATTTGAATACTTTTGTACTTGCTTAACCTTTATCTTGTCCGATTAATCTTCAACATCTTCGCATTTACCTGATTACGTGCTCTACGGGAAAGTAGTTGAATTGGTTTATTCCAGAGGTAACTGGAATTAATTGTACGTTCCACTTTTCTGTAAAGCAGCAATAATGTAATAGATGTGATTTCTGCATAAGTGTTTATAATAATTGGCTGTCTATGAAAAAGGTATTGCGTGACGCACGAGTTTTTTGTCATTGTCATGTCTCGTTAGGTCTTGCACGGTATTTGATTGTACACAATCTACTGCCACTGATTTAATAACAACTCCATCCGTATTCATCTTCTCAGGGACTGGAATTGTCATTTTTATTTAAATACAATAGAGCACCATAAAATCTCAGATACTCTTGATATCTACATAAAAACTCCTTGTATAGATAAGGACCTCCTGCCTTAGCATACTACTTACATTCGTGAATCACGTAGTCACACGTAAATAGCACTAGGTTGTTAAATGTCAACATAGTGTAATGTCAATGTTTATAATTTTTTACTACTGTGAGGTTTAAAGTTTAATCAAACAAACGAGCACATGTACATTTATCACAAAGTCTATGTGCGTCATACTGCCACACTTACTCTTACTCAACTTTTGACCTCTATCAATTTACTCTGATAACTATAATTGAACTATAATGGTTTCTCTAATGAAAATGAAGTACGAAGAAATTGACAAATACCAAATCACCAAGCAATTAGGTCTATTACCATAATATACATACATTTTCATCCTATCCAAGAAACTCCTTCACATCCTTTTTGTATTATCCAATCTTTTTAATTTGACTTTTGTTGAAATTATTTTCATGTAGGTAGATGCTTTTATTTTAAGTGCTTAATAATATTTTATCAGTGTGTATCTCGCCATTTATTTCTAACAGACTCTGTAAAAGGTACCTTGTACGTGCCATTTATTGAATGGCAAACAAGTGTCCATTAAAACTACGATGCGACATTTATATTCGTTGTGTTAGCGTTTGCTTTCTAAGCAACCTATTACAGGTAATCAGTCAAACTGAGAAAATTTGTGGATTACAATTCATCAAATAATTTACAAGCGTGGGCAATGTCCTGCAGAGTCTGTTTACAGTTTGGCTTTGCTTTCTTCTATTTCTATGAAGCTTTAATATAAGTACATTTAACAAGGGTGTAACTTTGTATGTATGTGACTTATCTAGTATACTTACGATTAGTGTAATGTACGTAATAAATATTTAATGTGTACAATAAGTAGTAGACACACGACATGAAACTACCTAAGAATCAAGTAGTATAGGTCTAGACAAAAATTTCATTCTTCAATTGCTAAAATATCCGTACAGGCATAAATGTACAAATACAATTCTTCTCTTTTTTCTTAACTTTTTGTAATGTAAAAAATAGAATTCTAATTTGCTACAACTTTTACATAGATTCTTTTCCAAAATTTTTATATTAGTATTCCGTAGAGTAACATTGTACTTTCCTTTTATTTAGCCATGTTATAGTATTACAGTATAAGTATGCCATTAGTAGCATGTAGAATTAATCTTTGGAAGTTGCAATCCATGTAAGTTACGACGATATGAACACTAAACCCATACAGTTAGTAGAGCTGAGAAATTGCTCTTTGTTGCTGAAATCTAGCGACGTGAGAATTCGGATACATGTAGACAAGTTTATGAGCTAACCAATAATGGTTAGGTTAGAGGAGCGTAGAACATGTATTGGGTTGGGTCTAACATATACCGGACCGGTATACGTTCGTGCAGTATGAAAAGTATGCAATTATTAGTAATACGATATTTATTATCACGCTACAGTAAAATTAGCTCTTATTTCTTACTTTCGTAAAGGGATGCAAATGAGCTAAGATTTTATTACAGAATATAAATCAAGACTTCCTCATAGTAAGTATAGACTGATTGTACCATTGTACGTTAAACGTTAATATTACAAACAAAGTGATTCTTAATTCTTACAGACATACAAACTAGGTACTTACATATGCTTGTGATTAAGTAGTTGTACACTGTACACTGATTGGGGAAGGAACAAATCATTTTTCGACTGACACAAAGCAATCTCTTGTAGTGAAAGATTAAATTGAACATTTTTATCAATTCTGTCAAGTTCAACTACCACTTATGAATCATGGGAAAATTTTTTAACGCTAGGTAAATATTAATAGGAGCCAATGCAAACAGAAACAAACTTAGCGAGGTACATACTACTAACAAGCTGCACTCACCTTTATGACGTAATTTTGTGCACCAAAGGAGCTCTTAAATGAGTCTGACGTAGCGCTTGTTCAGATCATCTGTGTGATTCTGCTAGGGGTTCAATTCGAATTAAACCCAATAGTAACATTACAAAAATGTAAAAATGTGCAATAGCAATAGTTAGCATAGAAAATGAAAATCCAAAAAATTTAGCGTGCTGGCTGTTTGTTTACTAACAAGGCATTTTTAGTGTTTCTACTGTTTACACAGTAGAATTAGTTTAAATAAATCATTCATTAAATGTGTACGTTTTTGTGTCAGAGTAGAATAGGTAGAACTCTAGATAGATAAGTGACACATTTTGTATTTGTCTTGTTGCAAGATATTTAGTTTAAATCCTGGTGGTTGTGTTTTAGAAAAGTAGATAGTCTTAGTTAATAGCTCTTAATCTTAAATGTAGCTAGAATAGCACTGTTGTATCTTAGTACACGGAATTGTGGTACATTTTACGTAACGTAACTTGACTATTCATCAGTAAAATAAGTAATGACTGTGTAAGTTAAGTTGACTATGCCTATCTAGATGTAAGTTTAATGATTACCATGTACTTGTACAATGACGTCAATTGACATCAGAAGGAAATCTAAAGAAAGCAATAAGAATAATGTTACTTTAATGTGAATATGTCATGAGTAAATTGTTTTGTTGGAAGTGTGTTTGTTCTTCTCTTCTCTCATGCTCTTTGCTACACCTTTGTCAGTAATATTACTAACAATAAGTGAACTTTTTGTTAATAGTGAAATAATTGTATGATATTTGTATGTCGTATCTGTAAATGGATGATGTGTTTCTCTGTACTTCCTTCGCTATGCTAATGCATTTTCGTGCGCCATTTTATTCTACTAGTTAAGACTTACATAATGAATTGTAATAATATTCATTCTTTGCTATTCATGCCAATTGATGTTTGCCATTTGCCTAATATCTAGCTTTTGTCGTGTATAAGATTATATTTTAAATCTCTTCGTCGTTCTTTTCATTTAGGCACTTACTAACAGGGAATGCCATTTTAATTCAGAATTTAAGGTTAAGCTTAACAATAGTTGTGTTTAGATTCATGATATTATAAGCCAATTGGATAAACAGAAAAGAAATTCTAACACAGCAGCGTCCTGTTAAAAGGGGGAACTTTTTCCTTGTCCCCTCTTACCTGTGTATTAATCCAGACAGCCTATAATACAGTTTCGGGTAGAGGAGCCTTATATTTTATACAGGATCCAGATAGAATCTTACTTTCAATTGGGTACTTTACAAAACGTTATGGTTTTCCCCATCTGCTGCACAACGTTCATTTCGACGAATTCTATTGAGATGGAACTGAGAGAAACGTTTTCCGTTTTCCAGTTGCCTGCATAAGTAATCATCGAAGCAATTTTTTCTGGGAACTACTAATGTGACTCTTACGCTTAACAACTTTATTAGTAGGTACTCGCATTATGATTATGATGGACAATTGGACCTTACGCTTCGGGTCCAAATAGAGTTTCGTAGAAAAATGTTGTGGCTTTGTTAGGGGAGCAAAAGTCCGAAGTAACACGGCAAAAGCATTGTGAATGTAATGAATGTCAATTATATGAAGCTTAGCAAAAACGTGCAACGTAATGCATTGCAATAGAAAGGAAGTATTATACCTATATACACAAATTTATATCAGTCTTTCAGTATATAATTGTCACTCCCTTCTTGATCCTCGAAGCTGGAATCTCGTATGTGCAGCATACGCCATATAAGTAGTTACTTTGTGTTATTCCTACATTTAGTTTCGTAAGTTTTTAGGGGCGCTTATTATAGGGCAACATTGAATTTCACCTAGAATGATGGTAATGGTAGCTTGTTATTGCTTGAAAACTGAAGGTGTCTGGAGTGAAAAAGAAACTTCTTTGCTACGTTTAATTATCCCCTCTCTGCTGTGCTTTTCTTTAATGCTCTACTTACGCACTGAAAATTATATGTACAATCTCACGTTCCAATCCAACTTCCAGCCACAGGCACACACTTGGGAACTGGGAAGTAGGAAATCGTTAAGGTGAGATGAGACAAGTGGTTACTCCTATTAAATGTAGTATTCTAGTTTCTCTTTGTGAAATGATTTACTTCAGTATAGTGTAACTACTACATAAAAGTACACTGAGTTGGCTATACACATATTTAATACTTCCGTTTATTTACACTTACGTCGACGCAGGTCATTTTACCGGTCATACTTCTCTTTAGCACTTTTAAGTACGATATTTTAATCCTCATACTTTTGCCACCAAAGTACTAACTATCCTGTTAACAACACAATGACATTAAACCTTAATGCACTATAGGGGGCTTCAAATATTTGTACATGCTTCTGCTCTAGGTTATCTGCAGGTCACTGTTCTGAGTGAGCGGAGGACTTAAGTGTTAAGAGTATCTTTTAAAGTACACCACTATACCTACCTATCTTTGAATGAAGTAGGTAGTAATAGTCTGATGAATGAATCGCCTACAGTGTAACAAACTAAGAGTCTGATTCGTCAGGTTGATGTGGCCTGATATTTGGTGGCGTGATGGTAACTGCTGAAGAATTCGATAGAAGTGCACGTGGCTAGTCCAATTTAGCTCATTTGGGTTAGACGGCAACAAGCAGATTACTGTAATTCAGAATGTCTTGGGCGTCCAGGTTGTTTTCTAACAATTTAATCACTGGTTTTCAATACTGGATTAAATATTCTTTAGCTAAAC